>JBANSL010000002.1:1493750-2985000 GCA_037127255.1 Persicaria tinctoria
TAAAATCTTGGGTTGGAACCTGGACTTTTTTAACATTAAACATAAAAAAGATTGAGATTTGATGGATTGAAATTTTTTTGGGTTAAAATTCAACAAGACATTCGTCCAGTAAAGATTCTAATCAACTCAACGTGTTTAGAGGTCTGAAAATAACACATCTTATTTCGTGGAAATGCCTTCATTTGGGCAGAAGCTTTGAGTTAATGCAATTTGATTAAAAAAATATACTTACCAAAAAAACAAAAAAAAAAAAAATTTAACGTGGTGCGTACACGCTATTGAAAATTTTCGTGGGGTAATTACGAGTAAATATCATTTTGGTCACTTTTTTTTAACAAAATATTTGTCCATTTAAACCTAATTAATGATAAAAAAATTTAATTTTATTAATTCATCTCATTAATTGTATTTAAAAAATTTCCAATTGACTATTAAACTTCATATATTTATTTACCTATATTATGTCTCATTATACATAACTCACATTATTGGTGTATTTAAAAATGAGAAAATTAAAGTAATTAAAAAATAAGTCGGGTCTTATTCAGGTCGGGTCAAAGATGAGTTGAGTATATACGACTCAGGTTGGGTTTGTTTTTGTTTGTGTTCATTCAGGTATCAAGTCAAAATGAGTCGAACTCGAGTTCGGGTTGCGTATGATGCTAGATTTTCGAGTTCGGTCGGGTCTAGATTTTGGTGGTTTGAGTCGGATTCTCGGATTGGGTCAGATTTTGGAAGCTCTAATTACCACCCTTTAAGCTAAAACATAAGTTTTTAATGAAACTAATCTCCTTTAAAACATCAGTTTTGTTTTGAGATGGAGATAGTGGTATGGGTGAAGTAGTACGTAGTTCAGATAAGTAAATAAGGGGTACTGAAACATGTAATTTACAAAAAGTGGTTTTGTTCAAAATTCATCAATCACCTAATCTAGAGGTGATTTTATGCGTTTATAAAAAAAAGAGGTGATTTTATGCTAACTGACCTATAATAGCGTGGTAATTTTGTGTAATTCGTCCACTTTATTACACCCAGAAAACAATATATTACCAGTCTACCATGGATTCCACAAGAAGAAGACAATTAGTTAAGTTGACCTAAAGATGCATCAATTTTAGAACACTAATACAAGTTACACAATTTTAAAATCAAGTCAGCCATACCAAATGAAGCATCCATGTCCCACCAAAAAAAATGAAGCATCTGATCCATGTAACCAGAAAAAGTAGCCAGTGAAGATTTACCGAATTCAAGGATAAAGTAGCCAGTGAGCAATCAGCTACTGCCCAAGAATTGTTTATAACTACCAACCAATTTACTGGCTTTCACCCCCATTCAACTGTAACTGAAATCCTTCTAAACTGCAATGGCTTCCGCCTATCCCGACCACAGATCATACCGTTATCTTGTGGTCGCTGAGTTCCTCTTCCTCTTCATATCTCTTCCTCTCAAGACGAATTCGTTGTCTTTCGAATTCACCTCTTTCGTTCAAAGCAGCCCTGGTGTCGATTTACAGGGTGATGCATTCGTTTCCGATTCCCAAATTCAGCTTACGAAAGCTGTAATAGGTGTTTCCGTCAACGAGAGCTATGGTAGAGCATTATACACAAAAGCAATCCAACTATGGGATGCTAGCCCCAAAAGGCTCACTGATTTTACAACCACTTTTACCTTCACCATAGCCCAAGCTTCCTCAAACACCAGTTATACTTATGGTCGTTATGGGGATGGACTTACCTTTCTCCTTGTTCCGGAGAACACTCGGATCCCTAATGATTCAAGTGGTGGGTGTCTTGCCTTGTTTAGCAACAATCAAAACCACACCGGCTGTGTCCAAAATCAACCAATTTTAGCCATTGAGTTTGACACCTTCCGAAACCCCCTGTGGGATCCAACTCCTTTGGATCACATAGGCATTGATGTAGATTCAATAAAATCAGCAACTTATGTCAATGTGTCTGTTGGTCTAAAGAACAAGATAGCACAAGCCTTCGTATCTTACGACTCTACAACAAAGAACTTAAGCGTTAGCCTGAGCATAAATGAAAGTTCTGTTCAAGTTAGTTACTCACTTTCACACCCCATTGATTTGAGTACTCTTTTGCCAGAAAGGGTCCAAGTTGGCTTCTCTGCTGCAACAGGACGTAGTACTGAACTTCACCAGATTCTGGCTTGGAGCTTCCACTCAACCTTGGAAGTAAGTGTTGCTCCGACTCTGCAACAAGGTGGACCTCAAGGAAGACGGTCTAAAAGGAAGGGAGGATTGGTGGTGGGCATAAGAGTAAGCATCTTTCTTATTCTAATTTTCGGAATAGCCATTGTTCGGTTCATATTATGCAGTAAGAGCCCAAGAAAGGGAAACATTGAAGCTGATCAGTTTGATATTGATGAAGATTTTGATGAGGAAGCAGGCCCCAAAAGGTTTGCTTACTCGGAACTTTCCCAGGCAACAAACAATTTTTCCCTTGAAGGGAAGCTGGGAGAAGGCGGATTTGGTGGTGTTTATAAGGGTGTTTTAACAGGTCCTGGAAGCCGGGAAATTGCAGTCAAGAAAATCAAAAGCGGATCAACGCAAGGTAAAAAGGAGTATATCTCAGAAGTGAAGATCATGTTGGGCTCCCTCCTTAATATGGGCTAAGGAATTGATGGGCCAAATGAATGATTAATATGGATGAGCCCATGTTCAAGAAAGATGAAGAAGGTCCTAGACTAATTCAATGAAGAAAGTCTAGATGGATCATACGGTAGAAGCACTAGATGGGTATAGAAAAGTGTAGAATCATGTGCTAATTTCTATCCTAGGAATTTGTATAATCACTAGAAAATTCTAGGCTAATTGGTGAAAGTTTCACCGACATTGGGAGCCTATATATAGGCTTTAGATGTACACTTTCCATCATCCAACACAAGCAAATCCAATCCAAGCATGAGTGTGAGAGATCAAGCCTAGTAAGAGTGAGTGTGAGTGAGCCACAAAATTATATAGTGAGAGTGATATTCTTGTAAGTGTTTTCCACTATATAATAAGAGTGCCACTTTTATACAAAGTGAGTATTTGCCCATCTTAATCACACGAAGAGGGAAAACCCGATTTTTCCCAACAGTGGTATCAGAGCCAGGTTCATTGTCGGAAGGTGTTAGCTCGTGCGGATCAAGATGGAGGCTAGCGTCACTTACGAGGGTGACATGTTCAAGCTCACGGCAGAAAACTACTCTTATTGGAAGCCGATGATGGAGGATCATCTCTATTGCAAGGACCTGTACGAACCCGTTTTCAACAAGGACAAGCCTCAAGGAAAGAGCGAGAAGGAGTGGGATCTCCTTAATCGGAAGGCGGTCGCCATGATCCGTAAGTACATCGATAAAACTCTCTTTGAGCATGTTTCTAATTATACAAATGCTTTTGAATTGTGGACAAAGCTTGAGTCCATGATTCAAAAGAAATCGCCTCGTAACATGGCCCTCCTAGCTAGACGGTTGGTGAAGATGGAGTATAAGGATGGCCAAAGCATGATTGAGCACTTGAATAATTTCAAGGGGCTTGTCAATCAGCTAAGTAAGGTGGATATGGTGCTTGATGATAAGTTACAAGCTATCCTACTCCTCACCTCTCTGCCAGAGAGTTGGGATACTCTTGTAGTTACTCTAAGTAACTCATCACCGGACGGGAAGCTCACCATGGATACCGTCTGCGATAGTCTTCTCAATGAAGAAGCTAGGAGGAAGGAGAGAGGAATAACCAATCATTTCGAGGCCAATGTCCTTGACAACCGTGGGAATAATGATGCCCGTGGACGGAAGCAAAGCCGAGACCGAGATCAGTCTCGAGGGCGGTCCAAGTCACGCACCAGAGTCACGTGCTACTACTGTGGCAAACCAGGCCACAAGAGGCAAGAATGCCGCATCCTCAAGAGAGATCAGAAGGCCGGAAATGTGAAGCCAGACCAGATCAATCCTATGAGGCGGCGAGAAGAAAGGAGTACTACCGCCATGGCTGATGAAGGCGAGGATTCATATCTCGTTGAAGGAGGTAACATTCTAAACATTGAATGTAATGATATCTCCTGGATTGTCGATTCTGGTGCCTCTTTTCATGTTACCCCACACAAAAGCTTCTTCTCATCCTACCAAAGTGGAGACTTCGGTACCGTCCTGATGGGAAATCATGGATGGAGCAAGATCGTGGGGAGAGGAGATATTATCCTCACATCCAACACGGGATGCAAGCTCATTCTAAAAGATGTGAGGCATGTCCCTGATATGAGACGTAACCTCATATCAACTGGAAGGCTAGACGATGATGGTTACTTTAGTCAAAATGGCGGAGGCAAATGGAAGCTGACTAAAGGTAACCTAACCGTGGCTCGAGGAAGAAAAGAAGGTACATTGTACTGGACAGAAGCAAAGGTCTGCAAGGGAGAGGTGAACGTTGCCAGCACTGACATGGAGATCTGGCACCAAAGACTTGGACACATGAGCGAGAAGGGCATTCAAATCCTCGCTCGAAGGCAGCTCCTCCCTAACCTGAAAGGTACTTCCCTCGACCCATGCTCTGATTGTTTAGTCGGTAAACAACATAGAGTAGCTTTCCAGAGATCATCTCCACCCACGAGGAGGAAGCATATCCTAGACCTTGTACACACGGATGTGTGTTCAATGACAGAAAAATCCAATGGAGGGGCACTGTATTTTGTGACCTTCATTGATGATCACTCAAGAAAGGTCTGGGTGCGCTTGCTGAAATCAAAGGATCAAGTCCTCGAAGCATTCAAGGAGTTCCATCCCAAGGTGGAACGGGAGACTGGTCGGAAACTCAAGTGTGTCCGATCAGACAATGGTGGTGAGTACCGAGGACCCTTTGAGGCATACTGCAACTCCTATGGGATCAGGCTTGAGAAAACGCCACCCAAGACGCCACAACTGAACGGGGTTGCTGAAAGGATGAACCGGACTCTCACAGAAAGAGTCCGATGCATGCTCTCTCATGCCAAGCTACCCAAGTCATTCTGGGGAGAAGCCTTGATGACCGTCGTCGACATCATCAACCTCACACCTTCTGTCCCTCTAAACGGAGATATCCCAGAAGAAGTCTGGTCAGGGAAGAAGGTCTCCTACAAACACTTAAAGGTGTTCGGGTGCAGGGCGTTCGTTCACATTCCTAGGGACGAGCGGGCCAAGCTTGATGCTAAGACAAATGAGTGCATCTATCTTGGTTCACCCAGAGATGAGTTCGGCTATCGGCTATGGGATCCAACCACCAGAAAGGTGATTAGAAGCCGAGATGTTGTGTTCTTCGAAGATCAGACGATCGAAGACATCCGAAGATCAACAAAGCCGACGCCAAGACAAAGGAGGGAAGAGCCAAGCCCCTCGAATGCACAGCATGACGATTCAGAAGAAGCTCCAATCGAGAGCGATGACGAAGCTGATGATGAAGATCATTCTCAAGAGCAGAATGATCAAGAAGATGCCCCAGTTGAGCCGGAAGCAGAATCAAGCACTCCGGTAGAGCCTGAGCTGAGGCGGTCCTCTAGAGACAAGCGACCGTCCAACCGATACAGCTCAGATGAGTATGTGACCCTCACGGATGAGGGGGAGCCTCAGAGCTATAAGGAGGCTATGGATGATATCCACAAGGCTGAGTGGCTAAGAGCCATGCAAGAAGAGATGCAATCCTTGCATGAGAACCACACCTATGAGCTGGTGAAGCTACCAAAAGGGAGACGAGCCTTGAAGAACAAATGGGTGTATCGGCTGAAAACCGAGGATAGCAACTCGAAGCCCCGATACAAGGCTCGATTAGTCGTGAAAGGGTTCAGCCAGAAGAAGGGCATCGACTTTGAAGAAATATTCTCTCCGGTCGTGAAGATGTCCTCTATCCGAGTTGTTATGGGCTTAGCAGCAAGCCTAGACTTGGAGATTGAACAACTCGACGTCAAGACAGCATTCCTCCATGGTGACCTTGAAGAGGAGATATACATGGAGCAGCCTGAAGGATTCAAAGTTCCAGGCAAGGAGAATCTGGTGTGCAGACTCACGAAGAGTCTCTACGGCCTAAAGCAAGCACCAAGACAGTGGTACAAGAAGTTTGACTCTTTCATGGCGGATCACAACTTCAAGAAAACCATGAATGACCACTGTGTCTTCATGAAGAGGTACGCAAGCGGTGACTTTCTCATACTTTTGCTCTACGTTGATGATATGTTGATAGTAGGGCATGACCGCAATAAGATAGCTGCTCTAAAGAAAGACTTGAACAAATGCTTTGCCATGAAAGACTTGGGACCGGCAAGGCAAATCCTTGGGATGACAATCACTCGTGATAGAACGAGGAAGCTACTATGGATATCCCAAGAGAGATACATCGAGAAGGTGCTCGAGAGATTCAACATGCACAAAGCCAAGCCGGTCAGCACGCCACTTGCTGGACACTTCAAGCTAAGCTCGAAGCAAAGTCCAACAAGTGAGAAGGAGAAGCAAGAGATTAAGAGTACCCCATATTCATCCGCGGTAGGCAGTCTCATGTACGCAATGGTCTGTACGAGACCTGATATCGCCTACGCAGTCGGGGTCGTAAGCCGCTTCTTGGCAAACCCGGGGAAGCAACACTGGGCTGCAGTGAAATGGATCCTCCGGTATCTACGGGGTACTTCTAAACGGTGCTTATGCTTCGGCAATGGGAAGCCTGTGCTAGAAGGATACACAGATGCAGATTGGGCCGGAGACAATGATTCCAGGAAATCAACGTCAGGTTATCTGACTACCTTTGCAGGGGGAGCTGTTTCCTGGCAATCAAAGTTACAAAAGACTGTTGCCTTGTCCACCACTGAAGCGGAATACATCGCAGCTACGGAAGCCTGCAAAGAGATGCTATGGATGAAGAGCTTCTTACTCGAGCTGGGAGTAGAGCAAGACAAATATGTCTTGCAGTGTGACAATCAAAGTGCTATTCATCTGGCGAAGAACCCGACCTATCACTCTCGCTCGAAGCACATCGATATTCGATATCATTGGATCCGAGACATTCTCGAAGAGAAGCTCCTACAGCTTGACAAGGTGCATACGGAGAAGAACTGGTCCGATATGATGACCAAGGTAATCCCGACAAAGAAGTTTGAAGACTGCTGTCAAGGATCTGGCATCGTGACACGCCCATAATTAAGTCGGGAAGGGGGAGATTGTTGGGCTCCCTCCTTAATATGGGCTAAGGAATTGATGGGCCAAATGAATGATTAATATGGATGAGCCCATGTTCAAGAAAGATGAAGAAGGTCCTAGACTAATTCAATGAAGAAAGTCTAGATGGATCATACGGTAGAAGCACTAGATGGGTATAGAAAAGTGTAGAATCATGTGCTAATTTCTATCCTAGGAATTTGTATAATCACTAGAAAATTCTAGGCTAATTGGTGAAAGTTTCACCGACATTGGGAGCCTATATATAGGCTTTAGATGTACACTTTCCATCATCCAACACAAGCAAATCCAATCCAAGCATGAGTGTGAGAGATCAAGCCTAGTAAGAGTGAGTGTGAGTGAGCCACAAAATTATATAGTGAGAGTGATATTCTTGTAAGTGTTTTCCACTATATAATAAGAGTGCCACTTTTATACAAAGTGAGTATTTGCCCATCTTAATCACACGAAGAGGGAAAACCCGATTTTTCCCAACAGATCATTAGCAAGCTTAGACATCGGAACTTGGTCCAACTCCTAGGTTGGTGCCATGGCCACGGAGAGTTACTCCTTGTCTACGAGTTCATGCCAAACAGAAGCCTAGACTTCCATCTCTTCAGCTGCAAGTTAGCCTTGCTACCTTGGCCAACAAGGTACAAAATCGCTCGTGGTTTGGCTTCAGCACTGCTCTACCTTCACGAGGAATGGGAGCAATCTGTGGTTCATCGGGACATCAAATCAAGTAATGTCATGCTTGACTTGAACTTCAATCCAAAGCTAGGTGACTTCGGCCTGGCAAGACTCGCTGATCATGATGCTGGCATGCTGCAAACCACAGCCCTAGCTGGCACACCAGGCTATATGGCTCCGGAATGCCTTTTGATCGGGAAAGCAAGCAAAGAGTCAGATGTCTACAGTTTTGGGATTGTCGCCCTTGAAATTGCTTGTGGAAGGAGGGTGATTGAGGTAAAGGAGCACCCTAGTAAGATGAACCTAGTTGAGTGGGTTTGGGACCTTTACGGAAAAGGGCTCATCCTAGAAGCAGTAGACAGTGGCCTAGAAGGGGAATTTGAAGAGGAACAAGCGAAATGCTTAATGGTGGTCGGGTTGTGGTGTTCCCATCCAGCTTTTGGCCATCGACCATCAATAAGGCAAGCCATAGCCGCCCTGAATGACGAAACTCCTCTACCGAGCCTGCCACCACAATTTCCAGTGCCTATATATTTTTCACCAGGTATGAATAGATCTTTTTTTTCTTCATACACATCATCCAACATGACAGATCGGTATTATCCGGATACTTCAAGTAGCAGTATCAACACATAAACAACTAGTTCTTCTCAGCAATATGGGATTATGGGAGCCTCTTGAATACGTTGTTCAATTGCTGATCAAGTTTCTTCAATTTGGATAGATAGCTGAATTTCTGATCTTCAATCAGAAATGTAACAATACATTATTTTTTTTTGGTTATCCCAACTTTGCTGTAATGCGCGCCTTTCTTCTTGTGCCATTTTTTTCTTCTTTTTCAAGTACAGTGGTTTAGACAGTCATCGAACTAGTTGAGATGTGCGTTAGATTTTGATCTGTTCTAGTTTAGGGAACAGATTCTTATGTTTCAGTATTATTGTCTTTTGGTATCAGTACGTACTTTGATTTATATGCAGATTGTGGTTACTCATTGTGCTTGCTGCTATTGTATGTTTTGGGACTCGGTGCAGTGCAAGTGCCTATGGAATAAGGGAAAATCCAAATTTATAGTCAGAGTAACCTAAATCTAATTCTGAATACTAATCCACTGCTAATCCTTTATTGATTTTTTGTTTTACCAGTCAGCAATCACAATTTTTTTTTAGTAAAGAGCAATCACAATTTTACAAGGGGTTGCTATAGGGATGGACATCCGGTGTTGGCACGGTCCAGCAAGGCATCTCGAGTCAGCAAGTCACCTCTGTGTGCAACCAAGTCACCTTCAACTCTTCCGCCATCGACATCTGGAGTTGATGATACCTTTAGCTTTGCAAAGTTCTGCTATAAATTTCTTCAATCTTTCTGCACAGTGTTTGAGTTCTGTATTTTTTACAGGCCCCCGATTACAACCTTGATTGGAATTGTTACATACGAAATTGGAATTGCTTGCCAGTTATTAATAGTAGTAAAAAGTGATAACAATTATTACACAAAGAGTACACAGTAGATCAGCATAATCAAACTTATCACTGATACACAAGCAAATAAATAAAAATGCATTTATTATCTTAGTAAGAAATTTGAAGATTTTAGGATTTGAACAGAAGTTTTTGATTGTTTTGCCTGGTGCGAAATCAAAGGAAATCGAACATAGCATTCATTTGGCTCCCAGGAGAGGATAACTGTTTTTCTCAGCAATCTGAGAAGAACTAGTTGTAGATGTGCTGACGCTGGTGTTTGAATTGTGTTGATAATTCCCTTCTGATGTGTATGTAGAAAAAACAGATGCATTCATACCAGGTGCAACATATATAGGCACTGGAAGTTGTGTTGGCAGGCTCGGTAGAGGAGTTTCAAACTTGATGGTGGCTATGGCCTGCTTCATTGATGGTCGGTAGCTAAAGTCTGGATGGGCACACCACAACCCAACCACCATTAAGCATTTCGCTTGCTCCTCATCAAATTCCCCTTCTAGACCATTATCTACTGCTTCTAGGATGAGCCCTTTTCCGTAAAGGTCCCAAACCCACTCCACTATATTCACTTTACTAGCTTCTTCCCTTGCCTCAATCACCTTCCTTCCGCAAGCAAGTTCAAGGGCGACAATCCCAAAACTGTAAACATCTGACTCCTTGCTTGCTTTCCCTATCGAAAAGCATTCAGGAGCCATGTAGCCGTGTGTGCCAGCTAAGGCTGTGGTTTGCATGCCAGCATCATGATCAGCGAATCTTGCCAGGCCGAAGTCACCTAGCTTTGGATTGAAGTTCGAGTCAAGCATGACATTACTTGATTTGATGTCCCGATGAACCACAGATTGTTCCCAATCCTCGTGAAGGTAGAGCAGTGCTGAAGCCAATCCACAAGCAATTTTGTACCTTGTTGGCCAAGGTAGCAAGGCTTGTCCATTAAAGAGATGGAAGTCAAGGCTTCCATTTGGCATGAACTCGTAAACAAGGAGTAACTCTCCGTGGCCATGGCACCAACCTAGGAGTTGGACCAAGTTCCGATGTCTAAGCTTGCTAATGATCTTCACTTCTGAGATATACTCCTTTTTACCTTGCGTTGATCCGCTTTTGATTTTCTTCACTGCAATTTCCCTGCTTCCAAGACCGGTTAAAACACCCTTATAAACACTGCCAAATCCGCCTTCTCCCAGCTTCCGTTCTAAGGAGAAATTGTTGGTCGCATCGGAAAATTCCGAGTAAGCAAACCTTTTGGGCATCAAAATCTTCATCAATATCAAACTGATCAGCTTCAATGTTTCCCTCTCTTGAGCTCTTCCTGCGCAATATGAACCAAACAATGGCTATTCCAAAAATTAGGATCAGAAAGATTCCCACTCCTATGCCCGCCACTAATCCTCCCTTGCTTTTAGACCGTCTTCCTTGAGCTCCACCTTGTTGTAGAGTCGGGCTGGGACTCGGAGCAACACTTGCTTCCAAGGTTGAGCTGAAGCTCCAATTAAGAATCTGGTGAACTTCAACACAAGCCCCCGTTGAAGCAGAGAAGCCGACTTGTACCCTTTGAGGCAAAACAGTACTCAGATCAACGATGTACGAGATAGTGTAAAGAACCGAGCTTGCATTCATACTCACTGTGGCACTTAGATTTTTGGTGGTCGAATCGTATGATATGAAGGCTTGTCCGTTCTTGTCCTTAAGGCCCCCGGACACATTGGCATAAACAGCTGACTTTACTGAATTTACATCAATGCCTATGTGATCGGTGCTCGGATCCCATTCGTTTAGGTATGTGTCAAACTCAACAGCTACCATTGTTGTTTTATTGATAAAACTGAAGTCAGTTTGGTTGAAAGAATACAGGCCAAGACCCCCGCCATGTGCACCATAGGGGAGATCAGAAAAGTTTTCGGGAATAAGGAGAAAGGTAAACCCATCCCCGAAATAAGAAGAATTTGCTGGGGCGATGGTGAAATTGAATTGGGTGGTGAAATTTGTCAACCTCTTTGTGGTTGCGTCGTCGCCGTCCCGGTCCCATAGTTGCATTGCTGTTGGATGTAATGCTCTACCCTTGCTATCGATGCTACCAGTATTCTGCTCATTCAAGGTAAGCTGTAGTGTGGAATGGGCTATGAATGCATCGCCCTGTAGAACGAGGCCTGGATTGTTAACATTGAAAGAGGGGAAACTGAAAGATAGTGAATTGGTGTTGAGAGGAAGAGACATGAGGAGGGAGAGGATGACCAAGTTGGTAAATACAAGGTAACGACGACAGTTGAGAGGATGAGAAGCCATTGAGGTTTCGCAGTTTGGAAGGAGTGAAGGAAACTGGCAGATATGAGAATCAAATCGGTAGCTCTATCAACAGAACACACAGTTTGGAAACTCGGAGGCCACTGCTGATTTGGAGAGTTCAGAAAGGAATGGGATCGGCTTGTGCAGTTGCTGATTTCGTTGTTCTCCAAAACCAGTAAAGAAATGGTGAGTTGCATTTTTTTTTTTAAATATATATTTAGGAACATCGTTGGATGCTTTTATTTACTTGTCAAGTTGTTAGTTGTGTGCCTTCTTAACTGGCATTTAGGAACTGGGAACTATGGTTATTACCGAAAACGAGTCATTCCGGAATGGTTCAAATATTATTTCTCCACTAGTGAAAAGATAGTAGATAAAATTCAGCTTGTACGAATTTTAATTTGGCTATATAAAATAACTAATTGCCTACTTCTCTGGTCACATGGATGCTTCATTCATTTTGTCTCATTGACTTGATAACTAAAAATGTTCAACTTGTCTTGTATATAATGAATGCATCTTCAAGTAAAAAAATGTTCAAATTGCATCTTCACATGGATGCTTCATTTTTTGTCCAATAAAAGTTTGTTCCGGACCTGTTTGACACAAGCTTATTGAAGTTTTTTAAAGAGTTATAGTAAAACTTTTCACGGTTTCTGAAAAAAACGGTTTTATAGAACTATGTAATTTGTCGTGCCAAACAAGAATTTATTTTTTTAATCTATTCACAAAGTTTAAAATTTCATCAAAAAATTTATCTAGATTTTTAATCTTAAACTAGATTACTCTTCGGCAAGCAAAATAGGTATATAATCTAATGGTGGTTTGAACTAATTCGTTTTGGTTTTGTGGGTATAATAATGTGGGCAAATTAGAAAAAAAAACACCCTAATAGTAGGCCAGTTGATATAAAATCGCCCAGAGATAAATATTGTAGGGCTATTCAATAAACTGAACTGAATCGATCTAAACCAAGTGCTCGTTTGGATAAATGTAGGAAGCCGACTTCCCATGAATTACACTTTTTGGGATTTTATGAAACATGTTTGGTTAAAAAATGAAAAAATGGTGAATTTGATATAGTGAGATAAATAAGGGATTTTTATTAATAAAAAAAGGGTGGAAGTTGTCTTACCATGTACCCCTTGATAATTCCAATTCATGTATTTAACAGGAAGTTCAATTCCTTTCTTGGGATATTCAACTCAAATTAGGTTAGGTTTCGGTTTGTGTAAGGTTCGGTCCGGACTGATGTTTGTTAGATGGAAAAAAAAAAGAACAAATTGTATAATACCAACTGAAAGTCTAAAACATATTTATAATATATGTTTAAACCTTACCATTGTAGTTGTATACTTAAAAGTTAAAACCATAACGTTTATAACACACAACAAGCGATACTGCTCTTAAATTTTTAAAGTTTATAATGCATATTTACTTCATTTAGATTTTTTTGAGAAGAAAAAAAGGAATAGTTTAAGAGAATATTAATTGCGTAAAAACTAAGGCCTCGTTTGGTTAAACGTGGGAATTAGACTTCCCAGGAAGTAACTTTCCGGGATTTGTAATTCCCATAAATGATTAAATTCTAGCTCATGGAAAATGTAAAAATATGTTTGGTTGAAAATAATTTTCCATAGATTCAATTCCTATGTTTTGTTTGGTTAAACATGGAATTTTCATTGTAATTTATTTAAAATTACTCTTGTAACCTTTTGCTTTTTGTTTAAAATCAAAATCTACATGAGCAAATTGGTGATTTTGTTTATAAAAAATAAATTTGATAGAAGATTTGGAAAAAAAATAATGGAGGAAGTAGATCTTAGTATCTTACCTATCCCCTTCATGGTAAGTTAAATTCCACCATTTCATGGGAATTTAAATTCCAGGAATTGAAATTCCCGAGTTTTCTCATTTTAAAAAAATAAACCAAACACATTTATTGACTCCTACTTCCTGGGATTTTGAACTTCTCAGAAAGTAGAAAGCTAACCAAACGAACCCTGAGCTCCTGTTTTGTATCCATATCCTGAAATCAGATATGGGTATCAGATATAGATATCAGGGATATGAGTATCAAATCTAATACTCCCTCCGTTCAACAAAACTTGTCGTTTATTATTCACGCACGCTTTTTTAGAATGATAAAAACTATATAAAATATTCATGTTTTTAAAATATTTTTTTAACAAGTTTGTACTTATTAATAATAACTACGAAATTGTTAAAAAAAATTATTAAAAAAGTCGATATTTTATATAGTTTTTAGCTCCTAAAAAAGCGTGCATGAATAGTAAAACGTCAAGTTTTGTTGAACGGAGGGAGTATCTAATATCCCTGTTTGGTATTGTATGATATCAAGATATAAGTTTACAGACTTGATAAAACAAGTGTTATATGACATTCATTATTCATGAATCAAAATCAACTATTCCAAATATTTCAATACCAAATTTTATACACATTCAATTAAAAAAAACAGTCAAGGTCAATACCAGATGGATACCAAATTTGACTTACGACCGGATCTTAATTCATAAGGTTAATTAAAATAAAAGGTCAGACTGAATCGAACCAAATAAAAAACCAATTTATTTATAATTGATTCACTTAAGACCAGATCGATGTAAACTCGTAGGTTCGGTTTGAAAGGGTCAATTCGTTCAAAAATTCGATCCCTACTGAATGATGAAGTGATGAACACTCTTTTGTGATGGGCCTGACAATGTAAATGTAACAATTGTGTGGGCCGGCCCAATAGCAAAGAGGTTATAAATATACTGTAACCTAATACAGAAATCCCTTTCCCGGTTTCCCCTCTCTATCTCTGTAACAAATAACAACCGACTGAACTTCGATTCACGCAACCCGAACCGTGGATCTTTATTGATAAATCACTCTAAAAAAATCAGAATGATTCAACAGAGATGGAAGTAACTAAAGTTGGTGATAGATCACTCTTCGGAAACTCTACCCATGATATAAAATCGGAGGTATAAAAAGACACTTTAGATGGGTTAATCCACTAGCTTATATACTATGACTTCTTTGTCTGTATAATCAACGTGAGACTCTTTTCTCAACAGAGGTCCCGGAAGGCCTGTTCAAGCTTGGTCCCGAACGCGCTTGCCACAAACAAACAGGCAATTGTTATTTTGTTTTACTTAGCCCGGTTTCGATGTTTTCGGTTGCGTTTGAGTTGATCTGGACTCCCTCCTGAGTGCTGTAATTGCAAGCTTGGGGCTTGCTTGCTCGATACACATTTATTTTGTCCGATCGTGTGAATTGGGGAATTTGAAGCAAAACGCTTCGTGTATCCATGTCGGGTACCCGTCGGGAGCTTGGGAAGCCAGGAATTCGATCTCACGAGGATCCTCGTGGTTTAGACAGTCATCGAACTAGTTGAGATGTGCATTAGATTTTGATCTGTTCTAGTTTTTGGATCAGATTCTTATGTTTCAGTGTTACTTGTCTTTTGGTATCAGTACTTTGATTTATATGCAGATTGTGGTTGCTGCTATTGTATGTTTTGGGACTCGGTGCAGTGCAAGTGCCTATGGAATAAGGGAAAATCCAAATTTATAGTCGGAGTAACCTAAATCTAATTCTGAATACTAATCCACTGCTAATCCTTTATTGATTTTTTGTGTTACCAGTCGGCAATCACAATTATTTTTTTTTAGTGCAGAGCAATCATAATACCTTTAGCTTTGCAAAGTTCTGCTATAAATTTCTTCAATCTTTCTGCAAAGTGTTTGACTTTTGTATTTTTTTACAGGCCCCCGATGTCAACCTTGATTATTGTGATGCATTTCTCAAAGAGGCATGAGAATGAAAATTTAATTCTCAGTAGTCGAATTGCGATGGCAATGTAGCTTGTAAAGAAGTGTGTTTTGGTTGGTAGGGAATAGGGATTGGGCAAATAGGGACCTGCGTAACTATTTTATCCAAAATAGAATCAACTTCAGTTTAACATTCAATAGATATGTTACATACGAAATTGAAATTGCTTGCTGGTTAATAGTAGTAAAAAGTGATAACAATTATTACACAAAGAACACAGTAAACCAGCATAATCAAACTTATCATATACACAAGCAAATAAATAAAAATGCATTTCTTACCTTATTAAGAAATTTAAACTTAAAAGATTGTAGGATTTGAACAGAAGATTTTGATTGTTTTGCCTGGTGCGAAATCAAAGGAAATCGAACATAGCATTTATTTGGTTCCCAGCAGAGGATAAGTGCCTTTCTCAGATTGCTGAGAAGAACTAGTTGTAGATGTGCTGATGCTGCTGTTTTCTGTCATGTTGGATGATGTGTATGAAGCAAAAAGAGATGAATTCATACTAGGTGAAACATATATAGGCACTGGAAGTTGTGGTGGCAGGCTTGGTATAGGAGTTTCAAAGTTGATGGCGGCTATGGCCTGCTTCATTGATGGTCGACAGCTAACGTCTGGATGGGCACACCACAACCCGACCACCATTAGACATTTCACTTGTTCCTCATCAAATTCCCCTTCTAAGCCGTTATCTACTGCTTCTAGGATGAGCCCTTTTCCATAAAGGTCCCAAACCCACTCAACTATGTTCACCTTACTAGGGTGTTCCTTTACTTCAGTCACCCTCCTTCCACAAGCAATTTCAAGGGCGACAATCCCAAAACTGTAGACATCCGACTCTTTGCTTGCTTTCCCGGTCAAAAGGCATTCCGGAGCCATGTAGCCTGGTGTTCCAGCTAAGGCTGTGGTTTGCATGCCCGCATCATGATCTGCGAGTCTTGCGAGGCCGAAGTCACCTAGGTTTGGGTTGAAGTTCAAGTCAAGCATGACATTACTTGATTTGATGTCCCGATGAACCACAGATTGTTCCCATTCCTCGTGAAGGTAGAGCAGTGCTGAAGCCAAACCACAAGCGATTTTGTACCTTGTTGGCCAAGGTAGCAAGGCTAATTTGCAGCTAAAGAGATGGAAGTCTAGGCTTCCGTTTGGCATGAACTCGTAGACAAGGAGTAACTCTCCATGGCCATGGCACCAACCTAGGAGTTGAACCAAGTTCCGATGTCTAAGCTTGCTAATGATCTTCACTTCTGAGATATACTCCTTTTTACCTTGCGTTGATCCGCTATTGATTTTCTTGATTGCAATTTCCCTGCTTCCGGGACCTGTTAAATCACCCTTATAAACACCGCCAAATCCGCCTTCTCCCAGCTTCCCTTCAAAAGAAAAATTGTTGGTTGCCTGGGAAAGTTCCGAGTAAGCAAACCTTTTGGGCCCTGCTTCCTCATCAAAATCTTCATCAATATCAAATTGATCAGCTTCAATGTTACCCTCTCTTGAACTCTTCCTGCGCAATATGAACCAAACAATGGCTATTCCAAAAATTACAATCAGAAAGATACCCACTCCTATCCCCGCCACCAATCCTCCTTTGCTTTTAGACCGTCTTCCTTGAGCTCCACCTTGTTGTAGAGTCGGGCTGGGACTAGGAGCAACACTTACGTCCAAGGTTGAGCTGAAGCTCCAAGCCAGAATCTGGTGAAGTTCAGTACTAGCTCCTGTTGCAGCAGAGAAGCCAACTTGAACCCTTTCTGGCAAAACAGCACTCAAATGAATGGTTTGTGAAAGGGAGACACTATAAAGAAGACCCGATCTTTGATCAATACTCAGAAAGACACTTAAGTTCTTTGTTGTAGAATCGTAAGATACGAACGCTTGCGCGGTCTTGTTCTTCAAACCAACAGAGTCAATAGACACATTAACATAAGTTGATATAAATTAACGCCTTGGTTGATGAAAGCCAAAACTCGGGTTTCCAGAGTTTGGTCTTACCATTGGGCTTCACAAGATTCAGAATTGCTGGAATTTGGAGTTTCAATGGAGACTAATTTATAATTGGGCCTATTTTTCTAAAGACCCAATTTTAGACCTATATGGAAGAATTGGAATTGGGCCTAATGGTGCAAGTTCTAAATTCGAAGTGGGCCTAATTACAAATGAGCTTGTTTTGATTTTTAGAATGGATTTATTCCATCGTATTTATCCTATATCTATTTGTTAGATTGCTGAGATTTTGCAGGATCTTTTTGAACCAAGTCCAAGGATCTTCCAACGTATATTTTCATTCAAGATCTCAACAAATATGAAGTGAAGCTTCTGGAATTAATTTTAAAGAGCCAAAGATCTCTCCAGGAAGTTCGGTGCAAACGTCAAATTCAAACGTTCAATTTTCAAATTGTAGGAGCCGGCCTTTATAAGGAGAAGAAGAGGATTGCAGTCGATACAGACCAGTACACATCGCTCAAAGGCTCCTGCAATCGCGTCTCCTACATCATCATCTCGCTACCCTCTCTTGATCTTATTGTTTTATTTCTTTGAGAGTTTGTGAGGTTTTCATTGAGCTTTATCGTACAATTCATTTAGGGTTATACTAAGGGTACATCTCTACCCAAACGTATAGATACTTCGGTATCGGTAGGACTTTGTTTCATTGGAGTGTTTGGGTTGCTAGATAGTAAGGTAGTCTAGAAGTGGGTAAGTCTTCTAGAGGTTGTATCTAGGGCTCATAAGATAAAGTGAAATAAAGTTGTTGAATCCTACGGGTTGGATAACCCTAGGCGGGGACGTAGGCGGTTTTTCCGAACCTCGTTAACAAGTATCGTGTGCTTTTCTTTCCGTTATTTTAATTCGTGCTTGTGATTGCTTTGCTTCCTATTCGTCCTTCTTGCTCAACTAGTTACTGTTTTGCAGATAAGGTATTATCTCCACTGGTAAGGTCTTACCAGTTTCAGCATTTGTTTATTAACTAGTTACTGATTTTCAGATAAGGTCTTACCTCGGGCATTAAGATCTTACCAGTTTCAGCATTTGCGAAAAGTTTGTATACTCTTTCTTCCTCCCTTGCTAGATTATTTGTTAGCTTTTTATCTGTATATTCCGCACTTCAGTGAAATTGGTTGTAAAATCAGTCAGCCCGTCCGCCTCCCATAGTTGGATTGCTTTCGGGTACAATGCTCTACCATAGCTTCCATTGACGTCACCATATACGGCTTTGGAAAGCTGCAGTATTTGGGAATCGGAAATAGACGCATCCTTCTGCATAGTGACCTCCGGGTTGTTTTTATTGAAATAGGTGATACTGAAATTTAGGGAATTTGTTTTGAGAGGAAGATATGTGAAGAGGAAGAGGAACTCGGCGATGACAAGATAACGGTATGATCTGCCAACAAGGCAGCATAACCGGTGGCGGAGATAGGAGGGAGCCATTGTTGAATGGGGTGGAACTTGGAAGCTGTAAAATTGTTGGTAACTAAAAACACATTTGTGTCAATGGCAGCTTGTGTCCACTTGGTACTTCGTTTGGTCTTGTTGACTCAATAAACAAATGTGTTCAGATTTGCTATTTCATCACGTGGGCTCTCTGAGACTGATTGGTTGCCCAATTGAAACACAGAGACACTGGAAATGGAATCACCTCTAGGTAATTATAGCTGGTTGCACAAGGTTTCGCAGTTGAGAGGAAGCCATTGCGGTTTCGCAGTTTGGAACGAGTGAAGGAAACTGGCAGTGGTAGATATGAGAATCAAATTGGTAGCTCTTTCAAATGCACATGCAGTTTGGAAACTCGGAGGCCATTCAAATACACCTATTTGTCGTAACCCAGTTTTGAATCCCCCCAATAATATTCTATGTATTACCTCCAATGTTACACTTAATTATTTTGGATATAAATTCACATTAAAAAAAATTATATGTATATTCTATACACACTTATATTAACATGTTTACAAACTTTTATTAATTAAAATATATGTTTTAGAAAAATAAAAAAATATTTTCTAAAATAATCAATCATTTAATTATCCATAATTTTAAAAATCATTTTTCATAATAAAATTTTATAACCATATTAATATAAGTGTATAGAATCTAAATATAATTTTATAAAAAAAAATTAATGTGAATTTACATCCAAAATAATTAAATATAACACTCGGTATTACAGGGGATCCGGACTGGTCATAACCCACTCCTTAAATTGATGTTTTCATAAAACCATCCTTTAAAGGGTTTTTTTTTTCATCCATCAACCACCTCTGAATATATTTTAATAGAATTTTAACAATTAAAAAAAGACAAATATAATAGAGAGAATTGTAGTAAATAATATGAAATTTGGAGGAAACTATTGACGTTATTTTCTCTTTTCAAATAACCGATAAAATGATGTTAGTTTCTACAATTGCAGTCTGTAACTTTGCCCTTCCAAATCACTTTTTAATTATCTATTAACTTCTATACACGTTCAATTAATTTAGGAGCACAAAAGACGTCAATTTTATCATCTCAATTTCATTCTTAATTACTTATTTTTTTTAATTGTTAAATTTCTATTATCATGTAATTAAACAAGAAGTGTAAAATTGTAATTTAACAAGTTTAACTAAGATTTGGACGGCTCAGATATGGTTGAATGGTGATAAAAATTATTTATAGGGTGATTTTCTAGAAATATTAATTTAAGGGATGGTTTATGGTAAATGACTAAATCAGTATATTTAAAGGTCGATTTTCGATAATTTGAACTTTTTTTAAAATATAATTTGTATATTTGCTAACATCGTTGGATGCTTCTATTTACCTACCAAGTTGTTAGTTGTGTGCCATCTTAACCGTGTATGCCACGCATAAGCATACACGGTTGCAACACCCATGACATTTTTCGCTTTGAAATGTGCAACTTGTTGTTTACTTTTTTTTTTTTTTTTTTTTTTTTTAACGTGGGGTTCCGAGGTTATCGACTAGTCCCCCACGGGCCCTAGCTCTAGCTAGCCTGCAAAAGACAGGGACCGATTAGCCATGCGGCAAGCCACCAAGCAGGCTCACCCAAACCAATGAAGACTTGAGCACCCACTAATTACACAAATTGTGTAAGGAGTAGGATTTGAACCCTTGACCTCTTTCAAGGGCCACATCTCCCCTTTTTTTTTGATGACGAGGAACCCACCTTCGGTGGCAAACCCCGAGCATGTGACCCTCGACCCGGCGGGTCCGACCCGTGGCCACGCCTAGTCGAGTAGAGCATTAACGAAACACATGCATAACCAAGACCAAACGTCGAGTAGTGCATTAACGAGGCACAAGTTATCACGCCGTCAATATATTGTTAAATTGTACGTTGAGTCCCAAGTAGACATGTCAAACGGGTCATTCGGGTCGGGTCACTCCGGGTCCCGGGTAATACGGGTTTCAGGTATTTTCGGGTCCCGAGTAATACGGGTTTGATCGGGTTTTCAGGTCATTTCGGGTTGATTTCGGGTTGGTCAATTTTTTCCTTTTTAAATTAAAAAAACAAATTGATTTGATAATTTTGCGATAAATTTAAAATTCTAAAGTTAAAGATGTTGTTCATAAGTTCTAGTGCTTGTAATTATATACTATATTTGATCTAAAATATTTGATTTTTATTATTTCTCGTATTTTTTTAATAAAATGTAATAATATATAAAAATCAAATTTGCAAATAATTTTTTAAAAATAATTTCATGCAATTAGTAATAAGCATAGAATTGTTTTAATATTTTAATATTTTTTATAATTTTTATCTTCGGTTGAAAAATAAAAAATCAAATATTATCGATCGGACGAAGTATTACACGATACAAATAAATATAAAAGTTGATTTGAAAATGAAAGATCAATTCATTGTAATTATAAAATGTAATAAATTTGAATATCTATAAAAAAAAATTAATCATATATAATTATAAATCAATCGGGTCACCGGGTCAAATGGGTAAATCGGGTCAAAATCACCGGGTCAGTCGGGTCACCGGGTCGAAACCCAGATTACCCAGAAAATTTCCGGGTATTTCGGGTTCGGGTCGAAAAAAATTTCAGGGTTGAAATTCCCGGGTTCGGGTCGAAATTTTTTCGGCCGTTCGGATCGGGTCAACCGGGTCGGGTTGTGTTTTAACAGGTCTAGTCGCAAAGCTTCTTTTAACCCAACCCATAAGGCAATCACCTCTGCTCCGATAACAAACCCTCATTCTCGAAATTTAGGTCATTTTAGGACTTTATTCTTGTATTAAAATAGATGTCATTTTATGTTTTTAGGGGAGGAAACGTAATAATTTGTATTGATTTTGTGTATTATTGTTGATTTTTTTAAAATATTTTGATTGGTTAAAAAATGTAGTGGGTATAAAAAACAACAAAATTTATGAAAAAATTAGTGGAATGATAATGTTGATTGAAGGGTGAGTGCTTTTATTAAAACTTAAATTTTGAGACGGAGGGAGTATTAGTCTTATTATCACGGATTACAATCCAAAGATTGTTTCTCCACTAGTTAAAAGAGAGTAGATAAAATTCAGCTTGCACGAATTTTAATTTGGCTATATAACGTAACTAATTGCCTACTAGCTGCTTTCTCTGGTCACATTGATGCTTCATTCATTTCTCATTGACTTGATAACAAAAAATGTTCAACTTGTCTTACTTGTATATAATAAATGCATCTTCAATTAAAAAAATGTTCATATTGCATCTTCACATGGATGCTTGATAACAAAAAATGTCCAACTTGCCTGCATCTTCATCACATGGATGCTTGATAACAAAAAATGTCCAACTTGCCTGCATCTTCATCACATGGATGCTTGATAACAAAAAATGTCCAACTTGTCTTACTTGTATATATTGAATGCAACTTTGTTACGACGAGAATGAAAATAGCGAAGAAAGACACAAAGATTTACGTAGTTCGACAACGGCGTGTACGTCCTCGGGCAGAGAATCAGATTTGTAATAGAGGAAACAAAACAGATTAGAGTTACAAGGGGTCGACATTTCATGAGTATATGAAGAGACTCATGAAAGCCTAAACAGACAATGGACTGAAAGTCCAAAATAGACAGACGATATGCTCGTTTACAATAAACATCGCATCCCGTAAAGGCAGGGTGGCGCATTAACAAACTTCAAGCAAACAAATGTTCAAATTGCATCTTTACATGGATGCTTCATTTCGTCTCCAATAAGCATTTCTCAAAGAGGCATGAGAATGAAAATTTAATTCTCAGTAGTCGAATTGCGATGGCAATGTAGCTTGGAAGAAGTATGTTTTGGTTGGTAGGGAATAGGGATTGGGCAAATAGGGACCTGCGTAACTATTTTATCCAAAATAGAATCAATTTCAGTTTTAACATTCAATAGATATGTTACATACGAAATTGAAATTGCATGCTGGTTTAAAGTAGTAAAAAGTGATAACAATTATTACACAAAGAATACACAGTAGATCAGCATAATCAAACTTATCACTGATACACAAGCAAATAAATAAAAATGCATTTATTATCCTAGTGAATTTAAACAGGAGGTTTTGATTGTTTGGCCTGGTGCGAAATCAAAGGAAATTGAACCTAGCATTTATTTGGCTCCCATAAGAGGATAAGTAGTAGAAGTGCTTTTCCCAGATTGTTGAGAAGAACTAGTTGTTGATGTGCTGATGCTGCTGCTAAAAGTGTGTGGATCATTCCCTTTTGTCAGGTTGGATGATGTATATGAAGTAAAAAGAGATGAATTCATACTAGGTGAAACATATATAGGCACTGGAAGTTGTGGTGGCAGGCTCGGTAGAGGAGCTTCAAAGTTGATGGTGGCTATGGCTTGCATCATTGATGGTCGGTAGCTAACATCTGGATGGGCACACCACAACCCGACCACCATTAAACATTTCGCTTGTTCCTCATCAAATTCCCCTTCTAGGCCGTTATCTACTGCTTCCAGGATGAGCCCTTTTCCATAGAGGTCCCAAACCCACTCAACTAGCTTCACTCTGTTAGCTTCTTCCTTTACCTCAATCACCCTCCTTCCACAAACAATTTCAAGGGCGACAATCCCAAAACTGTAGACATCCGATTCTTTGCTCGCTTTCCCGGTCAAAAGGCATTCTGGAGCCATATAGCCTGGTGTGCCAGCTAGGGCTGTGGTTTGCATGCCGACATCATGATCAGCTAGTCTTGCCAGGCCGAAGTCACCTAGCTTTGGATTGAAGTTCAAGTCAAGCATGACATTACTTGATTTGATGTCCCGATGAACCACAGATTGCTCCCATTCCTCGTGAAGGTAGAGCAGTGCTGAAGCCAAACCACGAGCGATTTTGTACCTTGTTTTCCAAGGTAGGAAGGCTAATTTGCGGCTGAAGAGATGGAAGTCTAGGCTTCTGTTTGGCATGAACTTGTAGACAAGAAGTAACTCTCCGTGACCATGACACCAACCTAAGAGCTGGACCAAGTTCCTATGTCTAAGCTTGCTAATGATCTTCACTTCTGAGATATACTCCTTTTTACCTTGCGTTGATCCGCGTTTGATTTTCTTGACTGCAATTTCCCTGCTTCCAGGACCTGTTAAAATACCCTTATAAACACTGCCAAATCCGCCTTCTCCCAGCTTCCCTTCAAGGGAAAAATTGTTGGTTGCCCGAGAAAGTTCCGAGTAAGCAAACCTTTTGGGGCCTGCCGCCTCGTTAAAATCTTCATCAATATCAAACTGATCAACTTCAATATCTCCCTCTCTTGAGTTCTTCCTGCGCAATATGAACCAAACAATGGCTATTCCGAAAATTAGAATAAGAAAGATACCCACTCCTATGCCCACCACTAATTCTCCCTTGCTTTTAGATCGGCTTCCTTGAGCTCCACCTTGTTGAGGAGTTGGGCTGGGACTAGGAGCATCACTGTCTTCCAAGGTTGAGTTGAAGCTCCAATTAAGAATCTGGTGACGTTCAACCCAAGCCCCCGTTGCAGCAGAGAAGCCGACTTGTACCCTTTGAGGCAAAACAGTACTCAGATCAACTATGTACGAGACACTGTAAGGAACTGAACAGCTACAAATGTTGTTTCATTGGAAAAAAGGCAATTAGTTGTGCTGTAGGAGCACAAGCCAAGACTCCCGCCATATGCCTTATCGGGGAGATCAGTTTTTTCGGGAATAAGGAGAAAGGTAAGCCCATCGCCGAAATAAGAAGTATTTACTCGGGTGATGCTGAAAGTGAATTGGGTGGTGAAATCTGTCAACCTTTTTGTGGTTGCGTTGTCCCATAGTTGTATTGCTGTTGGATATAATGCTCTACCCTTGCTATAGATACTAGTATCCAACTGATCCACGGTAAGGTGTAATGTGGAGTCGGATACGGATATGAATGCATTGCCCATAAGATCGAGGCCTGAATTGCTCACATTGAAATTGGGGAAACTGAAAGACAGTGAATTGGTGTTGAGAGGAAGAGACATGAGGAGGGAGAGGAAGAACAAGTTGGTAAATACAAGATAACGACGATAATTTAGAGGATGCGAAGCCATTGCGGTTTCGCAGTTTGGAAACTTGGAGGGGGAGGCCATTGCTGATTTGGAGAGTTGAGAAAGAATTGAGTGGGAGCTTGTGATATGCTAGGAGGTTAATATAGGCCGCCCGGGCGTGGCTGATTTCGACCCATCAAACTTGCATCGCTAATTTTCATGTTCAATGTGGAGAAAATTTCAGAGTTCAACCCATCAAACTTGCACCGAGTTTTGCCTTGGGTCAGTTTTGTTTTGATACATCTAGTTGCAATCACATGACTCCTTCCCATGACATAAGATGCGTATTTAACACAAATGATTATCATTTTATTTGTCCATTGGTTGTTTCTTTAATTTGTGTTCAAATATGAATCGTTGTCTCATGTCCATAAACTTTCCATTTTTTAAGGCGCCCTCAAGTATCCTCCCACTTCTATTTTATCGATTGTTTATTTATCTATTTATTTAAATTAATTTTGTTTGCAACTGGAGGGGCTAGCGAATTAAGATATGCTCGTGTTATTTGTTAACTAGTTTCTCCGTTCTTATCCTACACTTTTTTCAATTTCTACATAACGATTACTGATTCCACGATTGAGTGAACAATTGGTTGAAGGTAATGCTCGGAGAAGGTGGTTTTAAGATATCTTTTGAACTTTATACATCTCATATATATGGAAAGTCTAAGGGTTTTCTAGAGGGTTTTTAAGGAGACTCTTACAATACCTACGTTGAGATATAGAGGAGAAAATAGGGCACCCACACGCGCGCTTGCTGCTGCTAGAGCGGTCAAAATCTGAACCGACCCGACTCACTCGAACCCGAACCCGAAAATCTGGAGTCATTCATAACCCGAAACAGACCCGAACACAGATGAACCCGATCCGGCCCAACCCGACCCGAATTGAAATGGTTATTTAACATCAACATTTTAATACTTGAATCTTAAATGTTTTTTTTTTAATATTTTAACACAAGTTTATGATTGTACAATATAGGTTAAATCAATAGAGGTGTAGTAGTACAATATTATACTCTAAAGTCTAAATTGTAATAATAGAAATAGCTCATTTAGACATGGAAAATAAGTAGATAATAATTTAATAAGTGTATAAGACTATAAGTGTATGCATTTGTATAAGTTAATATTTAATAAGTTAATAGTATATAACATCTTAACTTTTTTAATCATTTTTAAAATAATATCATACTTATTACTATTAAGTATGAATTTATAAAAAGAAAAATTTTAAAATTTAATATTTTATATAGTTTTTTATCATTCTAAAAAAACGTGCATGAATAGTAAACGACAAGTTTTAATTAACAGAGGGAGTAATATTATACACCAAAGTATAAATAAATGAATATTCAATCGAATAATTTAAATCTCAAACCCCAATGTTAATCTCAAATCATGATCTCAATCTTGATTTCAAATCTCAATATTTGTCTTAATCTGAAATCATTATCTCAAATCTCAAATCATTATCTCAATAACAATCTCAAGTTATCAACCTTTAACTCAATCTCAATCTTAAATATCGATCTTGAACTCAATCTCAAACCTCAGTCTTAACTTGATTTCAAATATCAAATCTTTATATATCTTAACCTCAAATATCAAATATCAAATGTCCATATTTGTTCCAATCTTAAATGTCAATCTCGATCTAAATCTCAATCTCAATCTCAAATTTCAATTCTCAAGACTTTAAATACATCGAATATTCGAATCCATCGAAGATGAAGTATTTATAAGTTTTATTTATAATTTGCGTTTTTTTTTAAATGTGTTTCTTTTTATAGGTATAACTTATAAGTTATAAGTATAATACTTCTATTGGTTTTCATAACTAAGTGTTAATAATTCTATTAATTTTCATAAAGCTAACTCTTAAGGGGTTTTTTCCACCTAACAAATTATATTAGACTATTAGTGTTAATAATTCTATTAATTCTAGTAGTTTTCGGTTTTTATAAATGGACTTCTTTTTATAAATATAAGTATAATAATTCTATTAAATTTCATAATTATGGACCTGGTTATGAATAATTCTTTTTATAAATATAAGTATAATGATTCAATTTTTTTAGGAAAGAATTATTTATATCCAAATCAATAATTTTGTAGTTGTTATTTTATTTTTATCTATATTATTATATTTTGATAGAATTAATTATTTATATCTAGATTTTTTAAAAACTAATACGGAGTAATAATAATGAAAAAAACTAATGGGCCAAAAGCTAAAAATGAAATGGGCATTGAAAATGATATGAGTCAATGATATAGTCAAACCACAAATAAGTCCATTTGCAACTTGCTAGTTAAAATAAGGTTAAAACCTAAATGTACAATTAATTTGATTTAATTATAGCACCGATCAATTGGTTTAAATGTTTAAAAAAGGACAATGTTGTTGAATATCGAATTTCCGATTATGACTTTTTTGAAAATCGGTCGACAACCGATGAGTCAATAACAATGAGTGTATTCAACCGAGTCAAAATTACATATTCAAGTATTCAACCGAGTCAAAATCATTTATTTTAAGTAAATTACATATTTAAGTATTCAACCGAGTTAAAATCATTTATTTTAAGTAAATTACATATTTAAGTATTCAACTGAGTCAAATTAATCAACCTAATTATCCAAATTCCAAACGGGTCGAATATGATTCAACCGAAAACTCAAACCAACTATACCGCTATACCCACTTTGATTCGAAACTCAAATGAGACCGACCCGCCTCTTGACCCGAAACCCGAACGAGACCGACCCGCTTTGACCGAATGGGGTATGACCCGACTTAACCCGAAACCCGACCAATCTAAAATTCATTATGACCGAACCCGACCCGACCAATGTCCGACCCGACCTATACCCGACCATAAAATTTACCCGAATTGACCCGACCCGAGTAAGCCTGACCCGAACCCGACCCGAACAACCGACTTGGCAGCTCTAACTGCCGCTGTCCGCACCCAACAAAAAATTAGCTTGAGGCCAGGAAATATCACGAAGAGCCATATTCATACCAGGATAAACATATGAAGGTTGTGGCGGAAAGCTATTGAAGCTAGGTGTAGAGTTTCAAGATTCAGTGCCAGAGATGGTCTGCTTTATTGATGGTCGATAGCTAACGTCTAGATAAGAACACCACAGCCCACCCACCAACAAGCATTTTGCTTGCTCCTTGTCGAATTCCCCTTCAAGTTTGCTATCAACTGCTTCTAAGACGATCCCTTTCCCGTAGAGGTCCCAAACCCACTGAACGAGTCGGTCGGATTTTGTTCTTCAAAACCAGTAAAAAAAACGGTGAGTTGTATTTTTAAAAATATATATATTTAGGAACATCGTTGTATGTATCCTTCTATTTACCTATCAAGTTGTTAGTTGTGTGCCTTTCTTAACTGGCATTTTGTCCCTTATGCGGGGTATACACGGTTGCACGACTGCAACCGTGGCAAACGTCAAGTAGTGCATTAACGAAGCACAAGTTATCACCGTCAATTGTTATCACCGGGTATTTCGGGTTCGGGTCGAAAAAAAATTCCGGGTCGAAATTTTCGGGTTCGGGTCGAAATTTTTTCGGGCATTCGGGTCGGGTCAACCGGATCGGGTTGTGTTTTGACAGGTCTGGTCGCAACTTGCAAGGCTTCTTTTAACCCAACCCGGCCATAAGGCAATCACCTCTGCTCCGATAACAAACCCTCATTCTCGAAATTTCGGTCATTTTAGGACTTTATTCTTGTATTAAAATAGATGTCATTTTATGTTTTTAGGGGAGGAAAAGTAATAATTTGTATTGATTTTGTGTATTGTTGATTTTTTTTAAATATTTTGATTGGTTAAAAAAATGCAGTGGGTATAAAAAAGCAATAAAATTTATGAAAAAATTAGTGGAATGATAATGTTGATTGAAGGGTGAGTGTTTTTATTAAAACTTAAATTTTGAGACGGAGGGAGTATTAGTCATATTATCACGGATTACAATCCAAAGATTGTTTCTCCACTAGTTAAAAGAGAGTAGATAAAATTCAGCTTGCACGAATTTTAATTTGGCTATATAACGTAACTAATTGCCTACTAGCTGCTTTCTCTGGTCACATTGATGCTTCATTCATTTTGTCTCATTGACTTGATAACTAAAAATGTTCAACTTGTCTTACTTGTATATAATGAATGCATTTTCAAGTCAATTACTTGTGTAGGCGGCTAAACTTTATAATCTTTAATGGTAGTTTGAACTAACTGGTTTTGGTTTTGTGGGTGTAATAATGTCGGCAAATTTAAATAAAAACAAAAAACACCCTACTAGTATCAAAGTTCACGACCCCTAGTAGTCTAAAGCACAAACCGAGTGAGGTTCTATACTAGGCTTCTTTAGTCTCATTCACATCTCTCAACTGTCCGTTGACATAAAATCGCCTAGAGATAGATGATCGAATATGTGATGGTAGGGCTATTCAATTGTTTAAAACCGGACTGAACCGATCTAAACCAAAAGGCGAAACTCAAATTAGGTTAAGTTTCGGGTTATGTAAGATTCCGTCTTGTACTGATGTTAGATGGGAAAAAAATTAATGAACAAATTGTATAATACTCCCTCCGTTCCACAATACATGTCCTTTTAGTTTTAGACACGCTTTTTAATGAGCGAAAAACACTATAAAATATTATTTTTTTAATTAATTTTTTTATATAATTTGATATTTATTACCAATAAGTATCAAATTATATAAAAAAATTAACTAAAAAAATAATATTTTATAGAGTTTTGCGCTCATTAAAAAGCGTGCCCAAAACTAAAAGACCATGTATTGTGGAACGGAGGGAGTACCAATTAATTAAAAGTCAAACATATTTATAATATATGTTTAGACGTTATCATTGTAGTCAAATACTTAAAAGTTAAAACCATAAAGTTTATAACACATAACAAGCGATACTAGTCTTAAATCTTTAAAGTTTATAATACACTAGGTCCTTATCATCTTGTATAATTTGTATGCACTTTTAAACAATCTAAAATAACTTCATAAGTTTAACGGGAAAATAATGTACAATAATGTCTCACTTAAAGTAATTAATAAAAAAAAAACCTACAATATTTGCAACTCCAATCCATTACATGCTATATATTGAAATCTCGTAGATAGTAAACTAGTCTATTCCCCGTGCTAGGGGTGGGCACGGGACGGGACGGGATTGAGCCGGGACGGGACTCGTCCCGCGAAATTTTTACGGGACGGGATTGACACTTTTTTTTCGGGACGGGATGGTGTCTGGATGAGACGGGATCGGGACGGGACATGTCTTGTCCCGGAAATAAAAATAATAAAATATTATATGAATTTGCAAAGTGAAAAATGCTTTCATAATTCATTAATTTGTATAATATGTTGAATACGGTATTCTTCTCAACTATATTATTCAATAATAATAATAATAATAATAAGAGAAAATTTGCTGAAATATCAACCTTTTCTAATTTAATTAGTTTATTAGCACCCTAAAAAAATAAATTGGCCGCTATAACTCGTCTATCCTGTTCGCGCTCTCACGCTCTCTCTCGTCGCCGTTCCCTTTCATCCCGCAGATCTGAAAGTGATCCTCCGTTCGTACCTTTCCCATGGCTCCTGCTCGCGCTCGCCCTCGCCCTCTCTCGTTGCTGAGATAAGCATCTCCGTTGCCAAACCTCCTCCTTCATGAATTCACCCTCGAATCCGATCTGCCAAACCCTAGAATTCCCCTGAATTTCCAGCTTCATACGCCACTGTTGGGCTCAATTGAAGATGATGTTGAGCTCAGATGGGTCTCCTGATGCTGAGACGCTGTCGAAGTAAGCATATTTTGTAGATTTTTGGGATTTTATTTAGGTTTTTTTGTTACTCTTAGGTTGAATCTGGATTTTATCTAGGTTTTTCTGTTACTCGTGGGGAAGTTCGATGTCGAGGGGATCTTCCATCTACCTTTGAAGGTTTGGAGGCTTGTCTGTGGTTGCCGACTTCCTCCATCAACTAGATGTTGCGCCTGATAACCTTACTAAACTTGCGATTCTTCTCCCTCTTCAAAAATCGTAAGCATCTTCATCTCCAATTTCCTCTTAATCCCCTTCTCTGCATTATCCATCTTTTTTTCTCCTGTTAGGTTGTTATTATATTGTTTCAACAATTTGGCTGTCCTCATTTTTTATTTCGGTGGAAGCTATGGCACTTATTTGGCTGATGATTTTGAGTACATGTTGTGCTTGCAAGTCACATTTGAAGTATTTGTGTGTTTGTTGCAACAAGAATGACTAGCATAGGGTTATTGGTCAGCTTTAAGTCCATAATTTGTATGTCAATAGGAGTATTTTGTGGGGTTATTGGTTTTAAGCATTAGAATATTGAGATCTAATATATATCATAATTTTGTCTTTGACAAGGGTTGCCAAAGGGTTGATTTTGTGCAGGTTCTTTATAGTCTAGAATAGGATTGTCTTAGTTTTTCTGCATATTATCTGGCTGATGTATTTGATTCCAGAAGTTACTTAGGATTTGAGTCTTATGAACTGAAATTTAGGCGATTTGGTATGGACTATGGAGAAATTTGATTTAAAGCTGAATTTGAAATGGTTGTAACTGATCCGTGGTGTTGGACTGTTGGTTTTGTGAGATATACTCAAGAAGTGAGTTTTGATTTTCAGATTTGCTAATTTGCCAATGCCTAACAGCAACAAGTGTACAACTGGATTTGATCCAGCCTCATTCATTACATCACCTCGATCAATCTCTGTCACACGGTTTATTCTCATCCGGTTGAGGACATGTGTATATATATGTTGATGAGCTGAGAGGGTGCTGCTGCCTGTTTCTTGCTATTAGATTTTTCTTCATGATTCCGCTCCCTGCCACACTAGCATGAATGCATGATTGCTAATCTTTCTTCTTATGCTTATCAAAAGGTTGTCAAGGCTGATGACTGCATAGGCCTAGAGGTTGAGAAGTTGGTTGCTTCTCTTCCTGGTGATGGAGGGCTATTTCTTGAGAATGTGAGGTTTTACAAGGACGAGGAAAAGAATGAGCCAGAATTTGCAAAGAAGCTTGCTTCTCTTGCTGATTTATTTGTGATTCAGTGTCCAAATGGTGCTGCCTTCTCAATGGGGTTGTTGTTTCGTGATCGAATTCACGTAAGATTGCTTACTTATCTCAAGGCAGTTTTAGTTGTTTTACTTTTTAGCTTTCAGACATCTCTTTAACTTCTTCTCAACTGTGTTTTTGTGTTTACTTTTTTCTGCTATTCTATTCTTGCAGAAATGGCTGATGAAATGGCCCCGGAAAGCTGCTATGCTTAGATTGGCTGCAGAAGGGACTTGGTTTCATCAGTTTTTAGCAGCAATGGCATCCAATATTTGATGTTTTTGATGTTAAGTACAGGCAAGCTGGATGAAGCTATTGAACATTTAACTCAGGCCATCACTCTTAACCCGACTTCTGCTATCATGTATGCCACTAGAGGTAAGCTTTAGTCTGGTTGTTGCTATTTCTATTTTACCTGATTTTGCTCGTGGATTTTGATTTTCACGTTTCTGATTGTTTGTTTCTTGTAGCTACTGTTTATATCAAGATGAAGAAACCAAATGCTGCTATCCGTGATGCCAGTGCTGCCTTGGAGGTAAATCTCGTTTCCTATGTTACTTGATCAATTTTAAGAAAGTAGCAGAATCACATAATTTGTCATTTACACGGGAGGTTTTTTGTATTTAACTATTTATGCATGGTTGTTTGTGATTTTAGTGGATTAATATGATGTTTATACTTTATAGTTGTAGAGAATTTGCAAAGCCAATCATTTTGTGCGTTGCTAGTGGCATGTGGATACTATGTGAAAAATCATGTATTAGCAATGCTAGATATTATTAGGGTATTTTATTTTCTATCTTAACCAATTATTTTGCAAGTTAGATGCTTCTGTTATCTTAGAGGATTTGGTTACCATGACATTTGACTAATTTGCCCCCCTTGTTATGTCTCCTGCAGATTAATCCTGATTCTGCCAAGGGTTATAAGTCACGTGGTATGGCTAGAGCAATGCTTGGACGTACAGTGGGGAGAGGTTGCAAAGGACCTACATTTGGCTTCTACTTTGGATTATGATGAGGAGATTAATGCTGTTCTGTGAAGGTTATATCTTCTGTTACATTCTATGATTTTTCTAGTACCTGCAAAATTGGGAGTTTGTTTTTCTCTAGGGAGGCATATGCAATGTACATTTCTTCAATTTCCGGTTCTTTTGACTTGTACAGTTATACATACTGGCACATTATACTCGAAAAATTGTGCAATCCTATAAGAAGCATCTTGAAAAAGTAAACCAAACATACTATGTATATCATGTTGAGCTGGCATTATGGGGAATGAGATTTGATGTACACGAACCTCATGCTGTACTCATTACCGTGCGAGAGTGGTCTTAATTGCATTATTGGCTTGCTGTGAAGAGAAGGGGGCAGCTGAGGATCTGAGGTAGGCAAACCGCAAACTCGGAAAAGTTGGCATCTCGAGTTAATTCTAGAAGGTGCTATGCATCAGAATCTACTCAATGTTCATTATGTTCGTTTATAATTCGGCAAGTGTAAATGTTAGTTTGGATGGAATTGGGGTGGTGCTTATATGTAATGTCATACTATTACTATGCCGAATAGTGGGTACGTGATGGCTTTCAAATTGCTTTCAAGTGTAAATGTTAGTTTAATTATGTTATGTTCCACTTGATTCCATTAGCCTATTAGATATTATATATATTGGCTTTCAAATTGCAACTGTTAGTCTACTCTTATATTATAAAAATCTTGTCAATAAAAATGTCATCAAAATAATATTATAAAAAAGTTAGTCAACAAACAATGTCAACACAAATATTGAGATATCATCAAAACACTACTTTGAAAAAGTTGCATAACATTAAAGAAAAAAAATGTCATCAAAAGATTACCTTGAAAAAAATTTCATCAAAACACTACTTTGAAAAAATATGGCATCACTGTAAAAAAATATCATCAAAAAATTGATATCAAAAAAGTGTCATCAGTAGTCAGCAGTAAAAAAAAATGGCATCAATGGTCAACGTTGCATCACAGTAAACAAAAAATGTCATCAAGGTTTGAAAAAAATGGCATTAAAAAGGTGTCATCAATCCATTTTATTAGAAAATTGACATCAGAGCGAAAATAAAATGTAATAAAAAATGGCATCACAGTAAAAAAAAATATCATCAAACATTTGACATAAAAAAAAGTCATCAAATAGTCAACATTAAAAAAATGGCATCAATGGTCAGCGTGACATCACATTAAAAAAAATGTCATCAAAATTTGAAAAAAGTGGCATTTAAAAAGTGTCATCAAACCATTTCATTATAAAAGTGACATTAAAATGAAAATAAAATGTAATAAAAAAGTGGCATCAAAATAGCAAAAAATGGCATCACTAAACATATAAAAAAAATATATATCTGAAGGACTTGGTCAACGGTCAATGTTGACCGGTCACGGTCAACGCGTTGACCCTTAATAGTCAATTTGGAAAGGGTGTTAGGTTAGTTAATTAATTTTGTTTGGGTGTTAGTTAGCTAATGAGATATTCATAATGTGCCATTTGAATTTAAAGGTAATTATTTGAATTTTAATGTAGCTTGAGGCTATTTTCTGCAACCAGTTAAATACTTGAGGTTATTTTCTGCATTTTTGATAGTTCAGGCTATTAAGCGCAACTACCCCTAAAGGTTAGACTATTTTTTGCAATTTTCCCTTATTATTATTATTAATATTATAATACTATTATTAATTCATACAATGGTTATATAATTAATTAAAATGTTCAACATATTTGGCTACATTATCTTACTAGATCAGGACAGAAAGGGATTGAGACGAGATTCACCAGATATTGTCTCATTATCGATTGATAGTTGGAAAGAAGTAGTTAGCTATTTGCCTCTTGTAGCTTTAAATGGGTATAATAATAATAATAATAATAATGATGATGATGATGATGATGATGATGATGATGATGATGCCACGTTATAATTAAAAAAATTATTATTATTATTATTACTTATTTGTATTGTTATTATTATAAAATAATTGTACTTTACAAGAAAAAATATATAATATGATATAATAATAATAATAATAATAATAATTTTATTATAAATTAATATTATTGTTAAATTATATTATAATATTATATAATAATAATAATATTATAATCAATTATTATTATAAATTTAAAATTATTATTATAATTATAAATAATATTTGCTCAAATAATAATAATAATATTATTATTATAAAAAATATTATTATTATTATTATAAATGGAAGATTATCATTATAATTATAATTATAATATTTGCTCAAAATAATAATACTAATAATATATTTTTATTATTCTATAATATTATAATATTATTATTATAAAAATTATTATTATTATTATTATTATTATTATTATTATTATTATTATTATTATTATTATTATTATTATTATTATTATTATATGTGGGACGGGACGGGATTTGCGGGATCCCACCGGGATCGGGACGGGACTGGGATGGGATCGGGATTTGCGGGATTTGTGCCCACTCCTACCCCGTGCTATGCACGGGCTTAATGTAAAAATATTATAAAATTATAATAATTATTTTCAAATTTAATTATAAAAAATAAATAATGTATACTCCTCTACAAACAAAACAAATAAAAAAATCTACAAACCAAAACAATTAATCTAGATATTATAATAATTTTTATATAATTTAATATTAAAAAATAAAAACTTATTTGAACACTGACAAAGGAAATTGTTTTTAATGACCACCCAACGAATTTAACAATTCGACAATCACTCTCCACAATAATATCATGATATGTGTCAAACCATCCCCTCATGGTAATTGGAAAACACAAATGATATGTCCCTGCCTCTGTCATATTCGATGTTGATACCATTATAGTAGCTCTTACACACAAGCAAGAGTTAGATGGGTATGGGGTGGCTTAAGCCCCTTCTGGTTGAGAAGGAAAAAAAACCGCACGTTATAAAATAATTTCTAACTCTATCGTTACTCATAGGCTCACAATTTTTATCATATTTTATGTTTTTTTTTTGGTAAGCAACAATTGAGGAAGACCTCAGTTGAACATATTTTCATGAGTTTGCGCTATTTGATTACCCCCCCTGAATATTCAACAATATATGTTGTGCGTCATATCACAACATTTTCTCTCGATATTCAACAATGGCGTATGTATACGTGGCTTTACTTAGTTGATTAAATTTCCGACTTAGCTCATAAGCATCATGGATCACCCATTATGATGTATGGTTCACCCCTTTAAAGAGAAACTAATTGTGAATCCACCAAATAATACATACCAAAGTTGTCCAAACATGTTGTATACTTAGTAATTAACAATATAATGTGACCAATTATCTATCAGAGACCAGAGTAAGGATCTCAAATCACCTTATAAAAAAAAAAATCCTTTGACGAAAGCTCTATTTTAATTTAATAATCTCAAGATTAAAATGTAAAAAGTACATGATTCTTATACAAACAACAATGAATTAAAAATGATTGAAATGTTATAACAAGAAAAAAAAAGTTATTATTTTAGTATTGTATAGGATAGAATATGATAGATATGATGAAACTTTTCACTACAAAGTGACATGAATTGTCTTATAATACATTCATATTTATAACGCAATAACATTGCTAAAAAATATTTATGGTCGATCAAACTTATTTTTCAACTCATATAGATTTTATTTTATTTTTGTTTAAAATAAGATGATATGCAAAGATTATTAAAATAAAATGAAAAAAGATGAAAAATATAAGTGTACGTAGTTTCCTATTTTAAAAGATATGCAAAGATAAATAAAATGATAAATATATGTAGTTGTCTATTTTAAAAGATTTGTATACAAAGATTATTAAAATTGAGATAATTGTGTGACATAATATGTGGCATTATGACTTGGCAAAGTGTGATTGGCTAAAAATTTAGGCGGGAAAGTTTTTAACCAGAGCACGACACGTGTCAGAACCAACTTCTACTTTAGTATTGCTTAGGATTTTGTTTTATTTTTTTTAAAATAAGATGATATGCAAAGATTATTAAAATAAAATGAAAAAAAAGATGAAAAATATAAGTGTACGTAGTTTCCTATTTTAAAAGATATGCAAAGATAAATAAAATGATAAATATATGTAGTTGTCTATTTTAAAAGATTTGTATACAAAGATTATTAAAATTGAAATAATTGTGTGACATAATGTGTGGCATTATGACTTGGCAAAGTGTGATTGGCTAAAATTTTGGGCGGGGAAATTTTTAACCAGAGCGCGACACGTGTCAGAACCAACTTCTACTTTAGTATTGTTTAGGATAAGATAGGATAGGATAGAATATGATAGATATGATGAAACTTTTCACTACAAAGTGACATGAATTATCTTATAATACATTCATATTTATAACGCAATAACATTGCTAAAAAATATTTAAGATCGATCAAACTTATTTTTCAACTCATATAGATTTTATTTTATTTTTGTTTAAAATAAGATGATATGCAAAGATTATTAAAATAAAATGAAAAAGATGAAAAATATAAATGTACGTAGTTTCCTATTTTAAAAGATATGCAAAGATAAATAAAAGGATAAATATATGTAGTTGTTTATTATGGTAACAACACCCGCTTGGCAATTTGATGTAAACAATGGACGTGGTGAGTTTGTTTATTATGCTAACAACACGTTGCTGACACCGGGGTTTCAACATCAACAACGTTGTTGAAACCATAAACAACATTGCTGAAACCCCGGTTTCAGCAGCAACAACAATGCTGAAATCGGGGTTTCAACAACAATGTTGTGGAAGGAAATTTGGAGTTAGACTCGTGAGAGGATTATTTTTACTCTTTTGGTGACGACTCTTAGTTTGGTCCTTCTTTTTGCTGAAATTGTTGTTGCTGAACTTGCTTTAAAACTAGAATTTGCTGAAATTGTTGTTGTTGAACTTGCTTTAAATCTCCTTTTAAAAGCCTCTTAGCTCAATGGTAGAGCGATGTGTTATGCGCAAATACATGGGTTCGAATCCCGCATAGGCTAAATTTTATATCCCATAACACGGTTTCAGCAACAATTCCAGCATCAACAACGTTGCTGAAATCGGGGTTTCAGCAACGCGGAAAAAAAAACTGTTGAAACATGAGGGGGGGGGGGGGTTGGCATCAACAACAGTGCTGAAATCGGGGCTTCAGCAACTACGGTTTCGGCACAGAGATTTCAGCAACTCTGGAAACGCGAAAAAAATAAAATTTAGGTAATATGGAGAGAGAAAAAACTCAATTTCGGTTTCGGCAATTTCGGGAACGCGGAAAAAAAAGCAATCTCGCGGGAAAAAAAAACTCAATTTCATTAATCATCAAGGTTTCAACAGTTTCAGCAACGCAGAAAAAAAAACTCAATTTCGCGAAAAAAAAACAAAAAAAACTCAATTTCAGCAACTTTATTTCAAGGGTGGACATTTTGCTAATATGAAGAGGGTGGTGGACATTTTCCTAATAAAGCCCAAAATTTTGGACATCGTAGTAATCACCCCTTTTTTTTTGACGATTGAACCAGACGAGCTTTAACTTAATATCCGGTGGCCTACGTATTCGATAACTCGAAATCAAATCAGGCGTAGTTCCTTTAAAGAACTATTTAATTGATTTAATTTGGTTGGGCTTTTACCTCCTACTCATTTAAGAGCGAATTTAGAGGTCGACGACTGTACCCGATATATTTTTTAAGATTTAATATCGGGTTACCTACGTAGCTGATATGAGGCGTCAAGTCTTTATGTAGTTCTTTTTAGAACCGTTTGAATTTGGAGAAATTTGATATAGGGTTTTGACTTCGTTTTTTTCCCTAGGAGTCGATTTTGAAGTCAACCCACTAGAATAAACTGGAAATGAAATTTTACGAGCTTAACTTTATGATTTTTGTTAAACCCTCAATTTGTGCCAATTATAATTCTTATATTTTAGTGGGTCACTTTCGTAATTAAACGAAAATTTTCAAACGTAGAAAAGCATTTACATGTACGTTTGTCTGAAGCATTGAACTTGGAAGTGGGTGCATATCATCCTTTCATTCATTTTGTTTAAAGAAAGAACGGAAATTTCGCTAGATACCTGATAGAGCATATTTAGTATTGCATAATAGATTGCATTTAGCATTATTTAGGTGTGAATATTGCATTTATTTAGTTGAATTTGCATTTTCACTTGCTGAGTTAGAAGAGGCGGAATCTACATGAGTTTATTGTTTATTTCAGGAAAAGTAGATTGGAGAGCGGAAACGAGCTAAAGAGCACTTAGGAGCTGCTGGAAACAAAGAAGGAAGAGTTCGGAAGAATCGCAGGCCGCCCCGCGACATTGCTGGCCGCCCCGCGGCTCGAAGGGAGAATCGCAGGATTTCGCTGATCGCCGGCCGCCCCGCGGCCTGGCCTTGCCGCCCCGCGGCCCTGTCAGATGCGGAACATTAGTTCGGAATTTTATTAGGGTTTTGTTATGTTATTTTAGGCCGATTTCTTAGAAACTATTTAAGGTTTTTCTAGTTTATTGTTTCATTCACCTTATGCACTTTACACCATTGTTGAGAGCGCCGTTGAGCATGAGCAACTAAACTCTTGAGGTTTCGCCTACGATTTGGATCTTTGATTGTTGAATTGTGAGTTTCTTAATCTAGTTCTTATTCCTATTGCAATGTTTTGACTTCCTTGTGCTTAATTGCTTGAATGTGTTTTATTCTCTCTGGCCTGATCAACTAGTTAAAGTAGATTCATTCAATTGCTAGGGTTTTGTAGATTCCTCGTAGCGAACCTTAACCCAAGTGGCAATCATATCCCTTTAGGACTCGTAGGACTAATTGGATGTGTAGGAAGTTGAATACATGTTGAATATCGACTCGTAGCTTGATATTATGTGTACCTTGGTTAATTCATAATCTTAATGCTATCTCTAGGTTGAATCTTAACCGTGTTAGGGTTATTTAGAGATAAGGGTTGCTAGGACTCGTAGGACTAGTAATTTACCTAAGATCTGAACAAGGACATTGATAGGAAAAGACAAGAACTAGAGGCTGAAACAAGGATCGAATTCATCAATCGAAGTGATAAATTGTAGGTGAACCTATTTCCCTCCACTGAATTTTACAATCAATTTACTCTGTTTGCTTGCTTCTGCTTTGCTAAAAGGCAGATCTTTTCACTCTAAAAACTCCCCCTTTTCTCTCTTAGCAATTATAATTAGACTTGAATTTAATAGATTTCCCTGTGGATCGATCTCTTGCTTGCACGCTATACTAGTTAGTAAGTTTGAGTATTCTTTGGCAAGAACAACGACAGGTTTTCCTCTTGTCAAATTTGGCGCCGTTGCCGGGGACTTCTATTTTAATTCTTGTGTTGTTTTAATTGCTAATTTTTGTGTGGACCCCTTATATGGTCCACACTCGTGCTACTAACTCATCTTTATTGTCTTTAGATCCAGAGATTGAGAGGACTCTCTCTAGATTGAGGCGAGAAGCTCGTGATCACTTTCGCGAGTTACCTTTCGATCAAGGAGAAGAAGAGAGTATAGAGATGGCTGGTAACGAGGAGAATCGAACATTGAAGGAGCTCACAACACCAAACTTAGCCCAACAACCATTGGCTATCGAGTTCCCTGCACTTGATGAAGGTGTCAATTTTGAGCTGAAATCTGGGGTAGTTCACCTCTTACCCAAATTCCATGGGTTGAGTGGTGAGGATCCCCACAAGCACTTATCTGAGTTCCATACTGTCGTGGTGGCGATGAAACCAGGCAATGTCACGGAGGAGCAAATCAAGTTAAGGGCATTCCCCTTTTCGCTTAAGGACACTGCTAATGAGTGGTTCTACTACTTGCCACCAGGTAGTGCAACAACATGGATACAGTTGAAGCGTCTCTTTCTGGAAAAGTACTTTCCTGCAACCAAATTGAACAGTCTGAAAAAGGAAATCAGCAGCATTGACCAGCAGGCTACGGAGACACTCTATGAGTACTTTGAGCGCTTCAAGAAGCTTTGCTCTAGTTGCCCTCACCATGGTTTTTCAAAGAAGGATTTAGTGCTCTTTCTATTCAATGGATTGCTTGACGAGGAGCGCAAGACGGTGAACTCTGCCTGTGGAGGCAGCATCTTGAACAAAACACCCAATGCTGCTTGGGAGGTGTTTACAGAGCTGGCTGATGGCTCTAGGCAATTCAGCAAGGGACTTCATGCTAGAGGGGTACTCGCCGTGGACTCCTCAACTACCGCATTACATAGCGATGTGGCTGAATTGAAAGATATGATGAAAAGGTTCCTGCTACAAGGAACCCCACAACAACTTAAGGCATGTGCCATTTGCGCTGATCTCTATCACCCGACGGACACTTGTCCAATGCTGCAGGAGCCAAATGTAGAGCTCAATGCCATGGGGAACTTTGTTCCTCAGCGACCCAGGTTTGGTAACTACGCTAATCCCAATCAATACAATAACAACTATAATGCAGGTTACCAGGGGTATGGCTATGGTAATAACCAAGCCCCTTTCAATCCACAAGGAGGATCCAATTTCAGACCTCAGCAACAATTTGATCAAAGGCAGAGAGGACCTCCACCAACTGATAATCAATCCAATGAGGACCCTCTCAAAGCTCTCACAAAGATCGTCCTGGGTCAAGCTGAGCACCAAAAGAGACAAGATGAGCACCAAAAGAATATGGAGAAACAACTTAGCCAAATGGCTCAATCGCTGAGCGAACTGCTGGCAAAGGACTCAAACCAGCTACCATCTCAGACGGTGGTGAATCCCAAGGAGAACGTCAGCGTTGTGACGCTAAGAAGTGGTAAGGAACTGATTACCACTCCCCATAATGATACTAACATAGAATATTTTGAAACAGGTGCGAACGACGAAGAAGAGGAGGTTCACAATCGCCAGCCGCCCCGCGGCCCCCCTGAGCCGCCCCGCGGCCAAAGCAATTCTGGCGATACGGAAAATCGCCAGCCGCCCCGCGGCACCCCTGAGCCGCCCCGCGGCCAAGGCAATTTGGGCGACGAGGAAAATCGCCAGCCGCCCCACGGCCAAGCTGAGCCGCCCCGCGGCCCCTCCAGTACCTCTTCTGACGGGTACGTTCGACCTGATTTTCCCCCTCTTACTTCCTTTAAACCCGTTGCTCCCTTTCCTGAAGCACTTAGAGACACGAAAAGACCCGACAATGACAAAGAGATCTTTGAGACGTTCAGCAAGCGCGAGGTAAACATCCCTTTACTCAATCTGATTAAAAGTATTCCTCGTTATGCCAAATTTCTCAAGGAACTTTGCACGATAAAGAGGAATCAAAAGTTGAAAGGGAAGCAGAAAATTAAGGTAAGCGAACATGTTTCTGCTGTGTTTCAAAAGCGTATGCCTAAGAAATGTAGCGACCCTGGCATGTTTACAATTCCATGTGTGATAGGTGAAACTAAGTTTGATAAAGCTTTGTTAGACTTGGGTGCATCTATTAATGTTTTACCTTATTCTCTGTATGAATCATTGGGTTTAGGACCTTTGCATGAGACTAGAGTGGTGATCCAACTGGCGGATAGATCAAATGCTTTTCCTAGAGGCATAGTTGAGGATGTGTTGGTTATGGTTGACAATTTGATCTTTCCTGCTGATTTCTTTGTCTTGGATATGGAGCATGGTAACCAAGAGGCTCCTATTTTGCTGGGAAGGCCCTTTTTAAAGACTGCTAGAACAAAAATTGATGTGTATTCTGGTTCTTTGACTATGGAATTTGATGGTGAGAAGGTTGAATACAATATATATGATGCTATGAAATTCCCTTCTGATGATCATTCCTTATGCTTTATGGATACCATTGATACTTGTATGCAGGATACCTTTGACATGAGTGGTGTAGATGACCTGCAGGTAGCTTTAGAAACTCCTATTGAGGAGTTCTCCTTGAATTATGCTTTGACTACTAACCTGCAGGATACCATAAGAGACTTGTCTGCCCTCCCTTCCAAATCGCAAGAAGAAACCTTTATGGCATTAACCATTCCAAATGACAAGCTCTTACCTTCTATCGTGCAGGCACCTGAAGTTGAGTTAAAGCCTCTTCCTGAGCATCTCAAATATGCATTTTTGGGGGAGGGAGACACCTTGCCTGTCATCATCTCTAACAAGCTTACCAAAGAGCAGGAGGAAATGTTGGTAGGAGTGCTCAAAGAGCATAAAACAGCTCTGGGATGGACCATAGCGGATATCAAGGGAATCAGCCCAGCTACTTGCATGCACCGGATCTTGTTAGAAGAGGGAGCCAAACCGTCAAGGCAACCTCAACGGAGACTCAACCCACCTATGATGGATGTAGTGAAGAAGAAGGTGCTCAAACTCCTTCAGGCAGGTATGATCTACCCCATCTCTGATAGTCAATGGGTTAGTCCAACGCAGGTAGTACCAAAGAAGGGAGGCATTACAGTGGTTGAGAATCAAGAAGGTGAGCTCGTCCCTACCAGAGTCCAATCAGGCTGGAGAGTTTGCATCGATTACCGTAAGCTGAATACGGTAACTCGAAAAGATCACTTTCCCTTACCTTTCATTGATCAAATGCTTGAAAGACTTGCTGGTCGTCCATATTACTGCTTTTTAGATGGATATTCAGGGTACTTTCAGATAGCCATCGCACCAGAGGATCAAGAGAAGACAACATTCACTTGTCCATTTGGCACTTTTGCATATCGCAGAATGCCTTTTGGCTTGTGTAACGCTCCTGGGACATTCCAACGGTGCATGGTAAGTATCTTCTCTGAGTATATAGAGCAATTTATTGAAGTTTTTATGGATGATTTTACAGTCCATGGTGATAGTTTTGATGCTTGCCTCAACCATTTGGCACTTGTGCTTAGAAGATGTGTTGACACTAACTTAGTGCTCAATTCAGAAAAGTGTCACTTTATGGTCGAGGAAGGCATTGTTTTGGGTCACATTGTCTCCCATAAGGGGATTGAGGTTGATAAGGCAAAGATTGACATCATTCAATCATTGCCTTATCCTACTAATGTGCGTGAAGTTCGTTCCTTTTTAGGCCATGCAGGATTCTACCGCAGGTTCATTAAGGACTTTTCAAAGATCACATCACCCTTATGCGAGCTGCTGAAGAAGGAGGTCACCTTTGCTTTTGATGAGAAGTGTAGGACGGCGTTTGATGAGCTGAAGACTTGTCTTACTAGTGCACCAATCATACAAGCACCAAATTGGTCTCAGCCGTTCGAATTGATGTGTGACGCTAGTGACTACGCTGTGGGAGCTGTGCTTGGGCAAAAAGAAGGGAGAAGCTCTCATGTCATATACTATGCATCTATGACTCTGAATGGAGCTCAAAGGAACTACTCAACCACAGAGAAGGAACTCCTTGCTATAGTTTTTGCACTTGAGAAATTTAGATCTTATTTACTTGGTACCAAAGTTGTTGTTTATACTGATCATGCAGCACTTCGTTACCTTTTGACGAAGAAAGAAGCTAAACCAAGACTGATTCGATGGATCTTGCTTTTAAGCGAGTTCGACATTGAAATCAGGGACAAAAAGGGTGCTGAGAATCTAGTTGCTGACCATCTAAGTCGTATTGTGCAGGAGGAGAATGGACAAAAAGGCACTGTGGGGAGCTTTCCTGACGAAGAATTGTTACAGGTCTTCGCAATCGCCAGCCGCCCCGCGGCCATCCCAGGCCGCCCCGCGGCCGACTCCTCAGCGAAGAATTTCTTCGCAATCGCCGGCCGCCCCGCGGCTAGCCCTGGCCGCCCCGCGGCCCCTGCAGAGTCTGAAATTGAACAAATTCTAAAGGTTAGCTCTCTTCCACGTCCTTGGTTTGCTAACTTGGTTAACTTTTTAGTGTCGGAAGAGTTTCCACCCAACTTTTCTAAGGCTCAAAAGGACAAGATACGCCACGATGCTCGCTTCTACGTCTGGGATGACCCCTACCTATGGAAGCATTGCGCTGATCAGGTGATACGTCGGTGTCTTCCCGACGATGAGGTACAATCTGTCCTAAACTTTTGTCATTCCCATGAATGTGGTGGACACTTTGGACCACAAAAGACAGCTAGGAAGGTACTTGATGCAGGATTCTTTTGGCCACATATATTTCGTGATTCATATGCTTTTTGCAAATCCTGCGATCGCTGTCAGAGAGTTGGGAATCTTTCTAAGAGGAATGAGATGCCACAAACTCGCATGATATTTTGTGAGATTTTTGATGTTTGGGGCATTGACTTCATGGGACCATTCCCTAACTCCTTTGGAAACCTATATATTTTGCTTGCGGTGGACTACGTCTCCAAGTGGGTGGAGGCGAAGGCCACCAGAACTGATGATTCAAAGGTAGTTGCAGGTTTCCTCAAGGAGTTATTCTCTAGATTTGGAGTTCCAAAAGCACTAATCAGTGATAAGGGGACCCATTTCTGCAACAAGACTGTGAGTGCGCTCTTAAAGAAGTATCATGTGACTCAAAGGGTGTCTACTGCATACCACCCCCAAACCAATGGGCAAGCTGAGGTGTCTAATCGCGAGATAAAGACTATCTTGGAGAAGACTGTTGCCCCAAACAGGAAGGATTGGAGTGTCAGACTTGATGATGCTCTATGGGCCTATCGAACGGCTTACAAGACTCCCATTGGGATGTCTCCGTTTAGATTGGTCTATGGAAAGGCTTGCCATCTTCCTGTCGAGCTTGAACATAAAGCATATTGGGCGGTGAAGCAGTGCAACATGCAGATTGACGAAGTTGGGGAGTTCAGGAAACTACAGCTGCAGGAGTTGGAAGAGTTGAGATTGGATGCCTATGATAACTCCGTCACCTACAAGGAGAAGACAAAGGCATGGCACGATAAGCATATCTTGCGAAAGGACCTCAAAGTTGGGGAAAAGGTCCTTCTATTTCAATCGCGCCTACAACTCTTCCCAGGTAAGCTTCGTTCTAGATGGACAGGACCATATGTGATTACTAATGTCTTTTCTCATGGTGCAGTTGAGCTACTAAATGAGAGGAATGGAGACATCTTCAAGGTAAATGGTCATAGAGTTAAACCATATTATGAGACTTTTGTCAAACAGGACGGGGATGAGTTGGTTCTTACTGAACCAAGTGCTGAGGATCAATAGGGTGTCATAACGTCGAGCCAACGACGTTAACTAAAGGCGCTGTTTGGGAGGCAACCCAAGGTAATAGTTTAGCTATTTTCATTTTTGCATTACGTTTTTTTAGATTATTTTTGTTTTGGTGAGGCATACTAACACTGCAGGGAGAAAGAACAAAGGAAAAGGGCGAAAAAAGGTTCTGGCCGCCCCGTCGCCTGCCCTGGCTGCCCCGCGGCTGGACCTCAGCGAAAAATTCCCCGAGAATCGCCGGCCGCCCCGTCGCTAGCCTAGGCCGCCCCGTCGCCTGGACGACCAGCGAAATCCTTCGCGGAATCGCCGGCCGCCCCGTCGCCAACCGTGGCCGCCCCGCGGCCTAAGCCGGAATGGAAATTTTTTAGGGGCCCGTGTGGGCCCCCACTTTCTACCAAAATAAACCCTACCCTTTCCTTTTCTCCCCATTCTATCACCATCAGCCGTCATCCTCTATCTCTTTCTCCTTCCTCTTTCAAACCCCAAAGCCTCCATTAAAATCACCTCCAAGCTTTCCACTTTTCCCCAAAATCCACATAAAATCTCCTTTCTCATCTTCTTCCTCCACATTCTCCACCTAATCGCCTCTCCCCTCTAGATCTACACAAAAACCGGCCGTTTCCCAAGAGATCTCTAACTTTTTCTTCAAATCCACAACGGAGGGAGGAAGTTTGGGACGTCGGAGAGCAGATCCGACGTCGGAGTGAAGAAATCCAGAAAATCGCCGGCCGCCCCGTCACCTGCTCCGCCGCCCCGCGGCCGCCCTCGTCGCCGGCCGCCCCGTCGCCTACCTTGGCTGCCCCGCGGCCTCTGCAGAAGCTGTTTCTCTGTAAGTTTTTCTTCGATTCCATTCGTTTGGGTCATATTCTTAGCTTCAATTCATAATGTCTCGCCCTCATGGAATGAGTCGAAATCAGAAGGAAAGGTGGACCGCTTTAAACACTAGGAATTTCTTTGTCACCAAATTCTTTCATGAGCCGACACTTAGATTGTTACAAATGGACGCATGCACTAGGCAACTATTAGCGCATGGGGGCCTAGGAGGTTTGTTAGAGAAGAATGCTCCTACTTATCCAAGTCTATGTAAAGAATTCTTAGCAACTTTGAGTGTGAACCGTGCGTCAATTGATTTTCGGTTGCTTGGGAGGGATTACACATTATCAAAGGAGAGAGTGGCGCAGATTCTGGGTGTTACTGCTGAGCCGACTGCTGGTTGGCTTGATGTCTGCAAGGGGGAGGGCCCTGTGGCTTTTTGGTTGGCAGCTACTAGGGTGCCTTTTGAGGCCAAGAAGGGTCAGTACAACTCCAGTATTCGCCACCCTGCACTCCGACTGATTCACAAGGTGCTGGCGAACACCTTCTTTGCACAAGCTGAGGTCAACAAGATCTCGCTGAAGGACATGTCATTCCTATGGTGTCTGACGCCGGAGAGCCCTGTCGTTCCGGGTTGGGTCGATCTCTTTTTGATGAACTGCAAGGACATATTGGACAAGCGCAACAAGGCCACTATCAGCTTTGGGGGTCTTATTACCCTCATAGCACGCACCTGCATTGATATGAGCGATGTCCATGACATTCAGCATGGATCATTTCTTTATGATGAGGCCCAGTTGAGGAAAACTGGCCACCTGGAGGGCAGAGCGCCGATGTGGATCTGGAGGGCAGGTCATCAGGGGAGCATCCAGTTGAGATTGCCCTGTCATCTCCCATTTGGCCCTACATCTGCTGATTTCTTTATGGGGGATGAGATGGAGGAGGATGACGATGATGAGGAGGAGCAGGTCCATGATGCTGAGCAGGAGGATGCTGAGGGTGTTCCCAGAGCTCAGACGGATTTTGGAGGAGCTGGACCTTCTGGCACAGCTGGAGGTGCTGATACAGATTATTACTCGCTGGCACAGCAGATAGCTGATATGTCTCTCCAGCAGAACACCATGTGGGAGCATCAGCAGATGATGTCGCGTCGCCAAGACGCAATGTGGGAGAACCAGCAGCAGATGCACCAGCGCCAGAACGCGATGTGGGACCACAACCAGCAGCTGTACGTGGAGGTCGGCGACATTCGTCGCGATGTACGTGGCTTGACTTCCCACCTGGAGGAGGTCTCTGAGACCCATGCGGCGATCCGACGGATGCAGGAGCAGATATGGCAGAGGCAAGAGGACTTCTATCGATTCGCCTATCCACAGTTCCCACCATATCCGCCGCCTCCACCACCTCATCAGTGAGCATGTTAGTTGTTTCTTTTCTTTTCCCTTTTATTTTTATTTTGATGTTTTTGTTCTTTTTTCTACATTGAGGACAATGTTAGTTTTAAGTGTGGGGGAGCAGACTGGAAAACTCTCTGTATTTTGGTTCTGATTTGCACTGCATTTTTAGTTTTAAGGTTGCATGTTTATTTCTATTAGTTGTATGCATATTTAGTTTCTACCATAATTAAAAAAAAAAACAAAAAAAAAACAAAACAGTTTTAGTTTTTGCATTATTAGGAATAGGTCTTATTTCCCCATGTGGATGCCGTGTGTCCTCTATATTTTCTGTTGAGATTCATGCCCCATGATGTGCTTGGATTGTTGAAGCCTTCGATATATGTTTTCTATACTATTTGGTGGGCATGATTGGTTAATAATTGAGCACGTAAAATCTTGAATTTTTGGGTGATATTGAAGTTCTAGACATGACCCTGTGAGGATACTTGGCCTTATTTGGATTCTTTTGCTCAGTTGTGTGATTTACTCGCCTAATGTTGCTACCTCTTTGCATTGACTGCAGTATCTATTTTTGAAAGACCGATGCACATGTTTGATTGCTTGCGGACTTTATGTTTATAGTTTGAGTCTTTGATTGAGTTTGTGAATATGTAGTGAATAAGGTGGCAATGGTTGATGCACTTAGTAACCGGGTCTACGCATGACACCCATGGGTATGATTCGCGCAAAAAGGTGTTGAAAACTATCCACTAGGAAAGGAAGCTTGATCATTGAGTAACCAGGTTCATTCATGACACCCATGTTTGCAACTTGCGTCAAAAGATGTTCAAGTGGACTTCATTTTAGCAAGTTGAGGTGTTGATAGACCGGGGCCATTCATGACACCCATGTTTGAGCCTCGCGTAAGGAAAGCACTAAGACAAGAAAAAGAAAAAAAAAAAAGAAAAAAAAGAAAAAAATATATATATAGAAAGAAAAAAAAGAGAAAAAAAAAAGTGTCATATTTTGTCTTCTTTATTGTGTCCCGCAAGTAACGACATTTCGGTAGAGAATTGGTGATATGGTGGTCAATGTCTATGAGCCTAGTGCATGATTGGTTTGAGTTGAGAGTTGTATCTTAAAGCCTAAACACATGAGTGAAACACATTCCCTGTGAGGTCTAGAATGGATATGGTTGCCTGATTTCATTGATTATTCCAATTATGTGCTATGATGTTATTAATCTTTTGTGTTTGCTAGTTTTCATGCACTTAAAGAATATTGAGGTGTGGATACATGAATTGCTATTCTGTGGGGCTACAAAGTTGAGTTTTTCTATTGCTTGAGGACAAGCAAAGGTTCAAGTGTGGGGGAATTTGATAGAGCATATTTAGTATTGCATAATAGATTGCATTTAGCATTATTTAGGTGTGAATATTGCATTTATTTAGTTGAATTTGCATTTTCACTTGCTGAGTTAGAAGAGGCGGAATCTACATGAGTTTATTGTTTATTTCAGGAAAAGTAGATTGGAGAGCGGAAACGAGCTAAAGAGCACTTAGGAGCTGCTGGAAACAAAGAAGGAAGAGTTCGGAAGAATCGCAGGCCGCCCCGCGACATTGCTGGCCGCCCCGCGGCTCGAAGGGAGAATCGCAGGATTTCGCTGATCGCCGGCCGCCCCGCGGCCTGGCCTTGCCGCCCCGCGGCCCTGTCAGATGCGGAACATTAGTTCGGAATTTTATTAGGGTTTTGTTATGTTATTTTAGGCCGATTTCTTAGAAACTATTTAAGGTTTTTCTAGTTTATTGTTTCATTCACCTTATGCACTTTACACCATTGTTGAGAGCGCCGTTGAGCATGAGCAACTAAACTCTTGAGGTTTCGCCTACGATTTGGATCTTTGATTGTTGAATTGTGAGTTTCTTAATCTAGTTCTTATTCCTATTGCAATGTTTTGACTTCCTTGTGCTTAATTGCTTGAATGTGTTTTATTCTCTCTGGCCTGATCAACTAGTTAAAGTAGATTCATTCAATTGCTAGGGTTTTGTAGATTCCTCGTAGCGAACCTTAACCCAAGTGGCAATCATATCCCTTTAGGACTCGTAGGACTAATTGGATGTGTAGGAAGTTGAATACATGTTGAATATCGACTCGTAGCTTGATATTATGTGTACCTTGGTTAATTCATAATCTTAATGCTATCTCTAGGTTGAATCTTAACCGTGTTAGGGTTATTTAGAGATAAGGGTTGCTAGGACTCGTAGGACTAGTAATTTACCTAAGATCTGAACAAGGACATTGATAGGAAAAGACAAGAACTAGAGGTTGAAACAAGGATCGAATTCATCAATCGAAGTGATAAATTGTAGGTGAACCTATTTCCCTCCACTGAATTTTACAATCAATTTACTCTGTTTGCTTGCTTCTGCTTTGCTAAAAGGCAGATCTTTTCACTCTAAAAACTCCCCCTTTTCTCTCTTAGCAATTATAATTAGACTTGAATTTAATAGATTTCCCCGTGGATCGATCTCTTGCTTGCACGCTATACTAGTTAGTAAGTTTGAGTATTCTTTGGCAAGAACAACGACAGGTTTTCCTCTTGTCAATACCCCTGAGATATTGTAATTTTCGCGGGGTGTATAGAAATTTGACAATATTCGCGTGGTACCCCTGTGGTATTGACCTAATTTGCATCGCTCCCTTGCAATGTTAAAATTAACAGAGTTGTTCTTCTCCGTTAGGTTTTAATGAAAAAGAAAAAAGAAAGTCATGCGATAGAAGATGGATGGAAAGGCGATAGCGATGGAGAGAACTCATGCGAAACTCGACTGAGAGAGAAGATGGAGACACATTCGCTCGACGCCAGCTACAACCTGGAGGGAGAATCTATATCAAGGTCGACCCCAACCTGGAGGTAAGTTGTGAATTAGGGATTTTTGTCTTCGATGAGGGATATGGGATAATTGAAAATAAAGCTTTCGATGAAGGATTTAGTCGACCTGGTTGTTTGGCTCAAAAAATCGATTTGTACCGACTGATGAATAGCCTTATCCAGTTGAATTGAATCGATTTTATTCTCTTTTACTGTCTTAGCAACTCTAGGGGGCATGTCATTTGGGAGTTCAAGTCTTATCTTCACTGCTTGTTCCTGGAGATACATTTGAATTCATGGATTTGAGAGTTCAAGTTCTATATAGTTGGGGACTGGAATTTTTAGCTGTCATGTTTTAATTGCTTGAAAGTTGAAACTGGCTTTATCCATTCTGCTGCAAAATTATTACCTTAATTCTTATTTTGAAGCCTATTAGCTCAAACAGGGAGAGCATGTGTGCTTATGCACAATATGCGGGTTCGACTCCCGCGTAGGCTTATATAAAAGATATAAAAGATTGATGGTTTGTAATTGACATATTTGCAAAGTTTAGCTGTCATAATTTTCCTTTACCACTAAATTAATTTGTTGAAATTTTAATTCTTATACATTATACTTTGTTCTATTCAAACATCGGTGAAATAATATTATAATTTTGGAACACTAATTCAATGTAGCAAACTCAGTGGCAATGCCATGGAAACTTGCCAAGAATAATCACTTGCAATCTTGATTTCTTTCACTAGGCTGGGGTTGATGATCCCAACTAAGTGATAAGTGCATATGAGCAGTTCATTTAGTAACCTTTTTATCTTAAAAAAGGCATAATGATTGAGTCAGATGGTATGTTAGTGCCACATATTTAAGTCCTGGATAAAAGATTACCAGCATTTACAAATTATACCAAGAAATCATACCTGTCAGAGGTTAGGATAAGTAACTTGGTGACACGAGCTTAATAAATCCAACAGAAAATGTGAAAAAACATGATTTCAAACCTTTCTTGGTGCAGTTTAAGAGCATCAGGAAACAATACTAAACTAAAATTTATATAGAATCTTCATGTTGGCCCGTTGATCACTAAGGACAACTACATACATGATCCAGCATCACTGCATCAGCAAACAAAACTAAAATTTATGCAAAATTCAAGTTGCATATAACGAATGATACGAGAAAAGGAGTGGAAAAATTCAAAGAAAAGAAAGAGGAACATGTTTAATTAATGAGGCAGAATACAGAGACAGAGCATACAAGGGCATCAGCAGATACCTGGACTTCAAATTATGCGCGCTCTACTGCCATATGCAAGCTATAACTTCTAATAATTCAAATACAAGCTAATTTTGTTATGAAATTTCATAAATTCTTAATCGTATGCTTACATGAAATAAAAAATTAGTAGAGTAAAATAAAAGTTGAATTCATAAAGTCTTAATGTTCAAAGTTTAACTCAATCGTGAACTTCCGTTTGCTTATATTAGCCTATGTGGGAGTCGAACTCACATCTTGTGCATAAGCGCGCTGATAGGGTCTATTTTAGTCATGTTTTAAGTATAGATTTGCATATTAATTTAGAGCATATTTTATATATTTTATAGTTAATTTGTATTATTTGGTTTTCGGAGTCTACACTAGTGTTTTTATATATTTCAGGTATTTCTAAGCTCGATCGTATGAATTTAAAAGATTGCTCGGGATTATTATACAAATTAAAAGCATGATGGGCCGAGCCAAGTTGGTATGGGCATGGGCACCTGTTGATCGAACCGGAGGAGAGATTGCCGAATTGCACTCAGCAAGTCCTTTGTATTTTATTAGATAGATGGATAGATTGGCTAGATAGATTATATATATACTTATATTACGATAGATATAGATTAGGAGATTTTATTTTTATTATATATAAATCCATAGATTTCATACGGTGGAGGAACATATGTGAGGCCGAACATACGTGACCACGGCCGAAAGCAATTTTGCCTCTTAACCCTAATTATGTTTTGTTTTATTTTTATGGAGACCTAAACTCTCCCGTTTCGTCTACAATTTGAAGCTTTGTTTGGATTGATTGTGAGTTTCTAATTCTCGTTCCTTAATTCCTATATTGAATGTTTCGACTTCTTTGTGCTTGATTGTTTATTGTTTTATTCTATCTAGCCCGCGCAACTAGTTAGAGTTAATTCAATTGCTAAGGTTTTGTAGATTCCTGGTTGTGAACCTTAACCTAAGTGTCAAACTTGTTCCTTTAGGGCTGGTTGAAATAATTGAATGAGTAGGAAGTTGAATGTGTTGTTAAATCCCTCTTTAGGGACTGCAAATACCTTGGTTAATCTCTGAACTTAAAGCTATCAATTGGGTTAAATCCTTCTTTAGGGACTGTTCGATTGATAAGGGTTTCTAGGACTGGTTGGACTAGTAACTATATTAGGTCGGGACAAGGGCATTCATAGGAAACCTAAAAGGACAAGAAGAAGTTACAATATCAATTCAACCAAATAAAGTGGATATTTGTAGATGAAACTATTTTATTAACTGTTATCTCTGTCAATTTGTTTATAGTCTATTTTATTTTCATTCTTATTTTCACCACCCAAAAAACCCATTTTTCCTATTAATTGGTAAATAAACTTAACTTAGAAATAACTTGATTCTCTGTGGGATCGACTCGTGCTTATCACACTACATTAGTTAGGTAGGTTCGAATTTATTTTGATACGGTTAACGCGACTAAAAACCGTGCATCAAATTGGCGCCGTTGCCGGGGAATCAAAGTTTATTTCTTTGTTTTGTGTGTTTGCCGATTATTGTATATAACTTAACTTTGTGGTGAACCTATCTTACGGTTCACGACAACCTTATTACTAACATTTTAAGATGAGATTAATGCAGTGTCAAGGGGAAAATTTTCACCATTATTTCACAAGAGTGAATAATTTATTGGACGTCCGTTATGCACGGGGTTACCAAGATAGTTTGCAAGATATGGTTGTTTGTGTACTTGAGGGCATGACTCCTGAGACCAAAGAACTTGCCGAGTCTATGAGTAACGGAGGCTTTGCAAGTTTTAATTTATCAGAGATGTGGGATTTTTTCTGCTACATGGGTCACCAGGTGGAGCAGGAAGAAGCTTTCACACGCCAGGTTATGTTGGAGCAGGTGCTTAGAAGAATGGAGCGAATTGAGGAACAATTGAACCAACTTAATCAACCGGTGAGTGAGTTGGTAGTAGAGCAATGCTTTATTTCTCAAGTCGATGAAAGTCAAGACACAAACAATGATGGTTTGATCGATGAGAGCCCGATGTTCCCCGACATGGAGTCTCATGAGTGCACGCATGAGGATCCATGTGTTTTGGCTCCTAATTCATCTGAAGATATCATCCCTAACTTGCCTATCAAGGAACCATGTCCAGAGCCGATTTCTGTGGCTCCTCAGCAAGGTATTGATATTTCTTACTCTTTTGTGGATTTTGGTGAATATGCAGACCCTTGGGAACATTACTTTGAGAAACCACCAGCGGAACTGTGTTGGTGGTACTATATACCTTCTACAAAAAGTCATACTCGCTTATTTGATAGGTTGAAACATGTCTTATCTGCGATATTATTTAGTTTCAGTTTATCATTATATTATACCTGCTTAATTGATATGTGTGCACAAGAGTTTGACAAATTGTTGAGGGCGTTAACAATGTCCGATCTTAGAGAGGTTGGGAAGAAATCAAGGTATGTTTTTAGTTAGGATTAATTTATATATTATATTTTTTTTATTTTTAGTTAGGATTAATTTATATACTATTATATTTTTTTTTCTCGTAATAAAAAAAGAAAAAAAGAAAAAAAAGGAAACCATCCGTCTTTCTCGTTCTTTCCCTCCTGTCCTGGTACTTCCCGTCTCAAGCCCAGCGCCGCCCTCCGTCCTCGCCTCTCCTCCTCTCTATTTCTCTGTTCACCCGGCCGCCAAGAGCCGCCACCGCTCATCAAATTGGCGCCGTGGGTGCTGATTTTAGTTGTTTGGACGTGGGTGTTGTTCTTTTGTTCTTGGATGATATATGAACTTGGGAAGTTGGATTGCTTTGTCCTGTATGTTTTCTTTGCTTTGTGTCTTGGCCAGGCATGTTGCAAAGCAGATAGACCTATATTTAGCTAACTCCGAGAAGGTTCACGAATGCCAATTACATCCAAGAGTTGCTGAAAATTTCTGTTGAACACTCAAGGCGGTCATATAACTATGAGCAGTGCTGAATTTTATGGTCTTAAGCTGAATAATTTGTCTCGAATGCCTGATTACATTGTGAGTTTCATCTACCTTTGTTTCTTTCTTTTTATTTACTTTGAGGACAAAGTAAGATTTTAAGCATGGGGTGGAGAACTCAAGTGTAGCTCCGTATTTATATGTGTTAGTTTTTATTTTATTTTATTTTATTTTATTTTGTGTTTTTTTCAATTTTTGTTATGCATTTCATTGCATTTAGGTGTTATTAACGATACCCATCTTGGTTTAGTTTGTCCTCTAATTCATTTTATGATCTTAATTGCATAAATCCCATGATTTGATTGAATTGCATGAAAATGATTTTTGGAGCATGATTTGAGAATATAATTGAGCAAGTATGGTTCATAGTTGAGGTTTAATTGAAATCTAAAAAAAAAAAAAACATAACCCTTGTGAGTTTGTTTTGGCCTTATAGGGACTCTACATAATTATTTTCCTTTTGCTTTTATTGTGTGATTATACTCTCCATACACTACTAGAAAAGTCTTCATAGACGTCGGTTAAAAACCGATGTTAAAAAAAAAAAATTCAACGTGTTAGTGGGTGGTGTTAAAGATCCAAACTTTACCACATCGTTTTTTACCCGATGTCTATAATAATTTAAAACATTGTTTTTATCTTTGATAACGATTTAAGTACGTTGATATAATTATGTTTTGGTTGATGAACCTAATGTTAAACCATTATTATTTAGCATTTCTAGCTATTTGAAGGTTTGTAGGAAAACCCAAAACTTCACATTAACATCGCTATTTTTTATAAACATGATGTTTTACATTAATAAACACATCGATTAGTAATTATTCAATTTGTGCATACTCTTTTTTCATTTTTAATTTTGTTATATTATTTTATATAAATATAATGGACCATATTTAATATTTTAAATGTCGATGTTATTTATATATTTTCAAATCATTTTTTATATGAAAAACGATGTTTTGGTATTTTATCACATCGTTTTATATTACAATTTTGACATATACGGGGTTTTAGAAATCGATTTGTATACCTATAATCGACATATCCATAAAGATAGACATCGTTTTTTCTCTCTGGAGTCCGATGTTTTTCATCGAATACATCAATCATCCAATACCCCTGTTGATCTATATTGTCACCCATTTTTTGCTAATAGAAACTTAAACATTCTGAAAGACCAACACATGCATTAAATAATAAAAATCAAACAATGTTCTTGATTGCAATAACTCGTCTAATAATATACATTGGTGTCTTAAGTCCCTTCTACATGTACTATCTTCCACTGTCTCGTGGGCTTTTATCATCGGGTGTCAGGTTGTGCCTCCTACCTCTTGACACTAGGGGCGATGCACTCTTCGGGGTCCTGCTTAGTCGGGGGCTTCTAGATCTGTGCGCAGCTCGTTCTCTCCTAGGGGTGATCTAGACCGGCTGCAGAAAAAATAAAGTAAAATATCTTCAAACACAATATCAAGTTGAACTCGAACCACAAATTGCATTTTCACGAACATGAGGTTGACATTCCCTGGTCCACGTGGCCCCTATATAACATCATAAAGGAAAAGTTAATGCTTATTAGAGCTCAATAAGACAGCTACTAGTAACATACCAATGGTAGACTACTAGTATTGACGGATATCAAAAGGCAAAATAGATCAAAGCAACTAACAAAATTTCGACTAGCATCTAGCAACATAAACAACATATGAAATGATTACGTTAACACTAAAAATAGCTAGAACAAAACCCCATCTGAGAACACTTACCCCCTTGAGACTTCCACAATGATTCGACTACCATCAACATCCCGCCCATTTAGACTACCCCTTACATCATCTGCATCTCGAGGATCACTAAAGTCCTGTTCCAATTTGTCAGAGATGCAAATACAATAGGACCACATAGAAGGAAAAAATATATTGAACAGCTACTTAAGGTAAAAAAAATGATTTGATGCAAAGATTGAAGCTTAAAGGGGATTAGGTGGTGGAATACATACAACAAATGCATAATCGCGCTTCATGTCCACATCACGTACTCTGCGGAAATGTTTGCCATAAACAGTAAGGCCATCATCACATCACAAAACTACTGAAGGGTCGATACCTCACCCCTCATAGATGAACTAAACACCACTTTGAGAGTTTCCAATTTGATAAAAACACACTATATATCATCAGATCAGATCCCTCCTGAATGGAAGCAAATATATCACTTAACCTTAGTAATAAGTTTCAGTTGAAGCTACTAAGGACTAAAACAACTAGTATAGCTAAATAACTGAATATATAAAATTGAAGTATATCGATATCTAAAATTCATTTACTAAAGAACACATTTATGTGTATTCTAATTCAAAATATAATATGCTAAAGCTAGAGAAAGAGGTTACATTGATAGAACTGATATATTTATTACCTGTGAAGTAGATGGATGAGGGTTATTGGCCATTCCACAACATACACAAGTATAAAATGAGCTACAAGCATGTGATCCAGAAGTACCATTAAGAAACAAATATACTCAGCACATGAAGAAATGAAATTCCAGATCATGCAACATCCAACACTGAAGGGATTGCTATTGGCTCCCTGTAAGCTTAACATGACATAAGAATGGCTAATATGCTTGGAACTAGTTAACCAATAATTTTGAATTTAGCCTTTCCAACCAGAAATGCAAATATTTGCCACCCTCAGTAAATCACAAAAACGCTACATAAGGGTCAGAACAAATATCTCTTTGGCCAAATTAGAATTCTAAATATCAAATGGCCGCACTGAAGGTTGAAATTGGTCAGACAATGCATGACAGGGAGAAGAGACCTACAAAATCCTCTGTATAGTCATCTGACCAATTTGATTGAAGGTAAAACAAAACTGATGACTTATTCATTGATCTATCATCAGAAGATGAACATATTATAGATTATAGAACCACCTAATTCAACTTGGTTATATTCACAGATCTTAATCAGTATCATACTGATCCCCAGATCAGGCCCTGAAAATAGAAGCTTTTGACCTGAACAAGCACAGAGTCCACCATCCATTTCAATATAAAACCCTCAATAGTTCTCAACCTTAACCAAACCCCAATGGTAAAGTTCCTCTCCTTTGCACCCGAAAAAACCCTAATTTGAACTTGTGTATGTTGCAGACAAGCTTTCTGGATGTAGAGAGCCACCAAACAGCTGATGAATTTTGATTACCTGTAATAAATAAATGAAGAACCCTAGTCGAAAATATATTCCTAGACAGCAGATATATAACAAGTTCAAACACAACTAAAAAAAGTGTGATCTGGCAATTGAGGAGACACAACTCACTTCATTTAGGTTATCATCAACTGATATGACTCAGCTTATAGGCAATCCAAGGGGGGTTCTCCTTTGGCAATAGCTGCCTGCCTGGAAGAGAGAACACAAGAAATACAATTTAATTGATATAAATAGATGAAAAGAAAATGAGAAAAAGAAGTAAGATCCAAACCATAGTAAAGAAGTTTATAGATAAGTTGTAAAGTATAATGGATATTAACATAAAAACTACTCTAAACACTATGAAACCATCTTATCTCTAGCAACAGGAGCATATTTAAATAAGAGGCTGATTATAAAGATTTAGGTGAAAGAGAGCAGAGGCTGATTGATATTTGATCGGAAACCTGAATTATGAAGACACCTTTTCAGGCTTCAAAATTACTAGTACTTACTATTCTGATAGACATGCCTTCACCAATAGAAGAAATATATTTCCAAGAGTGATTGAAGCTTAACCTTTGAACTGTCCAACTGAAAAATAAATTGACAAACTGTCATTCCTAAATGGAACTCAAATAACATTCAGTTCAGATAACACATCAAGATCTTAAGAAAACACCTCAGAAAACAAAAGGAAAACACTAGCAAAATCAAGAGTATATGAGGATATAGCAGAAAGTTTAGGATCACAATGAAAAATAATAGACACCATAGGAGATTGCTTCAACTAGCTAGCATAGGAGATTGCTTCAACTAGCATACGAGATTTATACAATGAAAAGAATATGGGTATCAGGTTTCCAACTATTCCTCATTATGCATCAACCAAATAGGAATGAGTTTGATTCAAATGAACCATCAACCATTAAATGGTCAAAAGGAGGATCAATTGTTAAAGCTATGCAAGATGGGTAAGTTAGTTACCGGTTCTGAGCAGTTTGAAAATCTGGAGGCTGCTTAGTCTCAATGCTCAGACTCCTATCTCCCTTCAATTTAGTTCCTTGCCAAAATGGTAGTTTAGTGACAAAAACAAATATGTTTTTCAATTTAGTTCCTTACACCTTCAATGTTCAGACTGCTATCTCCCTTTTAAAACTTATACCATTACTATGGTTTTTCAGGGACATAGCAAACAAAACATTGAAATAGAGATTAAATTACATACAATGAATATACATAAGCATCGAAAAAACTTATATAACCATCTTAAGGGAGATAGATCTCAATGGATTTGAAAGCCTCATTCATCTTGAAAACCTAATTTTCATGTAACCTCAATGGATTAATTCAGCCTTGATTCAAACATAAACTGGGAATTAGAGCATGAAATCAGACCACGAGAACCCTAGATCTGACTATTCGAGTAGCAATCGAGGTCTTGAGGACACAAGGTAGAGAAAGAGAGGAATGAAGGGCATGTACTTCAGTACTTACCTGAGAAGATGACCGACGATCGAGGGAGGAGGAGGGCATAGCAGCGAGGAAGGTGGTCATCACCAAGGGAGACCATCACGCACAGTCGACAGAGACTGGTCATCCTCCTCTCATTCGCACCGATGAACACTAGTCCTCCGGCTATCGGTGTTGCGAGGCTCCATGAGAGAGAACTTGAAGGAAAGGGCAAGTGAATCGAGACGAATAATCGAAATTGAAATTGAAATTGTGGTCTTTGAGGTGTACAGATGACCTGAGAAACAGATCTAGAATCGGAGAGGGTGGCAGATGACAGGCAGCCGCGGTGACGACGGTGGTGTTGATATAGTCTCCGGCGAGCGACACCTTCTCAATCAGATCTGGAGAGTGGGAGGGAGGGGTAGGCGGGGGATTTGGGGGAGGCTTGGTATATCTAGTGGTGGCAAAGATCCCGACGATGGAGGAGGAGGCGCTCTAGCATGGCGGTGAGGGTCTTGAGAGAGGGAGGGTTAGAGGCTAGGGGATGCGTTCAAAGAAGGAGCCTTAATGTTTCCAAAAGTATTTCTGGATACAGGGAGCGGGTTTTAAAAAAATTTACAAGTGTTGGGAAATTTAGGATACCGCCCTTATTTGAGATGAGCGGGATTTGACTTAGTTTAGATTTCAATTCCGCGCCTTACTTTTTTTTTCGAAAAAACACTTCTCACATCGGTCAATGAAATAGGACGATGTCTGTTTTGTTTTCAATATCATAAATTTACAAACCGATGTTAAAAATCTATTTAACATCATGCGTTTTTTTGACCGATGTTAATCATCCGATGTCTATGAACACAATTCTAGTAGTGATATGCTTGTTTTTCAATACCGTATTGCACATGTTTGTTGCTTGTGAATTTCAAATGATTGAGGCATGTTTTCTTTAGCCATATTATACCCTATCTACCTTACATATTATCCTTTGCTTGAAGCCAATCTGAGCCTTAAAGCCTATTCTTTTTGATAGCTCCACAAAATATATCATAGCCAACGATTAGCCTGACCCTATCCGGGAATTAGGAGGAGAATTGGTGAAAAATCTTTATGTTGGAGTTGATTTGAGTGGAGATGATGTATGTATGGTTGTGCATTGCGAGAGGCATAGCCAAAATAAGGTAACCCTTCTTGCATAATAAAGATGACTTGTTACTAGGGGCCTAAGGAGGATAAAATTCACTTAGGAGTAAAAGTCTAGTAAGCTTGGACCTAGGGAGGATAAAATTCACCTAGGGGCAAAAGTAAGCATAAAAGAAAAGAAAAGAAGTCATTATCCAAATGAAAAAAATTGCATAAGCTGTATGGTTATTGAAATCGAAAAGTGCTTAATTATTGAAGTGTATTGGAGTTTATGTTATTGGAATGGTTTGCGAAGTATGGAAGTTTTGGTGTTTTTCTGGTTGGTTGTTGTTCCTTTTTCCCGGATTTTTAACACCACAAGCCTAAATATTTCCCATGCCTTATGTTCCTACCAAAGCCCCATCACAACCCTATAAAAGTCCTCATGATGTTGTTTGCAAGTAATAACTTTCACGGTGTATAGAGCATTTTGGATTGAGTTGAGAGTTGAACTTTAAAGCCTAAACACATGAGAGCTTGAGTGAAACACATTATCCCGGTGAGGTTGGATTAAATTTGCCTTTACTATTGGATCGCTCATATACTTGTTAGGATATTTCTTCTCTTATTCATGGCTCCTACTACGTGATGTTGCTTTTCTAAAACTACAGCATGAAGATCTAATTTGTGGGATGATTAATTCTATATTTGTTTTTCATTGCTTGAGGACCAGCAAAAGTCTAAGCATGGGGTAGTTTGATAGGGTCTATTTTAGTCATGTTTTAAGTATAGATTTGCATATTAATTTAGAGCATATTTTATATATTTTATAGTTAATTTGTATTATTTGGTTTTCGGAGTCTACACTAGTGTTTTTATATATTTCAGGTATTTCTAAGCTCGATCGTATGAATTTAAAAGATTGCTCGGGATTATTATACAAATTAAAAGCATGATGGGCCGAGCCAAGTTGGTATGGGCATGGGCACCTGTTGATCGAACCGGAGGAGAGATTGCCGAATTGCACTCAGCAAGTCCTTTGTATTTTATTAGATAGATGGATAGATTGGCTAGATAGATTATATATATACTTATATTACGATAGATATAGATTAGGAGATTTTATTTTTATTATATATAAATCCATAGATTTCATACGGTGGAGGAACATATGTGAGGCCGAACATACGTGACCACGGCCGAAAGCAATTTTGCCTCTTAACCCTAATTATGTTTTGTTTTATTTTTATGGAGACCTAAACTCTCCCGTTTCGTCTACAATTTGAAGCTTTGTTTGGATTGATTGTGAGTTTCTAATTCTCGTTCCTTAATTCCTATATTGAATGTTTCGACTTCTTTGTGCTTGATTGTTTATTGTTTTATTCTATCTAGCCCGCGCAACTAGTTAGAGTTAATTCAATTGCTAAGGTTTTGTAGATTCTTGGTTGTGAACCTTAACCTAAGTGACAAACTTGTTCCTTTAGGGCTGGTTGAACTAATTGAATGAGTAGGAAGTTGAATGTGTTGTTAAATCCCTCTTTTGGGACTGCAAATACCTTGGTTAATCTCTGAACTTAAAGCTATCAATTGGGTTAAATCCTTCTTTAGGGACTGTTCGATTGATAAGGGTTTCTAGGACTGGTTGGACTAGTAACTATATTAGGTCGGGACAAGGGCATTCATAGGAAACCTAAAAGGACAAGAAGAAGTTACAATATCAATTCAACCAAATAAAGTGGATATTTGTAGATGAAACTATTTTATTAACTGTTATCTCTGTCAATTTGTTTATAGTCTATTTTATTTTCATTCTTATTTTCACCACCCAAAAAACCCATTTTTCCTATTAATTGGTAAATAAACTTAACTTAGAAATAACTTGATTCTCTGTGGGATCGACTCGTGCTTATCACACTACATTAGTTAGGTAGGTTCGAATTTATTTTGATACGGTTAACGCGACTAAAAACCGTGCATCACGCGTGCTCTTCCATTTGAGCTAATAGGCTTCAAAACAAGCTTCAAAGAAAAATTTACAATATCTCAACACGGACTTAAAATTGAACATGAATCTTCGGTTTAACAACTAAACTGAACACAACAGATTATCTAAGCACGTGCTCTTCCGTTTGAGCTAATTGTCATGAGCAACTCATGATATATTTGTGATGTATAATAGGTGGTGCTGCAAATTCAAGACATTCAACTTAAAAGTTTGCAATTTACATATGGTTAATTTTTTCAGATTGAGATGAAACAATTAAAAATTTGTTCATAGCAGAACATAGCAGACTGAGCTTCATTTCTTACATAATGAAAGGAGACTAAGCTTCATTGAGATAAAACAGTAGAATACAGAATGAACAGGTAGAGTTCTTGGCTCAATCAAGCCAAATAAACAAACTATCAATAAATCTTTGAATGTTGGTCTTTCTATTCAATCAGCTTTGGCTAGCAAAAGATAGTCAAGGCTTCCAAGAAAGGCACAGAACACCTAGGACAAGGCAGATAACTCATACACAAATCAACCCTAAAGACCGAAAATCTACACAAATCATACCCATCAGTTGTTGTGACATTTCTGGAACACCTATTTCCGTTTTTTTCAAAAAAAAAAGAATAGAAATCAATTGAATTTCGAAAATCCCCAATTCAGAAATACCCAAAATCACACAAGCCTAATTCGAAAATCCTCAATTCGAAAGAGCTCTCTAATTCAAAATCCCCGATTCAAAACCCTAATTCACAACTTACCTCCAGGTTGGGGTCGTCTGTGATATAGAGTCTCGCTCCAGGTTGTAGGCAGTGTCGAGCGGATGTGTCTCCGTCTTCTCTCTGTCGAGTTTCGCACGAGTTTTCTCCATAGCTATCACCTTTCCATCCCTCTTCTATCGCGGGACTTTCTTTTTTCTTTTTAATTAAAACCTGACGGAGAAGAACAACCCGATTAATTTTAACATTGCAAGGGCACGATGCGAATTAGATTAATACCACAGGGGTACCACGCGAATATTGTCAAACTTCTGTACACCCCGCGAAAATTGCAATACCTCATGGTACCTCGCGAAATTTACGAAGAAAGAAATAACCCACTTTTTCAAATAGCCCGGCCCGGTCTCGGTCAACTGAAACTGAGGAGGGCGAAGCCCGGGCGAATCGAAGGTGCGGACAGAGCAATGGCTGCTAGGAACCGAAGAGACCCCGTGCCCAGGTACACCGTAGGGGGTTTCTTTCCTTTTCTTCTTAATACAAATTTCAACCCCAAATTTGGCGTTCAATCCGATTTTTAGGTGGCTTGTAGCCTAAATTTCAGATTCCCAACTAAACCCACTTGACCATGTTGCAAACAATCTTCATTATATATCATTACAGTAAGGGGAAGAAACTGTACAGTATGGGGAAGAAATTAAGCAGGACAGTAAATCTGTAACAATGTAAACAAAATCAAAACATGAACTGTACAGTAATGGGAAGAAACTGAGATTGATTGAATAACAAATTATAGATGCAAAAAACTGAGACTGATTGATATAGATGCAAACTTCCAATCTTGTTCATCCAGTAGTTGCACAACCATGAAAATCCACTGATTTTAAACTGACAAATCAAACAAGCTAGTTAATTTTTTTTCTTCTAATGAAACAATGAACTCCAACACTGTTTGCAAACGCTCTATCTAACGCTCTGAGAAACTCCCGTCAAACATGCCCTTAATTAATTGGGTAAACTGCAGAAAACCACCCTTTAAATAGGACATATTGCTCAAAACCACCTCTTAAAATAAAAATTACAGAAAACCACCCCTTATAATAAGTCTGTTAGCATTTAACCACCCTTGCCCCTAATCCCGTTAGTAGGTTGTTAAATCAACCTTGCATTCGTCTCAAAGCTTCACCGACCTTTCTCTCATGGCTACTCTTTTCCAGATTTGAGCTTGGAGAGGGAGATAAAGTGAAAAATAGACAAGATTTTGAAAATAAAGGAGAGGGATCACACGAGATTGGGTTGGGGATAAGCTATCAAATTCAATTTGAAGGGGGTGGGGTGGGGTAGGATTGTAATCCCTCTTCTTCTTTTGATTAGTGGACTGAGATTCACCGAGGGCGGAGGGGTTCAGGTGCTTGGGAGTAAGCTGGTGGTGGGTGGCTACGGGGTCACCCAGGGGAGAACGGTGTGGATCTGAGGAGGAGGCTGAGGCTAGGGGCCGGGCTATTGCAGATGTCCGGGTGAGGCGGGCAGTGTTCCGGAGACTCGGAGAGCCTAGATCCGGCGACGAGGTGGGGGATGAAGATGGGAAAATCCGGGGATTAGGTGGAGTTGTTGCCGTGGGGCTGCGGAGACGGGCGAAGCGGCGAGGGGCATGAGGGCTAGGCAGTGGATGACGGCCTAGTATGGGCGACTAGGCATCGACAAGGAGGGCCGGGGCAGGGCGGCGGGCTCTCTCCCTCTCCAAGTCCAAGCTTAGATCTGGAAAAGAGCATCCACGAGAGCAAGGTCGGTGAAGGCTTGAATCTCAGGGACGCGTCAATTTAACGGCTTACTAACGGAATTAGGGAAAATGGTGGTTAAATGCTAACAGACTTGTTATAAGGGGTGATTTTCTGCAATTTTTGTTTTAAGAGGTGATTTTGGACAATATACCCTATTTAAAGGGTGGTTTTCAGCCGTTTACCCTAATTAATTTGAATCAAATTAATTAGGGTAAACTGCAAACTAATTGAAGTGAGATGTAGTACATATTAACTAATGGGCATGCGGTCCGTATTTCCGGATCTACGCAAGTACTAAGCCCGGCCCATTTAGCGATTACCGCAATTGACGATACTAATTACGAACTCATCAGAGTTTCACTGGTGCTAGCAAATTTAATTAGATACAGATATTCTGTTTAGGTGAAATTTCCCTCCTACACAATTGGTCTCGATAAGCAAATTGGCTATTGGTTGCAACAACCATTTAAAAAAAATAAAAATACGCTTTTTTTTTAATCCCGGATCTTACCAAAACCGAGCTAAAAAGTTGGTCGCAGTGAGTCAGTGACCAATGTAGCACCTTGTCGTTGCAACCCTTTTTTAAAAGATACTTTTTAGCCCGGTTCCGAGCTAAAAAGTCTCGACCTGTGTATTTCAGACACTTTTTAGCCCGATTTTTATTAGAAACCGAGCTAAAAAGTCTTGGCCTGTGCTCGTTCTCGGTAAAAAGAACATGACAATGAAAATTTAATGCCTAATTGCAATGACAGTGTAGCATGTAAAGTACTAATTCTTGGTTGGCAGGGGTTGGAAACCAGCACAACTGTTTTACACGAATCGAATCAAGTTCAATATATTGAACATGCATCCAATAGCAAATTTACATACCAAATTTGACATTGCTTGTTGCATAATAGGAATAATTTCTATCACCCAAAGGACACATAGTGCAGAGCCCCAAAATTAGACTAAACTTGAAAAACATTTCACAGATTGCAGAAAATAATTAGTCGTACATGTGTTGACTGCTGGTGTTAGTGCTTGATGAGGAGATGAAAGCCATATCCTATTCATACCAGGATAAACATATATAGGCACTGGAAGTTGTGGCGGCAAGCTAGGTAAAAGAGTTTCAAGATTCCGGATCTAGCCTTGTTTTCTTATGTTTACTTTTGCTTAGCAGTAGCCAGTAGGTTACTTTGTTTGGCCGCCTCTCGCCCCCTTCTTTCGCTCAATGCTCAGTCGTCCACCCTCATCCTCTTTCGCTCAGCAAGCCTCTCGCGCGCTATCGCCTGCCCAAGTCCTTCTCCTTTCTCGCACCAGCAGCCTCTCGCTCGCACCTCGCATTTCTCAACTCCTCCTTTCTCTACTTTCAATTTCAATTGAACTTTCACCGGACCAAACCCTTTCATAATATTCATCCTTTTCATGACTTGAGATGCGCAATTTCTCATACCAACTTCTTTCATAATATTCATCCTTTTCATACGAGTTCCTTTCCTTTCCCCATAGCCTCACAGATTGAGTTTTCCATGAGGAATACAGGAAGCTGTGTTTGGATCTGCCAATCCCTTTGGGATTTCACTTTCCTCTCTTGTTTTGCGCTCTTCTCTTTCTCGATTCTGGATCTAGTTTGTTCTGAGGCATGGATTTTTTGTGGTGGCTATTTTACTTTCTCTCTGAATGCTCTCATTTTTGTTGAATGTACTTCACATTGTAATCCTTAGGCTCTAAGACTTAGTTTGAATTTCTGTTTTTTCAGTTGGGTGTGTTAATGCTGTGTTTACAGCTTAAGGACAAGTTAGTAGCAGTTATGGTTTTCAGTTTTTATGCACATGTTGTTTAGCTAAGTTAGTGGCTTAGTGGGGTGCAGTTACTTGAGCAGTTTTCATCAATTGAACAATGCCTTTAGGTGAAGTTGTAATGCAGTTAGTTTTATTCAATAGAGTATCAGTTTTCTGCTCTCTCTTTCTCTCGAAGCTGTGTGGGTGTGTGAATCTGGTGTCTGTGAGTGTTCACCAGTGTGGCTGTGATCCCCAATCTGAGTTGCAACAATTGGTATCAGAGCAAACTACGGTTTGTGATCGGGTTTCAGTTCTGGGTTTGAGTGTTGGTGAGATATATACACAAGGGAAACACATTTGTGAGAAGTTCTGAACAAAATGCAGAACTCAGGGAATGGCAGTGGGAATCCACAGTTGCCAATTTTTAAGGGGGTCAATTACCATTTCTGGAGCTTGAAGATGACAACTCTCTTCAAGTCTCAAGAGGTGTGGAGCTTGGTTGATCAAGGGTTTGAAGATACAGTGGAAGGAGAACCAGATCAACCATTGAGAGAGAAGAGGAAGAAAGACTCAAAAGCTTTGTTCATGATACAAAGTGCCTTGGAAGATGAGATCTTTCCAAGGATTGCTGCTGCTACAACATCACATGAGGCTTGGGAAGTGCTGAAGCAAGAATATTTGGGAGACAAGAAAGTGATTAGTTTTCCAATAATTACTTTGATCCTTTCAGTGAGTATTTTTGATATGATTTTGTAGGGGTGTGGTTATATACACCGCAAATCATAAGGCTGAAAATGCACGTCCTTAAGGACGTGCAAGCCTTGTGACTTATTAACTTTAAAAAAAAATTAATTAACCCCTTTTAACCATGCACGTCCTTAAGGACGTGCATGATTTGGGTGTGTATATAGCCACCGCGTTTTGTAGATTTTGGAACATAAGCTAATCGGACGATAATGGTTTGTAGCTGTCGTGTTATCTCTTTTTGGGAGGAGTGAGATGAAAGTGTAGTTTGTTTTAGGATTCTCCTAGACAAGAAAAAACCCTTGACCGCTCTAATTATGAACATGCCAACAATATCCCAACATTCTTTGTAGAACTCGACAGTAAAACCATCAGGGACATGGGATTTGTTCTTACCAACCTATATATTCTTATTTGCCTTAATTAGTTTATATGTCTAATGACATTGATTATTCCAACAGAAGTAATATAATGTATGTTTAATTAGTCGAACGTCGTCTCTAATGTATGTTTAATTAGCCTCCCTTCTGTAAAAAAAAAGTGGCTTTGAGATTTTAGGGCTGTAAGATTTCTATACCATATTTTTAATTTTTTTTTATAATTAATAATATATATTATATATATTTTAATACATACATACATATATAAAATAGCGGGTACCCATTAATGGTCTAGCGGCCCGTAACCGGTAGATTGACCTATCCAATCCCGTACCGGCTACCGGCGCGGGCCGGACTTAGGGACCCGCTTGGGCTTTCCCGTCTTCCCAAGCCTGTCCAACAAGGCGGGCAGGCGGGGCGGGGCGAGCCGGCCCGCGTTTGCCCAGGTCTATACACCACATGGGCTCCTTTTGTCAAGTCAGCCAACTAATAGAAAGCTATCAATGGGGCCCCACCGTTTTTTAATAAAAAAGAAAGAGAAAAAATGTCAATTAATCACATCCACTGATTCCATTCAATCAACTGTCTAGATGTGTGTACATGATACACAATAAGATTTGAGTACATATGATCTATACTATATATATATAATAGATGTATAAATCCGCAGGTATATAGATATGTATATACAAATTTTAATTTTTATAATGTTTGTTATTAAGAAAAATAATTAATTATTTTTAGTAATTATATTGATTATTAAAACGTTTAGAGATGGATGTTATCTATTATAATTGATTTGGGGGGGGGGGATTTGCGATTTTTTTTTCAATTTTAAATATATTAGGGGCTTATTGAAAATATTTTGTGAATAAAGGTGATTTTTTTTTATCATGTGGGTAATTTTTCAATTGAAGAAACTTATCTAGAGTAAGAAAAATGCAACTAACACCAAAGTTAGATTATTTTGCGAAATCTTACAAGGTCGGAATATTAAACGCAATTACTCATACATGTTATGATATTTAGCGCAATTATCCCTTTACTATTTATATAATTTGTTTTATCATTACAAAAAACCTTAAAGAACATTAATACTCTAAAATGACATTTTTGTCGAACAGAGAGTATAACTAATACCCTTTAAAACATTAAGGGCCTGTTTGTTTTCTTAAATTTTGGCCCAACAAAGGAATAATAAAGCCCATTTCCCTTCGGGCTTGTTTGTTTATGATCCTCAAAGGATTGATTTCTTTTGGAGCCTTAAACGATTCACCTAATTTGTTACCCTGGGAAAAATGAGGTGTTTCATCTCATCCAGACCCTCTCTCTATATCTTGAGACGACTAGATCCTGATGGGCGACGTTCTTCCTCAGGCTCGTTAAGCTCTTCGATCTCTCAATTCCTCTCTCCAATGACGTTTCTCCCTCGTTTCTCCTAGTCGTTCATCCCTTCGCATGTCTCACTTGTTGGCTTTAGATTTCTCGGTGGATTCGATCTCTTGTTGCGCCCCTTCTCTCCCTGTTCGATCACTTGGCTCCCTCTCTCGTTGGTTGCTCTTTGTTAAATCATAGGTAATTTGTGTTTATGCTTATCTTTTCTTTGATTATTGTGATTCAATTTTACAGATTCATAGGACAACTTTTCCCCTTTCATAAAACCCTAATTTTCTACTTTCTACACTCTACAGGAGGAATTGGGATTTGTTTAGTTTCCACTTCACACATTTGGTGCTTCTTAGAGATTTTTGGTTCTCCTCCATTTGAGAGTTCAGGTATATGTGTATATCTTCTCTCGTTGATTCACTCCTGCACGTGTGAAAAGAAATTTTTTGTAAGTAGTGAACTGGAATTTTTTACGTTTGTGTGATAGCTGAGTATGAAGTTGAGCTTCCAAATTCCATGAGCTTGAACAAGGAATTGCAAATAGGGACGAGTTGGGGCTCTATATGCCTATAGATATTGTATCAACTGTTGGTTTTTTTGTCCTCTCTCTACTTTCTGGTAATTTGTTGCACGAAAGTTTCTTGCAATTTTCTGGTAATTTCTTTGCTGGTAATTTTTTGCTTGCTTTGTGTTCTCTCTCTGCTTACGATAATTAATTTTCAGACTAGCTCTTACTTTACTTTCTTGCAATTTGGTGATCACTTGCAAAGATTAGACAGACAGATGAAATTTTACGATTTTGAATGAGTTCTCTAGTGATCAAAGAGGTTACATGCATTTTTTTCTCTTGAACTTGTCATGCTTCATGTGTTGTTGTGGGTATGTGTTGCGGTTACAGTAATGAACAAAACCATGATTTTTTTTAAATATTTTTATACATCAAGAAATCTAACATGCTTGTGATTAAAAAAAAATCATTTGTAATGCTTGCTTCAAATGCTTGCCTGAATTTGTGGATCTTTTGGTTCTGTTTCTGAGTGCATGATTTACTTTGCTTATACAAATGTCAGATAAAAACTAAGAATTATGCCTGAATCTGTGGATCTTTTGGTTCTGTTTCTGAATCTGTGGATCTTTTGGTTCTGTCAACTGAAACTGTTTCTCATAGACAAATGTCAGATAACCATATTCATGTTCTGTCATTTTTAGAAATCATGATTCAGCTAAATGGAATAGTTGGTGTCATTTCATCAATAGAAATTATGCCTGTTTTTTCAAGTTCTCTAATAGAAATTATGCCTCATTTTTTACTTGGATCTGAAATTGAGTTGTCCTTAATAAATGAGGTGCGGGGATTGAATGGGCCTTTCCTGCCGGTTCCTGTGGGTGTGGAGGTGTCCATTTACTGTCAAAGCTTTGCAGATCGATCAGGGTTTCGTTCATGGTAGAAGAACTTTTTCACGGATTTCGCCGCCTCCCTGATTTCGTACTTGTTAGTCTCTCTCTCTCTCTCTCTCATATTCATTTTATAGATTCTGCAAATGCTTTATTCTTCTTACATCCGTGAAATTTTTTTGCCAGATTGAGAATGAATTTGTACTTTGGCTAGTGAGTTAGTTTGTTAGATGCAATTTGCAAATTGATGGTAACATTGATTACTTTTAGGGCTCAGATACCTAACTTGTTTTTTAGATCAATCTGTTATTGGTCTTGTTTTAAAGATATCCTAATAGATGAGCAATTCCTTGTCTATTAATTGATGAGCAGTAAGTAATAATCAAGATATGCTAAATAACCTATACTTGAATTTGCGGGTCGATATGGGTGAAAATCGTTAATGGAAGTATATTAGTGAGCTCATTGTTTGATCGATGTAGTTATGATTGAATCTAGAATGCAAAACTGCTCTTTTGATATTAGAATGTTTTTCGGATTTGACTGATGCCATGGATAAGATCTATTTGTGGTACACATCAGTGAGTTAAATATTTATCATTATTGATACTTGTAAGTTGGATTAGATCTCTTTTTTTTCTAGCAACTGTCTCCTAGTGCTCATCAATCTATGTCATTTGAATATTGAGGTCATGTGCTAAATGTGGATTTGCAATATGAGGACAAAATTAATGAAATTAACATATGAGATCATGGTGTTTTTGGCTTGTGTATCATTTGTAACTACCCGACCATGAAATTACAATTCAAGTTTCCGAGAATCAAAGCACCTATGCAAATTCACCCGTACGTAATTTAAAATTGTAAGCATGTGTTGCTGCTAATTGTTACAATGCACCAGCAATAAAGATATATGTTTTTCCTATTTACTTATAATTCAATGTAAAGATCTTGTGAACCAAATTCTAGCTGTTAGTAGCCACTAGCTGACTCTGAATGTTTGTTTCATTGTTTGCATGTCTTGCTTCCATCTTGCTTTCAGTATTTAATAGAACTGTTGTGCACTCGTGCTCTCATATGCTAGTTTAGGTGATCTTAATAAGTATAGGTGATGTGTCTTTCCAGCTTTTTGTTTTATTACTTTACTTTGGTGAGAAAGATTAGAGTATTTGCAACTTGAAGCACTTAGAAAAGTATTCATGGTCCTACAATACATGGTCTTCCTTTCAATGTTGAAATGTAACTCAAAGTCTTATTATAGATTGTGAGATCATGAAAGTGATTGTAATGTCCTCCTTGAGGGTTTCCATTCATTGACATATGATATATATAGGTTACAAGGTATTGGGCCTTAACGGGCTTTCAGCCCACTATACAATAGGAGACCCTATGTAATCTATCAAACCCCCGCAGTCGAAACGGGAGGTGTCCGTACAGTGAGACTGGAACGAAAATCAATGAATAACTGTCTAGGTAAACCCTTGGTGAATATATCAGCGTACTGATAAGAGGACGGGACATGTAGAACGCGGACATGTCCAATGGCAACCTTGTCCCTGACAAAGTGGAGATCAAGCTCAATGTGCTTCGTGCGTTGATGTTGGACGGGGTTGCTAGCCAGGTAGACGGCGGAGACGTTGTCAGTGTAGACCAGAGTGGCCTTCTGTAAGGGGCACCTGAGCTCAAGCAGGAGATTGCGGAGCCAAGAACACTCAGAGACAACGTTGGCAACACCTCTGTATTCGGCTTCGGCGCTGGAGCGGGACACGACGGACTGACGTTTGGCTGACCAAGACACAAGAGTGTCATTGAGGAAGACACAGTAACCAGACGTGGAGCGACGTGTGTCTGGACAACCACCCCAATCCGCATCAGTGTATGCCACAAGATCCAACTTAGAGGAAGGAGTGATGGTGGTGCCGAGCTCGAGGGTGCCGCTGATGTACCGAATGATCCGTTTCAAAGCCTGAAAATGAGGTTCCCTAGGGGCATGCATGAACAAGCAGATCTGCTGGACGGCGTAACTGATATCAGGCCTGGTGAAAGTGAGATACTGAAGAGCACCAGCGAGGCTCCTGTAGAGGGTCGGATCATCAACTAAAGGACCAGAATGAGCACTGAGCTTGTTGGATGTATCAACTGGGGTTGCGACGGGATTGCAGTTGACCATCTTAGCCCGAGCAACAATCTCAGCAGCATACTTACTCTGTGAGAGAAAGAGACCAGACGCAAATCGCTGAACAGCAACTCCCAAGAAGTAAGACAGCGGACCTAGGTCAGACATGGCGAATTCCGCACTCAGCCGTGAGATGATGGACGTTCGAAGAGCATCAGAAGAGGCGGTGAGAATGATGTCGTCGACATAAAGCAGCAGGAAAGCCAAGTCTGAGCCTCTGCGATAGATAAACAGAGACGTATCCGATCGGCTACCAGTGAAACCCAAGCGGAGCAGATGAGACGCAAACCATTGGAACCATGCTCGTGGAGCCTGTTTCAGACCATAGAGAGAGCGCTTGAGGAGACAGACATGCTTTGGACGCTCAGCATCAGCAAACCCCGGAGGCTGAAACATGTAAACCGTCTCATTCAGATGACCATGCAGGAAGGCGTTCTTGACATCCAGCTGATGGATGCCCCAGTTGCGTGACAGCGCCAGACTCAGGACCACCCGGATAGTGGCAGGCTTGACCACTGGGCTGAAGGTCTCATCACAATCAATACCGGCCTGTTGAGATCTACCGTTAACCACCAGACGTGCCTTGTAGCGCTCCAATGTCCCATCAGAGCGGAATTTGTGGCGGAAGAGCCACATACAGCGAACGACGTTCGCCTCCGGAGGGCGAGGCACAAGAACCCAAGTGCCATTCTTCGTAAGGGCCCTGTATTCGTCGAGCATAGCCGCCTGCCAATTCGGGTCTAGGAGGGCGGTCTTGTGGGAGGTGGGAACGGGGGAGAGGGAGGTCTGGGTGGAGGCGGAGGGTGAGAGGGAGGCGGGATAGATGGGGGGAGGAGAGGCCAAGGACGTGGGCGCGTGGGCGTGGGACGCGGGCGCGCCAAGGTGGGGCGCGGGCGCGCCAGGGGGGGCGCGGGCGCGTCAGACTGGGACGTAGGTGCGGGGAGGGGAGAGAGGAATGCGGCGGGCGCCGCCAGGGGGGGGATCGTGCGGCGGGCGCCGCAGCTGAGGGGGGCGCGGGCGCGCCAGGTGGAGGCGCGGGCGCGTCACCGTGGGACGATGTGTGAGAACGGTGGATAGCGGGGTGATGGTCGGTGGTCATGGAGACGATCTGTCGGGGTCTGAAGACACCGGAGACGCTGCGGGTGTGAGGTCTGGTTGTGGGGGGTGGCGGGGGAGGTGGGGGAGGGTGAGACGCAGGAGCACCTGGAGAGCTCTGGGGAAGAATGAAGTGAGGAAATGGTGCCTCAGACTCTGACGACGACATAGGGGGTGTGGGAGACGCGAAGGGAAATCGCGACTCATCAAAGGTGACATGGCGAGAGAGAATGATCCTGTGAGTCTTGATATCAAGGCAAATATAACCGCGATGATCAGACGGGTAGCCAAGAAAGACACAAGGGGTAGAGCGAGGGTGAAGCTTATGGGGGGCGGTGGATGCTTGATTGGGAAAGCATAAGCAACCAAAGGTACGAAGGTGATCATATATGGGCAACGCGAAATAGAGTGCCTGAAATGGTGAGCGATGGTTGAGGGTGGTGGTAGGGAGAATGTTGAGGAGGTAGCATGTGGTGGCCAAAGCGTAAGGCCAATAAGGGAGGGGAATGGATGCGTGGAAGAGAAGAGTGCGCATCATATTGGTGATGGTGCGGATGACACGTTCGGCTTTGCCATTTTGTTGCGAGGTGTAGGGGCAGGATAAGCGATAGGAGATCCCATTGGTATGAAAGAAAGTGTGGAAATCTTTATTGTCAAATTCACGGCCATTGTCGCATTGGAAACACTTGACAGATGTGTGAAACTGTGTTTTAATGTAAGCATGGAATTTGGCAAAGATAGGGAACACTTGAGATTTAAAGTGCAAAGGGAAAACCCATAAGAAGTGTGTAAAGTCATCCAGAAACAAAAGGTAATACTTATGACCCTCCTTGCTAGGCACAGGAGATGTCCAAATATCACTATGAATAATATCAAAAGGTGCAAAAGTAGTGTTTAAAGAACGCTGAAACGGAAGTCTGGCATGCTTTCCTAACTGACAAGATGAACATAAACCAGAGCGGTGCTCTTTATTACAAAGGACAAGACTTTTAGAACGAAGTAAATCTAAAACTGCAGGACTGGGATGACCAAGACGAGCATGCCAAAGACTGGATGATGATGCCGAGAGGGCGACTGGACTTGACGGGCTGGATGGTGAAGGCGACGACACAGGATAGAGCTCCCCAGTGCTATTACATCTCAGGCGGGTAACCCCCGTAGTAAGATCCTTCACAGAGAAACCAAACGGATCAAACTCAAGGGAAACATCATTGTCAGTGGTAAATCGGCGGACAGATATAAGGTTTTTGACAAGTTTGGGGGCAATAAGGACATTGTTTAGGTGCAAAGGATTGGTAGGGGTTGGTAGTGTGGTGTGGCCAATGCCCGAAGTAGCAAGGCGACCACCGTTGCCAACGATAATAGAATGAGCAGGACCCTTAAAAGAATGAGATGATAGATTACCTGAGGAGTTCGTCATATGAGAGGTCGCGCCAGTATCCATGTACCAAGAGCCGTCAGGAGGTGTCAGCTGCATGGAGGAGAAGGCGTTGTGCACATCCGTCGGGTATGCCTGATCGGACGATGGGCGGGGAGCAGGACCCAACAAGCCCTGCTGGCGGTTGGGATATGGGGCAGGTCCACGAAACGACCCACCAGGGTAGCCATAGGGCATCCAAGGAGGGTAGCCGGGATTGGGGTACCAAGAGGGGTGGCGGTTATCATGTTGTTGCGGGCGCCAGGGGCTGCGACTGCCGCGGCCTCTGCCGCGGCCGCGGCCGCGCCCGCCGCTGCGGCCGCCGCCTCTCGGTGCTTGCTGATCGCTGTTGCGGCCTGGCTGGAGGGCTAGTTGCTCAATGATGTCGCTGGATGAGACCAACGCCGTCTTGTCTTTGGCGGCGTCGGTAGTCTGGCGTTGAAGGCGAGTCTCTTCCAGGATCAGTTGAGACCGAGTCTTCTCGAAGGTAGGAAGAGGCTCCGTCTGCTGAATATGCGTAGCAGCAGCGTTGTACTCAGAAGGGAGACCAGAGAGAACCTGAAGAACAAGACGGGTGGCACTGGGTTTGGAGTCGACAGCTTCGAGCTGATCAGCCAGGGTCTTGATGTGCTGACAGTAGGCGGATATCGACGAAAAAGAGGAAAGCTTGCAACTTGAGAATTCGTGCTCGAGATAGACAGCACGGGTGGACTTGTTGTCTTGAAAGAGATCCTGAAGTTTCTTCTAAGCTTTCAAGGCGTTGTCTTTGGGGTCAAGGATGGTGGTCAATAGATCTTTGGAGATGGTGTTAAAGATCCATTGAAGAACAATGGTGTCAAGCTGAGCGAAGAGATCGTTGTCTTCGCTTGTAGGGCGGGCAACGGAGGAGTCGATGTGGTGGAGGACTTTATGAGCCTTAACATGGGTCGTGAAGAGGTGCGACCACATGGTGTAGGTACTGGATTCATGATCAAGAGTGATTGGGATGCAATTTTTGATGTTGGAGATGGTTAGGGCGGAATGGTAGGGTGGCTTAATAGGGTCGGTTGGTTGTGGGTTAGCCATTGGGATGAGAAGGGAAGGCTAAAGGCGGGGTGCGGAAGGGCTAGCGAGCGAGAGAGAAGGAGGGGGCCGACGGTGGGAGGTGGCGCGGCCGCGTTGGAAGGTGGCGCGGGCGCGCTAGGGTGTGGCCGACTGTGGGAGATCGGCGGCGAGGAGAGAGACGGCGAGGAGAGAGAGGGAGGTGGCGGCTAGGGCTAGGGTTAGAGAAAAAGAATTTAGGGTTTTTGGATCTTAGGCTGTGATACCATGTGAGATCATGAAAGTGATTGTAATGTCCTCCTTGAGGGTTTCCATTCATTGACATATGATATATATAGGTTACAAGGTATTGGGCCTTAACGGGCTTTCAGCCCACTATAGAATAGGAGACCCTATGTAATCTATCATAGATGAATAGCATTTGGGGTTTGGATAGCTGTTCTGCTGGTTTTAAAATTGGTGATGGTGGAGTTACATTTCAATGTAGTCTTCCTGCCAGATTGATTATTGTTTCAGCAAACGAGGGATACAGAGGATCCTTTGATAGGGAGCGATCAACCTCAAGTTTAGAGGAGGTATATTATATGTTGTGATTTTGTAATTGTGATATTCATCGCTTACATATGATGGGCTATTTAGTATATAATATGTGCAATGTACCCGGCTATGAGACTAGTTTCATCATTATCATGCATTGCCTCTCTGATGTTGTGTGTCATTTGATGAGCTTGATGCATTCCACAGGACGTGGTGGGCGTGATGATGGCCCACCGAGACTCTACCGAGGATTCGGATGGATACAAGTCCAGGAAAAGCAGGGATGACGGTATTGCTAGATGGATATTAGCTGGCGGATTTCATATATGTGGGTTTGTACTAGTGGCCATGTGGTTCTAAAGGCTGGATTTCATATGTGGGTTGACGAGTGAAACAATGTCTATTTCAAGTGTAAAACTTACCGTTTAAATTGAACAATATAGATGATTTCATATGATCTTCTTCCTATATTTGTCCATCTTTCTTATATGATTTTGCAATAGCTTTATGAAACGATAAAAAAATAAAAAATACAAAGGTCTTATTGATTGTCTTCTTTCCTTTCTTTAAATCAAACAAACACTTGAAAAGGTAATGAAGAAAGTAATGATTCATGTTTTAAACCAACCAAACAAAATTAGAGTTTAATCATTTCCATTTCCTTTCCTTTCTCTCAAAATGATTTCTTTACTTTCCTTTCCCTTCGTCCAAACAAACGAGCCCTAATTTTATTTTGAGGAGGGACCATATGTTAAGTACTCCATCCGTTCGGAAATAAACGATGCTTTGACTTTGGGCACGTAGTTTTAGGAGCTAAAAACTATATATAATCTTATTTATTACTAAAACTATTTTTTTGCATAAGTATTACATTATGAAAAATAAAATAAAATTATATATAGTTTTTAGCTCCTAAAACTACGTGCCCAAACTCAAAACATCGTTTATTTCCGAACGAAGGTAGTAATTCACAAAAGTAAATAATGGGTGCTGGACTGCTGGGTGATTTTGGGGTCAGGGTTGACAGTCACCCCTCCAATCAAAGTTAAAATTTAATATACATAGACCTTATTATTTGTTAAACTTCACAACTTAATACTACAAGGAAATTAACCCGAAAACTTCAAATTAGTATATTATATTAAAATATTTAAAAATAATGAAATAAAGTATGCATGATTTATGTTTTTATTCTAATTACACATTCATAATATTGATGAGTTTTTCGAAAAACAATAGAGTTCAATTTTTTATCTCCTCAACTAAGCACTTCAAGGATCCACCACTGAATCACCTAGTTTAGAGGTGATTTTATGCCAACTGACCCACACGGCTACAATAGTGCGGTTTTGTGTAATTCGTCCACTTCATTATGCCCAGAAAACAATTACCAATCTACCATAGAGTCCACAAGAAGAAGATAAGGGTATTGACCAAAAAAAAAAAGAAGATAAGGGTAAGTTGGCTAAACTAAGACAAGTTGAACGATTTAAAAAAAGATCAAGTCAGTAATACCAAATGAAGCATCCATGTAACCAGAAAAAGTAGCTAGTGGGCAATTAGCTACTATTGCCCAAAAATGGTCTATAACTACCAATGGCTTCCGCCTATCCCCATTCAACTGTACGCTGAAATCCTTCTAAATTGCAATGGCTTCCGCCTGTCCCGACCACAGTTTATCTTGCCATCTTGGCAAATCATACTTTTATCTTGTCGTCACCGAGTTCCTCTTCCTCTTCATTTCTCTTCCTCTCAAGACGAATTCGTTGTCTTTCGAATTCCCCTCTTTCGTTCAAAGCAGCCTAGATTTACAGGGTGATGCATTCGTTTCCAATTCCCAAATTCAGCTTACCAATGCCGTAATAGGTGCTTCCGTCGGTGAGAGCTATGGTAGAGCATTATACCCAAAAGCAATCCAACTATGGGATGCTAGCCCCAAAAGGCTCGCTGATTTTACAACCAATTTTAACTTCACCATAGCCCAAGCTTCCTCCACCACCAGTGGTGAGTATGGGGACGGACTTACCTTTTTCCTTGTTCCGGAGAACACTTCTATCCCTAACGATTCAGGTGGTGGATGTCTTGCCTTGTTTAGTCTAAATCAAAACCACACCGGCTGTGTCCTAAATCAAACAATTGTAGCCATTGAGTTTGACACCCATCGAAACCTATGGGATCCTTATGGGGATCAGGATCACATAGGCATTGATATAAATTCTATACAGTCAGAAACTTTTGTCAATGTGTCTTTTGGTCTAATGAACAAGATCGTTCAAGCCTTCATATCTTACGACTCTACAACAAAGAACCTAAGTGTCAGCCTGAGCATAAATGAAAGTTCCGTTCAAGTTAGTTACTCACCCATTGATTTGAGTGATGTTTTGCCCCAAAAGGTCCAAGTTGGCTTCTCTGCTGCAACAGGACTTAGTGTTGAACTTCACAAGATTCTGGCTTGGAGCTTCAACTCAACCTTGGAAGAACGTGTTGCTCCTAGCCCCAACCCGGCCAGCACACAAGGTGGAGCTCAAGGAAGATGGTCTAAAAGCAAGGCAGGGTTGGTTGCGGGCATAGGAATGGGTATCTTCCTGATTCTAATTTTCGGAACAACCATTGTTTGGTTCATATTGCGCAGGAACATTGAAGCTGATCAATTTGATATTGATGAAGATTTTGACGACGAAGCAGGGCCCAAAAGATTTACTTACTCGGAACTTTCTGAGGCGACCAACAATTTTTCCCTCGAAGGGAAGTTGGGAGAAGGTGGATTTGGCGGTGTTTATAAGGGTCTTTTAACAAGTCCTAGAAGGAAAGAAATTGCAGTCAAGAGAATCAAAAGCGGATCAACACAAGGTAAAGACGAGTATATCTCAGAAGTGAAGATCATTAGCAAGCTTAGACATAGGAACTTGGTCCAACTCCTAGGTTGGTGCCATGGCCATGGGGAATTACTCCTTGTCTACGAGTTCATGCCAAATAGAAGCCTCGACTCCCATCTCTTTAAAGGACAAGCCTCGCTACATTGGCAAACAAGGTACAAAATCGCTCTTGGTTTGGCTTCGGCACTGCTCTACCTCCATGAAGAATGGGAGAAATCTGTGGTTCATCGAGACATCAAATCAAGTAATGTCATGCTTGACTCGAACTTCAATCCAAAGCTAGCTGACTTTGGTCTGGCAAGACTCGCTGATCATGATGCTGACTTGAAAACCACAAACCCAGCCGGCACTCTAGGATACTTGGCTCCTGAATGCTACACCGGGAAAGTGAGTAAAGAGTCGGATGTGTACAGTTTTGGAATTGTCGCCCTTGAACTGGCTTGTGGACGAAAAGTGATTGAGAGAAGGGAAGAAGATAGTAAACTGAACTTAGTTGAGTGGGTTTGGGACCTCTACGGGAAAGGGCTCATCTTAGAATCAGTTGATAGCAGACTTGAAGGGGAATTCGACGAGGAGCAAGCAAAATGCTTATTGCTGGTTGGGATGTGGTGTTCTTATCTAGAGGTTAGCTATCGACCATCAATAAAGCAGGCTATCTCTGCACTGAATCTTGAAACTCTTATACCTAGCTTCAATAGCTTTCCGCCACAAACTTCATATGTTTCTTCTGGTATGAATATGTCTCTCCTCTCCTCATCAAGCACTAACATCAGCAGTCATCGCATGGACGACTAATTATATTATGCAATATGTGAAAATCACTTCCATCACTTGGCTTCTACTGGGAGCTAGGAGCCAAATGAATGCTTGATTTCCCTTCATGTGTGTGTGAGCTAGAGAGAATTTTTTTCAAGCTAAGTCTAATTTAGGTGCTCTACAGTATGTGTCCTTTGTGTGATAGAAGTTATTCCTATTATGCAATTAATGTCAATTTGGTATGTAAATTTGCTATTGAATGTTCAGTTGAACTTGATTCTTTGTAAAATAGTTTTGTTGTTTTCCAACCCCTACCAGCCGAGAATTAGTACTTTACATGTTACACTGTGATTGCAATTACACATTAAATTTTCATTGTCATGTTCTCTTAAAAAATCCAACGAAATAATTAACGGGGATTGAAATTGGGGAAACATATATATAACTATTGTTCACTTGAATCGTGGAATCAGAAATCGGTTATGGCCCATAGAAATTGAAAAAATTGTAGGACGTGAACGGAGAAGCTAACCACTAACACCAGAATTGACCACACAATGCATATCTAAATTTGCTAGATCATCCAATGAAACTCTGATGGGTTCGTACTTCGCATCGTCAATAGCAGTAATCGCTAGTTGCGCCGGACCGAGTACTTAAGTCGATCTGGAATACGGGTCGACCCATTAGTTAATTACTTTTTTTTTTAGTAAGCAATATGTACTACATCTCATCACTTCAATTAGTTAGCTAGAATCAAATTAATTTAAATAAATAAATAAATTATGCTAAAAAAAATCAATAGAAGTGGGTCGATGTTTGGCTTCGTTCGTCGTCTACGTCCACATCTGTTGAGATGTGAATGAGACCAAAAGTGTCCCACATTGGAAAGTTGAACATAACAAACCCTAGTATATGAGTCGGTGGGTTACTCTTTCTATTGCCGGTTTTAGAATGAAACCTCCCTCGGCTTGGACTTGCGGGGCGTGTTGAGATGTGAATAAGATCAAAAGTGTCCCACATCTGAAAGTTGAACATAATTAGCCATAGTATATGAATCGGTGGGCTACTCCTTATATTGCCAATTAGTTTTAGAATGGAACCTTAGGTACGTCTGATCTTGAATTTTTACCTAACAAAATATGAGTGGGCGAGACACGAGGGTAACTTGAAAAATGTAAAGTTTATAGACTCGAGGCAACTATTCGGGATAAAAAAACAATAGAGAACTTTTACTTTTCAAATAAACCACCACACCACAAGTACAATCTCCGCGCCATAAGAGGTGTGCACACTTTTTTTTTTTTTTTTTGAAGCAAGATAAGAATTTGGTTCACTAGACAAGCCTAGAGAAACCGAGGGGCCGGACAAGCCGGAGGATGGACAAACCATCATCTACAACATGAAGCAAATAACAGAAAAGAAATTACAGAAGCAAATGACATAAATAAAATTACAAAAGGAAACGTGCAAGCCATCCTTCACTGCAATCACAAGACAAGAAGACAAATGAAACGATCGGTCAAAGGGACGACGCACACAGAGAAATCTGGAGACACTAGCGGACATCTCAGATTATGGACTCAAACGAGCCATCAGATATCGATCGCACATCTACGGCGTCATCGAACATGACAAATCAAACACCGTACACAATAAGCCTGCAACACAATAAGAAAAGCACAACACACCAACCGGCGGATTCAAACACTAACCACACCAAAGCTCAATCAACCCCCCATAAATCCAGTTCAACCCTCAAGGACGATAACAAGATCGTAAGCAGGCTATCACAAGGATAGGCCCAAATAGAGGCAATTAAAACGAGACAAGGAAGCAAAAAGGACAATAATGAACCGGTAAAGCGATTGAAAGAGCGGAAGAAGAAAAGGCACAAGGCCAGGAAGGCAGGAACGATGAAGCGGCTGAAGAACCGCAAGGAGGGAGTGATCCGACACGAGGAGACAAACGGAGACGAGATCCGCATCGACAGCAAAGTCCGACGATGGAGCAGAACCACCATAAGAGGGGCCGAAGAAGCAGATGGGGAAGGCAGACCCGAGCAAGGAGGTGAGAGCGAAGTCGAGGGTGACTCGAAGAGGGCGGATCCGAGGGAGGAGCCGAGGCTGAATCGCGGGCGGCCCAAAGAAAGCCGCAGCCGAAGGTGGCCGGCCGGAAGGAAGAAATCTCAAAGGGTTAGCTCCAAGGAGGATGGGGAAGGCGGTGGCCACGGCGGCGGTAGACCGAAGGAGGGGTTCCATGGCAGCAGGGAGGCTGGATGGCCATGTGAGGCATGGAGCAGGCGGCGGCGGAGATACGGCTCTCCATTGAGAGCGTATTAGGTCAAGCCGTTAAGAGGTGTGCACACTAAACGCACTTGCCGGAGACGAATAGGCAATTGTTATTTCGTTTTACTTAGCCCGGTTTCGATGTTTTGGGTTGTGTTTGATTTGATCTAGACTCCTGATAGCATGTATTTAGGTAGGCATAATAGGTTGCATTTAGCTTAGTTATGATGCATATCATGCATGGTTTAAGCACGATTTGCATATTAGTTCTCTATGTTGTCGGAGTCGGAATCTACACGCTTTTATTGATTATTTCAGGTAATGGTGGATCCGAGGAGGAGACATGAGTGGATAACGCATTTGATGAGAATGTCTAGTTGATCGAAGAAGCTTACATGAAGATCTCAAGAGGTCCTGAGAAGAAGAAGCAAACCTAAACGAAGAACAAGTCTGCAGAAGTTGTCGCTAGACATGCTGAACTTGTTTTGCACTTTCTGAAGGACTCGGTTGTCCGATCGACTATTATGACCAAGCGTTGGAAAGCTCTTTCAGAGAGCTACAACTTTCATGTTGACGTCGAGAGCTAATTCGAGACGGAATTTTCGGGAAAAACCAATGCAGCGGTCGCCGCATGGTTTGCTGTGCCCGCCGCCAGGGCCGATGCAAGAGGAAGACTGATGCTGCGGCCGCCGCTTATATGCTGCGGCCGCCGCAGCTGCCGTCAGCGCGCAGCGTTTTTAGATGTTCTAATTTGTTTTGAGGGCCGACTTGGATGTCTTTTAGGCCGACTTTTATGTTATTTTTGATGACTTCCATTCTATTCTATCATCCATTAGACACTTTAGAGATTTTGAGCGATGTCTTCCATGAGGAACTAAACTCATCTATTCTGCCTGCAATTTGAAGCTTTATTCGGATTGATTGTGAGTTTCTAATTCTCGCTCCTTGTTTCCTATTTGTGAATGCTTCAACTTCTTTGTGCTTGATTGATTATTGATTTGTTCTATCTTGTCTGGCCAACTTGTTAGATCAATTCAATCACTAAGGTTTTGTAGATTCCTGATTGTGAACCTTAACCTAAGTGGCAAACTTGTTCCTTTAGGGCTGATTGAACTAATTGAATGAGTAGGAAGTTGAATGTGTTGTTAAATCCTTCTTTAGGGACTGCAAATACCTTGGCTAATCTCTGAACTTAAAGCTATCAATTGTGTTAAATCCTTCTTTAGGGACTGTTCGATTGATAAGGGTTTCTAGGACTGATTGGACTAGTAACTATATTAGGTCGGGACAAGGGCATTCATAGGAAACATAATAGGACGAGAAGAAGTTACAAGGATCGCTTCAATCCAATAAAGTGGAAAATTGTAGGTGGAGTTGCTTCTCTCACTTGTCTAAATCCAAACTCACTTACTCTGCATTCGTTACTTTGCTTTGATAAAAGGCAAGACTTTCACACTAAACCCCCATTTGGTTACTTACTTGGCATTAAAATCACACTTGAGTTTATAATTTTCCTTGTGGATCGACCTCTTGCTTATTGCTATACTTGCTATAGATTTGAGTTTTCTTTGGCGGAATCAACGACAGGTTTCCCCTCCGTCAACTCCCTTCTGACTGCTGTAATTGCTCAAGCTTGGGCTTGCTTGCTCGACACACATTGATTTTATTAATGAAAACTGATCTCTCAGAATACAAAATTTTATTACTTTGAAAAACAGAAGTGTATTTATAGGTGAAATTGAGTACACGTGTAGGGCAGTGGCTGGTTCTGTTATGCCATGCCACTTGCAGTTCTTCTAACTGCTTGAGCTGAGCTGGCTTCATCAGATTTAGTCCGAGCGTGTGAATTGGGGAATTTGATTAGGAACAAGCAAAACGCTTCGTGTATCCGTGTTGGGTACCCGTTGGGAGCTTGGGAAGCTAGGAATTCGATCTCACGAAGATCCTCGTTCCATGGGGCCCATGCTTGGTAGGATGGCTGTCGGTGGTATAGGATGGAATGACCTCTTGCTCTAGCGGTAAGAGTGAGGTATCCAAAGGAGATGTTTGAGTTCAAATCTCATTTGGTGCATTTAGGTCATATTAATTCCCATAAGCGCGTACGACCGAAATGGTGAAGTGGTCCGTATGCAGGTAGGTAACTTAGGTCGCAAGGTGGTACTGAGCCTCGTCAAAAGAACCCCACAAGGGATTTCTGGGGTATGGAGCTGCAAAACGGTGGGGACAATCACTATAAAAAAGTTTACTCTACCCAAATTTTACCAATGATCTCTTACCTGAGTTACCTCCAGCGATAAGAGTGAGCTATACCAAGAGGTCTCGCGTTCGAATCTCATTTGGTGCATTTAGGTGATATCATCCATTATCGGCAAAGGTGGTGTGAACTCAAAGCAGATTTCTCGCGTCACAGGGGCCAAGCTCTCCATAAGGGATCATGAATGTCAGGGCGGCTTCCGGGCCTCCTCCCCTCTCGTGTGCCACTGGTGGCGGAAACAATTTCAAGACTGGCAGTAATCGAAACAGTTGAGATGTGCGTTAGATTTTGATCTGTTCTAAACTTTGTCTGAACTTTGGAATGTATTGGCCGAGGACCCACAAAACATACCCATTTTGCCTGGAACAGCCGCCGATAACTTGGATTGTACAGCAAAGTTGGTTTTTTGGTGGATATTGATCTAGCCATATTCGAAGGAATTAGAAAAGGTCCCCTCGAGCCACCATCAACTGCTAGGGGTTTCAATTTATTCGATTCTGCTCTGCAATTTCGCTGATTTCTCCATGTCCAGTTCTAATTCCACCGTTCCAAGAAGAATCTCTGCTGAATTATAAGTAAGTTCTGCTATAAATTTCTTCAGTCTTTCTCCAAAGTGTTTGGCTTTTATATTTTTTACAGGCCCCCAATTTCAACCTTGAGCCTATGTGATCACTGCTCTGAGCATACGGATCTTTATAGGTGTCAAACTCAACAGCTACAATTGTTGTTTTACTATAAAAACTCAACAGCTACAATTGTTGCTTGGGTTGTAGTCGGATTTTATGGCGGGTCTTTGCAGTCTAGGCGGGGTTTTGACGGCCTTGGCGACGGGACGAGTTCAAGGGTTTAGACTGAGTCTAGATAGGTTTTGAAGGTTTTTTTTTTAGAATAGTGGGTATATGCTCCAACCTTGCTATACGAGCTATCAGCATATACTGCTGATTTCAATCCATCAAATTCGCATGATTTTTCATGTTCAATGTTAAAAAAAATCCCCTCGAATTTTCCCTTAGATCAGTGCGTTTTGTTTTGATATATCTAGTTGCAAACATATGATTCCAATCAAAATCTGCTATAATGTAATCCTAAGTTTTGTCTTTGTATTTTATAGATCTAGGATGGCAAGTGTTTGGATGTAATAGACTAGTAGAGACACTTAATGAGCTAGCTAAGGCTATAGGTGTGGTCTTGAGCCTTTGGACACATCTAAGGGACCCCAAGACCATCTTGGTTCGGACTCTAGATGCACCAAGACTAACCTATTGTGTGTGTGGGTGTGTGCTATGCTCTGTGTTACAGGTTTAAATGTTTCTGGATTGTGGGCCGGCCCAATTACTTGGACAATATTCTCTTATGAGAATAGAGTCCAAGCCCATGGCCTGCTTCCCGCATCTGGATCCCTTTGTAGACGTTGCAACTCTACTTAGCCACACCCTCCTCTATATATATGCTCCTGTTCATCATTTGGAGCGTTGATGAGAGAGAAGCTCCGACGGCAAAACCCTAAACCTAGAGCGAGGAAGAGCGAGACTGAAAGGCGGCACCTTGCTCGTCCATGGAGGCCTTGATTCCTGTCACCTGGAGTCTGCAACGTCCTCATATGGATTGAAGAGCTGGAAAGGGGGCTTTTACCCTTTCAAATCTCTGAACCTTTACCTCTTAGTTTCTCTGCGTTTAGATTGCTAGCTCATTAAGCGTTTCTCGTCTGTGTTCCACACTTGTAACCAGATCTTGTATCTTTGTTCGAGTATAGTGGTATTCTCGGGACCGGGTCTCCCCTCTTGAGGCCCCGCGGAGTAGGAAAACCGAACCGCGTTAACAAATCGCTGTGTTCTCTAGATTTACTTTCGTTCATCTCGATGAGAACTCGAATCGGTAGCTAACGGGTTAGGGTTTAACAAATTTGGTATCAATAATTTTCATGTTTAGTGTTAAAAAAATTCCAAGGTTCAACCATAGAATTTTCTCTTGGATCGATCAATTTTGTTTTGATATATTTAGTTGCAAATATTAAATATACATGACTCATTTCCACGAAATAAGATTTGTTCTTTTCAAACCACAGACCCCTCGCGTTGTTAGTTTCTCCGTTCACGTCCTACAATTTTTTCAATTTCTAAGGGCCATATACCGATTTCTGATTCCACGATTCGAGTGAACAATTTGTTTTCTTAAATGAAGATGATAATGAAAATTTAATACGTAATTGCGATGAAAGTGTATCATGTAAAGTACTAATTCTTGGTTGGTAGGGGTTTGGAAAACAACACAACTGTTTTACATTAATCGAATCAAATTCAACTGAACATCCAATAGCAAATTTACATACCAAATTGACATTGCTTGTTGCATAATAGGAATAACTTCTATCACCCAAAGCATCCATGCTTAATTGCGATGAAAGTGTTACCAGTTAGATGGAAAAAAAGAAGAGAAAATAGAAGATAGACAACTTGATAGATAAATAGGAGCATTCAACCATGTTCCCAAAAGCTTGGGAGAGACGGATTATATAAAGAATTATAGCAGAAGCAATTGATATTTATTGAAGAGGTCAATATATATATACATTGTCTTATTAAGAAATTTAAAGATTTTAGAATTATTACACAAAGAACACACAGTAGATCAGACGAAATTGAACATAGCATTCATTTGGTTCCCAACAGAGGATAAGTGCCTTTCTCAGATTGCTGAGAAGAACTAGTTGTAGATGTGATGATGCCGCTGTTTTCTGTCATGTTGGACGATGTGTATGAAGAAAAAAGAGATGCAGTCATACCAGGTACAACATATATAGGCACTGGAAGTTGTGGTGGCAGGCTCGGTAGAGGAGTTTCAAAGTTGATTGCGGCTATGGCCTGCTTCATTGATGGTCGATAGCTAACATCTGGATGGGCACACCACAACCCGACCACCATTAAGCATTTCGCTTGTTCCTCATCAAAATCCCCTTCTAGGCCGTTATCTACTGCTTCTAGGACGAGCCCTTTTCCATAGAGGTCCCAAACCCATTCAACTAGCTTCACTCTGCTAGCTTCTTCCTTTACCTCAATCACCCTCCTTCCACAAGCAATTTCAAGGGCAACAATCCCAAAACTGTAGACATCCGACTCTTTGCTTGCTTTCCCGGTCAAAAGGCATTCTGGAGCCATGTAGCCTGGTGTGCCAGCTAAGGCTGTGGTTTGCATGCCAGCATCATGATCAGCGAATCTTGCTAGGCCAAAGTCACCTAGCTTTGGATTGAAGTTCAAGTCAAGCATGACATTACTTGATTTGATGTCCCGATGAACCACGGATTGTTCCCAATCCTCGTGAAGGTAGAGCAGTGCTGAAGCCAAACCACAAGCGATTTTGTACCTTGTTGGCCAAGGTAGCAAGGCTAATTTGCGGCTAAAGAGATGGAAGTCTAAGCTTCCATTTGGCATGAACTCGTAGACAAGAAGTAACTCTCCATGGCCATGGCACCAACCTAGGAGTTGAACCAAGTTCCGATGTCTAAGCTTGCTAATGATCTTCACTTCTGAGATATACTCCTTTTTACCTTGGGTTGATCCGCTTTTGATTTTCTTGACTGCAATTTCCCTGCTTTCAGGACCTGTTAAAAGACCCTTATAAACACCGCCAAATCCGCCTTCCCCCAGCTTCCCTTCAAGGGAAAAATTGTTGGTTGCCTGGGAAAGTTCCGAGTAAGCAAACCTTTTGGGGCCTGTGTCCTCGTCAAAATCTTCATCAATATCAAACTGATCAGCTTCAATGTCTCCCTCTCTTGAGCTCTTCCTGCGCAATATGAACCAAACAATGGCTATTCCGAAAATTAGAATAAGAAAGATACCCACTCCTACGCCCGCCATCAATCCTCCCTTGCTTTTAGACTTATCTTCCAAGGTTGAGTTGAAGCTCCAAGTCAGAATCTGGTGAAGTTCAGTACCCTGTCCTGTTGCAGCAGAGAAGCCAACTTGGACCCTTTCTGGCAAAACAGTACTCAAATCAATGGTGTGTGAAAGGGAGACACTATAATTTCCATCGATACTAAGAAAGACACTTAAGTTCTTTGTTGTAGAATTGTAAGATACGAAGGTTTGCCAGGTCTTGTTCTTCAGACCAGCAGAGTCAATAGACACATTAACATAAGTTGATGAGTTTATTGAATTCACATCAATGCCTATGTGATCCGTAGGAGTCGGATCCCAGCCATTGTGGAATGTGTCAAATTCAATGGCTACAAGCGTTTGATTTAGGACACAGCTGGTGTGGTTTACATCGTTGCTAAACAAGGCAAGACAGCCACCACTGGAATCATTTGGGGTCTGGGTGTTCTCCGGGACAAGGAGAAAGGCAAGTCCATCCCCATAACTGCTGGACGAAGAGGCCTTAGATACGTGGAAGGTGAAATTGGTTGTAAAATCAGTCAGCCTTTTAGGGGTAGCCGGCTCCCATAGTTGGATTGCTTTCGGGTACAATGCTCTACCATAGCTTCCATTGGTGGCGTCACCTACGGATTTGGAAAGCAGCAGTATTTCGGAATGGGATTCGATATCGGAAATAGACGCATCCTGCTGCAAATCGACTTCCGGGGTGTTTTTATTGAAGGAGGTGATATTGAAAGTTAGGGCATTTGTTTTGAGAGGAAGAGATATGAAGAGGAGGAGGAACTCGGCGATGACAAGATAACGGTATGATCTGCCAACAAGGCAGCATAACCGGTGGCGGAGATAGGAGGGAGCCATTGTTGGATGGGGTGGAAGCTGTAAAATGGTTGGTAAATAAATAAAAACACATTTGTGTCAATGGCAACTTGTGTGATTGTGTCCACTTGGTACTTTTTCTTGTTACATATTTACATGGATGCTTCGTTTGGTCTTTTTATTGACTCGATAAACAAATTTGTTCAAATTTGTTATTTCTTCATGGATGCTTCAGCACCATTACAGTGCCGAAGGTTTGAAAGTCATGGGGAGGAATATGAAAATAGAGTTTTGTATCTTATTTTTTGGTTGATTTTTTGTTCTTCTAGCGACAATTTGGGTAGTTTTTTTCTTTTATATTATTTGAGTTTATTTTAGGTGGTTTTTTCTTTTTACTATATACTGGGTCAAGCACCGTGCGCATATTTGAATTGTACAAATTATTATTTTATGTGTAAATGTTCATATATACAAATAGTTGTAACTTTTGTTTTGCTTAGGGTATCTTCCCCCGTCGGTCAAATTGGTCCCGTCGGTCAAATTGGTCATGGAAAATATAGCCTACTAAAAAAGAATATTCTATAGGATATTCTCTTTTAACCTACCATCCATTATTTTGGTTCTCCTTAAAAGCCAATTTTAGCATGCTAAAATTGTTAAAACTATCTATAAATTGTTGCATATTTTAAGTGATTCTATACATCACCTAATATATTTGGTTGTGCTAACTTTAACTAATTTCAAAGTGAATCACAAGGTATATATATGTCATTGTGAAAATTTCGAAATATATTCAAAATTTCCTAGTAGCTTTGGAACAAGCCATTAAAAATTCACATGAAGACGATTAGAGTGATGATCTCGAAATAAGGAATGATTTTTGGAGAGAGTGATGTTAATTTGCAATAATATTAGATATTACTTCATATTATATTATGGTTTTGATGTGTTTTGGGATTTATTATTATTATTTTCAAATATAGTAGTTTATGCAACTCGATATTCATTCATGAGATATGATTTTGATGAAGATATAATAATAAAAAATGAATATGTTTTTCTAAATATATTATTTATGCAAATATAATCCAAACATATTAAACTAGTACTTTTCCCGTACCTTGTACGGGTGAGTATTTTTTTATTGAAATTTACTGCTTTCGTTCCCCCTCGCACCATGAGTATATTTTATTTCATTTGAATTGTTGTCATGTTATCAATTACAACCCCTGTTATGATACGATAACACTCAGAATCACAAACAAAAGCCTCATAATTTCGGTCAGGTTTGATATCTTAAACAAAATATTCGACACATTAATTTTTTACTAACATATTGCTCTTGCTTCTTGTCATGTTTTTATTCGAAAACTTTGATTATCATGATGAAGTACTTTTTCTCTTGAGACAATCGATACTTCAAATTTAATAAAAAAAATAGTAAATCACTTGCTTCTACGCTTGTATCCATCCTAATTGAAGGCAAAAAAAAAATTCGCTTACAATTTTTAGCTTGAGAAAATCGAATTCGGATCCTTTATGATATTTTATCTATTACACATCATTCTACACCTTTTAAATTGATCTAAATTAAAAACTAATTTGATAAAGATACCTTAAGTTTAAATGTATAAACCCTATATAGCTAAAGAATTCAAAAAATGAACAATCAACAGCCTATAAGGTATTAATGCCATTTTTTTTTCCCTTAACATCTTAGCAAGAGCATGAACAACTTCTCATCATCCACCATTGTTACAAAGGCCATAAAACACAAACGTTTACATGAAGATGCGATTCTGTACTGACTTACTCCTTCCAATTAGATCCAATCTCAAATCAAATATAAAAGCAAACCCAAAATGAAAAAGAAACTACCACAAGGATTACAAAAAAAAAAAATTATCAAGCCCGTCAAGTGAGCCAACATTTGATTATCTTAGGAACTACTCAAATGTTAAATATGTTCACAATCTTCCTTCATCGCAAATGTTCCTTCATTAGTTCCTCGCAATGTTCCTTCTAAACTCGATGTAGAAACAACATTATTATAACTCAAATCAAGAGGAAAAGATCGATGAATTCTACTACTATTAGATTCAGATGGGTAAGATCAATAGTAAGGCTTGTGAATTACCACCGTCGATGCTAAAAAAAATAAATATCATGGGAAAATGAAAATCACACCAAGATGAAATATCCCCCAACATAGAAACATTAAAATACAAAATTACATGGATATCTACTATGAATCATTTTAATTTTTAAGGCCACATTTGCAAGGATAATGGGTACTCCCTCCGTTCGGCAAAACTTGTCATTTTAACTCTCCACACAAGTTTTAATAAAGCTAATAATTACACCCCCTTTTTACTAATTTACCCTCATTTATTACTCTACTTTTTACTTTATTAAAAACTACAACTCACAACACATCAATCAAATCAAGGGCATTTTAGTAAAGTAGATGCAAAAATACCTAAAATGACAAGTTTTTCCGAACAAAAACAAAACTCTAAAACGACAAGTTTTGCCGAACGGAGGGAGTATTTTTTTATCTAAATATCATATTCATGTAAAACATCGCATACAACAAAGGTAAAATCACGTAATTTTACACAATCATGCTCAAACACTTTAACAAATTTCATCAACATATTTTTGCTTTATATGAATAGACACAAAGGTAATGTTCAAATGTCAATCTTGTCATATTAAAATCATAAAGAAGGATTTATACACACATTAAGCTATTGCATTTTTCGTGTGTATTGATATATTATCTAATATATCATGCCATAGATTGATAAACCATAGGTGAAATCATCCAATTTAATCAACCCCAATTTTACCTATTGATAGGGTCTATTTTAGTCATGTTTTAAGAATAGATTTACATATTAATTTAGATCATTTTTACATGTTTTATAGTTATTTGCTATTATTTGGTTTTCGGAGTCTACACATGTGCTTTTATTATATTTCAGGTATTTTTGGAAAAATTTGGAGCTTAATGGATACAAGGATGTTACAAGTTCAAATTGGTTTCCGCCAAATTAACCAAGAGGATCTTAATGGAAGTTTTGAAGAAAGTTGGAGCATCTGGTTGGATAATCAAGGAGCTTAAATTGGACTTTGACGAAATTGGGCAGTTGATATATTAGGATGAGTTTTATTACTTTTGTTATTTCCGTAGTTAGATGGAATTAGATATAATATATTAATAAATTAGGATTAGATTAGATAGATTTAGGCTAGGATATTATATTAGTTTATACTCCGTAGTTTATATATGCACTATATATACTTTCATACGGCAAAGCCGTGTAGTGTAAACGAACGTGGCCGACTTTAGTTTTAACCCAAACCCTAATTGTGTTTTGTTTTATGGAGATCTAAACTCTTTCGTACTTTGTCTATGAATTGAAGTTTTGATTTGATAAAGTTGTGAGATTTCTATTCTTGTTTTATTCCTATTGATTCGTATTGATTCTTTTGCGAATATTATTGATTTTTTCTAGTTCGTACAACTAGTTGAGATTATTGCTAGGATTTTGTAGATTCCTCGTAGCGAACCTTAATCCATAGAAGCAATCATGCCTTTTTAGGACTCGTAGGACTAAACTGGTGTGTAGAGAATCAATTACATGTTAAATGCTGGCTCGTAGCTTCGTAGCTTGGTGTTGCATGTATCCTGGTTAATCCTTAATCTTAATGCTACTATTAGGTTGAATCCTGACCGTGTTAGGGTTATCTAATTAGTAAGGGTTACTAGGACTCGTAGGACTAGTAATTTACACAAGATCAGGACATGAACAATAATAGGATGAAAAGAGAACTTGAAGAAGAATCAAGGATCAACTAGTCAAACTAAAGTGGATATTTGTAGATGAAACTCTATTCTTAATTGTTATCTCCATTAATTTGTTTATAGTTTAGTTTATTTTCTTTCTAATTTCACCACTCAAAAACCCCCCTTTTCTATTAATTGGTCAATAGACTTAACTTAGAAATAACTTGATTCTCTGTGGGATCGACTCGTGCTTACCACACTACATTAGTTAGGTAGGTTCGAATTTATTTTGATACGGTTTAGGCGACTAAAAACTGTTAATCACCTATACACACATCAAGCTACCGTCAACTAACCAAAAATTTATTTGTGTGCATTAACTAACCAATAAATTTCATTCTCATATTGCAAATATGTAAATATAACCATAGAAGCATTTCATCGAACACCTTATGTGCAATACATTAACCCAAAATCTTTTAACTCGATAAACCCCAATTTCACTTATACACACATCAAGATACCATCAAGTAAACAATAATTTATTTGTGTGCATTAACTAAGCAATAAATTTCAGTATCATGATGCAAATATCTAAATATAACCAATTAAGCATTTAATCGAACACCTTATGTGCAATACATTAACCGAAAATCCTCCAACTTAATCAACCTCAATTTCATTTATACAACATCAACCTACCACCTATGATACCTACATGAACACCCATTTCACAAGATAAAACTACTAAAACGCAAGGAACAACAATATACAACATCCAACCCAATTTTCACACATTTAAGGAAACAACAAATAACCACAGACCCAAGTCATGGATTTAATTACCTTAACAAAATCGAGAGAAGAGGTGAATGTCATCCGAGTTGGTCGATAAAAGGAGAGGAGAGGCCAAGAGTTGGTGGAATTTTGGTGTATTGGAGCACTGAGAGGAGAGGCGAGGAGTCGAGACTTCAAAACCGTCGTCCGGTTCACCCTTTTCATGTCTTTATAAATATGACGGGTTTTGTTCATTTAAAAAAAATAAGTTAAGGAAACGAATTTCATTCCCATGAAATGTATCACACCCCTGTTGTGAAACATCCTCACAACATACACATTGCTAATAAAAACTATTTTTATGCCTATAATATCGTTCACACCGTGTTTATGAAAATTAATGACAAAGGGAAACAAATTCCTTCAATGTTAAGCTCGTTTAAAGTTCGTCTAAAACAACATGGGAATTCTTATATTCTAAATTGACATACGAAACTAATTTTTTATCACTTCGTAAAGAGAGTACAACATATATCATCAATGACACATGATATGCATTGGAAATACTAATTTGAAAAAAAAAAGGTGAAGACCATGATATAAATGAAATCAACTTGGAGTTTAAAATATCATGAGCAACAACAAACACAACAGCACATTAGTTATCATATAAATCACAACACATTAAAACTAAACACAACAGCAAGTATCCACCAATCTTTGTGTCTGGTGTGAACTAAATTTTGAAGGCAGTCAAATAAAATCATCCACAAACTCGGATGAATCAACACAAAATTCAAAACGGAATTATGAAATTTGACAATGGAACTATCCCAGAAATAGCCACGTCACAATTATATTCACATGAGCTAACAGCAGTCACAAATCAAAACTTCATTAATTGAAATTCCTTAGCAAAACAAATTTTTTTTTTGTACATAACAAAAAAAATCGAAGATGATAGAACATACCTTGGCAGCGATTTAGGTTCAGCAATAGACTGCTTATAGTCAAGACTTCCTCAAATGGTCACAAGTTTTGAAAGAGGATATATCTGTATCAACAATAACCCATATGTAAGACGATATGGCCGCAGGCCAATTGCTAAAAGAATCGCCCGATCTTACGTCGTATGCTCTTCACGAACTCGAACCCGGAACCCACTATTAGATCTAATGACTCCAAATCTCGGACTCGCCTTTGTCGGAATCGTTCCTAATCAAATTACAATTACCCTTAAACTAATTAAATCTCCAAGAATGCCACTATACCTCCTCGGTTGACTTCCGATAACACTACCCACGCACAAATTGCAATGGCGGTGTGAATGAATTGGAATGAAGGTAATTTTTGATCGGCAAAAACTAATTTGGTCAACAATTGCTAATCGAAATTAGTCTTGATCGGAGGAAAAGGAAACGGCGTGGATCGGTAGGGTTTGGGGTTGAAGGGAAGGAAGCACTTAGGGCATCTCCCATGGTAAGCCAAAAAATGGGTTTTGGTCAAATTTTGCTCCCATCTTAGGCCAAAATCCATTTTAGCCTTTTGGTATTTAGCCAAATTCCAAAAATAAGGCCAAATTTGGCTTCCACTTTTGGAAGGCCAAATCCTATTTATTTATTTATTTTTAAGTGTTTAATATTTATATAAATTTATAAAAATACAATTATAAATCTATATATTATATAGTTATGATTTCAATTAAAAATAATTTTTTTATTATTGTTAAGATATTCAAGAGTTCTTCGATATGACTATAATATTTGACATATTTGAATTATTATATTGTACAAATAATATTTTTAGAAAATGACATTAATCTTTTTTATTATAAATTCATCAAAATTATAATAAAAAAATAAATATTAACTTGCTTAAAGCACTAAAGAAGAAAAAAAAATATATAAAATGAAACAACCAACTATTGAATCATGGTCACATTTAATATTCTGGTAGATTCAAATTACTCTCTTCATAACCATTTCTTGTTCCGAAGCCATCACTTTGATCATCTTCATGCATATATTTGTCATTGATCGTTCTAAAGCTACCATAGCCATAATTTTCACTACCAAAATTTTCATTATCATGCATGCAACTTCTTATTGACTCTGGAATTGGTTAAAGTTACCATAACGATAGAATCGAATTACGGAAATGAGATGTGAAAGTTCTAAATTGTATGAGTATTTATAGAAAATTAGCCTGCTAAAATTGACCTACGGTGGGAACAATCAAACCGCACAATAGGCCAAAAGAGAATATTTCATAGAATATTCTCTTTTGGTAGGCTATTTCCCCTAACTATTATGGCCTACGAGGGAAGATGCTCTTAGCCAAGTGCTGCTTAATTTCAACGTGAATTCTAAAAAAGCCAAAATAGAACTTAAATAAGTGAGATTGGTTCCTATGCAAAGGAAACCCTAGCTATCTCAATTTATCTAAAATAATTAATTTAAAACCTAAGATAAATACTAGTAATTTTATCTACCTAAAAATAGCTAAAAATTAAAATAAATAAATGAGTAAGGAAAGAATTATTCCTCACTTTTATTCTCCTAAATTAAAATAAAAGAAACCAAGGTCATTCGGCCATACCCTAAATCGGAGCTCAACTCCATGGTGGCGCCTTCTTATTTTTCGGGATGATTGGGTCCTCGAACCGTCTTGACCAGAGGTCGAATTTGAGGCCGGAGGTGGAGTTGTTCGAGTCACGATCGTCTCCGCCAGCAGTAGCGGTCCCGGGAGCGCCGTCGAGTTTAACTACGGAGGGATTCGACGTGCCTGAGCCCTCGGCAGACACTGTGAGACGGTTGTAGCAGTAATCCATCGCCGATTGCCGCCTTCAGCCCTCGCCAACTACGTCACCGCCCACCAATCGCCCTCCGATCGCTAACCGACTGCGCACTGCCACCAATCACTTCTGAGGAAGAAGATAATTGTGAGGAAGAAGTTTGAACGTGGAAGAGAAATCCAATTTGAAAGAGAGAATTGGGGAGAAAAGTTGTAAATTGGGGCTTCTTAGTTTTGTCCAGGGCAGACCCGAGACTCCGCTCTTTCTCCGGCAGAGACGCCCCTCTCCATCCTAACAATGTTTCCTGCTTCCTCACAATTCCGACGGTTTACAAATCCAAACCCTAACAAATTGAAAACAGAGGGATGGCTTCAAACGGTTGAAGAGAACGTGAGTTACTTACTTTCTTAGGTTGCTCAGAGTTTGACACGTGGCGCAATCTTTTACAAAGAGATTGCTTCTAAAATAATAAGTATAAGGGGTGGATATTATAATCATATCAAAGAACTCATCAATATCTTTTAGTCATATTATTTATGCAAATATAATCCAAACATATTAAATATATTATTGACGCTGAAGTGGGTTAATTAATTTTTTTAGCGTGCTAATTAATTGGAAAGGCATACACGTTGGAATGAACGTGCACTTTTAATTGTGGATTTGCGGTATATCTAACAACACCCATATCGACTCTCTTTTTCTGTCTAATTTGCTTTATTGTTCTCCTTCATTTATCGTTGTTTCACCTCCCGCACTTATTTTTCATGCTCTTTCTTTCTTTGAGTCTTTTGGAAACACGGTCCCAACCCTCTATGCCCTGCTTAATTGCGGCATATATTGGGTTGTTGTTGTTGATCTTTTACTTAATGGAGAAACATCTTTGGATTCATACCAGAGGGCAAACACAACTGCCGCAGTGGTGCTAGCCCTCTGGATTGAGTTAAAAGAAACCTCAAAACTCAACAACTTACCAATTGAAAGATGATAACTTGTGCTACTTAATTAGTTGATGCGGTGTGTGTGTGGTGCGTTTGGTCTTGGCTATGGGAGGTGGAGATGTTATCTAAAACTCCAAGAAGGAAGTTCGAAAGATTCATAACATCTACAATTCACATATTTTAAGAGAAGTACACAACATAACTGGATCCTAATTAAGATCTCTTATGATAAACCTGCATGCTTCAAAACTGATCAAAAAATGACATATATGGTGGTGTAACGTACTGTGTGCGCGCTTGCAATAAGAGCTATAGACAAAAATGCCAGTTATGTGCAAAGAAGAAAACAATAGAACTAACAACTTGATAGATAAAAAAAAAATAGATATGATTAAAAAGAATAATACACCTAAAAACAATAAAACTCACCATTTTTGACTGGTTGAGGCCCATAATAACCTCCTAGCGTTTATTCTCCTTTATTTGGACTAACCCATCTAGTTGTCCAATTGCTCATGATTTATCTCAACCAGTTAATTAGTTGGAAATAGAAATTAGCACCAACATGGCAACATGTTTATTTGATATTTGAGACTCCTCTTTTCACATTTCCAACACGTTTAGTTGATAACAACATTAATGTATTGTGAGATTTATTCTACCGAGCATTTTTACAGACTTCCAATCCAGACCAATTGCGGTTTCGCAGTTTGGAAAGTCGGAGGGCGAGGCCATTGCTGAATGCTGATTGGGAGACTTGAGAAAGAATTGAGTGGGAGCTTGTGATATGCTAGGAGGTTAATATATGCTAAGTGTTACAAAAAAATTCGGGTTCAGCGTTGGAATTTTCCATTGGATTAGTTTTGTTTTGATATATCTAGTTGCAAACATATGACTCCTATCAAATTTGCATCGGTAATTTTCATGTTGAGTGTAAAAAAAATTCCAAGGTTCAACCCTGGAATTTTGCCTTGGCTCAGTTTTGGTTTGATATATCTAGTTGCAAACATATGACTCCTTAATTTCCACCAATACGCGTTCTTTTCAAACCACTGAGCTTTTGATTTTGAAGTAATTAGAATCTTTTTTAGATGAATTGAAAATTCTTTTTTTTTTTTGGTTCATAGATGAATTGAAAATTCTTCCAGTGAATAAAGAGTTAATAATTAGTAGCATTTCTTAAATTATTTGCAGTTTTAGAATCACGCTCACGTATCTACATGTCTTCATTATCCAATCTAACAAAGAGTGTTTGAGCTCAAAACTTTATACCAATCCAGAAATGAAAGTAACCACTCAAGCTGTCAAGCGTAGTAAAACCATAACTAGATTTGGCATAAAACTAAACGGTTGATATTATATAGTTTTAAATGAAATAAATATAATTTTTTTATTTAATTATCATTCAGAATAACAGTTTTTAACAGCTACTCATCTAAGATTTTCAAAATTTTTGATTTTCTATTAATTAATTTTTATTAGCTATCCTAATATATTGACAAATATCATACTGCCTTATTAATACAGAGTATATATTTAACATAAATAATCCATTAGTTTCAACTATCTAATAAGTTTCAACAACCCATCACAACCCTATTATCTACCATTTTATATGTAACAAAATGAAAGGTTCTCCGTTGGTTGTTTCTTTGTGTTCAAATCTGAATAGTTGCCTCATGTATATAAACTCTACAAGGCACCCTCAAGTCTCGATCCACTACTATTGCTTGTTTATTTATTTAAATTAATTTTATGGGTAATCGGTATAAAACCACCACTTAAATGAGGTGTTTTGTACAAAACCACCCCTTTAAAGTCGAAATTGCAGAAAGCCACCCTATAAATAGTATTTGTTACCAAATTAATCACCACCCCACACCACTGTTCCGTTAAAATTCTGTTAAATATGTGAAATGACTATTTTACCCCTATTTTTTCATCATTGAAATTTAGGCGGATCTCCCGGTGGCGGGCTGCAACCTCCGACTAGCTCATGTTGGAAATGAAATCCGATTCTTTTGCATAGTTTTGAGAGAGTTTTTTGCACTAAAACGATGCTTGAGGTATTAAGACCATGATGGAGTAGATTAGGTGCTCCGATTTTGGCCAATAATGGTGGAATGGGGTTCTAAAGGGGGCGAAATTCCCTTTTATAGACCGAGGCGATGAGGCCATCAAATCCACAATTGAATACACCAACCTCTTTCCCTTTATTTATTGATTAATTTTGTATATTCAATTATAATAAACGACTTCAAAATTATCCAGAGCGACTTCAATTTCAGTTTGGGGGAAAACAAACTTGAACAGAATTGATTGAGCTTGAATCATTCGCTTAAATTTCAAATTGAGCGTGTTTTTTTAGATGAGGAGATTGATTAGAACTTAATGGAAGTGTTTTGAAAACTGCGGAAATTAACCAACCCACATTGAAGCCCCTATCGCCCAATTTAGAGGAAGAAGATAATGAGTCGACTCGACCAAGTGGACTCACTGAGTCAACTCACCCCTTGAGTTCTAATAGAACTTTAACGGAACAGTGGGGTGGCAATTTGATAACATATACTATTTAAAATGTGCTTTTATGCAATTTCAATTTTAAGGGGTAGTTTTATGCAAAAGGCCCCATATTAAGGGGTGATTTTCTGCAAATTACCCTAATTTTATTGAAGCTAACTAATTAAAGTGAGATGTAGAAAAAAAAAATACATATTTACTAATGGGCCGTAGGCCCGTATTTCGTGCCCAACTAGCGATTACCGCTACGAACCCCAGTCAAGATCTCCTACTCCCACTTCCTACTCTCTTCCCTACATCAAAAAATTATTTAACCATTATTTAATCATAAAAAAATTATATTTATATTCCTAACCTCTATTTTTATATAATTATAAAATTTTATTTAAAAATTCATATTTTACAATTTTTAAAAATTAAAAAGGCAATATTTTACAAAAGACAATTATTAAAAATTTTAAAACATGATAGATGTTGGTCAGGAATATAAATATAATTTTTTTTAATCTTTTTAAGATTAAATAAACGTCAAAATTTTTTAGTGGAGTAGGTTGAGTTGTAGGGAAGGCGGTAGAAAATCTCACTTGATACGTGTTAGAGAGAATCGTATATTTGTATATTGTTATGATTTGGAGACTGATTTGGTTGTACATGATAAGCCCAAATCTTCTTCTCCTCTTGTATATAACTCGTTTACATCAATGAAAGAAAACACAAGATTCAATCATCAAATTACATTGCTTACATGGTATCAGCCTAACCCTATCGGTCCTCTCACATCTCTTTATCAATGGCCGCCAATTCCAGCCCCACCTCCCCTACTCAAATTCTCTTCTCCGCTGCGTCTGATGGTTCCATTCCCAACTTTCACCTTCCGAATTTTGCCATTCGCCTAGACCGGAGCAACTACTCCCTATGGCGCAACACCGTCCGATCGGCTCTTGAAGCCTTTGATATGGATTCATTTCTGACCCCAACACCGCCTCCTCCCTCTACCCTCCCTGCACCCACCCAAACCAATTCCGTCCTGCTCACGCCGGAGGCGGCCCTGGAATCCTTCACCAATCAATCCAATCCGTCTTCAGATCCTGCTCCCATCCCTAACCCGACCTATCACGCTTGGGTTCGCAAGGATCGACTCGTTCTCCTTTGGATTCGGTCGACCCTCACTACCCCTCTTCTCGGCCATGTTGCCAGGGCTACCACCGCTGCTGAAGCCTGGCAGATCTTGGCTCAGATGTTTCACGCTCAATCAAGCGCTCGTCAGATGCATCTCCGCCATCAGCTTCAAACCCTCAACAAAGGCTCTTTGTCGGTTCTCGAGTACGTCGAGAAGAAGAGGGCTATTGCTGATGAACTTGCCGAGTGTCTCTGCATTGTCCCTGATGCCGATCTCGTCTCCTGCATCCTGTTCGGCCTGGGCTCCCAATTTTCCTCCTTTCGTTCAGCACTTGCTCTCAAAACCGAGCCTGTCTCTTCTGATCAGCTTCTTGGTTTTCTCCTGCAAGAGGAGCAGAGCCTTGCTGACGACAACAAATTGCTCTCCGACACCAATTCCCTCGCTGCCAATTTCGCCTCTACTCGGGGTCGAGGCCGTGGCCGAGGGCGTGGCCGGTCTTCATCTGATCGCCAGTCCTCTCCTGATGTCGGCGGAGGTTCGTCATCTGCCCCTGATCGCTCTTCGCGCCCCACATGCCAAATCTGTGGCAAGACTGGCCATGAGGCGTTCAATTGTTTTGGCCGGCTGAACCTCACCGAATTCCCTGTCACCAATCGTCATGCTGCTGCTGCTCTCGGCCGCCCTGATTCGGCGCCTCCTTCCAATCGCTCGGCGTATTCTGTCCAGTGTCAATCGGAGATAGCTGACCCTTGGGTAGTCGACACCGGTGCCAATGCCCATGTTACTGGCGATCTCTCGGGCCTCCAATCTCACACACCTTATGCTGGCACCGACAACCTCGTTGTCGGGAATGGTACGTCTCTTCCCATCTCTCATTTTGGTCGCTCTATTCTACCTACTAAACATGACTGCACGCCCCCTTTACAACTCTCTAATGTTATATGTGTTCCCTCCATTTCCAAAAACCTGCTTAGTGTTTCTAAATTGACAAAAGATAACCCTGTATACCTTGAATTTCACAAAGATGCTTGCTTTGTTAAGACTCTGCAGGGTCGGGTGCTTCTAAAAGGAATCGTTGAAGGGGGCCTTTACCGTCTTCCTCGTCCAAACCTGTCCAGTCCGTCGTCCAGTCCATCAGTTGCCTTCGTGGGTGAACGAGCATCCATTGATTGCTGGCATCATCGTCTTGCCCACCCCCATGAGTCCGTCTTGCGTCGTCTTCTTTCGAGTCATCGCCTTTCAGTGTCTTCCAATAAACTAAGCCCTGTCTGTGGTGCCTGTCAGCTTGGCAAGAGCCATCGGGTTCATCTCCCTGCGCGTTCGGTTACCTCCGCAAAGCCTTTTGACCTTGTCCATTCTGATGTATGGGGTCCCTCCCCGCTTTTATCTACCAATGGAAACTCTTATTATATTAGCTTTATTGACGATTATTCAAAGTTTGTTTGGATCTATTTCATCTCTGCAAAGTCTCAAGTTTATTCTATTTTTGAGCTCTTTCTCAAATTAATTCAAACACAGTTCTCTGCCACTGTCAAAGCATTTCAGACGGATGGTGGTGGTGAATACCGAAATGTCTCCACCATGCTTCGCAATCTGGGCATCAACCATCTGATTTCCTGTCCTTACACTCCTCAGCAAAATGGCTCTTCCGAACGCCAGAATCGTGTCATTGTCGAAAAAGGACTCGCTCTTCTAGCCCATGCTCATTTACCACAAAAATTCTGGGAACAGGCATTTCACACCTCTGTCTACCTCTCAAACCGAACCATCACACCTAATCTAGGACACAATTCTCCTTTTCAAAGACTCTATGGCAAGGCTCCGGACTACAATTTTCTCAAGTCCTTTGGGTGTCGGTGTTATCCCTTCTTACGTCCCTACAATCGATCCAAACTTGAATTTCGGTCTCTCCCGTGTCTCTTCTTGGGATACAGTTCAAAACACAAAGGGTATCTATGCCTTCATGTGCCCACTAGTCGGTACTACATATCCCGATCAGTGGTCTTTGATGAGTCTCTGTTCCCGGGCATGTCGGACACTCCCCTGCCGAATCTGCCCCTGCCTCGCCTACCCTTCCTCTTAGTCTCCTTCACCATGCCTCCTCCATACCACATCCCCCATTGTCTCCTTCCTCATCACCCTCTTCCTCTTCTCCATCATCACCGTCATCGTCTTCTCCGTCTTCCTCCCCTTCCCCAGCTCCGCCTTCACCTCAATCCTCTCATGTCTCCACACCAGTGCATTCGTCTCCATCTACCTCTCTGGCCTCACCGCTCCCTTCAACGCCCTCTGAAGCTGTCGGCTCTGCAGGTTCCTTGCCTATTGAAGACAGCCCCTCCCCGGCTTCACTCTCTCCTGACACCTCGCCACGCCAACCAGCGCCTACCTGGTTTCGGCAGTCCGATGCATCCATCCATCCCATGGCCACCAGAGCATCCACCAACTCGCTCAAGCCTAAATCCTTTCTATCCACTAAACATCCTCTCCCCACCGCCCTCACGGCAATCACTGAACCTAAGCTCTTCCATCAAGCTGCCAAAAGCCCTCCCTGGCAACATGCGATGTAGGTAGAATATGACGCCTTAATGAAAAATGGGACCTGGGACTTAGTTCCCCGGCCTCCTGGTGCTAATGTTGTTGGTTGCAAGTGGGTTTACAGGGTCAAGCAGAAATCAGATGGTTCTGTTGAGCGCTACAAGGCTCGCCTAGTGGCAAAAGGGTTCAACCAGGAGCCGGGTGTCGACTTCTTTGACACATTCAGTCCGGTTGTCAAACCTACGACAATCCGTCTTGTTCTGAGCATGGCACTCTCCAAATCATGGCCGCTTCGACAAGTTGACATCAATAATGCCTTCCTCAATGGCGACCTCGCTGAAACTGTTTATATGACTCAGCCACAGGGTTTCGTTGTTTCTGATCGCCCTACTCATGTTTGTCGTTTGCGCAAGGCTTTGTATGGTCTCAAACAAGCTCCTAGAGCGTGGTTTCAGAAGCTCAAGGATGCTCTTGTTCACCAGGGATTCAAAGGTTGTATATCCGACTCCTCTCTGTTCATCAAGTCTCACGGTGGTCATGTTGTCTATGTCCTTATTTACGTTGATGACTTGATTATTACGGGGTCTCACGCGTCGTTCATTGATGAGTTTGTTCGAAGCTTGAACGCAGCCTTCTCCCTTAAGGATCTCGGGTCTCTTGGCTATTTTTTGGGCATCAATGTTACCCGCACACCGTCTACCATTCACCTGAGTCAAGAGAAATACATCGTTGACATTCTGGATCGTTGTGGCATGACAGGGGCCAAACCCATTGGTACTCCAGCCGAACCTGGCTCCCGATTGCTTCGCTCAGGTGATCCTTGCGCTGACCCTTTTCTTTATCGCATCATAGTTGGGGCTCTCCAGTATGTTACTATTACACGACCGGAAATCTCTTATGCTGTCAACCGAGTATGCCAGTTTATGCATGACCCCTCCGATCATCATTGGACAGCGGTAAAGAGGATCCTCCGGTACCTTAAGGGCTCCATCTCTGCCGGCCTCTCCTTGCACAAAGCTTCTGATGATCGTCTGGTGGCTTATTCTGACGCCGGCTGGGCGTCTGATCCGGACGATTGTCGATCACAGCATGGTTTTGCCATCTACTTCGGTGGAAATCTAATCAGTTGGTCCTCCAAGAAACAGAATGTGGTCGCTCGCTCCAGTACAGAAACAGAATACAGGGCCATTGTCTTTGCCTCGGCTGAGCTCTTGTGGTTGTTACAGCTGCTCCAGGAGATGGCTATCCCTGTTGCTAGGCCGCCTATTCTCCTATGTGACAATCTCAGCGCCACGTTCCTCACGACCAATCCGGTGTTGCATCAGCGGTCGAAGCACATACGAACCCATCAGAGTTTCACCATTGGTTTCTCCGTTCACGTCCTACAATTTTTTCAATTTCGAAGGACCGTAATACTGATTGAAGTGAACAATCTGTGCTACAAACAGGTAAAAGTTTGGTCATAGTTTTCTCGGAACCCATTAATTATTTCGTTCGATTTCTTAAAAGAACATGACAGTGAAAATTTAATCCGTAATTGCAATGACACTGTAGCATGTAAAGTACTAATTCTTAGTTGGTAGGGTTTTGGAAAACAACACAAATGTTTTACACGAATCGAATCAAGTTCAACTGAACATCTAATAGCAAATTTACATATGCCGAATTTGACATTGCTTGTTGGAATAACTTCTATCACACAAAGGACTCATACAGTCATACTGTAGAGCACCAAAATTAGACTTAGCTTGAACAAAAATTCACAGATTGCAGAAAATAATTAGTCGTACATGTGTTGACTGCTGGTGTTAGTGCTTGATGAGGGGTTGAAAGCCATATCCATACCAGGATAAACATATATAGGTACTGGAAGTTGTGGCGGCAAGCTAGGTAGACGAGTTTCAAGATTCAGTGCAGACATGGCCTGCTTTATTGATGGTCGATAGCTAACGTCTGGATGAGAACACCACAACCCGACCACCAATAAGCATTTTGCTTGCTCCTCGTCGAATTCCCCTTCAAGTCTGCTATCAACTGTTTCTAAGATGAGCCCTTTCCCGTAGAGGTCCCAAACCCACTCAACTAGGTTCACTTTACTCTCTTCTTCCCTTCCCTCAATCACCTTTCTTCCACAAGCCAGTTCAAGGGCGACAATTCCAAAACTGTAGACATCCGACTCTTTGCTCACTTTCCCGGTGTATAGGCATTCAGTGTTGGAAGTAATGCATATAGAAGGTGGGTTTTAAGGAAAGTGCCCTTTGGACTTCCCACCTCCCACATGGAAAGTTCAAGGGTACCCTAAAGGGTTTTTAAAGAGTCTCTTCCACTACCTATATTGAGAGGTTGAGGAGGAGATGGGGCACCCACACGCGCGCCCGCCGCCGCCGCCGTCCGTCCGGCTCTGCTCGGGCTCGTGCTCGTGCTCGTATGGAGGGTTGCAAGTCATCTGACAGTGAGGACAGAGGCCTGTATATTTTGAAGTCTGGCAGTCATCAGGAACACAAGTTGAAGGCCTCTATAGACAAGCTGTGCTTAATGAAAATTGTAATGCAGTTAGTTTGAATTGTAATAAGCTGCAGTTGTTGCATGCCAGATTGGGTTACATGGGCCTTTCTAAACTCCAACACATTTCTGATTGTAAGGATGTTGATTTCAGTAACTTTGATTGTGACATTTGTGCTATGACTAAAGAACACAAGTTAAGCTTTGATAAGAGTTCCTCTCTAGCAGCAGGCCTATTTCACTTGGTTCACATGGATGTTTGGGGTCCTTACAAAACTCTATCAATGTGTGGTGCTAGATATTTTTTGACTATCTTAGATGATCATTCCAGATGTACTTGGGTGTTTTTGATGCAAGACAAAATGCAGGTCTTGAGGATTATTACAGGTTTTGTCAATATGGTTGACAATCAGTTTCAGTCATCCATTATAGTGGTTAGAACTGACAATGGGACTGAATTTACTCAAAAAGGTTGCCTTGAGTTATTCAGTTCTAGGGGTATTATACACCAAAGATCAGCTCCTGGGGTTCATGAGCAAAATGGAAGGGTTGAGAGAAAACATAGACATTTGCTTGAAACAGCTAGAGCTCTTAGGCTCCATGCCGGTCTTCCTATCAGATTTTGGGGAGACTGTGTTTTAAGTGCTACTCACCTTATAAATAAAATGCCTTCCTCAGTCCTGGGATGGAAATCTCTTTTTGAAGTTTTGTACAAAGTTGCTCCAAGATATGATCTGTTAAGAGTGATAGTGTGCCTTTGCTATGTTGTGCAACCTAATGACTACAGAGATAAACTTGGCACCACTGTTAGGAGATGCATTTTCTTGGGTTATCCACCTGGCCAAAAGGCCTATAAACTGTTTGATCTAAGTTTGAAGACTGTGATCATAAGTAGACATGTCAAGTTTGATGAGCACATCTTTCCTTTCAAATCCCAGAATCAGTGTTCTCCTCAGTTGTCCTCTCCTGCTACCAGTGATGATATGGATGATGCTCTCTTCCTGTATGACCAACACCTCCCAACTCCTCCACATGGTCCTGCTCCTACAACAGCACCATCTCCTCAATCTATGACAGATTCTAGTGATCCTCTTGATCATCCACCATCTCCAATTCCAATTCAGCAAGCTGAAGACTCACCATCTCCTGAAAATAATCGTGTGGTGCTCAGGAGAACTGTTAGCAGACCTGTGCATCTTCAAAACTATATTTGCACTAATCTACCACAAAGAGGTGATCCTCAATCTTCTCCTTCTTCTGAGACCTTCAATGTATTTTCTGTCTTGAACCTAGCTCACCTATCATCCTCCTATATCCATTCCTATGTTCATGTTTGTAATACCTTTGAGCCCAACTCATATTCCCAAGCAAAAGGAATACCAGAATGGGAACAAGCCATGGTTGCTGAGTTAAAGGCTCTCATTGACAACCATACATAGATTGTGACAGAATTGCCTCATGGTAAAAAGGCTATTGGTTGTAGATGGATTTTCAAAATTAAGTTCAGACCTGATGGAGCAATAGAAAGATACAAAGCAAGGCTAGTTGCCAAGGGATATAATCAGATCAAGGATAAGGATTATAAACAGACCTTCTCTCCTGTAGCAAAGTTGGCTACTGTGAGGGTTATGTTAGCTCTTGTTGCCTCCAAAGGTTGGGTTCTACACCAACTAGATGTTAACAATGCATTTCTACATGGATTTCTAGAGGAAGAAGTATACATGACTCCACCTCCAGGGTTCAAAGTTCCTGTTGGTCATGTGTGCAAACTTAAGAGATCTCTATATGGTCTCAAACAAGCCAGCCGCCAATGGAATCATGAATTGACCAAATTCATGATCAAGCTTGGTTATGTTCAGTCATCCCATGATTTCTCTTTGTTTGTCAAATTCACCAGTGGCCATATGACAGTGGCACTTGTTTATGTTGATGACATGCTATTGATGGGTAGTTCTAGTTCTGAGATCCTCTCCACCAAAGCTGCCCTTCACAGTGCTTTTACCATTAAGAACTTGGGAGTGACTAGATTTTTTTTGGGGATGGAAATTGCAAGATCATCCTCTGGCATTCTCCTTAATCAAAGGAAATATGTTTTAGATATTCTCAGAGATGCTCATATGGAGGGTTGCAAGTCATCTGACTTTCCCATGCAACATGGGATCAAGCTATCTTCCAACATTGGTGACCCCATTCCTAATCCTGAAGACTACAGACGTTTGGTTGGGAGATTGTTATACCTTACCCTCACAAGACCTGATATTTCCTTCACTGTCCAACAACTTAGCCAATACCTGCAAACTCCTCTCAAACCTCACTGGGATGCCATGATCCATCTCCTCAGATACCTTAAAGGAAGCTTCAACTTAGCCTTGTCTTACCCTGCCACTTCTTCTCTCAATATTAATGCTTGTAGTGATGCTGATTAGGGGCAATTGTATTGACACTGGTCGGTCATTATCTGGTTACTGTGTCTTCCTAGGCTCATCATTGATCTCGTGGAAAACAAAGAAGGAAAGAGTGGTCTCCAAATCCTCCACTGAAAGTGAGTACAGGAGTATGTCAATGGCTGCCAGTGAACCGGTTTGGATGCAGGGTTTGCTATCTGATCTGGGAATTGCAGTGTCATTACCCATCACCTTACATTGTGACAACAGGTCTGCCCAACAATTAGCTTTGAATCCTGTCTTTCATGAGCGTACAAAACATGTCAGAATAGATGCTCATTTCATTAGGGAGATGATACTGCAGGGTTTCATCAAAACTCATCATGTTGCTTCTGCACTTCAGCTGGCAGACATTCTAACTAAAGGTCTTGGAGCTAAACAACACTCCTTCCTTTGTGCCAAGCTCGGTCTTGTCCTTCCATCTACTGGCCCAGCTTGAGGGGGGTATGTAGATATTAGTGTTGAGAGTGTGAGCTTAGAAGCAGCTGTGAGCTTGGGCGGTTACAGAAGGGCATTTCTGTAGTTTCACATGCTGAGCTGTTACACCTCTAACTGAATTTGCCTAGTGGTTAAGAGGCGGGAGAATTGGTTTTCTGTATTCAATTGAACATTTTCCCATTTTTGCACTAAGTCATTTAGCTCGTTTCCTCTCTATGAAATCTGCTTTCCTTCATCCAAATTTGGTTGTTTTTTGATCAATTTGTTAAGCTCAATTTGTTCCAAACCATCAGAATTAAAACTGGAGGGACTGGAAAATTTAGATATGATCGTCAATGCTCGTGTTATTTGTTAGTTTCTTCGTTCTCGTCCTACACTTTTTTCAATTTCTAAGGGTTGTACCAATGACTGATTCCATGATTCGAGTGAACAATCTGTGCTAGGAACTGGTAAAAGTAAACCTATGCAAATTGTTGGTCTATTGTTACGTTTGTCCAATTTCAACTACCATTAATTATTAATTATTTCGTTGGATTTCTTAAAAGAACACGACAATGAAAATTAAATGCGTAATTGCAATGAGAAGATAAAATTTAATGCATAATTGCAATTAAAATTTCAACTCCGATTAATTATTTCATTGGATTTCTAAGGCTCTTCGGTCTCTCCTTCTCACATTGCTTCACTAGGGTCTCATATCATGTAGAGGTGTTATTCGAGCTGAACGAGCCGAGTTTGACATGTTCAGACTTGATTTATTTGTTAAACGGGTTTGAGTTGAGTCGAACATAATTTTTAAACGAGCTTTCTTTTTTGTTCAAGTTTGACTTGTTTTAGTAAATGAACAAGTTCGGGCCGAGTTTCTTTTCGAGTTGAACGAGCCGAGTTTGACATGTTCAAGCTTGATTTATTTGTTAAACTGGTTTGAGCCAACTCGAGCTTATTTTTAAATGAGCTTTCTTTTTTGGTCCAGCTTGACTTGTTTTAGTAAACGAACGAGTTCGAGCCGAGTTTTTTTCGAGCTTTAAGCAGTTTATTTGATCATAACATATTAACTTAAAGGAAAATTTAGAAATTCCATAACATTCAAGCGTAAATCGACCGAGCCGAGCTTTCAACCGAGCTTAAAATTATGTTCAGACTCGACTTGTTTAGATAAGTGAACGAGCTGGAGTCGAGCTTTTTCGAGCCGATTTCGAGTCAAGCTCGAGTTGTTCAACTCATATAACAACCCTAGCCTCATGTCACCCCATCTGTTCGCTCTCCGCTGCCCACACCCGAATCCGTGTGTACCTTCTCTTCGACTTCCTCGGACACTCTTAGCCCTGATGAATCGGCTCCTGCACCTACCAGCCCTCCTCCTCCTCCAATCTCTCCCGTCGCCGCTCCAGACCCTCCTCCTATGGTTCCCTCGTGGGTCCGTACCCATTCAGGATCATGATTCCTTGATTGCAAAGATCTTAATTGTATTAAGAAGATAGTAGAGTTGATGATCATAACGAGACCCAGCAAAAATTTTAAAACAATTCCGGCTTTGTAACACCGGTGTGACATTGACACAATGAAATGATTTGATAACCCATCAAATTCGCATCGGTAATTAAATTCCAGGGTTCAACCCTCGAATTTTCGCTTGGATCAGTTTTGTTTTGATACATCCGGTTGCAAACATATAACTCCTCCTTTCCACGAAATAAGATGTGGTCTTTCCAAACCGCTAACCTTTTTTTATTTTGAATTAATTAGAATTTTTTAGAATCACGCTCACGCAATTAGATGCTTTGATTATCCAATCTAGCAAAGAATGTTTGTGTGCAGTGACCATTGTTATTAGAATCTCGATCCAGGAGCCCGATCTCGATTTATGCATAGAATCTTTTTTGTATAAGATCTACTATAGGATATTTAGAATCTCAATGAATCGATCTTATGATCCTACTCGATTCTAAAGATCTTATTTTTTATTAACAATATGTATTTTTCAAACCTTTGTTTTGTTTCATTGGTTGATTTTAGGAAGTTTAAATGTATACATTCATGTATAAAACGTGAAAAATGGCTTAGCGACAATTGTTTTCGAGTCTTGAAACCAAAATATAATGTGTAACTAACAATTTTTCCTCATTTTAGAACTTTAAATTAAGTCACTTTGTTGTATATATTATATATTTTATTATTTTATTATATTTCGAGGATCTTACAATTCTATCCACAGACCTTGTTGTGATTCGATTCTAGAATCCCGATCCTAATAACCTTGTTTGTGGCCAAAACTTTGTATCAATCCAGATATCAAAGTAACCACTCAAGCAAAATTTATACTTTGTTGATATATTACTACTATTATAAATTTATTTATTTATTATGACCCCTAAAATTGATGGGCTCTGACTTGTTTATTTATTTAAATTAATTTGTTTATTTATTTATAATACTTATTAATAATAAGTATTACAATATAAAAAAATTTAATTAAAAAAATTTAATATTTTATATAACTTTCAACTCCTTTAACTACATTTAAAAAAAAGCAAAAGCCTAATGGGCCAACGGCCCGTATTTCCAGATCAACTAAAGTACTGGGCCCAGCCCAACTAACGATTACCACTATTGACGATACGAAGTACGAACCCATCAGAGTTTCTCACCGGAGGAGCTACCAAATTTAGATATGGCGGTCAATGCTCGTGTTATTTGTCAATTTTCTCCGTTCTCGTCCTACATTTTTTTAAAAATTTCCAAGGGCCATATCGATTTCTTATTCCACATTTCCACGATTCGAGTGAACAATCTGTGCTACCAAGTGGTAATAGTTTGCTCATAATTTTCTCCAAACCTCTGCAAATTGCTTGTCTATTGTTACGATTCAGACCACCCTGAGCATTAGGGTGGTCTGAATTAGAAAGATACAGAGGATCATTCATGTTGATTGTCGCAGCCATATCTTCTGGAGGTGAGTTTTCCAGTCCTACTTCCCTTGTTGTGCTGAACATAAAAGACTTAAAACGAGCTAAAATTGAGGATTAACCTGCAAGCTCTGATACCATGAACAGATTAGATATAATCTATAGCAAAAACTAATGATCAAGCTAAGAAATCAAGCTGCAATTCATAAACGGAATGTTCACTGTTTCATTCCCAAAAGAGGCAACTTTGCTCTTGCAATGAATGTCGTCATAGCTGCAATGCAGCAATCCCAAAACCCTACATTGATGGATGAGCCACAATTTGTCTTATATAGTCCCTAGAGAGGTCATGTGCTAGTCACATGGAGACTTATCTCCTTATTACAAACAAGGCTAGAATTTAGAGCAAATTACATGATAGAGATGAGAATTATATGAAGTGAAATATCATGAATAAAATAGCATCTGTAATCTTCGTATAGACAAGATAGATAAATAGGAGCATTCAACCATGTTCCCAAAAGCTTGGGAGAGACGGATTATATAAAGAATTATAGCAGAAGCAATTGATATTTATTGAAAAGGTCAATATATATATACATTGCCTGATTAAGAAATTTAAAGATTTTAGAATTATTACACAAAGAACACACAGTAGATCAGACGAAATTGAACATAGCATTCATTTGGTTCCCAACAGAGGATAAGTGCCTTTCTCAGATTGGTGAGAAGAACTAGTTGTAGATGTGCTGATGCCGCTGTTTTCTGTCATGTTGGACGATGTGTATGAAGAAAAAAGAGATGCATTCATACCAGGTACAACATATATAGGCACTGGAAGTTGTGGTGGCAGGCTCGGTAGAGGAGTTTCAAAGTTGATTGCGGCTATGGCCTGCTTCATTGATGGTCGATAGCTAACATCTGGATGGGCACACCACAACCCGACCACCATTAAGCATTTCGCTTGTTCCTCATCAAAATCCCCTTCTAGGCCGTTATCTACTGCTTCTAGGATGAGCCCTTTTCCATAGAGGTCCCAAACCCACTCAACTAGCTTCACTCTGCTAGCTTCTTCCTTTACCTCAATCACCCTCCTTCCACAAGCAATTTCAAGGGCGACAATCCCAAAACTGTAGACATCCGACTCTTTGCTTGCTTTCCCGGTCAAAAGGCATTCTGGAGCCATGTAGCCTGGTGTACCAGCTAGGGCTGTGGTTTGCATGCCAGCATCATGATCAGCTAGTCTTGCGAGGCCGAAGTCACCTAGCTTTGGATTGAAGTTCAGATCAAGCATGACATTACTTGATTTGATGTCCCGATGAACTACAGATTGCTCCCATTCTTCGTGAAGGTAGAGCAGTGCTGAAGCCAAACCACAAGCGATTTTGTACCTTGTTGGCCAAGGTAGCAATGCTAATTTGCGGCTGAAGAGATGGAAGTCGAGGCTTCCGTTTGGCATGAACTCGTAGACAAGGAGTAACTCTCCATGGCCATGGCACCAACCTAGGAGTTGGACCAAGTTTCTATGTCTAAGCTTGCTAATGATCTTCACTTCTGAGATATACTCCTTTTTACCTTGCGTTGATCCGCTTTTGATTTTCTTGACTGCAATTTCCCTGCTTTCAGGACCTGTTAAAAGACCCTTGTAAACACCGCCAAATCCGCCTTCCCCCAGCTTCCCTTCAAGGGAAAAATTGTTGGTTGCCTGGGAAAGTTCCGAGTAAGCAAACCTTTTGGGGCCCGTGTCCTCGTCAAAATCTTCATCAATATCAAACTGATCAGCTTCAATGTCTCCCTCTCTTGTGCTCTTCCTGCGCAATATGAACCAAACAATGGCTATTCCGAAAATTAGAATAAGAACGACACCCACTCCTATTCCCGCCACTAATCCTCCCTTGCTTTTAGGAGCAACACTTTCTTCCAAGGTTGAGGTGAAGCTCCAATTATAAATCTGGTGAAGTTCAACACAATTCCCCGTTGCAACAGAGAAGCCGACTTGTACCCTTTGAGGCAAAACAGTACTCAGATCAATTATGTGCGAGACATTGTAAAGAACCGAACTTTCATCCAACTTCAAGATGGCACTTATATTTTTGGTCGTCGAACTGTATGATACGAAGGCGTGTCCAGTCTTGTTCTTCGCTAGGTCCGAAGACACGGAGGTATAAACAGCTGGCTTTATTGAAGTTATATCAATGCCTACGTCAATAATTAATTGGGGGTTGTAGCCAGGTGCAGAAGTGGGGAGATCAGTATTTTCGGGAATAAGGAGAAAGGTAAGCCCATCTCCTACACAAGAAGAATTTGCTGGGAAGATGATGAATTTGAATTGGGTGGTGAAATCTGTCAACCGTGTTGAGGTTCCGTTGTTGCCGTCCTCGTCCCATAGTTGTATTGCTGTTGGATATAATGCTCTACCTATGCTAGACCTGCTATCATCATTCTGCTGATTCTTGTAATTAAGCTTTAGTGTGGATTGGGATATGAATGCATCCCCCTGAAGATCGAGGCCTGGATTGTTAGCATCGAAAGAGGAGAAATTGAAAGACAGTGAATTGGTGTTGAAAGGAAGAGACATGAGGAGGGAGAGGAAGAAGAAGTTGGTAAATACAAGATAACAACGACAGTTGAGAGGATGATCAGAAGCCATTGCGGTTTCGTAGTTTGGAAAGTGGTAGGGCGAGGCCATTGCTGATTTGGAGACTTTGAGAAAGAATTGAGTGTGGGAGCTTGTGATGTGCTACGAGGTTAATATGGGCGCGGCTTGTGCAGTTGCTGATTTCGATCCATGATACTTGCATCGCTAATTTTCATGTTCAATATTGAGAAAATTTCAGAGTTAGACCATGGACTTTCCCTTCCGTCAGTTTTGTTTTGATACATCTAGTTGCAACCATATGGCTCCTTCCCATGACATAAGATGTGTTCTTTTCGATCAAACCACTCAACTTTTGATTTTGAATTAATTAAACTCATTTCTAGATGAATTGAAAATTCCTCCAATGAATAAAGAATTACTAGTAGCATGTTCTTAAATTATTTGCAGTTTTAGAATCACAATCACCTATTTACATGTCTTGATTATCCCATCTAACAAAGAATGTTTGAGCTCAAAACTTTATACCAATCCAGGGATGAAAGTAACCACTCAAGTATCGTAAAGCCATGACTATGTTTGGCGCAACACTGCAAAACCAGTTAGCTTTTCGAATCTTATAATTTTGATATTATATAAGTTTAAATAAAATAAATATAAGATTTTTATTTAATTATCTTTTGAAGAGTTTTTTAACTGATACTCACCAAAGCTTTTGTTTTTCTATTAACAAGTTTTCACCAGATACCCTAATAGTAATATTTAGGATTGACAAACATTATATTGACTTATTATATATTTAACACAAATAATTATCAGTTTTAAGTTTTAACTACTTAACCAACTTCAACAACCCTATCATCTACCATTTTATTTTCCATTGGTTGATCGATTCCTTGTTCAAATCTGAATTGTTGCCTCATACTCCATTTGTTAATTAAAACTTGTCGTTTACTATTCATGCACGTTTTTTTATAACAATAAAAATCATATAACTTTTTTTTACATTTGTTTTTATAAATTTATACTTAATAGTAATACGTATGATATTATTTTAAAAAATTATTTAAAAAGTTAATATTTTATATAATTTTTAGGCAAAATTACAGAAAACCACCCTTTAAATATGGGTGTTTTCACTTAACCACCCGTTAAATTCAAAATTACAGAAAACCACCCTTTAAATGGTATTTGCTTACAACTCACCACCCATTCAACTATTTTCGTTACTTTATCATTAAATATATTATATTTTAATATTTTTAAACTCAAATTTGATTGTAAATATATTCATATTTTGAATTTAAGGGCTCGATCATATTTTATGGATTATTTTATTTATTTTAAAATAATAATAATAAATATAGCCTAGAATTATTATCTTAATTTATGGTTGAAAATGTTTATAAAATTTTAAAATATTATGGAAATTACTCTTGTTTTATTTATATTTTAAATAAGAGTAATTTACGTAATGTTTTAAACAATTTAAAACCTAAATTAAGATAATAATTCTAGACTTTATTGATTATTATTTTTAAAAATAAATACAATGATCCCTAAAATATAATTGGGCCCTTAAATTCAAAATTAGAATGTATTTACAATAAAATTTGAGTTTAAAAATATTAAAATATAATATATTTAATGATAAAGTAACGAAAATAGTTGAATGAGTGGTGAGTTGTAAACAAATACCATTTAAAGGGTGGTTTTATGTAATTTTGAATTTAACGGGTGGTTAAGTGAGAACACCCATATTTAAAAGGTGGTTTTCTATAATTTTCCCTAATTTTTAACACCTAAAAATACGTGGGTGAATAGTAAAACATCAAATTTTAATTAACGGATAGAGTGTCTATAAACTTTACATTTTTCAAGGCACCCTCAAGTATCGACCCACATATATTGATTGTTTATTTATTTAAATTAATTTTGTTGAAGCTAACTAATTAAAGTTAGATGTAAAAAAAAAAAGGCCAAATTGCAGAAAACCACCCTTTAAATAGGTTGTTTTGCGTGAAACCACCCTTTAAAATGAAAATTGCAGAAAACCACCCTTTAAAGCTGTTTTCTTTGCAAAGTCACACCCATACCCAATTTTTGTTAACTAAATGTTAAAGTGCATGAAAATCAATTATATCCCTTATTTTTATTATTATATTAATTTAACCAATCGGTATTAATTAATTTTTACCTTTTAACATGTTTTTCAAAAGTAATTTTTTTAATAAAATATCATTTTTAAATATAATTTCACACTTATTAGTAAAAACACTATATAAAAAATTGATATGATTGATGTTTTATATATTTTAAAAAGTGTATTCCGTATATTAATAAAGGGTTACTCAAAGAAAATAAATTTTTAAAAAATGATATGTTATATAGTTTTTATTATTCTAAAAATATGTTCACTATTCCACATACATTTTTAGAATAATAAAAACTATATGAAATATTAATTTTTTTAAAAAAATATTTTCTTCAAGTAGCCTTAGTATTACACATTTTTTTTATATGTATAAAACATAAATTACACATCAATTTTTTATAGAGTTTTTTTGTACGTATGAAATTATTTTTAAAAAAACAACATTTTTTTATATATTTATAGTGTTTTTTGCTTTTGAAAAATATGTCAAAAGTTAAATATCAATTGAAATGAGTAAAATAATAATAATAATAATAATAATAATAATAATAATAATAATAATAATAATAATAATAATAAGGGGTATAATTAAATTTCCACACATTTTAACATTTCATTAACGAAAATTGGGTGATGGGTGTGACTTTGCAAGGAAAACAGTTTTAAAGGGTGGTTTTCTGCAATTTTCGTTTTAAGGGGTGGTTTCACGCAAAACAGCCTATTTAAAGGGTGGTTTTCTGCAATTTGGCCAAAAAAAAAACATAATGACCTATGGCCCGTATTTCGGCCCAACTAGTGATTACCGCTATAGACATACGAAGTACTCCCTCCGATTCCTATTAATTGACTTTTTCAAGTCATGTACGTAGTTTTAGAACGATAAAAACTATATTAAATATTAATATTTTAATAATATTTTTTTCATAATATTATACTTATCACCAATAAGTATGAGATTATCGAAAAAAATATTTTAAAAAATTATTATTTCATATAGTTTTTCACACCTTAAAAAACGTGCATAAATAGTAAAAAGTCACTTAAAAAGAAACGGAGGGAGTATATATGAACCCATCAGAATTCAAACTGGAGGGGCTGGAAAATTTAGATATGATCGTCAATGCTCGTGTTATTTGTTAGTTTCTTCGTTCTCGTCCTACATTTTTTTTTCCAATTTTTAAGGGTCGTACGGTCGTACCAATTACTGACTCCATGATTCGAGTGAACAATCTGTGCTAGGAACTGGTAAAAGTAAACCTCTGCAAATTGTTGGTCTATTGTTACGTTTCTCCAATTTCTAACTCCCATTAACTATTAATTATTTCGTTGGATTTCTTAAAAGAACACGACAATGAAAATTGAATGCGTAATTGCAATGAGAAGATAGAATTTAATGCATAATTGCAATTAAAATTTCAACTCCCATTAATTATTTCATTGGATTTCTAAGGTCTTCGGTCTCTCCTTTTCACATTGCTCCACTAGGGTCTCCCGTGGGGGTATATTATTCGAGCGGAATGAGTTGAGTTTGGAATATTCGAGCTTGATTTATTGATTAAATGAGCTCGAGATGAGTCAAGCGTAATTTTTAAACGAGCTTTCTTATTTGTTAAACAAGTTCGAGTTGAGTCAAGCCTAAGTTTTAAACAATCTTTCCTTTATGAACAAGTTCGAGTTATGTTTTTTTCCGAACTTTAAACAGTTTTATTTGATCATAATATATTAATTTAAAGAGAATTTTAGAAATTTATATTTATGATAGGAGGATTATTAACTAATGGGTATACAGCCCGTATTTCCAGATCAACTTAAGTACTAGGCCCGGCCCAAATAACGATTACCACTATTGACGATACGAGGTAAGCAATGGCTTATCTATTGTTACGATTCTCCAATTTCAACCCCCATTAATTATTTTGTTGGATTTCTTAAAAGAATACGACAATGAAAATTTAATGCGTAATTACAATGGCAGTGTAGCATGCATATAAAGTACTAATTCTTGGTTGGCAGGGGTTGGAAAACAACACAACTGTTTTATACCAATCGAATCAAGTAACCCAACATCCAATAGCAAATTTACATACCAAATTTGACATTGCTTGTTGCATCAATAGGAATTAACTTCTATCACACAAAGGACACATACTGTAGAGCACCTAAATTAGACTTAACTTCAACAAAATTTCACATATTGCAGAAAATAATTAGTCGTACATGTGTTGAGACTGTTGACTGCTGATGTTAGTGCTTGATGTGGAGAAAAGAGGCATATCCATACCAGGATAAACATATATAGGTACTGGAAGTTATGGTGGCAAGCTAGGTAGAGGAGTTTCAAGATTCAGTACAGACATGGCCTGCTTTATTGACGGTCGATGGCTAACGTCTGGATGAGAACACCACAGCCCGACCACCAATAAGCATTTTGCTTGCTCCTCGTCGAATTCCCCTTCAAGCCTGCTATCAACTGCTTCTAAGATGAGCCCTTTCCCGTAGAGGTCCCAAACCCACTCAACTAGGTTCACTTTACTCTCTTCTTCCCTTCCCTCAATCACCTTTCTTCCACAAGCCAGTTCAAGGGCGACAATTCCAAAACTGTAGACATCCGATTCTTTGCTCACTTTCCCGGTGTAGAGGCATTCGGGAGCCAAGTATCCTAGAGTGCCGGCTGGGACTGTGGTTTTCAAGTCAGCATCATGATCAGCGAGTCTTGCCAGGCCAAAGTCACCTAGCTTCGGATTGAAGTTTAAGTCAAGCATGACATTGCTCGATTTGATATCACGATGAACCACAGATTGTTCCCATTCCTCGTGAAGGTAGAGTAGTGCTGAAGCCAAACCACGAGCGATTTTATACCTTGTTGGCCAAGTTAGTAAAACCGATTCGCGGCGAAAGAGATGGAAATCTAGGCTTCCATTTGGCATGAACTCGTAGACAAGGAGTAACTCTCCATGGTCATGGCACCAACCTAGGAGTTGGACCAAGTTCCTATGTCTAAGCTTGCTAATGATCTTCACTTCTGAGATATACTCCTTTTTACCTTGCGTTGATCCGCTCTTGATTTTCTTGACTGCAATTTCCCTGCTTCCAGGACCTGTTAAAACACCCTTATAGACACCGCCAAATCCGCCTTCTCCCAGCTTCCCTTCAAGGGAAAAATTGTTGGTTGCTCGGGAAAGTTCCGAGTAAGCATACCTTTTGGGGCCTGCGTCCTTGTCAAAATCTTCATCAATATCAAACTGATCAGCCGGGCTTTTCCTACACAATATGAACCAAACAATGGCTATTCCGAAAAGTAGAATAAGAAAGATACCCACTCCTATGGCCGCCACCAATCCTCCCTTTCTTTTAGACCGTCTTCCTTGAGCTCCGCCTTGTTGAGGAGTTGGGCTGGGACTAGGAGCAACACTGTCTTTCAAGGTTGAATTGAAGCTCCAATTAAGAATCTGGTGATGTTCAACCCAAGTCCCCGTTGCAGCAGAGAAGCCGACTTGTACCCTTTTAGGCAAGACAGTACTCAGATCAATGATGTGTGAGACATTGTAAAGAACCGAACTTTCATTCAGACTCAAGATGACACTTAGATTTTTGGTCGTCGAACTGTATGATATGAAGGCTTGTCCAGCCTTGTTCGCTAGACCCACCGGCACGTTGGCATAAGCAGCTGACTGTATTGTATTTATATCAATGCCTATGTGATCCCTGCTCGGATCATATGGGTTTTTGAAGGTGTCAAACTCAACCGCTACAATTGTTGTTTTATTAGAAAAACTGTTAATACTTGGGTTGTAGGAATACAAGCCAAGTCTCCCGCCACCTGCAGCAGCGGGGAGATCAGTTTTTTCGGGAATAAGGAGAAAGGTAAACCCATCGCCGAATTTAGAAGAATTTGCTGGGGAGATGATAAAATGGAATTGGTTGGTGAAATCTGTCAGCCGTTTTGTGGTTGCGTCATTGCCGTCCCCGTCCCATAGTTGTATTGCTGTTGGATATAATGCTCTACCTATGCTAGACTCGCTATTATTATCCAGCCGATTCCGGGTAAGCTGTAATGTGGGGTTGGATATGGATGCATCGCCCTGAAAAACGAGGTCTTTATTGTTCACATCGAAAGAGGGGAAATTGAAAGACAGTGAATTGGTGTTGAAAGGAAGAGAAATGAGGAGGGAGAGGAAGAAGAAGTAGGTAAATACAAGATAACGAGGACAGTTGAGAGGATGCGAAGCCATTGCGGTTTCGCAGTTTGGAAAGTCGGAGGGCGAGGACACTGCTAATTTGGAGACTTGAGAAAGTATTGATTGTGAGCTTGAGATATGGTAGGAGGTTAATATGGACGCGGCTTGTCAAGTTGCTGATTTCGACCCATCGTACCTGCATTGCTAATATGTTACCAATCTCCTATAGATATTTTAGTAAACTAACGTAATAAGAAACATGTATTACATATTTAATAAAGAATAATTTTAAAAATAAACTTTCTATTATATTACATGAGATTTAATTTAATTAACGATAGATTAGAAAAAAAAAATTATATATTATAATATGTCAAACTAATTTTATTTATATTTATATTATTTTTTGGTGGGAAAAATTATTTAGATTTAGATTATTATTTTTTATTTATTAGAATCTATATCGATTATTTATCATATTGTATTAATGCATTCTTCGTACATGGGATGAGACCTGCACTAGTATTAATATATACTTGTTTATAAAAGAATATGTATAAAGTATTCTTTTAAAATTTATAAATTAGTTGGAATGAGATATAGTAGTAATAAAACTCAAACACGCCACCTAATATAATTTGAAATACATATATAATTATATTGTCATTAAGGGCATTTTTAATGGTGATACTCTAATTGAGTATCATAAATTATTATAAAAAAATAAAAAATAAAAACAAAAGTGGGGGAGAACCTATAAAGTGAGTATCATATGTATGATACTCCTCTCACATAATTACATTGGTTTAATAAAAAAAACATATAACATTTAATTTTATTTTCTCTTTTTTAAATTAGTCATGATACCCCTAGTATCACAATTAAAGATTGTCTTAGGATAAACTAAAAAGGAAAATATAAGTTGACATATAATGATTTAAAAAAATCATAAGCACATGATTGACAAATACTTTTGAATTTAGGTAGATAATAGATATGTATAACTTATTTTCATGAGAAAGATGACTGAAAAGAGGGGTCTGAATCTCTTGTCTCCAAGTTTGTCCCTCTCTACTTTCTCCTCTCGCAAATCCTCTTTATTTCTTTTATTGTTTTAATCTTTTTTTTTTTAGTTAATGCTTGCGAGGAGGAGGAGAGGGAGGGGGGTGGTGGGCCGTGGGGGACAGGAGAGGAGGGACAAAATTGGGAACATGTGATTTGGAGCCTAGAAAGAGGAGGAAATAAATGGTGAAAACAAAGGTAAAAAAACTGAGGTCCTAAAAGTAGAAAAGTACTAATCTTAGACCCTTCATCTAAGATATAAAATAAGTAATATTTGTAACTTGTAAGTCATAAAATATTATTTATTTTTCGATAGTCATTTAAGATGTCTAACATAAGTAAATTATAAAAAATCTTTTTTTTTGCTCTAATTCATTTTTATAATTAACTTTTGAAATTGAATATTCACAAATTGATTATTTTTTTACTAACTTCATTTAGATTGGTTTTTTTTGGGGGGGGGGGTAAAAAGGGAAGTAATTTGGGGAAAAATGATCGTGTTTTCTCAGACTTTGGTGGTGTCTGAGATTTCAAATTCTTTATCTTGATTAAAAAAATCTGAATCGTTGCTTCATATCTAAAAGACACTCCCTTCGTTAAGAAAAATATGTCGTTTTAGAAGTGAAATTTTGTTAAGAATAGGTAATTCAGTGTTCACTTTCAAAAATTACACTTGTCGTGATTAGAGATTTGTTAGTTGTAGTTTTTCAATAAAGTGGAAAAACAAGTTAATAATTAGGGGGTATTTTTGTTTGATTTTATTTGCTTTCTTATAAAATATAAAAATGTCTAAAACGACATATTTTAAATAACGGATGGAGTAAAAAAATACATTTTTTCAAGGCACCGTCAAGTATCGACCCACTTCTATTGATTATTTATTTATTTAAATTAATTTTGTTGAAGCCAACTAATTAAAGTGAGATGTACAAAAAAAACTAATGGGCCTACGGCCCGCATTGTGGGCTCCGCTCAACTAGTGATTACTGATTAGTGATTGCCGCGGTTGACTATACGATTACGAAGTTCTGCGGGTAAGGCTGGGCAAAAATTGGATCGGACCAGAATCGGATCGGGACCAGACCGGAAATTACGCTCTTTGGATCGGACCGAGATATTACGGTCTGGTCCGCGGTCCAAGAAAATTTGATTTCCGGTCCAAACCCGGGACCAGATCGGAATTTCCGGTCCGGACCGGTTTCTTTTCTTTTATTTTTTTTTAATATAAACTCATCCGCTTCCCTGTGAGAAATTGAGATCTCGCCTCTCAAATCTAACCTACTCTCCAGTACTTCCTCCGGAAGAATTGAGATTCCAAAACTGAATGGGGGCTTCTCTCTTCGCGGCTCTCGTCCGACGTCGCCCACTCAACCTCTCCAGCCGCCAACTCGACTAGGGATGACAATGGGTCGGGTGGTGGGTGGATGGACCCCCATTTCACCCGATCCACCATGAGTGACCCATTTTCCCACCCATCACCCCACCCATATCCACTTCACCCATATCCGCTTCGCCCATATCCATCGGGTGATCGGGTGAAATGGGTGAGATATGGGTGAAATGTGGGTGATTTTCTCTAAATGCATGTAATTGAATTCCAATCAATATGGTACACAAAATACCGTATAAAATATGATTATCTTACACATTTAAGTCTTAAATAAGTCTTAAACACATAGATAAGTCTTAAACACATACAATAAGTCTTAAACAACACATGCCACAAGTCTTAAACACATATCATAAGTCTAAAACATAATGAAAATAAGTAGTAGTCTTAAACACATACAATAAATCTTAAAATAAGTAGTCTAAAACACGAGAGGATGTAGGGAAACTGGGAACTTTGGGAAGGGAAATTAGGGTTTACAAAAGTGTATATAATTTTTTTTATATAAAATATATATATTTTATATAAAAAATATATATTTTATACGGGTCGGGTCGGGTGGCGGGTGGTGGGTCGGGTGGTGGATCGGGTGCGGGTGGAGAAAAACTTCACCCCACCCGACCCACCACCCATATCCACTTCACCCACATCCACTTTCCACCCGTTTTTTTTTCGGGTTTTCACCCATTTTTTTGGATCGGGTGATTCGGGTTCGGGTCGGTTGCGGGTGAGATTGCCATCCCTAAACTCGACCTCTCGTCTCTCACTCAGTCTCCTCTCTCTCTTCACGGCTCCGCGCCTCCAGTCGACCCGCCTCCCGTTCGACCCGCCTCTCTCATCCTTTCTCTTTCACTTTTAGATCTAGGTTTGTTTCATCAATTGAATTAAATCATGAATTGATTTTCAATTTTGTAATTTACTGGAACATATATGGTTAGTTGTAGTGCTGTGTAAATATGTGGAACATTCAATCACGTCCCCTGCTACCTATGTTTCAATTGAATTGGAAATAAAATGGCCTAGAGCCAACTGTTGGGAAAAAAAAAGCTGTTGTAACCCCCAAAAAAACAGAGAGGAAGAAGAAGAGACATGGCCGTATGGATGAATCCGGTCCAACCGGTCCTAACGGTCCGCGGACCGGAAAACCCGGGACCATATTTCTCGGTCTCGGTCCGATCCACGGTCCATGTTCTTGAAAATTCCGGTCCGCCGGTCTTGGACCGGACCGGAATTTCTGGTTCGGTCCGATCCGATTCAGACCAGATGCTCAGCCCTAATTGCGGGCTCAACCAGCGATCTCCGTTCTCATCCTAAACTTTTTTCCAAACCTCAGCAAATTGCTTGTCTATTGTGACATTTCTCCGATTTCAAACCTCATTAATTATTTCGTTGAATTACTTAAAACAACATGACAATGGAAATTGAATGCATAATTGTGATGACAATGGGATGGAGGGTGGTCGATCTACTTTTGTCACCCGACTCACCACCCGATCTGACCCTCCATCCCATTTTTGGGTCGGGTAAGACAGATATCCGTTGAGCGAGGATGTGATTGTTATCCTTGAGCGTAGCATGTAAAGTACTAATTCTTGTAAGAGAATCAAGCGTCCAAGCATTTCTGGCCCAACCCAAGACCTGTGGATCGAAATTCGTATCAGACTCATGCTTGGAGCAACTCAAACTTCGAAGAAACTGTTGCTCCTAGTCCAGCCCCAACTCGGCGTCAAACCCATGTATTTAGGTTCGGTCCTTGGTTTTCCTTTTTTTGAATTTTGGTTTTTGGTTTGATCCGGTTCAATCCAATTTTGAACTGTTAGGTGATTTTGTGTCAACTGACCTACTATTAGGACGGTTTTGTGTAATTTGCCCACATTGCTTTTAGACCGTCTTCCTCGAGCTCCACCAAGGGCTGGAAATAACCCACGGGTACCTGCTCCACCCTCTTTACCCGCATTAATTTTGCGGGTGAAAACCCGCAAAAAAGTGGGTGACGGGTGAAGCGGGTGATGGATGGATTATGGGTGAAGATTTTTCATCCATAACCCGCCCCGCAAACCCGCAAAAAATCCTTAAATTTACATATATAATGTGTATGATTTTACTATTTTACCTTATTCAAGTTTAACTTCTACAAACTCTAATCCCTGATTAGTGTTTTGCCCACCAAATTTCAATTAGAATAGATATGGCCTCAGCTTGCTCTTCCACGTTAGCAAGGGATATACTGTATTAGTATATGATTAGTATAGAGATATATACCCTTCCACTTTCAAATTCCAATGAGCTCGTCATTTTAGTGCTTTGGCGACCAAAAATATAAATATATAAACCCACCCCTTTGTAATTTTGAGTTAGAATTGGACTACTAGCTATTTATGTTGATTTGATTTTTTCTTTTGTTTCACCCATTGGGTACCCGCTCCACCCGCATCACACGCGCGGATCGAATACGGGTGAAAAGGTTTGCGGGTGATGGATGGAACGGGTGAAATTTTTTACCCACGGGACGGGTGATGAAGTGGTTTCATCCACCCATAACCCGTCCCATTTCGACCCCTAGCTCCACCTTGTTGCATAGTTGGGCGGGACTAGGAGCAACACTTTCTTGTTGTAGAGTTGGGCTGGGACCAGGAGCAACACTTTCTTCCAAGAAAATTGAAAGATTAAATTTAATGCATAATTGCAGTGAAAATTTCAACTCCCATTGATTATTTCATTGGATTTCTAAGGGCCTTTGGTCTCCCTTTCACATTCCTCCACCATCGTCTCCTGTAGGGCCTTTGGTCTCCCTTTCACATTCCTCCACCATCGTCTCCTGTAAGGGTGTTATTTGAGCTGAATAAGTTGAATTTGACATGTTCAAGCTTAATTTATTTGTTAAATAAACTCAAGTTGAGTCAAGCCTAATTTTTAAATGAATTTTTTTCTTTGTTAAACGAGCTCGAGTTGAGTTGAGCCTAAGTTTTAAACGATCTTTCTTTTATGAACGAACTCGAGTTGAGTTTTTTTCGAGCTCTAAGCAGGTTTACTTGATCATAATATATTGATTTAAAGGAAATTTTAGAAATTCCATAACATTCAAGGTATTCAAGCTTAAATCGAACGAGTCGATGTTTTAACCGAGTTTAAAATCATGTTCAGATTCGACTTGTTTAGATAAGTGAACGAACTCGAGTTGAGTTTTTTCGAGCCAGACTCGAAATGTTCAACTCATATATCAACCCTAGTCTCCTATCACTCCGTCTGTTCGCTCTCCGCTGCCCACACCCGAGTCCGTGTCTACCTTCTCTTAGGCTAACATATAACTCCCCCTTCCACGAAATAAGATGTGGTCTTTCCAAACCGCTAACCTTTTTTTATTTTGGATTAATTAGAATCTTTTAGAATCACGCTCACGCAATTAGATGGCTTGATTATCCAATCTAGCAAAGAATGTTTGTGTCCAATTGTATCAATCCCGAGATGAAAGTAACCACTCAAGCATAGTCTTTATAGGTAGATATATTACTATTATTATAAATTTATTTATTATGGACACCTAAAATAAAATTTATGTCGTCCACTCTTTTGGGCTGGCCCTGAGTGGTGTTTATTTATTTAAATTAATTTGATTCAAGCTAACTATATTTGAAGTGAGATGTAGTACATAGTTAGTTAATTACATACTCCCTTAGTTCAAAGACTTTTGACTTTTTTTTTTGATAGTTTAAGGAGTTAAAATCTATACTCCATTCGTTTGGGAATATAAGTTAATTGATTTTTTGACACGTTTTTATGGAGTTAAAAACTATGTAATTATATACTTATTAGTAATATATATTAGACTATGTAAAGAAGTTAATAAAAATAATATAATTTTATATTGTTTTTAACTCCTTAAAAAACGTGCCAAAAAGTCAATGGACTTATATTTCCAAACAGAGGTAGTATAAAATACTTATTAATAATAAGTATATAATATAAATAATTTAATTAAAAAAATTAATATTTTATGTATAATTTTTAACTCTTTAAACTAATGGGCCAACAACCCGTATTTCCAGATCAACTTAAGTACTGGGCCCAGCCCAACTAACGATTACCACTATTGACGATACGAAGTACGAACCCATCAGAGTTTCTCACCGGAGGAGCTACCAAATTTAGATATGGCGGTCAATGCTCGTGTTATTTGTCAGTTTTCTCCTTTCTCGTCCTACATTTTTTTTTAAAATTTCCAAGGGCCATACCGATTTCTTATTCCACATTTCCACGATTCGAGTGAACAATCTGTGCTACCAAGTGGTAATAGTTTTGTCATAATTTTCAACAAACCTCTGCAAATTGCTGGTCTATTGTTACGTTTCTCCAATTTCAACCCCCATTAATTATTTCGTTCGATTTCTTAGAAGGACACAACTGATTTAGACGAATCGAATCAAGTTCAACTGAACATCCCAATAGAAAATTTACCTACCAAATTTGACATTGCTTGTTGCATAATAGGAATAACTTCTATCACCCAAAGGACACATACTGTAGAGCACCAAAATTAGACTTAGCTTGAAAAACATTTCACAGATTGCAGAAAATTAAATAATTAGTCGTACATGTGTTGACTGTTGTTGTTTGTGCTTGATGAGGAGATGAAAGTCATATCCATACCAGGATAAACATAGGGTGAATTGCATCTATCATCCCCAACCTTTCACCAATGTTCCATTTAAGTCCCTAAACTTTAGTTTGTTCTAATATGGTCCTCATACTTGGGTTTTAGTTTCAACTATGGCCCTTCTGTCAAATTGGAAGTTAATTGTCCGTTAACTTTATATGTGTAACTGTGATGTGGCAAGTTTTTGCCCATTAACTTAGTATGTGTGGATATCTTTTTTTTTTGGTTAAAATGTGTGGATATCTTATGTTACACTATAACGTGATTATTCCAAGCAAAAATTAACAATAATTTTTTAAAAAAAAATTTATAGTTATACTCTTTAAACTTATATTGAGATATTTATATACTTTTATTATGAAAAATTACTCTTTAAAAATTATTGATAATAAAAAAACTGATTATTTTAGAAAATAGATAATTTTTCTATTTTTCTAAAACATAAATTTTAACAATAAAAGTTTATAAACATATCAATATAACTCTATGGGGTATAAATATATTTTTTAAATTTTTTATAATGATAATATATGCTCCAAATAATTAAGTGTTATACCGGATGCTACACCCAGTATAACGTACAAGAGATCTCAATTATGTGGCATCACTAACATCATTTTATCACTTTATTAAAATAAATAAAAACTAAATTTATACTAACTATAAAGTTTAGAGATTGGAAAATTAATGTAGTAAACCCCATTATAATTATAATTTTTTATCACATATAGGAGGTTATTCATTACATACAAAAAATACAAAAATAGGAAAATAAATAATAAAAATTTGACCAATAAGAAATACAAAGTGCGGGGAGATAAAAAAAAAATTAAAAAAAGGAACCTGTCCTCTGGATTTTTTTTTCCTCCAAATTTATATTGAATGCTTAAAATCTAGTACCTATTAATGAGAATCGAAGTATTAAATACTACCTTGCATGAAATCGTTAGAAGAATCCGTGAATGCATTTTGTATCAGGTTTATAATTTTATCGTGCATCATTGATGTGGCTGAAGTTTGTGATGTTGTATATATCAGCCATATGCTTCCATTCCTTCTGATGAAAAGTTAGAATAGCTCTGTGCATATCTTTTATTGTATATTGATCTTCAACCCTTTATGTTCTGTCTACATTTTTCCGGTTACAAAAGGCCTATTTCAGCTTTATGGAGATAATTCTCAAAGATCATATTAAATTTATTATAGGTCTCGACACAAATACCTTCTCATATATAGTCAAGTCTTTGAGTTAGGCCTTCAAGCCTTGGATACCAGTATCATACCACATGTTTGCTTTATGTAATAAATATTTTATCAAGTGAATCACTCTATGGGGCTCAAGTGATGTCCCACGACTCGTGAGAGACCTTCACGAGTTATGACAAGTGGTTCTGGCTATTTTGTGAGCTGCTGAGAAGTCCCACGACTCGTGGGAGACATTTCACGAGTCGTGGCAGGGCCAGTTACGCCCAGCCTTTCATATTTTCGGGTGTTTGTTTAATTTATTTTTGGATTATTTTAAGGGGGGTCTTTGTTTCATTTGGATGTTAATATTTTAAGGACGCGAGTCATTCAAAAAGCTTAATCCCTGTTTAAAATTTTGACTGAGTTCTATTTCATTAATAGCGTTCCCATGGTATATATTTTAATATGCTTACCCCCTAATATTTGTGTGGATGTATATGATAGGGGCTTATTATCTCCATTCAAGCTCTACTAACACCTATCCATTGAAAAAACTATGTGCTAAGGTACAATCTGCTTTATTCCTTTTAACCTTTGCTTTTACCCTAATGGAATACAAGGATGAGGCATTTAGCGACCCTGAAGGTGTTTTCTTTTTGATTGCATAACTTGTTTGGTTAATATCCCTCTTGTATTTGCTCATGCTTCATAGTGAGATGTATTTGGCTTCATGTTTAATTGATGTTGTTACTTTCTTCTTCGGTGTATGCCTAGTATGTCGTGTCCGGGAAACATAGAAATGGCCCTGATTTTCATGGATGTCTTCTTGTTGATAAATCAGATATTCATCCAGAAACCTTTCTGCCCCAATCAAAGCAAATCTACATTTCTTTATCGGTTGAAGTGGTGTTGAGATAACTGAGTGGGTAGAAGTTCCTAAAAAGAACCCGACTGTTGAGAATGTCAATCTTTAAGCTAATCTGTCTGAAGTTTCAGTTAATTTAATACCTAAAAATAGCTCAACAGTTTCAGTTAATGCCAGGAAATGTGCTTCTACAGTTTCAGGGAAAAGGTATGTGAATTGAAAGTTAAAACCATTGTAATCTGGGAACAACTAACTTCTAGTGTCCATTATTGCTCTTGATGCGTGTTTTAGTTGTAACTTGTGAGTTCTAGCTCCTTCTTGCCTACAAGTACTGGTCCTCTTTGGTTAAGAGAAAAACAATTATATCACTCTGATCAACAATAAGCGTCATTTTAGACTTGTGCAGTTGTGCTCAAGTTTTAAGAAAATTATCAATTCACTTATTTTTGTAATGATTACCTATTTTATCACATTATTAAATGTCCACCCTTCTTTTAAATGTTCCCCCAATTATTTTGTTTTCCTTGATCAATGCAAACTGTTGTTTGGGGTCTAGATTTGACTACTTCTTTAATTAGCAATTTGTGCATATTGACTGAACCCGAAACCCCTTTTTGATTGCTTCAAATTTGTTCCTTCCATTTCATTAACTTTGCTGTTTGTCATTTCCCTTTTTGGTTTGAATGACTTTTTTGCCGGATTGAGTCATTTGAAGTTGTTGAAAAGGTTTCCACCAATGAGGAGAGACAATCCTTTACTTAGAAACTCGAGGAGGTTAGTGAATTGATGGCATTTAATGGATCCAAGATCCTTGTTGCCTTTTAGCATGCTTACAAAACCTTCATGTCTCCGGGTGCAGGAATGGTTGTACATGGATGGAGAAGATGCTAGTGCTAATGAATTTCAAGAACATCATTATACGCTAAAAGCAATTGGTGACCCCGTGTTTTTTCAGGTTTGCCTTCATTGTGAAGCTCAATAATTACACTAAAATCCTCTTACACTAAAATCCTTTTACTGATGCAGTTGAAGCTGGCATAAACTCTCTTGCTAAGCTTAAACAGGTATGTAGAACTACCCTTCATCCTCAAATCATGACTTCAAAAACTTAATAGACAAACTATCTCAAGTTCAAAGCTTTGTTAATGTAGCTATTGTCAAACTTCTGCAGATTGTTCATGACTGGGAGACCAACAAATCCTAGATTCCAAAAGACAAAATTGACGAGGTAGCTTATTGCAAAATTTATACAACGGGCAGTGGAAGCTTTCAAGCAAGAGATGCTCCAAACACTCGCTAATATATAGAAATGTTTAGTAACATGAAAATCAGGTAATTGTCCTTGTATGCTATTTAGATGATGCTTCTATTAGTTACATTATGCTTATGGTTCTCTAAGTATGTACATCTCTGTTAAGAATTTTTGCATTATAGTATAATATGATGATCTCAAGAAAGAAGGAAGAAAAAAAGAGCGAAAGAAAAGAGGGTTTATCCAATTTAAACTCTTAGAATACAAAATGCTGATGTGCGTTTGTAGTGACTAAGGAGCTCATTTTCATCCAGGTTAGTTTTCTTGGCTTTTTGAACATGAAGAATGAGGTTCTACTTTTGCCCCCTTTTTTGCAGGATTTGGGAAAATGAACACGGATTATGAATGCAAGTTTTTACGGGTTAGTTTACTTATGGAAAGCACATGTTATGGAATAGTTTTTTGAATTAGAATGAAGGGATGATATGGCCTGGGTATTATAATGAATGATGTCATGTGTTTGAAACATGTAGATTTTGTATGGTTTTATGGACGGATTATATATATAGTTGATTCGACCGAACTCATGTGTATTTTTCCACATAATGTTACAAATGAATGTGTTTTGAGGAACTTACACGAGCCATTTGTATTGAAATAGGGAAATGCAAAAGTATTAGTTCTTGCAACTGAAAAAATTGTTGCTAAAGACAACCTTTATCTATTTTGCTACGACTTTTTTGTTGCGAAAGATCTTGTTTATAATCATATAGCCTATTGTAACGACATTTGTCGTTGCAAAAGATCTTATTTTATCATAGTAGATCATTTTGCAATGAGAAAGTTGTTGCAAAAGGTAGTATTTTAGCAACGAGCACAGTCGTTGCATACCCAACATGAAATTTTAAAGGACCTTTAGCAACGACATTTTAGTTGTAAAGTTTTTTTAGCAACGCCATTATTGTTGTAAAAGAGATATCAATTGCAACGACATTTCTTGTTGCTAAAACTTATCATTGTTTTACAAGATACATATGTTTAGCAACGAACAATGTATCGCAACGAACTTTGTCATTGCAAAAAGGTGCATTTTTGGCAACGGCTAATGTCGTTGCAATAGCCTTTAGCTACGCCCTGACCCGCAACGACACCGCAACGACAATTGTCGTTGCGAAATGTGACTATTGCAACGACAACTTATGTATTGCAACGACTTTTGTCGTTGTGATAGCCCCTTTTTCTTGTAGTGCAGCTTCACGGAAAACTTGTTGGTTGCTTGGGAAAGTTCCGAGTAAGCAAACCTTTTGGGCCCTGCTTCCTCGTCAAAATCTTCTTCAATATCAAATTGATTAGCTTCAATGTTTCCCTCTCTAAGGATCTTCCTCCTCAATATGATCCAAACAATGGCTATCCCGAATATTAGAATCAGAATCACCACTCCTATTCCAGCCACTAATCCTCCCTTACTTTTGTGCCGTGTTCCTTGAGTTCCACCTTGTTGCGGAGCTGGAGCTGGGGCTGGAGCTGGAGCTGGACTAGGAGCAACAACTTCTTCAAAGGTTGAGTTGAAGCTCCAATCAAGAATTTCATGAAGTTCAGTCCGTAGTCTTGTAGAAGCAGAGAAGCCAAATTGGACCCTTTCAGGCAAAACAGTACTCAAATCAATGGTGTGTGAAAGGGAGACACTATAAGAACTTGAACTTTCAAGGATAATCAGAAAGACACTTAAGCTCTTTGTTGTAGAATTGTAAGATATGGAGGCTTGTGAGATCTTGTTCTTTAGGCCGTTGGACACATTGGCATAAGCTGCCGATTCTATTGAATTTACATCAATGCCTATGTGATCCCCAAAAGGTGGATCCCATTGGTTTTGGACGGTGTCAAACTCAACGGCTACAATTGTGTGATTTAGGACACAGCCGGTGTGGTTTAGATTGAGACTAAACAAAGCAAGACACCCTCCACTTGAATCATTAGGGATCGGAGTGTTCTCTGGAACAAGGAGAAACGTAAGTCCATCCCCATAATAGGTGGGGTTACTAGCCTGGGCTATGCGGAACGTGAAACTGGTTGCAAAATACGTCCCCCTTTTCGGGGCAGCTGCATCCCATAGTTGGATTGCTCTTGGGTACAGTACTCTACCATAGCTTCCATTGACGGCATCATCCATTATGGCGTTTGTAAGTTGTATTTTGGAACCAGAAATGGATGCATCAGCCTGCAAATCGACACCTGGCATGCTTTGATCGAAGGAGGCGAATTCAAAAGACAGTGAATCCGTCTTGAGAGGAAGAGATGTGAAGAGGAAGAGGAACTCGGCCAGTGGCGGACCCAAGGGGGGTCCTGGGGGGTCACGTGACCCCCCCTCGGCTCCAGAATTTAGTAGTTAAAAAAAAAAAAAAACCAAAACGACGTCGTTTTGGAGGGTTAACCCTAACTTTTCAAGCTCGCCTTTGCGTTCTCCTTCCCAGTCGCTCGCCTTCTTCAGTCCTTCCCTTCCCCACTGTCCAACGGTCTCCCAGTCGTCCGCCTCGGCGCCTCCTTCATCCCAGCGTGAGCGTCGCCTCCTTCCCCAGTTCCGACTCGCCGGCATACTGTTCTTCCTTCCTTCCGACGGTCTCCCAGTCGTCCCTTCCCCACTGTTCTTCCTTCCTTCCGTCCAGGCCTGTCCGCCACGCCCCCGACGTCTAGTCGACAGGAGGAGGCAAGGAGCCACGCCGTCGCCGACCGGAGTCGTAGTGTGATCTGTGTCACTGTCAACCGTTCAGTCCGTTCTCTACTGTCGAAATTTCAATCGAACGTCGAAAGGTAATCTTCGATTCTCCAAATTACAAATTGATTGTGATTATTGTTTTAGAATTGAGATTAATGTGGAATTGTAAATTTGTAATTTGTTTTAGTAGTTTGTTTGAATAGATAGATTTTCCAATTGAATTGAGATTGAGATTGAAGTGAGAGGTTTGAATTGAGATTGATTTTAGGATTGAGATTGATATTGAATTGGAATTGAAGTGGTTAGCATTTTGTTTGAATAGATAGGAACATGAGATTGATATTTTATTTTGTTTCGAATTGAGATTGGATTTTGTTTGAATTGAGATTGATTTTAGGATTGATATTGAATTGAAATTGATATTGCATTGAGATTAATCTTAAATTGGTTAGCATTTTGTTTGAATAGGAACATGGATAAATTTGTTATTCGAACTAAGACTACATCTATCCCAAATGTTGGCTCCTCCGCTACTCCAAATCAATCGCAAGGGATTGGCGGAAGTGTTGGTAATCCGGAGACCGATAGTGTGGTTGGAGAAGATGTGAGTGTAGATGTGGTTAGATGTGGTTAGAGGTGATGTGGTTGTGGATGGGGTTAGGAGAGAAAAAAGAGCTCGAACGGAAAATACATGTGAAGATGAACTTGAGTTTAATAGTGATCCAGGGTTGCACAAGCCTATTGATGATTATGATCCTTCTAATAGAGATGAAATGAGGAGAATGTATGTGGTTAAAGGTCCTTGTCAACCATTAACACATGATTTTCCTCGAACTGAATTCGGACCGAAGAGTAGGTCTTTTGTGAAAAATTGGTTCAAGAAGTGGGATTGGTTAGAGTACAGCGTTTCTAAAGATGCTGCATTTTGTTTCTGGTGTTATTTGTTCAAGCATAATATGAAGAATAGAGGATATGGGTCTGATGTGTTTGTGGAAACGAGGTTTCGTAATTGGAAGAAGGCTTCTGAAAAGTTCAGAGATAATGTGGGAAGTGCTGGAAGTTATCACAATGAAGCTCGAACTATGTTCTTTAAATTTCAAGATCAAAGACAACAAATTGAAAAGTGTATTTCTTCTGGTAAGCAAGCATTGGCTATTGCATACCGCATTCGCTTGACCGCAATATTAGATATTGTGAGATTGCTACTTTGTCAAGCATTGGCTTTTCGAGGACGTGATGAGTCAGCAAGCTCGTTGAGTAAGGGAAACTTTTTCGAGGACATGATGTGTTTTACGCGTTTTTTCTCGATGTTACTGTGTACTACTGTGGTGACCCCCTCTCAAAAGTTTCTGAGTCCGCCACTGAACGGCTATAACAAGATAAAGGTATGATCTGCCAAGAGGGAAAGATAGCCGGAGTCCGGGATAGGCGGAAGCCATTGAAGTTACAGTGTTGAATGGGGGTAGATTCCTGTGAATTGCTTGGTCGTTAAAAACATCGATATAATATAATGCTTTGTTTAGTCTTTGTTAACTTTATTAAAAGGTTGGTCAGTTTGTCTTTGCTCAAGCTAAAGTTTTTAATCTTTGTAAAGGTAGTATGAAATCATTGAGGTACAGTTGAATGGGGGGTGCAAGCCTATAAAATATAAATTGATTGGTCGTTAAAAAGCATTCCTTTAGCAATAACGCGCGCTAATTGCCCACTTGCTACATTTTCTACCCCAAAATACACCCACATTTTATAAATCAAACCCAGGTTATATTAGAGGAGATCTTCTACCCCAAAATCCACTTAACTTAACTTAGGCGTGACACAAAAATAATAGAAAAAATTGTAAAAAAAATAGCTCGATTTTCAAGGATTATTGCGCTCATTAGCATGAACATACTATAAAAAATGCAAAAAAATAGCATCAAGTATTTACTTTGTTGAAAAAAAATAGCCTCAAACTACGTTCAAATTCATATTAATTAACTTTAAATTCAAATTAATTACACAAAACAGTCTTAAGTTGCCTTCAAATTCAAATTAATTACAAAACCTCTTCAAAACAATTTTTATTTTAAAAAATCAACACTTCTTATATAAAAAATGTTACACTTAATTGTTTGTTATCTATTGAAGAAAAAAGTGTGCATACGTTATTTACCCAACAATGTTCTCTATTTGAGCATTGAATCGATGGTAGGATGAAGATAAATTAATTTTTTATTAAGAAAAGTAAAGATTTTGTGATATTTTTTTAGTAGCCTTTTAAAAAAAATTAGTTATTTACAAAAATTTATATGGTAGTTTTTATAATTAATTCAATGATGAATTTAGCTAATAATGACTTAGTGGGAATTTTTTTTTATGAGAAGTGGTAGATTTTGAGAATAAAAATTATTTAATTAGGCTATTTTTTAAGATGAATTTAGCTAATAAAGATAAAGGTATGATCTTGTTCCTTGAGTTCTACCTTGTCCCCGAGTTTGTGATTGACACTACCTCCGTTCAAAAATAGATGTTATTTGATTTTTTGACACACGTTTTAGTTAGAAGCTAAAAACTAAAATATGAAAAAAATTTAATTATTTTTTTGAATTAATGTTACACTTAATACTAATAAGTATAAAATTATATATAAAAAAATTGATTTTCTATTAATAAATTTTTATCAGCTACCCTAACATCTATGTTTGCAAATATCATACCGACTTATTAATATATATTTAACATAAACAATCCATCAATTTCCACTATCCAATAAGCTTCAACAACCTTACCACAACCCTATCATCTACCATTTTATATGATACAATGCAAAAGGAAAGATTCTCCATTGGTTTTTCTTTGTGTTCAAATCTGAATAGTTGCCTGATCATGTCTATAAACTCTACATTTTTCAAAGTTTCAAAGGACACATATATAGTGTAGAGCACCAAAATTAGACCAAATTCTTTCATAATATTCATCCTTTTCATATGAGTTCCTTTCCCTCCCCATAGCCTCACAGATTGAGTTTTTCATGAGGAATACAGGTAGCTGTGTTTGGATCTGCCAATCTCTTTGGGATTTCACTTTCCTCTCTTGTTTTGTGCTCTTTTCTTTCTCGATTCTGGATCTAGCTAGTTTGTTCTGAGTCATGGATTTTTTGTGGTGGCTATTTCACTTTCTCTCTTGTTAGAGATGTGAATGAGACCAAAAGTGTCCCACATCGGAAAGTTGAACATATCAATCCCTAGTATATGAGTCGGTGGGCTACTCCTTCTATTGCCAATTGGTTTTAGAATGGAACCTCACTCGGCTTGTGTGCAAGGCTACTAGCGCATGTGCGCTCGTGCACACGACCCTCAGTTATCAGTTCGAGTCGGACTTTGATATCTCTGAATGCTCTCATTTTCACTTACGGTGATGTTAGCTGCTGGTCATTGTTTTGTTTTGTTCAAAATAAAAAATTATAAATGTTTCGTGTCGTATTATATGGGTATCCGACATGAAAGTGTCGTATTATATGGATATCCAACATGAAACCGTTTCGTGTTTTTGTGTCGGATACCCGTTACTTATCGCGTTGTATTTGGATCGGACTTCAGTGTTATCGGTTTCGTGTATTCGACGTGCCGTGTCGGCACAGCCCTATGCAACAACTAGCAAGTGGGCAATTAGCTATATAGCTGACCAAATGCTTTTAACCAGAAGATGCATCCATAAGAAGACGCAAGTCACGCAAAGATGCATCCATCCATTATACTAAAAGTAACAACAGTTGAATAATTTTTTTTTTAATCAAGTCAATAAAACCAAAGGAAGCATCCATCATCCATGTAACCAGAGAATGCTGCAAGTGGGCAATTAGCTATAGCTTAAAAAAATGCTTTTAATTAGCAAGCATTTTACAGATGGACTTCCACCCCTCCAGTCTTTGCTAGTCGGAGTAATCGATCCAGGCATTTCTAATACGCAAGCATCAGTCAAACTACAAATCGGTTAAGATTAGGATAATAGTTTTTTTTTTTTTTTGGATGACGTGCTAAACAACTACCCCTTACTCCACACCACTAAGTCACCCCGACTGGGGCGATAGTAGCTTTTTAATACAAGAATAAAGACCTAAAACGATATAAATTTCGAGACAGATGGAGTAATTAACAAAAAGATTGAGAAAATTTGTAAAATTGGGAAAACTAAAAGCAATGTTCATCGTCTTCTTCCTCTAGGGAGATCTTCTTCCTCTAGCTATTTGGAGAATGCGAGCCGCCTTTATTTTTCGATTTCGAAAACACTTAGGAGATCGTAACTTTTTTACTAAGATCTGACAAGATTTGGGACCAATTTGCAGATTTTGATGCTTTGGTTAGAGGATTTTGTGGAGGATTTGGGGTTGATGTTATGGTTTGGAGATTTGGGCAGAAGAAGAAGATGAACAGTGCCTATAGCTTTCCCCAATGAGGCTCGACTAGAAAGAATTAATTGGCGGGAAATTTTTTTCCCTCGTAATTATATTTTGAGTTTAAATTCTTTTTTCATTTCTGAATTTTAGCCATGGTTTCAAAATTGTTTTAATTGGATATAGTTTGTATAACAATTAGTAATTTTGAAATTTCGTATTATTTTTAGTTGATAGGTAATAGTTGGTATTATTCTTGGTCATTGCTCCTTAAATATTTGAAAATAACACATCTTATTTCGTGGAAATGGGTCATATATTTGAACCTAGAGGATCGAAACAAAACCGATCCAAGGGGGAAAATCTTGGGTTGGCACCCGGACATTTTTAAAAACTAGTTGGCGCCGCACGCTATGCGTGCAGACACACCCACTTCTAGTAAATTTGGTTCGTAATTGACAATTTTTATATCTATATTGACAATTTTAATCCTATAAAATTTAGATATCTCTCCTGATTATCTAATTTAGCTAAAAGAAAAATATAGACATTTACATCAAATGAAGAAATTAAGAAAATATAGTAATCAAATTTAGATCTCGATCTCTCCTAATTGTCTAATTAGATAAAAGAAAAAAATATAGACATCACTTTCATAAAATTAAGAAATTAACGAAGTATTGTAATGAAATTTAGATATCTCCTAATTGTCTAATGAGTTAAAAGAAAAAAAAATGTAGACATCACTTAAGGAAGTAGTGTAATTCTTATAAACTAATGGTTGATAAAAATAACATTTTTATATTATTAAGAAGATTTAATGCAGAGTACTCGTTAATAATAGCATTTGTTTGCAAATTTTCTAAGTTTGAGGTCATTTTATAATTTCTTTAGATTGACGTTTTTGTTGCATTAATAATTTTATATGGAATAGGGGTAGTTTTATAATATATGAAAATCGGGGATAGTGAATGGGCCAACAACGAGTTCTCTCAATTATGGATTTTTATAGTAATACATAAGTTTTGATCGACATACAAAAATGCAATATGGTAATAACCTCACATTATTCTTTGTGATCTAATGCATATTGTTTGTGCTATTTTTTATACTTTTAAATGAAGATCTTAATTATTTTCAATCAATAAATAATCATTGATATTATTTTTTTCTTGAAAATTTTATGTTGTTTATATAAGTTATCCAAGGGGATTAATCTAGCTAATTTATTTGAAGACTTTCTTCAAACAAATTATAAATTAAGGGTGTTTTTAGATACACCGCAAATCCACCGTTAAAAATGTACGTCAATTTCAACGTGCAAGCCTTTCTGATTAATTAGCCCTTTTAAAAAAATTAATTAACCCTCTGATTAATTAGCCCTTTTAAAAAAATTAATTAACCCACTTTAACCCTGTATGTCGGAATTGACGTGCAGGATTTAGGGTGTATATTGCGGAAACTTAAATTAATTGGACCAATTATTATGTAAAAAACGATAAGCTCATCAGCTCATGCAAGTTGGATGTACATTAATTTGGAAAAAAAATAAAAAGAAAAGAGATTAAACTTGACAAATTTTTAGGCTGACGACAAAATAAATATTAAAATAAGTGAGGAAGGGCAATTTGTGCAATTTACTCAAACTTTACGGCTACGTTAGTGTGGAAATTTGAAGGAAGGCTAAATAAAATAATTTTACAATGGGGTGATTACCTTGATTTCCTAATTTTTCGCCTTTATTAGAAAAATGGTTCTTAAGTGCTCCAAATTAGCAAAATGTCCACAGTCCTTGTGCTCCCCTCCCGTCAATAGGTTTTTTTTTTTGCGTTTCCAGGGTTGCTGAAACGGAATTGCTGAAACTTCTGTTTCAGGCTTGTAACCCAATACGTAAAGACTCAAGAGGCTAGAGCACAAGAAAAAAAAGAAAGTGGTTTCTAACTTTCTATGCCGAATTTTTTTTCAGAATATTCATGAAATAGAAAATAATTACAAAAATGTTCATCGTTTTAAACATTTTGCCAAAATGTTCAAAGATGTCCGATCGAGCAGAAAAGCGCGGTTTCAAACCGCGCTTTTCTTTGAATCTCTGACAGATAAGAGAACAACTAAAAAAATATATATATAATAAGGTGAACCGTGGTTTCAAACCACGGTTCTACCTTTTTTTTTAATTTTTTTAAAAACGAAAATACATAAATCGCGTGCTCAAACCGCGGCTTATGTGGTGGTGGTTGGTCAAACCTGGGCATTTAATGACCCACGGTTTGAGGCAGCGGTTTTCCCCAAGAAAACCGGGGTTTGAGTCAACGATTTTTGTGTGGATAGAAATCAAAACGAAACCTTACCCGTCTTTCCCCCATTTCATCTCTTCATCCTCTTCAACCTAAACGAAACCGGGGTTTCAGCCACTCATGGCTCCCTCTCGGCGTTGAGCTCCAGCCGGAGTTCCATCCCACCCTAATACCTCCTATTTATCTCCATCCCATCCTCTTACTTGCTTCATAACCTTTTCGACTCAGATCTCTTCTAAATCCGGGCTGCCATCACCGATTGAGGTTAGTGACTTGTTCTTCGGATATGTATGCAATTCTTTGTAGCTTTTAATACTAATTTGGCTCGAATAATGCAAATATAGGATATTATGCAGTAGTATAGGGAATGTGAAGGTAGATTAATTACTGTATGATTAGATAATAGTAGCATATAGAACAAAAGATTATGATATATAAATATTCAATAAAGAATAGGCATACAAATGATTATTTTTATAATTATTTAATTTTTTATGGTATAATATTATACAGTATGAATGAAGCATGTGTGAATGTTATTTTATATATTATAAATAGAGCATGTGAATGAAAAATTATATTATATGAATGATATGCGAATGATATTGTATAATGTAAATTAGTAAATATGTGTAGTTATATTCGTTAAATTGAAAAAATGTGTAATTTCGTAAGTGTATTTGATAATAGATTAGCATAAAATAATGTGGAGCGCCTTGAATCTCCATCGACTCCTCTGCTGACGGGCGACTTTTTCTTATTGTTTGTGTTTTTCTTGCATATGTGTTCATTTGTGGTTTTCAGTGTGTTATACGTTGATAGATTATTTGTTCGATTCGTCGGCCTCTCGAGTTTCAGGTCTTCTTACCTAATTAAAAAAAAAAAAAGTGGTTTTGATATTAGTGGGCTTTTGTAAGCTGTAACCCAATAGGTGACTCAAAGGCAAGAGCACAAGAAAAAAAAAAAGTGGTTTCTATGCCATAAGTGGGTCCACGGATAAAGACTCGGCAGTAGACTTTGACTTCCACATTCTCGCACAATAGGTTAAGGTTACCTATCAATTGAAGGGTAATTTGATCCAATCAAAGAAGTATTGAGGATAAAATAGTCAAAGACATTATTAGGTAATAGTTTGAGCGCATAACTAGCTCCTCGAGAGGTAGGCTGGTGACGGTCCTCAATTGAACTTGGTCCGCAGTCCGCACAGTGGTGAACGGGTGCCTAACGCGCGAGAATCTATCGATTTCTTTTGATGCTATTTATCCTACAAAAATAGATGGATGAGTGGAAGGTAACTCTGCTGACCGATTAAAAGACCCCTGACTACAAACAGTCAAATCTGAACAGCCCACTCACCAATTAAAAAAAAAAGATCTTCTGATGTGGTACAAAAAAATTCAAATCGGAAGAAGGTTCCACTTCTATAGTGGTATGAAAGCTTCAGAGGGTGTTAAACGAGGTTGTGATAGGCAGATAGGGGTACTAGCTTTTCATTCCCACCAAGGAAGTGTTAAGAAGTCTCCTCGACAAGTATGCATCTTAGACAAAGAACCCTGTGTGCGTTCTCCCAACAGTTAGAAAATAACGTTGGCTTGCTAATAAAAGAGCGAATCTGTCGGAATATTAAGCGCAATTACTTATAAAGGTTATGATATTTAGTGCAATTATCCATTTACTATTCATATATATGTTTTTTTTAGAATGATAAAAAGTACATATATAAAATCAATTTTTAATTATTTATTTATTACGAATGTCATATTTATTACAAAATTAATTAACAATTTTGATATTTTATATAATTTTTTTATCATTATAAAAAAAATACGAATAACATTAATACTCTAAAATGACATTTTTGTCGAACAGAGAGAGTATGACTAATTCCCTTTAAAACATTAATTTTGTTTTCAGGAGTATATGTCAAGTAGCTCACAAAAGTAAATAATGGCTGGGTTGTTTTTGTGCAAAAGTCATCGATCACCTCAAGGGCGTATCTTTTTGGGGCCAATGGTGGCGGTCAATGTTCTAAAAAATATTTGGCGAACGCTTGACGATAGGGTAGGATTAAGGGTCTAGGCGGGGTCTGGACGAATTTAATGGCGGGTCTTCACAGTCTAGACGGGTTTTGACGACCTTCACGGCGGGGCGAGGTCAAAGGTTTAGCCGGGAGTTTAGGCAGGTCTTGAATGATTTTTTAGAACAATGGTGACAGTCACCCCTCCAATCAAAATTAAAATTTAATATGCATATTCCTCATCATTTGTTAAACTTCGTAATGTAATACTATAAGTAAACCCGAAAACTTCAAATTAGTATATTATATTAAAATATTTGAAAATAATAAAATAAAGTATGCACGATTTATGTTTTTATTGTAGTTACATATTTATAATATTGATGATTTTTTTGGAAAAAAAATTAGAGTTCAAATTTTTATTTCCTCAACTAACTACTTCAAGAACCACCACAGAATCACCTAATTTAGAGGTGATTTTATGCCAACTGACCTACAATAGTGCGGTTTTGTGTAATTCGTCCACTTCATTGTGGGAGTCAAATCCCCTCTTCTCAACCTTGTCCCCTCTCCTATCCCCCAACTCCTCTCCCTCACAAACCCCAATTTAAAAGAAAAATAAAAAATAAATTAAATTATTAAAATGATTAAAAGAATTAAAAGAAATGGGATTTATGTGAAAGAGGACAGGAGAGGGGGACGGAATCGAGGACAGACGATTTACACTCTTCATTATGCCCAGGAAAAAAATACCAATCTACCATAGAGTCCACAAGAAGAAGATAAGAGTAAGTGGGCCTAAAGATGAATCCATTTTAGAACACCATTACACAAATTTGAAAGCAACTGAATGAGAACAAACTAACACAAGTTGAACGATTTTTTTTGTTTTAAATCAAGTCAGTAATACCAAATGAAGCATCCATGTAACCAGAAAAAGTAGCTAGTGGGCAATTAGCTACTATTGCCCAAAAATGGTCTATAACTACCAATGGCTTCCGCCTATCCCCATTCAACTGTACGCTGAAATCCTTCTAAATTGCAATGGCTTCCGCCTGTCCCGACCACAGTTTATCTTGCCATCTTGGCAAATCATACTTTTATCTTGTCGTCACCGAGTTCCTCTTCCTCTTCATTTCTCTTCCTCTCAAGACGAATTCGTTGTCTTTCGAATTCCCCTCTTTCGTTCAAAGCAGCCTAGATTTACAGGGTGATGCATTCGTTTCCAATTCCCAAATTCAGCTTACCAATGCCGTAATAGGTGCTTCCGTCGGTGAGAGCTATGGTAGAGCATTATACCCAAAAGCAATCCAACTATGGGATGCTAGCCCCAAAAGGCTCGCTGATTTTACAACCAATTTTAACTTCACCATAGCCCAAGCTTCCTCCACCACCAGTGGTGAGTATGGGGACGGACTTACCTTTTAACGATTCAGGTGGTGGATGTCTTGCCTTGTTTAGTCTAAATCAAAACCACACCGGCTGTGTCCTAAATCAAACAATTGTAGCCATTGAGTTTGACACCCATCGAAACCTATGGGATCCTTATGGGGATCAGGATCACATAGGCATTGATATAAATTCTATACAGTCAGAAACTTTTGTCAATGTGTCTTTTGGTCTAATGAACAAGATCGTTCAAGCCTTCATATCTTACGACTCTACAACAAAGAACCTAAGTGTCAGCCTGAGCATAAATGAAAGTTTCATTCAAGTTAGTTACTCACCCATTGATTTGAGTGATGTTTTGCCCCAAAAGGTCCAAGTTGGCTTCTCTGCTGCAACAGGACTTAGTGTTGAACTTCACAAGATTCTGGCTTGGAGCTTCAACTCAACCTTGGAAGAACGTGTTGCTCCTAGCCCCAACCCGGCCAGCACACAAGGTGGAGCTCAAGGAAGATGGTCTAAAAGCAAGGCAGGGTTGGTTGCGGGCATAGGAATGGGTATCTTCCTGATTCTAATTTTCGGAACAACCATTGTTTGGTTCATATTGCGCAGGAACATTGAAGCTGATCAATTTGATATTGATGAAGATTTTGACGACGAAGCAGGGCCCAAAAGATTTACTTACTCGGAACTTTCTGAGGCGACCAACAATTTTTCCCTCGAAGGGAAGTTGGGAGAAGGTGGATTTGGCGGTGTTTATAAGGGTCTTTTAACAAGTCCTAGAAGGAAAGAAATTGCAGTTAAGAGAATCAAAAGCGGATCAACACAAGGTAAAGACGAGTATATCTCAGAAGTGAAGATCATTAGCAAGCTTAGACATAGGAACTTGGTCCAACTCCTTGGTTGGTGCCATGGCCATGGGGAATTACTCCTTGTCTACGAGTTCATGCCAAATAGAAGCCTCGACTCCCATCTCTTTAAAGGACAAGCCTTGCTACATTGGCAAACAAGGTACAAAATCGCTCTTGGTTTGGCTTCGGCACTGCTCTACCTCCATGAAGTATGGGAGAAATCTGTGGTTCATCGAGACATCAAATCAAGTAATGTCATGCTTGACTTGAACTTCAATCCAAAGCTAGGTGACTTTGGTCTGGCAAGACTCGCCGATCATGATGCTGACTTGAAAACCACAAACCCAGCCGGCACTCTAGGATACTTGGCTCCTGAATGCTACACCGGGAAAGTGAGCAAAGAGTCGGATGTTTACAGTTTTGGAATTGTCGCCCTTGAACTGGCTTGTGGAAGAAAAGTGATTGAGAGAAGGGAAGAAGATAGTAAACTGAACTTAGTTGAGTGGGTTTGGGACCTCTACGGGAAAGGGCTCATCTTAGAATCAGTTGATAGCAGACTTGAAGGGGAATTCGACGAGGAGCAAGCAAAATGCTTATTGGTGGTCGGGTTGTGGTGTTCTTATCTAGAGGTTAGCTATCGACCATCAATAAAGCAGGCTATCTCTGCACTGAATCTTGAAACTCTTCTACCTAGCTTCAATAGCTTTCCGCCACAAACTTCATATGTCTCTTCTGGTATGAATATGCCTCTCCTCTCCTCATCAAGCACTAACATCAGCAGTCATCGCATGGACGACTAATTATATTATGCAATATGTGAAAATCACTTCCATCACTTGGCTTCTACTGGGAGCTAGGAGCCAAATGAATGCTTGATTTCCCTTCATGTGTGTGTGAGCTAGAGAGAATTTTTTTCAAGCTAAGTCTAATTTAGGTGCTCTACAGTATGTGTCCTTTGTGTGATAGAAGTTATTCCTATTATGCAATTAATGTCAATTTGGTATGTAAATTTGCTATTGAATGTTCAGTTGAACTTGATTCTTTGTAAAATAGTTTTGTTGTTTTCCAACCCCTACCAGCCGAGAATTAGTACTTTACATGTTACACTGTGATTGCAATTACACATTAAATTTTCATTGTCATGTTCTTTTAAAAAATCCAACGAAATAATTAACGGGGATTGAAATTGGGGAAACATATATAACTATTGTTCACTTGAATCGTGGAATAAGAAATCGGTTATGGCCCATAGAAATTGAAAAAATTGTAGGACGTGAACGGAGAAGCTAACCACTAACACCAGAATTGACCACACAATGCATATCTAAATTTGCTAGATCATCCAATGAAACTCTGATGGGTTCGTACTTTGCATCGTCAATAGCAGTAATCGCTAGTTGCGCCGGACCCAGTACTTAAGTCGATCTGGAATACGGGTCGACCCATTAGTTAATTACTTTTTTTTTTAGTAAGCAACTAGTGTAATACCCGTGCCTTGAAGCCACGGGAGTTTGATCCATTTTAATTTGAACATCATTTTATGTATATATTTCTATGATATATATACTATATTAATATATACTTGTTTATAACAAAAATATGTACGTATAAAGTTTTTTTTGTAGTTTATAAATTAGCTGGAAATAGATACAGTACAAATTTTTAAAATGATTTAATAAGGTAAAGTAATAATAAAACTCAAACACACCGCCTAATATAATTGTAATAAATACTCCGTATATAATTATTGTCATAAGCACGTGATTGTGCGAATACTTTTGAAGTTATGTAGATATACATAACTTATTCATTATTTTCATTAGAAAGATGACTAGAAAGAGAGAGAAATTAATAGTGAAAATAAAGGTAAGATAGTAAAAATAAAAAGATCATGAAAGGTAGAAAAGTGATCTAAGAAGCCTCATCTAAGATGTAAAATAATCATTAGTAATGCTTGTAAGTCTTAAAATATTATTTATTTTTCGATAGTCATTTAAGATGTCTAAAATAAGTAAATTGTAAGAAAAAAACTTTTCAAAAATAAGTAAATTAAGTAAACTGTAAGAAAAAAACTTCCCTTAATAATATCGATTAATAAGAAAAGAAATTTTTGATTAGTATGAAAATATGAAACAAATATATTCAAAATATGAAACGTGTATTTTAAAATTTCAGCAATAATATTGACCAGTAAGAAAATATCATTTGAATTAAAAAATTAAGTTTAATTATGGGCATGACATGTCAGCAAAATGCTAGCAGAATTAGTATTATTATTATTATTAGATTTTTATTTTGACATTTGAATTAATTGTCTAGACATTTTTAATACGATTGTGATGAATATAATATAGGAAACAAATATTTAAACTTCCCTCAATAACATCAATTAATAAGAAAGGAAACTTTTGATTAAAAAATTCGACTTTAATTTATAGAGCGACACGTCAGCAAAATGCTAGCAGAATTAGTAATATTAATAGATTAATAGATAGATAATAGATAGATAGATATATATTGCAATCGGAAAAAAAAAATGGAAACATGTCTCAATATTTACGGCAATATAACCGAAAATAAAAAAAAGGAATTGATTCAAATCATATTTAAAATAGGAAACAAATATTTTAAAGTTTTCATAATAATATTGACCAATAAGAAAATCTCATTTGAATAAAAAAAATCAACTTTAATTGTGGGCGTGACACGTCAGCAAAATGCTAGCAGAATTAGTAATATATATATTGCAATCGGAAAAAAAAATGGAAATATGTCTCAATATTTACGACAATATAACCGAAAATAAATAAAAAAGGGAATGAATTCAAATCATATTTAAAATATGAAACAAATATTTGAAAGTTTCCATAATGATATTGACCAATAAGAAAAGCTCATTTAAATAAAAAATTCAACTTTAATTGTGAGCGTGACACGTCAGCAAAATGCTAGCAGAATTAGTAATATTAATAGATAGATAGATATGTACTACATCTCATCACTTCAATTAGTTAGCTAGAATCAAATTAATTTAAATAAATAAATAAATTATGCTAAAAAAAATCAATAGAAGTGGGTCGATGTTTGGCTTCGTTCGTCGTCTACGTCCACATCTGTTGAGATGTGAATGAGATCAAAAGTGTCCCACATCGGAAAGTTGAACATAACAAACCCTAGTATGTGAGTCGGTGGGTTACTCTTTCTATTGCCGGTTTTAGAATGGAACCTCACTCGGCTTGGACTTGCGGGGCGTGTTGAGATGTGAATAAGATCAAAAGTGTCCCACATCTGAAAGTTGAACATAATTAACCATAGTATATGAATCGGTGGGCTACTCCTTATATTGCCAATTAGTTTTAGAATGGAACCTTAGGTACGTCTGATCTTGAATTTTTACCTAACAAAATATGAGTGGGCGAGACACGAGGGTAACTTGAAAAATGTAAAGTTTATAGACATGAGGCAACTATTCGGGATAAAAAAACAATAGAGAACTTTTACTTTTCAAATAAACCACCACACCACAAGTACAATCTCCACGCCATAAGAGGTGTGCACACTGAACGCACTTGCCGGAGACGAATAGGCAATTGTTATTTCGTTTTACTTAGCCCGGTTTCGATGTTTTCGGTTGTGTTTGATTTGATCTAGACTCCCTCCTGACTGCTGTAATAGCTCAAGCTTGGGCTTGCTTGCTCGACACACATTGATTTTATTAATGAAAACTGATCTCTCAGAATACAAAATTTTATTACTTTGAAAAACAGAAGTGTATTTATAGGTGAAATTGAGTACACGTGTAGGGCAGTGGCTGGTTCTGTTATGCCATGCCACTTGCAGTTCTTCTAACTGCTTGAGCTGAGCTGGCTTCATCAGATTTAGTCCGAGCGTGTGAATTGGGGAATTTGATTAGGAACAAGCAAAACGCTTCGTGTATCCGTGTTGGGTACCCGTTGGGAGCTTGGGAAGCTAGGAATTCGATCTCACGAAGATCCTCGTTCCATGGGGCCCATGCTTGGTAGGATGGCTGTCGGTGGTATAGGATGGAATGACCTCTTGCTCTAGCGGTAAGAGTGAGGTATCCAATGGTAAACCCAAGGATCCAAAGGAAGGGGTGGTTAGAGAGAGAAACTCTCAAAGAAGGTTTCACCTTCTTGCCTTCCCCACTTGACCGTATACGTTCTTCCGATTAATTTCATGGCCTGATTTCGGAAAATAGATCTGCATTAACTCACAATGCATTGAATTCCCACCTACCTGCTTGAATCCTTAGAAATTTTGGAGGAAAGCAGCTAGCTTGCATTTATTTCACACAAAAAAGTGCGACTGACGTCACAACTGGAGAGGAAAAAATCAGTGTGAGCCACCGAGCTCCGGCCGCGCCACTGCCTGGCCGGAGCTTAGTCCACCGGTATCTGAAGAAAGGCCATCGGGAACCTAATCGAAGTCCACCTGAGAAGACACCCACAATGAGCAGGGAGAAATCCTCGTTGCAACGGTCGGATTTTCTTGGGTCTCCCTTTCTCCTCTCATGGGTTGAAGACGGGTGAACAGTAAAGATTTCTGCTTTTGCTTCCAACGGGTCTCCCTCTTCCCTCCTACTCTCAAATTGATGCCCGATTTACCTTCTTCCCCTCCTAAAGGTCTCTGATCCATAGCCAATTGCTCTTTTGACCTGAAATGAAGAAACGCCCAATTTGGGCTGGGGCTTTCTAACCCTAAGCTTTGTGTCCTCGTCCATATGTGCTTTCATGGCATCCTCTTCGCTTCCCGCCACCTTCTTTACCCCAACCCTCCTCTTCAAAGCCACCCTCCTTCCCCCCTTTTGCTAACCGCCTTCCTCTCCCGTCGCCTCTATCTATCTCCTTCTCCCTCATTCTTTCACTTGTACTGCTCTCTCCGTTACCGCTCTCTCTTTCCATGAGTAACCGTGAGGACCACGCTCGTCGAGCCATCTCTCTAATCCCTAGCCCTCAACCCTCTCCTCCATCTTCAAATAGAGGATGGGAAAACCGTATGTCTATCCTTGGATCGATCCCGGTTGCAAAAGGTTCCGACTCTCTTGAAAGGAAGACCTTGAAACAGCATATGGAAGATAACCAGCCTCATGCGCCCTGTTCTTCAACTACCCCGCTTCAACGTCGAGTACATGGAGAACAAGGGGTTCAAACAACAGAGGAAAATGGTAACCCCTCATCTGAGAAACGTCTAGCTCATGATGCTTAGGACGGAATCGATGAAACAGCCCAGCAGCCACAGCTCAGAAAGTCTATGGAAACCTTAGAGATCAACGAGCAAGCTCAAGGTACTCTTTCTCAAGCTAATGACCCTCATAACATTATTTCCGAGGTACGCGTATCTTCCTCCCTTCCCCCGGATAATGCCGGGTCCTCTAGGGTTGAAGAAAATGTTGCTTTTACAAATTATGGCTTTGAAAATGCTCATCCCCCGCTTGTTCAAACAAGCACTGTGATCCTGAATGTGAATGAATGTGGTACCGTGGACCAAACTGAGAGGAGTACCACTATTCCAGCGGCTGATAATGCTTCTGAAACAAACCGGAAAGGATTAATGGAGAAGGATAAGAACTCGAATGCTGATTCTACTGCTGAAGTATATGTGATTGATATGAGCGGTCAGATTGTTGGGTCTTCGCAGTTGAACCAAACTCCTTATGAAGGGGCTGATCAGTCAAGAGCAGAGCCTGCAGGGAACCTTAACCTGACCTCTACCCTTGTAAACAACCCTCACCTGCAAAATACATCCATACCTCCTGATCCCACCCCCTCAGAGGCCTACAGAATTTCATCCAGCTCTCAGAAACATCCTCCCAAAACCTCCTCAAACCAACAACTACAAGGGGCCTGGAGCAACCAGATTGATTCAAACAAGAAATATGGCCGAGGTGTTGGGTTTAGGCTGAGTTACAACAATCCGGACAAGGGTGAATCTGTGAAAGCGACGAAGAATGATTGTCTTTCGCTTGAAGAAGCTTGGGGCTTTACTCTAGTGGGATACGTCGTGGGTAGGTTCCCGGGGTTCACAACAATTAGAACAATGGCCCAGGACTGGCCTAGCCACGACTTTAACGCACAAGGAGGATGACTAATGTTTAAATTTAAATCTGAGGAAGCTAGGGAAGAGGTTATGCTGAAAGGTCCATTCACAGGCCCGGGGTTCACCTTGCTGCTAAAGAAAGTACCCCCAAGATTTACCTTCGACAAAAGGCTTTTTTCAACTATCCCAGTGTGGGTGCAAATACATAAGCTACCTACCGAATTCTGGACTGCATCCATGCTTGAAAAGGTGGCTTCTAAAATTGGAGAACCCATTATGACAGACATCTACACTGAGCTCAGAACTAAGCAGATTTATGCAAGGATCCTAATTGAAATCGATTGTGAGAAAGAGCTGAAAAGGATGGTACATATTGAATTCCCAGATGGCCCAGACCACATGTGCTATGTGGTGTATGAGAATCTGCCCCCAAAGTGCAGCATCTGTAAAAGTCTTGGGCATGAAACAACGAAGTGTCGAGCAAAGAAGACAAATGCTAGAGACAAGGGGAAAGGGGTTATTCCTGAGCATTGTGGGGCTTCGAGCATACCGGAAACCAATTCAGCCCCCCCTCCTTCATCTAATTCTGACCCTCCAACCCCTTCATCAGCTCAGCCTAACAACAACATTCCCTCTTCATCCAATTCCACTCCACCGGTGAACAATCCCCCCCTCCATCCCCATACAGCAAAATCATCCAACAACTCCTCCATCCACCCTCAAAGCACCCAGGACCCCCCTCCTCCCCCTACCACCTCGGATCATCCCCTTTCTACTCACCAATCTACTCCTCCCCCCTTTTCATCCTCTCCCAATCAGCCTCCACCCAAGACCACCCCATCCGTCTCCAAGACCACTAGATCGAATGTAAAGTCCTCCCTTTTCTCTTCCGTAAATAGAATTAACCAAACTTATCAAAAGAAAAAATCCCCCAACCCAGCCACTTTGCCTCCTCCCCCTCGAGCTGTAAATTTCAAGGAGGACCAAGAAGTTTACAGAGAAACTACCAAGAGATTGAACAATGAGATGAGAATGATAGAAGAAAGAAAGAAGAGGAAGGTAACATTTGAGGATAAGAACAGATACCACATCCTAACAGATCTGGAGAACTCAACGATGCCAAAAGATCATGAAAATCTGGTGAATGAAGAGCCCCTACAGAAAAACAAAGGGGGAGCTGATCCGAATGATGAAAAATCCAATGAAGAAACTGAAGTCCCAGTTCAGGAACAGATGGACAGTGAGGTGCAATCACAGGACCTGGAACAAGGTGCTAAGGATGCACAAGAGACGGGTCTGAAAGACAAACTCCCTGGAAAGAAAAAAGGGTGGTCGACACAGAAACAAGGGGAAAATGAACATGAAACATTTTATGTGAGACGCAGCGGTAGATTAAACAAGGGGATTAATGTGAAATATTGGAATGGAGAGCCGAATGGGAAAGCACCCGGGAGCCAGAGAGGGCCTAGCACCCTCCAAACAAATATGAAATGATTTTAGGATCTTGGAACATAAGAGGTTTTAACAGTGGCCTCAAGCACAACGCTGTTAGAGAGTTCATTCGACAACACAGAATAAAACTCTTAGGTATTCTGGAAACGAAGCTACATAAGCCAAAGTTGGACTCGATTATGAGTGAAAGTTTTGGTAATTGGACTTGTGTTGATAACTTCAGTCAAAGCGAAGCCGGTAGGATTGTAGTTATGTGGGACGATCAGTGGGTTAACTTCCAACCCTTGAGGATCCATGAACAAGTGATTGCGGGTAAAGTTGAGTGTAAGATCAGTGGGAGACAGTTCTTTCTAGCTGAAGTATATGGGCTGCACACAATTGTAACCAGAAGAGGGCTTTGGTCTGAGCTTACGCAGTTATGCCAGGATCAAGTAGGGCCTTGGATAGTCATGGGAGACTTCAATTCAGTGCTTAGATCGTGTGAGAGAAGAAATGAGAATGTGGTGACGGCTTATGAAATTGCAGATATGTGGCAGTGTTGTACGACTCTGGGACTGTCAGACGCTATTGGCACTAGTGATGAGCATAGTTGGTTCAAAGGGGAGAAGTCTTCAAAAATAGATAGGGTCTTGGTCAACAATGATTGGAACTATAACTCATACAATTGCAAAGCAAAATTTTTCAACTTGAAGTCATGTTCTGATCATGTTCAGATTACAGTGGAAGTGTTTGACCAAGAGACTCCTAGGAAAAAGCCGTTTAAATTCTTCAACATGTGGATCGACCATGAGCAGTTCAACAGCACAGTGCAGCAGGCGTGGTCCTTCAACGGATGGGGCACGGAACAATACAAATTAGCTAAGAGGTTCCAGCAGCTTAAGGCCCCCTTGAAAGAACTGAACAGAAGGCATTACTCCATGATCTCAGATAGGGCAAATAGAGCAGAAAAGGACTATGAAGAAGCATTTGCAGCTTACAGGGAACATGATGATAGCTTAGAGTTAAGGGTTGCAATGGATAACGCCAGGAATAGAGCCCAGAAATTGAAGGAGGCTGAGCTGAAGTTCACTTCCCAGCTGGCTAAAACTAAACACTTGTTGGAAGGAGACAAGTGCTCGGCTTACTTTCATTGTTTAATGAAGAAAAACTTAAAGCGAAACCATATTAGCTCCATTATGACAGAAAATGGCACGAATTCGAGTAGTCTTGTGGAAGTAGCTGCTGAATTTGAGAGTTTCTTCAAATCTCTCTTGGGTACAAGGACAAACCTCCAGCCTGTAGACGGCTCGATTATTCAAAGAGGTGGCGCACTCCTCACTCAAGATCAGGGAGAACAGCTGGTTAGGGTAGTTACCGATGAGGAAATCAAAGAAAGTTTATGGAGTATTGGGGACGAGAAATCACCTGGACCGGATGGATATTCCTCCAAATTCTTCAAATCAACGTGGGTTACTACTGGACCAAGCTTCTGTGCAGCAGTAAAAGAATTCTTCAGAACAGGGTCACTCCTAAAACAGACGAACCACACCAGCATTTCACTCATTGCCAAGAAGCAAAACGCAAGTCGGGCGGGAGACTACAGACCGATATCCTGTTGTAACGTTTTTTATAAAACGATTACTAAGATCTTGTCCAACAGATTAAGCCCTCTACTAAATGCTCTGATCTGTCCTGCCCAAGCTGGATTTGTAAGAGGACGATTCATGGGTGAAAATGTTATGATGTTGCAAGAACTCCTCCGAAAATATGCAAGGAAAAGAGTTAGCCCAAGGTGCATTCTGAAGATTGATCTAAGGAAAGCCTATGACTCGATATCGTGGGAATTTCTGGAAAACATGCTTATTCATCTTAAATTCCCTCCCTTGTTCATTCATTGGATAATGGAATGTGTAGGCTCTACTACATTTTCTATTAACATTAACGGTAATTTGTATGGCTATTTTAAAGGGATGAGGGGTCTAAGGCAAGGAGACCCCTTGTCCCCCCTTCTTTTTGTCATATGTGCAGATTATTTGTCAAGGCTTCTAAGGTGCAGAACTAGGGATCCTCGGTTCAAATTCCATCCAAAATGCAGGCCCCTACAGCTCACACATCTCGCCTTTGCTGATGATCTCATCCTCATGGCCAGAGGTGATATGGACTCCATCAGAATTATCATCGAATGCCTCAGGGGTTTCCAGCAGTGCTCTGGGCTGGACATAAATGCAGAGAAATTGTCTTACTACCTTGCTGGAGCATCCCAAGACGAAGAGGACCTGCTTGCCAATTCCATCGGCTTCACAAAGGGCTCCTTCCCCTTCACGTACCTGGGCATACCCATTTCGTCAGGGAAGCTAAAGATCTCTCAATTCTCCCCACTTATAGATAAATTTGCTTCAAAGCTAAATATATGGAATGCGAAAACCCTTTCTTATGCAGGGAAGATAGAATTGATCAGATCGATACTTCAAGGCATAGAGGCATTTTGGTTTGCAATAATCCCTTCTCCTTCTTCGGTGATAAAGAGCCTGAATAGCTTTTGCATCCAATTTCTATGGAAATCACCTAGAGTGAAATGGAAGGAAGTTTGCTTACCAAAATCAGAAGGAGGGCTTGGTTTGAAGAATCTAAAATATTGGAACATGGCTTTTATATGTAAACTCCTTTGGGATATTCATAGAAAGAAGGACTCCCTTTGGGTCCAATGGATCCACCATAATTACTTATCAAATGAATCCATTTGGAGTCTTCGACCTCATAAGAAAAATGACTCCCCTCTTGTCAAAAGAATACTTGACCTTCGAGATCTTTTGTTGAATATGGCGGGTACCCGTAGGCAAGCAGAAGAGCTACTGGATTCTTGGTGCTTCAATGGAAAACTGAATCTCGCACTCACATATGATGGAATTCGACCAAGGGCAGAAAGGGTTCCATGGGCTACGACAATCTGGAACGCAACAACCACTCCTAAGCACTCGTTTATACTATGGGTTGCGGCTAAAGGAAAGCTTGCTACAAAGGATACAATTACATATAGGGAGATCGATCGAACTTGTCCTTTATGCAATGTTACCAATGAAACGCAAGAGCATCTATTTTTTACTTGCAATTATACCTCTTTTGTATGGTCGCAGGTAAAAGATTGGCTTAATCACAAAAGAAGAATGTCGACATTGGCAAGCGCCCTCAAATGGACGAAGAAGGAAGGTCGAGGCTCGAGCTGGATATGCAAGTCGAAAAAGATCGCACTAGCTGCAACAACATACTTCATCTGGACAACGAGGAACGAAAAAGTCTTCGAAGGAAAGATGAGAACAAGGGAGGAGACAGTCCACCGTATAAAACTGCACACCTACCGGATCCTATATGCCTTGTATCCTATCACTTTCTCACAATCGGAGTGGCTCCAAGCAGATCAAACATATGTTCCAGACGCTCACGAGCCTCGCAACGCCATCAGAGACGACTTGGGGGACCCCTCTAGTGCACCCGCATAAACTCAGAAAACAGCTCTTAAGGCCAAAGACAAGCGGTCTGATGTAACAAATGCAAAACAAAGGTTGTGGGACTTGGAGAAATCAAATTGGAAGGCACTTACCGCACAGAAATTGGAGATGGAGTCTTGCATATGCCATCTAGTGACGAAGCCATCACTGGGGTCTTTTATTGAGTAACATGGCGTCTTTTTTTTTTTTTGGGCTTGTTGTTAGGATCAGTTAGTTTATTTCCTTACTTTATGCAAAATGTATTTTTGCCCAGGTTCCCAGTCTAAGATTACAAGGTCCAAACAACCTTTGATCTTATACTTGAAATGCATTAGGCTCAACAAAGGTCTTTTGGACATCATCATTCGCGACATAGTCGTTGGTGTTTGATGCTCATAAGCCTTTGGGTGTATGTCCGACTACCGATGGCCTTGGCCTGAAGTGATAGGATCTACACGGCCCATGGCCCCTAATATGCGATGGAACCAAGCCATAGTGAACCTATGTGCTTCATCGATTTGAGGAATCCCCTCCTTTTGTACTTAGAGCCGACTGGCTACAAACTACAGTGTAAATATGTCGCTTTAAATTTTAATATATTTTAACCTTAAAATCAAAAAAAAGAGTGAGGTATCCAAAGGAGATGTTTGAGTTCAAATCTCATTTGGTGCATTTAGGTCATATTAATTCCCACAAGCGCGTACGACCAAAGTGGTGAAGTGGTCCGTATGCAGGTAGGTAACTTAGGTCGCAAGGTGGTACTGAGCCTCATCAAAAGAACCCCACAAGGGATTTCTGGGGTATGGGGCTGCAAAACGGTGGGGACAATCACTATAAAAAAGTTTACTCTACCCAAATTTTACCAATGATCTCTTACCTGAGTTACCTCCAGCGATAAGAGTGAGCTATACCAAGAGGTCTCGTGTTCGAATCTCATTTGGTGCATTTAGATCATATCATTCATTATCGGCAAAGGTGGTGTGAACTCAAAGCAGATTTCTCGCGTCACAGGGGCCAAGCTCTCCATAAGGGATCATGAATGTCAGGGCGGCTTCCGGGTCTCCTCCCCTCTCGTGTGCCCCTGGTGGCGGAAACAATTTCAAGACTGGCAGTAATCGAAACAGTTGAGATGTACGTTAGATTTTGATCTGTTCTAAACTTTGTCAGGACTTTGGAATGTATTGGCCGAGGACCCACAAAACATACCCATTTTGCCTGGAACAGCCGCCGATAACTTGGATTGTACAGCAAAGTTGGTTTTTTGGTGGATATTGATCTAGCCATATTCGAAGGAATTAGAAAAGGTCCCCTCGAGCCACCATCAACTGCTAGGGGTTTCAATTTATTCGATTCTGCTCTGCAATTTCACTGATTTCTCCATGTCCAGTTCTAATTCCACCGTTCCAAGAAGAATCTCTGCTGAATTATAAGTAAGTTCTGCTATAAATTTCTTCAATCTTTCTCCAAAGTGTTTGGCTTTTATATTTTTTACAGGCCCCCAATTTCAACCTTGAGCCTATGTGATCACTGCTCTGAGCATACGGATCTTTATAGGTGTCAAACTCAACAGCTACAATTGTTGTTTTACTATAAAAACTCAACAGCTACAATTGTTGCTTGGGTTGTAGTCGGATTTTATGGCGGGTCTTTGCAGTCTAGGCGGGGTTTTGACGGCCTTGGCGACGGGACGAGTTCAAGGGTTTAGACGGAGTCTAGATGGGTTTTGAAGGTTTTTTTTTAGAATAGTGGGTATATGCTCCAACCTTGCTATACGAGCTATCAGCATACCGCTAATTTCAATCCATCAAATTCGCATGATTTTTCATGTTCAATGTTAAAAAAAAATCCCCTCGATTTTTCCCTTAGATCAGTACGTTTTGTTTTGATATATCTAGTTGCAAACATATGATTCCAATCAAAATCGCATCAATAATTTTCATGTTTAGTGTTAAAAAAATTCCAAGGTTCAACCATAGAATTTTCTCTTGGATCGATCAGTTTTGTTTTGATATATATCTAGTTGCAAATATACATGACTCATTTCCACGAAATAAGATGTGTTCTTTTCAAACCACAGACCCCTCGCGTTACTTGTTAGTTTCTCCGTTCACCTCCTACAATTTTTTCAATTTCTAAGGGCCATATACCGATTTCTGATTCCACGATTCGAGTGAACAATTTGTTTTCTTAAATGAAGATGATCATGAAAATTTAATACGTAATTGCGATGAAAGTGTATCATGTAAAGTACTAATTCTTGGTTGGTAGGTGTTTGGAAAACAACACAACTGTTTTACATTAATCGAATCAAATTCAACTGAACATCCAATAGCAAATTTACATACCAAATTGACATTGCTTGTTGCATAATAGGAATAACTTCTATCACCCAAAGCATCCATGCGTAATTGCGATGAAAGTGTTACCAGTTAGGTGGGAAAAAAAAACAAAGAGAAAATAGAAGTTAGACAACTTGATAGATAAATAGGAGCGTTCAACCATGTTCCCAAAAGCTTGGGAGAGACGGATTATATAAAGAATTATAGCAGAAGCAATTGATATTTATTGAAGAGGTCAATATATATATATACATTGCCTTATTAAGAAATTTAAAGATTTTAGAATTATTACACAAAGAACACACAGTAGATCAGACGAAATTGAACATAGCATTCATTTGGTTCCCAGCAGAGGATAAGCGCCTTTATCAGATTGGTGAGAAGAACTAGTTGTAGATGTGCTGATGCTACTGTTTTCTGTCATGTTGGACGATTTGTATGAAGAAAAAAGAGATGCATTCATAGCAGGTGCAACATATATAGGCACTGGAAGTTGTGGTGGCAGGCTCGGTAGAGAAGTTTCAAAGTTGATGGTCGCTAAGGCCGTGGCCCCGTGGGGGACAGGAGAGAAGGAGCAAAATTAAGGACATTTGATTTGGAGTCTAGAAAGAGGGGGAAAATAAATGGTGTGAACGAAGGTAAAAAAACAAAAACTATGGTTTTAAAAGGTAGAAAAGTGATCTAAGACACTTTATCTAAGATTTAAATAAGTAATATTTGTAACTTATAAGTCATAAAATATTATTTATTTTTCGATAGTCATTTAAGATGTCTAAAATAAGTAAATTATAAAAAAAAAAAAAAATTGCTCTAATTGATTTTTATAATTAACTTTTGAAATTGAATATTCACAAATTGATTATTTTTTTTACTAACTTCATAAAATAAATTTGCAGGTCTTCTCACGGACTCAATTCCTATACTTTTTTTCGTTGAACATGAAAATCTTATAAAAATTTATTTAAAATTACTCCTATAGCCTTTATTTATTAAGAAACCCCTATTATTGTAGGGATAAATTGAAAATTTCTTAATCAAAATAAAATTAAAGAAAAGATTGGTTTTTTTTTTTTGGGGGGGGGGGGGAAGCAATTTGGGGCAAAAAGGATTGTGTTCTCGATTTCTCAGACAGTGGTGGTGTCTGAGATTTCGAATTTGATTAAAAAAAATTGAATATCGTCCGTAAAGACGCTTTTGGGTGGTAGCAGGGGCGAAGGCAGAAAATAATTGAGGGGGGGCTCGAGGTTATTTTTTTGAATATATATAAGATATAATTTTGTTGTAAATAATATAGTAGAAAACGCATTAAATGTATGATTTAAATGGCTATTTTAAGTTTAAAAAATTAAAAGGGAAAAAAATTCATAAAATGAAGCTATGGGGATTCGAATTCAAGACCAAATCATTCAAATTCCCACCTTATACCAACTAAGCTAAGCATATTACTTGTTTTTTCTTTCAAATTAACTGGTTTTAACCCTTAAATTATCAAAATTTACCAAAAAAATACATATTTTTTTAAAAAATTAACGTTTTCCTCCGACCTAGGGGGGCTCGAGCCACCTCATACCCCCCCTCCCTCCGCCTCTGGGTGGTAGTGCAATTGTGGTTGATACATACCAAATTCTCTCTTGTAAAAAAGATTAAAAAAATTACATTTTTCAAGGCACCCTCAAGTATCGACCCACTTCTATCTATATATCTATATCTATATAAACTCTTAAAACATAAGAGTTTAAGCATACGTGTCACACCCACCTTAATTCTCTCATTTCAACCATTTTTTTTTTTCTTTTTTCTTTTCTCTTTTTTAATTTTTCCAATTGATTTTCATCTTAAGTAAAATCAATCTATATATCTATTCTATATAAACTCTTAAAACAGAAGAGTTTAAGCCTACGTGTCACACCCACCTTAATTCTCTCATTTCAACCAATTATTTTTTTCTTTTTTTAATTTTTCCAATTGATTTTCATCTTAAGTAAAATCAATCTATATCTATCTATATTATGATACTAAAGGAGAAGTCGCCTCAGACATGTGGTGTCTTCTCCTTTAGTATAGGTTTCTTAACCAAATAAGAATTAATTAATTGTGATTTTATAATTTTTTATTTGATAATCATATTTTCTTTTTAAGTAATTGTTTTTTTTCGTGAAAATCTTAACTAAATGATTTGTTATATCAAATCTGAAAATTCAGAAATTCAATGCTTATCTGACTCGATAAAATCTCAACTAAATGATTTTTTGATGAGATTACATCCAATCTGACTCTAAAGTTTTGTGAAAAAAAATCAGAAATTCAATGCTTATCCCTTTTTTATTTGAAATATTGCATATTTATCATAAAATCAATATATTTTAACATTATCTTACAACATGTGCAACCCACTCGGATTTTAAATAACCCTCTATAAATTAAAAATGAAAGTTACAATTCACTCACATTTTTTCATCCCACTTCCCGTTTTAATCCCTCTTATATATATGCTCGATCTTTATTCATTCATACTTGACATATCTGATTTATATTCTCATTTCAGCCTTTCTTGACTAACGTTTAACATTCATACTTTCAGGCTTTGTGAACAATCTCTCAGTTCTCCACCTTCAAGTTCCTCTCTCCCTCACCTTCCTCTTTCGTTCACTAATTATGTGGTATAAATGCAGCGACCCGCCATAATACTATCTTTTCTGCAAAATACTATCTTTATTATGGTTGTGTACTTATGAATATATAATTGTTATTGCTTATGAATATACAATTGCTCTGCCATAATACTATCTTTTCTGCAAAAAAAGGAAAAATGATGAAAATCTTCATTCGATCACTTGATATATGTAACGCAACAATATTATCTTGCAAAAGAATTAAAATCTTCATCCACTTCATGATTATATTGTGTGTAATAGAATATTGCTAATGAACGTCTCTTCTCATTAACATCAATATTATAATACTAAAGGAAAAGTCACCTACGACATGTGTCGGCTTCTCCTTTAATGTGACTTTTTTTAAGTAGATTAATTGATTTATCTTAATTGATTGTTAAAATCTAAACTAAATTATTTTTTGAATAATAAAATCTAAATAAAATAGGATTTGTTTTAAACAAAATCTAAATAAAATTGATTTATTTTAATTTTTTTGAAAACGATTTATCTTAATTGATTTTTATTGATTTATTTTCAAATAGGATTTGTTTTAAACAAACTTATCTTCAATTCACTCAAATGATCGAGACTAGGATTTGCAAATCTATATAAAATCTAAATTAAATTGATTTATCTTAATTTATTGTTAATTGATTTATCATTACTAAGTGGATTTGTTTTCAACAAACTTATCTTCAGATCACTCATAGGATCGAGACTAGGATTTGCAGTATATTTTTTTTATATTTTGAGTAAAGATACTACGGACCCTAGATATTATTTTCATCCACAGCCGAAGTGATAAGGATTAATGAGGGTTATATTTAAAAAATTACGGTATCCCGTCATCCAGAGAATCAGTGGTTTTCTCCTGATTGAAAACAATCGTGTCAAAGTTTAGATCACATTCAACGCAATGTCAAAAAAAAAACAAAGGCAATATGCTCATAGAGAACAACTGTAATGTGAAAAGGAGTGGTACGTTAGGTATCAATAGTATAAAGGAGAAATCGCGGCGACTTCTCCTTTAAAGTACCTTTTTTTAGGATTTGTTACTTAATTAGATTAATTATATTAGTAATAAAAAAAATAGATTTAAAAATTAAAATATTAATTGATTGTTATCTCACTTATCCGGTGGTTATGATTGTCATCCCACTTATCCGATTAGTTTTAAGATATACCGATTAATAGATTGTTAAAGTAGTTTTTTTTAATTTGTTAAGTAATTACTATAATTAATTTAATTAAGTACTCTAATTAATACATGCCAATAACAAATCTATGGGGTCTAAGGCGATAATTAAAATATGCCGATAGGATTTGCCGATCAAGTGATTAATAATTAATAAATAGAAATAATCATATATACCGATAGGATAAGTACAACTAATCATATATACCGATAGGAATTGCCGATCGGGTGGTTATGATTTGATTTTCATATATGTCGATAGTAATTAATTACAAAATGAAAGATACAAAAGGTAAGGCTCGACTCCCATAGATTTCATTTTTACCGTTAACTATATACTCCCTCCGTTAATTAAAACTTGACGTTTTACTATTCATGCACGCTTTTTGAGGTGTTAAAAACTATATAAAATATTAACATTTTAAACATATTTTTTAAATAATTTCATATTTGTTACTATTAATTATGACTTTGTAAAAACAAATTTTAAAAAATGTTTATATTTCATATAGTTTTTATCGTTATAAAAAAGCGTGCATAAATAGTAAACGGCAAATTTTAATTAACAGAGGGAGTAATAATTAACAATGTTTAGATGTGAGGGATATTTAGAGTTTAAAGTTTAGTTACATAAATTTTTTATACATTTTTTAATATTAAATGTATTAATTTAAAAAAAAGAAGCCTACGTGTCACACCCACCTTAATTCTCTCATTTCAACCAATTATTTTTTTCTTTTTCCTTTTTTCTTTTTAATTTTTTCAATTGATCTTCATCTTAAGTAAAATCATCTATATCTGTATCTATATCTATATCTATATAAACTCTTAAAACAGAAGAGTTTAAGCATACGTGTCACACCCACCTTAATTCTCTCATTTCAACCAATTATTTTTTTCTTTTTCCCTTTTTCTTTTTTTAATTTTTCCAATTGATTTTCATCTTAAGTAAAATCATCTATATCTATATAAACTCTTAAAACAGAAGAGTTTAAGTCTACGTGTCACACCCACCTTAATTCTCTCATTTCAACCAATTTTTTTTTCTTTTTCCTTTTTCCTTTTTTTTTTTATTTTTTCCAATTGATTTTCATCTTCAGTAAAATCAATCTATATATCTATATCTATATAGACTCTTAAAACAGAAGAGTTTAAGCCTACGTGTCACACCCACCTTAATTATCTCATTTCAACCAATTATTTTTTTCTTTTTCCTTTTTTCTTTTTTCTTTTATTTTTTCCAATTGATTTTCATCTTAAGTAAAATCAATGGGTTTAATTCAAAATATCAAATTAATATAAATCTATGTCTATTTGCAATTCTTCATAAACTATTACAATGAAGTCCATTTTGATTGAGCTTACTATATCTTACTTTTATGAGTTTGTTTTTATAAGTTTAATTCAAAATATTGAAATAATATTTTATTTCTTTGTATAATACATTAACTTTATTTTGATTTTATAGTATCAGAATGAAGTCCATCTTGATTGTGCTTATTATATCTTACTTTTATGAGTTTGTTTTTATAAGTTTGATTCAAAATATTAAAATAATTTTTTATTTCATTGTATAATATATTAATTTTATTTTGATTTTATTATAACTTACTTTTATGAGCTTATAAATTTATTTTCTTATTAAAATTTTAATTTTTAAAAATCGCGCCATGGCACGGGAACTATACTAGTTGATTATTTATTTATTTAAGTTAATTTTGTTGAGGCTAACTAATTAAAGTGAGATGTAAAAAAAAAAACTAATGGTCCTACGGCCCGTATTGCGGGCTCAACTAGTGATTAGTGATTACCGCTATTCATGAGTGATTAGTGATTACCGCTATTCATGACGATACGATTACGAAGTATTGCGGGCTCAACTAGCGATCTCCGCTCTCATCCTAAACTTTTTTCCAAACCTCAGCAAATTGCTCGTCTATTGTGACATTTCTCCGATTTCAAATCTCATTAATTATTTCGTTGAATTTCTTAAAAAAACATGACAATGGAAATTTAAAGCGTAATTGTGATGACAATGTAGATAGGGATGACAATGGGATGGAGGGTAGACGATCTACTTTCGTCACCCGATCCGACCCTCCATCCCGTTGTCGGATCGGTTGAGACAGATATCCGTTGAGTGAGGATGTGATTGTTATCCCTGAGTGTAGCATGTAAATTGTAAAGTACTAACTCTTGAAAGAGAATCAAGCGTCCAAGCATTTCTGGCCCAGCCCAAGACTTGTGCATCGAAATTCGTATCAAACTCATGCTTGGAGAGTTGGAGCAACTCAAACTTCAAAGAAACTGTTGCTCCTAGTCCAGCCCCAACTCGGCGCCAAACCCATGTATTTAGGTTCAGTCCTTGGCTTGCCTCTTTTTGAATTTTGGTTTTTGGTTTGATCCGGTTCAATCCGATTTTGAACTGTTAGGTGATTTTGTGTCGACTGGCCTACTATTAGGACGGTTTTGTGTAATTTGCCCACATTGCTTTTAAACCGTCTTCCTTGAGCTCCACCTTGTTGCATAGTTGGGCTAGGACTAGGAACAACACTTTCTTGTTGCAGAGTTGGGCTGGGACCAGGAGCAACACTTTCTTCCAAAGTTGAATTGAAGCTCCAATTAAGAATCTGGTGAACTTCAACTGTTGCAGCAGAGAAGCAGACTTGCACCATTTGAGGCAAAACAATACTCAGATCAATGATGTGCGAGACAGTGTAAAGAACCGATTCGTTCACTCGATTTTACCAGTTCAGATCAATGATGCGCCAGACAGTGTAAAGAAACGTATAGACAAGCAATTTTACCAGTTCATAGCACAGATTTGTTCACTCAAATCGTGGAATCAGAAATCGGTATGGCCCTTGGAAGTTGAAAAAATTGTAGGACGTGAACGGAGAAACTAACAAGTAACGTGAGGGGTCTGTGTTTTGAAAAGAACACATGTTATTTCGTGGAGAAACTAACAAGTAACGCCAAAGCGGAAAAGGACGTTCGGAGCCGGGTTGGACGGCCGAAGCCGGGGTTGAAACTCCTTCTCTCTAGATTTTCTAGAGAGATGAGAGAAGCTTCTTTTTTTGTGAGGGTTTTTAATGAAAATGATTTTTCAATGACCTATTCAAATTAAAGGAAATGTATCATCATGATGATATATGTAAATAGTAAAGTATAATAAATTAGTAAATAGGTATCGTACATGTCAACTACATGCTTGATGTCATACGTAATTACATAAATAGTAAAGTATAATAAATTAGTAAATTTTATATTAATAATTACTTATTTAAAGAAAAAATTCAAAAAAGTTATAATTGGACATGTAGGGTGAAAGTATAATAGTATTTATTTTTGTAAACAATTTTCAACTCTTTCATATATATTTAATTTTATATATATATATATATAAATAAGAACACCTCTTAAGATTATATATATATATAAGAACACCTCTTAAGATGAGAACCTAAGAACAAATCTGAACCATAAAATCAAACAAAATCAACGATCTAGATTTATTGCAATTTTTTCATTTATTTTTTTAACATCGGCTGGGCTCACCACTTCAAGAAAGAAAGTCGCGCCGTCCGCGCGTGATTCAACATTGGCTTGACGTAGAATTGGGTTTCATTTTTTTTTTCATTCATCTCTGTATTCTTTTTTTTTGTGTGTGTTTCGTTTTTGTTTTTTGTTTTGTAGGTTTGTTTTCAAGATATTTGGTTAAATTAGAAAGATTGAGATGCTTATTCGGTAAAATTTGATATATTATTCTATTAAATTATAGAGATTATTCGTATATTAGAGGAAGATTATTTACAAATTTTTAGTTTTAGAGATGTTAAAATAATAATAAAATATTTATTTTTCGGTAAAATCACAATTGGTATTCGTATATAAGAGGAAGTTTGAAGTTTGAAACAAATAATAAAATGATTATTCGGTTAAATTTGAGATATTATTCGGTTAAATTATAGAGATTATTCGTAAGTAAGAGGTTAATTATTTAAATATTTATTGATTTTTAATGTTAAAATAATAATCAATAAAAGTGTACATTATTCATTAAAATCACAAATATTATTCATATGTACGAGGAAGTTTGAAACAATTAAAATCATAAAAAAATTTAATTAAATTATGAATTAATTATTCAATATTATGCGATCCGACTTGGTCGAATAGGACAACCGATTAATTAATAGTTTTCACTCCAGAAATCAGCCAATAATTATTTGGTTAAATTACATTATTCAATTAAATTAGAAAAAAATTATTCATATTTAACGTAATGATCATTCGTATAGATAAAATCAATTATTCATATGAACTGAAGTGATTATTCACATAATTAAATTTTGTTGGATATAAGAGATTATTCGTATATATAAAATCTATTATTCGTATATAAGAGGGAGGGGGAGTTGTTTACCTATTTATTAATTACACTATCAGGTAAAAAGTGACAAAATTTAAAATAAAAAAAAAATCGAACCCACACGCTGTTATGTAGAAATAAATAAATAAAAAGAAGGTGGCCCCACGATTTTTTTCGTCTCAAACCCACGCACAGCAACAAGGTGAGAGTGGAATAGTTTGGCAGTGGGTCCCGCATTTTTTATTTTAAAAAATAGGATAATTTATGATAAATCTTGACTTTTCATTTCCCTCTTATCCAATGGTCTAAAATTGTTCCTACGTTCCCACCTTAAGGGGTGTTCTCATCCGATCCACACTATATATATAAAGAGGATAGATCATATGAAAACAACCCTTAAAATGTATCATGAGAACAAATCTCATCCATTGATTTAGGGAAGTTGGATGACTGAGATTATTCCGTAATATTAATTAATTGAAAATTAAAATAGAAAAAAAAAACACCACTGATCATGAACGCGCGTGTAACCACCAACTCTAACTCTAATCCACATTGTTGTCATTCTGCTATAAAGGATACAGAGAGATTGAAGGAGCGGCGATTGAAGGAGGCGATCTCCCCCAGCGATCTCCTCCTGCGAAGGTTGCCGGCGTTCTAAGCCCGGATTTGAAGGAGGCGAGGGCGGCGACGATACGAAGGTGACGAGGAGGGCACATCAGGCGAGAAGCTTGTGGTCGATTCCTCCGTCCTCAACAACTGTCGTTGAAGGGCGACTGGGCACATCCATGGTCGATTCCTCCGTCCTCGGCAACCCCCGTTGAATGGCGCGACCGATTCCTTTGCTGCGCAGGCGTGGGCCCCGACGATTCCGACGGTTGCGAAGGTGGCCGACGATTCCGACAGTTGAAGGCAGAGGGCGATTTCATTCGCATATCCGGTAACTCTTGATCTTTATAAAAAAGGGCTATTTGCAAAAATACCATTTTTTGTTTGTGGGTTTGAAAAAATACCACTTTTTTGGAAAATTTGCACAACTACCATTGGTGGTATTTTTGCAAATAAAACTAGGGAAGGGCTAAACCGGTTGCAGGTTGTCACAAGGAGAGAGAGAGAAAGGAGAGAGAGAGAGAGTTTTGGTGGGGGATTTTCACAACCCTAATTTCTTCCTCCTCTTCTTCATCCTCTTCGTCCCCTTCACCTTCAGAGTCTGGAACAATTCGGAAGCTTGAGCACAAACTTGAGCTTCTTCTCTCTATTCCCGCCGCCGTCCTCCGCGTCGGTATTGTCATCCTCGTCGAACTCGTCATCGTCGTCATCTAAGTAGTCTTCGTCGTCGTAGTCGATGAGGTCGTACCTGACAAAACTCCGTCGCCGGAGGCTCCGACAAGCTTCTCGCCGCTCCTCCTCCTCAATATCCCGCCGATGATGGCTGCGGTGACCGGAGTTCGACTCAGCCGCCGCCCTAGCTGCCAGATCTATCTTCACGGCCTGCCTTTCTTCTTCCTCACGATTTGACTCATCTTCTCTCTCTCATCCACTCTCTTTCCTCTGTGTATTTTGTCCTCACCATTTGTTTCCTGCAATTTTCATCAGACGAACAAAGACGAACAAAGTCAGTTTACAAATTATATTCATCTCCCTCTGTCACCTAACAGACTAACCCATGTCACTGTACCCCTGTCACTCAACGTGAAACCCATGTCACCCCTTATGAATCGGAAGCCTATAACCAATACCTCAAACCTCCTTCAATCGGCCACCTACGACATCCACATATCCCAATTTCCACACCTCGTCACCCAATTTCATAATGGAAACCCATGTCACCCAATTTCAAACCCCTGTCACCCAATTTCGGAACCCTTCTCTCCAAAATGGAAACCCCTGTCACCCAATGTCAAACCCCTGTCACCAAATTTCGGAACCCTTCTCTCCAAAATGGAAACCCCTGTCACCCAATGTCAAACCCCTGTCACCCCATTTCGGAACCCTTCTCTACAAAATGGAAACCCCTGTCACCCAATGTCAAACCCCTGTCACCCAATTTCGGAACCCTTCTCTACAAAATGGAAACCCTTGTCACCCAATGTCAAACCCCTGTCACCCAATTCGAACCTCAAACCATGGACGAAGAAGACGAACTGTAACGGCCCAGGATTATGATTCCCGAGTTACGTTTCGAGGGATAAAACCCCTCGTTAGGATCTTGCGCTCCGAGTACAGGTTGAAGGTTGAAAACCAAAGATTTGTAGTTTAAAGTGGGATTTCGCACCCAAATCCTGAAAGTCCGTTGGAGACCCCGGGGTAAACCCCTGTACCTGTCATAAGTCTACAACGCGGAAAACATTTTATCATGCAAAGGACATAAGTGCTGAAAACGATACAACCAGTTCCGCGGCAAGGTCGGGTCAAACAGAGTATAAGTAGGAAGAAATCCCAAAAAGTGTAAATCTGGTGAAGTCATAGTTCAACACTCACTCTCCGCCATATGAATGGACCCCGTCATACCAACACGAAATCAAGGAGTGAAACGGGTACCTGAATCTAAAAAAAAGAGGGGGATCTGGGTCAATCATCAGGTCACTCATGCGCGTGTGTAAACACACTCTAAGAGGCATATAATAAGCATCCTATCCCTAAGATGAAATGTGTAATGCAGGGCGGAAATTAAATCACATATATATATATATATATATATATATATATATATATATATACTGACAATTTAATATAATGCAGGAAGCGGTAAATGGATCCACACCGAATGCCAAGTGGCATGTCCCTCTCCTACCTCCACCCCCTTCCGATAGGGCGGAAACTGGCCAGCTCGTGAATGCATTCCATAATAATCGGGCGGCACGCATGCCCAACCCGTCCCATAAGAAATAATAAAGCCCGCAAGCAGCTTTCGCAATCATGCTCATAATATAAGTAAAGGAACTTCCATGACTCGATTGACTCAGGACGGGACCCGATGGGACTGGGTCGTCCTATGACCCTAGCAAAGACTCTAGTTACTTCACAGATAACAGCCGTTCTCTTGCAAGGACATATAACAATCATATGATTTTCATTTTAGCTCCTAAGCGTGATTCTAAGTCGTATGGTGCATGGACACTAGCCTACTATATAACACCCAGTGCATAGAGCGCCCATCATGAGTAAGTTCAAAGAACTTACCTGGAGAAGCGCAGAATCCAATTAATATAGCAATCAAGCAAATCCAGGCGGATTAGAGCTCACCTAGAAGATAAGTAACACAATAAGTCTAAGTCTAACTTACACAAAACATATCAAATAACACACACAAGATTCAGATAAAACATATATAAGTTAACCATCTCATCATAAACAACATTAATGTCTCAATTCAATTTCTCATCTCGTTTCATCATCTCATATCGTTTTCATCGTAACTTACCAACTCATTAGCTTAGACAATCTCCATATCATACTTCGTCTAATTCACATATTACCATTTCATACTCTCACTTAGTATACGAATATATATCATCCTCATCATCGGTAACCAATATTTAATCTCTTATAAGAAATCACCACAATTCATGCTATTAGTCACAAATATCATGCCGTTAGTCAAACGATCATATTATCATGCTAGTTAGTCATCGAATAAGTATAATTCCCAAGTTAGTTCCAAAATCGTTTCAAAATCCGAATTAAACAGTTAAGAATTTCGACCCTTGAAAATACTCGCAAAATTCCCTTTTCAATTTATTTATTAATTTACTTTCCAACCTTGAAATTCTTTTACAAATTATTTATAAATCTTTAAGTCCCAATAATATATTTGAAATCCCCAATAACATTATATTTTATTTTAAATACCGTTAAATAATTAAATAAGCGGGTCAACCCGAACCGAATTCAACGAAGCTCACTGCTCTGCTCGCGCTCCCGCGCTCGCCGGCCTGCTCGACGCTGCTTCCTCGTCGCGTCCTGGCTCCGGCTCGCCAAACCGTGGCTCACCGGCTCCGACTCCATGGTCCCGCCCTGCCTCAGCTCGCTCGCGTCCGCTGCTCTGCCCAAGCCAGCTGCTCGCTCACGCTGCCTCTGGTCATCGCGCTCGTCGACACTCGCTGCGCCAATTTGAGCTCACCGGAGCTTCCGAGCTCGGCCAACACACCGCACTCAGCTCACGCACACTCGACACTCGCCCACAGCCCGACCCAAGTCAGAATCGAATCAAAACAGAGGGAGGGAAAGGCGGAAGCTTACCGAGGTGAGTTCGCGACTTCGGAGCTCTCGATCGGAGGTTCGAGCGTTGTTGGAGGCTCGCGATGGCTCGTCGGACCTGCGTGAGACATGGGTGAGCGCGATGGTAGGGCTCGAGAAGGGTTTGGATCGGAAACGAAGGAGAACGGCTTACCGGAAGGTTAGTTCACGATCAAACGGACGGGGGATCTTCGGAGGCTCGTCGATGACGTTGGGCGACTTCTGGGTGGCTCCGGTGTGGCGTTGGACGTCGATGGAGGTGCGGGCTAGTGATGCTACTGCTGCGGTCTCAGAGAGGAAGGTCGAAGATGGTTGGGCGGTGGTTCGAAGGGGCGGCGACGGTGAAGTCGTGAGATGGTGGTGGAGATGATGAGAAAAGGAGACGGTGATGGTGAAATGGTGATGCAGTGCAGCAGAAGAGTGGGGAGGAGCTGAAGAATCTGAAGAAGGGAGAGGTTTGAAGTGATGGGGGATGGCGTACAGAAGAAGGGAACGGGGTAGCTGGCTCTTCCGGGTTGCAGAGGGTAGGGGAGGGGCTGATTTGACGGGAACTTGTGGGGGATTGGACCGGTAATAAATGTGGCATTAGTCAAATCACATACCCGGTAAATAATCCCGAATACGTAAATTTCGAAACCCAAAATTTGTTTTCGAATGTCAGTTTCCCCGAATCCCGCTCTCTCGATAAATGAGATTTTTAAAACATAAGAGGATATCGCTATCCAATAATTAATTTGAATTTTCGAGGTAAAACAACGGAAATTATTCGCCAAATTTTATATTTCGGTCGGAATCTGCTAAATGAGTTTTAAATTCGGTTTAAGTTCATTTTTAATTTCCTTTTTTTCGAAAAATTAGGATTTTAAAATCCGAGCCTTTACACGAACAGGGACGAAGAAAGATTTAGAGAGAGAGCAAGCGACAGGTGAGAGAGAACAGGGACGAAGAAGACGAAGTAGAGAGCGAGAGAGCAAGCGGCGCCCACGCCTTCCACCGCCGCCGGCCTCACCCTGGGGCCGGCCTTCCACCCACCACACCACCGTCGAGGAACAGCCATCCCACTGCAGCGATCCATCGAAGCAGGAAGGCCGACATTACTAGCCCCATCTCTCCTGGCTCACACCCAAGACCACCCCCTATCAGCCTGACAACCAACCTCGGACAAGCGGCGGCGGAGAAACCCTTACTAACGTCCAGATCTGAGAAAAAGGCAAGAGCGAGGGAGAGGAGAGAGAACAACAACAGCCCAGAGCGCCAGAGCCCACCTCCGGCCAGATCCAGGCCGAGACCGACCACCACACACCCCCTCCACCAAGCCCCCCCGGCGAACACCATCGGCAACCACTCAGATTCGGGAACCTTGGCAATGCCTGTAATTTAATTTTTTTTTTTGGGCATAATAACCTAGGATAGCAGGTTTTGGGGGAGGGTTTACCTTGGCATTTTTGCAAATTTTGGGAAAAAATGGCATTCTTGCAAATTTTCCCAAAATGATGGCATTTTTGCAAAGATTTTAGAAATTGTGGTATTTACTACCATTTCCTCATAAAAAAAAACCCTTTTCTCGATCTCGTACTCTGACGATTTCGTTCCATCAATAGGTAAGTTTGTTGATTTGGGTCCACGAATTTGAGTTTTTTTTTTTTGTCGATGTTTGATTTTTAGGGTCAAAATTTGTGTATTTGTTGATATTCCGAGTATTGGACGCCATGGATTTACCAAATTGGAGGATGTCGATCGGTGGCAGGCCGCCATGGATTCACCAGCTTGCTCTTCAAGGAACTTTGCTTGCCAAGGCTGATCTCTAGGGATTTGTGATTAAGGGGAACCCCATTAAAATTGAGTTTGCAAATTAAACCGGTTTGTTCCGATCCCGTATCAGTTGTTGTTCTTATTTCAATGATATTGTAATTTAGGTTTATTCGTTTGTATGTATAACTTTATTCATATGTATATAGGATAATTTGGTGGGATTTGTTTATGGGTGAATATAAAGATGTCAATGATCAAGTAATACTATCGAATAATAAAGCAATATCATCGAATAATCCATCGATACCATCAAATAACCGACCGATACCATCGAATAATCAAGCGATAATCACTCATATACGGGTGAATAATCATCTATATATCACCGAATAATCATTCATAGACGACCGAATAATCAACCATTTAGAAAGATTAACAAAAAAAATCATATACCATCGCATAATCTGTCGATACCATTGAATAATCAGACGATACGATCGAATAATCTAGATATACTGTCGAATAATTTGAAGAGAGTGCACCACACACGCCTCCATTCAGCAAGTGGGCAAAAAAATGACGTGGGTCCCACTGTTTTTTAATTTAAAAAAAGCCAAAATTGCCTATTAATCTCAACCTTCCATTTCATTCAATCGACGGTTCAGATGTGTTCTCATGTTACACAATAAGGGATGAGTACCCATGAACATCTCTCTCTCTCTCTCTCTATATATATATATATCCTTTATTTTTTAGTTGGATATGTTTAGTTAGGGCCTAGGGGTGGGCGCGGGACGGGACAGGACGGGACGAAGGTCGTCCCGCATCCGTCCCGCGTAATTTTTGCGGGACGGGACCGGGACGGGATTTACCCTTTTTTTCTTCGTCTCACACGGGCCTTGTCCCTAGCGGGACGGGACGGGATGGACCTTGTCCCTTAAATAAAAAAATTCTAAAAAGTTAAAAATTTCATATATATTTTGAGATTTTAAAAGATGTAACACATATAAATCTATTTTTAAAAAATTATATTTTACGAGCTTTCGTATATATATACATACCCATATAATATTTGTGTGCATTAGTGCATATATACACAGTAGCATTATGCAGTATATATGGGTATAATATTCGTGTGCATATATACACACACAGTAGCATTAGCATTAGCATTAGCATTAATTAGTGTGTATATACTATGCATATACACAGTGTATATGTGTATGTAATCTATATATAGATTATATATATATTACAGTATGTATATATACATAATGTATTATTATTATTATTATTATTATTATTATTATTATTATGTTATATGCGGGACGGGACGAGATTTGCGGGATTGGGACGGGTCGTCCCGCGTCCCGTCCCGCATAATTTTTGCGAGACGGGATTCACTATTTTTTTTTAAATCCCACCAAGATCAGGACGAGATCAGGACGGAACTGAAATTTGCGAGATTTGTGCCCGCCCCTCGTTTACTTTCTTCTCTGCAATCCAAATTCTAATTAAAGGTAATGTATCATCATCATGATGTCATATATATATATATATATATATATATATATATATATATATATATATATATATATATATATATATATATATTTAGTTGGATAGGTTTAGTTTCTTCTCTTGGAATCCAAATTCTCAATGACCTATTCAAATTAAAGGTAATGTATCATCATCATGATGTCATACACTCATACATAAATAGTACCATATACCTCCGTCTTACAATAAATGTCACTTTATTTTTTAACACGCTTTTTAAGAAACCAAAAACTCTATAAAATATTAATTTTTTAAATAATTTTATAGACAATTGTATTAAGTATTATTTTTTAAAATTAATAAGATTATTGATATTTTATATAATTTTAATCGTTCTTAAAAAAACGTGTCAAAAGTAAAGTGACAGTAATTATTGTGACACGGAGGGAGTAAAGTATACTCCGATAAATTACTCCGTAGTAAATAGCTAGCTTAGGTGTGAGCTACATGCTTGTTGACATACGTAAATAGTAAAGTATAATAAATTAGTAAATTATATATTAAACAATTGATTATTCAAAGAAAAAATTCAAAACAGTTACAAATTGACATGTAGGGTGGAAGTATAATACGTTGTACTCCGTAGTATTTATTTTTGTAAACATTTTTCAACTCTATATATATATATATATAAATGAATGGATGTAGCGTTCAAGTGAAACGAAAAGTAGGATGTAGGTGTAACATCGTAGCATCCGTTGGATTATAATAAATGAATGGATGTGATGAAAGGGTGCAAATTAAGAATATGCACGCAGATCACCAAATCTCTCTCCATCAATACATTAACCTACAAAGTCAATTATTTTCTCTCTCCAAAACTTATCAATTTTAAAATCTCTATCGGTTTAGAAGGAAAAAAATTATAATCTTTTTCACCTTATGACCAACCATTTTACGCAGTGTATGTAGTTTAATGCATAAACCCTTTATAGAATAATTCTTTTACTAATTCTGAATGTTTAGGTTATAAGTTATGAATATTTCGTTAAAAACATATGAATATTTCACATATTTGCATGAATATTTCAAGTTATATTTCTATTGATTATTACTATTTAATTTTTGTTAATATTCATTGTTAACAAACTAAATATTCATGGTGAACTATAGCATCATGTTTGGGGTTAAAGTTATATGAAATATAAATATTCATATTTAACGACTTAAATATTCATAGTTAAAAACATAAATATTCATAATTAATGGCATAAATATTCAGAGTTAATAATAAAAATATTCATTAACAAACAACTTAAATATTCATAGTTAATGACTTAAATATTCATAGTTAAAAATATAGATACCTTTGGAGGGACATATACATAATTTTCCCTAAAAATATTCATAGTTAATGACTTAAATATTTCTATTTAATTAAAAAATAATATATTTATACCAAATTAATCAAAAGGTTGAGAGTAGCAATTTGTGATATTGCACCTTACTACCAAACAATAAATGGGAGATGGATGTAAGTATGTAACCGCTATTTGCAATGAAATTTAAGGATTAAAATATTTCTTTCCTTTTAAAGATGTAATTCAATGAAATCAATTATACCAATACTTTGCACCTACTTCTTAATCCCAATCGGTACGTAGTAGTATATATAATTATATATTAAACAATTGCTTATTCAAAGAAAAAATTCAAAAAAGTTACAAATTGACATATAGGGTGGAAGTATAATACGTAGTAGTATTTATTTTTTTTAAACAATTTTCAACTCTGTAGTAGTATTTATTTTTGTAAACAATTTTCAACTCTTTAAAGGTCCCCTTCCCCTCCCATGCACGGATAATACATTAATACAATATTGTAAATAATTTAGATAGATTCCGATAAATAAAATTATAAATAATCTAAATATAAATATTTTTTTTCACCAAAAAATAATATAGATATAAATAAAATTAGTTCGATAGATTACATATAATCTAAAATTCTCTCAAAGTGTAAATAAAATTCACATTTATAAGGTAAAAGGTTTTTTAATTCTAATCTAACATTAATTGAATCTTATGTAATTTAATAGATAACTGATTTTTAAAAATATTTGAATATTTTTTATTATATATATATGATATATTTATTATGTTAGTTTATTAAAAATAGCTATGCACGGATGGATTGTGGCTACATAGTATTTTTTATAAATCATTCAAAGCTCAAAAAATAATATAGATATAAATAAAATAACAATTATTAAATAAATAATTTTTATATAAATAATTTTCCCCTAAAAATAAAATCGCATTTATAAAATACTATATACGGAGTATTGATCTATTAATATTTTTGGCAAGTACGTATGAGTATGAAATATTTTTTATTTATATTTTTGTCAGTTAATTAAAATATATAGATAGATAGATTATGACATATATAACTTTCTATAAATTATGAAAACATATTATTTTATTAATTTTTATTCTCGAATCAACCACGGTGCGCCACGTAGGAATTTTATCCTATAATCAACCACAACGCGCCACACAGGACGTTATGCATCGTTTTTAGTATATGTATATAGATAGATAGATAGATAGATATAGATAGATAGTATATGTAGATAGATAGATAGATAGATAGATAGATAGATAGATAGATAGATAAAATACTATATATTGATCTATTAATATTTTTGGCAACTACGTATGAGTATGAAATATTTTTTATTTATATTTTTTGTCAGTTAATTAAAATATATAGATAGATTATGACATATATAACTTTCTATAAATTATGAAAACATATTATTTTATTAACTTTTATTCTCGAATCAACCACGGTGCGCCACATAAGAATTTTTATCCTAGAATCAACCACAACGCGCCACATAGGACGCTATGCATCGGTTTTAGTATATGTATATATATATAGGGAAGCTTTAAAATGTAAAATATCCTTAACATGTAAAATTTGCTTAACGTGTAAAATTTTCAAATACCACCTAAACATACGCGCGCAACCCCCGAGCCCTCGGACTCCCGCACCCACACCCACCTCGAGCCACCTCCGGCCACCAGCGACCAGCCGCCCTCGAGCCCACCCCGGTGTGCAACCCCCGAGCCCTGGTTTGGCCTGGTTCGAGTCCATACACGCCCACCCTGACCATTCGAAGCCTCACGTCGCATCTTCGCTCGTCGGCCTCCCACGCCACCCACGAGCCACCTCTGGCCACCAGCCCGCACCTGCTCGAACCCCCTCCCTCAGACGCACCCCCCGAGACCGGAACCCCCATGGTTCGAGCCCAGCCGAGCTCACACCGAGCCCATCACCCCCATAAGTGCTGTTCGACATTTTTGGATCGGAATACCTTCGAAATCCCGATTTTGCTCCTTGTTTCAACTCGAATTTGGTATGATTTATAACCCTAAACTTGTTTATTACAATTATTTAGATTGTTTGAATGATTTAGGTTGAGATTGAAAATCTAGGGTTTGATTTAGCAGAGGAATTTGGGGTTTTTTGCCAAAAGCCAAATTGATTATATGGTTGTGTTTTTGGGTTGATTTTCAGCTAATTTCATGTTCATATCATTGTCAAATTGTTTATTGATCATGAGCTAATTGAATTTTAGAATTTTATATTGCGATATGTTTTAGAATTTGGGGCTTTTTGCCAAAAACCAAATTGATTGAAATTGATGATATGGTTGTGTTGTTGGGTTGATTTTGAGCTAATTTCAAGTTCATATCATTGTCAAATTGTTTATGGATCATGAGCTAATTGAATTTTAGAATTTTATATTGCGATATGTTTTAGAATTTGGGGCTTTTTGCCAAAAGCGAAATTGACTGAAATTGATGATATGGTTGTGTTGTTGGGTTGATTTGGAACTAATTTCATGTTCATAACATTGTCAAATTGTTTATGGATCATGATCTAATTGGATTTTAGAATTTTATTGCGATATATTTTAGAATTTGGGTTTTTTTTGCCAACATCCAAATTGATTAAAATTGATGATATGGTTGTGATGTTGGGTTGATTTGGAGCTAATTTCATGTTCATAGCATTGTCAAATTGGTTGTGAATCATGAGCTAATTGGATTTTAGAATTTTATTGCGATATGCTTTAGGTCGATTAGGTTCTTCTATTTTAGCATGAAAATCATAATTTAGCCTATTAGCTCAATTGGTAGAGCAATGTGCGTTTGCACAAAGATGTGGGTTCAAATCCTACATAGGTTACATAATAGACAAGAGCGCAGCAATCGCAAATTGTTAATCATGCACATTATAATCTTAGTTATGCACAATTGTATCCTACTTTTGCACAATTCTATCTTACTTTTGCACAATTGTAATTTAAATTTGCACAATTGTATCCTACTTTTGCACACTTGTATTCTAAATGTGCACATTACAATTTTATTTTCACACTTTATGTTCTTATATTTGCACTTTAAAGTTGCACATATGCACTTTAAAGTTGCACAAATGTAAAGGCTCGGATTTTTAAAATACTAATTTTCGGAAAAAGAAATTAAAAATAAATTTAGATCGGATTTAATTCGGATATTTCAATGAAAACTCGTCTTTAATTTAATAAATCGAACCTGAAATATGTAAAGCAAATTCCGGACCAATTTTTAACTTTAACGATTGAATCCGTCTTTCTCCTCGGGACCACAATTCCGTCCTCTTTTCTCATTCTTATCCATTCCATGTCATCCCTCTCATTTGGGTAAAATTCTAACTCTCCTTTCACTCCCTCCCTTCTTTGAGACAACTCCAATGAAAAACAAACAACATATCATCTCTATAACTTTAACCAAACAACTGATTTCATTTGTACACAAAAGAAGAAACCAAGACAAAATTTCCCTTCTCCTTCTCTTCCAAGTTCATCCCAACAGCAGCCTTCCTGGATCTGCTTGGCGCCGCCTCTACCACCACAGCGCACCACCACCGGGTCTGTTCTCGAAGCCCACTCCCGAACACCTCCTCTGCACTCCCTGTTCTACGAAGCCGAGAGCTTCCCGTGGACCCGAGCTCCCTGTTTCCGTGAGCTGATTCGAGCCCAGCAGCCCCGTCTTGCCAAGCAGCAGTCGCACCTCCCAGGAGCCTCCAGCGCCAGCAGCGGCCGGATCCTCTAGGCGCAGCCAACGCCGCCGCCTTCCTCCCTTCCTCCCCTGTTCCTACGTGACCAGCTCGGTAAGCTCCCTTCTTCACTCCCTTCGCTCTCAACTCGGCAAAGTCCCATCTTTTGATCTCCTCTCTCGACCCAGGACAAGTAAAATCAGTTCGGGCCTCCGACGAAGCCGAATCGATTTCCGACGAGATTTTTCCGGCGAGTCGACGCCCTCGGTGAGCCTTCTCCCTTCCTCCTCCTTCCCTCCCTTCTTGTCTTTTATGTGTGTGTCGGCGTCGGGATTGGGTGGCCGGAGTCCGGGCGTCGCCGGCAGCCCCATCTCTCCCTCTCCCTTCCGCCATTTTCGAGAGCAGTAGAGCTCTCCTGCTCTTCTCTTTCTTTCCTTCAATCTGAAGAGGAAGAAGAAAGAGGCCGTGGGCCCTGTTGCCACGTCATCTTCCACATCAGCCGGCCCCACCTCCTCCTTATTCTCTTCTAATTCGGTTTTTGTTTTTACAGAATAAAGGGTGGAAGGTGATTTGTTGGGCTATCCGATTTTGGGCTTGTGGGATCCGGTTTCATTAATGGATTTTGGGCCTTTTCTTTATCTTGGCCCTAAATTATAGATAAAATGGGTTATGTAGGTTTAATTAGATAAAAAGAATTTTAAAGACTTATGAATATATTTTATGAATATATAAGATAAATGGGATAATATATTATATTATATTATTGATGAGATTTAAAATATATTATTTGGATCTGAAAAAGAATTTGGAAAAGGTTTTAAGGGTTTGGAGTGGTTTTGGTAAATGGAGATTGATTTAATAAATTTAAAAGAGGAATTGTGAAAATACCTTAACCTTGTCGAGATTATTTTGATAAAATAAGTAACGAGTCGATTTTAAAAGGTGATGTTTTATAAGTGATTTGGGGCAAGTAATTTGAGAGTTATTTCTTGAAAGATGATTTAACCGAAATTCAGATTTGAAGGATTACGTGTTATAAATGGATTTTTGGATGATTTGGGAAAACGTTTCGAATGGTGATTGATCTAACTTGAGGTTTTAAAAGAGTTTTGGGAAATCTTGGGAAAATGAGGAATAAATTTGATGACTTGTGTGTGATATTATATGCTTAAGTAACATTAGAAGTAGACTTATTTATATCACTTATATATGTGTGTTAGGTGATCATCTGTGACATGTTGGCTTTTGTATACCTAGTTGTTGCCTTTTGCTGTTCTGCACTTCCAGGTAAGTCTCTTCGGAGCTTACTCAGATTGAATAGAGCTATTCCCTGCTTTAGGTGCATGATATACTAGGTGCTTGCATTCATGATCAGCATGCCATGTAGTACCATGCTAGGTTGCATCGACCGTTGAGCATTCTATTTCTTTATGTGTATGTAAACAGAACGGCCGTTATCTGTGAAGTAACTAGAGTCATTGCTAGGGTCATAGGGTAGCCCAGCCTCATCGGGTACCCTGAGTCAATCGAGTCATGAACTTCCTTATATTATGATATGCATGCGGGCTTTATTGTGGAGCGGGTTAGGCATGCGTGCCCCCCGATTATGATGGAATGCATTCACGAGCTGGCCAGTCTCCACCTATCGGAAGGGGTGGAGGTAGGAGAGGGATATACCACTTGGTATTCTGTGTTAAGGCCTTATTATTATTATGCACTTGATCTTAGGAGCATGTTAGTGTGTTAATATCCCGTCATGCATCTAGAAGCATCTTTATTAGGAATAGCGTATATGTGTGCTTAGGGTTGGGATGCAGAGCTAAAGTGGGCATCGATCTGATCCCGCCCCATATCAAATTTTTTTAGGTATCCGTTATGCTTACTACTGTTGATGCTGATTTGAGTCCATGACTGCTGGGTCTAACACGGCGGAAAGAGGGAGCTGAGATTCCAACTTCACCAATTTAATTACGGCTCGAATTTGAATGGTTGATCATATTTTGACCCGGCTCTGCCGTGGCACCCCTTTGTATTATGCTTTACTTCCGCTATTTGTGTAACCTTTGGTTTTCCACGCTTAGACTTATGACAGGTACAAGGGACTTCCCCGGGGATTCCAACGATCCCTTCGAATTTTGGGTATGAAATCCCATTTCAAAATGTTAGGATAGAATTGCACATTTATTTTTTATATTTGCATTTTTTGAAACTAAAAGCGCACATTCAAACTAAAAGTTGAGATGCTTAAAATTGAGATTACAATGCCTAAAAGTGCACAATTGTTTTCTAAATTTGCACATATTGTATCTTAATTTTACACAATTGTATTCTAAATATGCAAAATTGTATCTAAATTTTGCACACTTGTATTCTAAATGTGCACAATTGTATCTTACTTTTGCATGATTGTAGTTTAAATCTGCATAATTATATCTTACTTTTGCACACTTATATTCTAAATGTGCACATTACAATTTTATTCTTGCACTTTATCACATTATTTATGCACTCTATCATTTTATTCTTGCACTTTATAATTTTATTTGTGAGCGGAAATAGCCTATGCAGGAGTTGAACCTGCATCTTTGTGCATGACACAACGCTCTACCATTTTGAGCTAATAGGCTTTTAATGACACATTGGAAGCGAGGGGAATGGATGTAAGTAGCCAAAAACGAAGATAGAATAATGGACATGGAGAGTTTTGAATATTATTTCATAAACATATCTTCTGGTTTCACAATATTCAAGTACCTAAGGCATGAAAGCAAATCTTACATAATAATTGCAAACTTCTGAATTCAGCTATATCTTCAAAAAAAAAAGAGAGAGAGAGAGTTGGAAAGAGTAATGCAAGCTATTTAACCATAGAAATTGTCAGATTGAGTAGTCTCTTGACCTGCATCATCGTCTTGTATCACCATGGACAGTGAATCAAAGATTCAAAGGCATGACTTTATATTGAGGGACAACATAACATCATATCCCGAACGCAGGGGCAACTTCTCTCATCTACGCCATTTGGAAGGATCATAGAGTAGTCTGTCAAACACAATATCCTATGTTACCTCCACTCCATTGAGTTATCCAAATCTCATCTGTTAACACCGCTCCATTGAGTAGTCTATCAATTTGTTCAAACCTTGATCACATCTTGGTCCCCCAAAATTCATGTAGAAATCTCATCTGTTAACACCACTCCATTGAGTTATCCAAATCTAGGTATTGTTCTACACATATGAAGCTTGTTGAATCTCAGGACAAAATAAATAAAAACACCACACCTTAATCACATTGTGCTAACATCTTCTCTTTGAGCAACATGAAATCGAAACAAACAATTCAGATTGGAGTTCAATAGCATCAATCAACAAAGTAGCAGCAATACAACCATATAAAGTAGCAACAATCCACAAAGTGTAGCTTATTAAACCCAATCAATCACGAAGCCAGCAGCTGTGCAATAACATGGACAGCAACTTCGAACAAACTCAAGTCAGCACAGGACAACAGTAATCAAACTCAGAACAAGGAAAAAGAGACCCTAACAGAGACCCTAACAGAATGCAAATTTTGGCATATGATTTAAGCACAAGCACAAAAACAAAAAGAGATCCTATCAGTTTAGACATAAAAAAAAGAGAGACAAACATCGAAGCTTAATAAACAATCTAAGATTCTCATGAAAACCTCTCGAACTGGATCTGCCTATTACAAGGCAGAAGCAGGAGTTGGAACCTCGACTGTTTTTTCAAACAGAAGCGTCAGCAACAGAGAGTCCAGTGAAACAGAAAATCAAAAAGTAGCACTATCAAGAGAGTAAAGAGGAAGCCACAAATGAAGGTTATAGATGGAAAGCAACATGGTTTTTTTAGTAACATTTTCCGGAATGGCAGCTATATAGGAGAATCTAACTGACCTTCAGCTCCGCTCAACTCATGGTGTTCAATTGTTCATCACAGGTCACTCTTAAAGAGACCCTAACAGTTAAGACATAAAAAAAAAAGACTCTATAGTCCCAATCTGCAATGTGTATCTTCAAATTCAGTCAAAATCAGTACCAAGTACATCCCCCAATCATCATTTTCAGGTCTAAATCTAGTCAGTCGCACTAACAGAATTACTAATTAGAATCAAAATCAATGAACAAGCACCGAGAGGTGACAAACAAAGAGATTTCAAAATCCAATACCTAGATCTGCTACCTGTGCAACCTAAAAACAAATTCTGTAACTGATCGTACATAGATTTCAAACTCTCATAAAAACAAAGCATATAGTCTAATCCATGTACCAATGGCATTTTTGGCAGCTAAAAAAGGGGATAACAGAGCCATTGGAAGACACCATCAAACAATTGAATCTAAGATCTAAAATGTAAGAACGAGCACCTCTGTAGTCTATACTCACAAGATATGGAGATCAAGAGACAAAGGCTACAAATTACAGATCCACAAAATCTAGACAGTTAAAACCCTAACCACAAATTAGATCCCAATCCACGCAAACCAGATCTCGAACAAAAAATCATCCAAAATCAAAGGCGATGAACGAATCTTTTACCTTAAGAGCCCCATTAGCACGACCAAGAACCATTCCCTATATATATATACAATCGAAATTGCATCAAACGGCAAAACCCAGGATATCATCAAGCTAAAAGGTGCATTCACAATTGCACATTGATCTTATATTTTGTAAGTCAATAACTATAAGTGTTTATATAAATATGGCAGGAAGGGGTACCTCAAACAAAGAGTCAAAGACACAATCAAACTTTATTTTCCTCTGATATTATTGTATGTTCTATCATCCTTGTAAACAATCAACTTATGGGATAGAACAGAAGAATGAAGGTGTACAATGTGTATATACCCCAATCAACAACTAAATATAAGATGTGATTAAAATGGCTCATCAGTAAACACCAGTGTTAAGAACATAAAAAATGTTGCTCATCACTACACCGCGAATCAGTTTGATCCTTGAACATAAATAAGCAGAGAAATAGGAGGCTGAATAATCCCATTTAACAACTTCAATTTCAATCAATTTGATCCTTGAAACATAAAAAGTACCAAATCAGCTACTCACTGCAATCTCATGAACATTTTCCCCAATTGGGATAAAAACAAAAATTGAATCACCAACAAATTCAATGAGGCTCACCAAATCCAACCCTTAACAACCACACCATTGAGCTATACAGCTGAATATTATACGGGGAGAATAAATTTTACACCAAATGCGCAATTTGACAGCAAAGCGACCATTTCACGTAAAGAACAACAGGAAAGAAAGAATTAATCTTCATAGACGCATACGATTCATTCATTATTAGAGTAAAATAGGTATGCGAAGGAAAAACTATCAGCCAGATAAATCAACTGAAATCAATGGAGGAACGGGAGAGTGAGTAAGACCCAGTAGCGGCGGCGATATGGCAGGGGATACTTAACGGTGCGGATGCCAGAGTTGGAGGTGTGGATCCATGAACTTCGACTTGCCAGTGATCATTGGAGGAACGGAAGAGCTTCTTGGCCTGGATGCCAGAGACGGAGACGGAGCCGAAGCGGATAGATATCCCGACATCTTCTCCGTCCTACTCCTTTCGCTCCTCCATGAGGCCGCCTTCAACGGAGTCGAATCGTCCCTTCGCTCAACCCTCGCCACTCCTTTCCACTGACCGACGACAATCGCGAGCTCCATGGATCTGGCTGAGTTGAAGCGAGGAAGGAAGGGTTTGGGTTGAACGCGAGCTCTTTGATCTGGATTGTGTTTCACCAAAAGCCGGTTCATTTTTTTAAAAGGCACGCGCGCCGGTTCTCACATAAAAAAACCAAATTTTACACGATAAGCATATTTTACACTTTAAGGACTTTTTACATTTGAATTAAACCCTATATATATATAATATAGATCAAATGTTAACAAAAATTATAATAATACTCTTTTCATAATTTGGACTACCAAAAGTTATTATTTTTCCTTCAAAATATTTTTATTTTTATTTTATATATCTAAAATATATCATTTTATAGTTTGGGTTAAGATAACTCGAATTTGAATTATATATATTACTAGTGTAGGCTCCGTCTCGTGCACTAAGAATACATTAATACAACATTATAAATAATTTAGATAGATTTCAATAAATAATATAAATAATAATCTAAATATAAATAATTTTTTCCACCAAAAAATAATATAGATATAAATAAAATTAGTTCGATAGATTATATATAATCTAAATACTCCATATATTTTATGTATATTCTCTCAAAATATAAATAGATTTCACATTTATAAGGTAAAATGATTTTTTACCTAATCTAGCTACCATTAATTGAATCTTATGTAATTTAATAGATAACTGATTTTTTTTTAATTTTTTTTATATAAAATATATATGATATATTTATTATGTTAGTTTAGTAAAATAGTTATGCATAGATGGATTGTGGATACATAATATTTTAATAAAAAATTTTAGGCTACAAAAATAATATAGATATAAACAAATAACTATTATTAAATAACTGTTTTTATATAAATAATTTTTTTACCAAAAAAATCTAGATATAAATAAAATAGCACTTATCAAATACTACATATTTATCAAATAATATTTTTGGTAAGTATATCTATGAAATATTTTCTATTTATATTTTTGTCAATCAACTAAAATATATAGATGGATAGAGATGTTCATGTGTATATGTATAGATTCATATATCCAAGATGCGGTGTCCATGTATAGATTCATATATGTATAGATTCCTAATATAATCCATATACATACGGTAATTGTATATGACATTTTTTTTTTGGTGGGAGATATATTATTATTATTATTATTATTATTATTGATAATAATAAAGTTCTTACCTGAAATCAGATCGGAGCCTGCTAACAAGCTGAGCCCCGCATCTCTTTTGAATACTAAACACAATCCTAGTCAAAGTGTGACAAAACCCCCTACTTAAGAAGTCTTTGTAAAGACCGGGAAATTTTAGTATATTAAATTATTAAAATAGTGATTTATAATCATTCCGATTTTAAGATTCGGGAGGTGTGGAATTTTGGTCCTTGAGCTATTGGTTTTATTCTAAATATTTCAAAACGAGTTCCGGCATTATTTAATTGGGAATTTAATACTATATGTTATACTCTGCTTTTATATACCGAAAATTGAAAAATAATGTTCGAATTTCATTTATTAAATTCGATTTAGATTCTTAGTGAGCGGGATTGAGATCGAGTGTCTGGATTTTAAATTAGTATAGTTGGGACCATTCTTAAATTGATTTTCCTTTCCTTTCTTTTGTTCTTGAATGGTAACGTGTTCCCCTCTCTCTCTCTCTCTATCTCAGATTTACGTTGGGAGGCTCCCTGCCCATTTCACATCCCAGGCTTTCCAGCTAGCAACAAGGTCCCCTCCCTTTTTTGTCCTTGCCTGAAACCACCAGAGGATCAAGACCTCTGCTCCCTTTCCTTTTATTTGAAAAAGCAGACATAGCCTCCTGGTTCCATTGACTCCAAAAATAGGCAAAGTGGACAAAGCTGTGCACTCAAAAATCAGACTTCCAATAGCTCCCTCTGCCTCACTTCTTATATGACCTCTTCTCCTCTTTTCGTGTTCTGAATCCACAAAAGAAAAATCCACAAAAACTCAGAGGAGCATTCTCCTCCTTCTCTCATTCCCTGCAGAGTCCAGGAAACCCCCTTTTTTCCATTTCTTCCGATTTCACCTTGTTCACCACCACATCCGTTCTCCGGTTGGACCACACCCACCACCGTTTCCGATTTCGGCCACCAGTTGATCGCCACCATCTTTCTCCTTTCCTGTGTTCAGCCGCCAGAAGCCCCTACCGTTACCGTCGACGTCGATTGAGAAACCACATCCCCGGTTTCCGCGAGTAAGCCAGTGAGGCCGAGCCCACTAGCTTCCATTCTTCCTCTCCATCAAACACGCAGCAGCAGCGGGGAACCTCGATGAGACCCAAGAGCCCCACCGACACCCAGAAACTCCGACGAAGCCGTTTGACCCGCGATTGCCTCCTCTGTTTTCCGGTTACGGTCGGATCTGATTTCGTTTTGTTTTCCGATTCGAAATCCAATAAAAATGCGCCTTTACTTACTTATCTTTCGTCCTAGGCTAATCCTTCTCGGATCCGACTCCAACGAAGCCAATTCGCGCCTCCGACGAAGATTCTGGCGACGCTCGGCGATCTCGGTGAGACTTCTCTTCCTCCTTCCATTTTACTCTTGTTTCTGTCCTGTCGTCGGAATGTCTGTTCGGTTGGGGTGGGCGAGTTTAGGCCGGAAAAAGGGGTCGCCGGCCGGACCTATTTCTTCTTCCTCCTTTCCGAGCGCTGGGGGCGGGAGAGCTCCTCCTTTTCTTTTCTTGGATTGGGCCGGGTCAGAGTTTCATTTCCGGGTTATATCATTTCGGAACCGGGTTTGGGGAGGATTGCCAACCGGATCCTTCTTTCATTCCTTTCTATTTGGGCCGGGTTTGGGGCTGGATTCGGATAAGGATGTTTTTGGGCCTTTTGGGGTTGTTATTAGGATTTATTGAAAGGCTTCATAATATGTTGTTACTATTTACTGTTATATGCGGTCTAATATATACTGTTGATTGCTATGTGATTTTGGAGTTTCTAATAAATATATTTTTGGAATGTTATATACTCCGTATTATAAAAGTATTTGGAAAGTAAAATTATTTTAAGGTGATTTTTTTTATATGATTTATAAATGAGGATTATAAAGATGGATCTATTATGGTGTTTATTTTGGATGAATAACGTTGTTAAATTATTTAGAAAAGGTTCTAAGCCTCTTGAAAATGATTCTTAAAGGATTTGATGTGTTGAAACCGAAATGCCGGAATTATTTCTATAATATGATTTTGAGGTATTGATTTTAAGGTAAATGTTTAATGTCGAGATTCTTTGTCTTGGTTTGGTGATATTGGTTTTGAGAAGGGAGTTTGGAAATACGATTGGTATGATTTTATCAATGAGTTTCATTGGAGGTAAATGATTTTGGTTGATGTTGATCAAACCGGAAAGGTTTTGGAAAATGGTTTTACCATCGATTGGTTTTGAGGATGTTGAGAACTTGGGTTGTGTATATGAATGTTAGTCGGTGGCTTATGACAATGACTTGATGATAGGTGTGTATTGCGGTTGGATTGCTTTTGGACTTGCATTTGGGCCATTGCTTGTGTTATCCTGCTGTTCTGCATCTTCAGGTAAGTTCCCTAGGGGGCTTACTCAGGTTGGACATTCATGCCTGTTGTTGCATTTTATGTTAGGTGTTGCATATGCATAAAAGCATGCCATGTAGTATCCTGTTTAGGTTGCACTAATTGAATGAGCATCTGCTTACTTATTGCGTTTGAAACAGAACAGCCGTTATCTGTGATAGTCCTAGAGTCTTTGTTAGGGTCATAGGGTAGCCCAGCCTCATCGGGTACCCTGAGTCAATCGAGTCATGAACTTCTTTATATTATGAGATGCCTGCGGGCTTTATTGTGGAGCGGGTTAGGCATGCATGCCGCCCGATTATGATGGAATGCATTCACGAGCTGGCCAGTCTCTGCCCTATCGGAAGGGGGTGGAGGTAGGAGAGGAATATGCCATTTGACATTGTCTTGGGCTCTTTACAGTATTTCTGCACATTATTATGAACTAGGAGCATGCTAGTGTGTTTGACTTTCGTACTGCATTAGAGCATCTTTATTAGGTATAGCACATACTATGTGGCCTCAGCGAGGACTGCCGGTCCCGCATGAGTGGCTTGATCTGACTCCTTTCCCCGTTCTTCTTTTAAAGGTATTTTCGGCAGATTTGAGTGCTCGATGTCTACATGACGGGGTTCCCTTTTGGCGAATCGAAGAATCTGGCTAATATCCTAATTTAGTAAAATGGTAATTACACACTCATGATTTGGTTTTGACCGGTTCTGCCGTGACACTTGTATCTTTACTTCGCTTACGCCTTACTTCCGTTTGAAATGGATTCCGCGACATAGTCTTAGGACAGGTTAAGGGTACCCAACGGCCCTTCGATGTTTTTAGGGTTTGAAATCCCTCTTTCTACTGATCTTAAAATGAGTTTGAAACCTCGACCTGTACCTGGATTGCAAGATCCGAACAAGGGGTTTCATCCCTTGAAACGTAACCCAGAAATCATAATTATGGGCCGTTACAGTCTCATAGCATCATCCTCCACACACTCGCTTAAGAAGTCTCATAGCATCATCCTCCAAGTCACCAATAGTAGAAAAGGAAAATGGCAGAAAGTGATAACCTTTTGCCCTGCAAACATCATCATACTTCTTTCTCTTATTATTATTATTATTATTATTATTATTATTATTATTATTATTATTATTATTATTATTATTATACTACAAGAAATTAGTGGGTAGCCGAGATACTATTTGAGCTCCCACCCCCTAGCAATAACAAAACTAAGTCTAGTAAAAATATAGGCTGCAGCACGGGCTCCGGCATCCTGAGATACCGAGAATTTTTTAATCCGCTTCAGCAAAGCAACAACATCCGTATCCAGCTCCCCCAACGAAGAGAATGAGAAGGGTAAGAAACAATAACCAGTCGTCGTGCAAAAATCTCGATACTTGACACACTTACGCTGAGCAGCATCAACCACAACACGACCGGGCACAAAGTCAGACATCCCAGACTGAGTCAAGGGGGAGGACCCTGTCAGAGAATGAGAAGGGTAAGACCTTATCTGAAAAACAGTAACAAGTTAAGAACGAAATAGAAACACAATAAGCACGAAATAAATAAACAATAAAGATAAAGAGCGGAAAGTAAAGGACACGATACTTGTTAACGAGGTTCGGCACAACCGCCTACGTCCCTGCCTAGGGTTATCCAACCCGTAGGATTCAACAACTTTATTGCACTTTATCTTATGAGCCCTAGATACAACCTCTAGAAGACCTTCCCTCTTCTAGACTACTTCCTATCTAGCAACCCAAACACACCAGTGAAACAAAGTCCTATCGATACCGAAGTATCTATACGTTTGGGTAGAGATGTACCCTTAGTATAACCTAGAATGAATTGTACGATAAAGCTCAATGTAAACCTCACAAACTCTCAAACAAATAAAACAATTAAACCAATGGAGAGACGTGAGATCGATGTTGTAGGAGACCAAGGATTGCAGGAGAACTTGTATGCGCAGGGGGTGAAGCTTGTCTCTACTGCAATCTTCTTCTTCTTTTTATAAAGGCCGCCCGTTCGAGTAGAAAGAATTTGAACGTTTGAATGTTTGCTTCACGTTTGCTGAGAACGCTGCACCAAATTCGGCTGGGAGAATATTTACCCTTTTGAAATAAATTCCATAAGCTTCATGTACGCTCTGGAAATTGAGCTATTTGAATCTTTGGCGTTGAAGACCCATTCAAACAAATCCCCTACAAATCTCAACAAACACGTTGAAGCAAATCTATATAATTAGAAAGATAGACTTTAAACATATAACCCAATATTAAAGCCACAATATTAGTACGTAATTGAACTTCAATGTTGGCCCATTAATTAAAACCTAGGTCCAATAATATATTGGCCCTTATAATCAGAATTTGAGCTCAAGTAAAATTAGGCCCATTAAAAACAAGCCCATTAAAGTTGAGCCCATTCGTGTACAACTTGATCCACTCTTGGTAAGGTCTTACCAGTGCCGGTAAGGCCTTACCAAAACCTGGAAACCATGGTTTTGGCTTTCAGCTCAAACAGTGAGGTCTTGAAACTGTGTTTGGTCCTGATGGTTTGTTTTAAAACGTTAAAAGCAACTTAGAGATTGGTTCAACCAAATCTCTTGAAGATCTCATAAAACCAACAACCTTTTGAATTTGAAGATTGCTCCACAAGATCTTCAAAGAAGCTTCTAGAAAGTCAACCTCAAATCTCCAACCAACAAATCAAATCCTGCACAAAATCTCCAACAACTAATTAAATATAAATCCCAATAAATAATCTAATTGATATTTGTATAAAATAAATACTACCTTTCTTTGTCTTCCATCATATATATTAACAAACATATAATATAACATCAAGATAGAGTCAACAAGGGTGTTGATTTGGTTGGGTGTTGTTACGGTCTTCGTTCGACGACGAAGCTGGGAGGCAAAGCCGATGACAACAAAGTGGTTCTAGTTATGCGAGATTAAGGTAAACCAATTTATTGAATTTGATAAAGTAGTTTAGGGTGTTGATTTGGTTAAGACTAAGATGGAGGAGAGCTTGCAGAAGAAGCACTGTGAAGGCTTTCAAGCTCAACAGGCCACTGTTTAATTTTGAGTTGAAAAATCTATTATAAGGATGAACAGAAAAAGTAATATGAAAAAAAATACAATGAATTATGTTAACAAATATATGAATGGATGAAATCATTCTGCTAGACTTTGTCCATTAAATTTCTAAAAAAAATAAAAATGTGGTTTTATGAATTGATGAAATTGTATGTAAAAGAAATAATGTAAGGTTAATTTACAAAATGAAGATAAAAAAAAAAGGATTATGGATGGGTTACACCAACTTATCCAAACTTATTTGTGTTAGGATAGATTTGGAAAGAATCGGACAATTTAGATAATTGCGTTGGAGAAAAATATGATTTGGGATAAGAGGAAATAAGAAGTCAAGATATGTGTTAGGATAGATGTAACATATTTGTTGCATTTTGTAATCTTATAGATGCACCTTATAATATTATTTTAAATAAAAATTACGGGCTAAAATCTATAATTTTTATAATTGAAATAAGGACAATATTGTTAGAAATAGAAAGTATGAGATAAGCGGTGACATTTACCTCATAATTAGAGTCATTTACCAATTTACCTCATAACATTAGGCCTATTTAAACATAAATTAGGCCCATTAACCTATTAATTAGTTAATTAGGCTCATTTACCTTCAAATTAGACACATTTTCACTCTAGATTCTTTCTATCCTTGCCACCTACTTCTCCTCCATTTTCGGTCATCCCTCCTCTCACTTGCTCAGTGCTCTCTCCCTCTAAGCTCTCTTCGGTAAACCCTCACTTGTAGAACTTTATCTTGATAAGCCATAACCTAAAGAAGAGTTAGCTAAGTAGAAGATTGATGTTGAATTGATTATTTTGTGTTGTTTTTTATTATGTTGTTATTTTAAAACTAAGTTACTTTATTTTGTTGGTTTGCAAGACATTTAATATATTTGACTTGTCTGTATTGATTTCTATTAAGGAGTAAGAACACTAATTTATTACGGTATTGAACATTTTAATTTGTAGCCTTAATGATGCATTCAATGTAAATCACTTGGTGATATGTTTATTGCTCTTATTTAGACCTTTAAATGCACATATAATTCATATTTCCGTTTCCTCGGCGTTTTCATTTCCTACAAAAGTTGGATTGCCGTTTTTCCGTTTCCGTTTCCGTTCCCCTTCCAGTTTCTGTTTCTGTTTTCGTGTAACATAGAGTAAAACTACATCTCCAAGACTCCAACGGTGGTGTTTATTTATTAAAATTAATTTGATTCAAGCTAACTAATTGAAGTGAGATGTAGTACATAATTACATATTAACTAATGGGCATACGGCCCGTATTTCCAGATCAACTTAAGTACTGGGCCCGGCCCAACTAGCGATTTACCACTATGGACGATACGAAGTACGAACCCATCAGAGTATCTCACCAGAGGAGCTAGCAAATTCAGATATGGTGATCAATGCTCGTGTTATTTATTGGGTGATAATCTTTACACCCCACAATTTTACTATGTGCACCACAAAAAAAAAATCTTCCTTTTATTTGTAAATCCGTGCGCCTCTAAAGGCGTAGGTTTTTTTTTTTTTTGTTCAGCAGATCTGAACTTGTGAAAAAAGTTTTACTGTGTGCTTTTCAAGAGGCGCAGAGCTATGACTCAAGAGGAGCAGGCCTATGACTTTTGAGGAGCAACTCTTTGACTTATAAGGAGTACGTCTATGACTCCCGAGGGGTAGAAACTTCACAAACTAACAATATTTTTCCCTTTTAATTAATAATAACAATATTTTTTATGTTATATAATTTTTTATTTTCTTTCAATTATTATTTAGAATGAAGATAATTGGGTAAGATTATATAAAAATATCCAATAACACTTCATAATATATTCATTTTATAATATCTTATCTTAAATGTTTCATAATAACATTTGATTATATTCTATCTTAAAATTTTCATAATATATTAATAAGCTAAGTTAAATCATGACTTAATTTTTTTTAACTCTAGACATTTCATAATATTTTATCTTCAACATTTCATAATATATTCATTACCTAAACATTTCATAATGTATTTTAAACATTTCATAATATATAATATATTCATTAGCTAAGTTAAAATTCTCCATATGTGCCATCGAAATGTTTGAATAAATTAATTTATAAATTGGGTGTTAGTGCCAAATTTATTTCAATTATAACAAATTAAAAGATCTTGTATGTACATTAATATATTCTCCTTTGACTATCATCTTTGAGTTAGTTAGCCCGAATAAGATACTAAAAAGTTAGACTGAAAAGATATTATAAGAATTAATTTTAATTTTCTTTTAACGTACATAAGTGTATTAGAAAAACATAAACTTATTTTATAAAAAGGTATATGGAAAGAATTGCATGATGGTATGAAAGTATTGAGTTTTCTCCTCTAACAATATTTGGTTTTTAAAACATCATTGTTGTTTTTGTTATTATTATTATTTAAGCAAAAAACTATAGTCATTTTGGAAACATAGCCAATATTCATACTTATATTACACTATGGTCATTTTCTTATAAATTTCTACGTACACATAACAAAAGGTATTGAGTAATAAATAAGAAACTTTTTACATGCAATAAATAAGATTTATTTTTGTTACGAATTATATTGGTACGGATATTATTAAATTGAATAATATTTCAAAAGGTATTGAGTTTTTTTTTTATCTAATATTGTATATGGAAAGAAACTAAGAAAGTATGAAACTAATATAATTTAAAAAAAATATATAAAAGTAGTGTACCAAAAGAGAATCGAACCCTTTCCATTATGCATAAAAACTCACACTGACAATCACGACAACTCTTCGTTAAATAAAAAGTTTTTAGATAAGGATTTTATTTAACAAAAATACATTTTTTCATCATAAAATTATTTCAAGCTAGTAATGATATTATCTTAGCAAACCATTATAATTCTATTTTATATTAACAACCCATTGGAATTGTTCTAACGAAAAAAATATTATATATTTTTGTAATTGATAAATTGTGGGGATGAAAGTAATTTATTTTTAAACAAACAATAAATATGTATTGATAAATTTCTTAATCACTAAAATTTCTTCTTTAAAATATTCACTGTAATTAATACTCCGTACTTACTATATGGAGTATACAACAAGTAAGATTTCTTTTGTTATAATAGTTTAATAAATATAAATAGAGTAAAATTTATAAATGGCTGGTAAAAGTAGTTAAAAATTTAAACAACAAGATAATCTCCGTGTGGGGCGAAAAACAATTTATTTGTAAAAAGTGTAGTTTATTTGGTTTTCAAACCAAATAAGATAAAAGAGAAGGGGTAAAATAGTACTTGTACAAAATAAACACCCAAATAACCTCCATTTTGTAGCTTTTTTTCAACACAATTTTTTAACACCTTTTTGTTTATGAGGAGTACGCCTATGACTCTTGATGAGTAAAAATTTCACAAATTTATTTTACCCTAAACCATAAACCCTTCTAAACCCTAAACCCTAAACCCTAAACCCTAAACCAATAATAACAATACTTTTTATTATATAATTTTTTATTTTCTTTCAATTATTATTTAGAATGAAGATAATTGAGTAAAATTATATAAAAATATCTAATAACACTTCATAATATATTCTTTTCATAATATCTTTTCTTAAACGTTTCATAATAGCATTAGATAATATTCTATCTTAACAATTCCATAATATATTCATTATTAAATCATGACTTATAATTTTTTTTAATTGATAAATTGTGGGGATAAATGTAATTTATTTTTAAACAAACAATAAATATGTATTGATAAATTTCTTAATCACTAAATTTTCTTCTTTAAAATATTCACTATAATTAATACTTACCAATACAAACATTGCAAATTTATGTATTTTGATTTAAAATAAATTTATTATATAACAAGTAAGATTTCTTTTGTTACAATAGTTTAATGAATATTGGTAAGGATATATGTTTTAAAATGGCTTTGTTGGATTATGCATCAATTGAATGGTTCAAAATGAATAACATCCAACAAGAGATTTGATAAATATGTGAATTATAAATTCAATTGGTTACTAAATCTATGATTAAGGAGTAATTGTCATGTGGCTCAATTAAATAAAATCTTTATAATTAAATAAGTTAATATTATACAATTAAATAAAATATTAGTTTAATATTTTGAATTAAACTTATAAGAACAAACTCCTAAGAGAAGGGTGTAATAAGTCATTCAAGATGAACTCTATTGTGATAATATATAGACATTTTAACATAGATATAGGTTACATATTAATTTAATATTTTGAATTAAAAAGGAAAAAATGAGAGGATTAACCTGGATGTGACACATAAGCAAAAACTCTTATGTTTTAAGAATTTGTATAGATATAGATATAGATAAATATAGATATAGATAGTTTTATTACTTGCGCCTACATTATTATTTCTATAAATTTTATTTTCTTTATTATAATTGCTCAATTGATACCAATATATTAATAATCTACATTAATCTAATTAAATATATTTGCACATTTAAATAAAACTAAAATGTTATCACGTATGATTCTTTTTAAATATATTCGACAAAACTTTGAATGTTTTCATATATAATTCTTTTTAATTTACGTATTGCAATTCTTTTTATCTTAATTTATTGAGTATACGGTCAAATTTTTTTAAAATAATTATCCATTTGTACATTATATTTTAAATTATATATTTATAATTAAAATATAAAATACTTACAAATCACATAATTACTTTTACAAAAAGGTTGCTAATTTATTTTTCAAAAATATTAATATGTTGCGCCTCTTGATTCACAACCCTGTGACTCAAGAGGAGCAGGGTAGTTTTATCTTTAAAAAAAAAAAAACCCTGCGCCTCTTGATGCATAGGTCTGTGACTCAAGAGGGGCAGGGTATCAAAAATTAAAAATACCCTACGCCATTGGATTCGCATAGCTACACCATAAGAAGCGCACCAATTACATTAAAAAAATGGAAAAACGAAATTTATGGTGAATATAGTAATTTTTTGGGTGTGAATAACAATCCCTTATTTATTTGTTAGTTTGCTCCGTTCTCGTCCTACATTTGTTTAAATTTCTAAGAGCCATGCCGATTTCTTATTCCACGATTCAAGTGAACAATCTGTGAGTTTGGTCATAATTTTTTCCAAACCTCTGCAAATTGCTTGTCTATTGTTTCATTTCTCCAATTTCAACCTCCATTAATTATATTATTGGATTTCTTAAAGGAACATTACAATGAAAATTTAATGCGTAATTGCGATGAAAGTGTAGCATGTAAATGGTAAAGTACTAGTTCTTGGTTGGTAGGGGTTGGAAAATGTTAGGTCCGTCCCACTTTAAGCCTCTTATGTAATTCTTATGTTTTTGGTACTTAGGGAGAAATGTGTATGTATGTAAAATATGTACACAGGATCTGATGGAATTGGATTGGGCTTGAGCCCAATCTGATCTCAGTCTGGCCCAAGCAGCTCTCTCAGTCCATGAACTCGGACTTCTGACTGTTGGAGGTTAAGCTACGTCGTTTCATGTAGTGCTCGACTTTATAAGGGTTCCAGAACCCTAATTGTCGGGTAAGAGAGAGAGAAAGCTGAGAGCAGCTACTGGTTTCCTCCCTTGTCTCCTGAGCTCTGTTAGGGTTTCCTTCCCTTGTGCTCTTAAGCGTAGGTAGAGCTCCCTTCACATCCAAAAACTGAGATCCTGAGAGCTTGTGAGACTTGAAGCTTCGATTGCCCTTCGGTTATGTCCTTGGTGACTGGTTCCTAGTTGAGGCTATCGTTTTCTTCACTTCTTACTAATCTGATTGTAAACTTCGTTTGATCGATTAATACAAGCTTTGTCTCTAAGTTTTGTGTTTGAATCTCTCTCTACTTCATTCCGCTATTTCAATTTGGTATCAGAGCTAGGGTTAGGGTTTGCGAGTTTTTCGGATTCGTTGAAGCTTATGGAGTTTCCCATCTCCTTAGGCTCCGATTCCGAAAACACTTTGCGTCTGTTGAAGTTTTCGAGGATCTTCATCCTCGGCGACTCCAGATCTACAAAGTCCTTAGAGTTTTCTTCGAAAATCACTCGATTCCATTGAAGTCTTCTGGAGCTTTGCTCTCCTCTTGCTCAGATCTGTAGATCTTGAGGCTGTGTGAGGACTCTGGATCTAGGGTTTCAAGAAACTCAAAAGTCTCGAGTTTGTTTGCTTGGATTTAAGCTTTTGTGGCCTAGATCTAAACAAATCAGAGGCATAGCAATAAGTTGTCAGAGAATATCCTCTTCTAACAACTCCCCTTTCAGTTCCCGCTGGCTCCCTATTGTGACGTTTGATAAATGTAAACTAGCAACTCAGTCTTCTGCTTGGTTGAGATTTTCAGGGGCACAGTTGAGATTCAAATCCTTAGCTAAAGAGCTGTAGGATTTGAGTTCTCACCCTTGTTAAGATATCTGTTTAAGAGATTCAAACCCTTAGCCAAAGAGCTGTAGGGTTTGAGTGCTCACATTGCTTAGATATCTACTGATTTGTTCACTTGTTTTCTTAGGTACTTGATTTAATCTCATGGGTGATAACTCTTATCGTATCAAACCCTTTGATGGCACGACTGACTTTGCCATGTGGCAAGTTAAGATGAAAGCTATCCTGATAAAGGAGAAGTGCTGGAAAGCAGTTGCTGATGAGCTTCCTGCTGAAATGTCCAAAGAGGCTAAGAAAGAACTTGACCTCATTGCACACAGTGAGATCATGATTCGTATATCAGAGGAGGTAACCAGACAGGTAGTAACTTGTGAGACTTCTGTGTCTTTATGGAAAGCTTTGAAAGATCTTTATCAGGTTAAAACTCTGTCTAGTAGAATATCTTTGCCGTGTCGTATTTTCAATTTTAAAATGGATGCTTCTGTGTCTTTGGATGATAATCTGGATAGATTTCTTAGGATGACACAAGAGCTTGAACGTTGTGATGATAAAATTGATGATACTCACCAAGCTGTTATTCTGCTTAATGCTTTGCCATCTCAGTTTGATACTTTTAAGGATGTTATACAGTTTAGTAATGAGTCCTTGACTAAGAAAAGAATTGTTGAGGCTATTGCTAAAAAAAATAAGGTTATCAAAGTGTTCAAAGTGAAAGGTGAAAAATCTGAAAAACCCAACTCAAAACCTGATGTGCTTTTTACTAAGGGTGGCAACAAAAACAGAAAAAGAAACAAGAAAAAGGATAAAGAAAAAACTCCTGAACCTGGAAAGAAGCATTGTACCTATTGCAAGAAAAATAACCATGTTATTTCTGATTGTTATAAGAAAAGAGATGATGATCAAAAGAAATTGCAAACTGGTACTTCTGCAGTGCTTGATTCTGACTTGTTTTATTCTGATGAGTTGCTTATGGTTGCCTATGATGATTCATCTGATGCTTGGTTGCTTGATTCTGGATGTACTATGCATGTCACTCCTCATAAGCATTACTTTGATTATCTTGATGAATCTGTTAGTGGCATGGTTAGACTTGGTGATCATTCTGAACTTGCTATTAGAGGTATATGCAACATTCCTTTTAAAATGCATGATGGGGTTGTTAGGGTCCTTCAACAGGTAAGGTGGGTACCTGATATGAAGAGAAACTTGCTGTCTGAATCTATGTTTGATGACCTTGACTATGATATTAACATTAAAAGAGGAATTAGAACTGTTTCTAGGAATGGTAAAATTCTCATCAAAAGTGTTAAGAAGCATGGTCTTTATCATATCATTGGAAATCCTGTACTGCATGGTATGTCTTTATCTGCTGAGTCTTCTGTTGCATCCATGAACATGAATGATACTCTGATTTGGCATGCTAGACTTGGTCATATAGGGAACAAAGGTTTACATTATCTGTTCAAACAAGGACTCTTTGACGGCAAACCCTCTGATTTGAAAAACTGTGAAAGCTGTATTTTTGGTAAGCATGCAAAAGAATGTTTTAAAAAATCAGACTTTGTTGCTAAAAGACCTTTAGATTATGTGCATGCAGACCTATGGGGACCTGCCCAGGTTGATACTGTTGGTGGGAGGAAGTACTTCCTCTCACTAATAGATCACCACTCCAGGAAGGTTTGGGTGCACTTACTAAAGGCCAAAAGTGACACTTTTGAGGTTTTCAAAGTTTGGAAAAACAAAACAGAGGGTCAAACTGCTTTCAAATTGAGATGCCTTAGAACAGATAATGGACTTGAGTTCTGTAACAAGTTATTTGATGATTTCTACAATGATCATGGTATTATAAGGCATCTTACTGTTCCAGGCACCCCCCAACAGAATGGAACTGCAGAGAGAATGAACAGGACACTGCTTGAAAAAGCCAGGTGTATGCTCATTAGCTCTGCATGAAGCCATCTTTGTGGGGGGAAGCTGTAACCACTGCTGCTTATTTGATCAACAGATCACCCTCAGCTGCCATTGGTTTCAAGACTCCATATGAGATGTGGTATGGAATCAAGCCAAATATTTCACACTTAAGGCCTTTTGGATGCACTGCCTATGCTCATCAAAGCATAGGGAAGTTGCAACCAAGGTCTCTAAAGTGTGTTATGTTAGGGTATCCTGAGGGTGTGAAGGGTTATAAATTACTTGTTATCCAACCTGGAGGTTACAAGGTAATTGTCAGCAGAAATGTCAAATTCATTGAAACTGAGTTCCATTTTAAGACTGTGCATTCTTCTGTTGCTCATGAACTAACCCCTGCAGCTCAGTTTTATGTCCCCACCTCAAAAGGTGGGGCTCCTGACAATGAGTTTGACATTGGTATCCCACATGAGTCATCTGACTCTACATCCAGTAGAAACAATAATCAGATTCCAGAGCCTCATGGCTCAAACTCAAGTACTGAAGATCATTTGCCTCACCAATCAGGTGGGGGGGGGGGGGGGTAAGCTCATCTACCTCTATCTCCTCAAATCAAAGCTCCTCTTCTTCTTCTACCCATTCTTCTTCTGATGATGATGAATTTGTTGATCCTCTTGCTGATATTGATGATGCTTTCTCTGAGGCTTCTATTGAAACTGATCATGAGCATGAAAATTTTGATGAAGTGCCTGACCTAACCAATTATCAGTTAACAAGAGATAGATCACCTAGGGTTAGAATACCAAACAGAAAGTATTTTGATAATGAGGTTGATTTAGCTTTTGTTGTTGCTGAGGCTGTTGATTCTTACCCTCTTGATTTTTTTGAGCATGCTGTGAAATGTGTGAATTCTGATAAATGGTTGCTTGCTATGAAAGAGGAAATAAACTCCATGATAGCCAACAAAACCTGGATCCTTGTTCCTAAACCAACCAAGGCCAGATTGATTGGCTGTAAATGGGTTTATAAGCTCAAAAATAGTGTGAATCCGGGTGGCCAACCTAGCTATAAGGCAAGGTTGGTAGCCAAGGGGTTCACACAGAAACCTGGGATTGACTACAATGATATTTTTGCTCCTGTTGTTAAGTATAAAACTCTGAGATTATTGCTTGTTGTTGCTGCTGTTTATGATTATGAGATTGAACAAATGGATGTTAAAACTGCCTTCCTTCATGGTGATTTAGATGAACAAATCTATATGAGACAACCTAAAGGATTTGAGGACAAATCTAAACCTGATCATGTTTGCTTGCTTAAGAAATCATTGTATGGTTTAAAACAATCTCCTAGGCAGTAGAACAAGAAATTTGATAATTGCATGATCAAACTTGGCTTTAAAATCAGCAGCTATGATCCATGTTTATACTTGCTTGGTGCTAAATCTGTGTCTCCCTTGTATGTCTTGCTTTATGTTGATGACATCCTCATTATATGCAAGTCTAAGGCAAAGATATCTGATGTTAAGGCTTCACTTAGGAAATCTTTTGACATGAAGGATCTAGGCCATGCCCAGAAAATTCTTGGAATAAAGATTTCTAGAGATAGAGAAAAACATCAGATTTTTCTGTCACAAAAGGACTATTTGATGAAAGTCCTTGAAAGGTTCAATTTCTCAAAAGTCAAGCCTGCTCCTATACCCTTAGGAGGGCACCTTGATCTCACAAGATCTGAGGTGCCACTATGGAAGGAGGAGGAAGACTATATGAGGAATGTACCTTATGATGCTGCAGTGGGATCTGTGATGTATGCAATGATTTGTACTAGACCTGACCTTGCCTTTGCAGTGAGTGTACTCAACAGGTATATGTCCAATCCTTCGGAGAAACACTGGACATCCATGAAGTTTCTCTTGAGATATATTGCAGGAACTCTGGACATCTGTCTGGTCTATGGTTTGCACACTTCTCCCTCTGAGCTATTTGGTTTTGTGGACTCTGATTATGCAGGTAACAAAGACAACAGGAAATCCACCACCTCCTTTATGTATACTTGGTGTGGCAATTGCATCTCTTGGAAGGCACAATTGCAACCAATTGTTGCTCTTTCCTCAACAGAGGCAGAGTACATTGCTGCAACTGAAGCTTCCAAGGAAGCAATTTGGCTGCAAAATATACTTAAGGAGGTGGAAAGGAAACCTTGTAAGGCTGTGTTGCACATGGACAGTCAGAGTGCACTTTACCTGTGCAAGGATCCTGTCTATCATGAGAGGACCAAGCACATTGACGTTAGATACCATTTCATTCGTGTTTTGGTAGCTAAAAACCTTCTTCTTGTCAAAAAGATTGATGGAAAGATCAACCCTGCTGATTTTGGTACTAAGATTGTAATCACTGATAAGTTCATCTTTTGCAGGGAGTTCCTGCACTTGATCAATGTCAACTGATGCTGAGAAGGAGGATGTCTAGCCGATGATAGAAAAGGAATAAATCCAGTTCACACTACAACAAGGCAGTTTTACGATATGTGTAAACATAGAATTAGGAGGGCAATTGTTAGGCTCGTCCCACTTTAAGCCTCTTATGTAATTCTTATGTTTTTGGTACTTAGGGAGAAATGTGTATGTATGTAAAATATGTACAGGATCTGATGGAATTGGATTGGGCTTGAGCCCAATCTGATCTCATTCCGGCCTAAACAGCTCTCTCAGTCCATGAACTCGGACTTCTGACCGTTGGAGGTTAAGCTACGCCGTTTCATGTAGTGCTCGACTTTATAAGGGTTCCAGAACCCTAATTGTCGGGTAAGAGAGAGAGAAAGCTGAGAGCAGCTACTGGTTTCCTCCCTTGTCTCCTGAGCTCTGTTAGGGTTTCCTTCCCTTGTGCTCTTGAGCGTAGGTAGAGCTCCCTTCACATCCAAAAACCGAGATCCTGAGAGCTTGTGAGACTTGAAGCTTCGATTGCCCTTCGGTTCTGTCCTTGGTGACTGGTTCCTAGTTGAGGCTATCGTTTTCTTCACTTCTTACTAATCTGATTGTAAACTTCGTTTGATCGATTAATACAAGCTCTGTCTCTAAGTTTTGTGTTTGAATCTCTCTCTACTTCATTCCGCTATTTCAGAAAACAACATAACTGTGTTTTTCACGAATCGAATCAAGTTCAACTGAACATTCAATAGCAAATTTACATACCAAATGGACATTGCTTGTTGCATAACAGGAATAACTTCTATCACACAAAGGACACATACTGTAGAGCAGCAAAATTAAACTTAGCTTGTAAAAAAATTATCCCCCTCTCCCTCTCTCTCTCACATGAAGGGAAATCAAGCATTCATGTGGCTCCTCCCAGGGGAAGCCAAGTGATGGAAGTGCTTTTCACATATTGCAGAAAATAATTAGTCGTCCATGCGATGATTGCTGAGGTTAGTGCTTGATGAGGAGAGGAGAGGCATATTCATATGTTCAGGAGAACCATATGAATTTTGTGGCGGAAAGCTATTGAAGCTAGGTAGAGGAGTTTCAAGATTCAGTGCAGAGATGGCCTTCCTTATTGATGGTCGATTGCCAACGTCTGGATGAGAACACCACAGCCCGACCACCAATAAGCATTTTGCTCGCTCCTCGTCGAATACCCCTTTAAGTCTGCTATCAACTGAATCTAAGATGAGACCTTTCCCGTAGAGGTCCCGAACCCACTCAACTAGGTTCAGTCTACTATGTTCTTCCCTTACCTCAATCACCTTTCTTCCACAAGCCAGTTCAAGGGCGACAATTCCAAAACTGTAGACATCTGACTCTTTGCTCACTTTCCCGGTGTAGATGCATTCGGGAGCCAAGTATCCTAGAGTGCCGGCTGGGCGTGTGGTTTTCAAGTCAACATCATGATCGACGAGTCTTGCCAGGCCAAAGTCCCCTAGCTTTGGATTGAAGTTCGAGTCAAGCATGACATTACTTGATTTGATGTCTCGATGAAGCACAGATTGCACCCATTCTTCATGGAGGTAGAGCAGTGCCGAAGCCAAACCAAGGGCGATTTTGTACCTTGTTTCCCAAGGTAGCAAGGCTTGTCCATTAAAGAGATGGAAGTCGAGGCTTCTGTTTGGCATGAACTCGTAGACAAGGAGTAATTCTCCGCGGTCATGGCACCAACCTAGGAGTTGGACCAAGTTCCTATGTCTAAGCTTGCTAATGATCTTCACTTCTGCCTTGTACTCCTTTTCACCTTGCGTTGCTCCACTTTTGATCTTCTTAACTGCAATTTCCTTGTTTTCTGGACTTTCTAAAACACCCTTATATACACCGCCAAACCCACCTTCCCCTAACTTCCCTTCAATGGCGAAATTGTTGGTTGCCCTGGAAAGCTTAGAATAAGCAAATTTTTTGGGCCCCGTATCCTCATCAAGTTCTTTATCCATGTTTCCTTCTGTTGGTCTCTTCCTGCGCAATATGAACCAAACAATGGCTGTTCCGAAAATTAGAATAAAAAAGATACCCACTCCTATGCCCGCCACTAATCCTCCCTTGCTTTTAGACCATCTTCCTTGTTGCGGAGCAACACTGCCTTCCAAGGTTGAGTTGAAGCTCCAACTATGAATCTGGTGACGTTCAACCCAAGACCCCGTCGATGCAGAGAAGCCGACTTGTACCCTTGGAGGCAAAACAGTACTCAGATCAATGATGTGCGAGACACTGTAAAGAACCGAACTCTCATCCAACCTCAAGCTGGCACTTAGTCTTTTGGTCATCGAATCGTATGATACGAAGACTTGTCCGCTCTTGTTCGATACGCCCTCCGACACGTTGGTATAAGCAGCTGACTTCACTGAATTGACATCAATGCCTATGTGATCGTTGCTCGGATCACACTGATTTTGGTGGGCGTCAATCTCAACAGCTACAATTGTTGTTTGCTCGGTGAAACTGAAATCAAAAGGGCTGTAGTCATACATGCCAAGACTCCCGCCATATGCATCAGGATGGAGAGCAGTGTTTTCGGGAATAAGGAGAAAGGTAAACCCATCGCCGAATTCAGAAGAATCTGCTGGGGCGATGGTGTAATTGAATTGGGTGGTGAAATCTGTCAACCGCTTTGTGGTTGCGTTGTCCCATAGTTGTATTTCTGTTGGGTATAATGCTCTACCTATGCTATACATATACCCGGTACTAGCATTCGGCTGATTCCGGGTAAGGTGTAATATGGAGTTGGATATGGATGCCTCGCCCTGAAAAACGAGGCCTGGATTGTTGACATCGAAAGAGGGGAAACTGAAAGACAGTGAATTGGTGTTGAGAGGAAGAGAAATGAGGAGGGAGAGGAAGAAGAAGTAGGTAAATACAAGATAACGAGGACAGTTGAGAGGATGCGAAGCCATTGCGCAGTTTGGAAACTGGGAGGCCATTTGCTGAATGATTTGGAGACTTGAGAAAGAATTGAGTGGGAACTTGTGATATGCTAGGAGGTTATAATATGGGCAGCTTGTGCTGTTGCTGATTTCGTTGTTCCTCAACCAGTCAAAAATGGTGAGTTGTATTTTTTTTTAAGTATATATTTAGGACGAAATCGTTGGGTGCTTCTATCTGTGTCTTTATCTATCAAGTTGCTAGGTGACTCCAAGGTTATTGTTTTTGATCGAATGTGCATAGGCTACATTGACTTATCAAGTCATCCAATAAGTCCAAATGAAGCATCCATGTAACCAGGGAATAATGCAACAAGTGGGCAATTAGCTATATATATAGCTGACAAAATGCTTTTAACCTTACGATGCATCCATAAGAAGACGCAAGTAATTGGCCTGAAGATGCACCCATCAATTATACTAAAAGTAACACACGTTGAACATTTTTTTTAATCAAGTCAATAAGACCAAAGGAAGCATCCATGTAAGTATGTAACCACAGAATTAATGCAATTATGCATGATAGATTATATTTTAGTTAGACTATCCACAATGGTTTTGCCTATAATGTATACATTTGCACAACATGTGCAAAAATAAACCTTACTTTTTTGTGTTTTGCTCCAATGATCAAATATGTATTTTTTACACATCACTCAAATACAATTAAGTTAAAACAAAAAAAAAACAAAAATCATAAAAAATACACCAATAAAATTGTATTTCTTTTTGAAAAAGTTTTTGCAAATGGGGGAGGTGGTGTGCTCAAATTTGCACATTACATGCTCAAATGTGCACATTTGCACACCCTAAAATCAACCAATGGAGCTAAAAAATGTCTAAAAAATACACATATACACATTTACACACAACCATTGGAGTTAGTCTTATGTTTTTAGTGTGGAATTGCATATTAGTTTAGATCATTCTTGCATATTTTATAGCTTAATTTATATTATTTGATTTTCGGAGTCTACACTAGTGTTTTTTTATATATTTCAGATATCTTTAAACTTTAAACTGGATCTTATGAACTTGAAAGAGTGTTCGAATTATTATACAAATTGGAAGCGAGATGGGCCGGCTGCATATTGGGCTGATGAAGTACCGACATACCATCCAATGGAGGAGATGCGGCTTCGGTGTTGGGCTCACAAGTCACAAGTGCCGCATTACCTTATGTTATATTAGATATAAATTAGATACATATATATATTATATTTAAATTACGATAGTAGATTAGATAGAATTAGTTAGATAAATTAGATATAGTTATATTATATATTAGGATAGTTAAGACGTTGGCAATAATATATATTCATACACATTCATACGGCAAACTGCCGACTGTGAACATGAGGCCGATATACAGTGAAGGGGAGGCCGAACTAACAGTATACGGCCGACTGGTTTTGCTTCTTAACCTAATTGTGTTTTGTCTTATTTTTATGGAGACCTAAACTCTCCCGTTCTGTCTACAATTTGAAGCTTTGTTTGGTTTGATTGTGAGTTTCTGAATCTTATTCCTTATTTCCTATATTGAATGTTTCGACTTCTTTGTGTTTGAATGTTTTATTGTTTTATTCTATCTTGACTGATCAACTTGGTAGAATCAATTCAATTGCTAGGGTTTTGTAGATTCCTGATTGTGAACCTTAACCCAAGTGGCAAACTTATCCCTTTAGGGCTGATTGAACTAATTGGATGGGTAGGAAGTTGGATGTGTTGTTAAATCTCTATTTAGGGACTGCAAATACCTTGGTTAATCTCTGGTCTTAAAGCTATCAATTGGGTTAAATCCTTCTTTAGGAACTGTTCGATTGATAAGGGTTTCTAGGACTGATTGGACTAGTAACTATATTAGGTCGGGACAAGGGCATTCATAGGAATCATAAAAGAGCAAGAGGAAGTTACAATATCAATTCAACCAAATAAAGTGGATAATTGTAGGTAGAACGATTTTCTCTAAATTATTTTGCATTAATTTGTTTATAGTTTATTTTATTTTCTTTCTTATTTTCACCACCCAAAAACCCCCCGTAAACCCCCCGTTTCATATTAATTGGTAAATAAACTTAACTTAGAACAACTTGATTCTCTGTGGGATCGACTCGTACTTACCACACTACATTAGTTAGGTAGGTTCAGATTTATTTTGATACGGTTAACGCGACTAAAAACCGTCCATCAAATTGGCGCCGTTGCCGGGGAATCAAGTTTATTTCTTTGTTTTGTGTATTTATTGATTTTTGTGCATATATCTAACCCGTTGTGAGCCTATCTTACAGTTCACAACACCCTTGCTACTAACTTTTTCAAGATGTTGAGATTAGCGCAGTTTGAAGGTGAGAACTTTCACCAATACTTCACTAGATTGCATGAGTATGTTGACGACCTTGGTTCATGGGGTTATCAATTCAGAATCCGAGATATGATTATTTGCATACTTGATGGGATGACTGTTGAGACGCGAGCACTTGCTGAGTACATGAGTAACGGAGGCCTGAAACGGTTAGGAGGATTATCGGGGTTGTGGGATTTTTTCTGTTATATGGATTACCATGTTTCACAAGAAGTCTTGCTTGCTACGTCTTCTCCGCCGATGGAGGACTCTGTCACACACCCGGAGGATCCATTGCACACTCTTACTCAAGTGGTGCAGCAGTTAGAGGAAAGAAAAATGAGCCGAATCGGAAAATTAGAGGAGCAAATAAGCCGCTGTAAAAACTTGGAGAATTAAATGAGCCAACTCATTCAGATTTTAAGTGAAAAAGGTGAGAAAGAAATGAGCTTTGAAGAAGAAGAGGAATTGGTTGCAGACAACGATAGTGTCTTCGACGATGGAGAAGAGGGTCTAGTGCTTCATGACTTGGAATCTCATGAGTCGACGCATGAGGTTACATGTGATGTGTCTCCTACTCCATCTGCAACATCCATTATGAGCTCGCCCATTGATGAACCAGGTCTAGAGCCATCAGCTGAGGCTCAGGATGTAATAAAGGTAAACTTTTGCAATCTTGAAGTTAATGGTGATTATGTTGATCCTTTTGATTGCTATTTTGAAAAGCCACCATCGGAACTGTGCTGGTGGCTAAAAATCGTCCATCAATGCAGCAAGTGGGCAAATAGCTATTGCTAGTTCCGACAAAATTGAAATTGAAATTTTATAAGGTGGTTGTTAGGCCGATCTTATTGTTTTGTATGACTCAGAGTGCTGACCTATTACTAAAGCACAATTACAGAAGTTGTCAGTGATTGAGATGAGAATGTTGCGATGGATGAGTGAGCACACAAGACTTGACAGAATAAAAAATGAAGACATTAGGAGTTGCGAGTATTATTGTTGACAAACTACGAGAGTCCAGATTATGGTGGTTTGGGCACATTCGTAAGAGACCTATATCAGCCCCTGTGCGTAGTGATAGATTACATAGGTCTCCTCATGTATAGTGGGCTAAAAGCCCGTTAAGGCTCAATACCTTTGTAACCTATATATATATATATATATATATATATATATATATATATATATATAGAAGTTGGGTCAAGTGTTTACACCCCTTATTGTGTTTTGTGTTAACAAATCTAGGTCATTGATTGATTAGAAATGGATGGGTGAGATTAATTGGGATTTTTCTTTTTTTTATTTAAAAAAAAAATAGTAGGTCCCACCACTTTTATAGGCAACTTGCCTAAGGAAAGCGCGTGCGTTGGTTTTTTTAAGCTAACGTTTTTTTGGGTAGAGAGGATGAGATTTTGCTTGCACCGTGTGTATAATGAATAATAACAAATAAATTACCGAATAATTCCAGATTATCAATGAATAATGATTCTGAATTCGTCGAATATTCGATAAATTCATTGCCAATTTTAAACAGAGTTTGAATTTCAAGAAACTCACATCTAATTACCCACCTATAAATGAATAATTCCTTATTATTAACGAACAGTGACTCCGAACTTGCCGAATAGTGGATAATTTCATACAAAATTTTAGAAAGAATTTGAATTTCAACAAACCTACGTCTAATTGCCCCTATACATATGAATAATTTCTAATTATCAACGAATAGTGATTCTGAACTTGCCGAATAGTCGATAAACGCATGAACAAATTACCAAATAATTCCAGATTATCAATGAATAATTACTCTGAATTCGCCGAATATTCGGTAAATTCATTACTAATTTTAAACAGAGTTTGAATTTCAAGAAACTCACATCTAATTACCCACCTATAAATGAATAATTATTTATTATAAACGAATAGTGACTCCGAACTCACCGAATGGTCATAGTCAATAAATTCATGAGCTTGAATTCCGAGAAACCTCCATTTAATTGCCCCATATATATATGAATAATTTCTTATTATCAACGAATAATAACTCTAAATTTTTCGAATATTCGATAAATACATGTACAATTTTAAACCGATACATACAAATAATTCCTTATTATCAACGAATAATACCTCTGAATTTGCCGAATATTCGATAAATACATGAATAATTTTAAACAGATAGTAACGAATACTCTATCACATTCCATCGAATATTTATTGCATACCAATGAATAATTCCTTCAAACTATGATCTAAGGTTACAAACTCATCATGTACCTTGGAGATCCGATGAAATGAGCATCGTCACCACCGCAGGTCAACACCATCAAAATAGGCCTACTCACTCTCTGAAATCGAAGGCATGCATCTAATTAACCAAATCGCCGATGCCGTCATCGTCGTAGGCCTCGTCCTCCGTCAGCCTTCTCTCCACCATCGTCCTCCGTCAGCCTTCTGACCACCATCGTCCTCCTTCAAACCGTTGTCGCCTCTTCGCCATCGCCATCGCTGCTTCGCCATCGCCATCGCCGCTTCGCCGCCGCTGGTTGCCAAAACCCTTATCACACCGGATCCTGGTGTGGGAGAGGAAAGGGAGATGGTTACAACGGCGACGGATTTCAAGGATGATGATTGCATCAGCGGCGGTTTCCGACGATGTGCAATTGTTCCTCGGCGGCGGTTTCCGACGATGTGCAATTACCAATCGCCTCATTCTTGGCCTCCAGATCCCGAACCTCCATTGCCAATCGCCTCCGCCTCCGCAATCGCCTCCACTTGGGCTCGATATGTTATTCGTCCCTGGCCTCCGCAATCGCCTCCGCCATCCCAAACCGTCCCTCATCCTGGGGCTCGAGATGTTCTTCCTCTAGAATCACCTCCGCCTCGGCCTCCGCAAATCGACATCACCAATCGCCGCAAATTTCCATTGCCATCAGTTTTTCCAACGCGCTAAGGGTGGGTGGGCTTTTTTAATTTTCATTTAAATTAATATATTAGAATAATCTGGGCCATCCATCTTTCCTTAATCAAGGGCTGAGATTTGTTAACACAAAACACCCTAAGACTTGTTAACATTTGATCCATACTCTATATATATATAGGGGATGGTTCAAGTGTACTCATTGCTTATTGTGTATCATGAGAATACATCCTGGGCGTTGATTGATTGAAATGGGTGGCTGAGATTAATAGGCAATTTAACCTTTTTTCTTTAATTTAAAATCAGTGGGTCCCACCAGTTTTCTTTCTCACCTGCTGCATTGGGGTGCGTGTAAAAGCCCATTTTTATTTTCCTGTAAATTATTCGATAGTATCGTTGGATTATTCGATCGTATCGACAGATTATGCGATGGTATCAATGGATTTTTCTAATCGGCTAGCACCATAAATCGATGGTATCACTGGATTATTCGATCGTATCAACGGATTATGCAATGGTATAGACGAATTATGCGATGGTATAGACGAATTATGCGATGGTATCGGTGGATTATTCGATGGTATCCGCTTGATTATTCGATTGTATAAATGAATTATTCAGTGCTACGAACGACTTTACATTTTCAAAAGATTCTAAAATAAGAAAAATCACATCACGAAAACGGTCCATACATATGAATAATTCGGCTTTTCCTGCGAATACCTCTTAGATTAGATGGAACAACACAAATTCGACGTCTATTCATACACAATTCACTACAAATCCTCACAAAATAAACGAATAATTGACAATAATATGACAAACCCCAATTGGGATGTCGATAACAACCGACCAGCCTCTCATCTCTCTCAATTAGGTCTAAAATCTCACCAATTGATTCAATTGTCAGACAACCACCGTATTCATCGACTAATCCTAAACCTAACACATCGATCCTCCAATCAATTGACCAAAAAAAAATCTGAACTGACCCATTGATTTACTTCATGTTCGTTGATGCACTGCTCGTGGTCCCCTCCTCGCAGCCGCCGCCACAGTTGACTGCCGCCGCTGGGTGTGTGAGGACTCCTTGTCGTCGATTCGTCTCTCATCTTCGTCGCCGCCATCTAAAGATGCGATGGTGGGACGCCGCTTCTCCGCCTTCGCTCGCCCGAAAACCGCCATTGCAGACCAAATCTTCACTCGCCCCATCGCCCAGAAATTTGATGGTGGGACGGCTACGCCACCTCTTCGCCTTCGCTTGCCCCATCGCCCGGATACAGGAAACTAGAGGAGGAAGACCGACGACCTTACCTTCGCCAACCATCACCATCGCCATCTCCAAATCGCCGGTTGATTTGTGCTGTCGCCTAGATCTGAGAATAGGGGAAGAAAGGTGCCGCCATCGCCGGATCCGCCTGTCGGAAAGATGAAGTCGATGCCATCGCCGATTGCCCTATTCTCAGATCTGGGCGATTCGGGCGAAAGGGAAAGGCACGATTTGTGGGGGTAGGGTTAGGAATGGCTGGTACACGCGCCTGATATAAGAGTTGGGTTGGGTTTTTTCAATTTTCTTTTTCAATTAATTAATTTTACGAAATTATCTCAGCCATCCATTTTCCTTAAACCAATGGCCCAGATGTGTTCACATATTACACGATAAGGGCTGTTCTCATATGATCCTCTCTCTCTCTCTCTCTCTCTCTCTCTCTCTCTCTCTCTCTCTCTCTCTCTCTCTCTCTCTCTATATATATATATATATATATATATATATATATATATATATAGAGAGAGAGAGAGAGAGAGAGAGAGAGAGAGAGAGAGAGAGAGAGAGAGAGAGAGAGAGAGAGAGAGAGAGAGAGAGAGAGAGAGAGAGAGAGAGAGAGAGAGGATGGATCATATGAGAACAGCCCTTATCGTGTAATATATATATATGTTTATCAAATGAATGGAAACCCTCAAGGAGGACTTTACATCGATTCTGTCATTCTACATGGTATCACAACCTTTTCTTCCTCACGGAACCCTAATCTGATCATCCTGCCTCCCCTCTTCTCTTACCGGCAAGCACCCCTTCGACCGGATCCAATCATTAGGCACCACCGGCGTAGCCCCGAGCCCAGTTCCGAATCCACTCCTCTCGCTCTCGCACTCCGTCGTCCTCGCTCGCGGCCACCATCGCTGCCCAGATCCGCCCTCGCCGACCACTTGAACACCGGATCTGGCCACCTACATCCCGGATCCCCCATATCCGAGCACCTTAACCGCCCTGCCGAGCCCAATTCCCAGATCCGGCCACCCCTCCGCAACTCCGACAACCCCGACCCCGGATTCTCCATCCCCCACACCCTCTCTCTCGACCGCCGCCGATCCCAAACCCGGCCCTTTCTCTTCGATACCTCCCCCGCCGACACTCCCTACAACTGCTGAACTTCACAGAGCCCCGATTCGGTGACCCCGTGCCCGACCTCAGCCGCAGCCCTCCTCCCAGACTCTGAACGTGCCCGTCTCTAAATGTGTTTCGAAGGAGAAGAAAGCAGACGCTTTTAATCTCTTTTGAAGAAATTCCAAAAACAGCCCTTGTGTTCTCATATTTTCGTTTCTGACCCTAACTTAATTATTTATTAAGTTAGGTGGCATAAAAAAAAACTCTTACCATGGCTCTCTACGATCACCAACATCACGCCTTCTCTGGATACTCTAGATATCCTACCCCTCGACATGCCGGTCCTCAGGCCTCTCTGATATCGCCTGACTCAGGCTATGTTCCGCCAGCTCTGCATCACGCCTTCTCCTCTACGCAGCCGACATCTTCAGACTCTTCTTGGTACATGGACACTGGTGCCACCTCCCACATGACGAACTCCTCAGGTAACCTCTCATCTATTTCTTTTAAGGGCCCTGCCCACTCTATTATCATCGAAAATGGTGGTCGTCTTGCTACTTCGGGAATTGGCCACGCCAAATAACAGACCCCAACCCACCCACTACACCTCAACAATGTCCTTATTGCCTCAAAGATTGTCAAAAACCTTATCTCTGTCCGTCGGTTCACTACTGACAACAACGTTTCCCTTACGTTTGATCCCTATGGTTTATCTGTGAACGATCTTACTACGGGGGTTACTCGCATGAGATGTAACAACACCGGGGAGCTCTACCCTGTTACACCACCTCCCGCGTCCAGTCAGTCGTGCCCGGTCGCCCTCTCGGCATCGTCGTCCAGCTTGTGGCATGCACGTCTAGGCCATCCCAGTGCTGCCGTTCTAGATGTCCTCCGTTCCCAGAGCCTTGTCACCTGTTCTAAAGACCCACGCTCTGGTGTATGCTCGTCCTGCCAACTAGGCAAACATGCCAGACTGCCGTTCCAACGGTCTTTGACCTCTACCCTTGCTCCCTTTGATATCATTCACAGCGACATTTGGACCTCTCCCGTGCCTAGCAAGGAGGGTCACAAGTACTACCTCTTGTTTCTTGATGATTACACTCATTACTTATGGGTCTTCCCGTTACATTTCAAGTCCCAAGTGTTTCCTGTCTTTGCCAGATTCCATACCTACATCAAAACACAGTTTCACATATCCATCAAATGTTTCCAATGTGATAATGACCGTGAATTTGACAACAAAGACTTTCACTCCTTCTTTGCCGTAAATGGGATCTCCTATCGCTTGTCTTGCCCCTATACTTCTCAGCAGAATGGCAAGGCAGAAAGAATCATCAGAACCATTACCAACATGATGCGCTCTCTCCTCTTCCACGCATCTATTCCCCTTCCCTATTGGCCTCACGCCTTATCCACCACATGTTATCTCCTAAACATTCTCCCTTCCACTACCCTTCACCATCGCTCGCCAGCTCAGGAACTTTATTACGCCGAGCCTAAGTATGATCACCTTCGCACCTTCGGGTGCTTGTGTTTCCCAAACCAGTCCTCCACAGCCCCACACAAGCTTCACCCGCGCTCCACCCCATGTGTCTTCCTAGGCTATCTGTCTGATCATCGCGGTTATCTTTGCCTCGATGTCAAGACCGATAAGCTTATTGTGTCACGTCATGTCACATTTAATGAGTCTCGTTTTCCTTTTTCTCCTCCTCCTCTCCCCTCTTCCACACCTCATGTGTCTCAGTCAGAGTCAGAGTCAGAGTCATCATTCCCTCACTTTCTGTTTCCCCAGAGCTCTCCCGGTGCTCCTGCCACTCCCCCTCCCCCACCACCACCATCCCCTACCACCAGACCACACACCCGCAACGTCTCCGGTGTCTTCCGACCCCGTCAGATCGTCTCCATGACCACCGAACATCGCCCGGCCATCCAAACCCATGACTTCGCAACACCTACCACTCGCCAAGCAGTCATGCCGCGGCCGCAGCATAATCACAACCCCACCCCCCATCCCTCGCCCCACCTACTGGCGGCGGCCGCAACAAGGCATGCTGCGCCCGCCGCTTCCCCCGCTGCCTTTACCTCCCATGCCCGCAGCATTGCTGCGCTCGCCGCTCCTCCCCCAGGCTTCACCCCCGTCCTTCCCTCTCCCCCCGACTCCCAATCAACCTTTGCCTCCCCCCCCCCGCCCTCCCTCTCCCCCATTCCCACCTCCCACAAAACAGCCCTCCTCGACCCGAATTGGCAAGCGGCTATGCTAGACGAATACAGGGCCCTTACGAAGAATGGTACTTGGGTTCTGGTCCCTCGCCCTCCTGAGGCAAACGTCATCCGCTGTATGTGGCTCTTTCGTCACAAGTTCCGCTCTAATGGGACGTTGGAGCGCTACAAAGCCCATCTTGTGGTCAACGGTAGGTCTCAGCAGGCAGGTATTGATTGTGATGAGACGTTCAGCCCTGTGGTCAAGCCTGCCACTATCCGAGTGGTCTTGAGTCTAGCTCTGTCGCGCAACTGGGCCATCCATCAGTTAGATATCAAGAACGCCTTTCTGCATGGCCATCTGAATGAGACGGTCTACATGTTTCAGCCGCCGGGGTTTGCTGATGCTGAGTGTTCGAAGCATGTCTTTCTCCTCAAGCGCTCTCTGTATGGTCTGAAACAGGCTCCGCGAGCTTGGTTCCAGCGTTTTGCCTCTCATCTGCTCCGTTTGGGTTTCACTGGCAGCCGTTCGGATACGTCTCTGTTTATCTATCGTAGAGGCTCAGACTTGGCATTCCTCCTGCTATATGTCGACGCCATCATTCTTACCGCCTCTTCTGATGCTCTTCGGACGTCCATTATTTCGCAATTGAGTGCGGAATTCGCCATGTCTGATCTGGGTCAGTTGTCTTACTTCTTGGGAGTTGCTGTTCAGCGTCATGCGTCTGGTCTGTTTCTCTCACAGAGTAAGTATGCTGCTGAGATTTTTGCTCGGGCTAAGATGGTCAACTGCAATCCAGTCGCCACCCCTGTCGATACATCCAACAAACTCACTGCTCATTCTGGTCCTTTGGTTGATGATCCGACATTGTACAGGAGCCTCACTGGTGCTCTTCAGTATCTCACTTTCACCCGACCAGATATCAGTTACGCCGTTCAGTAGGTCTGCTTGTTCATGCATGCACCAAGGGAGCCTCACTTCCAGGCGTTGAAGCGGATCATTCGGTACATCAGTGGCACCCTCGAGCTCGGCACCACGATCACTCCTTCCTCGAAGCTTGATCTTGTTGCTTACACTGATGCGGATTGGGGTGGTTGTCCTGATACACGTCGCTCCACGTCTGGTTACTGTGTCTTCCTCAACGACACCCTTGTGTCATGGTCAGCCAAGCGTCAGTCCGTCGTATCTCGCTCCAGCGCTGAGGGTGAATACAGGGGTGTTGCGGCAACACCCCTGTATTCAGAGTGCTCTTGGCTCCGTAATCTCCTGCTTGAGCTCCGTTGCCCCCTTCAGAAGGTCACTCTGGTCTACACTGACAACGTCTCCGCCGTCTACCTGGCTAGCAACCCAGTCCAGCATCAACGCACGAAGCACATTGAGCTTGATCTCCACTTCGTCAGGGACAAGGTTGCCATTGGACATGTCCGCGTTCTACATGTCCCGTCCTCTTATCAGTACGCTGATATATTCACCAAGGGTTTACCTAGAAAATTGTTCATTGATTTCCGTTCCAGTCTCACTGTACGGACCCCTCCCGTTTCGACTGCGGGGGTTTGATAGATTACATAGGTCTCCTCATGTATAGTGGGCTAACAACCTGTTAAGGCCCAATACATTTATAACCTATAAATATGTGTTTATCAATTAATGGAAACCCTCAAGGAGGACTTTACATTGATTCTGTCATTCTACACGTAGGTGTGAGAACTTGGAGCTATTTGTAGAGGGAGAGGTAGATTGAAGAAGAGTTGGATGGAGTTTATCCGTCAGGACCTCAATTTGCTAAACCTTTCGGAAGATATGACATTGGATAAAGACCACTGGAGGAGGCGCATTCGGATTTATGATGTCTAGTAGTTCGAGTCTGGGCGTCAAACTGTCCTATTGTTTATGCTCCTTTTTAGCCTTCCTACTTGCTTTCTATTGCCTCATTTTCTATCGTTTGTCTTGTTTTCATGTGATTTATGTGGCTTACTGTTTTGGGTCGATAGGAAACACTCTCTCGACTAGTTCTTGAAAAGAGTGCGTACATCCTGACCCCTAGCCTCTGCTTTATTGCGGGATATACTGGGTTGTTTCTAACAAAAATGCCAATTAGCGAAAAGAAGAAAAAAGTAGTTTTTCGCCTTTTACTAAAGAAGAAAAAAGTATTAACAACTTGATAGATTAAAAACGGATCTTCTATTTACACCATTAATTTTTACTATATACACCACATATTCAATTTATTACTCCGTCTATTAAGTTACACGTCTGTGACTCAAGAAACGCAAGTGTGATGCATTTAATAAATTTTATGGGTGCAAATATTATCTCCCATTAAAAATGATACGGAGTAGAACTCACCATAATAACCTCCTAGCGTATGCCCAAGCTTTCACTCAATTCTCATTTCCATCATTTCTTTCTGAAGTTCTGAACTCTCCAAAGCAATATGGCTAGTGTGTTGGGCTGCCTCCGCCAAACACTCTTTTTCCCCTTTCTCATGGCATCTCTTCGTGCCAAGATGAATTCTCTCTTCTAACCAAAAAAAGATGAATTCCCTCTCTTTCGACTTCCCCGATTTCAATCAAAACAAGGACTCCTTGAACAGAGAGGTGATGCGCAAATAATTGTTAAATACATATTTTATTTAATTTTAATATTTGAGTTCAATTGAGCTATTTGAACAGCCCAATATATGGAGGGACCTACTTGATATCACAACGAGACCAAGCACAAATGTTAAAACAATTTCGGCTTTGTAACGCCGGTGTGACACTGACACAATGAATATATTTGATCCATTAAATTGTTAGATTTTTCAACCCATCAAATTCGCATCGGCTTTGTAACGCATCAAATTCGAGGATTGAACCCTCGAATTTTCCCTTGGATCAGTTTTGATACAACTCCTCCTTTCCACGAAATAAGACGTGGTCTTTCAACCCTCGAATTTTCCCTTGGGTCAGTTTTGATATAACTCCTCCTTCCCACGAAATAAGACGTGGTCTTTCCACCCCTAATGGTGGTAAGGAGCAAAGAGGTTAATGGGAGATCCGGGTTCGATCCTTGCTTTCACCCTTTCTCTTGATGAAATAATCAGGTTCACCTTACTTATTACCATTGGGTCTAGCCGCCAGCCGGTCGGCACAAACCGATTTACCTGACGCGTGGCTCTTGCCGGAAGAGTCATGTGCCCGGGATTAACCACCAAAGGTGGGTTACTCTCGTTAAAAAAGAGTGGTCTTTCCAAACCGCTAACTTTTTTTATTTTAATTTAATTAGAATCTTTTAGAATCACGTTTACGCAATTAGATGATTTGATTATTCTTTAATTTGGTAAATAAAAAGTGGTCATCCGGTGTTCGAAAGCAAAGAATGTTTGTGTCTCAAACTTTATATCTATATAGAGATGAAAGTAACCACTCAAGCATAGTCTTTATCCAAATAAATAAAATAAAATTCTCAAGCATATATAGTAAAACTATCTCCAATGGTGGTGTTTTAATTTGATTCAAGCTAACTAATTGAACTGAGATGTAGTACATAATTACATACTATCTCCGTTTCAAAACAGATAGACTTTTAGCAATTTGCACAAGTTTTAATAAAATAATAACTTTTTTTTATAAATTTTATTAATTTTTGGTAAAACTAATTAAAATAACTCAACCTTTAAGGGGGTGTTAAAAATATATCTCAACCTTTGAAATGTAAAATAAATATCCCGACCTTTATAAGTGATGGTAATATAATATTCTAACGATTTCTCTCCAATAAAAATCTTATTTTATGTATTGTATATTTGTATTACTCGTGTATTTTCAATTCAAATAAAACATATAAACTTAAATTAGATGAGTTTAAAAGTTTATTTAATAAACTTTTGTAGTTTTAGATTTAATTTGTACCTAACTTTTTATATCTTTTTTTAAATCAATAATATCTATAACAAGCCAAATAAAAAAAATGTAAAGCAAAATAACATATTTTCAATTAGTAAATGATTAGCTAGTGATTTAACTTATAAAAATTGAAGAATATTTTGTCAATTATAAACTTTATGTCACTACGACATTGAAATGAAAATTTAATTATTTAGATTATTCAATGGTGTTCATTTATATATAAGAAGTAAATTATTATTATTAAAATATATATAAAAGAATGTAATTTTTTTATTTTTTATTAAATCCAAAATAAATAAATAAAATTAAGATAAACTTAAAAACCAATCTAATTTAATCTAATAAAATTGAATGATATTTTCACACAATCAAGATATTGAAAATTATATTTTAAATATTTAAATGTTTTATTATATTTTTTTGATTAAATTTAATTATAATCTATAAATACATGTTAAATTGAATAATTTAAATTAAATACATATTAAATTGAATGTTTAGGGGCGAAACTAATCATTTTTGTGGGGAAGAAAATTTTGGGATATTATATTACCATCACTTATAAAGGTCGGGACTCGGGATATTTATCTTACATTTTAAAGGTGGGGATATATTTTTAACACCATTTTAAAGGTTGGGTTATTTTAATTAGTTTCGCCTTAATTTTTTAACACCAACTATACACTTTAACCTAACAATAAACAAATCAATACAAATCATTACCTAAAAAACATTAAAAAACCATCTATTTTAAAATAAAAATAAATTACCATCTAAAAAGCCATCTATTTTGAAATGAAGGGAGTATTAACTAATGGGTCTATGGCCCGTATTTCCAAATCAACTTAAGTACTGGGCCCGGCCCAACTAACGATTACCACTATTGACGATTCGAAGTAAGAACCCATTAGAGTTTCTCACCGGAAGTGCTAGCAAATTTAGATATGGTGGTCAATGCTCGTGTTATTTGTTAGTTAAGTTTTCTCCGTTCTCGTCCTAATTTTTTTTTTTTTAAATTTCCAAGGGCCGTACCCTTTTCTTATTCCACATTTCCACGATTCAAGTGAACAATATGGGCTATGAAGTGTGGGATTTCGAGAAACCCGTCGTATGAAAACAGGAATCATATCGGGTTTATATTGTTTTTTGTCATAATTTTCTCCAAACATCTGCAAACTGCTTGTCTATTGTTTGGTTTCTCCAATTTCAATCTCCATTAATTATTTCGTTGGATTTCTTAAAGGAACATGACAATGAAAATTTAATGCGTAATTGCAATGAAAGTAATCGAATCAAATTCAACTGAACATTCAACATATATATAGCAAATTTAAACACCAAATTGACATTGCTTGTTGCATAACAGAAATAACCTCTATCACACTTAAACTTAGCTTGAAAAAAAAATCTCTCACACACACACATAAAGGGAAATCAAGCATTCATTTGGCTCCTCCGAGGAGAAGCCAAGTGATGGAAGTGCTTTTCACAGATTGCAGAAAATAATTAGTCGTCCATGCGACGACTGCTGATGTTAGTGCTTGATGGGAGAGGCCTATTCATACCAGGAGAAACATGTGAAGTTTGTGGCGGAAAGCTATTGAAGCTAGGTGGAGGAGTTTCAAGATTCAGTGCAGAGATGGCCTGCTTTATTGATGGTCGATAGCTAACGTCTAGATAAGAACACCATAGCCCGACCACCAATAAGCATTTTGCTTGCTCCTCGTCGAATTCCCCTTCAAGTCTGCTATCAACTGCGTCTAAGATGAGACCTTTTCCGTAGAGGTCCCAAACCCACTCAACTAAGTTCAGTTTACTATCTTCTTCCCTTCTCTCAATCACTTTTCTTCCACAAGCCAGTTCAAGGGCGACAATTCCAAAACTGTAAACATCTGACTCTTTGCTCACTTTCCCGGAGTAGCATTCAGGAGCCAAGTATCCTAGAGTGCCGGCTGGGTTTGTGGTTGTCAAGTCAGCATCATGATCGGCGAGTCTTGCCAGGCCAAAGTCACCTAGCTTTGGATTGAAGTTCGACTCAAGCATGACATTACTTGATTTGATGTCTCGATGAAGCACAGATTGCTCCCATTCTTCATGGAGGTAGAGGAGTGCCGAAGCCAAACCAAGGGCGATTTTGTACCTTGTTTGACAAGGTAGCAAGGCTGGTCCTTTAAAGAGATGGAAGTCGAGGCTTCTGTTTGGCATGAACTCGTAGACAAGGAGAAATTCCCCATGGCCATGGCACCAACCTAGGAGTTGGACCAAGTTCCTATGTCTAAGCTTTCTAATGATCTTCACTTCTGAAATATACTCCTTTTTACCTTGGTTTGATCCGCTCTTGATCTTCTTAACTGCAATTTCCTTGGTTGCTAAAATACCCTTATATACACCACCAAACCCACCTTCCCCCAACTTCCCTTCAATGGAGAAATTGTTGGTTGCCCTGGAAAGCTCAGAATAAGCAAACCTTTTGGGCCCCGCATCCTCACCAAGATCTTCATCATCACATTGATCAGCTTCAATATTCCTGCGCAATATGAACCAAACAATGGCTGTTCCGAAAATTAGAATCAATAAGATACCCACTCCTATGCCCGCAACCAACCCTACCTTGCTTTTAGACCGTCTTCCTTGAGCTCCACCTTGTTGCAGAGTTGGGCTGGCCGGGCTGGGGCTAAGAGCAACACGTTCTTCCAAGGCTGAGCTGAAGCTCCAATCCAGAATCTGGTGAAGTTCAGCCCTAACTCCTGTTCCAGCAGAGAAGCCAACTTGGACCTTTTTGGGCAAAAAAGTACTCAAATCAATTTGGTGTGAAAGTGAGTAACTAATATGGGCTGAACTTTCATTTATGCTCAGGCTGACACTCAGGTTCTTTGTTGTAGAATTGTAAGATATGAAGGCTTGTGCTGTCTTGTTGTTTAGACCAACAGACACATTGACATAAGTTACTGATTTCAATGAATCTACATCAATGCCTATGTGATCAAGAGGAGTTGCATCCCATGGGTTTGAGAAGGTGTCAAACTCAATGGCTACAACAGTTTTATTCTGGACACAGTCGGTGTGGTATTGATTGTTGCTAAACAAGGCAAGACATCCACCACTTGAATCATTAGGGATCGAAGTGTTCTCCGGAACAAGAAGAAAGGTAAGTCCGTCCCTGTTGGATAAATTGGTTTTACTTCTATGTCACAAGTTTGTTGGTTGTTGCATTTAATGTGTTGCTTTAGCTTTAATTTTCTAGTTGTAGGTTTATATTTCCTAAGCTGTTTTTACTAGAGTTATTATGTCCTTTGTAGCTTCACTTTTCAGACTTTGTAGCTTCTCTTGTAAGCTTCAAAGGTCATCTCTTGTCTTTAAATAGTTGTTTTCTCCTTGAATAATATAATAAGACAGTATGAAGAAGATCTTAAACTTCTCTTTGTTCTTCCTCAAGATCCTCCCAAGATTTGTTGTTTCCGCTTCTATGATTTCAGTTTAGAAATCTAACATGGTATCAGAGCCGGGTTCGGCTAGTTTCGGTCTTCGGATTGGTGGGGTCGTTGGCTGGCCTTGTTGACATGTCGCGGGCATTGGTTCCCATATAAGCGCATGTGGCAAGTGCAACTTGTTGGCTAAAAATGTCGTTGCACTTGAGGGGGCGTGTTGGAATAGTGGTTGTCCCACATACCGGTAGTTTAGAGAATACTTGAACAACATATAAGGTTGGTGGGCTACTCCTCTCATTGCCAATTGGTTTTGAGATGGAACCCCGCTCGGGTTTATGTGTTGTTCGAGTCTCCCGTATGTGGGCCCGCACACACGACTTCCCTCCAGCGTCGTATGTGGGTTGCCCACTAGGTTATATGCTAAGGCTTTAATGTTTCACACTTTCAATGTGGGACATTTTTTGTCTCTTCACATTTCAACACGCCCCCGCAAGTGCAACTAGGGTCGTCTTTCGCCTCTAGTTGACACTTGGACAACGGGTCTAGCATCTCATTCTCTTTTTAGCTAGCCCAGGATCGAGAGTCGGGCCGTTTGGCTCTGATACTTGCCAACTGGTTTTAGGATGGAACCCCGCTCGGCTTATGTGCTAGGCTATTAGCGCATAGGCGCACGTGTGCACACGACCCCCGATTCCGAGTCCCAACGGACTTTAGTATGGTATCAGAGCTCATGGTCATGATCCCGAGCTATTGTTTAAAAGGGAAAGAAAAACCTTCTCTTTCAGTTTCAGCCTTCATTACTGAAAATCCCCTTCAGTTTCTGCATGTTCTTTTTTTCTCATCCTTCATTGGCAAGAACTTTCTGGCCTATACTTCACTACAAAGTCCTTGTGATTTCTCAGCCTTCATTGCTTCGAATTTGTTTGTTCCAGCCTCCATTGCTGTAAAATTTCTCCTGTTTTTTCAAAAGCTTCAACCTTTACTCTCTCTAGCCTTCACCGCTGAATCTATTTTTCAGCCTTATTGCTGAAACTCTCTGGTTTCTCATGCCTTAATTGCTGAGAACCTTTCCTGTTTTTTCAGCCTTCATTGCTGAATAATTTGTTTATGGTTCCGGCCTTCATTGCTGGGAAACTTCTCCTGTTTTTCAGCCTTCATTGCTGAAGTATCTTTGTGATTTCTCAAGCCTTCATTGCTGGGAATGTTTTCCGTTTCTTTCAGCCTTCATAGCTGAAGAATATTCAAGGTTTAAGCCTTCATTGCTGAATCTTCGTCCTATTTTTGTGTGTGACATCATGTCCTCTTCAGAGTCAGATTTTTCATCTGCCCTTGTAGAAGAGATGAATGCTGCTAACGAGTCTTATGATTTGGGGTTTCATCTTTTCCCTAGTTTGAATTGGTTCTTCTCCGGTTCACTTCTTGGATTTCCTGAATGCACTCGATTCCTGGAGGTTGCTGTACATTGCTGCCGAGGGTTCTCTCTTTCAGACTTGTTCTGATAGTTCCTTGAGTTTGACTAGGTGCTGATGCTAGAACGGCTGGTGCTATTGTCTTGGACTCTGGCTCGTTTTGATTGGTGTTTGATGATGCATTGCTATTCCAAGGCTGAAGATCTCGGTGTTTGCTGATGAACTTCTGGTGCTACAACAACATTCTCCAAGGAGTGGCAGCCATGTTCATCTATGTTCAACCAATTTGAAGTGCTATTTCCAAGCTGAGTTTGAGGGGAAGTGTTGGATTTCGAGCTTTACAAACTCAGCTTGAGGGGGAGTGTTGGATAAATTGGTTTTACTTCTATGTCACAAGTTTGTTGGTTGTTGCATTTAATGTGTTGCTTTAGCTTTAATTTTCTAGTTGTAGGTTTATATTTCCTAAGCTGTTTTTACTAGAGTTATTATGTCCTTTGTAGCTTCACTTTTCAGACTTTGTAGCTTCTCTTGTAAGCTTCAAAGGTCATCTCTTGTCTTTAAATAGTTGTTTTCTCCTTGAATAATATAATAAGACAATATGAAGAAGATCTTAAACTTCTCTTTGTTCTTCCTCAAGATCCTCCCAAGATTTGTTGTTTCCGCTTCTATGATTTCAGTTTAGAAATCTAACAGTCCCCATAAGCAGCATCACTGGTGGTGGAGGAAGCTTGGGCTATGGTGAAGGTAAAATTGGTTGTAAAATCAGTGAGCCTTTTGGGGCTAGCATCCCATAGTTGGATTGGTTTTGGGTATAATGCTCTACCATAGCTATTTTGGACTGTACCGTCTCTTTGATTTTTGGTAAGCTGAATTTGGGAATTGGAAACGGATGCATCACCCTCTAAATCGACACCTGGGCTGCTTTCAACGAAAGAGGGGAATTCGAAAGACAACGAATTCGTCTTGAGAGGAAGAGATATGAAGAGGAAGAGGAACTTGGCAACGACATGATAACGGTATGATCTGCCAACATGGCAAGATAACCGGTGGCCGGGATAGGTGGAAGCCATTGCAGTTTACAAGGGTTTCAACTACAGTTTGGGAATGTTACCTACAGTTTTGAATGGGGATGGAAGCCTTTAAATTGCTTGGTAGTTATAAACAATTTTTGGGCAATAGCTAATTGTCATTTTTTATATTTTTGTATGTCTGGTGCGACATCATGGATGCTTCATTTGCACTTTGGTATTACTGACTTAATTTTTAACAAATTCGTTCAACTTGTATCAGTGTTCTAACATGGATTCATCTTTAAGCCAGCTTAGTGATGAACTTAACTTTGTCTCCATATACATTTTACTAATAAATCTCATTTGAAGAAACAGTCCCTGACACAAGTTGAGCAATTTCCCTTCTTCTTTTTTCCAAGTTAATAAGAGCAAATGAAGCTTCCCAGAAATTCAAATGCAGTGAGTGGGCAATTAGTATTGCCCACCAAGCAATATTTTACATATATGCTTTTCACCTTGGCATGACCACCGGTCGAATCTACTATAGGTCAAGTGGTCAACGTCGAGTTTGACATATCAAATCACGGGTTGGTATATCTTACCTTGAATCTTAACCCACCAGTAAAACCGATCGACAAGTTCCGCGATCCACTGAGCCAAGGTTTGACCCGACAAGTCATATGAAAATTTCTTTTAAAAAAAAAAAGTTGCCTTTTTTATATTTTGACCGTAATTTTGTTTTAAACAAAATTAATCATGACCTCCTGTTGGTATGGAAATCGATCTGAGATTTACAGTTGTGAATCGAAACGGAAAATGTTGAAGATGGTGAACAGCGAATGGACTCAATGGATTATGGAGGGAAAAGTTTTCTAGACAATGTTATTTGTCTCCCTTGCATTTACAAAGCAGATTTACAAGGCAAGGCCGGCCCAAATAATAGACCCATATGATCAGAACATATTCGGATCCTAACATCGGGTTGTCAAAAAATTAACATATGGGCAGTCCGAATAAATACACAACAAATCTGCGCGTTGAAATTGACGTGCAGGTTTGTGGTAGACTAATTAATTAAAAAAATGTGCTAATTAATTAAAAAGGTATTGCACGATGAAATTGACGTGCATCTCAAAAAGGTGATTTGTGGTGTATCTAAAAAGACTCGCATAAGGCCTAATAGCTATTGATAATATGTGAAAAGGGCTATTGAGAAGATATTTTTAGCTAATTTATTCATTGGTCATTGCATCGAAGATTCCAAATCCAAGAACAATCTGAGAGGTTTCAAATGCTAAGTGTAGATCCCGTACTAGTCTACTACACGTATATACTTCACTCCCTACAACACAAAAATATTTTAACATTTATTTCATTTTTAAAAAATTATTAAAATTATATTTATATTACTAACATCTATGTTTATATATTTATAAAAATTTATTTGAAAAATCATGTTTTATAATTTTTAATAATTGTATTTTTTTATTTATAAATATTGCCCTTTTAATTTTAAAAAATTGCAAAACATAATTTTTTAAAATAAAATTTTATAAATATATAAAAATAGATATTAGTAATATAAATATAAAATTTTCAATTTTTTAAGATAAGTAAAGATTAAAATATATTTGTAATGTAGGGAGGCGGGAAGAGGAGAATATTGTGTGGCAGAAGATCTGCAGTGCAAAGGAAGCCTCCATGTAACCAGAGAATGCAGCAAGTGGGCCATTTAATTAGCTATATCTAACAAAATGCTTTTAACTAGCAAGTAGCAAACATTTTACATAGTTCCACCCCTCCATTTGGCTCTCGATTTGGGCAAAAAATTCGACACCGCAGCCCCTGTTTTGGTACTTGGTCTCTCGAGCCTAGTTCTTGTGGACCGATGCTTTTCAATTCAACCCACAACGACATCAACGGTTAGAGTTAGAAGAATTTTTGTTCACAAGTGGCAGTCCATCAAGCTTAGTCGGAAGATCAGCCATCGTCCCTCTCTAAGCCACCAGCTCAGATATGAAGAAACAATGTTTTGTTGGGCAACGTAATCCGATTTGCAAAAATCACCGCCTCCAACTAAGCCAGCGTCAACCAGTGATCATTAATTTTAATATTTTTTTTTAAATTTAAATTTATCTTATTGTAATTTTAGTTTTAAGTAAAAAAATTTTTTACTGGCGACCCAGGGTTCATCAAGCCATCAAAAGATGGCTTCAAGATCGCTTAGTCGATCTACTTCTTGCCTACTGTAAAAAAAAAAAACATAGTTCCACCCCTCCAGTCTTTGCTAGTTGGCATAATCGTTCCAGGCATTTTTAATACGCAAGCATCAGCCTAAAACTACACAAATCGTTTAAGATTAAGATAGTAGCTTTTTATTCAATGGAAGAATTTTCAATCCAATCTAATTTGATGTTTTTCTTCTTCTTTCTTTTTCTTATAGACGTTTATTCCAACTAGGACAAAAAAACATACTGAAGTATCAAAGGAGAAAAGGCCACGCAAAATTCATCCAAGTTAAATTTTATTGACTCTTTTTCTGTCTAATTTGTTTTATTGTTATCCTACTTTATCGCTGTTTAATTTGCCTCCCGCACTTAGTTTTTCATACTCAATCTTTCTTTGTTTAACTTGACACTCTCTCGATTAGTTCGGATGCTGGGTACAGTCAGGGACGGATCTATTTGAATGATGGGGATGTTCAAGCACCCAAAAAAAAAATTTGTTTTTTTTAGTGTTAATTTCTTCATTTTTTCCGTCAAGCATCCCCAACCCGGAAAAAAAATTACAAAAGAATTTTTTTTTACCCTTAAACATTCTCGGAATGATGAAAATTTTACCTTCAAGTATCCCCTGAATGACAGTCCAGGATCCGCCCCTGCGTACAGCGTACATCCTGATACCCTAGACCTTGATTGCGAGAAATACTGCATTGTTGCTACTGCTGTTCACTCAATGGAGAAATATTCTTTTGATTCATAATCGGTGATCGAATGAAACACCGAAGGGGAGCAGGAGATCCAGACTGATCGGTGACGATAATGCTAATACAATCTAATTAATCAATATGAGAAACGGCCTTTTTTGTATATACTACCTCCGTTCAAAAATATATGTCATTTGATTTTTTGACACGTTTTTTAATGAGCTAAAAACTATATAAAATATTAACTTTTTAAACAATTTTTTTTAATAATATGATACTTATTATTAATAAGTATTTATATTATATTAAAAAATTACTAAAAGATTGATATTTTATATAGTTTGTAGCTCCTTAAAAAACGTGCAAAAAAATCAAACGACATTTATTTCTGAACGGATGTAGTATATATTTTTATTTTTTAATCGTTGTTATTGGGGCAGTGGTGTTTGCCCTCTGGATTGGGTTAAAAGAAACCTCAAGATTCAACAACGTACTTAACAATTGAAGATGATAACTTGTGCTTCATTGATGCATAACTTCCCGGACGGCCCATAATAATTAACCTCCTGAGCGTATAAGAGCATCCCAAGAGTTTCTCTAAAACAATCTCTAAAATAGAGAATGAGAAATCAAATATTCTGAATATTTTTTTGCCCCATTTCAACAGCTTCTCCATTATAGAATCCACCCCCAAAAATATAGAATTTGCTCCAAATTTAGGGAATGACCTCTATATTTTGCCCCCATTCTCTATTTTGGAGAATATAATGGGAAGCTCTTGGAGCAAAAATCATCCCAACATTCTCCAAAAAATGAAGATGGAGAATCTCTTGTCTTGTCTTGGGGATGCTCTAACAAGAGCTCACTCAATTCTCCTTTCCACAATTTCTTTCTGAACTCTCCAACCTCAGCAATGGCTACACTCCTTTTCCTCTTCCTCATGGCATCTCTTCCTGCCAATATGAATTCCCTCTCTTTCGACTTCCCCGATTTCAATCAAAACAAGGACTCCTTGGACACCCAGGATTCCGCATCCTTCTCCAGTTCAGAGCTACAACTTACCCCCAGGAATCAATCCACTGGTAGCCTTACTGATATCCATGGGAGAGCACTCTACAGAACAGCTGTACCTCTATGGGATTCTAGCACCAACAAAAAAGCTGATTTTGCCACCAGTTTCAGCTTCAAGATATCCCCAGATTCATATTTCTTTGGGGATGGGCTTGCCTTTATCCTTGTTCCCGCTAATCTTCAGTTCATTTCTGGTGAGAGTATAGCAGTTCCGAACATGTGTCCTGTTCACGGCGGAGCTCTTGGCATTTATCCATACAATACCTCAGCAACTGCCAACTACAGTTTTGCTTACAACACAAAAATTGTAGCTGTTGAGTTCGATACCTTCGAGAACCCAGAATTTGATCCGAGCGACAGTCACATAGGTATTGATGTAAATCAAATAAAGTCGTCAGCTTATGCCAATGTGTCCGCTGGCCTAGTGAACAAGACCTCACAAGCCTTCATCACTTACAATTCCACAACAAAGAATCTAAGTGTCAGCTTGAATGTAAGTGACACTTCGACTTCAAGCCTGTATAGCGTCTCACAAATCATCGATCTGAGCACTGTTTTGCCTGAAAGGATACATGTTGGCTTCTCTGCTGCAACCGGAGCTGCCGCTGAGAGTCACGATATTCTTTCTTGGAGCTTCAACTCGACCCTGGAAGAAGCTGTGGCGACAAGTCCCGCCCAACCTCCGCAACAAGGTGGAACTCCAGGAAAACGATCTACAAAAAAGGGAAGGGGAGGATTGGTAGCTGGCATAGCAGTGGGCATCTCTCTTATCCTAGTACTGGGAGTATTCATTGCTTGGATAAGATTGCGGAGGAAGAGCAACTCTCAGTTTGATTTTGGTGAAGATTTTGACGCCCAAGCAGGGCCCAAGAGATTCGCTTATGCTGAACTTTCCCAAGCAACCAACAATTTCGCCATTGAAAGGAAGCTGGGAGAAGGCGGATTTGGTGGTGTTTACAAGGGTAATTTAACAGGCCGTGGAAGCCGGGAAATTGCAGTCAAGAAGATCAAAAGTGGATCGAATCAGGGGAAAAAGGAGTACATTGCGGAAGTGAAGATCATTAGCAGGCTTAGACACCGGAACTTGGTACATCTCCTAGGTTGGTGCCATGACAATGGAGACCTGCTGCTTGTGTATGAGTTCATGCCAAACGGAAGTCTTGATGCTCATCTCTTTCGCCGGAAATTAGCTTTGCTATCTTGGCCAACAAGGTACAAAATCACTCTTGGTTTGGCTTCAGCACTGCTCTACCTTCATGAGGAATGGGAGCAATCTGTGGTTCATCGAGACATCAAATCAAGTAATGTAATGCTTGACTTGAACTTCAATCCAAAGTTAGGTGACTTCGGCCTGGCAAGGCTCGTTGATCATGATGCTCGCTTGCAAACCACAGTCCTAGCGGGCACTCCAGGCTACATGGCTCCAGAATGCTTTTCGACCGGGAAAGCGAGTAAAGAGTCAGATGTCTATAGTTTTGGGATTGTCGTCCTTGAAATTGTTTGTGGAAGAAAGGTGATAGAGGTAAAGGAAGAAGATAGTAAGGAGGAACTAGTTGAATGGGTTTGGGACCTCTATGGAAAAGGGCTCATCCTACAAGCAGTAGATAATGATCTGGAAAGGGAATTTGATGAGGAACAAGCAAAATGCTTAATGGTAGTCGGGTTGTGGTGTTCCCATCCAGCGGTTGGCCATCGACCATCAATAAGGCAGGCCATAGCCGCCCTGAACAACGAAACTCCTCTACTGAGCCTGCCACCACAACTTCCAGTGCCTATATATGTTTCACCAGGTATGAATATGTCTCCTTTTTCTTCATACGCATCATCCAACACGACAGAAGGGAATCATCCGCATTCTTCAAGCAACAACATCGATCACCGCAGCATCAACTAGTTCTTCTCATCAATCTGGTAAAAGCATTTATGCTGATTATTCTCCTATGGGAACCAAATGAATGCCATGTTTTAATGAATTCCTTCAATTGTGTGGTGATGGATGATGTCCTTAAAGCTATGTTTGATTTTGCTGTTGTATATGCGTCCTTTTTGTGATAGAATTCAGGTATTCCTATTAAGCAACAAGCTTTGTCAATTTGGTATGTAATAACGGTTTAAAATATATTTTGCATATCTAATGAATGGGTTTTCTCTGTGGTTTGAGGGAAATAAAACAATCATTTCACATAAAAGAGATTTTTTTGCCTGCTCTACGTATGAAACTCCTATTCCAACTCGGCAACTCTCAATAACTCATACTAAAACTTCACATTATATACACCTTTTCAAATACCTTTTGTAATAAATGCATGTGGGACAAAGAAGTACGTTCAAAGGTGATGTTGAAAACCCCCATTGTAAGCAATAGCATTATCTCCAACAAAGAATTGTAGGTGAAGTCGATATGGGTAAGTCACTGAGAGTCATATATGAGTATATAACCGTACCCATTTCGTAACAAATGGGTTACAGTAGTCTATCTATGGTTGAGGCCGAGGTTAACAACGTGAACCACGCAAAAAAGTGCGCAATTCAATCCGACGTATTTTTAAAGGGATGGCTATTGGCATCAACCCAAAAACTGCACAACATATGGCTCCAAATTAAAGAAAGACTTTTGAGTATATGATGACAGGCAGTGTAACACTACCCCTCACATTTTCAATCACAAACTAATTAATCAGTCAATAAGAGGATGTTTATCGGTCAGCCCCGTCTCGGATTCTCAACTTACCTTTCAACTGTCACATCAACTTTAAGAGTATCAATAAAACTTTTTACTACCTCCGTTCCAAAATACATGGGTTTTTAGTTTTCGGCACGTTTTTTAAGGAGCGAAAAACTCTATAAAATATTATTTTTTTAATTAATTTTTTTATATAATTTAATACTTATTAGTAATAAGTATCAAATTATGTAAAAAAATTCATTAAAAAAATAATATTTTATATAGTTTTTCGCTCCTTAAAAAACGTGCCGAAAAGTCAAAACCCATGTATTTTGGAACGGAGGGAGTACATAGGTATTGATTGCACTCACCAACTTACTAATTAATCAGAAAATGTACATACATCTAAAAGTGTTTATATGAACTTTTAAATTTTGTTTTTGACATTTTCACTCGTCAAAAAAATATAAAAATATATTTTTGGTTGTAATTTAATTTTATCTACCCATAGACACCCACTTTGTATATGTTTTGTTGAAAAAAAAAATTAACAATAAGTGGTTCATAAGGTTCACAAGTACTTAGTGGTTCAACCCTCTTACTCTTAGTGGTTCAACCTTTTTACTCATGTGGTTCAACCCTTTTACTCTCAGTGGTTCAGCCATTTTACTTTTAGTGGTTCAACCCTATAAAGAATTGGTTCATGAAAATATAAAGAAGTGGTTCATAAAGTTATAAAGAACTGGTTCATGGAACTATAAAGAAGTACGTGGTTCATGAAGGTATAAAGAATCAATACTATTTATTTCATGAACCAAATATTTACTCCGTGAACCACTTCTATTTATATGCGCTGAACCACTTGGTAATAAAAACCCTGAACCACTTAGTGTAAAAACCCTGAACCACTTGGTATAAAACTCTAAACCACTTAGTATTAAACCCCTGAACCCCTAGCTTTTTTAATTTTATTTCATGGAGTTATAAAGAAGTGGTTCATGAACCTATAAAGAAGTAGTTCATGAAGTTTTCATTCTTTTTTTATTTTCTTTTAATACTCAATTTTTAAATAATTATTTTTTTAAATAAAATGGGTTATGAACCAATACTATTTACTTCGTGAACCACTTATATTTCTGTGTGCTGAATCACTTTGTTTAAAACCCTGAACCACCTAGTATAAAACCCTGAACCACCTAGTATAAAACTCTGAACATGCAACTAGGTATTGAAACGCTAAAACACTTAGTATAAAAACTCTGAACCACTTTATATTTAGGTATAAAACCTTAAACTATTAGTATTAAAAACATCGTTCTGGAAAGAAAGAAAGAGAAAAAGTCGTTGCCACTAAAAGAATTTCTAAGCTAGTTTGCAATTGGAAACAGTGGCTAGGTTGCAACTTTACACACGAAAAAAATTTCTAAGCTAATAAAGTGTAAAATTGTAAAACGCAATTGAAATATACAGACCGAAGCAATTTGCATCAGCATGAAAGAATTCACTTTTCATAGGTTCAATTGCGTATGCCTAATCAATCTGCAAAATCCCTCTTTTCGTACTCTGTAATAAAATGTAATTGTAAGTTGCAAGCAAAACGCTTAATGGTGGTCGGGTTGTGGTGTTCCCATCTAGCCGTTGGCCACCGACCATCAATAAGGCAGGCGATAGCCTCCATGAACGACGAAATTCCTCTACCGAGCCTGCCACCCCAACTTCCGGTGCCTATATATGTTTCACCAGGTATCAATATGTCTCTTTTTTCTTCATATGCATCATCCAATATGACAGAAGGGAATTATCTGCATACTTCATCAAGCAGCAGCATCACCACATCAACAACTAGTTCTTCTCAGCAATCTGAGAAAAGCGCTTCTACTGCTTATCCTCTTTTGAGAGCCTCTTGAAAACTTTGTTCTTGCGCGTTGATCAAGTTTCTTCAGTTTGTATAAACAGATGAATTTTTTATCTACGCTATTGTCTTTGGATAATAATGGTTAGCAAAGTCAATTCGGTAGGTAAAATTTCAATGGAATGTTCAGCTCAATTTTATTCAATTTGCAAAATCAGTTATCCTGTTTCTATTTCCCTATTCAATTCACAAAATCAGTTATGTTCTATTGTATGTTCAGCTTAACTTATTCAAGTATTGGAAATAAGAGTAGTCCAACGGTTGTATTTGTATGCTATAGTTTAGTTCAGTTCACATTTGAGACTCTTTTAGTCTTTTCACATCCCAACACCATTCCATTACCTTGTGAAATTTAGGCCTTGTTTCAGTTGTTTGTTTGAATAGAAGGGAAATAAATCAAATTTTATGTGTACAATTTGTATCACGATCACTTTTTGCGAGTCTAGAAAATGAAAGAGTAATCAAATGACAAGAAATAAAATAAATTTTGTATAGGAAAGGAGGGAATGAGGACAATGGTTAACTTAAAAAATGGACTAGATTCGAAATGTTAAGTATTACATTTTCTTGCCTAAAAATAAACGAGGGTTATTCCAAATGTTTTTTTGTTCTCGCAAAGATTTAACAGCAGCAGGTACATCTATCTATTAATATTACTAATTCTGCTAGCATTTTGCTGACGTGTCGCTCTGTAAATTAACGTTGAATTTTTTAATCAAAAGTTTCCTTTCTTATTAATCGATGTTATTAAGGGAAGTTTAAATATTTATTTCCTATATTATATTCATCACAATCTTATTAAAAATGTCTAGACAATTAATTCAAATGTCAAAATAAAAATCTATTAATAATAATTAATAATTAATAATCTATTAATATTACTAATTCTGCTAGCATTTTGCTGACGTGTCACGCCCACAATTAAAGTTGATTTTTTTATTCAAATGGTATTTTCTTATTGGTCAATATTATTGTTGAAATTTTAAAATATATGTTTCCAAATTTAAATATATTTATTTCCTATTTTAAATATACTGTATTTGTTTAGCCTTTTTTCCTTTGTCACCCCTTTTTGGTAGTTTGCTTTTGGATTGAGGAAGAAAATCTGAATTTATTTGATCTAAAAAGATAAGTTTTTTACCTAATTATATTGACCTATTAATTGATGTGGCTAAAAAAGATAATACTATTTTAATCGCATATCTCAATCACTTAAATTGAAGATCTTTTTAACAAAAAATATACTACATATAAAATTGATTGAAATTACACGTAGATAAATTGATAAGACAATTGTATGACATGGATTAAATTGATTGGACATTTATTAATCGATGTGTAAAAAAAACCTGGTCAGAATGCACCAGAAAAATACACGTAAGCAAATTGCCCCAGAGCCCGCCACATAGGATTTCTACGCCTCTGTTTTAGTATTATATATTGATATTGATATTGATTTGGTTTATGAAATAAGAATAAAATAAATATATATTGCATGTGTATCGATATGATTTCTTATATATTATTTTGTTTCTTTTGTATAATTACCCACTCTTTACCTCACTATCTCATACATATTTCATTTATAATATATTATAATTAATGATATCTTGAAAATTTTTAATACAAAACATTTGTATGAAAAAATATATACTTTATTAAAAAATTGATTTACCATAATTATATGACAACTTCTATATATTTTTTTTTTAGTTTTATCCTAATGATAATATATAATTATATATGTATTTCAAAGTGTATTAGGTGGTGTGTTTGAGTTTTATTACTACTTTACCTTATTAAATTATTTTCAAAATTTGTATTGTATCTCTTTGCAACTAATTTATAAATTTTAAAAAATATTTTATACATATTTTGTTGTGAAAAAGTATATATTAATATAGTATTAAATATATATATATAGAATAATTTACAAATTGAAATGGATCAAAATCTCGCTACACTAGTCAACAACTAATTTTAGTTCGTACTACTTGACGTACACTTATATTTCCTCCCTCTCTTTATTGTTTATAATTACTTTTTTTTTATGACAAAATTTATATTGGTTGCCATGTTATCATTTGACGACCCAAAATTAAAACCGTATTATTCTTAATTAATTTGATGATAATTTATATATAAATTTAGCATTTATAAAGTTTGTATATATTATTTAAATTCATTTTTCATTTTTCCAAAGATAATTAAAAGTCTTTTTTTTTAGCAAAAGACCTTAAAAGTAATAGTAGACATTACTATTTGTATCGTATACATTTGGTAATTAGGGTTCGTTTGGTTAAATGTGGGAATTGAAATCTCCGAGAAGTTACTCCATGGAAATTGAATTCCCGGAAAATCCAATTGACGGAAATTCTAAAAATATGTTTGGTTAATTTTTTATTTTAGGAGATTAAATGAAGTAAATTAAAATTTTCAAGTTAAAAATGGAGGAAGTTGAACTTTACCGAGAGGGACTGGAAAGTGAACTTCCTCAATTTTGGGGAATTCAACTTTCTGCGTTTTTTAATTTCAAAATAACCAATCAAAGTCAATAGTAAGCTTCGTTTTACTAAGTCAGTTGTTTCACTTTCACATTAATTAGGTATTTACTAAGTCAATTATATATATGCATGTCTAATTAATTAAGTTTTACCTTACGTCATACCAAATTAATTAAAAATTATGGATAGACTAAATACAATAACATCATACATGCATCTATCCTGGGTGTGATTTTATGTCAACAGTCAACGTTACGTACTGACGTACTTGTACAATTGGCCGGGACGAACGTGGTATATTGGGATTACCATTTTCTGGTTGTAATTTGTCCACGTTATTATTATGTTCTCCGTATTACAATTTCCTGTTTGTAATTTCACTAATTTGTCCACAATTGACGTGGCACCACGTCGATTAGCTATGCATGCCAAAAGAATTAATGTAAGCTAATGGTAAAATCAAATTAAGGACAAAGACTATAAATTAATAAACCTTTTCTTCAGTGGGAAAGCTAATTCTTGCTCTAACTGCTAGCAAAGGATGATATATATGGGTTTTGCATCAACTTTAATAAGTTTTGAATGAGCAAAAATACAAATTTGTGTTGTATTCTCAAACGTTCAAAATAATGTTTATATACATTTACAAAGGCTAAATTAGAGGCAATGATCAAGAAAGAATATACATAATATGGAAGGGCAATATTTTCTAACGGTCTAGAGATAATCAAGGGTTATTATCTATAGACAATAATAAGAAAAGGTTAAGTTTCCTAATATATATATTTTATTCCTCAATAGTTTTTCTCCATGGCTATCTTGATGAGGAAGTTTATATGCTTCCCCCAGAGACTGAGCCAAGAGGGGCATGGGGGAGCACGTTCCCCTCTCCCTCATTCGAAAAATTACATAAATGTATTCTCCTTGTCGATAGCTTCGTTTTGATATATAATACGCCTTAATCCAATATCTAATTAAAAAGTTATGAATATTTGAAAATTGTAGGTGCATTAATCACTTTAATTTTATTTCAATATATTACAATACTTTTATATTTTACTTAAACTGACATTCACATATTATAATTAATCTCGAGAGCTTTAAAACCATATGTTATATTACTTATTTTGGTAATTTGATACTAAGAAATTGCGCAAGTTTAAAGTTTTCCTTTCTTCGACTATTTCATTTATTTCTTTATTTTTAATGGAGAAAAAACAAGTTTTATCATAAATTGAAGTCATGTTATATATCTTAAAATAACATTATTTATAATTATCATATTACATAGAAACCGTTATGCTACTTTAATCTAATATTTTATTTTTCTCTTTCCGCCATATCATCCAAACATCTCATTTTAATTCTTACTTTTTTCACTTTATCAATACCATCTCTAGCATCTCAAAACTCATTTTTTCCTATCAATTCAATTTACAAATATACCTCTCTCCAATAGTTATTTCCATTATCGATTGTATTATTATATTCATTTTTAAATTTTTATTATTGAATTAATATTATTTTTAAAATAAATAAGGCTAACAATATTTAACCCAATATTTTTTTTAAAAAAAAATTCGAACTACATTGATTAATTAAAAAGATACACCAAAGACAACAACATATAAAATTCGAACACATAAACTTAAATTCCAACTTAACAAATATATTTCGAAATAAAACAACAACATATAAAATACGATGCGAAATGAAAGATACTTCAAACATCTTCAACTAGGTCAAAATTGATATTACTATTTAAAAATAATTTTTTTGGTAGTATTTTATAAAATTGTATCCAAAAAAATATTTTTTTTTCCAAAATATGGTCAAACATATTCGAAATTGATGTTTGTGTGTAGATAAAAATGAATCTATATTGTGGTAATTTTTAATTTTTTTTTTTACATTTTCAATTTCGAAAATTAGAGAAATCTAGCTCTAGGACAAATAATCACCACTTTTCAATTTTCTTGAGCTTTCTCATGCCAGCTCTCCTTTCTGGACTAACCCATCTAGTTGTCCAATTGCTCATGATTTATCAACCAGTTAATTAGTTGAAAATAGAAATTAACACCAACAGGGCAACATGTTTAGTTGAAATTTGAGACTCCTCTTATCACATTTCCAACACGTTTAGTTGATAACAACATCGTATTGTGAGATTTAGGGTGTGTTTGGATTCCAAATGCATTATTTTTATAATGAAAAATGATAAGGCGGTGTTTGATCAACATAATTTTTAAGTTGCTTAAATTATGGTGATTTTGGATTCCACGATTTATTAATTATAATGTAATTATTTTATCTCAATTTACGTGATTATTTGATTAAATTATGATTTTACCTCGTTTTCAATGAGATTTTTATTTTTACGTCCAAACGGTCACGTAAAACGAGGTAAAATAATTACATTATAATTAAAATGCAATGGAATCCAAACACGCCCTTATTCTACCCAGCATTTTTATCGACTTCCAATCCAGACCCATTCTTTGCTAGCTAGTTGGCGTCATGAAGACATTTCTAATACGCGAGATAATTTATATGACAGGCTACCACCATTTCTGAACCTCAACTCCAAATCAGCAATGGCTTCCGAGTTAGGCTGCCTTCTCCGCCAAACACTCCTTTTCCTCTTCGCCATGGCATCTCTTCCTGCCAATATGAATTCCCTCTCTTTCGACTTCCCCGATTTCAATCAAAACCTGGACTCCTTGGACAGACAGGATTCCGCATCCTTGTCCAATTCACAGCTACGACTTACCCCCTATCAATCCAGTGGCCTTAAAAGTGTCCATGGGAGAGCACTATACAGAACAGCTGTGCCACTTTGGGATGCTAGCACCAACAAGATGACTGATTTTGCCACCAGTTTCAAATTCAGCATAGCCTCGAATTCGAATATTGTCGGGGATGGGCTTGCCTTTCTCCTTGTTCCCACTAATATTCAGTTCATTTCCGGTGCCAATGGCGAAGCTCAAAACATTTCTACTGTCGGTGGCGGAACTCTTGGCATTTATCCATTCAATACAACGACAGCTGCCAACTACAGTTTTGCCTATAACACCAAAATTGTAGCTGTTGAGTTTGATACTTACAAAAACCCTTGGGATCCAAGCGACAGTCATATAGGAATCGATGTGAATCAAGTCAAGTCAACAGCTTATGTTAATGTCAATGTGTCTGATGGCCTAGTGAACAAGACCTCACAAGCCTTCATATCTTACAATTCTACAACGATGAACCTCAGTGTGAGCTTGAGTGTAAATGGTAGTTCAGATCTTTTTGGGGTCTCATACATCATTGATTTGAGGACTGTTTTGCCTGAAAGGATACATGTTGGTTTATCTGCTGCAACAGGAGATGCTGGTGAACTTCACAACATTCTTTCTTGGAGCTTCAACTCAACCTTGGAACCAAAGAAGGGCAATCGAGGATTGGTAGCTGGCATCACAGCAGGCATCTCTCTGATCCTTGTAATCGGAGTAGTTATTGCTTGGATAAGATTGAGGAGGAACAGTCCCAGCGAGAGCAATGCTCAGATTGATTTTGGTGAAGATTTTGACGCCCAAGCAGGGCCCAAGAGGTTCGCTTATGCTGAGCTTTCCCAAGCAACCAACAATTTTGCCATCGACAAGAAGCTGGGAGAAGGCGGATTTGGCGGTGTTTACAAGGGTATTTTAACAGGCCCTGGAAGCCGGGAAGTTGCAGTTAAGAAGATCAAAAGTGGATCGAGCCAGGGGAAAAAAGAGTACATTGCAGAAGTGAAGATCATTAGCAGGCTTAGACACCGAAACTTGGTACAACTCCTGGGATGGTGCCATGACAATGGAGAACTACTACTTGTCTATGAGTTCATGCCAAACGGAAGTCTGGATGCACATCTCTTTAGCCGGAAATTAGCCTTGCTATCTTGGCCAACAAGGTACAAAATCGCTCTGGGTTTGGCTTCATCGCTGCTCTACCTACACGAAGAATGGGAGCAATCTGTGGTTCACCGAGACATCAAATCAAGTAATGTAATGCTTGATCTAAACTTCAATCCAAAGCTAGGCGACTTCGGCCTAGCAAGACTTGTTGATCATGATGCTGGCTTGCAAACCACAGCCCTAGCCGGCACTCCAGGCTACATGGCTCCAGAATGCTTTTCTACCGGGAAAGCAAGTAAAGAGTCAGATGTCTATAGTTTTGGGATTGTCGCACTTGAAATCGTTTGTGGAAGGAGGGTGATTGAGGTAAGGGAAGAAGCTAGTAAGGAGAAACTAGTTGAATGGGTTTGGGACCTCTATGGAAAAGGGCTCATCCTACAAGCAGTGGATAACGGCCTAGAAGGGGAATTTGATGAGGCACAAGCCAAACGGTTAATGGTGGTTGGGTTGTGGTGTTCCCATCCAGCGGTTGGCCACCGACCATCAATAAGGCAGGCCATAGCCGCCCTGAACAACGAAACTCCTCTACCGAGCCTGCCACCACAACTTCCAGTGCCTATATATGTTTCGCCAGGTATGAATATGTCTCTTTTTTCGACATATACATCATCCAACACGACTGAAGGGATCTATACGCATACTTTAAGCAGCAGCATCACCACAACAACAACTAGTTCTTCTCAGCAATCTGAGAAAAGCACTTCTGCTGCATATCCTCTTTTGGGAACCAACTGAATGCCATGTTTTAATTAATTCCTTCATTTGTGTGGTGTTGGATAATGTCCTTAAAGCTATGTTTGATTTAGCTGTTGTATATGCGTCCTTTTTGTGATAGAAGTCAGTTATTCCTATTAAGCAACAAGCTATGTCAATTGGGTATTTGTAATAACGGTTGAAAATATATTTTGCATATCTTATGAATGGATTTTCTCTGTGGTTTGAAGGAAATAAAAAATTAAACTTTCTTTCAGCTGCATCTGTTATGCATCCATTTCCATACATCGATCGATCTTTCCCTAAATTAGATATAGGTGCTGGTAGCACGGGCAAAGCATTTCTGGCCCCGCCCAAGACCTGTGGACCGGAATTCATATCAGACTCATGCTTGGAGCAACTCAAACTTCGAAGAAACAGTTAAGCCCCAACTCGGCGCCAAGCCCATGTATTTAGGTTCAGTCCTTGGTTTGCCTTTCTTTTGAATTTTGGTTTTTGGTTTGATCCGGTTTTATCGGATTTTGAACTGTTAGGTGATTTTGTGTCAACTGGCCTACTATTAGGACGGTTTTGTGTAATTTGCCCACATTCTTACACCCAGCAGAAAACCAAAATGATTCCGTTCAAACTACCATTACAAAAGAATCAGTACTTAGCCGCCTACAGTCAGAGAGTCCATAAGAAGACGCAAGTAATTGACCTGAAGATGCATCCATCCATTATACTAAAACCAAGACAAGTTAATGAAGCAACCATGAACATGTAACCAGATAATGCAGCAAGTGGGCAATTAGCTATAGCTGACGAAATGCTTTTAACCATACGATGCATCCATAAGAAGACGCAAGTAATTGACCTGAAGAGGCATCCATCCATTATACTAAGGGCTAGTTTGGTTTACATTTTAGAAAGTTAAGGTATGAGAAAATGAACGTAGTCCATTTATAGTTTAAAATACATTGTTAAAAAATTTAATCATTAGCGTCTCCTCTAACTTTTCATATAAAATTGGTTTTGTTTCTCCTTATTTCAATCACTCGTTTGAACAAGGTAATCTTATCCCCTATACTTCTCTAATCATTACCTTTTATATCTTATTTTTCATATAAAAAATAACATTCTTCTCTTATCTAGATATATTTTTCTATACAAAATTAGTTTTCATTCCGTTAACCTTGCACAAGTCCTTTCCGGTGAGCCATTCCGGAATGGTGTACCAAAGGATGCATCCATGTAACCAGAGAATGCAGCAAGTGGGCAATAATTAGCTATATAGCTAACAAAATGCTTTTAACTAGCAAACATTTTACAGACTTCAACCCGTCCAGTCTTTGCTAATCGATCCAAGCAATTTTAATACGCGAGCATCCGTCTAAAACTAAAAATCGTTTTAAGATTAAGATAGTAGCTTTTTATTCAATGGAAGAATTTTCAATCCACTCTCATTTCATATTTTGCTTCTTCTTTTTTTGACTGGTTGAGGAACAACGAAATCAGCAACTGCACAAGCACCCTCGAGTGGCCCATAATAACCTCCTAAGCGTATAACAAGCTCTCACTCAATTCTCCTTTCCACCATTTCTTTCTGAACTCTCCAACTCATCAGCAATGGCTACACTTCTTTTCCTCTTCCTCATGGCATCTCTTCCTCCCAATATGAATTCCCTCTCTTTCAATTTCCCCGATTTCAATCAAAGCAAGGACTCCTTGGACATCCAGGATTCCGCATCCTTCTCCAGTTCAGAGCTACAACTTACCCCCAGAAATCAATCCACTGGTAGCCTTAATGGTGTCCATGGGAGAGCACTCTACAGAACAGCTGTGCCTCTATGGGATGCTAGCACCAAAAAAAGGGCTGATTTTGCCACCACTTTCAACTTCCAGATATCCTCAGATTCAAATAATGTCGGGGATGGGCTTGCCTTTCTCCTTGTTCCCGCTAATCTTGAGTTCATTTCTGGTTACGGTAGCGGAGTTCCAAACATGTCTACTGTTGGTGGCGGAGCTCTTGGCATTTATCCAGTCAATTTGTCAGCGACTGCCAACTACAGTTTTGCTTACAACACAAAAATTGTAGCTGTTGAGTTCGATACCTTCAACAACGCACCATTTGATCCGAGCAGCAGTCATGTAGGTATTGATGTAGATCAAATAAAGTCGTCAGCTTATGCCAATGTGTCCGCTGGCCTAGTGAACAAGACCTCACAAGCCTTCATAACTTATAATTCCACAACAAACAATCTAAGTGTCAGCTTGAATATTGTAAGTGACACTTCGACTTCGAGCCTATACAGCGTCTCACAGATCATTGATCTGAGCACTGTTTTGCCTGAAAGGATACATGTTGGCTTCTCTGCTGCAACAGGAGGTGGTGCTGAGAGTCACGACATTCGTTCTTGGAGCTTCAACTCGACCTTGGAAGAAGCTGTGGTTACCAAAAAGGGCAGGGAAGGATTGGTAGCTGGCATAGCGGTGGGCATCTCTCTTATCCTAGTACTTGGGGTATTTATTGCTTGGATAAGATTGCGGAGGAACAGCCCTAACGAGAGCAACACTCAGTTTGATATTGGTGAAGATTTTGACGCCCAAGCAGGGCCCAAGAGATTCGCTTATGATGAAGAGAGCAACGCTCAGTTTGATTTTGGTGAAGATTTTGACGCCCAAGCAGGGCCCAAGGGGTTTGCTTATGATGAACTTTCCCAAGCAACCAACAATTTCGCCAATGAAGGGAAGCTGGGAGAAGGCGGATTTGGTGGTGTTTACAAGGGTATTTTAACAGGCCCTGGAAGCCGGGAAATTGCAGTCAAGAAGATCAAAAGCGGATCGAATCAGGGGAAAAAGGAGTACATTGCGGAAGTGAAGATCATTAGCAGGCTTAGACACCGGAACTTGGTAAAACTCCTGGGTTGGTGCCATGACAATGGAGAACTCCTGCTGGTCTATGAGTTCATGCCAAACGGAAGTCTTGATGCTCATCTCTTTAGCCGGAAATTAGGTTTGCTATCTTGGCCAACAAGGTACAAAATCACTCTTGGTTTGGCCTCAGCGCTGCTCTACCTTCATGAGGAATGGGAGCAATCTGTGGTTCATCGAGACATCAAATCAAGTAATGTCATGCTTGACTCGAACTTCAATCCAAAGCTAGGTGACTTTGGTCTGGCAAGACTCGCTGATCATGATGCTGACTTGAAAACCACAAACCCAGCCGGCACTCTAGGATACATGGCTCCTGAATGCTTTTCGACTGGGAAAGCGAGTAAAGAGTCAGATGTCTATAGTTTTGGGATTGTCGTCCTTGAAATTGTTTGTGGAAGGAAGGTGATCGAGGTAAAGGAAGAAGATAGTAAGAACCTAGTTGAGTGGGTTAGGGACCTCTATGGAAAAGGGCTCATCCTACACGCAGTAGATAATGATCTAGAAGGGAAATTTGATGAGGAACAAGCAAAACGCTTAATGGTGGTCGGGTTGCTGTGTTCCCATCCAGCGGTTGGCCATCGACCATCAATAAGGCAGGTCATAGCCACCTTGTACAACGAAACTCCTCTACCAAGCCTGCCACCACAACTTCCAGTGCCTATATATGTTTCACCTACAGGTATGAATTGAATATGTCTCTTTTTTCTTCATACACATCATCCAACATGACAGAAGGGAATTATCCGCATACTTCAAGCAGCAGCATCACCACATCAACAAGACAACAACTAGTTCTTCTCAGCAATCTGGGAAAAGCACTTCTGCTGCTTATCCTCTTTAGGGAGCCTCTTGAATACTGTGGTCAATTGCTGATCAAGTTTCTTCAATTTGGATAAACAGATGAATTACTGATCTACGATATTGTTTTTGGGTAATAATGGTTTGCAAAGTCAATTCGGTAGGTAAAATTTCTATGGAATGTTCAGCTCAATTTTATTCAATTTGCAAAATCAGTTATCCTGTTTCTATTTCCCTATTCAATTTGCAAAATCAGTTATGATCCTGGATAGGTTTTTTTAAAGGTAGGTGTTAGAGGTGTGAATGAGACCAAAAAGTGTCCACATCGGAAAGTTGAACCTAACAAGCCCTAGTATATGAGTTGGTGGGCTACTCCTTCTATTGCCAATTGATTTTAAAATGGAATCTCACTCGGCTTGTGTGCTAGGCTACTAGCGCATGTGCGCCTGTGCACACGAGCCCCAGTCATCAGTTCGAGTCGGACTTCGATAGTAGGAAGACTTCGATGGTAGGAATTCAAAAATACCAAACAAACTATTGTATGGTAAATCGAGAGGCTAAACAAATGGCACATGGACCAACCGTCATAACAACTACAAAGAAACACAAAACAAAAAAGAAAATGATCGACACAACTGATGATCACAGCAGCAATCACACCGTCAAGTGTGGAAGTTGAGGAAGACTCAGGGATGCATTGCGAATGCCGAGAATACGAGAGAGCTAGTCGAGAAACTAACGCGACGGTGTCGAGACGAAAGACAAAAACCTATCCAGGAAAAAGACATCTCCTATGGAAGTATAAAAAAAATTTAATAAAAATTTTCAAGCAACTTATAAAAAGATTATGCAAAATAACTTAAAGTAAAATAATTTTAATTGTACTATAAAATAACAGATTTTGTAACAACTTAAGATATATGAGATTGAGAATTAATATAAATATTTTTATGATAATATTTTATAATAATAAAATCTTATCTATCTATCTATATCTATATTTATATATACATATACTAAAACCGATGCATGGGTGCCTACGTGGCGGCGCGTGAGTGCATCTGCTTACGTGGCGGCGTGTGAGTGCATCTCGCAAAGCTTTCTCCCGTCAAAAAGGAAATCTAATAAAAAATAATTAGATAGTTATAATGATATAATCTATATAATTAAAAAAGATTAAATAATTATTTTATTTTATTATTAACTCATATAATTAGATAGATGCAATATCTTATAAAAGAGTCAATATTATATATATAAGGAAAAAACTCTATCTAACAAAAAGGATTTACTATGCCATCTTTAATTACTACTTATTCCAATTTTTTGTGGGATTTTTTAATTACCGTGTATATGCTATAAAAGGTCTCAATTGCCATTTATTCGAATTATGTTCATTGTAAACTCTCGAAAGAGGTGATCATATAATTTAAGAGAGATTTATTTTTCAAAAATGCATTGTTGCCTACGTAGCGGCGTGTAAGTGCATCTGCTTACGTGGTGGCACGTGAGTGCATCTCGCAAAACTTGCTCCCGTCAAAAAAGAAATCTAATAAAAATAAGAAGATAGTTCTAATCTATATAATTAAAAATAATTATTTTATTTTACCATTAACTCATATAATTGAATAGTTGGAATATCTTATAAAAGAGTAAATATTATATAAGGAAATAACTACATCAATATAATTAAACACAATAATAATAATAAATTTCGCATATACAGATATACAAATTGTCATAGTGTATCTCCATCTGGATTATAAATAATCTATCCAATGGACGGTTTATATATAAATTACACCATATGGACGGGACCTAAAAAAGAAATTAGGTTCACCCATTTGCCATATAGACGAATTTTATGGTGGGTCTTTGGGGTCTAGGCGGGTCTTGGTGACCTTGAAGGCCTTGGCGGAGGGTGAGGTAAGGGGTTTAGGCGGGGGTCTAGGCGGATCTTGAAGGATTTTTTTAGAACAATGATCATAATTACCAAAAATATTAATAGATACATAGTAGCAAATATTTGATAGGTTTTATCGATTATTTTTTATGTAAAGAATTATTTATATCAAAATTAATTATTTCATAGTTATTTTTATTTATATCTATATTATTTTTTAGGAGAATGAGTTATTTAGATCTAGATTAATTTTAATCTTATATTTTCAATTATTAGTTTAACTATCATAATGTAATTCATATTTATTTATTTATTTTTATATTTATAATATATTTTTTTATGGATAATAAATGTAATTTTATAATATTGTGTTCATTCCCGTGCAGGGGACGGAGCATACACTAGTTATTAGATATAATGAACTAAAATTGTAGCTGTTGAGTTCGTTCCAGACGATCGCCTTCTCGCGCTCCTCGATCCATCTTGGTGCCGCCAGACTCATCCAACGTCGGACACTCACCTACGCCGCCTGACGAACGCTGGACACTCACCGATGCCAGATCTGGAACGAGGTGAGAGAGAGGGGGCATGGACGGCAAAGACGAGATAAACTGGGGGAATTTGGAAGGGATGGACAAATTCCCAATTTGTCTCAAACCTTGGACATTTTGCCAATAAGGCCAAAAAAGTGTCTATTCTACGAATTTTCTCAATTGTTTTTAACTACCAAGCATCCATGTAACCACATAATGTAGCAAGTGGACAATTAGCTATAGCTAAACAATGCTTTTAACCAGAAGATGGATCCATAAGAAGACTCAAGTAATTGACCTGAAGATACGCATCCATCTATAATACTAAAACTATTAAACTAACACAAGTTGAACACTTTTTTTTTTTTTTAATCAAGTCAATAAAACCAAATGAAGCATCCATTTAACCAGAGAATGCAGCAAGTGGGCAATTAACTATAGCTAAAAAAGTGCTTTTAACTGGCAAGCACTTTGTTGATGCAGTGCGAGTTGTGGTGCGTTTGGTCTTGATCGTGGGGAGTTCAAGATGATTATCTCAGACTCCTAGAAGGAAGATCCAAAGATTCATATATAACATCTACCATTCACATATTTTCATAGAAGTAAACAATATATAACTGGATCCTAATATATCTTATGATCAACCTGCATATTTCAAAGCTGAAAAATGACATGTTGGTGTAACCATACTGTATGCTTGCAATTGCAAAAGAGCTATAAACAAAATGCCAGTTGGGTGAAAAGAAGAAGAAAAAGTACTAACAACTTGATATAGATTAAATAAAAAAGATTAAGAATAATAATACATATAAAAACAATAGAACTCACTTTTTTTTTCTTTTTTTTTTTTGACTGGTTGGGAAGAACGAAATCAGCAACTGCAGAAACCCCCCGGGCAGCCCATAATAACCTCCTAGCTGTATGACAAGCTCTCACTCAATTCTCCTTTCCACCATTTCTTTCTGAACTCTCCAACCTCAGCAATGGCTACACTCCTTTTCCTCTTCCTCGTGGCATCTCTTCCTGCCAATATGAATTCCCTCTCTTTCGACTTCCCCGATTTCAGTCAACATTTGGACTCTTTGGACATCCGGGGTGATGCATCCTTTTCACAGTCACAGATACAGCTTACCCCAAGAAATCAATCCACTGGTGATCTTCTGGGCAAGCATGGGAGAGCACTGTACAGAGCAGCTGTGCCACTATGGGATGCTAGCACCAAAAGGATGGCTGATTTCTCCACCAGTTTCATCTTCAGCATAGCCTCGGATTCGAATAATGTTGGGGATGGGCTTGCCTTTCTCCTTGTTCCAAACAATACTCAGCTCCCTGATTTAGCCGCTGGCGGATCCTTGGGAATTTATGCTCTCGGTGAAAATACAACCGCCTTTGCCAATGGCACAACAATTGTCGCGGTTGAGTTCGACACCTTCTACAATCCATCGTGGGATCCGAGCAACAGTCACATGGGTATTGATGTAAACTCGGTAAACTCAACGGCTTATGTCAATGTGTCTACTGGCCTAGTGAACAAGACCTCACAAGCCTTCATATCTTACGATTCTACAACAAAGAATCTAAGTGTCAGCTTGAGTGTGAGTGACACTGTCACTTCGGTTATTTACAGTCTCTCACAGATCATCGATCTGAGCACTGTTTTGCCTGAAAGGATACAAGTTGGTTTCTCTGCTTCAACAGGATTGAGTGCTGAACTTCACAACATTCTTGCTTGGAACTTCACCTCAAACTTGGAAGAAACTGTTGCTCTTAGTCCTGCCCAACCTCCGAAACAAGGCGGAACTCCAGGAACACGATCTGCGAAAAAGGGCAAGGAGGGATGGGTAGCTGGCATCACAGTGGGTATCTCTCTTATCCTAGTATTCGGCTTAGTTATTGCTTGGATAAGATTGCGAAGGAAGAGCCCTAGCGAGAGCAACACTCAATTTGATTTTGGTGAAGATTTTGGCGCCCAAGCAGGGCCAAAGAGGTTCGCTTATGCTGAACTTTCCCAAGCAACCAACAATTTTGCCATCGACAGGAAGCTAGGAGAAGGCGGATTTGGAGGTGTTTACAAGGGTATTTTAACAAGCACTGGAAACCGGGAAATCGCAGTCAAGAAGATCAAAAGCGGATCGAACCAGGGGGAAAAGGAGTATGTTGCAGAAGTGAAGATCATTAGCAGGCTTAGACACCGGAACTTGGTACAGCTCCTGGGTTGGTGTCATGACAATGGAGAACTAGTGCTTGTCTATGAGTTCATGCCAAATGGAAGTCTAGATGCACATCTCTTTCACCGGAAATCAACCTTTCTATCTTGGACAACAAGGTACAAAATCGCTCTTGGTTTGGCTTCCTCACTTCTCTACCTTCATGAAGAATGGGAGCAATCTGTGGTTCATCGAGACATCAAATCAAGTAATGTTATGCTTGATCAAAACTTCAATCCAAAGCTAGGCGACTTTGGCCTGGCAAGACTCGTTGATCATGATGCTGGCTTGCAAACCACAGCCCTAGCCGGCACTCCAGGCTACATGGCTCCAGAATGCTTTTCTACCGGGAAAGCGAGTAAAGAGTCAGATGTCTATAGTTTTGGAATTGTCATCCTTGAAATTGTTTGTGGAAGGAAGGTGATCGAGGTAAAGCAAGAAGCTGGTAAGGAGAACCTAGTTGAGTGGGTTTGGGACCTCTATGGGAAAGGGCTCATCCTAGATGCAGTGGATAACGGTCTAGAAGAGAAATTTGAAGAGGAACAAGCCAAACGCTTAATGGTGGTCGGGTTGTGGTGTTCCCATCCAGCCGTTGGCCACAGACCATCAATAAGGCAGGCCATTGCTGCCCTGAACGACGAAACTCCTCTACCGAGCCTACCACCACAACTTCCGGTGCCTATATATGTTTCACCAGGTATGAATATGTCTCTTTTTTCTTCATACGCATCATCCAACATGACAGAAGGGAATTATCCGCATACTTCAAGCAGCAGCATCACCACATCAACAACTAGTTCTTCTCAACAATCTGGGAAAAGCACTTCTGCTGCTTATCCTCTTTTGGGAGCCTCTTGAATACTTTGGTCAATTGCTGATCAAGTTTCTTCAATTTGGATAAACAGATGAATTACTGATCTACCATATTGTCTTTGGGTAATAATGGTTTGCAAAGTCAATTCGGTATGTGTAAAATTTCAATGGAATGTTCAGCTCAATTTTATTCAATTTGCAAAATCAGTTATCCTGTTTCTATTTCCCTATTCAATTTGCAAAATCAGTTATGTTCTATTGTATGTTCAGCTTAACTTATTCAAGTATTGGAAATAAGAGTAATCCAACGGTTGTATGCTAAGCTAGTTTAGTTTAGTTCACATTTGAGACTCTTTTAGTCTTTTCACATCCCAATACCATTCCATTGCCTTGTGAGATTTAGGCCTTTTCAGGGTAGGGAATAGAAGGGACAGAAATCAAATTTTACGTGTGAAATTTGTATAATTATCACTTTTTATGAGTCTAGATAATGGAAGAGCGAAATGGTTAGAGCATCTAGAGATATGGTTAACTTATGTTCAGATTAGTTAATCAAATGAAGGGAAATAAAACAAATTTGGTATGAAAAATGAGGACAATGGTTTGCTTAAAAAATGAACTAGATTCGAAATACTAACCATTACCTTTTCTTACCTAAAAACAAACAAGGGGTTGCCAAATGTTTTTATGCTCTAACAAAGATTTATTGAACTCAAAGTGTAGCATGTGATTTCGCAATACACTCGAATGGTAGCGGCATAGGACCTTCATTGCTGGATGCTGGGGAGATACTGAAGTTAGAAATTTACACTCTCCAATCAGAAAATTTTGCGGCTTGAGCTAGTGGTTTTTTTTTATTTTTGTGTGTGTGAAAGAGGAAGAAGAAGAAAAACACTGTATAAAAATGGAATTCATTGTTATTTCACCGAATACACAAACTATGGGATAATAACTGTATTTATACAAGAGCTACACGCTCCTCAGTCCTCTCTAACTGAAATGGTAACTAATTTGTCCTAGCTGGCATCTGCTTCTTTCCATAGTCAGCTGGTGATGGCTCTGTCTTATACAAGTCAATAAATAAGATCAAATGAAGCATCCAGGTAACCAGAAAATGCAGAAAGTGGTCAAAAAGTTACTGCCATAAAATGATAAAATTGTTTTCAACTACCATTCATTCTACCAAAAAGCATTTTACTGCCTTCCAACCCGAACCCATACCTTGCAAGTTGGCATCATGAAGACATGTCTGCTAGTGGAAAAGATAATGTCTTATTTCGCGGAAATGAAGCGCTTTACATCGTGACAAGAAACCAGCAACTGCACAGAAAACAAAACCAGCAGCTGTACAAGCCGCCTTTAACACTACAGTAATAAGCTTCTAGCATATGAAAGGCTACCACCATTTCTAAAACTCAACTCCATACCAGCAATGGCTTCCGTGTTAGGCTGCTTTCTCCGCGAAACACTCATTTTCCTCTTCCTCATGGCAGCTCTTCCTGCCAAGATGAATTCCCTCTCTTTTGACTTCCCCAATTTCGATCAAAACAAGGACTCCTTGGACACCCAGGATTCCGCATCCTTCGCCAGTTCAGAGCTACAACTTACCCCCAGGAATCAATCCACTGGTAGCCTTAATCGTGTCCATGGGAGAGCACTATACAGAACAGCTGTACCTCTATGGGATTCTAGCACCAACAAAAAGGCTGATTTTGCCACCAGTTTCAGCTTCCAGGTATCCTCAGATTCAAATAATGTCGGGGATGGGCTTGCCTTTATCCTTGTTCCCGCTAATCTTGAGTTCATTTCTGGTTACGGTAGTGGAGTTCCAAACATGTCTACTGTTGGTGGCGGAGCTCTTGGCATTTATCCAGTCAATTTGTCAGCGACTGCCAACTACAGTTTTGCTTACAACACAAAAATTGTAGCTGTTGAGTTCGACACCTACAACAACGTACCATTTGATCCGAGCAGCAGTCATGTAGGTATTGATGTAAATCAAATAAAGTCGTCAGCTTATGCCAATGTGTCCGCTGGCCTAGTAAACAAGGCCTCACGAGCCTTCATAACTTACAATTCCACAACAAAGAATCTAAGTGTCAGCTTGAATGTAAGTAACACTACGACTTCGAGCCTGTATAGTGTCTCACAGATCATCGATCTGAGCACTGTTTTGCCTGAAAGGATACATGTTGGCTTCTCTGCTGCAACAGGAGCTAATGCTGAGAGTCACGACATTCTTGCTTGGAGCTTCAATTCATCCTTGGAAGAAACTGTTGCAACGAGTCCTGCCCAACATCCGCAACAAGGTGGAACTGGGAATCCGTCTACAAAAAAGGGCAAGGGAGGATTAGTAGCTGGCATAGCAGTGGGCATCTCTCTTATCCTAGTAATCGGAGTAGTTATTGCCTGGATAAGATTGCGGAGGAAGAGCACCAAGGAGAGCAGCACTCAATTTGATTTTGGTGAAGATTTTGACGCCCAAACAGGGCCCAAGAGATTCGCTTATGCTGAGCTTTCCCAAGCAACCAACAATTTCGCCATCGAAAGGAAGCTGGGAGAAGGCGGATTTGGCGGTGTTTACAAGGGTATTTTAACAGGCCCTGGAAGTCGGGAAATTGCAGTCAAGAAGATCAAAAGCGGATCAAACCAGGGGAAAAAGGAGTACATTGCAGAAGTGAAGATCATTAGCAGGCTTAGACACCGGAACTTGGTACAGCTCCTGGGTTGGTGCCATGACAATGAAGAACTACTGCTTGTCTATGAGTTCATGCCAAATGGAAGTCTAGATGCCCATCTCTTTCGCCGGAAAGTAACCTTGCTATCTTGGCCAACAAGGTACAAAATCGCTCAGGGTTTGGCTTCATCGCTGCTCTACCTACATGAAGAATGGGAGCAATCTGTGGTTCACCGAGACATCAAATCAAGTAATGTTATGCTTGATCTAAACTTCAATCCAAAGCTAGGAGATTTTGGCCTAGCAAGACTCGTTGATCATGATGCTGGCTTGCAAACCACAGCCCTAGCTGGCACTCCAGGCTACATGGCTCCTGAATGCTTTTCGTCTGGGAAAGCGAGTAAAGAGTCAGATGTCTATAGTTTTGGGATTGTCATCCTTGAAATTGTTTGTGGAAGGAAGGTGATCGAGGTAAAGGAAGAAGCTAGTAAGGAGAACCTAGTTCAGTGGGTTTGGGACCTCTATGGAAAAGGGCTCATCCTAGAAGCAGTGGATAATAGTCTAGAAGAGGAATTTGATGAGGAACAAGCAAAACGCTTAATGGTCGTCGGGTTGTGGTGTTCCCATCCAGCCGTTAGCCACAGACCATCAATAAGGCAGGCCATATCTGCCCTGAACGAAGAAACTCCTCTACCAAGCCTGCCACCACAACTTCCCGTGCCTATATATGTTACACCAGGTATGAATATGTCTCTATTTTCTTCATACACATCATCCAACCTGACAGAAGGGAATTATCCGCTTACTTCAAGCAGCAGCGTCACCACAGCAACAACTAGTTCTTCTCAGCAATCTGGGAAAAGTACTTCTGCTGATTATCCTCTTATGGGAGCCTCGTGAATACTTTGTTCAATTGCTGATCAAGTTTCTTCAATTTGGATAAATAGATGAATTTCAGATCTACAATATTGTCTTTGTGTAATAATGGTTATTCTATTATCCAGGTAGCAAAATCAATTCGGTATGAATGTAAATTTTCTATTGAATGTTGTTCAGCTCAATTTTATTCAATTTGCAAAATCAGTTATGTTATATTGAATGTTCAGATCAACTTATTGAAGTATTGGTAATATAAGGAGTAGTAGTCCACCGGTTGCAAAATCAGTTATGTTGTATTGAAGTATTGGTAATATAAGTATTGTTAAAGGATGGGAAATTACCTCCAGATTCAAGTCGACTTTGTGTCCCGTGTCTTTAATCGAAATTACGATCTCTTCAGTCTGCGCCAACTCTACTGCATCATCGCTGATCAATTTGGCTGCAGTCACATAGGTATTGATGTAAATCAGATAAAATCGCCAGCTTATCTGGTTTTTTTAGGGATAAATACTATAATATTTATAAATTATGTGGGGGTTTTTAACAAATAAAATAAAATTCTTCTAAAGAGAAAACATCGACAGATTTCACTTTCAGAAAGGGCGATAGAGAGAAGAAACATTCAATCAACCGAAAAATTATGTGGGTGCTAATTGACTTGGATTTAACAAATAAAATCCAAATCAATTAGCACATGTCACTCGGATCAGACCATTCTAAATCGGAACCCAATAAACCCCCAATTTTTCGGAACCCTAAACCCTAAATTTTCAGATTCGAAACATTCAAGCAACATTGGCTCCGATTTCATACCCTAGTGATTAACCTTAATCATTTGAACACATAAAAGAGAAATTTCGGTACGAAATTGGAGCTAATCGACGTACTTCGATTCGATTTGCAAAACTCACATGTTAAGAAGTGTCGCCAACTTTGAAGAGCTGTCGTCCGCCGCCTTCAGGTCCGGAGCCTTCTCCGCCGTCCGGAGGCTCCGTCTCCCCCCGTCGCCGCCACCTTCTTCTTCACCTCTGTTCAGACTTCGCACCTTCACCCCTGTTCGCCCTTTTCCTGTGTCGATGCCCAGCTAAGAAGAAGTGTGTTTTATTTCTTAGAAAAAAACCTACGTAGTACGGAGTAATATTTTTCCAATTTTACATAATATAGCTTTTTTGAAGTTGAAACTCACATTTTTCAACCAAACTTTGTTTTGGACGCGAGAAAAAAAACCTAATATTTTTCAAAAAAAACTACAGGGTTACCCTTACCAGAAGAAAATTTCAAAACCCTTAGATTATCGTCACAATTTAGGGCAGGTGCACATTTTTTAATGTAGATTAAGATTATAATCTAGCTTAAGATTATAATCTAGATGAAAATTTAAATCTAGCTTGAGATTATAATCTTAGCTTAAATTGATTATCCAAGCTTTTTAGAGATTAAATTTCTGATTTTTTTACAGATTTCTGTTTTTTACAGCTTATTTTTACAGAAATCTGTTTTCACAAAATCTGTTTTTACAGAAATCTGTTTTTTCAGATTTTTGTTTTAAAGCTTATTTGAGGTTTCTCTTATTTCAGGTTTCTGGAAAAACATATTTCTATTCATAAAAATCTGTTTTCTATGTAAAAACAACTTTCTGTAAAACAGATTTCTATTCATAAAAATCTGTTTTCTATGTAAAAACAGATTTCTATTTCATAATTCTATAAAAACAGATTTCTCAAAATAAATAGCCAGCAAAGATGCAAGATGCAAGATTTCTATGTAAGTTGTAAGATGCTCTTCAACAATGACACAATCAAACAAACAAGTAGCAGACAGATGAGTTCATATTTAGTTAAGTAAATAAATCATTACTCGGATAATAAATTCTGGCATATTTAGTTTAGGGAAAAAAAAATTGTTAGAAACTCTATATAAATAAGCCAAATGCAAAAGTGAAGTTGGATAATCATTGAGATCTAGATCTGACTTGGAAATATACAGCAGCTTGTACAATTAGAATGGTTAAGCTGAGGTAGACAATACAAATTAGGAGAGAATGAAGAAGCTGGCAAATGAAGCCTTAAGCTCACCTGTTCAAAGGTAACAATTCAGCAAATCATCATTTTTCATTTCCTATTCTTATGTTTATGTTGTTTGTTGATGAGAAAATAAGTTTCCTATACTTTTAGTATTGTTTTTCAGGAACTAATTCTTGTTGAAATTAAATGAATTTTGCTTTAACTTTGGCTTATAACATTCTCATTCTCAGTTCCTTCTGTATGGATTTTGACACACAATGACACAATCAAACAAACAAGTAGTAGACAATGACACAATCAAACAAACAAGTAGCACACAATGTCACCCATTAGTGAACCCCATCACAGCCCTCTTGGCTTCACTTGCCAGCACATGGATCATTCAATCTTCAGCCCATTCCAAAGCCACTCTACTAAGATGTACCAAAAAATAGAGACGAAGGAAAAACTACAAATACCCACTCTAGTAAGACGTACCAGTGCCAAAAAGGCTCACTGAAATACACATTTAAACCATGAGGATGCTTAATGAAATTGAATTATATGAATGTGATTTTTTCAAGCACAAAAAGCAAATCCCACTAGCATGGTACTGTCATTGTGTAATCAGTTGGTAAACTCATTTGGCATTGACCACCAAACAGATGCTTTCATTAGTGATTACAATAGCACCTCCACAAATAGGTTAGGAGAAGTAAGTACAGTATAGAAAATTATACATATTGTAACTTTCAAACTTCAATCCTTGAAATTGAATCAGAGTGGAGCAGGAACAATCAAAGAGCATCAAGGCTGAAGGCAGAGATGAGAAACTGAGTAATTCAACAAATCGCAAGCAAAATATAATTAAAAAGTTATTCAGACCATTCCTCAGACTCAAACAAGCCATTTCACGAAGACATTCACAAATACTTACACAAGAACAACAATTACACAAAGGAGAAATTGGGGCGTTTTCATAGAACCCTAAAATCGGCCAAATGAAAAAAACCCAAACAAGTAAATGGGAAATTGATGATAATAGGGTTGTTGCAAGTTGAAATTGAAATCAAAATTGGGGCTGTTACCAGAAGAGCGGGGGAAGTGAAAGGGTTTGGTGGAGAAGGCGAATTGGAACCTGCGAATAGCCCCTGCAAACAGGTAATATCTGTGATTTCAAAACCTTGTTGAGAAATCGATCGAACCGATTAGAAACTCACCGAGTTTGTCCTGCGTCTCTCATAGAAGGAGAAAGCGAAGACGGAGATGGAAACAGGCGATGGCAATGATGAATATCAGTCTCAAACGCTTTCCCTTTTCATCCAACGCTTGCTCTAGGGAGATGCCGAAGAAACGCTTGCAAAGCTGTCGGAGGAGATGAAAGGGGAGCGTTTTGAAAATGCCGCTACCCTGCCAAACCTGGATATTCTGAGCGTTTTCAAAACGCTTTATCTAAAGCTTTATCCAACACTTTGAAACGTTGCTACCAAACATGCCCTAAGTCATACCTCAGGTTACCTAGCGAAAAATCCAAAAGAAAAATGGTAAATGGGGAGTGGCGTGGGTTTTTCGCTGATAAGGGGGAAGCACCAAATTTTGATTTTGGGCTGAGCTTGTAAATGGGGAGTGAACTTGTTTGAATATGTCTCCTGATCTCTGATCTCGGTATTAAACACCCAGTCACCCACTAGTTTTTAATATAGTTTCTTTTATACGTAGTATATGTTTTGATGATATATATTCCTCCCACCGTCTTACAATAGTTGTCTTTGACTATTTATGCACACTTTTTAATGAGCTAAAAACTATATAAAATATCAATTTTTTAATTAATTTTTTAAAATAATTATATACTTATTAGTAATATGTATGATATTATTTAAAAATATTTAATAAAATGTTGATATTTTATATAATTTTTAGCTTCTTAAAAAAACGTGCATGAATAGTAAAAGACATTTATTGTGGGACGGAGGGAGTAGTTACGTTAGACCTTTAAAACAATATAATTCATGTTTTCGTATCCTAGCCATATTTTATCCTAAATTTTTTAGATTGTTGTATCCCTGTATTCGTATCGTATCCGTGTCTGTGTCCGTGTAACAACTAAGCATCTCTCTTATCCTAATACTCGATTATTTAATTGTGGAGGAAGAGCACCAACGAGAGCTACACTCAGTTTGTTTTGGTGAAGATTTTGACGCCCAAGCAGGGTCCAGGAGATTCGCTTATGCTGAACTTTCCCAAGCAACCAACAATTTCGCCATCGAAAGGAAGCTGGGAGAAGGTGGATTTGGCAGTGTTAACAAGGGTATTTTAACCGGCCCTGGAAGCTGGGAAGTTGCGGTCAAAAAGATTTGATTACGGGCTCTCGGTGGGCAGAACTATCAAAGTCGTACATGGTCAGTCTGAGTCGTGAAACTGCCCTGATCCGGACAATTACCTAGGCAGATTTTGGTGGTGGTGGTGGATGGAGGAATGGAGCCTGCCTCCACTCTGGGGCGTATTTCGGGATTGGTGGGGGGAGTATGCGTCTTGTCTCTCTCTCTTCGGGGTTCTGGGTCACTTCTCATGTCCTAAATCCAGTATGATACCAACCAAACTGGTTACAAGGTATGGATGTAATTTCCTTCTTTTTTTATTTGAATCTCCCTCAATCAGCCCCTTTATAAGGAAACTCAAGGTTGAAAGGTTCCTCACTTTCTCTTACTCATCTTTTTTCTTACCTGCTTGTAATAATGGAGAGAGCTTCTCGAGAGTTAGGTTGACGATTGTTGCAATGGCAGGAAAAGTGAACAAGGGAAAGGAAAAGCTTGTCCCCAATTCCGACAGGAAGGAGCCAGGTATAGTGAAAAACTCCAACTCTAAGCATGACTCCAATGGGCCACCAGACCCACTAAACAAGAATGAAAATCTGAAAGAACGATCAGGTAAGCGCAAGAACAAACTCCCCTTTTGATCTTGAAAGTTTTCGTGAGAAACTTTGTTGTGGTCAAGCATAATGTGCAGCTGCTCAAACAGACAAACCTTATTTGCAACGATTATTGGAGATCCTCTTGAACGTAAATAGATTAGGAAGAAAATAGGCAATGATTGGAAGTTCCTTAAGGGGAATTTCCAAGTAATCCCTAAAACAAATAAGTGGTTTGAGTTGAAGTTTGTGTTGCCTGAAGACAAAGAAAGGGTATGGGTTGGTCGGCCATTTCATATTTTGGGCCAACTGCGTCTACTTAGACAATGGAGGCAAGGGTTTGATCCTGATTCTGAATCTCTCTCTATTCTGGATATGTGGATTCGAATCCCAGGATTGCCTTCGGAATTCATTAGCAAGGAAATTCTTACATCGATTGTTGAAGCTGGGAACTGTAATCAAGCTGGATTCTTTCACTATGAAGGAAAATCGTGTGAAGTACCTAGAATTTGTGTGAATGTGGATGTTAAATCCATCCCAAAGAAAAAAGTAGTTCTGGTGCTTGATGAAAATGATAAATTGGTCTCATATCTGGTGTGGCTTGAAGAATTTCCGGAAGGTTGCGGATGCTGTGGTAGGCTAGATCATCTATTTGCTGATTGCCCGTTGAGGAAACTGAAGGGCTCTGTTGCTGGTGGCCCTTCTAGCGTTGTTGAGGCGATTAGATCCACTCTTGGTGATGCTACTGCTCCCGGGGGAGAAGAAGACTTGAAGCACGTTGCTTCTTCCTTAAGTTTTTTGGTGTCGAGGCTGGGGTGAGCTCGGGCTCCTCCTTTGCAGCCTCCTTGGGGCCCTAGGAGGGGGGAGTGATCCCCCCTTTCCAGCCCCTTGCTGGTGCTGCGACTAATCCTAGTGGGGCTCCGGTGATGGCTGAGGCTGCAGCCCACTCTGAGATTAAGCCACCCTCCACGGATGTGCTTAGCGGAGCCGAGGAGGTCTATGTAGCTGCTTACAATATTGCTTTGAACCCCAATGATGCACTTAATGAAGCTGAGGAGGCTTTTGCCGATGCTTTCGCAATGAACCCCGATGATGTGCTCTATGGTGATGGCAGGGATCTTGGCCCCATGATTAATATTAGGGCTTGTTTGGTATGCATTACTGGTAATAAAAAAGGGTAATGGGAATGGATGATTCCCACTTTTCTTGTTTGGTAGGTAGAAAATTGGTAATCGGAATGATTACCGGTAATCAACAAGGGTAATGGGAATGAATGATTCCCACTTTTCTTGTTTGGTAGGTAGAAAATTGGTAATCGGAATAATTACCGGTAATCAACCATTACCCTTTTCATACCTCATTTCATTCCTCCCCAAAAGGTAGGGAATGGTTCATTCCCAATTTCTACTTATATTATTATTATTATTATTATTATTATTATTATTATTTTTTTTTTTTTTTTATTATAAAATATTATTATTATAAAGATGGCTTACATAAAGTTGGTTGGAAGCCTCGTAACAAATTGAGCTCCAACGCCTTTTTGAATAGTGAAACCAACTCTATGAAAAACAAAATCGCCGTTAACAAACCCCGTACCATGACTTTTCGTAACCAACTGAACCCGCTTCAAAAAACCAATAGCCTTATCTCCCAATTCCCCCAAAGTAGAAAACGCAAATGCCATGAAGCAATACCCTTTAGCAGCACAAATATCTGCATACTTCTTCTCCTTCCTTTCCGTGGCTTGAGAGACTGCCTTGCCTGGTAAAAAGGAGTTATTGGCTCTAGTTGTGAACGGCGAAGCCCCAACTACGTCAACACAAGTGTCTCTACCCCTATCCCACCCATAAACCAATAGATCACCCGGCCTCAGCTCAACACCATCGTCGCTGCTCATACCTGTATGCGCTTCCTTTTGAACTGCAATGCCTGCTTTATAGCATATGTCTGCCAAAACATCTCGGACCATGTTGTGTCGGTGCTTGGCCCCAATTCCTCGACTACAATGTAGAGCATGATCTCCAAATGGGTCCATCCTGTCAAGCTCACAACTAGGACAAGTCGGATAACCACTAAACATAGGGATCGAGAGATGGTATTGGAGCACAGAACGAAACTGTCTGGATGGCATGGTTTGAGAAAGGCCCTCAATGGGAGTAGCCAACAAAAAATCATGTGCTCTTTCCCCTCTCCCTGCTTGCAGAATGTGTAACTGTCTTACATTATTATTATAAATACTTTATTATTTAATATATTATATTATATTTTTATTTTTAATAATAATAATAATAATATATTTCTATTAATAATATTATTTTTATCTACATTTTATTATTTTATATTATTTTTATATTATTATTAATTATATTATATCATATTATATTATATTTATACCTTTTTTTATTATCAATATTTTATTATTTAATATATAATATTATTTTTTATTTTTAATAATAACAATAATATACTTCTATTAATATTATTATATTTATTAGAATTTTATTGTCTTTATACTTATATTATTATTATCAATACTTTATTATTTAATATATATTATATTATATTTTAATATTTAACAATAATAATATATTTCTATTAATATTATTATTTTTTATAAATATTTTATTATTTGATATATTATATTATATTTTTATTTTTAATAATAATAATATATTTTTATTTATATCAGTATTTTATTATATTTATACTTATATTATTATTAATATCAATACTTTATTTTTTATCAAAATTTTAATATTTTATATATATTAGTTTTATTATATTATATCATGTTTATATTATTATTATCAATATTTTATCATTTAATATATATTATATTATATTTTTATTTTAATAATAACAATAATATATTAATATTATAACTTTTATCACTTTTTTAATTTTATTATTATTATTATTATTTCAGGAATGGTTTATTCCGATAGCATACCAAACAACCCGCTCCAGTAATGAGTGATTACCACCGGGGCCGGACCCGAGGCGAGGCCCAACAGGCCGTCGCCCAGGCCCAATTTGGGTAGAGGGCCCATTAAATTTGTTTTGGTTATATATGTATTATACAATTCTTGTCATGACACACAAGAAACGAAGCCCAGATGGTTAGGGCAATGGTTACCATTCCTTTTCGGTCAAGAGTTTTCAGGATCGAAACTCAATGGCAACTTCATTTTCGTTTTTTTTTTTCATTTAAATACCTGTGTTTGATTTTATTTTCGTTTTTTTTCATTTAACTCCCTGTGTTTGATTTGTTTGATTTTTTTTTCTTTGACTCTCCCCCTTTTAGTTAGGCAATTTGATTCCCCTGTTAGTTGGGCAATGCCACCACCCAGTTGATTTTTTTTTAATTTTAACTTTTGTTGATTTTTTAAAATTTAAATTCCCATATTTTTTTTGTGCATTTGATTTCCCCGGGTTGTTAGGCTATGCCCAACTGATTTATTTTTTAGTTTTTACTTTCATTTAAATGGTATTTTATATGACAAAGCTATAACCATTTATTTTACCATTTTTTTTTGTTAGAATTCTACAATAATTTATGTACTACGTACTACTCCCTCCGTTCCAAAATACATGGGCTTTTAGTTTTCGGCACGCTTTTTAAGGAGTGAAAAACTATATGAAATATTATTTTTTTAATTAAATTTTTTATATAATTTGATACTTATTAGTAATAAGTATCAAATGATATAAAAAATTTGATTAAAAAAATAATATTTCATTAAGTTTTTCGCTCCTTAAAAAACGTGTCAAAAAGGAAAAGCCCATGTATTATGGAACGGAGGTAGTATATAGTAGTGGGGCCCAATTTTAAATTTTGCCTCGGACCATTAAAAACTCAAGTCCGGCCATGATTACCACTTTCTGATTCCATTCCGATTCCGATTACCATTCCGATTCCACCACTCATACCAAACGGGGCCTTACTGCACTTGACCCTGACGATGATGATGACCCTTATGCTTCGCACATGGAGAACATGTTGTTGGATTACGACTCTCCTTTCGGGGAGTAGCAATCGGAGGACTTGGATGCTATCATCCAGAGTGCCCCCGATGATGTTAGGATTCCTGATCTGAGCAATCCGGTGTTGCTGGCGGCCTCACTGGAGCCGGGGTGGCTGTCTCCTCATCCATGATGAACAAGCCGGAAACACTTGGGGTGCACTCTCCATCTAGATCAGAATCGAGCAAGAGAAAGGTTGATCATGAGGATTCTGATTCCGTCTCTTCCAAGATGAGGGGGAGTGGTCTAAAGAAGACGAAGCATGACGGTTAGGTGCTATTGGTTGATGTCGACAGTGTTCTACTGCTTTTTGGCATGGAAACTTTTTGTTCAGCGTACATTCCCCCACCAGGAACTACTAGATCCTACGCTAGTGACTCTACTGTCGCCATTTTGGTATGCTTGTGTATGGCTGTAATTAGCAATAAAACTCTAGTAGGACTGTCCTCTGGTGTTTGATTCATGACTTGCCTGCTGTATGAATTTTATATTAGGACCAAGTATGATTTATGTGGTCATCTGTATGATCGGCAAGAACTAGATATGGACATATCCTATCTTTTGTATGTCTTGACTCCCTTGGAGTGGGATTGTAATATAAATATATTAATGGTTTGTATGTATGTCTGGATAACTCCATTAAAATTACCTACTTACTCAAATGTACAAGGAAATATCTGCGGGGATGAATCCATCTTCATTGAGTGGCAAAGTCAAACGTACTTTCTACTTAATACACTCCAAAGATTCACCATCATTCTTAAGATAAAATATGGGCACACCACGGCTATTTCCGGGGGGAAATGTAGTCACAAGCTCATGCTTGCTCGTCAACAATCGGACCAACAAGTCTGGTGCAAGAAAGTAGCAGAACAAAATAATAATAACGATACCAAAAACAAGAGTGTTAAATGTTCAAAACCAAATTTGTTTAGCACAGGTCCAAATGTTAAAGGCACTGGAAAGGAAAGTAGAATATAATGAAACTTTGTGCTTGGAATTGCAAGGGAATTGGTAAACCCGTCTTTTGGGAGGACCTTCACATTTTTTGCCGAAATGAATTCATTCATTTGATGATGCTTTCGGAAATTAAAATAGAGCAAATTCCAGGGGAAAGTAATTGGAATCGAGCGGGGTTTGATAATGCTGTGTGGGTGCCTTCCCGGAGCCGCTCGGGGGTATTGAGGTTCTTTAGAAGACTTTCCAGGTACCCCATATAACAATATCTGTGAATCATATCCAAGCAAGATTCATAAGTCTGGACTATCACAACACAATAACAGAATGTAAATGTTCAATCTATTGTGTTTACGACCCACCAGGACCGGAAGAAAAACCGAAATCCTGGATAACACAATTAATTTTATGTCACACTTACTTAAAAAGACAGGGTTGTAGAGGATTTTCACTCGCCACGTAGAAGTAGCTGGATTTAGCAGTTTCAATTGAGCGGGATGGGCCTAGAATTTCACTAGAAGTGGGTTTTGCAAAATTTCACCTATTGCCGAGGGTTGTTTACCGATTAGGAACCGCCAAAGAACCCTAACTCTCTTTTTCGCTTCTCGTCTCAGCACCTCCAATCCCGAAGGCTTAGAGCGCTCAGCTTGCTCCTGTCCTTCCTCTCCTCTTCGATGCACCTCTCTCCCTCTCCTCCAATGTCGAACACGCTCGGCCTGCTCCTGTCCTCCGTCCAACGCCGCCGTTGAGTTGTTAAAGCCGAGCTTGCTCCTGTCATCCCTCTCCTCTGCTCCTGTCGTCGAGTTGTTGTTTAAAGTCTGCGTGAAGTGGATCCTGCTGTCCGGGCTGCTCCTGTCCTCCCTCGCCTCTTTTACGCACCTCCCTCCTCTCTTCTTGAAGCCGATTCTTCTGAGCATGCTCCTGTCTCTCAAGTAAGTGAACCCCTCTTTTCTTGTGTTGTTTTCTTGCTCTCTTTACCTTACTGTCAATTACTTGTAGAAGGTTATGCATCGTAGATGCAGGCTGAATCGGTAGACTTTGTTGTGTGATTCTCTCTTTTTGGATGTGTTGTGCTGTTCTCTCTCGTCGAAAGGTCCACTTTGTTGTGTGATTCCCCATTTAAATTTGAGACAAGCTGAGCTCCAAGAAAGCAGGAAACAGTAATCAATTTTAGGAATGTTTCCATTAGGAAATAGTAATCAATTTTATATCCTCACCATAATATGTCAAGCTGTAAGAAACCATGAACCACTATAGATTAGTAAAATTCCTATTGAAAATTGGTTCATTGTTAATTAAACAATATTTCCACTGCCTATGGGAAATTGAGTAAATCCATTTGTTATGTGATTCTCCATTACAAGTATCCCACTGCCTATGGTATAATTAAACTAGATGTTGGGGCTAGAAACCACTTTCCAGCCGCACTCGGAAGCGAATTCGAGTAATAAGATAACCGACAACTATCAGCCAGCAAACCAACGACCAACCGATAATAACCAAATCCAGAAACCAAACTACCAAACAACCACAACACAGATAAAAGCACAAATATTGACACAAGATTTACGTGGGAAAAACCCTCTCTAACCAGAGGATCAAAAAACCCACCTTCCGCCCACCAGAGCAACCAATCCACTAATCAATAGGTCAATACAAGTGTTTAACAATCCAGTCTCAACCCGAGACAAATAAACATGGAGATCTCAAACACCAATCTAAATACAACCCGATCTAGAAAGGATTCCTCTCCAAAACCTAGCTAAACACTTGTAATCAGATTAGATTTCCAGGAGGAGAAAATACCTATCAACAAACTCCCGTTGTTGACTTGCCGAAGGATGAAGACGGATCACCGGGTCAAGAGACGAAACACCCGCTCAAATCTCTTACCTCTCCTCTCCAATCTCCCTCCTCTCTCTTTTCTCTTTCTCTCTCCTCTTTTCCTAGCTGCTGGCGGCACCCTTCAAGCAAAAACCTTTTGCTTCTTTTTTTTTGCTCTTTCTTGTGTCCCAAAACAAAGGCAAATCATGCCTTTAATAATAGACAAAGGAAAAAGCTTCTTTGGGCTGGACTCATGGGCCCATGGCCCAACAATCTCCCCCTCCAGCCCAAGGGGAAGACGTTCCTGCTCGTCCTGGCCTCACCCGCATCCAATTTCCGTCTCACCCCCGAGACGCAGAACTGATGCTCGCCAGATGTCACCATCACCCACTAGCCCCCCTCCTCCGTAGCTCTCTGGTACTCCGAGGTAGAGCTCCCGGTGAATGCATGACCTCCTTTCTCTAACCCTCTAACAGTTTCTTCTATCCGTGCTGGCTCGACGTGCTCAAATCTGCCACCAGTCATAGCACCCGATGAACTCCCCTCTGACACGACTATCCCATCAGCACAATCCTCTGAAGCAAACTCCACACTTGTGCTATCCTCTTCTGGCGTCTCAAAAGTTCTGCTAAATCTTGTCTGCAATCCAGACAAATCACAAGTGCTCAAGGTCTTCTTATCAACAAAAGAAACGAGAGACTTTCTTTTCTGATTCTACAGCCCCTTCCCACTCAAGCATCCTGTATGCCCTTGCACCAAATCAAACGAAGCATCACCATGAACCTCTTTCACAGCTTCCCTGATTTCTTCCATCTGAGTCCTGTACAATGTGCCGCTCAAATCACCTCTAGCGATCACCATTGACCCTTTGCTGAGTTTCCACTTCTTACTTCCAAAGAAGTTATTATAGCCCTTCTTATCCAAGACTTGAAGAGAAATCAGATTCTTCTGCAAATCTGGTATGTGTCGCACATCTGTCAATGTCATCCTGCAACCCGTGTTTGTTAGCACACAAACATCTCCCATACCAACTATATCAGACAAGCTTCCGTTCCCCATCTTTGCTTTGCCAAAGCGTCCCACTCGGTACGAAGTAAACGCTTTCCTCCTTGATGTAGCATGGAAGGATGCAGCTCCATCAACAATCCACTCTACACAAGAATCCGGCTCCTCCAAGCATGTGAGAACAACCTGCTCATCATCACTGTCCTGCAGAACTGACGTTGTACCCTTCTGATTATCCTCTTCATCCCTTTTCTTCTTCCATACGTTGCAATTCCTCTTCATGTGCCCTTCCTTGCCACAATGATAGCAAACAAAGCTCCCCCTAGTCTGAGACCTCCCTCTAGGCCTGCTCCCTAAAACTGTCACGAGAGCATGTGACGAATCTGTGCCCATATCCTTCCTCCTAGTCTCCTCGTTGTAGAGACTATCCTTCACTGCAGATAAGGACACAACCCCACCCACGGCAGAGTTGTTAATCGACACCACTAGAGTCTCCCAACTATCAGGCAAAGAGCTCAAGAGCAACAACGCTTGCAACTCATCATCAAGGACTAACTTCATGGTGTTCAACTGATTCACCAATTCCTGAAACTCTCTCAGATGCTCTGCAATAGGCTTTCCATCTCTAAACTTGAGATTCACCAGCTTTCTTATCACAAAAGCTTTACTCTGGGCCGACTTCCTTTCATACATCTCCTCCAATTTTTTCCACAATACCTGTGCATCTGTCTCGCTGCTTATGTGGTGATAAACACTATTATCCACCCACATTCTGATGGTTCCAACTGCCTTCCTGTGCAGTTTCTTCCAATCATTATCGGATGTCCCAGCTAGCTTCCTCGATCCCAACTCAACCGGATCAAAAAGATCTTTGCAATACAAAACATCCTCCATCTTCGTCTTCCAGATAGAGAAATTCGAAGCCGTTAGCTTTATCATTGTACTCGCAAATTCATCGGTCTTTGTCGTCATCTCTACTCCTATTACCCAAAAACAACACAGCCAAAGATCAACCAAAGGCTCTGATGCCACTTGTTGGGGCTAGAAACCACTTTCCAGCCGCACCCGAAAGCGAATTCGGGTAATAAGATAACCGACAACTATCAGCCAGCAAACCAACGACCAACCGATAATAACCAAATCCAGAAACCAAACTACCAAGCAACCACAACACAGATAAAAGCACAAATATTGACACAAGATTTACGTGGCAAAAACCCTCTCTAACCAGAGGATCAAAAAACCCACCTTCCGCCCACCAGAGCAACCAATCCACTAATCAATAGGTCAATACAAGTGTTTAACAATCCAGTCTCAACCCGAGACAAATAAACATGGAGATCTCAAACACCAATCTAAATACAACCCGATCTAGAAAGGATTCCTCTCCAAAACCTAGCTAAACACTTGTAATCAGATTAGATTTCCAGGAGGAGAAAATACCTATCAACAAACTCCCGTTGTTGACTTGCCGAAGGATGAAGACGGATCACCGGGTCAAGAGACGAAACACCCGCTCAAATCTCTTACCTCTCCTCTCCAATCTCCCTCCTCTCTCTTTTCTCTTTCTCTCTCCTCTTTTCCTAGCTGCTGGCGGCACCCTTCAAGCAAAAACCTTTTGCTTCTTTTTTTTTGCTCTTTCTTGTGTCCCAAAACAAAGGCAAATCATGCCTTTAATAATAGACAAAGGAAAAAGCTTCTTTGGGATGGACTCATGGGCCCATGGCCCAACACTAGAGACATCCCAAGTTGTGCAAATGAAGCGAAAAAAAAAGAGCTCAAAATCCTTGCTCCTTGTTGACACTGATACAACATTTTTTAAAGCTTAGAAATAGTATCACTTATAGTAATAGAGAAAACAGACGCGGTTAAAGCGCTGTTTTTAGCTTAGAACTAGTATCACTACTTGACCGTTTTTTTATGCCATCATATAGATAAGTTGTCTGTTGTGCTTGGAGCTTTGAGTTTCATTATTTGAGCTCTTTTTTCCTACTGGATTTATATAATTGTTTCCGTATCAATGATTGTAGGAATATTGCTAAAATGGTTAAGCGTGGCACACAACCAGTTAGAGGGCTTACATGTCTCCTCTTTTCCACACCCCCTGGACGTGTTGATAAAACTCCTTCCTCTGTGCCTACAGCTGCCCTTGCTCCTACAGCAACCCGTGCTCCTACAGCAACCCGTGCTCCTACAGCTCCCCTTGCTCCTAGAGCTCCCCATGCTCCTACGTCAACCCGTGCTCCTACAACTCCCCTTGCTGCTACAGCACCCCTTGCTCCTACAGCTCCCCTTGCTCCTACAGAGATGCGATCAACTTTGCAAGAATTCATGCAACAACAACAAAACCAATAAAGAGAGTTCATGCAACAATTTCTTCAACTTCAAGGAGGTCAAAACAATATGTCTACTTCAAATGGTTCAAACTCCAACCCAACTCCCTAGTGCTACTGTTTTATGATTTTTATGCTGTTTTAGCTACTGTTTTAGGTTGCTTTGAGCTGCTGTTTTTTGTTGGGCTGCAGGAGATGATTATTTTGGTCATTTTGCTCATCTCATGTCATAAACTATAACACATAGAAATAGCCTTTAATTTTCTACTAGGAGGTGCATATTTAGGAAGAATATCAAGTGTTAGGTGTCATCTATATTTGTGAATGGGCAGGTATAGCTAGATAATATATCTAGACAGATTTCTATTTGAAATTAATGGATATTCAAGTGTTTGAGGATCTGAAAGTAGTAAATACAACTTGATTAGAGTCCATTAGAGGTTCTGATTTAGTCCACTTGTGATCAAATCATTTAAATACAAACGGTTCTATGTATGTATGGATTAAAGATAGGGAGTACCTTGAGTAGTGTATTAGTATGTGAGCAAATGGTTGCATTTAGTAATTTAAGGATTATTTTTTTGTGAAGCACCCAATTACTCTGCCATTTTTAAGTTTCTGCTCCCATTAGCTGTGTCATTGCCGTTGTTTTAGTTTCTGCTCCCATTAGTTGTGCCACTGCTGTTGTTCAAAGCTGATATGCAACGTGTAGTAGAGTCAATTGGAACATTGTCAATGCACACCTGTCCATGGATGTTGGTTGGACAGACTGTAGAATTGCATACTGATGAGCATGTTTAATTAGAAGGTGTTGGTTGGGTTATTTCTATAAGCAGCACTAGATACCAGTCATTGTTCAACTTCATTAAAAAGCTTAAAATATTGTTTATGCTATAGAAATAGATTTGCAACAACTTAGGCTTGATTGGTATACTTTCAAGAATAGGTTGAGATTAGGAATCAGGTTTAAGAAAGGAGGTTTAAGAAAGGGGGCTATTATATGGCCATTACCCTGTTTCATCTTTGTAAACAGTTCTCAAATAGTTACATTCTTGATCATATATGATCAAGAATTTAAGAAGTGTTTACAAATGGGTTAATTACATCAATGGTCCCTGAACTTTAAATGTTTTTCCTTCTTGGTCCCTAAACTTTAAGTCATTCTAATAAAGTCCCTAAATTATTAAAATGATTGCACCATCCATCCTTCCAACCATAAATCTCCACCAAATTTAATGCTAATTACAAAAAATCACCAATAAATTTGTCAATGTTTACAAAAACACTCATAAATTAAAATTTTGAAATAAAATAAAATAATTTGGAGTTTTGTTTTCAATCAACCACCCAAAACCTTTACAATATTTAGAAATAATTTTATTAGGTTCATAAAATAATATCCAAATTATACAAAAATATCGATAAACTAGGAAGTTTCCACAAAACCACTTGTAAATTCAATTTTTTTGTACAAATAACTCAACTAAAGAACCACCATAAAATTTCAATGTAAAAACAAAAATGCTATACTATCACTTAATATCTCAAAGTCTAGAAAAATGTTTAATCAACATTGTTTATTTTATTTGACCTTTTTCTGAAAAATTCAATGCTTTTCAAACAATTATTAAATGATATGGATTGTATGGTTCTTTAGCCCTAGATTGAATAGTTTTTTTTATATATATTTTTCTAGTTACGAGCCAGTAAAAAAATAATAATGTAGGTGAGAGTGTTTTTGTGTAATTTATTTATTATCTTATTCAACTAATTTAACCATTGCTAACATTGAAAGGTTTAGTGTTTTTCTTATTCAACTAATTTTTGGCAGTTTTGTATACTTTCATTATTTATGGGCCATTTTTTTAATTTCTTCGTTTTCTTACGAGTCAATTTAGTTATTTTGAAATATTAGATGGGGGGTAAGTGTGATATCTCAAAACTAAAAATCTCAAAGTTGGGGGATTTCCTGTATTTTTCTAATTCATGGGTAGTTTGTAAAAACTCTCCTAATTTAAGGAAATTTTGTGTAATTTATTCATAATATTTAATGTAGATCTGGCAGTTTTTAGATGGAAGGACTAATGGTGCAATCATTTTAATAGTTTAGGGATCTAACTGGAAAGACTCAAAGTTTAGGGGCTAATAAGAAAAAGCTTTCAAACTTTAGGGATCGTTAGTGTAATTGACCCGTTTACAAATTAACTAGATAGTTCAACATAACCACATATTCTTCATGGAGCCAGGAGCCCTTAAATCTGCCTTACAACGCCCACTTTTCTGCAAAAATATTGTGATGAAGTGGGCGACGTTAGGAGAATGAACGACAACCCTCATTTTTAACTTCTATATATCTATGAAATTAAAGAAATTAACCAAATTCTAATTTTGTGCACCATTCTCAGGCATATTAACTTATAAGGTCAACCATATTCCTTAGCAATTTGCAACATTTATTTTGGTCACATGTGGAAGTTGAAAGAGTAGAGCTAAAGATATATATGCACACATATAATTTGCATTATGTTTGGATTCCTTTTCTATTCACATAGACATAATTTACAAGTATATAGCATGCAATTTAAGATTCCACATAAATAAATCATTAAGGGCATCTCACTATATGCAAATTTTTTGGTCAAAAGGTTTATGCAAATTTCAATTTTATTAAGATGTGACTGTCTATCTTTGTTAATTAAAATCTAATCATCTAAATTTGCTACACCCTTTGTGTATTGTTTAAAGCTACTTACAAGTTACCTACTAAGCCAGATGATGGCTCCACATTTCCTAACATGATGAGTACTAACTTCAAAAATGTTTTCCTTGGGGTATTATAATTCATTATTGAGATTTAATCTGTGTTATTGATTTAATCTAATGGCTCAAATTGTTGTATTAGGAGAAAATATGCTTCTTTTCCTTTGTATTTTTCTTCCTGTTCAAGTTGATGCCTTCTCTTTTAAGTTTTATCCATTCATTTATGCAACTCAATCGATCAAAGTATTAAACATCCACAAACACTTGATTTGAATGGTAACACATGCGCATTATTATTTGTTCGTTACAATGCAACACTTGATTTGACGAAAGTATTAAACATCCACAAACAACACATTCAATTTCTAGCATGATTTTTACAAATGTATGACAACTAACCTATATAAGATATAAACATCGCGCGCGGTCAATCACCTATAGTGTATTCTAAAAGCCTTAACATGGTTTGTTAAGGAGTTTGAATGTATATTTTGTTAATAGAATTAGCTATTACTTTATGGTTGAATTGCTTGTTAATGTGATTTGTGTGATCAAAAGTTTTAAAGTTTGAAATTTACAATTTCTTTTATATGATGAATATAAATACAAAGAAAAGTGAGATCAAATATGTTGCAAGATTTGTCGGTAAAATAATCTCATAATTAGCCTCGAATGTGACCATGAAATTTGAAAAAAAATTGATGTATTTTGAATCAATTTTTCGAGCCTATAAACTAAATTTTCGAGGTTAAATTTAAGGGATGTTTAACCTCGAAATTTACCATCGAACAATTCGTGGTCAATATTCGATACTGTTTAGATTTGAATTCTTATACCTCGAATAGTAACTCGAAATTTATTTATTCCTAAATTTGACGTTATAGTATTCGAGTTCAAGGTTACGGAAATTGCCCTCAAAGAATTTTTTCGATGCTATTTAAGCTCGAATAATAATTTCAAGGCTAATTTTTTAGGTAGAAACATAACATTCTTTGGTGGTTGGGAGTGCCCCTACGTCGACAAGACTATAATAATTAATGTTGTGAGGTGAAGAGACCAAGACATATGACTATATATATGAGATACTCATATTGAACTAAAAACATTTTTGCCCTTTTTCTTCCCTCTTATACCTACTTAAGTTAAAAAAAAAATATTATGTTCTATTTTTTATTTAAAGCGATTAGACAGAGTATTACATTATTACCTCAAAATATTAAATATATGTAAAAAAATATATAATTTTTTTTGTGCGTTTTATTTTCTGCCCAAAGGGTGCGTACTTGCAAGACACCCAAATTCGCCCCTGACCCCATCTATATAGAATAGACACAACGTTTGCAAGCTGCATTGTCATCCCAATTTTATTTTGGGTGTTGTTACATACACCGCAAATGATGATTAAGGATTTACACGTCGTAATCAGGGTCGTGCTAAACATTTTGGGGGCCCTGTTCAAAGAAATTTTATAGACTATATTAGTAAAATTAAATTAAATAATCATAAAATTATTTGTTAATCCTAGTGTTAAAAAAATGATGAATCGCACAATTACCTATAGATAAAAAGTAAATAATATCAAATTTATATATTATAACTAACAACACATAAATATATATTTTTCTAGCAATCTTTGAGAAAAATACTTTTTATACTTACAAAATGTTGAAAAATATTTAAATACTATGTTATTTATCAAAGTTTAAATTAGTTGATCTTAATATTTAGAAATAATGTGATAATTAAATATTTTTAAATACATTTTAAGATAAAGAGGTTATAGATGGTCCTTTAAAAAAAATAAAAATATTTATGAATGAAAAAGGCAACCAATGAATTAAAAAAATAAGGAAAGAAAAGAAGTGTGCACAAATGGAAAAGAGCTGCTTCCATTCAATACTGGAGGATTCGAACCAATGACGTGAAGGACGGACGCGCATCTCCACGGGATGCTTTAACCAGTAGACCACATGAACTTAATTGTTTCACATTGAAAACAAAATTTATATATACATAACTGTTAACTTTTTTTATATTGGGCCCTTAAATTTTTAGGGGCCCTGTTCCGTTGAACCACCTGAACATGTTTAAGCACGGGCCTGGTCGTAATTAACGTGCATACACGTTCTTATTAACGTGTAGGTGTGCAACTGTGCATGTCGTTAGCAAATTAGGTTTTGCACGTCCTTAACAACGTGCAAATATGCACGTCATTAATAACGTGCATTTATGCACGTCGTTAACGACGTGCAATTGTGCACGTCTTAAGTGACGTGCAAACCCTACTTAGGGTTGAAGGTTTAGGGTTTAGGGTTTACCGAGAGTTTTTTAGTGTTAATGGAAAAAATTTAGTTAGGGGAGGTTTAGGATTTAGGGTCTAAGTCATTCCGAGCATTGGTGAGTTTAGGGTATTAAATGGCAAGCAATAATTGTTAAGGTTTTCATTCGGATAATATGTGAATAATGTTACAAGGAACGGAAAAAAAAGGTTTACATCCATAATTGTAATAGACTGGTGGAATAAAATCTAGGAAAAGTGTAAAGGGCGACCAGACTAGACACGTAAGGCTCGAAATCTGTCAAACCGAGCTTGAAAAGGAGCATCCCATCCTTCAACGCTTGGTTGATGATGTGCGACCCATTCTGGCGCAGGCGGCGGAATAGGAGCGTTAGGACGCAACCAGATCTATGAGAACGGAAAATTAGAGTTAGAGTACATGTTGACATATAGATGAAAAGTAAGAATAGGTAATATAAGACGTTTGGAGTCGTACCGTGGCAAAATGGTCTTGGTTTCTGATGCAGGCTAAACCAAGGGTTGCTGATTGAGGGTTGTTACCGGGTGTCGGCGAGGACATGGGGAGACATGTGAACAGATGATGTCAAGCTAGGACGACGAGAGGAATCTGATATACCGTTACAAATACTAAACCCATGATGGAAAGCTCAATCCAACGTCTCCTATCATCATGCACAGGTCCCGACCCACCACCACCACCACCCTCCACCTTCTCCATCTCCGCCACCGGCCCACCACCACCACCACCCTCCACTGCCGCCGCCGACTTCTCCGACTCTCTCTCTCTCTCTCTCTGAAGGTCGGCGGCGGCGTTTCGCTCTCTCTCTCTAGTGTGGTTTGGGGAAAGTGAAGACGACGACACACGTTTCTTCGTTTTAAAAAAAATGTGTATGCACGTAGTTAATGACGTGCAATTCTGCACGTCGTTAACTACGTGCATACACGTTTTTTTTTAAAAAAAATACGCGCGTGCACGTAGGCACGCTTTGAGGTCTATCCACCTTGCACGTTAATTACGACGTGTATGTACGTTAAAAACGACGTGCATGCACGTCCTAATTAACGTGAGGATTTGCGGTATATATATCCGAAACGTTTATTTTTGATGAGAGAATTTGATGAGAGGGGAGATTACTGTTGTATTGCTGTATTGAATTCAGCCAAAGAACTTATCTCATTTATTACATACGGGGTCTATTTATATGAAAGTAAAGTGACTTGGGTAGTAAGCTAAGCCTTCTAGAAGGTTATTACATAATGATGACATCACACAACTTATGATATCACATCACTCCCCCTCAAGCTTGGGGATGACAAACTGATTCACAACACCAAGCTTGCACATTAGCTTCTGGTGCTGCTCTTGACTCAAAACTTTGGTAAACAGATCAGCTGGTTGCTCTTTTGTATGCACATATTTGGCTTCAACTTCCCTCCTCATAACTTTGTCACGCACAAGGTGACAGTCGGCCTCGATGTGCTTCGTCCTCTCATGGAATACAGGATTCCTTGCAATGTGCAGTGCCGCCTGATTGTCACAGTAGAGCTCCACTGGATTTTCTTGCTTCACATTAAGATCCTTCAAGAGGCTTACCAACCATGTAATTTCACAGCATGTAGCTGCCATGGATCTGTACTCTGATTCAGCAGTAGACATAGCAACAAATGTCTGCTTCTTGGTGCGCCAGGATATCAAGGAACCTCCCAAGAAGATACAGAACCCTGTGAGAGATCGTCTGGACATTGGACATGATTGCCAATCAGCATCACAATATGCTCGTAATTGCATATCAGATTCTTGAGCAAGCAATAAACCTTGACCTGGTGCCCTTTTCAGGTACCTCAAGATATGTTTTGCAGCCTTCCAGTGCTCTACACATGGTTCCTGCATAAATTGACTCAAGACCTGTACCCCATAGGTGATGTCTGGTCTAGTAACAGTTAGGTAGATGAGTTTGCCAATCAGTCTCCTATACAAATGAGGATTTCTCATTCGCTCCCCCTCTCCAGAGAGCTTTTCATGAGAGTCCAGGGGTGTATTCAGTGGTTTGGCATTGCTCATTCCCATTTCTTCAAGCATTTCAAGAGTGTACTTCCTCTGGTTTAGGAACACCCCTTTATCAGATCTATCAACTTCAATGCCTAGGAAATATCTCATATCTCCTAGGTCTTTGATTTGAAATTGGCTTTGCAAATACTTTTTCAGCTTTGCAATTTCCACTTGATCATTTCCAGTTATAACCATATCATCAACATAAACAAGGAGAGCAGTGAATGACTTACCACTTCTCCTTGTAAATAGAGAGTAATCAGCTTTGGATTGCACAAATCCAGCCCTTTGCACAGCTCCTGAAAATTTTGCAAACCACTGTCGTGGTGCTTGCTTTAGCCCGTATAGAGATTTCTCTAGTTTACAGACCAGAGATGAACTGTTGGCCTCATCAAAGATCTCCCCCTGAGGACAACCAACAGACGACTCCCCCTGCTTTGAAGCTTGAAGTTTCTTTAGAAAGGAGTATGCCGGAGGCAAAGTCATGTAGACCTCCTCCTCCAAGTCACCATGGAGAAAAGCGTTGGTGACATCCATCTGCCACAATGGCCACCTCTGAGCAGCAGCTATAGCCAAGAGCGTACGAACAGTGATCATTCGTGCAACGGGTGCAAACGTCTCAGAATAGTCAATACCTTCAACTTGAGTGAACCCTCGAGCAACCAAGCGGGCTTTGTGACGGTCTAGAGTGCCATTACTGTGAAATTTCAGCTTAAAAAGCCATTTGCAGGAGACCAGAGACTTGCCTTCAGGCAATGGGAGAACACTCCAGGTGCCATTCCTCTCCAGGGCATCCAACTCCAAGATCATAGCATCACACCAAGCGGGGTTCGCCAATGCCTCACTAACAGAAGATGGTTCAGAAATAGCAGCAGCATTGGACATAAACACTTGATAAGAGGGTGAGCATGAAGAGTAAGAGAGGCAAGAAGTAATTGAGTAAGGAGAGGACTTAGCAGGGGAGGAGACAGCACTGGTGGAGTCCTTGGAAGCCATGTGTACATAATCCTTCAACCAACTAGGAGGCCTGTGATCTCGAGCTGATTGACGGGGCACAACTGGCTCAGGTGGGTCAACAAAGCAAGGTGAGACTGGGGTGGGTTCATAATCAGCATGAGAGGCTGGTGGGGAGGGCTCAGATTCACTTAGATCATGATTGACATTCACATAATCCATGGGAAAGTGGTGATCAACAAACTGATTTAGAGACTTTGGGGTTGGTGATTCAAGCTTGTGTTCATCATATAGCTTGTAGGGAAAAACAGACTCATAGAACTTCACATCCCTGCTGATCATGTCTTTTGAGCTTTGAGATTAAACACTTTGTAACCTTTTATCCCAAACGGATAACCCAAGAACACACAGGGGTCGGATCTGGGGTGAAATTTTTTTGTGGAGGGAAGGGAAGTAGTGGTGGTGAAGCACAAGCATCCAAATACCCGCAGATGATCATATAGAGGTGCTGATTGAAATAAGATTTGGTGAGGAGATTGATGATGGAGGAGAGGATTTGGAAGGCGATTTATAACATAAGTGGCAGTGAGAATACTGTCACCCCAAAATTGAATTGGGAGACTGGATTGAATCATGAATGCGCGAGCCATCTCTAAGATGTAACGATGGCGACGCTCAACCCTCCCATTTTGCTGCGGTGTGTATGCACATGAAGACTGAAGGATAATACCATTTGACTGCAAAAATGAGAGTAACTGAGCATTGTGAAACTCAGTTCCTTGATCAGATCGCAGGTATTTCACTGTTGCTTTGAACTGCGTTTGGACTAGAAGAATGAATCGTTGCAGTTGAGAAGGCACCTCACTTTTGTGTTTAAGAAGAAAAGCCCATACACTTCGACTTCTATCATCCACCACTGTCAGAAAGTAACGAAATCCCTCTCTAGTTGGGGTGTCATAAGGACCCCAAATATCGCAATGAAGAAGCTCAAAGATATGATCAGCAGTTGAAGTACTAACAGGAAAGGGACAACGAGTTTGTTTGGCCATAGGGCACACAGTGCAATCATGATCAAAATTGAAATCAACATCATTAGCAATAGAAGATATATGTCTCAATTTAACAATGGGAGCATGCCCAAGACGTAAATGCCATAAAGCAGTAGTGTTTGACACTTTGGAGTTTTGTTTGGGAAGAAATAAAGGTAAAGAAGATATAGTGGTGAGACTGTGAGGAGGAGCCAGCTCAAGATCACTTGGAATTTCCCCATTGGTTGTTGGATCCATGTAAAACATGCCCTTCAGATATCTACCAAATGCAATCGTCCTCGTCCTTGCTTGGTCCTGGACAACACAAGAGTCATAATCGATGTCAATGTGGAATTTGTGGTCTCGAACAAGCTTAGGAAGGGACAACAAATTGAACTGAAAGGTAGGAACAAATAGGACATTATGTAGTGTAAGATTTGGCAAATGCACAGATCCACTATGCGTAATAGGGCAATCACTACCATCAGCAAAGTTGATAACAGATGGAGAGGAGACTGGTATTGGATCTGATAGGATGGACCAGTCAGATGTCAAGTGGTCCGTTGCTACGCTATCCATGATCCATAACCTGTTAGAGTGAGCAACATTAAAGCAAAACTTACCTGCAAGGTGAGATTCATGCGAGGAATTGTCAGCCTGGCGAAGTAGAGATATAATAGAGCCAAGCAACTTCTGATTATCTGCAGACAGGCCTGAAGAGTTCCCAGAGTGAAGAAACTCATGAGTTGCATTAACTGCATTAGCCTTTGGACCAGAAGTAGACTTCTTAGGTTGCTCTGCACCCTTAGATTGAGCAATTTGTGGCTTAAACTTGCTCTTAGAGTGCCAGCTGGGGTAACCTATCAACTCTCAACATGTCTCCATCCTGTGATTGCCAGAACAATGACTGCACTTTGCTCGACGTGGCTTTTCTTCCTCCTGCTTTGGAGCAAGAGCACCTCTCGTAGATCTAGCATCCTCTTGCTTAGACATAAAGGCTGTAGTAGCATCTGGCTTGCTAACCTTCTTGTCTGAAGGTTTACGCCCCTGATCACTTTGAAGTAGCAATGAATGCGCTGTACTAGGAGTTGGAAGAGGAGTTGTCATGAGGATCTGGCGACGAGCTCCATCGTATCTCTCATGAAGTCCCATAAGAAACTTCATGAGCTTGTTCTCTAGATCTGCATCTGAGGCTTGCTTCTGCAAATCACACTCACACTTCCCACACTTGCACTTGATTGCAGGAAGAAATACAGATTGCCTACGCCAAAGCCCCTTTAGCTTGGTAAAATACTCTGTCAGATCTGATTCCTCCTGGTGACACTCATGGATAGCTCGAGTAATCTCAAACACAAGAGGACCATTCCTCTGACCATAACTCTCCTCTAGATCTAGCCACATCTCCCTAGCAGTGTCATATTCATCAATTGTGTTGTAAATGTCTTTAGACACAGTATTCAGCAACCAAGAGCACACCATGTCATTACATCGATCCCATTGAAGGGCATTGTCTGCAGATCTAGCTAGGGATCCATCAATTAGCCACAATTTGTTTTTGACAGATAAGGCCTTAGTGAAAGATCTACTCCATCGACGATAGTTTTCACCAACAAGTTGAATGGAGCATAGATTCATACCAGAGTTATCAGATGGATGAATAAACAAGGGATTCTGCAAATCTGTCATTGTAATCTTAGTTCCTCGATGGCGCTCAGTATGGACAGATCCTGGCGAGTGTGATGGAGAACTAGACGCCATGGTGAAGCTGAAGTAGATGCTGAGCAACACAGATCTGACGAAGAAAGCAAGCTGCCACCTCAGAGCTCAAGCACGAGCATCAGCTGATCACAGATCAGAGGAGATTGAGCGCGATCGAACGCAGCTCTGATACCATGATGAGAGAATTTGATGAGAGGGGAGATTACTGTTGTATTGCTGTATTGAATTCAGCCAAAGAACTTATCTCATTTATTACATACGGGGTCTATTTATATGAAAGTAAAGTGACTTGGGTAGTAAGCTAAACCTTCTAGAAGGTTATTACATAATGATGACATCACACAACTTATGATATCACATCAATTTTTATAGAAGCAAAAGATGTGAAATGGTGTTTGCTAATTCACCATCCAAAACTCCCAAATGAAACAGTCAATTTGACCCTTGTTTGTGAATTGTGATTGTGGTGACTCTATGTAGCCGCCGACAGTCGAAAAAGTCCACAATACTAAAAATAAATAAATAGAATGACAGAGACGTTTGCATTTATAAAGATGCATGCATTTTAGAAAACTAACCCAAAGTTCAAACAGATATTAATTTAGCAATTCAATGGGAAGCATCCACTATCCATTAATTCCATTTGACAGGTTCAAAATTGATGTAGCAACTGGGCAACTAGTTATTGCCAAAAAAAACAAATGTTTTTTTTTTTGTTACTCAATAGTCAATACTATAGCAGGTAATTTACTTACTTTACAGGCTTTCACCCCCATTCAACTGTATCTACCTTAAGCCCTACCAAACTGTAATGGCAGCTTGTGCCTGTCACGACCACTGGTTATGCTGCCTTCTTGGCAGATCATACCTTTATATTGTCCTAACTGATTTTACGAGAAATTAAATAAATGCGTGTCTAGTGGGATTTGAACAATGGTTGATTGATTTTTATTTAAAATGGGTAGGCTTATTAACCACTAAGTCAATAAAGATACTTGTATTTTACCTTTCTATTTAAAATTAGTATATTTTTGTATTTTTTTCCGGATTGGGGTGGACGACGACCCGATGTCGCCCACCCATGGATCCGCCACTGAGTGGGAAGAGACAACCAGTAGTGATCCAACGAGGACTAAAGCAGGCATCCAATGATGACTTACGCCGACAAGTTCCAATGAATCCGGCTTGGAATCTCAGTGTTTCGGGTGTTTGGATTGATCAGGAGCTTTATTAATGGAATCAAGGCATCTTACCAATGTAAGAAAACAACAAATGGTTGCCAAAAAGACAGAGCATAGAGCGGAAACCCTAGAACAGACAAAACACAGTAACCCTAGCACTGTGTATCTTATGGTTTATATAGTCGGAGTGTGTAAGGCTAGTCGTTGCCTTCTAGAGGTTGGCTCAACTTGGCCCAACTCGGTTGCAACACATCAAGCCCAAGTATCTCTAACCAAACATATAGTTTGGTTAAATTGTTAAACATTCTTAGGAATTTGGGGAAAAAAAGAGAATTATACACATTCTTAGGAATTTATCTAGCAATTGTTAAGCCTTTATAGTTTGGATATTCGGGTCTTGGGTGATTGTTAAACATTTGTAACTTCATTTGAAATTAAGGATTATCGGCAAGAATTTGATCAAAAAATATATTTATGAAAATAGAAGACGGAAAAAGTGCAAAATACAATAAGTCAAGATGGGGTATATATATATATAGGTAAAAATTATACTCAAATTATGGAGAAAAATAAAATTAATGGTATAATTTATATGTGAAAATAAAAAAATATATATATTATTAATACATTTGAGTTATTAATACACTAAGTAAATATGGATATGATATGGTGGACCACTTGTGCATTTAAAAAAAAAAATGAATAGAGGTTATCTCATGAAATTTTTGTGTATTTAAACAAGTATTTTTTTTGTATATTTAATGTAAGATGCACTTGATTGTTGTTGTTGTTGTATTATGAGATTTAGGTTCTCCGAACATAGATTATGTATTGTATGATGATCCTTTTAAGAAGTTGATCCTCTTATTTATAAGTGACTCAATATTTCTATGGAAATTTGAAGTCGAATTTATTGTTGTGAAATATAGCACCACAACAACTATACTAACTTGCGATTAATATGTAGTATCTATAACAAAGATTATAATCAATTCAAAATCACATATTAATCGGTTTGAGAAGAACGCATTTTATTTTATGAAAATTAGTTTTTTTTTTCTTTTATTTAAAAGACAACAATTCAAAATAGCAATCAGTCGATTGTTTGATAAATATTTTGAAAACTAGAAAACTCAAGCAATCACTTGCACAATCAAATTGGATTCAAGTAAAACCGGAAACCTCCATTGGAGGAGCTCAATTTGAGCTTGCAATCTGAGAAAATAGTTTGTTACAACCACAAAACAGAATTCCCGCCTTTTGTAACAATTGGGACCTCACATGAAAAGACCTATTTGCCCTTCTGTAATCCAGCTTCGTCTGTGATCATTTTGTGACCAAATTGTGAGTGTGTAAGTGTCAATACACACTCATAGCCCCCCCTCAAGCTGAGCCTAGTGCAGGAATGACGAGGCCAAGCTTGGCTCTGAAAAATTCATGCTGCTTTGCTCCAAGTGCCTTGGTAAAAATATCAGCCACCTGTAGGGAAGTTGGCACATGGACAGTGTTGATGAATCCATTGGCAATCAGTTCTCGAATGAAATGGGCATCAATCCTCACATGTTTAGTGTGTTCATGAAATATGGGATTGAGGGCTAGCTGCTGGGCTGACTTGTTGTCACAAAACAAAGGCACAGGGAGTGCAATGTTGATGCCAAAGTCAGAAAGTACTCCATGCATCCAGACCAGCTCACTGGCAACATAAGACATGGCTCTATACTCACTTTCAGTGGAGGATTTAGAGACTACTTTCTGCTTTTTAGTTTTCCATGACACTAAGGAAGATCCTAAGAATACACAATATCCATACAAGGATCGTCCAGTGTCTAAGCAATTTCCCCAATCAGCATCTGTGAAGGCATGAACCTTGAGACTTGAGGTAGCAGGGTATGAGAGAGAATAGTTGAAGGTACCTTTAAGGTATCTGAGTAGGTATGTGAGGACATCCCAATGTGGTTTTAAAGGGGACTGAAGGAACTGACTGAGTTGTTGTACAGTGTAAGAAATGTCAGGCCTGGTTAATGTGAGGTAGAGCAACCTCCCTACAAGTCTCCTGTAATCTTCAGGATTAGGAATGGGATCACCTATGGAGGCTGAGAGTTTGACCCCATGTTGCATGGGAAAAGAAGCTTCTTTGCAACCATCCATCTGAGCATCAGTGAGAATGTCAAGGACATACTTTCTCTGGTTCAATAGAATGCCTGCAGATGATCTGGAAATTTCCATTCCCAGGAAATACCTTGCAATGCCAAGATCCTTGATGGTGAATTGCCTGTGTAATGCTGCTTTGGTGGCATCAATTTCAGAAGCTGAACTCCCCATGATGAGCATGTCGTCCACATAGACAAGAGCTACTGTCACATGGCCACCTGTTGCTTTGATGAACAAGGAGAAGTCATGAGATGATTGAGCAAATCCTAGATTGATCATGAACTTGGTAAGCTCATAATTCCATTGTCGACTAGCTTGCTTCAGTCCATACAAAGATCTAGTTAGTTTGCATACATGACCTGTAGGAATCTTGTAACCAGGGGGAGGGCTCATATACACTTCTTCCTCCAAGTATCCATGCAAAAATGCATTGTTGACATCCAGTTGATGCAACTGCCAACCCCTGCAAGCAGCTATTGCAAGGAGGATTCTTACTGTGGACAATTTGGCAACAGGTGAAAAGGTTTCTTTGTAGTCCATGTCCTTGACCTGATTGTACCCTTTAGCTACCAATCTGGCCTTGTATCTCTCAACTGATCCATCAGGCCTGTACTTGACTTTGAATATCCATTTGCAACCAATAGGTTTCTTCCCTGGAGGAAGAGCAGCTATATCCCATGTGTGGTTAATTGTCAATGCCTCCAGCTCCTTGGACATGGCAGTTTCCCATTCTGGAATGCCTTTAGCTTGGGAGTATGAGTTGGGTTCAAAAATTGTGCAAGCATTGACAAGGGACTGAACATATTCTGGTGACAGATGGGATAAATTGGTGATGGAAAAGACAGCAAATGAATCTGACTGAGATGAGTCAGGGCTACCTCTGAATGGTAGATGAGAGTATGTGAAATCTTGGAGTCGAGCAGGCCTAGTAATGTGTCTCCTTAGGTTCAGGTGAGGGTTGTCAGGAGAGACAAGGGTGTTAGGTGACTGGACATGAGGTGTGGAAGATGATAGTGGAGAGGAATGTGGGGAGTGGGAGAGCACAGGTGACTGAGTGACAGAAGGAGAGCTGTGAGGTGAATGTGTCTCTATGTGATTAGGAGATAGATCAATAAAGGAGCTGCCAGACGTGGGAGTCCATTCAGCCATAGAGTCCATGAGATCACTGGTTAGAAAATCAGTAGGATGATCAATTGGTGGGGCTTCTGCTTTGTGTTTGAATGGGAACACAGTTTCTTCAAATTTTACATGTCTACTGATGATGACAGTTCTTTTCTCCATATCATAGAGCTTGTATGCCTTTTGATTTGGAGGATACCCAAGAAATACACATCTCCTGGCCACAGTCCCCAGTTTATCCCTATAGTCATTTGGTTGAACAACATAGCATAAGCATCCAATGACTCTCAGCTGATCATAAGTTGGAGATGTGTGATATAAGACCTCAAATGGGGATTTCCAATTGAGGGAGGGAGTAGGCATTTTATTGATAAGGTGTGTGGCCCCAAGAACACAATCTCCCCAAAATTTTAAAGGTAAGCCAGCATGCATCCTAATTGCCCTGGCAGTTTCTAGTAAGTGCCTAAGCTTTCTCTCTACCCTTCCATTCTGTTCATGGACCCCAGGAGCTGCTCTTTGGTGCACAATTCCTCTTGAATCAAAAAGTTCCCTGCAACCTTTTTGAGTGAACTCAGTTCCATTATCAGATCTCACTGTCTGAACTGATACCTTGAATTGAGTTTCTACCATATTAAGGAATGTAGTGATCAGTCTCAAAACTTGCAATTTGTCCTGCATTAAGTAGACCCAAGTGCACCTAGAATGATCATCTAAAATTGTGAGGAAGTACTTAGCCCCACACATGGCTGGGACCTTATATGGACCCCAAACATCCAAATGTAAAAGCTGAAATGCATTTTCAGCAATAGACACACTTCTGTTGAACTGTAATTTGTGTGCCTTTGTCATGGCACAAACATCACAATGTAAATTCTGAATATCAGTAGTGGTACATCCAGGAATATGTTGGAGCTTTGAAAAAGACATATGTCCCAGTCTTGCATGCATTAAAGGCAAGTTATTACAACTGACAGTATTCAAAGAAAATGACTGCAACTGAAACTGTGGATTCACACCATTCTTCAACACATATAATCCTTTGTCTTCAAACCCTTTTGCAATGACAGCTTTAGTTGTAAGGTCCTGTAACCAACAACTTATCATGTCAAAGCTAAATCTCAACTGTTTCTCATGCACACACTTAGAAACAGACAACAAATTGTGTTTGAACTGGGGCACCAGAAGAACATGTTTCAACACCAAAGTAGAGTTCAACTTGACTGTACCAAACTGTGTCACTGTGATGCAATTTCCATCAGGTAACCCCAGTTTGATAGCAGCTTTGAACTCAAAAACTTCTGAGAAAATGTTGCAATCAAATGCAATGTGATCTGTGGCTCCAGAGTCCACAATCCACAAGTCATTCTCAGATTTATTCACACCAATTAGAAAAGAAGAACTCAAAGTACCTGCAAAATGAACCATAGCCTGATTAGCATTGCTATCAGTGCTCTCCACCTGAGACTTTCCTTTCATGAGCTTTAAGACTTCCTGGAAAACAGCATTTACAACTGCCTGATCAGGTTTGGTGGTTGTATAAGTATCTTCTTCAAAAGGACTCTCATGTTGTGCTGATTCAAGCTGAGCTGCAAATTTCCCAGTGGTTCTAGGCTTCACTTCATCCTTGGGTCCCCTAAACCACTCAGGATACCCAATGATTTTAAAGCAAAATTCCTTGAGATGACCTCTCTCACCACAATGGTCACACTTCCTCTCCAGCTTGGCTCTCTTATAATCTCTGTAGCTTTGTTCAAAATTCTTATCAAAATGCCTAGATTGATCACCACTCCTGTAGTCTCTATATCCCTTCACAGCATTAGCTTCATTTTCCAACTGATAGCTCCTGTCAACCTGTCCAAACCTGTCCTGTGGAAATCTATCAATTTGCCTTGACACATTCAAGGCATTTTGCTCACCTTGAATGGCATTAGTGACTCCCTTAGATCTTTCTATCTGTGTAGCCATCTGAAATGCCTTATTCAGCCATGGCATAGGATCCTTAGACAATATATTGCTTCTTAAATTCTCATAAACATCATTTAGTCCCATCAAAAACTGCATTACTCTAGCTTTCTCTTCTCTATCAATAATCCTCTATAACAGAGCACAGCTACAGCCATTCATACTACCACAGTTGCATAGAGGTACAACATCTAATGATTTCAGTTCATCCCAAATCTTGCTCAATTTGCCAAAATAGGCCCCAACAGATAGGTTGTCTTGCCTAAGGTTAGCTAGATCTCTACGCAGTTGGTAAACTAAGGGATCATTAGATTCAAATAATCTCTCCTTCACTTCATCCCAAAGCTCCTTTGATGTCTCAACATACATCAGGCTTTCTGCAACTTCTCTTGTCATAGAATTAAACAGCCAACACATAACCATCTGATCAGCTCGCATCCATTTCTCAAACTCCTCACTATTTTCTGGAGGTTTAACGCAACTTCCAGTTATAAATCCTAACTTGACTTTCGCTCCTAGTGCCATTTTTATGCCTCTACTCCAACTAGTGAAATTGGCACCATTGAAAGGATTCGAGACAAGGACCATACCTAGATGATCTGAATTCGATAAGAACAATGGATTGACATGCGCATTGGCCATCCCGTGCATCACTTCTCCAAACTGGATCCCTTGATTCTGCAAATTCCATCCTCTTCCAGCTCCTGCTCCCGGTGCCGGAGGAGTCACATACGTTCCTCTTCCTTGTCCATTTGCATCACCTCCGACGCCAGATGACTGTCCTGCTCCTCTTCCAACCATACTGACTTCAGCAAAGCAAGATCTAATCGAGAATCGCCAGAAATCGAACACCAGAAACCAGTTCTCCGAATCTCACTTGAATTTCGAAGCGAGATCACACGAAAATACAGATCGGAACTCAGCGCTCTGATACCATTTGAAAACTAGAAAACTTAAGCAATCACTTGCACAATCAAATTGGATTCAAGTAAAACCGAAAACCTCCATTGGAGGAGCTCAATTTGAGCTTGCAATCTGAGAAAATAGTTTGTTACAACCACAAAACAGAATTCCTGCCTTTTGTAACAATTGGGACCTCACATGAAAAGACCTATTTGCCCTTCTGTAATCCAGCTTCGTCTGTGATCATTTTGTGACCAAATTGTGAGTGTGTATTGACATAAATATAGAAAAAAACAGAGAACATTGAGGATGACATATTGGAAATGAGTCCAAAGGAAAAAATTACAAACCTGGAAATTTTAACATTGGACATGAAAACGATATAGAGTAAATCGGATGGATTGAAAAATTTGAGGGTCATAAATAAATTCTAACTACCAAGCAGCACGAGCTTAGTGTTAATTTCTTAATATTTTCCGTCAAGCATCCCCAACTCGGAGAAAAAATTACAAAAGAAATTTTTTTTTACCCTTAAACATTCTCGGAATGATAAAAATTTTACCTTCAAATATTCCCGGAATGACGGTCCAGGATCCGTCCCTGCCAAGCAGTTTACAGGCCGTATATGACCCGTGGACAGGTCTACCCCGATCCCATTCTTAGCTGGGTGGCATAATCAAAACTATTTTATTTAACTCACACCATTTCTTAACGATAGAGAGAGCAAGCAAAGCAATCAACGAAACCAGCAACTGCACAAACCACCCTTATAATTAATAACCTCCAAGCATATGAAATGCTCCCACTCAACTGTCCTGTTCACCATTACCGAAACTCAAACTCCAAATTAGCAATGGCTTCCGAATTAGGCTGCCTTCTCCGCCAAACACTCCTTTTCCTATTCCTCATGGCAGCTCTTCCTGCCAAGATGAATTCCCTCTATTTCGATTTCCCCGATTTCAATCAAAACAAGGACTCCTTGGACATCCAGGATTCCGCTTCCTTCTCCAGTTCAGAGCTACAACTTACCCCCAGGAATCAATCCACTGGTAGCCTTACTAATATCCATGGGAGAGCACTATACAGAACAGCTGTACCTCTATGGGATTCTAGCACCAACAAAAAGGCTGATTTTGCCACCAGTTTCAACTTCCAGATATCCGCAGATGTTGCCGGGAATGGGCTTGCCGGGAATGGGCTTGCCTTTATACTTGTTCCCGCTAATCTTGAGCTCATTTCTGGTGAAACTGAAAATCGTCTAGATCCAAACATCTCTACTGTTGCCGACGGAGCTCTTGGCATTTATCCAGTCGATGTGTCAGCGACTGCCAACTACAGTTTTGCTTACAACACAAAAATTGTAGCTGTTGAGTTCGATACCTACTACAACGTACAATTTGATCCGAGCGACAGTCACATAGGTATTGATGTAAATCAAGTAAAGTCGTCAGCTTATGCCAATGTGTCCGCTGGCCTAGTGAACAAGACCTCACAAGCCTTCATAACTTACAATTCCACAACAAAGAATCTAAGTGTCAGCTTGAATGTAAGTGACACTTCGACTTCGAGCCTGTATAGAGTCTCACAGATCATCGATCTGAGCACTGTTTTGCCTGAAAGGATACATGTTGGCTTCTCTGCTTCAATAGGGTATTCTGCTGAACTTCACAACATTCTTTCTTGGAGCTTCAACTCAACCTTGGAAGAAACTGCGGCGACAAGTCCTGCCCAACCTCCACAACAAGGTGGAACCCCAGGAACACGATCTACAAAGAAGGGCAATGGAGGATTGATAGCTGGCATCACAGCAGGCATCTCTCTGATCCTTGTAATCGGAGTAGTTATTGCTTGGATAAGATTGCGGAGGAAAAGTCCCAACGAGAGCAACACTCAGTTTGATTTCGGTGAAGATTTTGTAGCCCAAGCAGGGCCCAAGGGGTTCGCTTATGCCGAACTTTCCAAAGCAACCAACAATTTCTCCAACGAAAGGAAGCTGGGAGAAGGTGCATCTGGTGGTGTTTACAAGGGTATTTTAACAGGCCCTGGAAGCCGGGAAATTGCAGTCAAGAAGATCAAAAGCAAAAATAATCGGGGGCAAAAGGAGTACGTTGCAGAAGTGAAGATCATTAGCAGGCTTAGACACCGGAACTTGGTACAGCTCCTGGGATGGTGCCATGACCATGGAGAACTACTGCTTGTCTATGAGTTCATGCCAAACGGAAGTCTGGATGCCCATCTCTTTAGCCATAAATTAGCCTTGCTATCTTGGCCAACAAGGTACAAAATCGCTCTGGGTTTGGCTTCATCGCTGCTCTACCTACATGAAGAATGGGAGCAATCTGTGGTTCATCGAGACATCAAATCAAGTAATGTCATGCTTGATTTGAGCTTCAATCCAAAGCTAGGAGACTTCGGCCTGGCAAGACTCGTTGATCATGATGCTGGCATGCAAACCACAGCCTTAGCTGGCACACCAGGCTATATGGCTCCGGAATGCCTTTTGACCGGGAAAGCAAGCAAAGAGTCGGATGTCTACAGTTTTGGGATTGTCGCCCTTGAAATTGCTTGTGGAAGGAGGGTGATTGAGGTAAGGGAACACCCTAGTAAGGTGAACCTAGTTGAGTGGGTTTGGGACCTCTATGGAAAAGGGCTCATTCTAGAAGCAGTGGATAACAGTCTAGAAGGGGAATTTGAAGAGGAACAAGCAAAACGCTTAATGGTGGTCGGGTTGTGGTGTTCCCATCCAGACATTGGCCATCGACCATCAATAAGGCAGGCCATAGCTGCCCTGAACGACGAAACTCCTCTACCGAGCCTGCCATCCCATCTTCCAGTGCCTATATATGTTTCATCACCAGGTATGAATATGTCTCATTTTTCTTCATACACATCATCCAACACGACTGAAGGGAATTATACGCATACTTCAAGCAGCAGCAGCACCACAGCAACAACTAGTTCTTCTCAGCAATATGGGAAAAGCCCTTCTGCTTATCCTCTGCTGGGATACGAATGAATGCCATGTCTGATTTCCTTTGAGTTTGTACTGGGCACAACAACAAGTGTTCAGCAGGAGAGCTTGTGAGTTGTGACAGGTGCCACCTTGCTCGTTGCGCTTGCTATTTGTTTTTGGCTTGTGTTTCTGTATTATATATTATTGCCTTTTGGTATAGGTACTTTTGATTTATACTTGTATGCAGATTGTGGGTGCTTGCTGTTTGGAATCATTTGTACTAATACTATAGTAGTAACATAAAGCTAATAATATTGTGAAATGTGAGTACAAATTATTTGCATGAATCACTCTAATACTCATTCATCACCCTTCCAGTACTCAAAAGCCAAAGCTGAAACTGTTGCCAACGTACTGGTCTCTCAATCTCTCTCACCTTCACCATGTCATCCCAGTCGATTCACAGGAGGTGGCATACCGCATACGTACCTTGATTTTGGTAAATAGAGAACGGTCATTCGGGGTTCGAACAGGGACCTTCGGATACCCGCGAGTCATTTATGGCTGACCCATTTCGGAAGGGTTAAGACAATACTCCGTATTAAAATATTGTATTAACGGCCAAATGACTCGACTAACAAATGGACCATTGATGGGTATCTTATTAGTCCGGCACTTTCTTATAATGAATAAAAATTTATGGACCAGTAATAAGGAAAACATATGAAGGTTTAAGAAACAACTATATATTATATATATATAACTAGTGTAGATCGGTCAGTCCCGTAGACGGAAAATATATTAATACAATATTATAAATAATCTAGATAGAATCTAATAAATAAATAAAAATAATCCAAATATATATAAATCATTTTTTCCACCAACCATTAATTTTTTTTTGGAAGAGTGAAAGTAATTAGGAAGAAAAGGACTACTAGTTTGGTCGCCTTCTTCCTAGAGCGTCCTTCCGGACGAGAACCTTAAGTTCTATATCGATGATGAAACCTTCGTCGGTAGGGCTATTGTACGCGAGATGAGCGATCTTGAATTGTATGCAACAACATTCGATTCCCTGAAATTATGACGAATAGTAACATTAAAAAATTCATAAAGATCTAAACTTGTATCGGATAGGAGAAGCTCTATTTAATCTAGATATAAATAAAAATTAGTTTGACATATTATATTTAATCTAAATATCTTTTATTTAGATGTTCTCAAAATATAAATAAAATGTAGATTTATAAGGTAAAATCTTTTTTTTTTTCTAATCTATCGTTAATTAAGTCTCATGTAATTTAATAAGTAGTTGATTTCAAAAATATTTTAATATTATTTTTTATTAAATATGTAGTATATATTTATTACGTTATTTTACTAAAATATTTATGTACGGACGGATTGTGACTACATAATATTTTAATAATTTATTTTGGACTAAAAAAATAATACAATATAGATATAAATAAAATAACAATTATTATATAATTAATTTTCATATAAATAATTCTTTCTCCAAAAAATAATCTAGATATGAATAAAATAGCACATATCAAATACTACATATTTTTCTATTAATATTTTTGGTAAGTATGACTATGACATATATGGGAAAAGCACTTCTACAGCTTATCCTCTTATGGAAGCCATATGTTGTTCAATTGCTGATCAAGTTTCTTCAATTTGGATAAACAACTGAATGTCTGAGCTACAATATTGTCTTTGTTCAACTCAATTTTATTCAATTTGCAAAATCAGTTATGTACGTTCTATCGAATGTTCAGCTCAAGTTATTATTGGAAATAAGAGTAGTAGTAGTCCACCGGCTGCATGATCAGCTTGTTTAGTTCATACTTGCGGCTTGACCTAGGTTTATTCAACCCCTATACCCATTTACTCCAAAGGAGGAAACTAAACTTTTTTCTAAAGCAGTAGCATTGCATTAGATATATTATCAAGTCTTGGGTAAAAGTTCAGTTTTTATTAATGATTATTTGTAATAACATTATCTCTATGAGAAAGTGGATTTGGAGGAATATTTTTTCCCTTTGAATTATTAAAAAAAAACTCAACAAATAAGTTGTCCATAGGGCCTCAAAATATAATAGAATGCCTTGTACGTTGCCCATGTGATATTCACTATCGGCCAAATTAGCGACTAAGAAAATGGAACTTTAATTAGGGACTTGAGTAGAATGAATAAAAAATAGTCAAAGTTTATAGACAAGTAAGGAAAACATATCAAAGTTTAGGGACCAACTATGTAATTTATCAAACTTTTGTATCTGGTATCGGGATATCTTTTGATGGTCGAGGGAGGGTAAACTACTGTATATGCAAATGGCTTCATCATTGACTGATTATTGATTGAATTGTCATATTGTGGTTGCTTGTTACTTTCATTTCTGGATATGCATAAAGTCTCGGGCTGAACCATTCTTCGCTAGTTGATTTTTTTTTTGGTACAAACTAACAAACCTTCTTTAATTTGGTGGTTGGGATATGGTTGTACTACAGCCGCTACAATGACGACATGACTCACAACGTCCGCTGTGTCGTCCGTTGTGCTTCATCACTTTACCCTAACAAGTTGTTCCCACATTTACTCTCTTTTTTTTAGTCTTTTTTAACCTGTTTTTGCACCTTGGATTTTCCTCAATTTGGACCAGGATCATTTGATAATCTTTGAATAATAAATCCATTTGGGTCTCTGTTAACCTGTTTTCGTTTGATAAATTTTGACATGTTTTTTTTAAAAGCTACTGTAATTAACAATGCACTATACAATTAACGATGACATTTTGGATGATGGCTCCACTCAATGGTAAGGAATGATGAGGGTTAATGAGGGTGTTGAACATATGAATTGAAAGCGATAATATCTCATACTGATAATATAGTGTATTCAAGTCTTGCATATAAGTTGGTGGACTACCCCTCATGTTTAGTTAGGAGGGAATTGAACTCCACTGGTCTTGTGTGCTCGACTTGTTTAGTGCATAATGCGCTTGGACGTGTGACTATTTGATCCATGCCCTCCGCCCTTTCCCCGTGGAAAAAAAATCAGTAACATTTTGGAGTTTATGAAGAATCGATCAGCAAGCCGAGCTGTTCTTCCCACCAGATCCGGAGAAACCAACAGATCTAGAGAGCTTTCTCCATGAGAGAATGTAAGAGGGAGTTTGTTGTGAATTTTCTGTATTGATTAACCACTTGCAAGCTATTACACAGGACCTATTTATATACACTATAACCAACATCTAACAACCTAACTACTCCTAAACTACACTAAGTTAACCGAGCTCACCACCTAACTGATCAAGCTCCTAACCATGTCCTCCATAGGGTTTTCACCATAGCCTACTACCATCGAATTCACCATCTGTGTCAATACCTTTCAAAGTGAGAAAATTCCTTTGCAAAAGTCTCAATTTTCTTTTAACTGTGGATCTTTTGTTTTTCCTGGAGAACAGTGCGTACGTGGATCGATCTTGTAGTTTATGTATATATATGCTACGTATATTTTAGGTCGACGAGATTTTCCATTAATAGATGAGGTTAGTTTTAATTTGTACTGTACGTACAGTTCGTCCATATTCTTACATCCCCATAAAAGTAGAAAACCAAAACCAGTGAGTTCAAAATCTCATACATCTCCGATCCAGTGCCTCTATTTAGCTGCAGACAGTTGAAAAAGTCCACAAAACTGGAAAAACAGAATGAGAGAGAAAGATTGCATTTATAAAGATGCGTGCATTTTAGCAAATTACGAGCTAATGTGTTAGCAATTCAATGGCAATTCAAGCATCCACTATACATTTAATTTGACAGAAAAATTAATATATATATATAGCAAGTGGCCGGGCAACTAGCTGTTCCCAAAAATTAATGCAAGTGTTTTTTTTTAGTATCAAACAGTTTACTTATTTACAGGCTTCCACCCCCATTCGATCAACTGCACCTCAAAAACTTCCAAACTGCAATGGCTTCCGCTTGTCCCAAGACTCCCGACCACCGGGTATGCTGCCTTCTTGGGAGAGCATACGGTTATCTTGTCCTCGCCGAGTTCCTATTCCTCTTCATATCTCTTCCTCTCAAGACGAATTCCCAATCTTTCGAGTTCACCTCTTTCGATCAAAGCCTCCCAAGTGTCACTTTGCAGGGTGATGCATCGGTTTCCGATTCCAAAATACAGCTTACCCAAATATCCTCATTGAGCTATGGTAGAGCATTATACCCAAACGCAATCCAACTATGGGATGCTACCCTAAAAAAGGGGGCTGATTTTACAACCAATTTCACCTTCAGCATAACCCAATCTAACTCCAACCCCGACACTGATCCCTCCCATTTCGCCGATGGGATTACCTTTCTCCTTGTCCCAGAGAACACTCAGATCCCCAACAACTCATATGGCGGGTGTCTTGGCTTGTTTACTACAATAGACAACGCCTATTGTTCCCTACATCAAACAGTTGTAGCCATTGAGTTTGACACCTTCCAAAACGTGTGGGATCCCGATCCTCAGGGTCCATCGAATTTGTATCCTATGGATCACATAGGCATTGATGTTAATTCAGTAGAATCAATACATTATGCCAATGTAACTGCCGGTTTAAAGAACAAAACCGCACAAGCCTTCATATCTTACAGTTCTACAACAAAGAACCTCAGTGTCTCTCTGAGTTTCATCGACCAAAGTTTGGTTCCTGTGTCCCTTTCACATACCATTGATTTGACTACTGTTTTGCCCGAAAGGGTCCAAGTTGGCTTTTCTGCTGCTACAGGAAGTTGGTGGCAACTTAACAAGATTCATGCTTGGAGCTTCAACTCAACCTTGGAAGGAACTGTTGCTCCTAGTTCCAGTCCAAGTCTCAACCCAACTCAGAAACACGGTGTAACTCAAGGAAAACAATCTAAAAGCAAGGGGAAATCGGTGGCTGCAGGTATAGGGGTGGCTATCTTTCTAGTTCTAATATTCGGAATAGCCATTGTCTGGTTTATATTGAGGAGGAAGAGTCCAGGAAAGGAAGCTGATCAGTCTGATATTGATGAGGATTTGGATGAGAGCGCAGGCCCCAAAAGGTTTGCTTACTCGGAACTTTCCCAAGCAACCAACAATTTCGCCATCGAAGGGAAGCTGGGAGAAGGTGGATTTGGGGATGTTTATAAGGGTCTTTTAACAGGTCCTGGAACTCGGGAAGTCGCTGTCAAGAAGATCAAAAGCAGATCAAACCAGGGTAAAAAGGAGTATATTTCAGAAGTGAGGATTATTAGCCAGCTTAGGCACCGAAACTTGGTGCAACTCCTAGGTTGGTGCCATGGCCATGGGGAATTTCTCCTTGTCTACGAGTACATGCCAAACAGAAGCCTCGACTTCCATCTCTTTAAAGGTCAAACCTTGCTACCTTGGCAAACAAGGTACAAAATTGCCCTTGGTTTGGCTTCGGCACTCCTCTATCTCCATGAAGAATGGGAGCAATCTGTGGTTCATCGAGACATCAAATCAAGTAATGTCATGCTTGACTTGAACTTCAATCCAAAGCTAGGTGACTTCGGCCTGGCAAGATTCGCTGATCATGATGCTGGCATGCAAACCACAGCCTTAGCTGGCACACCAGGCTACATGGCTCCGGAATGCCTTTTGACCGGAAAAGCAAGCAAAGAGTCGGATGTGTACAGTTTTGGAATTGTCGCCCTTGAACTGGCTTGTGGACGAAAAGTGATTGAGAGAAGGGAAGAAGAGAGTAAAGTGAACTTAGTTGAGTGGGTTTGGGACCTCTACGGGAAAGGGCTCATCTTAGAATCAGTTGATAGCAGACTTGAAGGGGAATTCGACGAGGAGCAAGCAAAATGCTTATTGGTGGTCGGGCTGTGGTGTTCTTATCTAGAGGTTAGCTATCGACCGTCAATAAAGAAGGCTATCTCTGCACTGAATCTTGAAACTCTTCTACCTAGCTTCAATAGCTTTCCGCCACAAACTTCATATGCCTCTCCTCTCCTCAACAAGCACTAACATCAGCAGTCATCGCTTGGACGACTAATTATATTGTGCAATATGTGAAAAGCACTTCCATCACTTGCTTCTGCTGGGAGGAGCTACCCAAATGAATGCTTGATTCCCTTCATGTGTGTGTGTGAGAGAGAATTTTTTTCAAGCTAAGTCTAATTTAGGTGCTCTACAGTAATACAGTATGTGTCCTTTGTGTGATAGAAGTAATTCCTATTATGCAACAAGCAATGTCAATTTGGTATGTAAATTTGCTATTGAATGTTCAGTTGAACTTGATTCGTTGTTAAATAGTTTTGTTGTTTTCCAACCCCTACCGACCAAGAATTAGTACTTTACATGTTGCACTGTCATTGCAATTACGCATTAAAATTTCATTGTCATGTTCATTTAAAAAATCCAACGAAATAATTAACGGGGATTGAAATTGGAGAAACATAACTATAGACCAACAATCTGCCGAGGTTTGGAGAAAACTATAACCAAACTTTTACCAGTTCATAGCACAGATTGTTCACTTGAATCGTGGAATATCAGAACCAAAACTAACACAAACTCACAAAGTTCAAACAGATACGGAGTACGGAGTATTAATTTGGCAATTCAATAGGAAGCATCCACTATCCATTTGACAGGTTCAGAATTAATGTAGCAACGACATGTATTTTGGATCGAATGGAGTATTAGCAAGTAATTTACTTTACAGGCTTTCACCCCATTCAACTGTACGTACCTTAAGCCCTACCAAACTGCAATGGCAGATTGTGCCTGTCACAACCATTGGTTATGCTGCCTTCTTGGCAGATCATACCTTTATAGTCTCCCTGCCGAGTTCCTCTTCGGCAGATGTGCGTAGTGGGATTTGAACAAGGGTTGATTGAATTTTATTTAAAATGAGTGGACTTAACCACTAAGCCAATAAAGATACTTATATTTTACCTTTCTATTATTTAAAATGAGTATATTCTTGTATTTGTTTTCGAATTGTCGGATCGGGGTGGGCGACGGCCCGGTGTCTCCCACCCTTGGATCCGCCACTGAGTGGGAGGAGACAACCAGTAGAGATCCAACGAGGACTAAAGCAAGCATCCAATGATGACTTGCACCGACAAGTTCCAATGAATCCGACTTGGAAACTCAGTGTCTTAGGTGTTTTACCGTGTTTGGATTGATCAAGATCTTTATTAATGAAGCTCTGTCATGGCAACTTACCAAGGTAAGAAGACCACAAATGGTTTCCAAAAAGGCAGAGCATAGAGAGAGCGGAAACCCTAGATCAGACAAAACACCGTAACTCTAGCACTGTATCTTATGGTTTATATAGTCGAAGTGTGTAAGGCTAGTCGTTGCCTTCCAGAGTTAGGCCAAGCTTGGCCCAACTCGGTTGCAACACATCAAGCGCAAGTATCTCTAACCAAACATAAAATACAGCTCAAAAAACTTAAGGATTAAACACAACAAATTTGCCCTTCTAATTCTTAAGTTTATTAGTGTAAATTGGCGGCATGGGTTGTTCTTGAGTCTTACACCCTTCTCTATCATCAACCTATTTGTTACAAAAACTCCTCAATGTGCCTTGAGATCCTTGATTTGGAAGAAATCCCTACAGAAAACAAACTTGTCAGTTGTCACAATTTTGGTTCCAAAATCAGCAGGATTTTTCTTTCCATCAATTTTCTCAATCAAGAACACCTTTTTATATATCTTATCTCTAACAAAGTGATATCTGACATCTATATGCTTGATCCTCTTATGATAGATAAGATCCCTACATAAATAGATTGCACTTTGACTGTCCATATGCAACATAGATGTTAGGTTTAGGAAATTCCCCCTTGGGGTTTGCCTTTCATTAGATAGAATATATATAGAATACAAAGGACTTGGGCCTTGGGCTCCAAGGAAACTAAAGATATGTACAAGGATTCTATCTATATCTATTAACAGACCCCCGCAGTCGGAGCGGGAGGAGAACGGACGGTCAGACTGTCCCGAAAGTCAAGAAACAACTGACATGGCAAACCCTTTGTGAAGATATCAGCGTACTGATAGGCGGAGGGAACATGAAGGACCCGAATAGCACCAATGGCCACCTTTTCTCGGACAAAGTGGATGTCCATCTCGATGTGCTTGGTCCGTTGATGCTGCACCGGATTGCTGGCTAAATACATGGCGCTGACATTGTCGGTATAGACAATAGAGGCACGCGGCAAAGGACAGTGCAGTTCCAGGAGGAGATTGCGCAAGAAGCAACACTCAGAAACGGCGTTAGCGACTCCCCGATACTCTGCCTCCGCACTGGAGCGAGACAACGTAGGCTGACGTTTGGAAGACCAAGCGACGAGAGAGTCATTGAAGAACACACAATACCCGGACGTTGAACGGCGGGTGTCAGGGCACCCACCCCAATCAGCGTCTGTATATGCCACAAGACCTGAAATAGGCGCTGCTGTCAACTGCATACCAAGATGAAGAGTGCCCTGAAGATACCTCAGAATACGCTTGAGAGCGTTGTAGTGAGGTTCACCTGGGTCATGCATGAAAAGGCAAATCTGCTGAACCGCATAACTGATGTCCGGGCGAGTGAAAGTGAGATACTGTAGGGCTCCAGCAAGACTGCGATACATGGTAGGGTCAGCAACTGGCGGACCTGCAGACGCGCTTAGCTTGGAGCTGGTATCCACGGGTGTGGCCACTGGTTTACACTCAGACATGTGTGCACGGGCGATGATCTCAGCAGCATACTTCGATTGGGAGATCGAGGAAGAGTCCGGAGGAAGTGTTGCGAACTGAAATGCCGAGAAAGTAGTGGAGGGGCCCCAAATCTGACATAGCAAACTCAGACGAAAGAGAGGCAATCAGCTGACGACGCAGAGCATCAGATGAGGCTGTGAGAACAATGTCATCGACATACAATAACAAGTAGGCCATATCTTGCCCCCGCTGATAGACAAATAGGGAGGAGTCACTGCGAGAGCTGACGAACCCAATGCGAAGAAGATAAGCAGCAAAGCGCTGGTACCAAGCGCGCGGTGCCTGCTTCAGGCCGTAGAGGGACTTGCGAAGACGACACACCTTCTTTGGAGTTCCAGGCTCAACGAAACCAGGCGGCTGAAACATGTAGACCGTCTCATGTAAGTGACCATGGAGGAAGGCATTCTTGACATCCAGCTGATGTATTGCCCAAGATTTGGAGAGGGCAAGCGTGAGAACTGTACGGATGGTGGCCGGCTTGACCACTGGACTGAAGGTTTCGTCGCAGTCGACACCGACTTGCTGAGACTTGCCGTTGACCACAAGGCGCGCCTTGTATCGCTCAAGGGAACCATCAGACCTGAATTTATGACGAAAAAGCCACATACAACGGATAATATTGACGCCTACAGGCCGGTCCACAAGCTCCCAAGTACCATTTCGAATAAGAGCCTGATATTCGTCGGTCATGGCGGCCTTCCAATTGGGATCAAGGAGGGCGAGCTTATGGGATTTGGGGAGGGGGGATATATGTGAAGGTGAGGCAGAGAGGTTAAATATGTGTTTCGGCCTGAAAATGCCGCTTTTGGATCGGGTTTGATAGGCTGCGGGCGGGGCTGCGGGCGCCGCTGGAGTTGCGGCGGGCGCCGCCAGAGGTGCGGCGGGTGCTGCGGGCGCCGCTGTGGGGGCTGCAGCGGGGGGTGTGCCGGGGACTTGAGATGGCGAAGTACCGAAGAATTTGTGTAGAACCATGGGGGATAATGAAGAATCAATGGAAGTATGAGAGGGAGGAGACGATTGATGGGAAAAGGGGAATGTATGCTCATCAAAGGTGACATGGCGGGATATGATGAGTTTTTGTGACGTGAGGTCAAGGCATTTGTACCCACGATGGTTGTTGGGGTAGCCTAGAAAGACACAAGGTGTGGATCTAGGGGAGAGTTTGTGAGGCATGGTAGCGGAGAGGTTAGGGTAGCATAGGCAACCGAACACGCGAAGGTCTAGATAGGACGGAGTCCGATGAAATAGACGGAAGGTGGGAGTTTGATTGTGGATAGCAGTGGATGGGAGAATGTTGATGAGGTACACGGCGGTGGTGAGGGCATGGGGCCAATAGGATGGCGGCATGCTGGCGTGTAGGAGAAGGGTGCGCATCATATTATTGATTGTGCGTATAGAGCGTTCGGCTTTGCCATTTTGGGGAGATGTATGAGGGAAAGAGAAGCGAAAGGTAATGCCTTGTGTTGAGAAAAAGTTATGAAATTGGTGGTTGTTGAATTCGCCGCCCATGTCACATTGAAAATTTTTGATACGTCGTTGAAATTGGGTAACAACGTAAGCATGAAAACGGACAAATATAGGAAAGACTTGTGATTTATATTTAATTGGAAAGACCCACAAGAAATGTGTGAAATCATCTAATAAGACAAGGTAATAACGAAAACCATCCTTAGACACGACATGGGATGTCCAAAGGTCAGCATGCACAATGTCAAATGGAAAATAAGTAGGAGTAAACGAACTAGAGAAAGGGAGTCTAATGTGTTTCCCAACTCGACACGAATGACAGGAACGTCGATTCGAGTCGTTATTACAAGCAACTGGTAAAATTTTTTTAAGAAGACCAAAGATAGGGCCGCTAGGATGGCCGAGACGAGCATGCCAGATGGGTGGAGCCATGGCTGCGAGGGAGACATGTGAGGAAGATGTCGAGACGGAAGGTGACGCGAGAGGGTAGAGATCCCCGGTACTATTGCATCTCAGACGACTGGTCCCCGTGCGAAGACCCTTGACAGTAAAACCAAATGGGTCAAATTCCACCGAAACAGAATTATCAATGGTAAATTTTCGAATGGAAATAAGGTTCTTTATAATTTGGGGAGTGAGGATAACATTTTTGAGGTGCAAGGGGTGGTTGTGGGTGGGGATTGTGGTGTGGCCTTGTCCCAAAATTGGAATGCTAGAACCATTTCCGACTATAACTGAATTTGAAGGACTCTTAAACGAAATAGTTGAGAGACTACCTAGATGCTGGGCCATATGAGATGAGGCGCCTGAGTCCATGTACCATGTCAGATCCGGGGGATTGAGGCTCATGGACGAAAACTGGGAGTTCAAATCAGTGGGCTGAACACCATATGTCGAGTAGTACGCAGCAAGGGCATGAGGCGGAGGGCGAGGGGCGGAGCCAAGGATGCCGGCGCCCGGGTGCTGTGGCGGCATCGAGGGGTAGGGACAGGGCGGGGCAGGCCACTGCGGGAAGCCCCAATAGTTCGGCCACTGTTGCTGCTGTTGCTGGGGACCCCCGCGGCCGCGCCCGCGTCCGGCGCGCCCGCGTCCTCTGCCGCGGCCGCGCTGGTTGCTGTCGCGATTGTTGTCGCGAGTGTTGTCGCGATTGTTATCGCGGCCGCTGCGTTCTCGGTTGGAAGGTGCAGAGGAGGGCGTCTGATCGGTGGGCGGTGGCGGGGTGGTAACGGTGAGAGCTTGCTGAGACGACGGCTTGTCCAGTCGAGCCCGACTAGTCTCCTCTAGAGCCAGCATAGAGCGGGCTTTGTCAAAGGAAGGGAGAGGATCGGACTGTTGGATGAATGTGGCGACGGACTGGTACTCTGATGTGAGGCCGGCGATGAGTTGCAAGACCAGGCGACGATCGGAGATCGAGGCGCCTACCGCTTCAAGTTGATCAGACAGAGATTTGAGGCGCTGACAGTAGGTTGCAGCGTTCGGGAAAGCTTCGAGCTTTGTGGTGGAGAGTTCGTTCTCCAAGAGGACCGTGCGGGTACCCTTGTTGTCCTGGAAAATATCAGCAAGGCGATTCCAGGCTTTCTGAGCCGTGGTATTGGGTTTGAGGATGGTGAGGAGAAGGTCTGACGAGATCGTGCCGTAAATCCATTGAAGGATAATGGCATCAAGTTGGGTCCAAAGATCATCGTCGATGTTGTCAGGGCGTTTCTGAGTAGGATCGATGTGGTCAATGACTCGGTGAGCACGAGCATTGTTTTTGAATAACTCACACCAGGACGTGTATTGAGAGTTTTCAAGGTCAAGGATGATGGGAATGGAATTGCGGATGTTGGTGAGGGAAAGGGCCGAATGAAAGGGGGTTTTGGTGGAGGTTTCGGCGGCCATGGTGGGTGGCGGAGAGGCTGCCAGGGGGCGGCGGGCTGGGTAGGGAGGCGGCGGCGGCGGGTGGGAGAGCGGAAGCTAGGGTTAGGAAAGAAATTATCTTTAAAAGATAATTAGGCTCAATACCATGTTAGGTTTAGGAAATTCCCCCTTGGGGTTTGCCTTTCATTAGATAGAATATATATAGAATACAAAGGACTTGGGCCTTGGGCTCCAAGGAAACTAAAGATATGTACAAGGATTCTATCTATATCTATTAACAATAGACACGTAGTGCTTGATTGCATCTTCGGTTGTACTTTTATTGACATTCCTTTGAACATCCGAAGAATGTCAATATATTGTTGTTGATTTGGGGAAAAAAAGAGAATTATACACATTTGTAGGATTTTCTCTAGCAATTTTTAAGCATTTATAGTTTGGGTATTCGGATCTTGGGTGATTGTTAAACATTTGTAACATCATTTGAAATTGAGGATTATCGGCAAGATTTTGATCAAAAAATATATTTGATATGGGTGAGGTATTTTGAGGATTGTGATCTACCACTGGCCGGGGAGGGGTATCTCGTGGTATTTAGTGTGAGATGGCACTAGATTGTTGTTGTTGTATTCTAAGTAGGGGTGGGCACAAATCCCGTAAATCTCGTCCTGTTCCGCATCCCGTCCCGATCCCGGTGGGTTTTAGGAAAAAAAAATTCAATTCCGTCCCGCAAAAATTACGCGGGACCGAGAGTTCGAATCCCACAAATCCCGTCCCGTCCTGCATATATATATATTATATTTAATTAAAATTAATAAAAATATATGAGAAGATATTTATATTATACCTTAACCTTTATTTAAACCCAAAATTTAAAATAACACTCCCTAATAAAAACATTCAATAACAAAAATATCTAAGAAATGAGTAATTTGGCTACTGTTAGTGTTGGGCTATCGTTGTTGGCCTACTATTTTTTCACTCTTTTCCTTCGTTTGCAAAGCTATTGTTGTAATGCTAAGGGGAAACTTGCCTACTGGCTTTTTCTTATGTAATACCATGACTTAATTTGCAACTCATTTGCCACTTTCTACTTGTTAGTTTTGGATTGTATTTCAATTTTTTTTTTTACGAGGGACAAATCCCGTCCCGTCCCGGGAGGGATAAGACCCGGCGGGATTTGAAAAAAAAAATCAATCCCGTCCCGCAAAATATACGCGGGACGGGATGCAGGATTACCCTAATCCTGTCCCGTCCCGTCCCATGCCCATCCCTAATTCTAAGATTCAGGTTCGAATCTCTCACCAACGTCACCGTTGATGTGACCCCCCCCCCCCCACCCCCAAAATCAAAGGACCGAGTTGATCCTTTTATTTATACTGTACTAGTTATTACCCCGCGTGCGAAGTTCAAGTCTTTAAACAGTAGATTTCTCATTGCTCGGGAACAAATAGCACATATCAGGAACAATTAGCACATATCAGCACATTATGATAAGCTGTAAATTGATCACAAATATATATGCATATGTTAACCTTATTTGTATAAAATCTTAAATCTCTTGAATACAAAAACAAAAACCTTTAATTCTCATATCAAATTAAGAGCGGAATGCATATCTCCACTCTTCGAAAGCCTTCCTGTTGCTAAGGTCAAGCTCAGCCCCAATCACCTTTGTAAACTCCAAATTTCTGTCATTGAGGAGCAAATCCTTGTCATCGATAATCAAATCCTCCTTCCAAACTCTCATTGCGAAGGCATCGTTCACAGAAAGGCAAGCAATGATGTCCACGCCCTTTGCCTTGAGCTCGGTGGACTTCTAGACGAATTCTAGAAGGACCTTTTGGGAGCATGTGGGGGCGAAGGCGACGGGGTAGGATGTCCTTCTTGGCCTTGGTGAAATTAACCTTATGTGACGTACTTTTGTATACCAATGGAAAACATATTTCATGGGGAATCATTCGTTTTTTGCAATTTAGATAAGGTAGGAAAAAAGTACTTGAATATATTAGTTAGAAAATATTATTTACCTTGAATATATTGAGCTTGGGTTCTTCAAGGGCACGTGGGTATTCAACCTTTCCTTGTGCATGGCAGTATGGGTAAAATTAAAATTGATTGGTTAAAACCATCAAAAATCACAAAATAGATTAAACATCCAAAACTGTTTCACGAACATTGTTTCTCGAGATGAGCACTTGTATCCACTGCCAGTTGAACCTTCACAACTTCACCATAGTTACTTGCAAATTCGCAACAAGTCAATTTTATAACAAATAATGGGGCAAATTGGTACTGAAGGTTTATATTCCAATTTATAAGATGAAATATGTAGATTGTAGAAAATCACTTTGAGAAATAACACAAGTTAAACAAGTAGCATCATCCATTATAACAAGCTAAACAAAGCTTCCCTTTCTTTGTGAATGATTGCCTCAGAAGATCCAACTAAACATTTGGTGTGCTGTTTTGCCTCAAACAGAAGAATCTTCCTCGTTTTAAAAGTAGGTCATCAAAAGCAAAAGATCAAAGAACTTGATTTGACAATATTTTCTTAGAAGAGAAGCATGAAGAAATAGTCACTTGGTTAATTGAATAGGCAGTAGAAAGTGTAAGGTTGTAGGCAGCTGACATAAAAATGCTAAGCAGATATAACAGAAGTATTGAGAAGTTCAACAATGTGGATACAAAAGGTTTTTAGTTTAGGGTTTAGAGAAATGAATAGTGTAAAGTGCAATAAAAATAAAATCAATAAGGTGATCTCTTATGAGATGGCACACTTCATAAAGCATGCTTGTATTACATGAAGTGTATATTTCATCATTTAGGCTCAAGGCCTACTGAAGCGGACCAATGCTGCTCACATTAAGTGCCTATTCTTATAGTCTTCTTTTAGAAATCTTGTTTTTTTCTTCTTCATTTTATTAAACATTTTAGTTATGGTTCAAATGCACTTCTCTCGGATACAGCCCAAAGGAACTACAAAATTATACACTACAAAAATTACAACATATATAAAAAGGCCATGTAGTCTGAACTTTGGACTTAATAATTACAAACTACAAAATTTAGCCCAAAGTTAAGGTAGTCCGGCTAAAACAAAATATCTAGTCTGAACTTTGGACTTAATAATTACAAATTACAAAATTTAGCCCAAAGTTAAGGTAGTCCAACTATACGTCATACATAACCAAAAACTGATGCAAAGGAACTTGTCAATAGCTATTCAGTGGGTTTCCACAGACTTTAGAATCCATTTTAGTATCCTGTTTGTTGATAACAACGTTGATGGTGCGACTAAAATGTAAGTCTGTGGTGTGCGCAATGTTTTTTCCAAACTCATAAAATGATTGTTTCTAACCTGTAAAAATAAAATAACCATTAAAAAAATATTAAAAGAAACTTAAATTTTAAAAAAAAAATCAAAACTTTATAAAACATACTTACATCCTGACTCATTTGATACAAGTCTGTGGCTGTTGCTCTTATAATTCTTTCTGCATTTTCACCATGTGCTGTAAGCGAGATTGTTTCACTTCCATCGGTAGCCTTGAAATTGAAGATAATCCTTTAAAAAAAAATTATTGTTTATTCTCAACTTTTTAAATTTAAAATACGGATTTTTCGCCTGGTAACCCTGAGGTCTTGCGTATTTCGCGTGGTATCCAACTTTTTTACATATTTCGCCAAATAACCCTGAGGTTTTGTTTTTTTCGCCAAATAACCCCGAGGTTTTGTTTTTTTCGCCCAATAACCTTGTATCCCAAGTTATCCCAAATTCACGTTTTTTTTTTGGTTTTTTTATAATTCCTTTATTAAATAACATTTAAAAAAATAAAAAAAATTAAAACTACCTACTTGGTGATTTTGGGAGATTGATCATGGCAAAGAACGAGTACAAATCGGAAAAATAAACAAATCCAGATTTGTACGGTACTCTTGGGTGGTGGTGTTTGTTTTAGTTGTAGTTCTTGTTGCACTTGTTAGACTTAATTGATGATTTGAGCTTATGTTAAAGCAGTAAGATGTTGAGAAATCATTGCTTTTGTTAAGTAAAATTCTTTTTGCTTGAAGTTTGATAGATGTAAAATTCTTTTTTTTTTTTGCAAAGCGGGCGTATTTGATACAACCAATACATAAGCTAAAATCACCAATTAAGTCTAACAAGTGCAACAAGAACTACAACTAAAACAAACACCACCACCCAAGAATACCGTACAAATCTGGATTTGTTTATTTTTCCGATTTGTACTCGTTCTTTGCCATGGTCAATCTCCCAAAATCACCAAGTAGGTAGTTTTATTTTTTTATTTTTTTTAAATGTTATTTAATAAAGGAATTATAAAAAAAACCAAAAAAAAAACGTGAATTTGGGATAATTTGGGATACAAGGTTATTTGGCGAAAAAAACAAAACCTCAGGGTTATTTGGTGAAAAAAAACAAAACCTCAGGGTTATTTGGCGAAATATGTAAAAAAGTTGGATATCATACGAAATATGTAAGATCTCAGGGTCACCAGGCGAAAAATTCGTTTAAAATATAACAATCTCAACAAAAAAAAAAATTGTTCTGTAATTAGTACCTTGAGATTGACATACAATCATGTTCACCACAGGAAGGACACTCATTAATCATATTGCCTATATATCCAGTATTTTTATGGCACTTATTGCAACCCAAGTACATGATGATATCTTTAGGGTCAAAGTCAGGAATATAGATGTGCAGCCAGTGTTGTTCTTCTTGGATAGTGTCATCACGCTATACAGTGGAAAAAAATTGCTAGAAATTACATTAAAGTATTGATGCATGATTGAACAAACTATAGATAGAATTTACATACCGTCTTTGCAAGGATTTCTTGTACAGATGTTACAATTCGTTCCTTTGGTGGTTCTCTTGCATTAATAACTTGCATTTGATGATGTGACAATATGTCTAGATTTGAAACAACCCTAATATTTGAATAAAACAATTAATATAACCATTGTATAAGTAAAAAAGATATGAATGAATAGTTTTAAAAACCTACCATTTTTTGTGGTTGTCTATATGAAAATGATTCCCAATTCAAATTTATGGTGAAAGGCAATCTTTTTTTTTTGTTGATGCTCCTGTCATAAGAAGGGGAGGAAAAAATGTTCAATTTCAATAAATAAAAAAATCCATAACCTTTTTTATATAGCACCAATTCGAGTGGTTTCAAGTCCATGGTTTTGTAAAAAGAGGAACTACATTTTCCTACCCAAAATTTAGTTTGAAATGAATCATGAATTTGTTTCCCTGCCGAGGAAAATGCAAAATTTTCTAGATATGTCGTTAATAATTTTATTTAAAGATATGCTTGATGAGAATGGAATATATATTATTCCTGACTTTGCCTATATATTCCTGACTTTGCCTTGAACCTAACCTTTGCTCATTTCTATTGCCCACTCCTTGTAAGAGAGACCATAGAAGGAACTTTAAGTCCCTATAGATTTGTTAAGCAGAGGAACTTCAGTCACAAGACTCACAACTAACAAGCAATGGTATACACAGAACTTCTCGACCTAAGTTATCTAATTCGTGTAGTTTCAACTTAATAATTACATAACACATCGCTGAACTATTTTGATTCAATCAATATCAAAGCTTTACTTAATAAAAATAGTGAATGAAATTATGATTAGAAATTAGGAGATTATGGATTCTCAAGGTGAGCTACTATTATTCTCATCTATCTATTAATCTATTAATATTACTAATTTTGCTAGCATTTTGCTGACGTGTCACGCTCACAATTAAAGTTGAATTTTCTATTCAAATGAGCTTTTCTTATTGGTTAATATCATTATGGAAACTTTAAAATATTTGTTTCCTATTTTAAATATGATTTGAATCCATTCCCTTTTTTATTTATTTTCGGTTATATTGTCTTAAATATTGAGACATATTTCCATTTTTTTTTTCGATTGCAATATATATCTATCTATTAATATTACTAATTCTATTACATTTACATACTCTTCCAGCCTAGCTAATAATTACTATCAAGTTAGTGAATAATTACTGTCAACCTAATGAATAATTACTATCAAGTTACCGAATAATTACTATCAACCTAATGAATAATTACTATCAAGTTACCGAATAATTATTGTCAACCCAATGAATAATTACTATCAGGTTTGACATGGATTCCAATTGTTGATAAAGAAATTGTTGGAATTTTTTTATTACTTTGTTCTGGTTTTAATTGAGATTGAAGCATTGATCCCCGTATTATTTTAGGATTAGTTGTGATTGAGATTGGAGCACTGATTTTTGTATTACTTTGTGTAAAATTGTTTATGAATGTATCGACTATTCGGCAAGTTCAGAGTCATTATTCATTGATAATAAAGAATTATTCATACGTATATGGGTAAATAGATGTGGGTTTCTTGAAATTCAAACTCTGTAAAATTGTTAATGAATTTATTGACTATTCGGCAAGTTCTGAGTCACTATTCGTTGATAATAAGAAATTATTCATTCACTGGTTTTTGTATTACTTTGTGTAAAATTGTTTATGAATTTATCAACTATTCGGCAACTTCAGAGTCACTATTGAAAATCCTAAACCAGGCACATCGGCCGAATTGAAAACGGTAATAACAAAAATCAAGTGAAATTGAAAGGCTCACCGTTTGGATGAATCTGCCCAAAGCTACTGTGCTTGAACACCGACAATGTCTCCGACCCCCATTGGAGAAATAAGGCTGATTCGAGGAGCGCACCATTCCCAATCATCGCAAACCCTAGAACACCTTGGGCTCTTGCTACTTTCTATTCATTGTAGTCGGATGATAGTTTTAGAATCGAATAAGATTCAGAAGGAAGAAGAAAAGTAAGAACTGTCTTAGGGACGATCGGAGACGGAGCAAACGAAAAGGAAGAGAGGGCACTAGAGAGAGGTCGGGAGAGGGAAGGCCGGTAGGGAAAGGGGAAGAGGAAGAGGGATGCTCTAGAGGCGGCGAGTCTGGAACGGGGCGAAGCAAAAAGATGATGGCAATTTTGTAATTTTAAAAGAACAGTTGCAAATTTAGGGGCAAAACCGTAAGTCAGCTTTGTGGCACAAGTCTCCCTTTTATATATATAGAAGTGACTCAATATTTATATTTCTATGAAAATTTTAAGTAGGATTTATTGTGATGAGATATATAGCACCACAACAACTATACTAACTCAATCTTAGTATCTATAACAAATCTGGATCATTAAGAACGGATCAAATGTTTACAAGTCTTATTGTGTTTTGTGTTAACAAATCTGGATCATTGATTGAATGAAAATGGATGGTCTAGATTATTTCAAAATTTAAATAAATTCTTAATTAATCAAGTTGGTCCCACAAAAAAAATTGTTTAACTCTCAATTGTTAGAGCGTGTCTTCCAATCCCCTATAAATTCTACTTTTACCCTAACTGATCCTCACAAAACTTCCCGATTGACACCTCCTTCTTCTGCCTTTACACCGAGTTCTTCGACCGCCGCCTCTCCCTCCGACGGCGATGAATCCCATGGCGTCCAGTTGCGTAGCGACGTCAGCGCACCAAATCAGAGAGAGGCATGTGAGGTGCGGTGATGGCGGAGTCGGCTGCAGTGCGATGATGGTGCCTCATCTCCATCTCCTTGCCTCGCCAGATTCCTCTCCCTCGACAGTATCCGGTGCGATGAGGGTTACGCCAACCAGCGGCGGCGAAGCGGCGATGGTGAAGAGGCGATGGCGATCCCGGCGGCCACTGAAATCCTGCGGCGGCGGCCTCTGAAATCCGACAGTGGTGGGATGATGGCGCCTCGCCTCGCCAGACCCCTCTCCCTAGCCAGGATCCGGCGACCTCTGATTCATCCGAAGGTGATTCCGGCGGCGATGGCCTTTGAAATCCGCATTCGACAAGTGCGGCCTCTGAGCACGACGGCAAGTTTGAAAATGATTTGAAGGTGATTCATCCGAAGGTGATCCAAAGGTGTATTATAATAATAATCTTTATCAATTTATCAAATTGAATTGGGGATTCATCCGAAGGTGATCCAATGGAATGGAGAGTGTGCACGATCCAAAGATGATTTGGAGGTGATTCATCCGAATTGAATTGGAGATTTCTTGAATTGGGGAATTGAATTGGGGATTTTGTTGGTTCTGATAGAAGTAGATCTAGATTTATTATTCATTGGTATTCATAGTTTTGTAATAGATTATTCATTGGTATTCAATAGTTTATTCGTTGCTATGTGATAAATTATTCATTACTATTTAGTTATTATTTGAACATATTCATTTCATGTTCAGAGTCGTTATTCAGCAAGTTTAGAATTTATATTCGTTGATAATACGGAATTATTCATATGTATGTGGTTATTTAGAGGTGGGAAATCAAGAATTACATTTACATACTCTTCCAGCCTAGCTAATAATTACTATCAAGTTAGTGAATAATTACTGTCAACCTAATGAATAATTACTATCAAGTTACCGAATAATTACTATCAACCTAATGAATAATTACTATCAAGTTACCGAATAATTATTGTCAACCCAATGAATAATTACTATCAGGTTTGACATGGATTCCAATTGTTGATAAAGAAATTGTTGGAATTTTTTTATTACTTTGTTCTGGTTTTAATTGAGATTGAAGCATTGATCCCCGTATTATTTTAGGATTAGTTGTGATTGAGATTGGAGCACTGATTTTTGTATTACTTTGTGTAAAATTGTTTATGAATGTATCGACTATTCGGCAAGTTCAGAGTCATTATTCATTGATAATAAAGAATTATTCATACGTATATGGGTAAATAGATGTGGGTTTCTTGAAATTCAAACTCTGTAAAATTGTTAATGAATTTATTGACTATTCGGCAAGTTCTGAGTCACTATTCGTTGATAATAAGAAATTATTCATTCACTGGTTTTTGTATTACTTTGTGTAAAATTGTTTATGAATTTATCGACTATTCGGCAACTTCAGAGTCACTATTCGTTGATAATAAAAAATTATTAATTTGTATGTCGGTAAATAGATGTGGGTTTCTTGAAATCCAAGCTCTGTGTAAAATTGTTCATGAATTTATCGACTATTCGACAAGTTCATAGTCACTATTCGATGATAATAAGGAATTATTCATTTGTATTTCGGTAATTAGATGTGGGAAATCAAAAATTACATTTACATACTCTTTGAACCTAGCGAATAATTACTATCGACTTAACGAATAATTACTATCAACCTGGTGAATAGTTGCAAAATTGATCAACCCTTTTGTTATTATCTAAACGATAACTCCTCTTTACAAATGAATAATAACGATCAATTTAATGAATAATTACTGCCAAAAAATATCTAACAAAGTATTACGGTTAAAAAAAAAAAACAAATAAAAAGAAACAAAAATTACAACGCACCGCTTAAATATTGCAAAGCACGGTTAAACACCAAATTAGCAATGGGACCCACGATTTTTTAAATAAAATAAATAAGGAAAAATTGGATTAATCTCAACTCTCTATTTCATCACAATAAAGGGTCCAGATTTGTTAATACAAAACTTATAAAGGTTGGTTAACACTAGACCTAACCTCTCTATAACAAAGATTATAATCAATTCAAAATCACATATTAATCGGTTTGAAAAGAGCACATTTTATTTTATGAAATTTAGTTTTTTTTTCTTTTATTTAAAAGACAATAATTCAAAATAGCAATCAGTCTATTGTTTGATAATTAAATTGAGAAAAAAATAGAGAACATTGAGGATGACATTTTGGAAATGAGTCATATTTTTGTAACTAGACATATCAAAACAAAATAATCCAAAGGAAAAAATTACAAACCTGGAAATTTTAACACTGGGCATGAAAACGGTGAGTAAATCGGATGGATTGAAAATTTTTAGGGTCATAAATAAATTCCCTAATACCGAGTAGTGTTTTTAACTACCCAGCATTTTACAGGCCGTATACGACCCGCTAAGTCAACCCGTGATCAACCATTTCTTATTGATAGAGGGACCAAGCCAAGCAATCAACTAAACCAGCAACTGCACAAACCACCCTTATAATTAATAACCTCCAAGCATATGAAATGCTACCACTCAACTCTCTTGTCCACCATTACCGAAACTCAAACTCCAAATCAGCAATGGCTTCCGAGTTAGGCTGCCTTCTCCGCCAAACACTCCTTTTCCTATTCCTCATGGCAGCTCTTCCTGCCAATATGAATTCCCTCTCTTTCAACTTCCCCGATTTCAGTCAAAACAAGGACTCCTTGGACATCCAGGATTCCGCATCCTTCTCCAGTTCAGAGCTACAACTTACCCCCAGGAATCAAACTACTGGCGACCTTACTAGTGTCGATGGGAGAGCACTATACAAAACAGCTGTGCTACTTTGGGATGCTCGCACCAAAAAGATGACTGATTTTTCGACCAGTTTCAAGTTCAGGATAGATTCATATACATATTTTGTTGGGGATGGGCTTGCCTTTATCCTTGTTCCCACTAATATTCAGTTCATTTCTGGTGTCAATGGCGCAGCTCAAAACATTTCTACCGTCGGTGGCGGAACTCTTGGCATTTATCCATTCAATACAACTGATGTTGCCAACTACAGTTTTGCCTATAACACCAAAGCTGTAGCTGTTGAGTTTGATACTTACCAAAACCCTTGGGATCCAAGCGAGACTCACATAGGAATTGATGTGAATCAAGAAATGTCAACAGCTTATGTTAATGTGTCTGATGGCCTAGTGAACAAGACCTCACAAGCCTCCATATCTTACAATTCTACAACAAAGAATCTAAGTGTCAGCTTGAGTGTGAGTGACACTTCGGTTCTTTATAGCGTCTCACATATCATCGATCTGAGCACTGTTTTGCCTGAAAGGATACATGTTGGTTTCTCTGCTGGAACAGGATCTGGTGCTGAACTTCACAACATTCTTTCTTGGAGCTTCAACTCAACCTTGGAAGAAACTGCGGCGACAAGTCCTGCCCAACCTCCGCAACAAGGTGGAACCCCACCTCCGCAACAAGGTGGAACCCCAGGAACAGGATCTACAAAGAAGAGCAATGGAGGATTGATAGCTGGCATCACAGCAGGCATCTGTCTGATCCTTGTAATCGGAGTAGCGATTGCTTGGATAAGATTGCGGAGGAACAGTCCCAGCGAGAGCAACACTCAGTTTGATTTTGGTGAAGATTTTGTAGCCCAAGCAGGGCCCAAGGGGTTCGCTTATGCCGAACTTTCCAAAGCAACCAACAATTTCGCCATCGAAAGGAAGCTGGGAGAAGGTGCATCTGGTGGTGTTTACAAGGGTATTTTAACAGGCCCTGGAAGCCGGGAAATTGCAGTCAAGAAGATCAAAAGCAAATCGGATCGGGGGCAAAAGGAGTACGTTGCAGAAGTGAAGATCATTAGCAGGCTTAGACACCGGAACTTGGTACAGCTCCTGGGATGGTTACCAAGCCATTATCACCACATGGACTTTAGCCCAAGGTTAAGGACAAGCCCAATTCTCCTTCACCATCTGACAAGTCCAAGGATGAGCCCATTCTTAACCTGTGCTACAAGACAAATTGTCTATCTAGGAAGCTTCCTGAATATCTGTAATCAATATATATACACTCCTGTATTCTCCGTTTTGTAATTGAAACAGTAGAACAGTTCAATCAATCTCAATGACTTACCTTTCTGTATGGTACCAGAGCCATCTTGGCTGACTGCCCCTTTCAAATTCAAATCCCATCTTCTTTCCTCAATTTTTTTTTCTTTCCCTCTGCTTTCTAACAACAACAAAAAATCTCAGCTTACACATTCCCATGGCTGATTCTTCCACAACCAATACCATCAACGACCTTCAAACCTCCATGGCACAAGTTGCTATTTCCCCCTCCCTTACTTCCTTACCAAACTTTACTGCTCTCAACACTATCAAGCTATCTCCCACCAACTTTCCCGTTTGGATCCGCCAAATTACACCGTATCTCCGCTCTCAAAGATTCTTGGGCTATGTCGATGGGACGTTACCTTGTCCATCTGCTACAGACGACAACTCTTCGGCCGTTGACGACTGGATCGTCAAAGATCAACTGGTCCTGGCCATTCTGTCGGCATCCCTAACTGAACCGGTAATGGTTCAGACCTTGGACTGCGACACCTCCCGCCAGTTGTGGGATCGACTTCACAGCTTGTACTCAGCCAGGTCTACTGCAAACGTTGTCCAGACACGTATGCAGCTTACAAACTTGAAGAAAGGAGATGAAAGTGCCACAGACTATTTCAACAAAGCTACCTCTCTGGTGCATCAGATACAGGCAGCCGGTCAAGGCATTTCCGATGATGAACTGGTCTCTTACCTTCTGGCCGGCCTAGGGAGTGAATATGATGCCATGGTAACCACTTTGTCCTCCCAACATGAGCTTCCAAAGCCCCATGATGTCCTCCACTACATGCTCCTTCAAGAAGCCCGCATCGCAAGACAGACCGCTCTCCTCCAAGCCCAAACTCAGGTTTCGCTCAACTCCACTACCACCACAACTGATTCATCTCCGGAGCTACATTTCACCTCCACCAGAGGAAGAGGGCGTGGCAGAGGAGATGCCTATCGGGGACGAGGAGACACTCGCGGCGGTCGTTCATTCTCAAGGGGAGGTCGCACCTACAACAGCTTCACAGGGGGACTGGATACTCGTCCCACCTGTCAACTCTGTGAGAAAAAGGGACATGTCGCTGCCCGATGTTGGAGCCGTTTCGATCACACCTTTCTCCCACAACCGCCTCCTCGCTCGCTTCAGGCCAACATCACCACCACGCCTTGGTATCCGGATACCGCCGCCACTCATCACTACACCCATGATGTTTCTAATTTGAGATTCGACAAACTTCCATACGAGGGGACTGATGTTGTCTCTCTTGGCGATGGCTCCACTATACCCATCCAACACCACGGTTCTTCAATTCTCCCTTCTCCTTCTCGTTTATTTCGTTTAAATCAGCTTCTTCATTCTCCTGCTTTAACAAAAAATCTAATTTCTGTTCGTCGTTTCTGCGAAGACAACAATGTCTTCTTTCAATTTCACCACAATTGTTTTCTTGTGAAGGATTCGGAGACGGAAGCTCTTCTTCTCAGGGGTCCCGTCGATGATCGTGGTCTGTATGTCTGGCCTGCCTCTTCACCATCGACACCACATACCCACCTACTTTGCACCGCCAGCACCGTGACGCCGTCAACCGCTCCTCTTTGGCATTCTAGGCTAGGGCACCCATCCAATGAAATAACGAGGCTTGTGTTTGTGGATCATCACCTGCCTGGCCCACTTAAATTACCTAGCCCACCCTTTTGTGTATCTTGCTCTTGGGCTAAGGCACATGCTTTACCTCACCCTACTAGCACTTCTAGATCTTTAAATGCTTTGGATCTTTTGTTCATGGACGTTTGGGGTCCGACCCATATTCCCTCAAAAAATGCAAACAAATATTTTCTCTCCATTGTTGATGATTACTCAAAATTTATTTGGCTCTTTCCGTTCCAATCAAAATCACAAGTGTCTCAAATTGTACATACTTTTATTCCTCTTGTCACCAACAATCTTGGTCGCCCCATTCGTGCCATCCAAACGGATAATGGCACGGAATTTTCCCCACTAAAACCCCTTTTTCGAACGTTAGGGATCCACCATCGCTTATCTTGCCCCTATTCTCACCAACAAAATGGTACCGTCGAGTCCCGTCATCGTCGCATTGTTGATATTGGTCTCACACTCCTCAAACATGCCTCCCTTCCACTTTCCTTTTGGGACTATGCCTTCCAAACGGCCTCCTACCTTGCCAATCGGTTACCTTCACCCATTATCCACCATAAATCACCGTTTTCTCTCCTTTTCCACACAAGTCCCGATTACAAGTTTTTAAAGGTGTTTGGTTGTTTATGTTTTCCGAATCTCCGACCTTACAATCATCACAAATTCTCCCTCCGCTCAACCCCTATGATTTTCTTGGGCTATAGTTCACACCACAAGGGATATATATGCTTTGATTGGGTTCAAAATAAAACTTACATTTCACGTGATGTTATATTTCATGAGGACAAATTCCCATTTCAAACAAATTATCCCCCTCCTCTCACACAAACACAGTCCCCCACTCACATTCCAAATTCGGCTCTCTCTCAAGCCCAATTGCCCATAGTCTCTCCTAATCCATTTTCACCAGCCCACTTCAGCCCTATTATCCACACACAAGCCCAAGCCCCACCTACTGATCAAATTCCCACGCCTCTAGACCCCACTTCTATACCTTTGTCTTCCCCATCGACGCCGCCCACTCAAAATTCCCAGCCTCCCTCTCTTCATCCCATGGTCACAAGAGCAAGGGCCAACGTCTTCAAACCGCTTCAAAGAACTGATGGCACTGTACCCTGGCCATCATGCTCTCTCACAACACTCATTCCAGAAGAGCCGACAAGTTTCACCGAAGCGTCGAAGTTTCCCGAATGGCGACAGGCCATGCTCAATGAGTTTCGTGCCTTGCTAGACACAAAGACATGGTCTCTAGTTCATCCGCCTCCCGGTGCAAACATACTTGGTGTGAAGTGGGTCTTCAAGACCAAGAGAAAATCTGATGGTTCGATCGAGAGACGGAAGGCTCGATTGGTGGCCAAAGGCTATCATCAACAACCGGGTATTGATTTTCACGAAACCTACAGCCCTGTTGCAAAGCCATCAACCATCAGACTGCTTCTTTCCTTAGCTGCCATGTATCGATGGTCCACCAGGCAGATTGACATACAGAACGCGTTCCTTCACGGGACTCTCTCCGAAGATGTCTTCGTCATTCAGCCTCCAGGTTTTGTACATTCTTCCTTTCCTAATCACGTGTGCAAGCTCAATCGAGCTCTCTATGGACTCAAACAGGCACCGCGTGCCTGGTTTGCTCAACTCTCGGAGTTTCTCCTTTCAATTGGCTTCACTTCCTGCCCTGCTGACACCTCTCTCTTCACCTTTCGCCAAGGGAAAGACATCGCCTTCGTATTGATTTATGTCGATGATCTATTAGTCATCACCTCTAACCCAACTCTATCTGTGAGATTTGTGTCTTCCCTTTCCAGGAAGTTTCCCGTTCGTGATCTTGGCCCTGCGAACTACTTCTTGGGTATTGAAATTAGCCGCGACGCTTCTGGTTTCTACCTTAGCCAGACCAGGCACATACTTGGCATACTGCAGACCACAGGAATGCTGGATCCCGGCCTATAGCTTCACCTGTCGCAGCTACATTTGACACATCAGACCCGTCACCTCCATTTGATGACCCATACAAATTTCGCAGTGTTGTGGGCAGCCTTCAATACTTAAGTTTCACAAGGCCCGATATAGCGTTTGCCGTCAACAAGGTTTCACAGTTTATGCATTCCCCATGCCTCTCGCACTGGCAAGCTGTTAAAAGGATACTTCGATACCTTAACCACACTCGTGACCTGAAGTTTCACATCTCCTCCAAGGTCCAACATGATCTCTCCGCCTTCTCTGATGCAGACTGGGCAAGCGATCGTCTTGATCGCCGATCAACCGGGGCTTACTGCATATATCACGGGAGCAACTTGGTATCTTGGAGTTCCAAAAAGCAACCTACGGTCTCCCGTTCCTCTACCGAGGCTGAGTACAGGGCTCTCGCAATCGCTACTTGCGAGGTGATTTGGCTGCAAACTCTTCTCTCTGCTATCGGCATCGGTCTTGCAACAGCTCCCACAATCTGGTGTGATAATTTGGGTGCGACATATCTCGCCGTCAATCCTGTTCTTCATCACCGCATGAAACACATGTCCATAGACTACCACTTTGTGCGAGAACGAGTTGCACGGGGATCACTCAAGGTGGCATTCATTTCCTCCAAGGATCAAGTGGCTGACCTTCTAACCAAGGCACAATCAACCAGTTTGTTCAACCGAAATCGCTCCCATCTGTGCCTTACCCATCTGGGATCGACGGGGAGTACCAAGCCATTATCACCACATGGACTTTAGCCCAAGGTTAAGGACAAGCCCAATTCTCCTTCACCATCTGACAAGTCCAAGGATGAGCCCATTCTTAACCTGTGCTACAAGACAAATTGTCTATCTAGGAAGCTTCCTGAATATCTGTAATCAATATATATACACTCCTGTATTCTCCGTTTTGTAATTGAAACAGTAGAACAGTTCAATCAATCTCAATGACTTACCTTTCTGTAATGGTGCCATGACCATGGAGAACTACTGCTTGTCTATGAGTTCATGCCAAACGGAAGTCTGGATGCCCATCTTTTTAGCCATAAATTAGCCTTGCTATCTTGGCCAACAAGGTACAAAATCGCTCAAGGTTTGGCTTCATCGCTGCTCTACCTACATGAAGAATGGGAGCAGTCCGTGGTTCATCGAGACATCAAATCAAGTAATGTCATGCTTGATTTGAGCTTCAATCCAAAGCTAGGAGACTTCGGCCTGGCAAGACTCGTTGATCATGATGCTGGCTTGCAAACCACAGCCATAGCCGGCACTCCAGGCTACATTGCTCCTGAGTGCTTTTCGACCGGGAAAGCAAGTAAAGAGTCAGATGTCTATAGTTTTGGGATTGTCGCCCTTGAAATCGTTTGTGGAAGGAAGGTGATCGAGGTAAAGGAAGAAGCTAGTAAGCAGAATCTAGTGGAGTGGGTTTGGGACCTCTATGGAAAAGGGATCATCCTAGAAGCAGTGGATAACAGTCTAGAAGGGGAATTTGACGAGGAACAAGCAAAACGCTTAATGGTGGTCGGGTTATGGTGTTCCCATCCAGCGGTTGGCCATCGACCATCAATAAGGCAGGCCATAGCCGCCCTGAATGACGAAACTCCTCTACCGAGCCTGCCATCCCATCTTCCTGTGCCTATATATGTTTCACGAGGTATGAATATGTCTCATTTTTCTTCATACACATCATCCAACACGACTGAAGGGAATTATCCGCATACTTCAAGCAGCAGCACCACCACAGCAACAACTAGTTCTTCTCAGCAATCTGGGAAAAGCCCTTCTGCTTATCCTCTGCTGAGATACGAATGAATGCCATGTCTGATTTCCTTTGAGTTTGTACTGGGCAAAACAAGTGTTCAGCGGGAGAGCTGCCATTTGTGACAGGCCAGGTGCTACCTTGCTCGTTGTGCTTGCTATTTGTTTCTGGCTTATGTTTCGGTATTATATATTGTTGGGAAAAATCGGCTTTTCCCGCTTCGTAGGATTAAGATGGGAAAAACTCACTTTTGTATAAAAGTGGAACTTGTATTATATAGTGAAAACTTTACAAGGATGTAACTCTCACTATATAATTTTTGTGGCTCACTCACACTCACTCTTACTAGGCTTGATCTCTCACACACTTAGGCTTGGATTAGCTTTGCTTGTGTTGGATGATGGAAAGTGTCCATCTAAAGCCTATATATAGGCTCCTAATGTCGGTGAAAACTTTCACCAATTAGCCTAGAATTTTCTAGTGATTATACAAATTCCTAGGATAGAAATTAGCACATGATTCTACACTTTTCTATACCCATCTAGTGCTTCTACCGTATGATCCATCTAGACTTTCTTCATTGAATTAGTCTAGGACCTTCTTCATCTTTCTTGAACATGGGCTCATCCATATTAATCATTCATTTGGCCCATCAATTCCTTAGCCCATATTAAGGAGGGAGCCCAACAATCTCCCCCTTCCCGACTTAATTATGGGCGTGTCACGATGCCAGATCCTTGACAGCAGTCTTCAAACTTCTTTGTCGGGATTACCTTGGTCATCATATCGGACCAGTTCTTCTCCGTATGCACCTTGTCAAGCTGTAGGAGCTTCTCTTCGAGAATGTCTCGGATCCAATGATATCGAATATCGATGTGCTTCGAGCGAGAGTGATAGGTCGGGTTCTTCGCCAGATGAATAGCACTTTGATTGTCACACTGCAAGACATATTTGTCTTGCTCTACTCCCAGCTCGAGTAAGAAGCTCTTCATCCATAGCATCTCTTTGCAGGCTTCCGTAGCTGCGATGTATTCCGCTTCAGTGGTGGACAAGGCAACAGTCTTTTGTAACTTTGATTGCCAGGAAACAGCTCCCCCTGCAAAGGTAGTTAGATACCCTGACGTTGATTTCCTGGAATCATTGTCTCCGGCCCAATCTGCATCTGTGTATCCTTCTAGCACAGGCTTCGCATTGCCGAAGCATAAGCACCGTTTAGAAGTACCCCGTAGATACCGGAGAATCCATTTCACTGCAGCCCAATGTTCCTTCCCCGGGTTTGCCAAGAAGCGGCTTACGACCCCGACTGCGTAGGCGATATCAGGTCTCGTACAGACCATTGCGTACATGAGACTGCCTACCGCGGATGAATATGGGGTACTCTTCATTTCTTGTTTTTCCTTCTCACTTGTTGGACTTTGCTTCGAGCTTAGCTTGAAATGTCCAGCAAGTGGCGTGCTGACCGGCTTTGCTTTGTGCATGTTGAATCTCTCGAGCACCTTCTCGATGTATCTCTCTTGGGATATCCACAGTAGCTTCCTCGTTCTATCACGAGTGATTGTCATCCCAAGGATTTGCCTTGCCGGTCCCAAGTCTTTCATGGCAAAGCATTTGCTCAAGTCTTTCTTTAGAGCAGCTATCTTATTGCGGTCATGCCCTACTATCAACATATCATCAACGTAGAGCAAAAGTATGAGAAAGTCACCGCTTGCGTACCTCTTCATGAAGACACAGTGGTCATTCATGGTTTTCTTGAAGTTGTGATCCGCCATGAAAGAGTCAAACTTCTTGTACCACTGTCTTGGTGCTTGCTTTAGGCCGTAGAGACTCTTCGTGAGTCTGCACACCAGATTCTCCTTGCCTGGAACTTTGAATCCTTCAGGCTGCTCCATGTATATCTCCTCTTCAAGGTCACCATGGAGGAATGCTGTCTTGACATCGAGTTGTTCAATCTCCAAGTCTAGGCTTGCTGCTAAGCCTAGAACAACTCGGATAGATGACATCTTCACGACCGGAGAGAATATTTCTTCGAAGTCGATGCCCTTCTTCTGGCTGAACCCTTTCACGACTAATCGAGCCTTGTATCGGGGCTTCGAGTTGCTATCCTCGGTTTTCAGCCGATACACCCATTTGTTCTTCAAGGCTCGTCTCCCTTTTGGTAGCTTCACCAGCTCATAGGTGTGGTTCTCATGCAAGGATTGCATCTCTTCTTGCATGGCTCTTAGCCACTCAGCCTTGTGGATATCATCCATAGCCTCCTTATAGCTCTGAGGCTCCCCCTCATCCGTGAGGGTCACATACTCATCTGAGCTGTATCGGTTGGACGGTCGCTTGTCTCTAGAGGACCGCCTCAGCTCAGGCTCTACTGGAGTGCTTGATTCTGCTTCTGGCTCAACTGGGGCATCTTCTTGATCATTCTGCTCTTGAGAATGATCTTCATTATCAGCTTCGTTATCGCTCTCGATCGGAGCTTCTTCTGAATTGTCCTGCTGTGCATTTGAGGGACTTGGCTCTTCCCTCCTTTGTCTTGGCGTCGGCTTTGTTGATCTTCGGATGTCTTCGATCGTCTGATCTTCGAAGAACACAACGTCTCGGCTTCTAATCACCTTTCTGGTGGTTGGATCCCATAGCCGATAGCCGAACTCATCTCTGGGTGAACCAAGGTAGATACACTCCTTTGTCTTAGCATCAAGCTTGGCCCGCTCGTCCCTTGGAATGTGAACGAACGCTCTGCACCCGAACACCTTCAAGTGTTTGTAGGAGGCCTTCTTCCCTGACCAGACCTCTTCTGGGATATCTCCGTTTAGAGGGACAGAAGGTGTGAGGTTGATGATGTCGACGGCGGTCATCAAGGCTTCTCCCCAGAATGACTTGGGTAGCTTGGCATGAGAGAGCATGCATCGGACTCTCTCTGTGAGAGTACGGTTCATCCTCTCAGCAACCCCGTTCAGCTGTGGCGTCTTAGGCGGTGTCTTCTCAAGCCTGATCCCATAGGAGCTACAATACGCCTCAAAGGGTCCTCGGTACTCACCACCATTGTCTGATCGGACACACTTGAGTTTCCGACCAGTCTCCCGTTCCACCTTGGGATGGAACTCCTTGAATGCTTCGAGGACTTGATCCTTTGATTTCAACAAGCGCACCCAGACCTTTCTTGAGTGATCATCAATGAAGGTCACAAAATACAGTGCCCCTCCATTGGATTTTTCTGTCATTGAACACACATCTGTGTGTACAAGGTCTAGGACATGCTTCCTCCTCGTGGGTGGAGATGATCTTTGGAAAGCTACTCTATGTTGTTTACCGACTAAACAATCAGAGCATGGGTCGAGGGAAGTACCTTTCAGGTTAGGGAGGAGCTGCCTTCGAGCGAGGATTTGAATGCCCTTCTCGCTCATGTGTCCAAGTCTTTGGTGCCAGATCTCCATGTCGTTGCTGGCAACGTTCACCTCTCCCTTGCAAACCTTTGCTTCTGTCCAGTACAATGTTCCTTCTTTTCTTCCTCGAGCCACGGTTAGGTTACCTTTAGTCAGCTTCCATTTGCCTCCGCCATTTTGACTAAAGTAACCATCATCGTCTAGCCTTCCAGTTGATATGAGGTTACGTCTCATATCAGGGACATGCCTTACATCTTTTAGGATGAGCTTGCATCCAGTGTTGGATGTGAGGATAATATCTCCTCTCCCCACGATCTTGCTCCATCCATGATTTCCCATCAGGACGGTACCGAAGTCACCACTTCGGTAGGATGAGAAGAAACTTTTGTGTGGGGTAACATGAAAGGAGGCACCAGAATCGACAATCCATGAGATATCATTACATTCAATGTTTAGAATGTTACCTCCTTCAACGAGATATGAATCCTCGCCTTCATCAGCCATGGCGGCAGTACTCCTTTCTTCTCGTCTCCTCGTAGGATTGATCTGGTCCGGCTTCACGTTTCCGGCCTTCTGATCTCTCTTGAGGATGCGACACTCTTGCCTCTTGTGGCCCGGTTTGCCACAGTAGTAGCACGTGACCCTGGTGCGTGACTTGGATCGTCCTCGAGACTGATCTCGGTCTCGGTTTTGCTTCCGTCCACGGGCATCATTATTGCCACGGTTGTCAAGGACATTGGCCTCGGAATGATTAGTTATTCCTCTCTCTTTCCTCCTAGCTTCTTCATTGAGAAGACTATCACATACGGTATCCATGGTGAGCTTCCCGTCTGGTGATGAGTTACTTAGAGTAACTACCAGAGTATCCCAACTCTCTGGCAGAGAGGTGAGGAGTAGGATGGCTTGTAACTTGTCATCAAGCACCATATCCACCTTACTTAGCTGATTGACAAGCCCCTTGAAATTATTCAAGTGCTCAATCATGCTTTGGCCATCCTTATACTCCATCTTCACCAACCGTCTAGCTAGGAGGGCCATGTTACGAGGCGATTTCTTTTGAATCATGGACTCAAGCTTTGTCCACAATTCAAAAGCATTTGTGTAATTAGAAACATGTTCAAAGAGAGTTTTATCGATATACTTACGGATCATGGCGACCGCCTTCCGATTAAGGAGATCCCACTCCTTATCACTCTTTCCTTGAGGCTTGTCCTTGTTGAAGACGGGTTCGTACAGGTCCTTGTAGTAGAGATGATCCTCCATCATCGGCTTCCAATAAGAGTAGTTTTCTGCCGTGAGCTTGAACATGTCACCCTCGTAAGTGACGGTAGCCTCCATCTTGATCCGCACGAGCTAACACCTTCCGAAAATGAACCTGGCTCTGATACCACTGTTGGGAAAAATCGGCTTTTCCCGCTTCGTAGGATTAAGATGGGAAAAACTCACTTTTGTATAAAAGTGGAACTTGTATTATATAGTGGAAAACTTTACAAGGATGTAACTCTCACTATATAATTTTTGTGGCTCACTCACACTCACTCTTACTAGGCTTGATCTCTCACACACTTAGGCTTGGATTAGCTTTGCTTGTGTTGGATGATGGAAAGTGTCCATCTAAAGCCTATATATAGGCTCCTAATGTCGGTGAAAACTTTCACCAATTAGCCTAGAATTTTCTAGTGATTATACAAATTCCTAGGATAGAAATTAGCACATGATTCTACACTTTTCTATACCCATCTAGTGCTTCTACCGTATGATCCATCTAGACTTTCTTCATTGAATTAGTCTAGGACCTTCTTCATCTTTCTTGAACATGGGCTCATCCATATTAATCATTCATTTGGCCCATCAATTTCTTAGCCCATATTAAGGAGGGAGCCCAACATATATTATTGCCTTTTGGTATCAGTACTTTTGATTTATACTTGTATGCAGATTGTGGGTGCTCGCTGTGCTTGCTGTTTGGAATCATTTGTATTAATCATAGTATAATAGTGACATAAAGCTAATAATATTGTGAAATGCGAGTACAAATTATTTGCATGAATCACTCTAATACTGTACTCTTTCATCACACGTCCAATACTCAAAAGCCAAAGCTGAAACTGTTGCCAACGTACTGGTCTCTCAATCTCTCTCATCTTCAACATGTCATCCCAATCGATTCAGAGGGTGACATACCTTGATTTTGATAAATAGAGAACAGATGGACCTTTGAATACTACTCGTGGGTCATTTCTAATTGAACCTTTCCGGGGGATTAATACAATACTCCGTATTAAAATATTGTATTAACGGCCGAATGACTCAACTAACAAATGGACCATTGATGGGTATCTTATTAGTCCGGGACTTTCTTATAGTGAATAAAAATTTATGGACCAGTAAGGAAAACATATCAAGGTACGTTTAAGAAACAACTCAGATGACACTCCTCCACCCGCATCTTATCACGGGTCATCTCCTCAGTGAGTCATAGAGCAGCCAGATCATGTCTAATCACTTCACTCAAACTCTTATTTGGACGCCCTCTGCCTTGACAAATGCTTTCGATAGTCAAATTGTCACATCTATGCACTGACGCACTTGGATCTCTCCTCTACACGTACATGTCCATACTATCGGAGTCTCGATTCCTGCAACTTAGCCTGAATAGTAGTCAGTAGTCACTCCCACCCTTTCTCGGATAGCCTCGTTTCTTATCCTGTCGCACAAGATAAACCCACACATCCACCTAAGCATCCTCATCTCAGCCACCAATAGTTTCTGTTCCTGTGCCTTATTTGTTGCCCAACACTCTTCCCCATATAATAAAGTCGATCTCACCACCACTCTGTAGAACTTACCCTTGAACTTGAGTGGAACTTTTCTGTCACATAATTAAGACTCATGACGCAGCCCTCTATTTCTGCCAGCCTACTTGAATCCGATGCTTGACATCTATGTCTACACCTCCATCGCTCTGCATCACAGATCTCAGATACATGAAACTGTCTTTCTTCGGAATAGGGTCCCCACCCATGATGACACCCTCGTCCCCTTCTTCCTCTTCGCCCAGCCTAAACACCACATACTCTGTCTTCGTCCTACTCAATCGGAAGCCCTTATGCTCAAGCTTATCCCTGCATAAATCAAGCTTGCTTCTAACCCCTACTCTCGTCTCGTCCACCAAAACAACATCATTCCGCAAAAAAACATGCACCACGAGATCCCACCTTGGATACTACTCTACACTACATCCATGACAATTGTAAAGAGAAACGAGCTCAAAGCCGAGCCTTGGTGCAATCCCACTTGTATTGCAAAGTACTCGGAGCCTTGGTGCAATCCCTCTTGTACTGCAAACTATGATGGATGGCTTGAATTTGACTTGTACTCGCTTGATAAAAACTCAACTCGATCTCGTTCATTTTATAAGCGAGCCGAGTATGAGCACATCTTGAAGATTGGTCCAAAGGTCGGCTCGTTCGAATTAAACTTGAATATCTCGAATTTTAAATTTCTAAAATTTTCTTTAAGATATTGTATAAGGAGTAAGTACAACTACTTAAAGCTCGAAAAAAACTCGGCTCGAGCTCGTTCATTTCCTAAACGAGCCGAGTATGAACACATTTTTAAACTCGAGTCAATTTAGACTCAGCTCGAACTCGTTCATATCCTAAATTAACTGAATATGAACGAGTAATACTCGATTCGTTTGGCTCGAATAACAACCCTAACTATGGAGAACTCCATATACGCTGCCCATGTAAGATATTCACTATCGGCCAAATTAGCGACTAACAAAATGGACCTTTAGGGACTTTAGTAAAATGAATAATGAATAGTCAAAGTTTATAGACAAGTAAGGAAAACGTATCAAAGTTTGGGGACCAACTATGTAATTTATACTACTTTTGTATCTGGTATCGGGATATCTTTTTATGGCCGAGGGAGGGTAAACTACTCTATATGCAAATGGCTTCATCATTTACTCATTACTGTCATATTGTGGCTGCTTGTTACTTTCATCAGGAAATGCATGCATGAAGAAGTCTCGGGCTGAACCATTCTTTGCGCGCTAGTTGATTTTTTTTGGTAGGAACCTTCTTTAATTTGGTGGTTGGGATATGATTGTACTACAGCCGCTACAGTGACGACTGACACACAACGTCCGGTGTGTCGTCGCAAATGAAACAGTAAATTTGAGCCCGTTAAGAACCTCTACAATGGGGTATCTTAACTCAAAAAATAAGGAACCAATTAATAAAAAATTGAAGAATGTGAGGAAGGGGTTTAGAAATGATTTGATAGGTTTTTCTAGTAAGAAACCTTTAAACACCAAGAAAGAGAAAGAAAAAGGAGAGGAGGTGAGCCAACATGAGGAGAGAGAGTGAGAGGAAAAAAAGAGGTGGGTCCCGATAAAAAAAATAAAATTGAGTTTTAAAGGGCTTTAGGGATATGGTTGAAAAATTATATTGAGTTTTTTAAGGGGAGAGAAATATAAAAAGTGGAGTTAAGGAACCGGATGGGTTTCACGAATGCGGAACCGGATGGGTTTCACGAATGCGGATGCTCTAAGAAAGAGCTCAATCTGTCGGGACGGGTCACTTCATCACTTTACCCCTAACAAGTTGTTCCCAAATTTACTTTTTATTTTTTTTGGGGTCTTTTTTAACCTGTTTTTGCATCTTGGATTTTCCTCAATTTGGCCCAGGATCATTTGATAATCTTTGAATAATCAATCCATTTAGAAATATATATACTACGTCCTTTTTCGTTTGATAATTTTTTACATTTTTTTTTTAAGCTAACAATGCACTATACAATCAACAATAACATTTCGGAGAATGGGTCAATGGTAATTAAGAAACGAGAGGTGATTATCCTCGTGGAAAAAAAAAACAATAACATTTCCGAGTTTTTTTCCATATTTTCTTGGAGGATCGTCTTTCCTGTCAACATGGACTTATGATGTACCGCTGTCCAACGGTGTCATCATTTAGTGGCGCTTGGCGTCGGGTTGTAGTTTATGTTGTCCTCAATTTATTAGGGTTAGGTTCGGTTGTTCGTCTAGTTTTGTTAGCTTGTCACTGTTTGTAAAATTGCACATTTTTATTTCTATTTTAGGTTGTATGTTTGACGGTTTGTCATCTGCCGACTTTGTCGGTCACTCGATGAGTCAGGTCTGTCTGACCCTCGAATTCTTACCTTATATAAAAAAAAAATATTCACCATGTGTCAATACCTTTTAAAGTAAGAAAATTCCTTAGCAAAAGTCTAAATTTTCTTCTAACTGTGGATCTTTTGTTTTTTTTTTTTTTCCGGAGAACAGTGTGGATCTTGTAGTTTATGTATATGCTACGTATATTTTAAGGCGGGATTTTCCATTAATAGATGCTGTTAGTTTTCTGAAAAGGTAAATATATAGATATGATGGTTAAACCAAAGGTATAAATTCGTAAGACCAAACCGAAGGTCTTACGGTAAAAATTTGGATCCCACAAAAGTGTAACCTCACATTTCTCACCACAAGATTCTATCTCACGTTAAATCCACCTAGATGCAACAAGATTCTACCACAAAAGTCTAACCTCACGTTAGTCAACCCTCACAAAATTAAATCCACCTAGATTCAAACACCACAAGAAATGACCCTACATGCCACGTTAGACAAACCCCACCAAAAAACAAATTAAAAAGTCAAACTCCACCAAAAAACAAATTAAAATTAAATCCACCTAGATGCTGTTAGTTTTGTGTGTACGGTTCGTCCATATTCTTATTATCACCAGAAAAGTAGAAACCAAAACCAGTGTGCCTCTATTTAGCTGCAGACAGTTGAAAAAGTCCACAAAACTGGCATCGAAAAAAAGAATGAGAGAGAAGATTGCATTTATAAAGATGCATGCATTTTAGCAAACTAGCTAATATGTTAGCAATTCAATGGCAATTCAAGCACCCACTAAACTTTTGTACACCCCGTAAAATACCCCATACCTCAGAGATACCTCGCGAAATTTTCGATAAAAATTTTAGGTTATTATTTTATTTATTATAATATTTATTTTTAATTTATTAAAAGATTTATTAAATCAAGTATAATATTTATCTTTTATGAAAAAAATTTATTCAAGGAGAAAATATTCAAAAACTTGATCGACATGAAAATAATAAATAATATAGATTATTAACAAAAGGGTGGGATCCCGTGGTGTATGCTTTTTGCGGATGACGTTGTCCTGATAGACGAGACGAGAGTAGGGGTTAACAGCAAACTAGAGTTATAGAGGGATAAGCTTGAGGAGAAGGGCTTCTGTTTGAGCAGGACAAAGACGGAGTACGTGGTTTTCAGGTTGGGCGAAGAGGAAGAGGAAGAGGGAGACAAGAGTGTCAGCATGGGTGGGGACCCAGTTCCGACGAAAGACAGTTTCAAGTATCTGGGGTCTGTAATGCAGAGCGATGGAGGTGTGGACATGGATGTCAAGCATCGGATTCAAGTGGGCTGGCAGAAATGGAGAGCCGCGCCAGGAATCTTATGCGACAGAAAGGTTCCACTCAAGCTCAAGGGTAAGTTCTACAAGGTGGTAGTGAGACCAGCTCTATTAAACGGCGCAGAGTGTTGGGCGACAAATAAGGCTCAGGAACAAAAACTCATGGTGGCTGAGATGAGGATGCTCAGGTGGATGTGTGGAGTTACCTTGCGCGACAGATTCAGAAACGAGGCTATCCGAGAAAAGGTAGGAGTGGCTAGTATTCAGGCTAAGTTGCGGGAATCGAGACTCCGATGGTATGGCCATGTTCAGAGGAGAGATCCAAATGCGCCGGTGCGTAGGTGTGATAACTTGGCTATCGAAAGAGTTCGACAAGGAAGAGGGCGTCCTAAGAAGAGCTGAGGTGAAGTGATTAGACATGATCTGACCGCTCTAGGACTCTCGGAGGAGATGACACGCGACAGGATTCAGTGGAGGAGTGCTATCCGCGTTGACGAACGCTAGTCAGGGACAACATTTTCTCACTCATGCTTCCCTTCTATCTCAACTTTCCTTGCGTACATCCTTTTCAACTTTTCATCTTCGTCCCTATCTTATTTCCAGCTTTTTTGATGTCCGGTCATGGGTCACTCGGAAACACCCTCTCGATCTAGTCGGAGCAAGGATGCGTACATCTCGACCCCCCAGACCCTGCTCTAAACGGGAGATACTGGGTTTGTTATTGTTGTTTATTAACAGAAGGAAAGCAAAGTAGCTAGTTTAGCTACGTACGTACAATATTCAATATTGTATATAAATAAATCATGTAGTTTATTAACAAAAGCATCAAAATAATAAATAATAAATATGCATAACAACTAATTCAAGTTATATTGGATAGATTATTGATCTAAAAAGGTAAGTTTTTTACCTAGCTATATTGACTTATTAATTGATGTTGCTCAAAAATATAATACCACTTTAATCCAAAATATGACACGTATGCAAAAATAACCCCGTTTTAATCCAGAAAATTCTACGCGTGTGAATCGCACCAGAGACCGATCGTTTCAGGTCTCTGTTTAGTATTTTATATAAAATATAGATAGATGTGTCACTTTATTATTTATACACATTTTTAATAACTATGAAACTAATTTAAATTTTTTATTAAAAAATATACTGTAATATTTAATATAGTTTTTATCATTATAAAAAAAATTCGAGAGCTATATATGCTGCTACAACTACTGCTGTCTGGTGGCGTTTCATTGTGCTGCAAAATGAGGAATTTTTGTTGGAATTTTACAGCATTTCCAACTCAGAAATGGGTGAATTAGAGTTGTTGGAGAGCTGTTATGGTATTATTTCAATGCAGTTGAATAGCAAAACTGATTCAGAGCATATTTGATTTATTTCTTTAAAAAAATCCCACACATTTTCTCAATATTACATGGTATACTCCTACAAAAGTTCGAACTCATTTTTCCAACCAAAACGCAAGTTTGGGCGTGAGACAAAATGTTGCGAAACCACATGTTAACCGGCGAAAATCTTAAAACCCGACGCTTATTTACCACCTGAATTAAGCTAAATTACAGAGTTACTTCGGCAAAAATCTGAAAAAAGAATGAGAGAGGTTTGCATTTATAAAGTTTAGGAAAACAGATAAAGTTTAGCAAAAACCCGATTGCTAAGTTTAGGAAAACTAACAAGACAGGTTCAAACTTCAAACAGATACGGAGTATTAATTTAGCAATCCAATGTGAAGCATCCACTATCCACTTGGGCAACTAGCAATTTACTTATTTGGAGTACCAAGCAATTTGCCTATTTACAGGCTTCCACCCTCATTCAATTGTACGTACCTTCAACCCTTCCAAACTGCAATGGCTTCCGTCTGTGACGGCCACCGGTTATGCAACCTTGTTGGCAGACCATACCGTTATCTTGTCATTGCTGAGTTCCTCTTCCTCTTCATATCTCTTCCTCTCGAGACGAATTCCCTATCTTTTGAATTCGCCTCTTTCAATCAAAGCAGCCCAGTTGTCGATTTGCAGGGTGATGCATACATTAACAATTCCCAAATACAGCTTAACACAATGGCCGAAGTGAGATATGGTAGGGCATTATACCCAAAAGCAATCCAACTATGGGAGGCTACCCCAAAAAGGCTCACTGATTTTACAACCAATTTCACCTTCAGCATAACCCATCCTACCCCCCTCCCTGAGCCTAAAAACTCCGAGTACAATGCTGCAATTACCTTTCTCCTTGTTCCGGAGAACACTCCGATCCCCAAGGACGCATATGGCGGGTGTAATGGCTTGTTTACTCAAATAAACTACGCCGACTGTATCGAAAATCAAAACGTTGTCGCCATTCAGTTCGACACCTTCCAAAATTCATGGGATCCAGATCCTTATTCTTCATCTAATCCGAATCCTTTTGATTTCATAGGCATTAATGTAAATGCAATTAAATCAATAAGTTATGCCAATGTGTCTGTTGGTCTAAAGAACCACACCGCACAAGTTTTAGTGTCTTACAATTCCACAACAAAGGACCTGAGTGTCTTCTTAAGTATCCATGAAGGTTCGGTTCCTTTCAACGTCTCACTTTCATACAACATTGATTTGAGTAAAGTTTTGCCCGAAAGGGTACAAGTTGGCTTCTCTGGTTCTACAGGATTATGGATGGAGCTTAACACGGTTCATGCTTGGAGCTTCCGCTCAACCTTGGAAGAAACTGTTGCTCCTAGTTCCACTCCAACTCAGCAACAAGGTGTAACTCAAGGAAAACAATCTAAAAGCAAGGGGAGATCAGTGGCTGCAGGTATAGGGGTGGCTATCTTTCTAGTTCTAATATTCGGAATAGCCATTGTCTGGTTTATATTGAGGAGGAAGAGTCCAGGAGAGGAATCTGATCAGTCTGATATTGATGAGGATTTGGATGAGGGCGCAGGCCCCAAAAGGTTTGCTTACTCCGAACTTTGCCAAGCAACCAACAATTTCACCATCGAAGGGAAGCTGGGAGAAGGTGGATTTGGGGATGTTTATAAGGGTCTTTTATCAGGTCCTGGAACTCGGGAAGTCGCTGTCAAGAAGATCAAAAGCGGATCAAACCAGGGTAAAAAGGAGTATATTTCAGAAGTGAGGATTATTAGCCGGCTTAGGCACCGGAACTTGGTCCAACTCCTAGGTTGGTGCCATGGCCGCGGAGAATTTCTCCTTGTCTACGAGTTCATGCCAAACAGAAGCCTCGACTTCCATCTCTTTAAAGGTCAAACCTTGCTACCTTGGCAAACAAGGTACAAAATTGCCCTTGGTTTGGCTTCGGCGCTGCTCTACCTCCATGAAGAATGGGAGCAATCGGTGGTTCATCGAGACATCAAATCAAGTAATGTCATGCTTGACTTGAACTTCAATACAAAGCTAGGTGACTTCGGCCTGGCAAGATTCGCTGATCATGATGCTGGCTTGCAAACCACAGCCCTAGCCGGCACACCAGGCTACATGGCTCCAGAATGCTTTGCAACGGGGAAGGCGAGCAAAGAGTCAGACGTCTACAGTTTTGGCATCGTTGCCCTTGAAATTGCTTGCGGAAGGAAAGTGATTGAGCTAAGGGAAGAAGCTAGTAAGGAGAACCTGGTAGAGTGGGTTTGGGACCTCTATGGAAAAGGGCACATCCTAGAAGCAGTAGATAGCAGACTTGAAGGGGAATTCGATGAGGAACAAGCAGAACGCTTAATGGTGGTCGGATTGTGGTGTTCCCATCCAGACATTGGCCATCGACCATCAATAAGGCAGGCCATAAACGTCCTGAACTACGAAACTTCTCTACCGATCCTGCCACCACAACTTCCAGTGCCTATATATGTTTCACCTGGTATGAATATGTCTCTTTTTTCTTCATACACATCGTCCAACATGACACAAGGGAATTATCAGCACACTTCAAGCAGCAACTTCAGCACATCCACAATAAGTTCTTCTCAGCAATCTGGGAAAAGCACTTCTGGTGCTTATCCTCTGCTGGGATATACGAATGAATGCCATGTCTGATCGATTTCCTTTGAGTTTGTACTGGGCAAAACAATAAGTGTAAAGCGGGAGAGCTGCCATTTGTGACAGGTGCCACCTTGCTCGTTGATCGAGCTTGCAATTTGTTTCTGGCTTATGTTTCGGTATTATATATTGTTGCCTTTTGGTATCAGTACTTTTCATTTATACTTGTATGCAGATTATGGGTGCTCGCTGTGCTTGCTGTTTGGAATAATTTGTATTCATAATATAATAGCAACATAAAGTTAATAATATTGTGAAATGTGAATACAAATTATTTGCATGAATCACTCAAATACTCATTCATCACACTTCCGATACTCTAAAGCCAAAGCTGAAACTGCCAACGTACTGGTCTCTCAATCATCTTCTAGACTCCTTTATTTGAGCATTTTGTTTTACGGTGTTGAGAATATGAGTTGGGATAGATCCACGTTGATTACAAAGTGAATCAAGTCTTGTACAATGGGGGAGCTACTACTTCTAACACCAATTGGTTTGAGGATGGAATCTCACTCGATTTGTGTGCTCGACTTAATTCACACATGTTGTGTTTGAGTGTGCGTGACTCCTACACGTCATATGAAGTAACTTAACATTTTCCATTCATCATGTCATCCAATCTCAGGAGTGGCATATACCACCAACGGCCAAACGATTCGACTAACAAATGGACCATTGATGTCAGGTATCTTATTAGTTCGGGACTTTCTTATAATGTATAAAAAAAAAATTATGGACCAGTAAGGAAAACATATCAACGTTTAAGAAACAACTATATATATAATTTACCCTACATACGGTTCCTATTTCCATTGCTTGCTACTTTCATCGATCTCTAGATATGTATAAATTAAATATGTATCGGCCTCAACCATTCTTTGGTAGTTGTTTTTTTACGTGGAAACATTCTTTGGTGGTTGGGAGCTGAGTGTCCGTCAAGTGTACGTCCATATATAAATAATAATAAATGTGTTTGACCCTTTGACTTCAACTTGATTGTGTTAATTAACATCCTAATGTGTTTAGAGCCAATGAGATACTCTTACTCAATTGAAGGACAATTAGTGCATGCGATCTCCAAATTCGCCCCTGCATTGTCATCCCATTTTTTTTAAAAAAAATACATAAAAAGAAAATACGGAGTATTTGAATGATGTGAGACCTGATTTAACCTCCAAAACTCCCAAATAAAACAGTCAATTTGACCCTTGTTTGTCACTCTATATAACCGCCGACAGTTGAAAAAGTCCACAATTCTTAAAATAAAATAAAAAATGACAGAGACGTTTGCATTTATAAAGATGAATGCATTTTAGAAAACTTAACACAAAGTTCAAACAGATATTAATTTCGCAATTAAATGAGAAGCATCCACTATCCATTTGACAGGTTGAAAATTAATGTAGCAACTCGGCAACTAGCTATTGCCAAAAAAAAATAGTTTTTTTTTTCATCAGTAGCAAGTAATTTACTTTTATTTTACAGGCTTCCAAGTTCCACCCCATTCAACTGTACGGACCTTAAGCCCTTCCAAACTGCAATGGCTTTTGCCTGTCACGAAAACTGGTTATGCTGCCTTGTTGGCAGATCATACCGTTATCTTGTCCTCGCCGAGTTCCTATTCCTCTTCCTCCTCCTCTTCATATCTCTTCCTCTTGAGACGAATTCCCTGTCTTTCGAATTCGCCTCTTTTAATCAAACCAACCCAGGAGTCGATTTCCAGCTTGATGCATATGTTTCTGATTCCCAAATACAGCTTACCAAAAATCGTCGAATTGGCGATTCAGTCCAACAAAGCTATGGCAGAGCATTGTACCCAGAAGCAATCCAATTGTGGGTTGCTAGCCCAAAAAGGGTTACTGATTTTACGAGCAATTTCACCTTCACCATAGCCCGTAAGCCTCACGGCATCTATTCCGTGGAAGGACTTACCTTTCTCCTTGTTCCGGAGAACACACAGATCCCTAGTGGTTCAGCTGGAGGGTGTCTTGCCTTGATTGGAGGCTGTGAAGGCCAAAATCAAACAGTTGTAGCCATTGAGTTTGACACCAACCAAGACCCATGGGATCCTCCTTCAGATCATGTTGGCATTGATGTACATTCAATTATATCCGCAACTAATGTCAGTGTGCCTTCTGGTCTAACGAATAAGACCACACAGGCGTTTGTCTCTTACGATTCTGCAACACATAACCTAAGTGTGTTCCTAAGTACCACTGAGGATCTGGGTTCTTATAGTTTCTCACTTTCATACACCATTGATTTGAGTATTGTTTTGCCTGAAAGGGTTCAAGTTGGCTTCTCTGCTTCTACAAGTTATTATACTGATCCTCAACTGTACCAGATTCATGCTTGGAGCTTTCACTCAAACTTGGGAGAAATTGTAGCTCCTAGTCCAGCTCGAACTACCGCGCCGAGGCCTGCCCCAATTCGGCAACAAGGTGGAACTCAAGGATCACAATCTAAAAGAAAGGGAAGACTGGTGGGTGCAGGCATAGGAGTGGGTATCTTTCTGGTTCTAATAGTCGGAATAGCCATTGTTTGGTTTATATTGAGGAAGAGTCGAGGAGAGGAAGCTGATCAGTTTGATATTGATGAGGATTTGGACGAGGGCACAGGCCCCAAAAGGTTTGCTTACTCAGAACTTTGCCAAGCAACCAACAATTTCGCCATTGAAGGGAAGCTGGGTGAAGGTGGATTTGGGGATGTTTATAAGGGTCTTTTAACAGGTCCTGGAACTCGGGAAGTTGCTGTCAAGAAGATCAAAAGCGGATCAAAGCAGGGTAAAAAGGAGTATATTTCAGAAGTGAGGATTATTAGCCGGCTTAGGCACCGGAACTTGGTGCAACTTCTAGGCTGGTACCATGGCCGTAGGGAATTACTCCTTGTCTACGAGTTCATGCCAAACAGAAGCCTCGACTACCATCTCTTTGGTTGCAGGTTAGCATTGCTAGCTTGGCCAACAAGGTACAAAATCGCTCTTGGTCTGGCTTCAGCGCTACTCTACCTCCATGAAGAATGGGAGCAATCGGTGGTTCATCGAGACATCAAATCAAGTAATGTCATGCTTGATCTAAACTTCAATCCAAAACTAGGCGACTTTGGCCTGGCAAGACTCGTTGATCATGATGCTGGCTTGCAAACCACAACCGTAGCCGGCACACCAGGCTACTTGGCCCCTGAATGCCCATTGACCGGCAAAGCAAGCAAAGAGTCGGATGTCTACAGTTTCGGGATAGTTGCCCTCGAAATCGCTTGTGGAAGGAGGGTGATTGAGCTGGAGGAACAAGCCAACAGAGTGAAACTAGTTGAGTGGGTTTGGGACCTCTATGGAAAAGGGCTCATCTTAGAAGCAGTTGATAGCAGACTCGAAGGGGAATTCGATGAGGAGCAAGCGAAGTGCTTAATCGTGGTCGGGTTGTGGTGTTCTCATCCCGATGCTAGCCATCGGCCTTCAATCAAGCAGGCCATAGCCGCACTGAATCTTGAAACTCATCTGCCTATGTTGCCGCCACAACTTCCGGTACCCGTATATGTTTCACCTGGTATGAACATGCCTCTTCTATCCTCAAATGCATCATCAAGCATGGCAGAGGGGAATTATTCTCACACTTCAAGCGGCAATCTGTGAAAAGCACTACCAGGATATGGCATCAGCTGGGAGCCAATTGAATGCCATCTTTGATCATCCCTTCAATAAAGACTTCCCTTTAGGTGTGTGTTTTTTATTTTGTTGTTAATGATGATATATCAAACATGTTGTATATTTGTTGTATTTAGAGAAAATGGTACCAAATAGATAAAATTTTGGGCTTTTTTTGCAAAAAACACCTAGCAACCCATTTAATGTACAATATAGACCCGTCGTCTACCCCAAGCAAATAAAAACGCCGGTCATTTGGAACTGTTCACAATCGGGTGTAGCAGGTGAGGAGGGGGGGGGGGGTGTAGCAGCGCAGAAGCGATGCTCGCCGAAGAAGAAGAGAGGGGAGGCGCCGAGGCGGTGATGAAGAGAGGGGAGCCAACCAGTTGCTCTGCAGGACGACATGGTGGGGCTCCATCGGTTTGCCTATCAGTTCCGCTTGGCCTTCAGCGGGTTTTGACGTGGCGCCGCCCACTCCTCTCTCTCCATCTCTTGCATTTGTCGGTAGCAGCTGCTCTCCCGTAATCTCCCACGTCTTAATCCTCAAATCTCCTCTCATATCTCTTCTTCTTCTTTGATCTCGAATCTTACCTCTTTCTGCTTGTTTTATTCAAACCGTGATTCGAATTTCAATCCGTCTATGCTACAAATTGAGTGTGTGTTTGATCATTTTTTTTCAAGTTAAGTCTAATTGCAATGCTTTACAGTTTGTGTCCTTTTGTGTGATAGAAGTTACTCCTATTATGCAACAAACAATGTAAATTTGCTATTGGATGTTCAGGTCACTCAGGTGATCGAACTTGATTCGATTCATCTGTGTGTGTTTGATCATTTTTTCAAGTCACACCATTTATGCACCAGCTTCGACACTCGTTCAAACTGTTGAGCTAGCTACGCCCGGAAGCGAATTCAGGTAATAAGAAAATCAATGACAATCCACCAACAAATCAATAACCAACCGATAATATTAAATCCGAAAACTAAAAAACTAAGCAACCACAAACACTGATAAAAACACAAATATCGACACAAGATTTACCTGAAAAAACCCTCTCTAACTGAAGGATCAAAAACCCACCTTCCGCCCACTAGAGCAATCAATCCACTGATGATCAACAAACCAGTACAGTTGTTTAACAATTCAGTCTCAAACCGAGACAAACACACAGGGAGATCTCAAATATTAATCTAAATACAACCTGGATCTAGAATGGATTCCTCTCCAAAAGACCTAGCTAAACACTAATTGTAATCATATTACATTTCCATGGGAAGAAGAATACCTATCAACTGTTGACTTGCCGAAGAAAAAGATGGATTACCGGATCAAGAGATAAACACCCGCTCAAATCTCTATATTTTATCTCCTTTCTCACTCCTTTCTCTCTTTCTTTGTTTTTGGCGGCAATGGCTTCGGCTAGGGGTGGGCGCGGGACGAGACGAAACGGAGGTTGTCCCGCGTAATTTTTGCGGGACAGGACCGGGATTGGGACGGACGGGCCTTGTCCCTCAAATAAAAAATTATGAAAAAAACTCAAATTTTTTATAAATATATTGAGATTCTCAAAGGCGTAATACATATATATATATATGTATGTATAATTTTTTATATTTTGCAGGTTCCCATATATGCGTACGCATATATACGTGTGTACATGTATATAAACACCGATACAATGTGTATATATATGGTTTTACATTGGAGGATGTAGTGTATATCTATATATGACTAAATTATAGTATGTAGTATATATATACACACTATATAGTATTACAGTGTGTATGATATATATATATACATACATACACTATTATGTAACATGAGAACACATCTGGACCGTTGATTGAATGAAATAGAAGGCTGAGATTAATAGGCAATTTTGGCTTTTTTTAAACTAAAAAACAAAGGGACCCACGTCGTTTTTTTCCCCACTTTGCTGAATGGGGGCGTGTGTGGTGCACTCTCTTCAAATTATTCGACAGTATATCTAGATTATTCAATCGTATCGTCTGATTATGCAATGGTATTGACAGATTATGCGATGGTATATGATTTTTTTTTGTTAATCTTTATAAATGATTGATTATTCGGCCGTCTATGAATGATTATTCGGTGATATATAGATGATTATTCACTCATATATGAGTGATTATCGGTTGATTATTCGATGGTATCGGTCGGTTATTTGATGGTATCGATGGATTATTCGATGATATCGCTTTATTATTCGATAGTATCACTTGATCATTGACATATTTAAATTCACCCATAAACAAATTCCACCAAATTATCCTATATACATATGAATAAAGTTATACATACAAACGAATAAATCTAAATTACAGTATCATTGAAATCTTTATATTCACCACCACCACAATCAAAATAATCGATGCATAAAGGACACAAATTCGATCAAATCAGGCCAAGCAAAACTCCATTTGAATAATCTAAAATCAATTTAAGAACAATGAATAGAAAATAGGCGTTACGTTTTTGGGAGAGAGACTTGGATGAACAAGTAGTAGGTATTTGATTCAGTGATGGCCGCTGAGCCGCACCTCCCGGATCCACCTTCGTCGCATCCTCCTCCGCCTTCGCCAGCCACCATAGCCATCTCCTTGGCTTCAAATCGCCGCCGCCTACGGAAATTTCTCCAACCTACTATTCAAATCTCTGCCTTTGAAAGGCGCCGCCCAGATCTGAGAATAGGGGAAGAAAGGCGCTGCCATCGTCGGATCCTCCTGCCGGAAAGACGAAGTCGATGCCATCGCTGGTGCTCAGCCATCTTGCCCATGGCTTCCTCGCCGGCGCCCAGATCTGACAAGAAGCCACTAACCGGCGCCGTTTGAGAAAGGCGAAAGCGCTGCCTTCATCGGCCCTGCCTTCCAATCGTTTAGAGGTGACAACATGCCGCCTTCGCAGTCGTCGTCTTCTTCATCGCACCTTCAATGGAAGAGAGAAAGAGAGAGGGTGTGTGGCGATTGGGCGATGGCGATGAATTGGGAGATGGCTTGGAAGAGAGAAAGAGTGAAAGGCTTACTGGAGAAGAGCGATGGCGACTGAAGACCGAAGGAGATGGCGATCGTCGGATCGGAGTCCCGAGTGCTCGCCGGAGGAGATGGTTGCACTCCATCCTAGTCGGAAAAGCTTTCACTTTCGCCTGCATCGCCGCTCCGCTCATTCTCTCTCTCTTTGCTTTATATCAGATGGCACGCTTGTGAGTTAGGGTTGGAAGTGGTGGTTTCACGCGCCTGAAAGAGGAGCCTTGATTTATTTTTTCCATTTTAATTTTTAATTAATTAATATTATAGAATAATCTCAACCATCCAATTTCCCTAAATCAATGGATGAGATTTGTTCTCATGATACATTTTAAGGGTTGTTCTCATATGATCTATCCTATATATATATATACATACATACACTATAATACATACTCTATATCCTAATATTATAGATATATGGTATTACATTATTATTATTTTATTTTATTTTATTTATTATTATTATTATTATTATTATTATTATAAAAAGAACATATTTACAAGAAATTAGTAAGCAACCGAGATACTATCTGGGCACCCACTCCTTTAGCGATAACAAAACTAAGTCTAGTAAAAATATAAGCGGCAGCACGAGCCCCAGCATCCTGAGATACCGAAAATTTCTGAATCCGCTTCAGCAAAGCAACATCATCCGTATCTAACTCCCCCAACGAAGAGAAGGAGAAGGGTAAGAAACCATAACCAGCCGCCATGCACAAATCTCGATACTTCACACACTTACGCTGAGCAGCAGTAACAACAGCGCGACCGGGCACAAAGTCAGTCATCCCAGACTGAGTCAAGGGGGAGGATCCCGTCAGATCGACACACACATCCCGCCCTCTGTCCCAGGAATAAAGGAGCAAATCCGCCGGACGAAGGGGCTTACCATGCCCATCAACCAAGCCGATATCGACCTCCTTACCAGCAGAATTCCCTGCCCTATAGCAGATATCCAATAAAGTGTCGCGCACGAGGTTATGTCGATGTTTAATGCCCACGGAGCCTGCGCAGGACACGGCATGGTCACCGTAGACATCACCATCAAAGACTCGAGAACAAGCGGGACAAGGCCTGGACACCGTGAACAATGGTCACCGTAGACATCACCATCAAAGACTCGAGAACAAACGCATATTATTATTATTATTATTATTTATATGTGTGTGCGTGACGGGATTTGCGGGATCTTGCCCTTCTTTTTAATTCATCATAATGCTAAAAATACATAGCAAAATGAAATGATGACTTCTTGGGCTGGTTCTTCATGGGCCACTTGGCCCAACACAAACAACCATATAGCGATGCAATTAATTATGTCCGTCGCCTCGCCTACATTAACTCAGGCGACCAACATATGTCTAAGTAGGTCGTATGAAATGAATGTATGTCCCGTGTGAAGTTATATTGGAAATTATTTGAGTGACGAGGTTTGATATGCTCGCCGCCCGAAAGATTTTCAAGCCACAAATCATAGTTTGTCCATCGCCCTAGTTGTGAATTGTGATCTAGTATACATTTTACCAAGTCAATTGTGAGTTGTGACACATGAGGTATTTACTAAGTCAATTATAGATATGCATGTACAATTACTTAAGTTTTACCTAATGTCATAACAAATTTAATCTAAATTAAATTAAAAATTTGATGACATTATATGATGCCCATCCATGTCATCTTAACTAGAAAATGTAGCAAGTAGGCAAGTCTTTAACGACCCAGCAATTTACAGGCTTCCACCCCCATTCAACTGTAACTTCCATGGCTTCCGCCTATCCCGGCCACCGGTTATCTTACCCTCTTGGCAGATCATACAGGTCTATTGTCATCGCCGAGTTCCTCTTCCTCTTCATATCTCTTCCTCTCAAGACGAATTCCCTGTCTTTCGAATTCGCCTCTTTCAATCAAAGCAGCCCAGTAGTCGATTTGCAGGGTGATGCATCCGTTTCCAATTCCCAAATACAGCCTACCAAAGCCTTAATAGGTGATACCATCCTAGGAAGCTATGGTAGAGCGTTGTACCCAAAAGCAATCCAACTATGGGATGCAGCTGATCCGAAAAATGTGACTGATTTTACAACCAATTTCACCTTCAGCATAGCCCAAGCTACTACCACCAGTTACGGGGATGGAATCACGTTTCTCCTTGTTCCGGAGAACACTCTGATCCCTAATGATTCAAGTGGAGGGTGTCTTGCTTTGTTTAGTCTCAATCTAAACCACACCAGCTGTATCCTAAATCACACAATTGTAGCCGTTGAGTTTGACACCTACCAAAACCAATGGGATCCTTCTGCGGATCACATAGGCATTGATGTAAATTCAATAGAATCGGAAGCTTATGCCAATGTGTCCATCAGCCTAAAGAACAAGACCGCGCAAGCCTTCATATCTTACCATTCTACAACAAAGAACCTAAGTGTCTTTTTGAGTATCAGCGAAGGCTCAGTTCCTTTTAGTGTCTCCCTTTCACATACCATTGATTTGAGTACTATTTTGCCCAAAAGGGTCCAAGTTGGCCTCTCTGCTACGACAGGACTTAGTACCGAAGTTCACAAAATTCTTGCTTGGAGCTTCAACTCAACCTTGGAAGAAAAAGTTGGGTTCTCTCCTACTCCAGCCCCACCACCGCAACAAGGTGGGTCTAAAAGCAAGGGAAGATTGGTGGCCGGCATAGGGGTGGGTATCTTTCTTATTCTAATATTCGGAACATCCATTGTTTGGTTCATATTGTGCAGGAAGAGTCAAAGAGATGGAAACATTGAAGCTCATTTGTTTGATATTGATGAAGATTTTGATGAGGATGCAGGGCCCAAAAGGTTTGCTTATTCTGAGCTTTCCAGGGCAACCAACAATTTCGCCATTGAAGGGAAGCTAGGGGAAGGTGGGTTTGGCGGTGTATATAAGGGTGTTTTAGCAGGTCCAGGAGGCAAGGAAATTGCAGTTAAGAAGATCAAGAGCGGATCAAACCAAGGTAAGAAAGAGTACATTTCAGAAGTGAAGATCATTAGCAAGCTTAGACATAGGAACTTGGTCCAACTCCTAGGTTGGTGCCATGACCGCGGAGAATTACTCCTTGTCTATGAGTTCATGCCAAGCAGAAGCCTAGACTTCCATCGCTTTGGCCGCGAATCACTTTTACTAACTTGGCCAACAAGGTATAAAATCGCTCTTGGTTTGGCTTCAGCAATGCTCTATCTTCACGAGGAATGGCAGCAATCTGTGGTTCATCGAGACATCAAATCAAGTAATGTCATGCTTGATCTAAACTTCAATCCAAAGCTAGGCGACTTTGGCCTGGCAACACTCGCTGATCATGATGCCGGCTTGCAAACCACAGCCATAGCCGGCACACCAGGCTACTTGGCCCCTGAATGCCCATTGACCGGCAAAGCAAGCAAAGAGTCGGATGTCTACAGTTTCGGGATAGTTGCCCTCGAAATCGCTTGTGGAAGGAGGGTGATTGAGGTGAAGGAACAAGCCAACAGGGTGCAACTAGTAGAGTGGGTTTGGGACCTCTATGGAAAAGGGCTCATCTTAGAAGCAGTTGATAGCAGACTTGAAGGGGAATTCGATGAGGAGCAAGCGAAGTGCTTAATCGTGGTCGGGTTGTGGTGTTCTCATCCTGATGCTAGCCATCGGCCTTCAATAAAGCAGGCCATAGCCGCGCTGAATCTTGAAACTCCTCTGCCTACGTTGCCGCCACAACTTCCGGTACCTGTATATGTTTCACCTGGTATGAACATGCCTCTTCTCTACTCATATGCATCATCAAGCACGGCAGAGGGGAATTATTCTCACACTTCAAGTGGCAATTGATCTGTGAAAAGCACTTACAGGATTTGGCATCAGCTGGGAGCCAAATGAATGCCATCTTTGATCATCCCTTCAATCAAGACTTCCCTTTAGGTGTGTGTTTTTTATTTTGTTGTTAATGATGATATATCAAACATGTTGTATATTGGTGTATTTATGCAATTGTGCTTAATCTGTTATATATATATGGTGGTATGCTTTTTATTTTTAAATTGTCAGTCTGATAAATTTTTGGCCTATCTTTTCAAATACTCCTTCCCTCCATTAATTAAAACATACGAAGTATCATTTTAGACATTTGCACATTTTCTAAGAAAATAAATAAAAGTAAATAAAAATACACTTATACCCCTAATTATTACTTTATTTTTTTCCACTTTATTAAACACTACAATTAACAAATATCTAATCATTACAATTATAATTTTGAAAAGTGAATACCAAAATACCTAAAACGACATATTTAGTTTTGGCTTTAATGGATTGATTTGACTTATTTTTTTTGTTAGGAGGGACAAGTCAAGTCATATCCCGGGAGACCCCACGGGATTAAAAAATAAAATTCTAAATTTGTCCCTATCTCATCTCATCTTGTAAAAAAATATAGATTAACAGTAGATACTAGATTAATTCAATATTTTAAATTAAATCCATTTGTTAGTAATGTGTTTAAAATGTTATATAAAGATTTAAATATTCTACTTATGGTTTTTCGTCCATGCCAAAATCACAAAGTCACAAGTTATTAAGGTATTTTAGTTGTTAAAAATATGTGTATATACCCATTAGGCCATTATTTGTAGATTGAAAGGAAGGGAGTAGGAAAAGGGTCCTGTTCACCCCCACCTACGGCTACGGTCCTATGTGCACTCTCCTTTGACCCGTGGTCTAGTCTACTTCCATCCCCATTCAATTCATTGCTTTTTGGCAATTTGGCATAAATCAAAACATTTTTAATACGCGAGTACTTGTTTATTAACTGGATTTTCAGTTCATCTAGAAAAGATCCTAATCTAATCAAAATCACGTTGTTAGTGGTTGTAAAAGTACACATCTTATTTTGTGGAAATATGATTGCAATTATATCAAAAGATTCAAAACAAACTTATCGAAATATGAAAAGACTCAAAATTCAACAATCCATTATGGGCCAAGTCAATTCTTCGTGAGCTTCACTCCCATATTTTGGACATTTTTTATTTGTTTAATATCAAGACACTTAAAATATTTCTGACTCTGTCCCAGTGTGTACTCCATATTTTTCAATCAACATCCATATTTCAAAGCTGAAAATGACAACTTGGTGTACAAGAATCAAAATGCCAATTAGGTAGAAAATTGAAGAAACCTAATAGAGTTATAAAAATAAAGGGTAAATTGCAGAAAACCACCCCTAAAATATAGTCATTTGTCCTAAACCACCCCTTATATACATATTTACCGAAAACCACCCACTAAAACCCTTCCGTTAACAAAGTCACACCCGACTTAACTTTCCATCCATATTCTCTTAAATTCTTGCAATTACTATTATACCCTTTCATTTTTTAAATAGAATTTAATGAAATGAAAATAAACTAAAACAAAAAAAAAAACATTTTAGGTTCTCTTCCTCCCACTCTCTATCCTTTTTTATGGTCAGACCAGACCAGACCTCCCACTCTCTATTCTTGAAGTCAAATCTTATCTCAGTGTAAACCCTAGGAACAAAAACAAACAAAAAAAAATCCTAAAATCTCCATCAATTCAAACACCTTCGCAACCATGGTGGCACATTCCATCAATCTTGAATGGTAACTACTTGTTGACTTTTCTGTGGATGTTTAGCGCTGCCAGGACTCCGCCGTTACCGTCACCATGCTCGTCTTTGTTTCAACTTCAATGGTGAAATCGCTGGTGAGCGAAGAGCTTTAACTCCACCGACTCTGTTGCCTTCTACATTGTTGGCTTTTCCAAGGAGCCGCTCTTCTCTACACTTCATTTCCTTACTTTGTTTCATGCTCAATTTTAAATTTATTTTTGGGTTGTTGAAAATTTGGGGGTTTTGGTGTACAAGGTTTGATTTACATTACAGGGTGCAAATGGAAAAGATGTGAAATCCCCACTCATGTTCAGGTCATAATTTGGGGAAATTTTGAATTCTACCCCAAATCCAAACTCAGAATACTATTATCACCTTGTATTCTTTCTCCCATTTTTCGGATTTGTGACTGTATCGTGAGGGATTTACAAGGAGGCAGAGTGGATCTAAAAGATTGAGAATTTGGGATAATGCATTGAAGATTTCAATTGAGTTATAATTTGAATGGAAGAGTTCTTCAATTAATTTTCTGTGCTTAATAATGTATCTTTTTTAAATTGTTTTTTCTCATTAAATTCTATATAAAAATAAAGTATAGATTTAACAGAATATGGACGAAAAGTTGAAATGGGTGGGACTTTGGTAACGGAAGGCTTTTAGTGGGTGTTTTTCAGTAAATACATATATAAGGGGTGGTTTAGGGCAAATGACCATATTCTAAGGGTCGTTTCTGCCGTTTACCCAAAAATAAAAATAAAAATAAACCTTAGCGGCCCATATAACAGCCTCCCACAGTCCCACTCGCTTCGAGCCTTCGACAGTACGTCTACCGTTTCTTCCACACCCATTCTGAGCTCCAAAATCAGGAATGGCTTCCTTCCTTTTCCTATTCCTATTCCTCATTGCATCTCTTCCCGCCAACATGAATTCGCTCTCTTTCGACTTCCCCGATTTCGATCAAAACAAGGACTCCTTGGACATCCGGGGTGATGCAGGCTTTTCTCAGTCACAGCTACAGCTTACCCCAAGAAATCAATCCACCGGTAACCTTGACAGCAAGCATGGGAGAGCACTATACAAAACAGCTGTGCTACTATGGGATTCTAGCACCAAAAGGATGACTGATTTCGCCACCAGTTTCAACTTAAGCATAGCCTCGGATTCGAGTAATGTTGGGGATGGGCTTGCCTTTGTCCTTCTTCCCAACAATACTCCGCTCCCTGATTCTGCAACTGGTGGGTGTCTCGGAATTTATCCTCTCGGTGCCAATACAACCGTCTTTGCCAATGGCACAACAATTGTAGCGGTTGAGTTCGACACCCACCGGAACCCAGAATGGGATCCAAGTCAGAATCACATAGGTATTGATGTGAACTCGGTGAACTCAACGGCTTATGTCAATGTGTCTACTGGCCTAGTGAACCAGACCTCCCAAGCCTTCATATCTTACAATTCTACAACAAAGAATCTAAGTGTTAGCTTGAGTGTGAGTAACACTTTGGTTATTTATAGCGTCTCACAGATCATCGATCTGAGCACTGTTTTGCCTGAAAGGATACAAGTTGGCTTCTCTGCTTCAACAGGATTGAGTGCTGAACTGCACAACATTCTTGGTTGGAACTTTACCTCGACCTTGGAAGAAACTGCTGCTCCGAGTCCCGCCCAAGCTCCGAAACAAGGTGGAACTCCAGGAACACGATCTACGAAAAAGGGCAAGGGAGGATTGGTAGCTGGCATCACAGTGGGTGTCTGTGTCTCTCTTATCCTAGCATTTGGAGTAGTTTTTGCTTGGATAAGATTGTGGAGAAAGAGCCCAAGCGAGAGCAACACTCAGTTTGATTTTGGTGAAGATTTTGATGCCGAAGCAGGGCCCAAGAGGTTCGCCTACGCTGAGCTTTCCCAAGCAACCAACAATTTCGCCATGGAAAGGAAGTTGGGAGAAGGCGGATTTGGTGGTGTTTACAAGGGTATTTTAACAGGTCCTAGAAGTCGGGAAATCGCAGTCAAGAAGATCAAAAGCGGATCAATACAAGGTAAAAAGGAGTACGCTGCGGAAGTGAAGATCATTAGCAGGCTCAGACACCGGAACTTGGTACAACTCCTGGGTTGGTGTCATGACAATGGAGAACTACTGCTTGTCTATGAGTTCATGGCAAACGGAAGTCTAGATGCACATCTCTTTCATCGGAAAGTAACTTTGCTATCTTGGCCAACAAGGTACAAAATCGCTCTGGGTTTGGCTTCATCGCTGCTCTACCTACATGAAGAATGGGAGCAATCTGTGGTTCATCGAGACATCAAATCAAGTAATGTCATGCTTGATCTAAACTTCAATCCAAAACTAGGCGACTTTGGCCTGGCAAGACTCGTTGATCATGATGCTGACTTGCAAACCACAGCCATAGCCGGCACACCAGGCTACATGGCTCCTGAATGCTTTTCGACAGGGAAAGCAAGCAAAGAGTCGGATGTCTACAGTTTCGGGATCGTTGCCCTTGAAATTGTTTGTGGAAGGAGGGTGATTGAGGTAAAGGAAGAAGCCGGTAAAGAGAACCTAGTTGAGTGGGTTTGGGACCTATATGGAAAAGGGCTCATCATAGAAGCAGTAGATAATGCTCTAGAAGGGGAATTTGATGAGGTACAAGCAAGCCGCTTAATGGTGGTTGGGTTGTGGTGTTCCCACCCAGCTGTTGGCTGTCGACCATTGATAAAGCAGGCCATAGCCGCCCTGAACGATGAAGCTCCTCTTCCAAGCCTTCCACCACAACTTCCAGTGCCTATTTATGTTTCACCAGGTATGAATACCTCTCCTTTTTCTTCACACACAACATTCAACGTGACAGAAGGGAATTATCTGCATACTTCGAGTAGCAGCATCACCACATCCACAACTAGTTCTTCTCAGCAATCTGGAAAAGGCCCTTCTAGTTCTAGTGCTCACCCTTCTAGTTCTAGTGCTCACCCTCTTCTTGGAGCCTAACGAATGCTATTCAAAGTGTTCAGTTGAATTTTATTCAATTTGCATAAACAGCTGATTTGCTGATCTACACTCGTCTTTATGTGATAATGGTTAGTTCTATTAACCAAACAGAAATGTTAATTTGGTGTTCATTTTCTATTGAATGTTCAGCTCAAATTTTCAAATTGCACAATCATGTTGTTCATTACTACCCAATGCCGAAACCCAAACCCAATTCAATCGACAGGTCTAATTACAAGTGTCGAAGGTGCTTAGCAGATCATTTCAGAGCCACAAGGGTAGGCTTGGACGAGCCTGATAGACCAATAATCTGAATTAGGTCTATCTAGGACTAATTCACACTCAAACTCATAGAAATTAGGGATGAAATGAGGATAGCCCTCTTTGTGTTCAACTAGAAATTGGAAGGAACAAGATAGAAACGGGAAGATACTCCCACCAAGGCAGATACGCCTGGCCAAAGGGGCTGATACGCCTCTCACTCTCAACTAACTGATTTTCTGGATGCTGAACAAAGAGGCCTGGTGCCTTATTTATACTACTGATTTACCCTATCTTCTAGCTTACCCTAGAGAAGCTTCTATATAACTACCCATATGCTTATCAGAGCCAACAAGGATCAAGGAGCGAAAAGAGGAGATACAGGTCTACTGAGGCAACCTGACTTAGTCCATCTCACAAAGAGATGAACCGAGGCAGGGGGTGTCACGCGAACACAGACCATGTGCTCGCCGCTGATAACAGTTTCAGCGCTTCAAGTGAGACACGGACCACAAGTGGTTCGTGTGCCCGGGTGATGGAGCTGAGTATAGCACTGCCTTGTGAGATTTAGTCCTAATATTTTTATGTTCACCTAAAGATTTATTCAACTCAAAATTTAGCAAGTGATTTCACAATAGTCAATAGCCCACTAAAATGGTAGCAGCAAAGGACCTTCATTGCTGGGGGTAGTTAATACAGGAAGAAGTTTAAACTTCCCAATCAGAAAGTTTCAACGGACGTTCATATGCTGCATAAAACCTGAACATTTCAAAGCTGAAAATGACAGGTTGGTGTAAAGTGTAAACTTGTATGCGTGAGTAAAAGACTGAATACCAGCTAGGTGGAAAAAAAAACACGTTGACAGACTCACCATTTTTGAATGATTCAGGGACCAAGCGAAGCATTCAACGAAATCAGCAAAGCCCCCGGAGGCCCATATTAACCTGCTAGCATCAGACAAGCTCCAAGCCTCCAACACAAATCTCATGTCCACCATTTCTTTCACATCCATTTCGATCTCCAAATGAGCAATGGCTTCCAAGTTTCCCAACTGTGTATTAGGCAGCCTTCTCTGCCAAACGCTTCGTTATCCTGTTGTCGCCAATCTCCTATTCCTATTCCTCATGACATCTCTTCCTGTCAAGATGAATTCAATTGAAATTAACTTCCCCGGTACCGACTCCTTTGAAACCCAGGGTAGTGCAGTGTATTCCAGTTCACAAATACAACTTACCCCCAGAAATCAATCAACTGGTAGCCTTGATCAAATTCATGGGAGAGCACTTTACAGAGCAGCTGTACCACTATGGGATGCTAGCACCAAGAGGATGGCTGATTTCTCCACCAGTTTCAAATTCAGCATATCCTCAGATTCGAGTAATTTTGGGGATGGGCTTGCCTTTCTCCTTGTTCCCAATAATACTCAGCTCCCAGCTGAAGCCGGTGGCGGAAGTCTTGGCATGTACAGTGTCGATACAACTACACCAGCCTACCTTTTCGACAATAACACAAAAATTGTAGCCATTGAGTTTGACACCTTCCAAAACCAACCATGGGATCCAAGTGCTCAGGATCACATAGGCATTGATGTAAGCTCAGTAAAGTCATTGGCTTATGCAAATGTGTCTGTTGGCCTGGTGAACAAAATCTCACAAGCCTTCATATCTTACAATTCCACAACAAAGAATCTAAGTGTCAGCTTGAGTGTAAACGACAGTTCAGTTCATTTTAGTGTCTCACACATCATCGATTTGAGTACTATTTTGCCTGAATGGATACAAGTTGGCTTCTCTGCTTCAACAGGAGATTTTGTTGAACTTCACAACATTCTTTCATGGAGTTTCAACTCAACCTTGGAAGAAACTGCCACCACAAATACAACCCAACCTCTGCGACAAGGTAGAGCTCCAGGAACAAGATCTAGAAAAAAGGGCAAGCGGGGATTGGTAGCTGGCGGCCTCGCAGTGGGTATCTCTCTTATCCTAGTATTCGGAGTAGTTATTGCTTGGATAAGACTGCGTGGGAAGAGCCCGAGAGAGGGTAACATTGAGGCTGCTCAGTTTGAAATTGATGAAGATTTTGATACCGAAGCAGGGCCCAAGAGGTTCACTTATGCTGCACTTTCCCAAGCTACCAACAATTTTGCCATCGAAGGGAAGCTGGGAGAAGGCGGATTTGGTGGTGTTTATAAGGGTCTTTTAACAGGTCCAGGAACTCGGGAAATAGCAGTCAAGAAGATCAAAAGTGGATCGAACCAGGGTAAAAAGGAGTATATTTCAGAAGTGAAGATCATTAGTCGGCTCAGACATAGGAACTTGGTCCAACTCCTAGGTTGGTGTCATGATCGTGGAGAATTACTTCTTGTCTATGAGTTCATGCCAAATGGAAGCCTCGACTTCCATCTCTTTGGCCGTAGATTAGCCTTGCTACCTTGGCCAGTCCGGTACAAAATCGCTCTTGGTTTGGCTTCAGCACTGCTCTACCTCCATGAAGAGTGGGAGCAATCTGTGGTTCATCGAGACATCAAATCAAGTAATGTCATGCTTGACTTGAACTTCAACCCAAAGCTAGGCGACTTTGGCCTGGCAAGACTCGCGGATCATGATGTTGGCCTGCAAACCACAGCCCCAGCTGGCACACCTGGCTACTTGGCTCCTGAATGCCTTTTGACAGGGAAAGCGAGCAAAGAGTCGGATGTTTACAGTTTCGGGATTGTCGCCCTTGAACTTGCTTGTGGAAGGAAGGTGATTGAGGTAAGGGAAGAAGCTAGTAAAGTGAATCTAGTTGAGTGGGTTTGGGACCTTTACGGAAAAGGGCTCATCCTAGAGGCAGTAGATAATGGTTTAAAGAAGGAATTTGACGAGGAGCAAGCAAAATGCTTAATGATAGTCGGATTGTGGTGTGCCCATCCAGACGTTAGCTATCGGCCATCGATAAAGCAGGCCATAGCAGCACTGAACTTTGAAACTCCTCTACCGAGCCTGCCACCACAACTTCCAGTGCCTATATTTGTTTCACCGGGTATGAATTCGTCTCTATTTTCTTCATATACATCATCCAACATGACAGAAGGGAATTATCCGAACACTTCTAGCAGCAACATCAGCATATCTACAACTAGTTCTTCTCAGCAATCTGGAAAAAGCACTTCTACGACTAGTTCTTCTCATCAATTTGGGAAAAGTATTTCTTCTACTTATCCTCTTCTGGGAGCTAAATGAATGCTATGTTTTTTTTTCTTTTATTTATTACTTGTATCAATTTTCCTATTAACCAACAAGCAATGTCAATTTTCTATGTAACATATCTACTGTCTACTGAATGTTGAGCTGAACAATGTTTATATAAAACAGTTACATTGTTCCCTATTTTCCCCAATCCCTACCGACCAAAACCTACTTCTTTCCAAACTACATTGCCATCTCAATTCGACAAAGGAAAATTAAATTTTAATTCTCATGCCTCTTTGAGGAATGCATCACAATAATCAAGATTGAAATGATACCGGAGGCTGTAAAAAATACACAGGCCAAACAATTTGCAGAAAGATTGAACAAATTTATAGCAGAACTTACTAATTCAGCAGAAATTCTTCTTGGAATCGTGGAGGTAGAAATGGACAAGGAGAAGAAGTCAGCGAAATTGTCGAGCGAGATTCCAAAAAACTAACAAGAGAGTAGCAATGGAACAGATTGAAACCCCCCAGCCACCGGCAACTCGCCGGTGACCCGGGGTCGGGGCGACCATTTCTGATTCGCTCGAATGGTTAGAAACTTAGAACCACGTCACCAACTTTACTGTACCAATCTTAAAGTTATCGGCCGATGGTCCAGGCCCAATGGGTATCCATCCAAGTTTGGTCAAAATATTTGGGGTAGTTTCTAATTCTAAAAAAAAATTATAAAAATTATATTTATATTGTACATGTGAAATAATATATATTTATATACTTTTTTAATATAAAATGATATTTTTAATAAGTATTATAATCAATATTCTAAAATAATGACTCTTTTAATTTTGATATTTTTTAAATACCATTTTATATTAAAAAATTATATAAATACAGTATATGTTACTACGTATTTGACATTTACAATTTAAATATAATTTTTTTATCATTAGAAAATACCCCAAATATTTTTGTGTTACATATAGTGTCACACCATGTGTTATAACTTATAGGTGATTCATTCTGCCCCCAAATTAAAGATTCCGATTTACCTACTAGACATTTATTTTTTAAAAAAAATCATAGTTGTTACTATGAAATTAATACATTTTTTGCCAAATATAAAATACATTTTTATATTACAAAATTAATACGTACATGAATATTAAACTATACATTTTGCCAAACAGAAGGAGTATAAAACAAATATAGGGTAGAAGGAAATATTGATGCATATTTTAAATTGAAATTGACAAACAATAATAGTTTTTTGTTTTTCCGATGAAAAAAAAGAAGCAACATGAATAGTTTTCATATATTCGATAATAATACATTTTTCTGGGAGGTGCAAATATATTTTGAATAACGGTCTAATTTGGATACATTGATTATTGAGCAGGTAGAGAAATGTCAAAGCTGAGGGTTAGTAAACAAAATATATTTATCATATTAAGAGAACCAAAATTGATCAATTCATACCAATCGAAGTTCACCAAGAAAACAATAAATGGGCATATTTATTCATCTACACAAAGTGGCCGAAGGGACAAACTAGCAAATATAAGCATCCATAAATATATAAAAAATGTTGTTTTACTTTAAAAGGAAATAATTCAACATACCAAACAAGCTTGGTGGGACGAGAGGTTAAAAAGGCAGACAGACAGATTGTCATGATACAACAAATAAGCTAAAAATAACATAAAGCAAAGAAGAAAACTCGCTCACAACCGATCACAAAAAACAACCCAGCCAGCAATGAAGACGAGAAAGCCCAATGAAGGACAGTGAATACCGAGAGCCCGGGAGAGTCTATAGATTAACACGGTGTCTTGACACCGAGGAGACGATAACAGAAGCCCACTAAGGGAAAGAGACGTCACCTGAGAAGGGCGGATCACCGACGTTCTCCTCACAAAATAATATTGTATCGTTATTTTTTTTTTACAAGATAAAGATTGTGTAGTGGCAATTTCGGAATTTAGGGAATTATGGGTAGCAATCTTCATAAACTAACCACTTAGAGCATGTACGATGGTGATCAAATTCATTCTACCATTACAAATTTGCAAAGAAAAACAGGTTGACCTTTGCAATCCAGAAGGTTTCCTGATGACATATTTCAGAAGCTGAACATTTCAAAGTCAAAAACAAACAATGACAGAATGACTCGCCCAACGACCGCTTGCCTATTCAAAACACACCCTCTGCTATTAGATAAAGATCATATCTTTTCTAAACTGCAAATCCTCAATGGCTTCTCCTCACCTCGACTGTCGTCGATGTGTTGTATTTACCAGCTTTGTCTTCCTCTCTCTCCTGCTTTCTCTTCCTGTCAAGACGAACTCACTGTCTTTCGGTTTCCCCTCTTTCGATGTCAGCAATCCAGGCCTCGTTCTTCAGGGCGATGCATTCATAGCCCAGTCCAGAATACAGCTTACCCTGAATCAGTTGGATACATCCAGCATGGTAAGCAAGGGTAGAGCATTGTATCCAACAGCAATACAACTATGGGAAGGCGACGACAACGCAGCCACAAAAAGGCTGACAGACTTCACCACCCAGTTCACTTTCAACACTGCCCCAGCAAACTCCTCCCTTTTCGGGGATGGGCTTGCCTTTCTCCTTGTTCCCGAAAACACCGAGCTCCCTGATGATGCGATTGGCGGGGGTCTTGGCCTGTATTCTGTCAACCAAACTGACTTCAGTTTTATCAATAAAACAGCAATTGTAGCTGTTGAGTTTGACACCTTCAGAAACTCATTTGATCCGAGCGACAGTCACATAGGTATTGATGTAAATTCAGTAAAGTCAGCTGCTTTTGTGAATGTGTTAGTAGGCCTAAGGGACAAGACTGCACAAGCCTTCATATCTTACAATTCGACTACGAAGAATCTAAGTGTTAGCTTGAGCATGAATGAAAGCTCGGTTCCTTACAGTGTCTCGCACATCATTGATCTGAGTACTGTTTTGCCTCGAAGGGTGCAAGTTGGCTTCTCTGCAGCAACGGGTTCTTGGGTTGAACTTCACCAGATTCTTAATTGGAGCTTCAACTCAACCTTGGAGGAAACAGCTAATCCTGGCACCACCCCAACACCGCAACAAGGCGCCACTCCAGGTACACGGTCTGCAAAAAAGGGCAAGGGAGGATTCGTGATTGGCATAGCAGTGGGCATCTCTCTTATCCTAGTATTCGGAGTAGCTATTTGTTGGATAAGACTGCGGAGGAAGAACACCAGAGAGAGCAACATTGAGACTGATCAGTTCAATATTGATGAAAATTTTGAAACCGAAGCAGGGCCCAAGAGGTTCGCCTATGCTGAATTATCCCAAGCAACCAACAATTTCGCCATCGAAGGGAAGCTAGGAGAAGGTGGATTTGGTGGTGTTTATAGGGGTCTTTTAACCGGTCCTGGATCTCGGGAAATCGCAGTCAAGAAGATCAAAAGCGGATCAAACCAGGGTAAAAAGGAGTATATTTCAGAAGTGAAGATTATTAGCCGGCTTAGGCACAGGAACTTGGTCCAACTCCTAGGTTGGTGCCATGACCATGGAGAACTACTACTTGTCTATGAGTTCATGCCGAATGGAAGCCTGGACTTCCATCTCTTTGGCTGCAGATTAGCCTTGCTACCTTGGCCAACACGGTACAAAATCGCACTTGGTTTGGCTTCAGCGCTCCTCTACCTCCATGAAGAATGGGAGCAATCTGTGGTTCATAGAGACATCAAATCAAGCAATGTAATGCTTGATGTGAACTTCAATCCAAAGCTAGGTGACTTTGGCTTGGCAAGACTCGCAGATCATGATGTCGGCTTGCAAACCACAGCCATAGCCGGCACACCAGGATATTTGGCTCCTGAATGCCTTTTGACCGGGAGAGCGAGCAAAGAGTCGGATGTCTACAGTTTTGGAATTGTCGCACTTGAAATTGCTTGTGGACGGAAGGTGACAGAGGTAAGGGAAGAACCTAGTAAGGTGAACCTAGTTGAGTGGGTTTGGGACCTCTACGGCAAAGGGGTCATCCTAGAAGCAGTAGATAGCGGTCTAGCGGAGAAATTTGATGAGGAACAAGCAAAATGCTTAATGGTGATCGGGTTGTGGTGTGCCCATCCAGACGTTAGCTATCGACCATCAATAAAGCAGGCCATAGCCGCCCTGAACTATGAAACTCCTCTACCAAGCCTGCCATCGCAACTTCCAGTGCCTATATATGTTGCACCCGGTATGAATGCCTCTCTTCATTCTCCAAACTCATCATTGAACATGACAGAAGGGAATTATCCGGCCACTTCAAGAAGCAGCATCGGCACATCTACAACTAGTTCTTCTCAGCAATCTGGCAAGAGCATTTCTAGTGCCTACCCTCTGCTGGGAGCCAAATGAATGCCATGTCAGATTTCCTTTGAATTCGTACTGAGCAAACAATAAATACTTCAGAGATGTTCAGATTAAAATCTTTATATTTCTTTGTAAGATAATGAATACAAAATTTAAAATTTCATTTGTATCGATGATCCGTTTAACTCTATTGATCTACCATGTGTTCTTCGTCTAACATGTAACAATGGCTATTAGTTTATTATACTGTAACTATTAACCAGCAAGCAATGTCAATTTTGTATGGAAATTTTGTATGGACTATGGAATGTTGAACTGAACTTGATTCAATTTGCACAAATCAGTTACGGTACTGGTGTTCCCTATTTTCCCCAACCCCTACCAACCAAAATTTACTTCTTTCGAGGCTACAGTTGGTAGCAATTAGGGTTTTTAGCATCAAATTTCACATTATCAGGTCCTTCAAGAAATGCATCAAAATAATCAAGGTTGAAATCGGAGGCCTGTGAAAAAATAGACAAGCCAAACAATTTGCAGATGGATCGAAGAAATGAATAAGCAGAGCTTACCAAATTCAGGATATTCAGCAGAAATTCTTCGTTGAGGAGTCGCGGAAGTAGAAGGAATAGGCGAAATTGTAGAGCGAGAAACCAGATACTAACAGATACCAATCGATGGAATGAAATAAACTAAAGGCCCCGATCGACCGGCAACTCGCTGGTGGCTCCGGGCCGAGGGAATTTTTATTTTTTTTTTAATCGAAGCCGGCCGATATGTCTTGCCAGCCTAGTCCCTCTCTTTTTTTTTTTCGATACAGGATAAGAGCGGATGGTTTGTTATTTATATAAAATATGGTTTGTTATTTATATAGGTTTTTTTATACTCCATCCGTTAATTAAAACATGTCGTTTTAGATATTTATACATTTTTTAACAAAGCAAACAAAAATAAACCTATACCCCTAATTATTACTTTACGTTTCCACTTTATTAAAAACTACAACTAACAAACTCACAACTAACAAGCTCCTAATCATTATAAGGGTAATTTTGGAAAGTAAACACAAAAATATCTAAAACGATATGTTTTTCTTAACAAGATTTTACTCTTAAAACGAATGTTTTTTCCTAACGGAGAGAGTATGTTTTTAAAAAATAAATAAATAGTAAACAAAATGTTTTAACTAACGGCGAATAGATTAGATTATTTGGTTTTATTTCTAAATAAAATAAATTAGATACTCATTAACTAAAAAGTAAAATTTCTATTATTTTTATTGTCGAGGAGAGAATATTTTAACGATCTTTCTCTAACATAGGCTCCAAGAGTATAAGTTTAAATCGAAAAATATTCTCAATCAAATAAATAAGGTTAATAAGCAATCCTAGAGAACCAATATTGAAAAAAAAAACTTAAATAATTTCAATTTGAAGAATCTTTTTCAATCGAGATCCTTAACCTATACTCTTGGGACATAATTAGAAGAACCGATATTTTATTTATAAGAAAATATCATTGAAAATGAAAAGTGTTTTGTAAAAAATAAGTGGATCCAAACTCCATGTGATATCTACTCCGTAGTTATCTATTCTTTTTCTTATTTATTTAATATTACTAATTCTGCTAGCATTTTTTTTCAAAATTTACATATTACTCCGTATATGACATAGACATCTTTTTTCTTGAAAAATTTTAAATATTTTTGGAGATGGAAGCGAAACGTCATTAATTTTAAGAAGAGATTATTTTTACACATGTTATCTTAAAAAATTGTAGAAAAAATAATTATAAAAAATGAATAAATCTATACTGACTCCACACATTCTACATGACATCTATCTAAATTTTTAACCTAATATTTTTTTAGATAGAAATTATATTTATTCTAAAAATCTTAAACGACTATTGGGAATACAAAAAAAGGAACATTTTAAGATCTACATAAAAAAAAATTGAAGAATTTTTAGAAAAGAAAATGTGAAATTTGGATAAATAAATAAACACTCTTTTATAATTAATTTATGGGTGTTTGACTTCAAATATTGAAGAAAAAAAATCAAAATGATATTTTAAATCTATATTTATTTTATACAACCTAGATCGAAGGCCCTTATTATAATTTCAATATTTTAAGACTTGCAAAAGTATTTGTTAGAGCCAACAAAAAAAAGTTTTTTTTCTTACAATTTACTTATTTTAGGCATCTTAAATGACAATCAAAAAGATAAATAATATTTTAAGACTTACAAGCATTACTAATGCTTATTTTACATCTTGGATGAGGCTTCTTAGATCATTTTTCTACCTTTTATGATCTTTTTATTTTTACCATCGTACTTTTATTTTCACTATTTATTTTCCTCTCTTTTTAGCCATCTTTCTAATGAAAATAAGGAATAAATTATGTATATCTACATAACTTCAAAAGTATTCGCACAATAATGTGCTTGTGATTGTTTTAATCTTTGTATGGGATCTTATATTTTCCTTTTTAGATTTATCCTAATGACAATAATTATATATTTATTTCAATTATATTAGGGTGTGTTTGATTATTATTACTACTTTACCTTATTAAATCCTTTTAAAAAAATTATTATATATCTTTTCAACTAATTTATAAACTATAAAAAAAGACTTTATACATATTTTTGTTATAAACAAATATATACATAGATATATAAAATGATGTTCAAATTAAAATGGACTAGTTTTATCTAAATAAGATCATTTAAACCCACATGAGAATACACAAGTTATAGAATTATAAATTTATACCTAGTCTGAAATTACACAATATAGTGGATCAGCAGAATTTGACCCCATCCAAAACTCTTATCTTGTATTTTAAAAAAAAAATTATACCGCCAAGGATAATTTGAAATAATAGTTTTCTAGTAAATGTCTTGCGATGATTTCTGCTTTTCGTCTTTTCGACAGCGAGACATCGTGTCAGTCCGAGTTGTCCCATGCGCTCGCCATCCACTTCACCTCGTCGGGCTTCCTTCCTCTCGATGTTGTAACCGCTTGTTTGCTTAGGGTTCAGGGTTTTTCTGGGTTTGTTTTGAATGGTTCTTTTGTTGTATTATGAGATTATATTTCTATCACATCTTCGTGATCTCATATTTCGGGGTGCTCTCGGGTAGACTAACCAACGCCCAAATTTTTATCTTATCAAAAAAAAAAAAAATTTGTTTTCTAGTAAATATTTGTTGGAGACACTATATTACACCGCCCCCAAACCCATTTCCTCTCCTTTACTCCTCCCCTTCTCCCCTCATAAACCTCAATTGAAAAAGGAAAAAAAAAAATAGGGGTTTTGTGAGGGAGAATAAGAGAAAAAAGACAAGGTGCCAAATTTTGCTTCAAGGGACGGGACTTGGTATTTAGGTGGAGGCGGACGAGATGAACTTCATGGATTGTCTCCATCATCGGGTCTCGGTGTGGAGTGTGGACTGGGATGAAATCAATTCTCCGTCACCTTCTTCTCACAATTGCCCTCGACAATACCCTCCACTTTGGTCGTTTCGCAGTGCTTATCTCTTTCCTCATGTTGACATCCATATCCATCCCCTCTCCTTCCTACATTGTTATCCAAAATCGTTGTTTCTCACACTCGTCCACTTGTAATCACTATCGCCCCCACCCCCGTCCACTCGTTGAGTTTCCTCACCCAAAATTCCCAAGAATCGACAGCCCAACCTTACTTCGACTCAAGGTACACTCTCCCCACTTTCCTATCTCCTTCCCCTTGTCCACAATCCACCGACTCTCCTAGTCTCCTATGCATCTCAGCCTTGATTTATTGATTTATTTAGGGTTTGAATGATTTAAGATTTCATTAGGAGAGAGGAGGGTAGGGGTTGTTGAGGGTCTATTAATAATTAATGGGTGCATTTTGATTATTATATTTTTTACCATTAAAAAAAAAAATTCATCCCAACAATCCCCTCCATTTTTTTTTTCGAAAATCAGCACTTAGCCTGGAATTTTGGTCGAAAATGATGGACATATTGAAATTGGTTGATTATGTTATAGTTGGTATATAAATCAATAATTTTTAAAGCTCCTATTATTTTTTATTTAAGTACGATAGTTTGTATAATTTTTTATTATTTTTCCGATTTATTTTTTGTTTTTTAGCCCAGTTCTAGTATGACCTGAGTTTAAAAAGATGGTCATTTAGGTGGGGGCAACGTTGACGATTCACACCCCCTCAGAAATCGCCCTTTCCAGTTGGGATATTGTCGTGAGTCTTCGCACTCTTCCGCGTTCGTGGCACTCGTGGCGCGCCTGGGTTCTCCATTGACTTCTCTGTTGGATGATGTCTTGTATGGGTTATTTGGGTTTATCTTTCTTTTCTGTTGATTTGTGTCGATTATGTGATGTTTGTATTGACGAATTTCCGTCTGCCGACCTAATTGGCCATCGAGTTTCAGGTTTGTCTGAATTCGAATCTTTACCTAATAAAAAAAAAAAAAGAAAAAGATGGTCATTGCATCCAAACCAAAAAACGGTATGACCAATTGTGAGTTGTGACCCCGTGTATTTTGTAAATAAAATAAAATCGCAACGACCAATTGACATTTGGTTGTTGCGACCACTTGTTATAATCGGAAATTTGACCTTGCTCTAATCAGAAATCATGAAAATAAATCAATCATCAAATTTTGATTGAGTGATTAGATCGATAGAGATCGAAGAAGTTATTTTTCATCTTCACTTATCTCACTCCACATATTAGACTTCTACTGAATACTCGTTTGCCAAATTGATTGGACCTCTCCATCCCTTCTGATCTGCAATGGCTTATGCCTTCGGGTGTATTTGATACTGTATATATAGATAAGAAGTTTATATGCATTAGTTTTTTTCCCTTCAATGTGTTCCTAAAGGTTAGATGTGATTTTATGTAAAGTGGACCATCATAAGAATTAGTGTGGTTTTGTGTAATCCGTCCACGTTATTACCCAGAAATTAAAAAAAAAACAGGGAGTTCACACTCCACACGCACGATGAAGGAATGAGTAAAGTGACCTACGGAACCTATATAAAACTGACAAAAGTTAAACCATTTTTTTTCCTCAATGACGAGGAATCCACCATTGGTGGCAAATCCCGGGCACGTGACCCAGTCGGCAAGAGCCACGCACCAGGAAAACCGACTTGTGCGGACCGGCTCAACCCACTGGAAAGGAGCAAAATAAACCTTGGATTTTTATCCAAAGAACAACTCGACCCACTGGAAATGGGTAAGACAAACCTTGGATTTTCATAAATCCAAGAAAAGGGACAGAGATAGGGATCGAACCCGAGACCTCCTGACATCCCCTTGCTCCCCACCAGTGAGCCAACCCGACTGGGTTGTTGAACCATTGTTTCATAAAGTCAGCAAAGACTTGAAGAAGCATCCATGCAACCAGAAATGTAGCAAGTGGGCAATTAGCTATTGCCAAAAAATTGTTTTTTTAACTACCAAGCCTTTTACAATGCATCCACCACTATGCAGCTTTACTAGAAACCCTCTAAACTGCAATGGCTTTTGCCTATCCCAACCACCACCAGTTATGCTGCTTCCTTGGCAGATCATACCGTTATCTTGCCATTGCTGAGTTCCTCTTCCTCTTTGTATCTCTTCCTCTCACAGCCAATTCGCGGTCTTTTGAGTTCACCTCTTTCAATCAAAGCAACCCAGGGGTTGATTTGCAGGGTGATGCAGCCATTTCAGATTCCCAAATACAACTTACCAAAAATGAAATAGCGGATTCCATCGTACAAAACTACGGTAGAGCATTGTACCCAAAAGGTATCCAACTATGGGATGCCAGCACTAAAAGGGTAACTGATTTCACAACCAATTTCACCTTCAGCACAGCCAAAATTAACACCGGGGGTAGTGGGGATGGGCTTACCTTTCTCCTTGTTCCGGAGGGCACTCAGATCCCCGGGGACTCGTATGGCAGGTGTCTTGGCTTGTTTAGTCACTTGGAGAACACTACTCGCTGTGCTCTAAATCAAACAATTGTAGCAGTTGAGTTCGACACCTTCAAAAATGGATGGGATCCAAGCTCTGATCACATCGGGATTGATATTAATTCAATAATATCAACAGCTTATGTCAATGTGTCTATTGGCCTAAAGAACAAGACCGCACAAGCCTTCATATCTTACGATTCTACAACAAAAAACCTTAGTGTCAGCCTGAGTATCAATCAAAGTTCAGTTCCTTTTAGTGTCTCCCTGTCACACACCATTGATTTGAGTACTGTTTTGCCCGAAAGGGTCCAAGTTGGCTTCTCTGCGTCTACAGGAGGTAGTACTGAACTTCATGAAATTCTTGCTTGGAGCTTCAACTCAACCTTGGAAGACAGGATTGCTCCCAGTCCCAGCCCAACTCTACAACCAGGTGGAACGCAAGGAAGACGGTCTAAAAGCAAGGGCAGACTGGTAGCTGGCATAGGAGTGGGTATCTTTCTGTTTCTAATGTTCGGAATAGCCATTGCTTGGATTAGATTGAGGAGGAAGAGCCCTAGAGAGGGGAGTATTGAAGATGATGAGTGTGATATTGATAATAATTTTGACCAGGAAGTTGGGCCCAAAAGGTTTGCTTATTCTGAACTTTCCAGGGCAACCAACAATTTTGCCATCAAAGGGAAGCTTGGAGAAGGTGGATTTGGTGCTGTTTATAAGGGTACTTTAGCAGGTCCTGGGAGCCAAGAAATTGCAGTCAAGAAGATCAAGGGGGAATCAAAGAAGGGTAAGAAGGCACTTATTTCCGAAGTGAAGATCATTAGCAGGCTTAGACATAGGAACGTGGTCCAGCTCCTAGGTTGGTGCTATGACCATGAAGAATTGCTCCTTGTCTATGAGTTCATGCCAAACAGAAGCCTCGACTACCATCTCTTTGATAGCGAATTGGTTTTACTACCTTGGCAAACAAGGTATAAAATCGCTCTTGGTTTGGCTTCTGCAATGCTCTACCTTCACGAGGAGTGGGAGCAATGTGTGCTTCATCGGGACATCAAATCAAGTAATGTCATGCTTGACTTGAACTTCAATCCAAAGTTAGGCGACTTTGGCCTAGCAAGACTCACTGATCATGATGCTAGCTTAAAAACCACAGGCCAAGCTGGCACACGAGGCTACATGGCTCCGGAATGCCTTTTAGCCGGGAAAGTGAGCAAAGAGTCAGATGTCTACAGTTTTGGAATTGTCGCCCTCGAAATTGCATGTGGAAAGCCTGTGATTGAGGTAAAGGAGCAAGATGGTGTGGTGAACCTAGCTGAGTGGGTTTGGGACCTCTATGGAAAAGGGCTCATCCTAGATGCAGTAGATGGCAGACTTGAAGGGGACTATGATAAGGAACAAGCAGAAAGCCTAATGGTGGTTGGCTTGTGGTGTTCCCATCCATATGTTCGCTATCGGCCATCAATAAAGCAGGCCATTGCGGTGCTAAACTTTGAAACTCCTCTACCTGGTCTACCACCACAATTTCCAGTGCCTAAATATGATTCAATCAATACGAGGTCTGGTTCTTTATAGCCATTATCTGGCATGTATGAGGGACCCGTCCTCATATTTCAAGCACTTCGAATAGTCATCCTGTGTGCTGGTAGCCAAATGAATGCCAAAGCTGATCTCTCTTGATTTTGCACTGGCCAAAACAATGAAAACCTTCAGAACCAAATAAATCCCCTTTTTTAAGCTTATTTGTGTGATGTTGTGTTCGATGATAAGTTTGTGTTTGACTATGTATTGCTAAATTTGCTATTGAATGTTCAGTTGAAGTTGATTAAATTTCCATGAAGCATTCATGTAGTTCCCTATTCACCAAATCCTACCGACCAAAATTTTACTTCTTCCCATGCTACATTGAAGTCGCGATTCAACGATTGAGCATAAGAAATGTATCAGAATAATCAAAGTTGAAACCAGAGATTCGTACAACTAAAATATACAAACCAAGCAATTTGCAGAAATATTGAAGAAAATTATAACAGGATTTGCTAATTCCTAGCAGATCTCCATCTATCATGGAATTTACTACTTTCTGCTAAACATTATCATCGTAATTCAACAATATTAAAGAATTCCAAATCAATAATAAGGATTGAAATTGGAGAAATACAGGGCCACATACAGGGATTTGGAAAAAACTTACTGAATTCGTAGAGGAAATTCTCGCTTGAATCGCGGAATAGGGAAATCGGCCATGCCCTTGAGATCAGCGAAAAATAACGCAGCAAAAGCAAATAGATTTGAGATCCGCGAGCCATCGGCGCCGATTTCTGATTTTCGCTCGCTCGAGTCGAAACTCGGATCTGATGCATCTGAATCGTCGGGAGAAATGGGCCAAGGCCCGTTTATCTTGGCACAGGCCCACTAAATCGAATATCCCGAAATAAAAATAGGTAAATAAAAATCTACTCCAATGTTATTGGCAAATCGATTTTAGTTGTGTGATTTTAGTAGGTAAATAAAAATGACATGTCGCATTCACAAGGGTTAATTTTACAAAAACAACCCTCAAAATATTTTCTTTGTTCAATCAAATAATTAAATAATTGACACATAATATTCTTAAAAAATACAACTTCATTAAAAACAAAGTGTGTTTTTTTTTTACAAAATCACCAATCATGTAATCTAGAGATGATTTGATGTCAAACTTACCTACATAATCTACAGTAGGTGGTTTTGTATAACTCGCCCACATTATTTGTACCCAAAAAAACAAAACCAGAGGCCATTCAAGTTGGCCTAAAGATGCATCCACTTTCGTACACAAGGACAATTTACACAAATTTGCAAGCATGTGACTAACCGAAGCACCCATCATCCATGTAATTCAAGTGGCCAATTTGCAAAATAATTGCTTTTACTTCACCCACCAAGCATTTTACATTTTTACATGCTTTCAAGCTCAACCCAATTCAATTTTACACATCCAACCCTCTAAACTGCAATGGCTTTTGCTTCTCCAAACCACCGTTATCTTGCCATAGCCGAGTTCCTCCTCCTCTTCGCATCTCTCCCTCGGAAGACCGATTCGCTGTCCTTCAATTTCCCCTCTTTCAATCAAACCAGCAGCACCGGAGTCGAGTTGCAGGGCGATGCATCCATTTCCAATTCCAAAATAGAGCTCACAAAAAACGCGATAGCGGATTCAATCATAGCAAACTACGGTAGAGCACTGTACCCCAAAGGGATCCAGCTATGGGATGCCAGAACCAAAAGAGTGACCGATTTCACAACCAACTTCACCTTCAGAACAGCCCATGCTTTCAGCAGAGGCGAAGGCGATGGCCTTGCCTTTCTCCTTGTCCCGGAGGGCACTCCGATCCCCGGCGACTCGTTTGGTCGGTGCCTTGGCTTGTTCAGTCACTTGGAGAACACAACCAAGTGCTCTCTAAACCAAACAATCGTAGCGGTTGAGTTCGATACGTTCGAAAACTACTTCGATCCGAGCGATGATCACGTCGGCATTGATGTAAACTCAATAGCATCAACTGCTTATGCCAATGTGTCCGTCGGCCTAAAGAACAAGACCGCGCAAGCCTTCATATCTTACAATTCAACGGCCAAGAACTTAAGTGTCTTTCTTAGTATCAATGGGAGTTATAGTGTCTCCCTTTCACACACCATTGATTTGAGTACCGTTTTGCCCGAAAGGGTCCAAGTCGGCTTCTCTGCGTCGACTGGAACTAGTACTGAGCTTCATGAGATTCTTGCTTGGAGCTTCAACTCAACGTTGGAAGAAAGGCGGTGTAGAATCAAGGGAGGACTGGTAGCTGGCATTGGAGTGGGTATCTTTCTGATTCTGGTGTTCGGAGTGTCGATTGCTTGGATCGGTTTGAGGAGGAAGAGGCATAGAGAGAAGTGTATTGAAGCTGGTGAGTTTGATATTGATAAAGATTTTGAAGAGGAAGCAGGCCCCAAGAGGTTTGCTTATTCTGAGCTTTGCAAGGCGACCAACAATTTCGCCATCAAAGGGAAGCTCGGAGAAGGCGGATTTGGTGGTGTTTATAAGGGTGTTTTGACAGGTCCTGGGAGCCGGGAAGTTGCGGTCAAGAAGATCAAGAGCGGATCAAAGCAGGGTAAGAGGGAGTTTGTTTCAGAAGTGAAGATCATTAGCAGGCTTAGACACAGGAATTTGGTGCAGCTGTTAGGTTGGTGTCATGACCATGAAGAATTACTCCTTGTGTATGAGTTCATGCCAAACAGAAGCCTCGACTTCCATCTCTTTGGCCGCGAATTGGCTTTACTACATTGGCAAACAAGGTATAAAATCGCGATTGGTTTGGCTTCAGCGGTGCTCTACCTTCACGAGGAATGGGAGCAATCTGTGGTTCATCGAGACATCAAGTCAAGCAATGTGATGCTTGATCTAAACTTCAATCCAAAGCTAGGCGACTTTGGCCTAGCAAGACTCGCGGATCATGATGCTAGCTTGAAAACCACAGTCCCAGCGGGCACACTAGGCTACTTGGCCCCCGAGTGCCTATTAACGAGGAAAGTGAGCAAAGAGTCGGATGTGTACAGCTTCGGGATTGTCGCCCTTGAAATTGCTTGCGGAAAGTCTGTGAATGAGGTAAAGGAGCAAGCTAGTGAAGTGAGCCTAGTCGAGTGGGTCTGGGACCTCTATGGTGAAGGGCTCATCTTCGACGCAGTTGATAGCCGACTTGAAGGAGAATTCGATGAGCAACAAGCAATATGCTTGATGGTGGTTGGCTTGTGGTGTTCCCATCCATATGTTCGCTATCGGCCATCAATCAAGCAGGCCATAGCTGCACTGAACTTTGAAACTCCTCTACCTGGTCTACCTCCTCAATTTCCAGTGCCTAAATATGATGTAATCGATACAAATACATCTCTTTCTTTATAGGGATTATCTATCAATCTATCATGTAAAGGGGGAATTGTACTCACATTTCAAAGCAGTGGTCATCCCCAACTGGTAGCCAGATGAAAGCCAAATCTGATCCCTTTTGATTGATTTTTTTTTTTTTTGGCTTTTTTGTAAGATGCAGTGGTCGATGATGAGTCTGACAATGTTGATCGTTCCTAAATTTGCTCTTCAATTTATTAAAAACCAAATCCATACAAGGAAAACTGCCAACAAAAATCATTTATGACCGGCGACACATCAGGGGTCCAGGAGGCAGAGCCCCAGCGAGCGGCAGCGTCTATAAATACTTATGAAACGCCGATGCTTGTAACTCTAATCTGTGTTCTTCGCCTCCATAGTACAACAACCACTAATTCACCTGTAATTCAATCTAATTGTTAATGACAATTGTCAACAAACTTAACATTGAGTGAGGTAGCGGAGCATTCCAAGGCTACCATACATATATTGGCCTTGTCAATTAAATCATTCAGTAAGGTCCGAATTGTATTTAAACCAAGCTGTTCGTCTCTTCTTTATATTATTTTCCGTATGTATATGTATATGTATATATGTACACTCGAGTGAGGTAGCAGAGCATTCCGAGGCTTCCGGAAGTCCAAAATGACGAAAATCATCAATCAGGCTTCATGACTTGAAATTCTTCAGAGGGTGGCATGACATGAACATACATTAATTCCTAATCGCCGCGCAAGAAGAGGCAGAGTGCAGTGCAGTCATCTACCTTTGCGTACACAAACTTGCGCTCCCAAGCTTTGCGAGCCTTCAAGACCACCGCCCTGGCTGCATCCGCCTCGCTGCTTGCTCCCTGCACTGCCTTCACAACCTCCTCATTGCTCAGAGCATCCCACACCTGCCCAATAAGTCAACTCTCCATTAATGCTGTTTTTTTTTTTTTTTTTTAATTTGAAGAACTTCAATAAACTTGTCACTATTGTCAAAGTCGATCAATTACCCCATCGGTAGCGAGGACAAGGAAGCGGTCGTCGGGGGAAATGCGGTGGTGGGAGACTTGCGGGGTGGAGATGATGCCGTGCTGCTTCAGAACAAAGTCGCCGAATGATCGGGACATTGCCAGCCCCGGGTAGTTCTCCTCCGGCATCCACACTCTCTTGATGTGCGGCTCTGCGTCGAGTGCGAAAACTCGACCTTTCGACTTTATTATTCTATCCGCTTCATCTAAATCATTCGATGATTGAACATATTTATTTAAGCCCCAAACAAAGTAATTTAATCAATTCAAGATCGAGTCGAGCTAACTCACCAGGTAGCCCGGGCTTCAGATCAGTAGTCAACTGGTTAACCTTGATTGTACCGTTGGGCGTCATCGTTCCCAACACGGCTCTTGAATCTCCCAGGTTCGCTATGTAAAGATCTTCCTTCTGTTTGACGACCACAACCGCAGTAGTTCCGCTAAGGGAGAAGTCGAGGTTTTCTTGGAGCTTGATCTCCTTATCCATGGAGGCAAAAGCGCCATCAAACGCCCTTTCCCATAGCACAAGTAGCTCTTCCTGCGTCGGATTGGGGAGATCACCCAATCCGGCGCAAAGAGCGTCCTTCTGGGCGAGAAACAGGGATGGGAGACGGTCCCTCACCATCTCACTCACCACGTGACCGTTCTTTCCGTGGCCGTCGAACACTCCACATAACACTACCTCCGCCTCCCCTCCGTATCCCTGAAATTCGTACATACAGCCAAAAAGAGAAAGTTAATTTAAAAAAAAAGTAGCGCGCGGAAGAGGAATTAATGGAAGGGATCGGATACCAGGTGGAGGATGGCGGAGTCTTGGTTGAGGCCTTTGCTTCCCTGGACGGAGAACAGCGAACCAGCGGCCATCGGAGCAACGCCGCTTCCGCCATTTCTGATCTCTGAAACGAAGCGTACGACGTCGTTTCGGAATTCAGGGTGGAGATCTTCGTCGCAAGATACGCTGCAGGAGGATAGGCAGATTCCCATTTCGATGGATCAGTTTCGTGTTATTCCCGTCGCAGCAAAGATACAAAATTGGAATCCTCTAATTTTAATTTATTGTTGTTTGCTTGGTAGATTAAGCCCCCCAATTCAACTTCGAAGAGACAGTATTATTATTATTAATTATAAATTATTGTATAAATTATATATTCGGAGTATAGGTCAATGGGGATTTTATTTTAATAATAATGCAAAATTAATTAAATGATGAGATAACAAAGGGGATTACCTTTTCATTCCCTTGTAAAGGGAAGCTGAGGTGTATATGTGTAAGATTGCGAGTTGGTATCTCAAAGAATCAAGGAAGCAAATATATCAATTGTGAGATTAATTCAACTCCATTTTTATATTATATATGGAATATCCAAATCCCAATATTCGGTACGATATGTATGATGGAGTGCGTTATGAGATACACATCTTATTCAAAACCTATATACATATTTTGCAAGCTAGTTTGTCTCTTTAGGGATAAGAAATTTCATAGTGTGAATCAATAATCCATCGTTCCATCGAACATACTATCTTCCTTTCAAAAATAAGTGACGTTTGACTTTTTGACACAATTTTTAAAAAGTTAAAAACTATATAAAATATAAAGTTTTTAATTGATTTTTTAAAATAATTTTATACATATTAGTTATAAGTTTAAAATTGTTTTAAAAAATTAATTAAAAAAAGTTAATATTTTATATAGTTTTCACTTTTCAGCTCCTTAAAAACGTGTCAAAAAGTCAAACGACACTTATTAATGAACGGAGGTAGTATTATTTTATAGTATTAGTTTTCTTTGAAAAAAATATCAATATATAGTTAGACAATGGTTTCGGTGAGAAATACTCGGTCTGATGAGAAAGAAAGAAGCATTTTAATTGCTCGGATTTTAATACGGAGAAAAATCACAAAAATCAATAGTATATAATATAATAGTAAAGGAGTAGTTGCTTACGCCATGTAGCGACTTCTCCTTTAAAGTATGTTTTTATTTATTTATTTTATATAGGATTTGTTAATTTATTAATTAGATTAATTGCAAATTAAATTAATTATATTAATAATAAAAAGGAATTAGATTAATAATAAAAATTAAATTAATTGCTTGCCAAAAACAAAAAAGATATGACTTAGGATTTGTGGTGGTTAGTTGCTAAAAAAAATGAAAGATATGCTAGGATTTGTTTGTTATAAATTGATAAGAATTGTTAGTTGTTAATTGGTAAAAGCTAAAACAAACCCCATAATATGCCGATGATATCCTAAAGTCGGTTTTTTATATAGGATTTGTTAATTAGTAATTAATAATAAAAATAATTGCAAAATAAATTAATTTCTTGATATCCGGGGATTATTTGCTAAAAAAAAAAATGCTATGATTTGTCGTATTTTATGTAGTTACTAATTGATAAGGATTAATAATAAAATTAATTGCTTTCCATCTGATGGTTATTTGCTAAGAAAAGAAATACGGAGTATATGCTAGGATTTGTTGTAGGATATGTAGTTACTAATTGATAAGTATTGCAGTGCAAAAATAATAGTAAGTTTATTAATTACGTTAGTGATCCCAAGGTTTCGCCTATGTTAGGTTTTTTTTCCTTCTCTATTTATTAGTTAATTATCCATGGTATGTCGTATGAAAAGTTTTTTTCAACCGGGCTAGATTAGATTGCCCACAATAACAAATAATAAAGACAAATAATAAAGGTAAGTCACTCATAGAGTAGAATAATAGAAAGCTTCGAAAAAAGGTATGTTAAATATTATTTAGTTTATGCGTTTGTGCACTTCATTTCGATTTGATTGAGTTCAATCAATTGATGATGAAGTTCATTAATCACGTTTTGTCAATAATAATTTAAATAAGCATGATATACATATATATTATATATATATATATAGGGTTCGCACGGGACATGTTAATAAACTGACTAATAACATTTCATAAAACAAGTCAAAAAGTTACTTTATAACGGTTAATCCATAGTTCGATTGTTTTTACCTCTCAATTTCGAAATTTTGAATTATTACATCATTAAAAAAAATACTACATCCATTCAAAATTATAAGTCATTTTAGGTGTTTCCACACATATTAAGAAAACTAAAAAGTGTTACATTTATACTCCTCATTAATTATCCACAACCAATAACATTTCATAATAAAAGTCAATAAGTTACTTTTCTCTTAACCCAATGTCTAAAAAACCTAAAAGGACTTGTATTTATAAACAAAATTTTAAACCTAAAAAAACTTATATTTTTAAACGAAGAGAGTACTACGTAGTACTATCTAGTCCATATGGCAACACTTTGTTTACCAAAAGTCAGTTGTACATTGACTAAAGTCACAAACCAACCGAAGCATCCATGTAAATCAACTAACGGAGAAAGTGGGCTGTCAATGGAGCCTTCAAATAGAGTACTTGACGCTTTGCAAAGGCGTTCATCTCATTCTCCCCTTCAACTGCAATGGCCTCCATTTCCAGCACCTATCCCGGAATCAAACCCTCCGACTACGGATCATGCCGTCTTCTTGGCCGTTGTCTCCTCCTCACAGTCCTCTTGGCGTCCTTCCCTCTCGAAACAAACTCTCTGCATCGATTTGCAAGGCGATGTGATCATTTCCAATTCCCAAATATACCTTAGCAATGACCAAAGAGACGGCCCTGTCACGGGAAGCTATTGCCGAGCAATACACTCAACAGCAATGCAGCTATGGGATGCCGACACAATTTGGCAGACGGATTTTACAACCAATTTCACCTTCAGCATAGCTCAAGCTAACTCAGGCTTCTTGACTGAAAAACATGGAGATGGGCTTGCCTTTCTCATTGTCCTCCTTGTCCCCAACAACACTCGGATCCCTAATGATTCGGATGGAGGGTGTCTTGCCTTGTTTAGCAAAGATCAAAACCACACCACCTGTATCCAAAATCAAACAATTGTACCCATTGAGTTTGACGCCTTCCGAAACCCATGGGATCACATAGGCATTGATGTAAACTCAATAGTATCAACGGCTTATGTCAGTGTGCCGGTTGGCCTAATGAACAAGACCGCCCAAGCCTTCATATCATACAATTACACAGCAAACATCCTAAGTTTCAGCCTGAGTATGCATACGTTGCCAGCAAGTGTACAGGTTGGCTTCTCGGCTTCAACAGGTGCATGTGTTGAACTTCACAGAATTCTAGCCTCTGTTGCCTGTTGAGAGCCAAACAAATGCCAAATTCGATCTCTCTTGATTTTGGGGTTTTTTGTTTATTGTTGTGATAAGTTTGAATTCATTGGTAAGATAGAACTCCCTCCTACAGACATATCTTAAAATTTTAAAAATATATAAAAAATATTAACTTTTTTTTTACAATTTAATACAGTACATATTAGTAACAAATGTTAAAATTATATTAAAAAATTACTAGGTGCCAAAAAGTTAAATGTCTTGAAACTTCTCTACCTAGTCTACCACCACAAACTCCACTGCCTATATATGTCTGAAAATGGAATTTTGGGATTAATCCCAAAATACATGAACAAACACAATCACCGGCTTCCTTGTTTACTATTTAAAAACACTAACAATGTTTTACTCCTTTTCTACTTTCTTTGTAAAATTAGTGACGGTAAAGTACAAAGATGCCTAAATAAAAATCCTTGTAGCCTTAAAAAAATAAATTACACTCTGTATTTGTATTTCCTTGCAAATAAATTTTTTCTATTATGGTGACGAACTACTTTTATTATTATCTACACACCAGAAAGAAAAAATTATCAGCAGTGAACCTGCAAATAAGGTTGAATCACTGCAAAAGATTGATGAAAATTCTATGTTCAACTGAACTCATTACAACAAAAGATATATTGCAGAAGTATACAGAAGCTTCTGAATGTAACATGCACTAAAAATCTGCTAAGTACATCTTCTGCAATGCCTATCAACCCTAACGGCTAGTACTGTGAATAAAATCTTATATTGCAATCCCTAATGTATTTTCTTGGCAATATAGTCAGAACAAATACATAACATAGTTCTGAACTTGAGTAGGTTCACTAATTTGCATTGAATGTGATTGAATTGCAAATAAGGTAATGTTAGACAATTTTTTTTATTGCTGTTTATACCTTATTTTTTTCCCTAACATGCCCAGGAAAATATACTGAAAAATTAACAATTGTAAAAAGGGGTGTTTGAAATCAAACCTTTGGCACCAAAAACTCATCTACAAATGAGGGTGCTCCGGCCATAGGCTCTTCACGCTTGTTCCTCCTCCTACCCTTACTCTTCAGTTTTCCTTTCCTCTTCTTTGCTTCAGTTCCTTGTTCTTCAGCGTCCATGGAATTCCCTGATGATTTTGATAGCCTCGATTTCCCCTCATTTCCTGCAGTTCCCGATTCTTTAGCATCCATGGAATTCCTTAGTGATTTTGATAGCCTTGACTTCCTCTCCTATCCTACAGTTCCCAGTTCTTCAGCGTCCATGGAATTCTCTTATGATTTTGATAGCCTTGACTTTGATGCAGATTTGAGCACCCCAACTCACAATGTCAATCCTACCATCAACCAAAACCCGCCTCTCAACTGCCTTGGTGGTGCTGAGCAGATCCCCGGGCATGTTGATGGCGTCAATGTTGACGAACAGGTGGCTCTGACCATCCCAAGGGGCCCTGTTAGCCACTCTTCACAGCTTGATGACATTGATTCGGGTTCGAGCACCCACGCTCAGAATGACAACAATGGTTCTCTTTTGATTCACAATGTCAGTCCTACCATCAACCAAAACTCCCCTCTAAACTGCCTTGGTGGTGCTGAGCAGACTCCCGGGCGTGATGATGTCATTGTCAATCGTGATGAACAGATGGCTCTGACCATCCCAAGGGTCCCCCTTAGCCCCCCTCCACGGCTTCTTCATCAAGTGCTTTCTGAGGGTCAGTTTGTGAGGGTTGAACTCAGCAATCCTCCAGCTGAACAACCACCCTTCACATCTTCAGCTCGATCCGATAAACCAACAACATATGTTGTTGATCCTAGAGCACCTGCTGATGGTGATGCCAGAATGGTCCCAATAACTCAAACCCTTAAGATGGTAAGGATGTCACCAAGGCGAAGACCAACCAAAAATGGCAATCGCCGCAAACCTCAAAGTACCAGCCGCCGTCCTGAGTGGCGGGCAGTATTTAATTTGGCAGGACCAAATCCTAAAGCATTCACCACCTCTCGCAGTTCAGGTCTCAGTATTCGTTCAGCTGAGTGGCGAGCAGTGTTTCATCTGGAGGGACCCAATGCTAAAACATTCATCACCTCTCGCAGCTCTGGTCTCAGCATTCGTGACAAAGCTCGTTCAAGCTAGAACCTCCCATCAAATGCGCAAAAATAATAATATGAGAATCAAAGAGGTCTCCCTGCCAAAGATGTGCCTCCCATATAGCTAAAGAGGAAGAAGCATGAGGGCATGTCTTATTCTGAAGAAGAGAGCTACTAGGTTTCCTTACTCATCTTTCTCTTTTTTCATCTTTTTTTTTTAATCTTTTCTCTCTATGCTATGCATTGTGAACTATGCGTTGTTGTTGTTGCTATGCATTGTGAACTATGCTTCCTCAGTTTAACAGCAGTTTATGTTTGATAAATATCAATGTTTTGTATTGTGTGGTATGATGCCCGACTTGCAACTGCATCAGCGATGATAAAATTAATCAATCTTACCATGGATTTTTCAAATAAAAGAATGAGAAGCTTAGTCCCTTCTACTACTCTTCCATTCATGTAAGCGGTCAAAAGGAATCAGTGATTAGAAGCAACAAAAACAAGCCAGCAGTCAACCATACATTTGACTCACAGTACTAGAGAATGGAGAAGTTGTACCAAAAAACTTATCCTGTTTTGCCCATCAAGGAAAAAGAATGAAAAAAAGGGAGATGAAAATGGCGTTGTATGCAAATGAAGAGAGATTTTCAACAATTAGAAGTAGATCTTTCCCTCCATAAAATGGAATGATGTCGAATGCATGGTAACTGATCAATGGAGAAGAACTCTTTTTTTATGGAAAGATATTATAAGAATAGGTAAACAAAGAAGAGAAGCCAAACGGCAAAAAAGAAGAGACCTAATAGTATTAAGTAGTTCTCTCATTAGAGTGAATCGTTGTCAACATCCTTCAAAAGTATGGTATTGGCAGAAGCCCTCCAGAATTTGAAGATGTTATCCTGAGAAGATCTAAAGATAACTGTTAGTTTTTCTAGTTAACCATCTCTTTTTTCTTTTGACAGGGAGAGCGATTGGTTGTTGCCTGTTGGGATGGGAACAGAAAGGTCTGTGTTTTTTGGGTGGCATTTTCAAAATAAGTGGATGAGAATCTCAATAGTACAGTAGCCAGTGCAACTCAGCTCTTGCTATACACAGCTCATGACAGATGAATGTGTTGGGGTCCAACATGCACATAAATATCATAAATACATGTAAAACAAATCTAGCAGAGGAAATGAGGAAAGGAACTTACCTTCTACTTGACTTTCCGTCTACGTCACAGACCAAATAAATCAGATAAAAGCAGGTGGAAAGTGGATTTTGTTCCGGATAAGAGAAAACAAATATTGGGCTAATAATTGCATGACAGAAACAGAATACTGGCATCAACCACGACGGGATTATGGAATTCGAATCACTTTCAAGCATAGGAACAATTTTCATATTGTACCAATGGAGTAATCAGCTGATGTGTAACTCAATATAATCTCAAAATTTTAATACAACTGGATATGGTATGGCAGAAACTGCACCAACATCATGCATTAAATTTACTATTTTGAAAATTACAGAAACGACAAAAAAAATCATCCGAAAAAACCCTTGCGTGCAATGGAAGCAACTATTTTAACATTGGGTTATAGATTTAGTTGCTAGTGCTTCATTCCACCTTGCATTAAACAGTATGATTAAATGTGTGTTGGCTTCCAAGTTTGGCTCCTACATATCGAAGAAATAAAAATGGGAGCCAACAGAAGAGAAAGCAAACAAGAAAAGTTATATGTCTGAAAAGAATTCAAATATTAGCCCTCGACAGAGGGGTTCACTGTGGTACACTGCTCCAGACTGGAGGATGGAACTACAGCATGTTGATGACATATCATTCCCTCAGGGTTTTGAGCTGATGCTTGGAGAAAAGCTTAAGAGAACGACACATAGCAGTGTCAAAGTTAATATTTTTCCCCTTTCCCTTTATGGCATGGGGTGACAGTAGGGAGTGGCCGAGTGGGCAAGTAAGATAGGCTTTCCAAGTTTTCAAGTGTTGAATAAAAAACTAAACAGTCTTCAAAATTCATGTTTGCCAGTGCATCTCAGCTATTGTAAAGGGTCAACCACGCTTTTTCATAGTGTAATTTGTGTATACGATCTTTAATTTATATGATTAATGAAAATAGATATCTTTGCACCAAAGCATTTCAATGGGATTTAACTTGCACATAGATCAGTTTCAGAATAATGGAAGAGCAACATACATAGATCAAACAAAGGAAATGATAAGAAAACTAAACACCTGACTGAACTTCCATCAGATGCAGAAAAAAAAATGATTCAGGTTTGAGTGTGTACCAATTTCCTGCAGACAGCCTAACTGAAATAGATAGTTCATAATTGCACAGCAAAAACTTGATATTCAACACACTGCAGGAAATTAGAACCTGTAACGCTTGTAGAGTAGGGCTGGTTTGACGATTGAGAGAATAAATAAGTTACCTGATAAGGAATTCAGTTAAACTCGGCAACCATGCCCTGACTTTCTGTGTTCTGTTCAGTTAGGAAAAAAATAAGGAATCAACAAAGCCTCGCGAGTAATAGAAGTAAATCTTTCAACAATGAGTAATAGCTTTCCCTTCACGGATTTGGGTGTGTTTGCAAACATACAAGTATACAACAACCTTATGTTGTATAACCACATTAACGGTAAAACCGTTATTTTATTACTGTATAAATCCATTTACATTAAAAGCTGTGTTACCACGCACCCAAAATGGCATGAGCTAATTAGCTTTACTTCAGAATATTTTCAGACCACTCCTGTGCATCAGCACATATGGAATGCCATTATGATAAGAAATGCGGAGAACTGAACGCATTTTACATAAAAAGTAAATGATGAACATTTTACCTGTGAAGCTATATATAACTATGTAAAGCATCGACTACCATAACAGAAATACATTCTACTTTCAGATGTCCGTGACAAACCGTGACTTGTACTCCAGAACTCCAATGAATCAACGAAGTTGTAGTCATGTTCAGCGTTTCCTGCTCACTAAACAGCCTACAGTTGGTTTCATACTAAGTACCCCTTCAACTCTTGTGTTTGATAACAAAATTACAGGTACTTAATCTATTGTTCTACACCAAAGCTAAACTTTAGATTGCAGGAATCAAAACCGTTTACCATCCACAAGAAACTGACGGAAGGAGAGGAAGCATCGTCTACTCAAGAGGTTCCATACTTCCATTGCCTTTATTCTTTGATGATGAGATAATAAATAATGTAACCATGTAATTAAATCAACAAAAATGTGCTAGTAAACTGCTATCTTCTATTTATAGGCGGGAAAGCATGCAAGCCTGTTGATGGAAAGCATTCTCGTGGGCCTTTACCAAGAATTTATCAATATTGAATCCACTTTCAGGATTCGGTATCAGGTATACTATTTAGCAACACTTCACTTTTGTAACAGCAAAATCTGGGGCGAGCGTGGGTGCTTAGCTTAAGAAAAGCAAAGCCCTAAATCACACTAAATGTATGGCTCAATCCAATAGCTAATTTAGTGCATGATAGTGGATGGTTGAAGATGTTGAAGTATCTAGTACTTCACTCCTGTCTCTTCCTCAAACCACATTATATTTTTCCGAACATCCGGTATCAGGTATCACCAATACCAACAACATACCAAACAACAAGCATTTCCATACCCAAACCAGCTTATACCGATGCCTGCGTTAATACAAAAGGGCCCTTAATTTGACCCCAAACTCCATCAACTTTCCATTCATTCCCATCCTAGAACCCCAGTTTCTGTAATTTCTTCACACTGAACATAGAAACATCCATTAATTACTAACCTATTAGGTGTTCTGATGTAGCCATATAGTGTAGATCTTTCAATTTGGACTTGGCAAGTATCCAGTGCCAGTTTTGTGATCTGTTTCACATCTTTGCAGACAAGGTTCTTTCCGAATAGAGAAAAAAGAAGAACCCCGTGAAAACCATCAAAATCAAAGGGTTTCGTTAGACAGAGAGATGCACCAAGGATTCTGACCAAAAAAAGAGATGCACCAAGGGATTGAAGTTCGAAATGAAAGCAGTACGAGGTTCTTGGGGGGATTCAGAAGATTATAGAACTTGAAAGTAGCCATTGACGAGGTTACCTGACGAGCTGAAGCCAATGTAGTGGATGAACAGTGAACTGGCGAGCGATTTTACCCTGCGCACGAGAATCATTGCTTTCGTGCAACCGCCATCGGAGATATTGTGGGTATTTCCGACACGAACCGGAATTGGTAGAGGAAGACAGATCTTCTTCGGCAAATCTTCTTCTTCTATTTTTTGGATAAATTACAAAAAACTACCCTTAAAATAGCTTAGTTTTCACAAACCACCCTTAAACTAAAAGTTTACAGAAAATCACCCATAAATTTATCTTTCTTTTAAAAAACCACCATGAGCCTTTTTTTTTTTTTTGATTAAGTAAGAATTCGACGCCCGGACAGGCCCGGGGGTCGATAGGCCGAATAACTCGGCGACGGATAAACCGTCAAATTAAGCTAAAGACATAAACCAACAAAAAGGCATAGCCGACAAATTGCAAGAATGCAAATAAAGGCAAAGACTAGCAAAAGATGAAAGAAACAAAGCAGTGTGCGACAACTCATCCATCAATTGGTAGAGGCAACGCAGGGGATCCCTGGGGAACTAAGTGGAAACCTCAGATTTGGACTGCCAATGAGCCATCAGGTCTCGATCACGTCCACGACCTCTCGCACGTCGACAAATAAGAAGAAACACCGCTCAGAAACTGCTAGCCTCGAAAGCCCCACCATCGCACCACCAAGCAATTCGGCAACCTGCCAGACAACCCTTACGGGATTTACTCAAACCCTTTCGGGTGTGTTTACTCAACCCTTTCGGGTGGATTTTTTCAAAGCTAATATATATATATATATATATATATATATATATATATATATATATATATATATATATATATATATATATAGGGTCAGGTTCAGGTAAGAAGGTCACCAGAAGTGAGAAGGAAAGAAGCAATTTCATTGGTCCACAAAGATTAAAATAATTTTTAAAAAAATCGTTCGGCGTGTTTTAATTCTCCCCACACGCGATTTTAATTTTCCCCACCTAGCGCGTGTGTACCACGCATCCACCCAGCCACTTTAAAATGGAAAACACGGAGCATGTGTTAATTGGGAATTGAACCCAAAACCAATACCTTCTCCACACATCATTCCAACCACTACATCAATACAATATCCTTGTCCGTATAAATTTATTTAATTTTTTTGTTCATTCCTTTTTTTATTTTATTTTAATGTTTTTAATTATTTGTGTGTTTTTTTAATTATTTTCTTTATTAGTTAATTAATTAATTAATTTTAATTATTTATTTTTAAAATAAAATGGTTCATGAACCAATACTATTTATTTGACGAACCACTACTATTTAATTCATGAACCACTACTCGTTGTTTCATGAACCGGTACAATTTATTTCATGAATCACTTTTATTTTCTTTGAATGTTTATTTTTTTTAATTATTTATTTAATGAACCAATACTATTTATTTGATGAACCATTACTCTTTATTTAATGAACCACTATAATTTATTTCATGAACCACTACTCTTTTATTTTTTTTAATGTTTATTTTTTAATTATTTATTTGTTTATTTTCTTTTAATGTTTAATTATTTATTTGTTTTTAATTATTTATTTAGTCACTGAACCACCTCTATTTAGTCACTGAACCAACCTCTATTTATTCACTGAACCAACCTCTATTTACACACTGAACCAATCTCTACTTACACACTGAACCAACCTCTATTTAATCACTGAACCAACATATTTAGTCACCGTGAACCAATCTCTATTTAGCCACTGAACCAACGTCTATTTAGTCACTGAACCAACCTCTATTTAGTCACTGAACCAACCTCTATTTATTCATTGAACCAACATCTACTTACACACTGAACCAACCTATTTAGTCACTCTCTATTCGGTCACTAAACCACTCTCTATTCGTTCACTGAACCACTCTATTCGGTTACTGAACCAATCTCTATTCGATTACTGAACCACTTTATCCGGTCACTAACCACTATCTATTCGGTCATTGAATCACTCTCTATTCGGTCACTGAACCACTCTCTATTCGGTCACTGAACCACTCTATTCGATCACTGAACCAATCTCTATTCGATCACTAAACCACTGTATCCGGTCCTTGAACCACTATCTATTCGGTCACTGAACCAATCTATATTCGGTCACTGAACCAACCTCTATTTAGTCACTGAACTAGTTATTATAAAATTGATGAACCAATTCTATTTAATTCATGAACAATTATGTGTCTAGTTGGTGAACCACTCTCTTTAATTAAATGCGGCAAAGTAATTTAGCCAATACTATTTATTTGACGAACAATTATGTGTCTAGTTGGTGAACCAATTCTATTTTAATTAATTAATTATTTATTTTTAAAATAAAATGGTTTATTAACCAATACTATTTATTTGATGAACCAATACTGTCTATTTATTTGATGAACCACTTGATATAAACACTCTGAACCATTCGGTATAAAAACCCTGAACCACCTGGTATAAAAACTCTGAACCACTTAGTATTAAACACTGAACAATTAAATGTAAAATTCATGAATCACCTTTATTTACCTCGTGATTATACTTTCACTCACGACGTAATCATAATTATTTTAAGTCATTATAAAAGTGTAATTGTAGGGGCTAAAATCACCATGGCCTAATCACTAAAACAACCATCAAAACTGAACTGAACTGCTACACCATGGCTATTGATGAGTTGATACATTAGTACGTTACCAGGTAAAGTAACAACATAGAACAATTCAACGACTTGTAGAAAAAAAAACCGATTGACAAAATCAGATTGAAATTGAAATTAGGTACAGACGCCAAGTGTTGTAGATTGAAGAAGCGTGTGGGGATGGGCAAATTGGATGAGGTAACAATTTCAAGTGTGTTCCACCAATTCAAGGCCCTTGCCCAATACACCGACAACAACGTCTGCTCCGCCAAGGCCCTTGCCCGTGCCGGGGCCGTCGGCTTCCTCATCCGCCCTCTGGTACTCCGAGCCTCGCCAAAGTCTCCCCATCCACCCTGCCTCCCGCTCCTGGAAACGCTCCTCCGCCCTGAAGATTCTCCAGGAGATTGCTCGCTCATACCGCGACGGTGATTCCGGTTCCAAATCTAGCCGCCGTAGCTACTTCTCAATGAAGAGTACGTCCATCTCTTCCGCTGGCCGGATCCTGGGATTCGCACGCCGAGATTAGCAAATTGCCGTCGCCGAAGTCATCCAATCCCTTGCGTCCGACTCCGAAATTCATGAACCCCTACAGGTGAATTGAGAGGGATGGAGGGATGAAGAATAGGCGGCGGAGTCGAATTAGGGCAAGTAGAACGCCGGTTCAGAAACTCTGGAAAACGGACGATAGAGTGATGAAGAGGAGTGGAGGAGACAGAGAGAGAAAGATGACTTGCTAGATTAAGAGAGGGTAATGGAGACGAGATTCAGGAGCGAGGAAAGAGGACGCGAAAGAGGAGGGAGAGGAAGCGCGTGGGAGGGTTTTTTTTCCTTTAAAATTCAGATCCGTTTTCACCAATGAGAACACTTCTTTCCTTCTCACCGGTATATACTATTCTCACTTGAACTCTAATATATATATATATATATATATATATATATATATATATATATATATATATATATATATATATATATATATATATATAAAAGCTCCTTTTTTGTAATTTGTACGGAAATTCCCAAGTCTTGCAGAGCAAGAACAAACATCCTTGCACGGCACGGACCTCCAGCTGGACAGACAAGACAACACGGCCGGACGAAGGCCGCTAATGGCGACAGAAACCGCTGCGCAACCGGAGACGGTGAACAAGAGGATCGGATGGTCCTGGGAAGACGGCCAACCTAGGAGGACCGACGCAACACCATGGCAACCAAACAGAGGCGCCAAACTTCACAAGACGGGAGGGAAGAAGACCCACTAGTCTCCCCTCAAGTCGAAATCAACAGCCCCACAACCCGAGAACCCGAAACGAAAGCCGAATCGAACGAAAAACGGCCGGCGGAAGGACGCGAGGGCGGGGAGAAGGAGAATCGATGCTCACTCCGAGCCAAAGATGGGTCGGGGATTGGGGCTCAAGGCGAAACAAATCCGATCGTAAAGAGGAAAGAGGCTCCATACGAAACGACCCGAATCGAAGCAACTTGGATAGGAGTGGAGTTGTGGAGATGGTGGCGAGCCGACGGCGGCAAGGAGGGAGGCGGCCGAAGCGGCGATATTGTTGCTCGTGTGGTGGTTGGGTTGCTTTGCAACCGGAAATTTGGGGGCGCGTGGGCATTAGCCCAGCGCGTACTCCACGAGAGATCCAATATTCTTTACATGGAATTGCCCCTATTACATTGATACCATGAGCCTTTTTATACTTCAGTAGGTCTAAAAAGTTATACAAAAATATGTTAAAGTTTTCATATTTTCTTAAACGTTTTGGTTAATTTTATAATTTATTATATAATTATGTAATACTGAATATATCAAATGTGATAATTTAAAATTTTAAAATACTTTTTACATATAAAAATGGTCACGAGTGTATTTTTGTTTGTTTTCTTAATAATTGTGTAGATTTTTAAAATAACAATTTTTAATTAACGGATGGAATATCATTTTCATCTTTTAGCAATTCATTTGATGAGGTGGATATAAATGTCGCATTTTGCTCCCTCTCCACTAGAAAATAGGTATACTTGAAATACCAGTATAATATATCTCAATTTATACGAGTGTTTGGATGATGATATCCACTGTTGTTATTGGTTGAATTTACTTTTGTGTTATTTATGAGATTATCTCCGGTTCTGCTATGTGCACGGCTAACTTCTCGCCAGACGCACGGTGCCGAAGGCGAGCTCCCAATTCGGCACAGAAACAGTCGAAGCCGGACTCCCAAGTCGGCATATCGAGTGCCGAAGCCGAGCTCCCAATTCGGCAGACACTGACCGGCGGAAGGAGCACAAGATTGGAAGGTAAAGACAGGTCACATCGAGTCCAGTCCCCTGACGTCGATGCCGAGTTCCGAGTTCGGCAGAGTCCCATCGATTGAAAAAGCTGCAGATTTCCTGCAACTTTGCCTCGGGCATTGGATGCCACACTGGGAGTCCGGCACCTGCCACACTGGGAGTCCGGCACCTGCCACACTGGGAGTCCGGCACCGGCATCCGACGCTGCCGATCTGGGAGTCCGGCACCGGCATCGTGCATATGGCGAGATAATGCCGTGCAAATAACAAAAAGGATTATCTCTGGCTTCCATCATTTCCCATTATGAGCGTGGTGGAGGATAGAGTTTGGTCGTTAGGGTTGAAAATAACCTTTAGATATCGGATCTGCTCGCTCAACCTGCATAATTTTACGGACGAAAACCTACAACAAAGTGGGTGCATGAAGGGTAGTGTGGATGCGGGTGAGACGGGTGATTACCCTTGCAATAGTCCACCCACTAACCCGCTCCATTTTAATTTTTCTTGATAAGCAACTCGATCCATTCATCTTCGCATGCACTTAACCTTGAAATCATATGTGTGTGTTTACTATTTTACACTTTCCATATAAAGTCTTTAAAGTCCAAACTCTAATCTTTAGTCTTGAGTAACATATTATTATGATGAACGACACATATTCGACTCCCACGTACTCATATTTTCAGTACTTGTAAATTAAAATTCAAGCTTTTATTCATCTTTCAATTTTATTAAAAAATATCATAACTATATTTATTTAACCCATTGTGCACCGCTCCACCTTCATGGGTCAAAATCGTTGGACGGGGGTAAAAATGTTTACAGATGATGGGAGAAACGGGTGAAGCTATTTACACCCCCCTTTCCACCCATAGGGATGGTGGAAGGGTCATGTTATAAGGATGTATAGGAGAAGCATGGAAAACGAAAAAATGCGTAAAAGGGTAATGAAGACTGATTTGACTATTAAAGATGGAAAAAAAAAACACAGAAGTCGAATCCCTTGAAGGAGGAAACATCAATTGGGTTCATAGTGATGATACGATTGACATCAAGGAACCGAGAAACAAAACTCTCTATTTATTTTTAAGTGACTTTTTTATTTGTAAGTTTTATTAAGTATGATAAAAATTGTTTAAAATATATAAAATTTGTACGAAAATTAATCTTGTAAAATAAATTTACATTTTTTAGAAATAAGTGATATATTTTGAGGTTATCGGAACTATTCGTTAGTCGATAGCAAGTAGTGCTAACTTATTAAATTATTTCTGGAAAAAAAATCTTATTCAATTATTAATAAGTGATATTGAAACACATTAATATTCCTATATATAAAATATGATTTTTCTAATATGTATCCTAAAGACATGCATAGTCATTATATTGGAATAAATTATTTATATATTTACATATACTATTTTTAAATAGAATTTTAAAGATTTATCAATTGAGTTTTATAAAAAAATTACAATATAATTACTTAACTTATGTTTCTAAAATTATCGATTAAAAAGACCGGAAATTATATTATGGTTGTAACTTGTAAAGTAATGAGGTCATACTTGTTTTGTTTTATTAACAAATCTCAATTTCACACGTCATGTGAAATATACAACATACCATATGCGTGCATTTTAAACATCAACTAGTACAGTTCCCGCACCATGACGCGATTTAAAAAAATAAAATTTAAATAAGTTATATATTATACAATTAGATATAAGTTATATATTAATTTACTATTTTGAATTAAACCCATTAGAGTATAATATATATTCATTAAAGATGGATTATATTGTGATAGTATATGGAGATTTACAAATAGATATAAGTTATATATTAATTTACTATTTTGAATTAAACACATTAGTTATTTCAAAAATAAAAATTAATTGCAAAAAGAAAATGAAAGGGAAAGATAAAAAAAAGTGACTGGTTAAAAAAGAGAGGATTAAGGTGGGTGTGTCACGTAGGCGAAAACTCTTCTGTTTTAAGAGTTTATATAGATATATATAGATTAGAGTATAATATATTCATTAAAGATGGATTATATTGTGATATAGTATATGGAAATTTACAAATAGATATAAGTTATATATTAATTTACTATTTTGAATTGTACACATAAGTTATTTCAACAATAAAAATTAATTGCAAAAAGAAAATAAAAGGGAAAGATAAAAAAAAGTGATTGGTTAAAAAGGAGAGGATTAAGGTGGGTGTGCCACGTAAGCGAAAACTCTTATAGATAGATATATGGATAGTTAGTAAAATTAAAGAAAAAAGAGAGAATTAAAGGGGAAAAAGGAAAAAAAAGGAGAATTAAAGAAAAAAAAATTGGCAAAAAAAAAAAAGACTGGTCAAAACTCCTAAAATGTCTCTAATTGACACATCATCCTAAACTCTTATAAATTAAGAGTTTATATAGATAGTTAGTAAAATTAAAGAAAAAAAGAGAGAGTTAAAGGGAAAAAAAAAGAAAAAAAAAAAGAGAATTAAAGAAGAAAAAAAATGGCAAAAAAAAAAAATTGGCCAAGACTCCTAAAATGCCTCTAATCGACACATCATCCTAAACTCTTCTAAATTAAGAGTTTATATAGATAGTTAGTAAAATTAAAGAAAAAATAGAGAGAATTAAAGGGAAAAAAAAAGAGAATTAAAGAAGAAAAAAAGATTGGTCAAGACTCCTAAAATGCCTCTAAGATTGACACATCATCATAAACTCTTCCAAATTAAGAGTTTATATAGATATAGATAATTAGTAAATAAATTTGAGTTAAGCTAAATAGTTATATTAGATTGAATTCAATATTTTGAATTAAGCCCAGTAGTTAGTAAAATTAAAGAAAAAAAGAGAGAATTAAAAGAAAGAAAGAAAAAAAAAAGAGAATTAAATAAAATAAAATGATTGATAAAGACTCCTAAAATGCCTTTAATATTGACAAATCATCATAAACTCTTCTAAATTAAGAGTTTGGGTTTACTTCAAATGTAAAAACTCCTTAACGTGTAAAATTTGCTTATCGCGTAAAATTAGCTAATGAGCCTAATTTAATTACTAATGGGCCTAATTTCATGAGTATGATGTCTGCCCCCTGCCCATGCGTGTGCCCCCCTTCTCGGACCCGATTTTTTATTTTTTTAATTTTTTTAATTTTTTTTTTTTTTGCCCAGAATTTTTTTTTTCGTGATAGCACTTTCTGTTGTGCAAGTATAACTTGCTTTGCTGCACATATAACATCTTATTGTGCAATATATAAGTTTATTTTGTGCAGACAAATAATTCATTATGGGGTAAATAGGTAAATGTGCCTATTTCAATTATAAATTTTTTTAATTGAAATAAGCTTAATTTATGGGTAAATTGATAAATATGTCTAATTTTATGTGTAAATGCACTTTTTCCCGTTTTCGATACATTTTGTGCAACTGTGGAGTGCATTTGTGCAACTGTGAAGTGCATTTGTGCAACTGTAAAGTGCATTTGTGCAACTTTAATTGTGCAATTGTGCAAATTTAAAGTATGATACAATTTTGCAAATTTAAACTACAATTGTGCAAAAGTAAGATACAATTGTGCAGATTAAGAATACAATTGTGCAAATGTAAGATCATAATGCGCATTAATAAGTCAAAAGATGTGCTTTTGAAATCGATGTTTTAATTTTTTAATTTTTTTTTTTACTTTTGAGAGTTTGGGTTCACCTCTCGGATAATTTAGGTTGATAGATGTAAGTTTGAAATCGATTTTTTTACGTATAAGCTTTTAAAATTAAAGTGCATAAATAAGATTAAAATGTGCATAATTATGGTTAAAAAGTGCATAACTTAGATTATAACGTGCATGATTAACAATTTGCGATTGTTGCGCTCTTGTCTATTATGTAACCTATGTGGGATTTGAACCCACATCTTTTGTGCAAACGCACATTGCTCTATCAATTGAGCTAATAGGCTAAATTATGATTTTTATGCTAAAATAGAAGAACCTAATCGACCTAAAGCATATTGCAATAAAATTCTAAAATTCAATTAGCTCATAATTCACAGACAATTTGACAATGCTATAAACACGAAATTAGCTCCAAATCAACCCAACAACACAACCATATCATCAATTTTAGTCAATTTGGCCGTTGGCAAAAAACCCCAAATTCTAAAGCATATCGCAATATAAAATTCCAAACTTCAATTAGATCATGATCCAAAAACAATTTGACAATGCTATGAACATGAAATTAGCTCCAAATCAACCCAACAACACAACCATGTCATCAATTTAAGTCAATTTTGCTTTTGGCAAAAAGCCTCAAATTCTAAAACATATCGCAATATAAAATTATAAAATTCAATTAACTCATGATCCATAAACAATTTGACAATTATATGAACATGAAATTAGCTCAAAATCAACCCAACAACACAACCATATCATCAATTTCAATCAATTTGGCTTTTGGAAAAAAGCCCCAAATTCTAAAACATATCGCAATCTAAAATTCTAAAATTCAATTAGCTCATGATCCATAAACAATTTGACAATGATATGAACATGAAATTAGCTCAAAATCAACCCAACAACACAATCATATCATCAATTTCAATCAATTTGACTTATGGCAAAAAGCCCCAAATTCCGCTCCTAAATCAAACCCTAGGTTTTTCAATCTCAACCTAAATCATTTAAACAATCTAAATAGTTGTAATAAACAAGCTTAGGGTTAGAAATCATACCAAATTCGAGTGGAAACAAGGAGCAAAATCGGGATTTCGAAGGTATTCCGAGCCAAAAACGTCGAACGGGTCTGTCGGGAGAGATGGGCTCGGTGTGAGCTCGGTTGGGCTCGAACCATGGGGGTTCCGGGCTCGGGGGGTGCGCCTGAGGGAGGGGGTTCGAGCCGGTCGGGGCTGGTGGCCGGAGGTAGCTCGTGGGTGGCGTGGGAGGCCGAAAACCGAGGCTGCTGGTGGCTCGATGGTGCTGCGATGAGGTGGGCGCGTCGGGGCAGTTGATGGCTCGAACCAGGCCAGTCCAGGGCTCGGGGGTTGCGCACCGGGGTGGGCTCGAGGGCGGCTGGTCGCTGGTGGCCGGAGGTGGCTCGACGACGTGGCCGGAGGTGGGTGCGGGTGCGGGGCAGCGGGACGCCGAGAGAGGGAGCTGTACATCGCGCGTTCTAATTAATTAAAAAAATAAATTTTACACGTTAAGCGGATTTTACACGTTAAGGAGTTTTTACATTTTAAAGATAGTAATCAATTTGATAAAAAAAACATCAATAATCAATATATTGAATTATACGAAGTACTACAAATGTTTTACCGTATCAGTTTTATTTGAGCAATCAAACCCTTCTAAAATTCAAGATAATCACTTTAATATATACTTTTTTTACTAAAGATCTTAATGAAATATACTATTATACAATTGATTGACAATATAAAATATACTAATCAAATACTTTTTATAATTTGATTAAACACACCCGAAATCAAAATTCAAACATACCACATTCTCCCGGGATGACTCAGATCAGCTTCACTCTCAGAAAAGAAAAGTGGGGTCACCGCCCGCCACCCCCGTCCATTATCAGGCGATTAAAGCCGCTTTGTTTTGGGCTTAAAGCATGCAGACAATTTTCTAATTTTATCACCTTCGCGGCCTTAAAAGACCTCAATACCCCTCAAATATTTTATTTCCCCCATTTTCCTATTTTCCCCAATTCCAATACCATTCAAACAAATTTCTCGAGAAAGGCACATACCGTACCGTAATACCCCGGGGTAATTCACATTCTCAATTACTACGGTACTGTAGTATTAGGGTATACACGAGGGTAATCTCGACATTTTATCGTCCTTAAAAACCGTAACGTTCCTGTGCTCTTGTACTCTAACTCGGTAGCTGGGATAATTCGACTTCACTTTTTTGAATTTCAATTTTTAAAACCAAAAATGCCCCTGCAGGCTGCAACTTTATGGTTATTTTTCACAGGTCATTGTCAATGATATCGACGCCACGTATTTCCCCAAAACACCCCCAGTCAAAACTTGAATTTACCACCCCCGGAGTACATTTCCATTGCCGACGGTGCAAAAATGGGAAGGCGGTGGAGGGTTCAGGCAGTGGCAAAGGTGTAAATACTGTAGAAAACAAGGGGCTGAAAATCACCCGTAAAAAGCGTTCAGTGAAAAGCGGGCCGGCCGGGCCCCACTAGCCAGTAAAAATCAAGACTAGCAATCTCCCAATTGGGTTTTGCTGCTTTCTATACTCTCTCTGCTTTTCACTCTCTCCCTACCCTCCACTCCCATCTCTGTCTCTCTCTTTCCTTCGCCTGTAAGCAGCTTGAACAATCAGCAACTCTCTCAGCGGTGGCTCTGCTTTTCGCCTAATTTTCGATCGATATCACACTTTTGGATAATCACTGCTCTTTCTCACCTTCTGATTTTCTCCACTTCGTAGATGTCGTAGCTTGGCCCACTTTGTTTATTATCTGGTAATGGTTTTTGAACTTTCGAAGGTAGATTTGTGTATCCGTTGGATCTGTGTGGCGATTTGATCTGTTCTGAGGTCGGAAATGTGCTACTCCATTGTTGTTGCAGGTTCTGCTCGGACGGAGTAGTAGTGGCTGGTTGTGTACTGTGAGGAGTGGTAAGTATGTCTTCGAGAGCGGGGCCGTCCGATCAGCCGCCTCAGAAGCGGTTGACGCGGACGCAGACGGCGGGGGCTCTCGGAGAAACGGCGTTCGACAGTGAGATTGTGCCTTCTTCTTTGGTGGAGATTGCTCCCATCCTTCGTGTTGCTAATGAAGTTGAGAAGCACAACCCTAGGGTTGCTTATCTATGTAATGACTCTCTTTCTCTCCTTGCGGTAGCTCTAGATGACATTATTGTTAAGCCTCGAGGTTTTAGAGGTTGTTGTATGTAGTCATTAGCAAATTATTCTTCATGAAGATTGCTTGTGTTAAAGTGGCTGGTTGGCTGTTGTGCTTGGAGATATGCACATGCATTTATTGTTTCCAGATTTGAAGGTTGAAGGACCTGTTGGATAGTTATTTTAGGGTTTTGCCTTACCTCTAGATGGCCGTGTCTTTGCATTTGCAAAAGCATTTTACTAAGCTAATTTTGTAATAATTAATCCTTCTTTTTCTTGTGTAGGCCGATTCTATGCCTTTGAGAAAGCTCACAGGCTGGACCCGAATTCTAGTGGACGGGGCGTCCGTCAATTTAAAACTGCCCTTCTGCAAAGATTGGAAAGGGTAATATCCTACACTTCCATGTCCCATCTTGCTTTGTAGTAGATTTCTATTGGTGTAAGTCATCACTCTTATCAATAGATCCGAAAGCAATAGATATCTTAGTTTACTGAGATGCAAATCATCTATTAATATGAGGTGGAGTACTCGAGCAATAAATACCTAAATAAGAAAAGCTTTTTGTGGTGAATGTATCCTGCAGCGGCAATTAACATGTTGCAGACTCTTCTTCAATAGTGCAATTGGAGAAGAGGCATTCCTAATTGGTTTTTTAACATTCTTTTGCTACCTTAATTTGTTTTTATTGTTTTCTGAGGGATAGAAAGTGTAAACTTGAGTTAGTGAACCATTTGGTGCTCTATTTGCTTGATTTCATGTGATTCTGCTAATGTCTGTAGTTTACATCTTTTATCATAAAGAGTTGTTTTGTTTTAATTCGTTGTTCCTTTTCTTTTCGTTCACACGTCCTGACCCTCGAGACCCTGCATAATTGTGGGATACATGAGGCTGTTGTTGTTTCTTTCGCTTGCTGATAATTTGCTTTGACACCATAGGAGAATGATCCCACGTTAATGGGAAGAGTCAAGAAAAGTGATGCACGTGAAATGCAAAGTTTTTATCAGCTCTATTACAAGAAATATATTCAAGCTCTACAAAATGCTGCAGATAAGGCTGATCGGTAGGCGTTTCTTTATAGAAGAAGTAAATGGTGTACTTGTTTTATCTGTATCGAATCTCCTTCCCTGCTAGTCACGATTTGATGAAATTTGCTGTTCAGTGCACAGCTAACAAAGGCATACCAGACTGCTAATGTTCTCTTTGAGGTGTTGAAGGCTGTTAATAAGACGCAGGAAATTGAACTTGATCGTGAGGTCAGATCAAACGGCGCCTAACCTTTTAATATCAGTCTCCTTTTATTGAGGCCAATGTTGGGTTTTTGTTTTGATGAATGAAATCAGTGTCAATATCACTAAAAGTCTTACCGGATCTATTACAGATATTGGAAACACAAGGTAAAGTTGCAGAGAAAACAGAAAGCTACCGCCCTTATAATATTCTTCCTCTTGATCCGGATAGTGCTAATCAGGCAATTATGAGATATCCAGAGGTTTGTTTTGACATTTATTTATATATGCATCGTTGTTCCTTTTGTAGTTGAAATATACTGACATGAGAGTTTGATATTTTTTTTATGCAGATTCAAGCTGCGGTTCTTGCACTTCGTAACACTAGGGGACTTCCTTGGCCAAAAGAGCATAGGAAGAAACAAGATGAAGATATTTTGGATTGGCTGCAAGTGACATTTGGATTTCAGGTAGTTTGCTAGGGCTCTCACCACTTGTTTCCTCCATTTTTCTGGAAATGTGGATCCTTGATGTGATATTTTGCTTACTGCTTGTGCTTCCTTAAATAGAAAGATAGTGTTGCAAATCAAAGGGAGCACCTTATTCTGTTGCTTGCAAATGTGCACATAAGACAGATTCCAAAGCCAGATCAGCAACCCAAGGTTTGTCAATATAGCTATTGCTTTCCGCTTTAGTTACTGTCTGTTAGTCATATTCATTTCCTACGTTCATTATGATAAATATTTCTAGTTTTCTTGTATAAGGATTTTTTGGGAAGATAGAATAGTTATCTGCATACTTTTACTTTTATTTGGAAATAGATGCATACTTCATTGGACTTACATGGGATTATTGTTAGATCTTCTCTTTCAAGGCCTTATTATTTTTTTATTTTTTTTGGGGTGGGGGCGCGGGGATGGAAAATGAATTTTAGGGATGGTAGCTTCGTCTGCATTAAATTGTTAATAATAATGCATGCCTTTTTGGTCTATCAGTTTAGTGAATGATTATTTTTGCCTTTGCTGTGCCTAGTTGGATGATCGTGCACTGACATTAGTAATGAAGAGATTATTCAAGAATTACAAAAGGTGGTGCAAATATTTGGATCGTAAGAGTAGTCTCTGGTAAGCTTCTGGATATCGAACAATTTTACTTGAATCAGAGTACTATTCGGAGGTTTTCAAATACCATAATGGAAGAAATTTAATGCTTTAAGAGTCTGTGGTGGGGGCGTGGGAGGCATATTTAATGCTTTCAGAGGCTTCTACTTGTTAATCTGTTCCCTCCCCCGAAATTGACATTCACCATGACTATTGGTAGTTTAATTACAAATGTCCACTTCAATGTTTATATATTCCGGGTACATATGTTATTCTGGATAACCAACACCTTATACGGTTAAAAGGTGAAAATGGTTGCAATGTCATCCTTCTCCCAAATAATTTTATTGTTTGATATGATTCGCATTATTTTGGTGTAAATGCAGGCTGCCCACTATACAGCAAGAAGTGCAGCAACGTAAATTGTTGTACATGGGGCTGTATCTGCTAATCTGGGGAGAAGCTGCAAATTTGAGATTCATGCCAGAATGCCTATGCTATATTTATCATCATGTATGTTTTTACTAATTTCTCTTATTTTGTCATTCGTATTTGATGTTGCTTATCCTGTTTATTTTTAAAAATTACTGTGAAAGTGTTGTGTGTAGAATAAAATACATTGAATATCTGTCTTTAATAGAGCTGGACTGATAAAATTCATTAGAAGCAAGCATCTCACTAGAGTATCTGATAGGACTGCATAGCAAGAATCTTAAGCACAAGAATTGCTGGAGAAATCTTCATTTTCTGATATATTAATTGAATGGAAATCTAATGATAATTGGAAACTTTCACATCAGGAAACTGGAGATTTCTCCTGCTTCCTCACTAAAACACTACAGAGAACAACCAAGAAACTACTGAACTCACATTGAGATAATGAAGGAGTGTCAATTAAAATAGGAAAACAACTCATGTCGAGGAATAAGTTGAGCAGTTAGCTTGATCCCCGTAGAGTTGAGACATGTATCAATAGTGGATACATATTGTAGAGACCCTTTATTTTTCTCGTGTCAAGTCTCGCCTGTGATAATGAACTAAATATCTTTGTTTCACTGGTGTAGCCTAGATCACTATATCTAGTGTTCATGCATACTATCTTATTATGGGCTTTGATTATTTATATTTTAGGAATCAACAATACTTGTAGCTAGTATTTTCTAACTTTGGCTTCAACAGTATGTTACCACGTGTTTGTGCATTGAATGCGCGGAATTAAATAGTGCGTTTGTCGGGTGAGTTGCACAGAAGAATTCGTATCCAGGCCGAAATTGAACAGTTTAATGGTGTTTCTTCGTCTAACCCCCAACTCTAAAAGAAGATGGAATGTTGGGTTACTTCAAATATTGTTGATATGATCGATTGACTTTTGGGTGTTATACAATGGATGATGGAATGTGCATTTTATTCTTTGCAGATGGCGTTTGAACTTTATGGTATGCTGGCAGGCAATGTTAGCCCCATGACAGGTGAGGTTGTCAAGCCAGCCTACGGTGGCGAAGAGGAATCTTTTTTAACAAATGTTGTTTCAAAGATTTATGAGGTCATAAAACAGGTATATTATGGCTACATTTTAAACCTTGTTGTAATTCATGCAACTATTCTGGTTTTTTTTTTTATTCTGATTTATTGTGCAGGAAGCTGGGAGCAGCAAGAAAGGCAAATCGAAGCATTCTACATGGAGGAATTATGATGATTTAAATGAATACTTTTGGTATTTTCTTATCCACAGAGTTGTAGCTTTTCCAATCAAATTAAAGATACATCTGCCAACAAAAGTTTTCTTTGGTTATGCTGTAGGTCAGTTGATTGTTTCCGGCTCGGTTGGCCTATGCGGGGCGATGCTGATTTCTTCCATCTACCTATAAACCCACACACTTTTGATAAAAGTGATGTAAGTTATAAGTTCGATATGGACTTTTGGATATTCTCTGTCATTCTATGACTATGCCCTCTTTTCGTTAGAAGTTCTTGTATCCACTTTTAGACTCAAGATTCCTAGTTTCATACTTATTTAAGATGTTGAAGCTTGTGGAGTTTGTTTTTATCATGTTATTTTGGAAATGGAGATTCATTCAGGGCATCAAAATCATTGCATGTGTACTTTACTGCTGCCGATCTGTTTTTAGATTTTTTTAATTATGCTTCTTTTAGAAGTTTACCTAGTTTTAGTTACTATGCAACACTTGCCTTATCCACAAATGGTCCTTGTTACACCCCAAATGCTTCTTATAGAAGTTTATAGAGTTCGTTTTTCATTCTTTTGGATATGTGCTTGCAATTTTTTCCGTTTTTTTTTTATTGATAATTACTTTTTATAAAAAGTTTACTAGCTTTTAGTCACTATTTGATACTCCCTTTATCCCAAGTGATTCTTGTGACATCCTATTTGTTTTAATTCCTTTCTCTTATTTGATCTTGGTGGTAAATTGCTGCTTTTCTTGTGCCTACTTGATTGTTCCCATTTTTTAATCTGGTATATTTTTGTTATCTTTTTGGTTTCATAGAGCTGTTGGAGTGGTCTGAAGACTGTGTTCACACTTCTTACTTATCTTGTTCTAATTTTATATTCAGGATGACAAACCACCATCTGGAAGCGATAGGTGGATTGGGAAAGTCAATTTCGTTGAAATACGTTCATATTGGCACATTTTCAGAAGCTTTGATCGACTGTGGAGCTTCTTCATATTATGTTTGCAGGTAAGTAGTTTGCTTTTGCTTGCTTGGTTTTCCTGCAACATAACTATCTTTTTCACCATATCTTTGTTCTTATTCACTCTTTAGGCTATGATTATAATTGCATGGAATGGATCTGGGGATCTAGGTGCAGCATTTAGCTCACATGTTTTCAAGAAAGTGTTAAGTGTTTTTATAACTGCTTCAATTTTGAAGCTTGGACAAGGTGGGTACTGCAAAACTTGAATATTAAGCTAATACTTGCACGAAAGAAAACTTATATTGGACTTAATATCAAACTATGCAGCTGTTCTTGATGTTATCTTAAGCTGGAAAGCAAGGCGTAGCATGTCATTCCATGTCAAGCTGAGATATGTTTTGAAGGTAGTGTCTGCTGCTGCATGGGTGATAGTTCTGCCAGTGACATATGCATACTCTTTTGAAAATCCTCCAGGCTTTGCTCAAACTATCAAAAGTTGGTTCGGAAGCAACGGGAGTGTGCCTTCACTATATATTTTGGCTGTTGTAATCTACCTTTCCCCAAACATGCTTTCTGGTTTGTTGTTTCTTTTTCCCTTTATCCGACGTGCTCTTGAAAGATCAAACTTTAAGGTTGTCATGTTGATGATGTGGTGGTCACAGGTATGATGTCTCAAGTGCCATGGCTTAAAAAAGTTCATTTTACTCGTGCCCTGTTCAGTCTTTTTTTTTTAATTTAACAAACATTACATTTTACTTTACAGCCACGACTCTATGTGGGTAGGGGAATGCATGAGAGTACATGGTCTCTAATAAAGTAAGTATTATCAATGTTTTGGAATTGTTATGTTTGCTCAATTTGCCTAATATGTCATCGTTTCTAACAGTGTGACTTCTGACTTCTTTTCAGCTATACCCTGTTCTGGGTTCTTCTAATTGCTACAAAATTGGCATTTAGTTTCTACATAGAGGTTGAGCTACTTTCTTTCCTTAAGAACTATTTAATATTTTCTTTCTTTTATCTATGTTAAGTTTCTCCGATAAAGATTCTGACTTCTTAAGTGAACTTTGAGGCCCTTTTGATTTTAGTTACTTGTTGGTAGAATATCTTGGAGACTGGAGTATAAATACGAAGTTCATTTGTTGGGACTCCCATCATTATCTATTTTGTGTTTGGGTGTTTGCCTCAAGCCAGGGTTTTTTTTCCCTCTTTTGGTGGCTTCTATATAGCAGCAGTACCGAGGCAAATAGTCTCTTCTTATCCCTCAGTGTGATTTGGTTTTGATTCTCTGTGTGTGTTCTTTCCCTTTGTATTGATTAATATTCTAACCCCCAACAGCTGCAATGAGTGTTCACATAAGATTTCTCATTAAAACTAAACTATTAATAACTTTCATTCATTTCCAAATACGTATAATTTTCATCAAAATTATTATTAGTCTGTTTTTTCATTGAGGCTTTTTTCTGCATGCAGATTAAGCCTCTTGTTGGTCCAACCAAAGATGTCATGAGAATCCCAGTGAGTGGCTCAAGTTACAAGTGGCATGAGTTTTTCCCACGTGGTAATTGGCATGACTTTTTGTTTCTAGTTGTTGAAACAATTATTCTTGTTTTACAGAAGGATAACTGCTTGGTATTCATTTGTGTACAGCAAAGAACAATATAGGCGTTGTCATTGCAATTTGGGCTCCGGTTATTCTGGTAATTATGATGATTTATATATCTATATTGAATACTAATCCAGCTTACTGAGTAGGATCTTAATCAGTGCATCCTTGTGTAGGTATATTTTATGGATGCCCAGATTTGGTATGCCATATTCTCTACAATGTTTGGTGGTATATATGGTGCTTTCCGTCGTCTCGGAGAGGTACAAGAACAATTTTTTTCATATATCTTGACACCCTACACCCCCCACCCCCACCCCCCCAAAAAAGTCATTTGATTTCTAACATGTGCAGCATATGGGCCAACTAAAGTTTTTTTCTTTGATTTTTGACACGATTTTGTTTTGTTGCATTCTAGATTCGGACTTTAGGAATGCTGAGATCACGATTTCAGTCATTGCCTAGTGCTTTCAATGTGTGTCTTATGCCACCTGAGAAAGGCGAGGAGAAAAAGAAAGGATTGAAGGCTACTTTGTCAAAGAGATTTGTTGAGGTGAGGTTTTGTTAGGGTTCAGAGTAGAGATACTGCTTCTTGCATATTGCCTTATTGTTTGTGTCAGGGTTTAGGTGAAAATCATTGCATTCTAGATTCGGTCTTTAATTCTGTTGTTTCATTTGAGTACATATTTCTTTATGGTTTGTGTCAGGTTCCATCAAATAAAGGGAAGGAGGCTGCCCGGTTTGCTCAATTGTGGAACGAAGTGATCACTAGTTTCAGAGAAGAAGATCTGATCAGTGATAGGTGCTCTTTGTTATAAAGCACGCCTGTTCTTGATTGTTTTATTTGTCGAGCACATTATCAGTATAGTGCAAATATAAAATGATTATGTGAACCAATGCCTGAGTCAGTGGTAACAGTTGCACAATCTCATATTTTTGAGCAACCTGTATGTTAAATAGGAATATCATTCACAGAAATGCATTCTTTGATGTATGGGAAATTATATTTGCACATTGAATTGTTTAGTCATCACTTGATATTAAAGGAGTGTTTATTTATCTTGAATCTAGGGAGAAGGATTTGCTGCTCGTTCCTTATTGTGCCGATCCTGATCTGGACCTCATCCAATGGCCACCTTTTTTGCTTGCGAGCAAGGTTACAAATGCTACTTTATTTCTTCCCACTTGATCTCTTGTTTGTTCTTGAATAAATATTGAGTGAGCTTTTCTGCAATGCAGATCCCTATTGCTGTTGATATGGCCAAGGACAGCAGTGGGAAGGACAATGAGCTGAAGAAAAGGATTGGAGGCGATTATTATATGTCGTGTGCTGTAAAGGAATGCTACGCCTCTTTCAAAAGCATAATTAATATAATGGTCCAAGGTGACCGTGAAACGGAGTAAGTCTTCTAATCTATCATGTTGGTTGACTGCTGTTGGCCCATCAGGAAAGCGAGTTTGAAGAATTAACTGTTAATATAATTGTTCAGGCTGATAAATGGCATCTTTAACATGGTGGATACACACATAGCAGAAGGTGATCTTATTACAGAATACAACATGAGTGCCCTTCCTAGCCTCTATGAGCACTTCGTTGAGCTTATGAAATGCCTGGTAACCATTCATGATACATTGCCAGACTCACAGCTTGTTTGTTGATATCTATCTATATATATGATTTTGATCTAAATCACACTTATTTTTGCAGTTAGAAAGTAACCAGATTCTAAGGGAGCCGCAGTCAGAAAATAACCAAAAGGATAGGGATTTGCAGCTAGAAAATATGAAGAATCGAGTCGTAATTCTTTTCCAGGACATGTTGGAAGTCGTGGCAAAGGATATTTTTGATGATAATTTACCCAGGTGAAGAATGACTACGCTTTCTATTACTGTAAAAACATATGTCCTTTCTTCCTTGTCCTCACATATGGGAAATTTCTTCTTTCAATAGTTTATTGGATTCAATACATGGAGGGCCCTTTCATGAGGGAACACTTTATCCTGATCAGCAGCATCAGTTATTCGCTGGAGCAATAAAGTTTCCAATTGAGGCAACAGAAGCATGGAGCGAGAAGGTTTGTGTGATGGTTGGGATTGTGATTTGTTTGTACTCTCTATGGATGCCTTTTAACTAATATCTGGATATCTTACATGACAGATCAAACGACTTCATCTATTGCTCACGGTGAAGGAGTCTGCTATGGACGTGCCTTCAAACCTGGATGCTAGACGTCGTATTTCATTCTTTTCAAATTCTTTATTTATGGACATGCCACCAGCACCTAAAGTTCGCAACATGCTTTCATTCTCGTAAGTTCTCACTTGTTTCTCTTTACAAAACTTGCACCAGAAACGTGCAGATTTCTGTGCTGATATATCTTGCTCGTATTCAGAGTCTTATTTATTGACCTTGAATCTTGGGAAGCATTTTTATTTGATAAACGAGTGAGTTTATCTATTTTCTTTTAAATGCCGGGAAGACGTATTGTGCAATGTTGAAGGCTTGGACGGGCCATGGAAATAGGGCAGGTTATATTTGCTTTTCTGATGAGAGTTTGCTCAACAACATTGATAATGGCCCATGCCATCATAATTGCTTTTCTAGGTTCCTCACCTTAAAACTGTGAAACTTTTTGGTTGGGTTGTTTAAGGACCTCTGCCCCGCCCATCTGTCCTCTTTATGGGGATAATGGGGTTTTGGGTCAGGGTGCTCGTCTCTGTCCCTTTCTTTGTCATAATTATACATTTCGGAATTTATATAGTATTTGGATCCTATGTACCTGGGATATGTTAGACAGCATTAGGAGTTTTTATTGATTATATTCTTAGTTCGTTTTCCTTGCATTGTTTGAACACTTGAAGATCTAAACTTTTTAAAATTAAATACAAATGCTTGTGATATGATAATTTTATTTCCTGTATGGCAAATCTAGGCTGGCCTGGTCCAACAGGTTCATTCAGGTCTAGTTGATTTGTGGCTCTATGAACATACATATTTGAGCATTCGGGTCCAACCCGTGAGCTTTCTCAAGGGCATAGAATTGGCCTACACAAGAAAAAGAAGGAATAATTATTACAAAATTAGCTTAGTAATATGCTGATGGACACAAATACGCCTCCCGTATACCTAACTGCCAGCTCTTTTCTATGGTCGTTATTCAGTTGACTTTTCCCCTTTTCATCAAACTTATTTGTGCAGTGTACTGACTCCTTACTACTCTGAGGAGGTTCTTTTCTCCCTAAAAGACCTGGACACACAAAATGAAGATGGTGTTTCCATCCTTTTTTACTTGCAAAAGATCTTTCCAGGTTTGCATGAATTGGTATAAACATGTGGATACATTGGCGCATTGATGCATAAAAAGTTATTTGCTTAAGTTTCCTTCTAATACATAGATGAATGGAAGAACTTTCTTGAGCGAGTGAAGTCCAACTCCGAAGAAGATGTTAAAGATTCGGACAATTTACAATTACATGAAGAATTACGCCTTTGGGCATCATATAGAGGCCAGACTCTGGCTAGGACAGGTATGGTGATATGGCTTTTCACTCTAAAATGATTGCCCTTGGATGCATTTTGTCATTTCTGTAGTCTGTTTGTCACTCTCAGCAATCTTTGGGTTTTTAAATAGTTGGTGAGAGTTTTACCCCATTGCTGACTGATAAATTTTCATCCTGCAGTTAGGGGTATGATGTACTACCGAAAAGCATTGGAGCTTCAAGCATTCCTTGATATGGCCAAAGATGAGGGTACTTTCTCCTAGTTTGTTTACTTGTCATCTAATCCCTTTCCACATTTGTGGATCAACTTCTGTATTCTGTCAGTTGGAAATGCAATAAAAAAAATTGAGTAATGTATGCTGCTTTTCTTAACCTTTTTTCATCTTGAAGTACTTATGGAGGGCTACAAGGCTATTGAGCTAAATGCCGAGGATCATTCACAAGGTGAAAGGTCACTATGGGCACAATGTCAAGCAGTAGCTGATATGAAGTTCACATACGTGGTATCATGCCAGCAATATGGGATTCATAAAAGATCTGGTGACCAACGTGCACACGATATTTTGAGGCTGATGACAAGGTATGTTTCCCATTTATCTAATTACCCTTATAATAAAATGGACAAAAACGAAATTCCTAGTTGTGTTGGGATAAATTTTACAATCAAGTTATAAATCTTCTGCTGGCAGAAATCCATCATTACGTGTAGCGTACATTGATGAAGTTGAAGAAACTATCGGCAACAAGAGTGGTGCCAGGGAGATTCAGAAGGTCTATTATTCTATTCTGGTGAAGGCAGCATTGCCAAATTCTAGTGGTTCCAAGGACCCTGGGCAAGATTTAGATCAGGTATTTGTTTTTACTGTTGCGTACCATAATTATAAAGCGCATGTGATAAGTGTGCTGTGTACTGTTGCAATGGTTCTACGATATACAGAAGGAGGAAAGCTGCAGCATTAATCTGATTCAAGAAATCGTTCATTTTAAGGGAAAAGAAAAAGACATTTTTGAAACCGTAGGCAGTAAAATCGATTTTTCCATCTGGCATAAAGAGGCTGTTTGAAGAAAAAAGCAGATATCAAATATGATAATAATATGTACAGTTATTCTGAACCCTTTGGTCTTTGCTTAGCTGGTCCAGCGACTTTCTCATTTCAGGAAGTTTACAAGATAAAACTACCAGGACCGACTGTCTTTGGTGAGGGGAAGCCAGAGAATCAGAATCATGCAATGATTTTCACCCGTGGAGAAGGCCTCCAAACTATAGATATGAACCAGGTGGATACTTGTTTTCACTTTATTGAATTATGTTATGGTTTGTATACTTTTGATCATCTACTTGTGTAGGATAATTACCTGGAAGAAGCTTTGAAAATGAGGAACCTGCTTCAAGAATTCCTCAAAAAGCACGGTGGTGTCAGGGAGCCTACAATACTAGGACTTAGGGAACATATCTTCACTGGAAGGTCAACTGTATTTTTTGGTAGCCCAAATATCAAACTTTAAAATCTACTTTTATGAATTCTCATTTACTTGTATTGTCATGCAGTGTTTCCTCACTTGCATGGTTCATGTCTAGTCAAGAGAACAGTTTTGTTACAATTGGTCAAAGATTGTTGGCGAATCCCCTGAAGTAAGCTTTTTAATTATTTTTATGTGTTGAACGTATTATCCCACTAACTGATGCTGTGTAAGGTATCGAAAGTCACGCTGTTGCACTATCTAATGTAGATACTTTCTGATCACAGGGTTCGCTTCCACTATGGTCATCCAGATGTCTTCGACAGACTGTTTCACCTCACCCGAGGTGGAATCAGCAAAGCATCTAAAGTTATCAATTTGAGCGAGGATATATTTGCTGGTACACTTGAACAGAACCTTCCGGATTGCCCAACTAATCTTTTCTTTTTATGGTTTGCATCCGTTTGATAAAAAAATCATTTCTTGTATTCCATAATCTCCTTGTAGGATTTAATTCTACTCTTCGTGAGGGCAATGTTACTCATCATGAATACATTCAAGTTGGGAAAGGTCGAGATATGGGTCTTAACCAAATCTCAATGTTTGAGGCAAAGATAGCCAATGGAAATGGAGAGCAAACATTGAGCCGTGATGTGTACAGACTAGGTCATCGTTTTGACTTCTTCCGCATGATGTCTTGTTATTTCACAACCATCGGTTTCTACTTCAACACACTTGTATGTAGTAAAATTCAATGCCTCTCTCATGTGTTACATGCTATTTCAAATGAAGTGGTCTACTAACTCTGTTGTTTTTGTTTAACAGCTTACAGTGCTGACTGTATATATTTTTCTTTATGGGCGACTCTATCTTGTCCTTAGTGGTCTTGAAGAAGGGTTGAGTAGCCAAAAAGCATTTAGAAACAATACACCTCTTCAAGTGGCTCTTGCTTCTCAATCTTTTGTTCAAATTGGTTTTTTGATGGCCTTACCAATGTTAATGGAGATCGGTTTGGAAAGAGGCTTTCGGACTGCCCTCAGTGAATTTATACTAATGCAATTGCAATTGGCTCCTGTTTTCTTCACATTCTCATTGGGAACAAAGACACACTATTATGGGAGGACACTGCTTCATGGAGGTGCAAAGTATAGGCCTACTGGTCGAGGATTTGTTGTGTTTCATGCTAAATTTGCTGAAAACTATAGACTGTACTCCCGCAGCCATTTTGTCAAAGGAATTGAACTTATGATTTTACTGATTGTTTATGAGATCTTTGGTCAAAGTTACAGAGGTGCAGTTGCATATATACTGATAACCATATCAATGTGGTTCATGGTCAGCACCTGGTTGTTTGCTCCCTTCCTATTTAATCCTTCTGGTTTTGAATGGCAAAAGATTGTTGATGATTGGACCGACTGGAACAAATGGATAAACAATAGGGGTGGAATAGGTGTGCCTTCGGAAAAGAGTTGGGAATCATGGTGGGATGAGGAACAGGAACATCTGCAACATTCTGGTATACGTGGCATCGTTGCAGAGATACTGTTGGCATTGCGATTCTTTATTTTTCAGTATGGCCTTGTTTATCACTTGAACATCACAAAGCACACAAGGAGCTTTTTGGTAACGTGTTTACATACATTTTTCCCACCTTTTCTCGTGTAAGCTCGTTCATGTGGTGCTCCTTTCTGATCATTCATGGTTTCTGCAGGTATATGGTGTATCATGGTTGGTGATCTTTTTTATATTGTTTGTAATGAAGGTGAGTGGATCATTTGCAGTAACTTCAATTTGGCTTTTGCCTTTCTTTGGTGCAACTTGTTGGTTGCTTGTGAATTGTAATGTACTTATTTGTTCTAGTTTAGCACTTAAACTAAAGGATGCTGATTGAGTACTTTATTCTGCAGTTAAGTACTTGTGAATAACATAATAAGTGATTGGTTGTTTACTGTTAGCTTCAGTATTCCAAACTGTCTTGCACTTGTTTCTTGCTTGTGTATCTAATATGTTTCCTATCTTATCAGACTGTCTCTGTTGGAAGGCGGAAGTTTAGTGCAAACTTTCAGCTGGTGTTTAGACTTATCAAGGGTATGATTTTCCTGACATTCGTTGCCATACTGGTGATCCTCATGGTAATTGCCCACATGACAGTGCAAGACATTGTAGTCTGCGTTCTTGCTTTCATGCCCACTGGCTGGGGTTTGCTTCTGGTAAGCTTTAAAATGCCTCCTCTTGTGTCAGATTATAAACTAACCGAACGTAACAAGATCATCCCCTGTTAATAATAATTTGGAATTTGTTACTAATTGTTGCACTTGGGTTGTTTGTTTTGTGTGCTTTTTCTGAACAAGATTGCACAAGCTCTGAAGCCGGCTGTGAAAAAGTTTGGGATCTGGAGCTCAGTTAAGACACTAGCCCGAGGTTACGAGATATTGATGGGATTGCTTCTCTTCACCCCAGTCGCCTTCCTGGCATGGTTCCCATTCGTTTCCGAGTTCCAGACCCGGATGCTTTTCAACCAAGCCTTCAGTAGAGGTCTTCAGATATCACGTATTTTGGGTGGCCACAGAAAGGACCGAGCATCGCGCAACAAAGACTGATAAGTGAGATAATCTGTTTTGGGTTTGTTGTCTGCAACTTCATCCCGGTATTCATTCCCAAGCTCTTCGTGCTGCCATATCTAGACTCCCCTATTCGGAGCTGATTAATCTGTTCTGATGATGCGATATAACTACATTATCTTATCTTAATTTATCCTTGTACATATTTTGAAGTAGTGGTTGAATTTTTTGATCCTCTAGGTTAATTATTTTTTAGTTAAATTAGCTGTATGGTTCCTACTTCCTAGCATTTGGCCTTCACCTGTGTATGAAACTTTTAATTTGTTGCAATGAGGTTTTCCGTTGACGTTGTATTCAGTCTAGTGTGGGTGCAATTACGGTGATGCATCCAGCGGGAACTTAACCAAACATTGTTTTGTTTTCATTGAAACAATTCCCTATTGTCTAATATTACGATTGTAAAATGTAAACCGTCACTATTTTTAATCAATTTACCTTAAGTAGATTTGGAAGAGAAAGCCTCGAGGCCCAACACTTCGTCCATAATCGACAATTTCGGGTCTGTTTGGCTGAGGTCTGCCAATGCTATTGTAATACGGAGTATGTTGTTTTCACTTTGTTAATCTTTATTACTTGGATGACTTGGATCTTATCCATTACTCCAGCTTTCATTGTGGTTCGATTATTAGGAAGATGTGATGGGTGCAGTTATACGTAGAAGGATAATTGGTCGGATGATGGTTGGGTGATCTAATTTTATCATCTGAACCACCATCCAAAAAGCTCCATCCGATCCGATTTATCACCCGCTTTTAGTTTGACACACCTTTCTACTTATCATCAAACAATTAATCGGGTGAAAATTCAACTGAACCATATCCCATCAGATTCAAACAAAAAACTGAAAATAAAAAAATATAAATCTAATGTTCAACACTTCAACAAATAAACAACTAGCAATGTAAAATCAACTTAATCATATCAAATAAGCAAGATGCATAATAAACGAGATTATTATTATACTATAAAATAACTACATTGAGAACTTTTCGAAAGACGGTTTGGAGTATATGTTACTTATACTTTATTAGAAATTGACTGCGGTTGGATCTGGGACCTGGATGTTCCGCCTAAGGTCCGTCACTTTCTCTGGAAAATCTCTCGCGACGGCCTTCCGACTTCGGAACGACTCCAAAAGTCTCATGTTGCGGTACCTACGGGGTGCCAGTTTTGTAATAGCACCAACGAGTCGGTCAACCACATGCTCCTCCAGTGCCCTGTTACTACGGACACTACGCACCCGCTGCCCGAACTTGTCTCAGCTCGCTGTTTCCTCATGCTCCACCTTTCTCCTAAACCAAGTCATGTTGGCGGTAGGTAACAAATTTTTTGGGTATTTGGCCTGTGCTTGGTGGTCTATCTGGTTCTTCAGGAACCAGCTTGCATTTGACCATACGACCAATGTTTCTATTACTGAAATGGAAATTTTATATACTACTTTTACCCAATGCTGGAAACAATCGAAACTACTTGACGCTGAGTCATCTTCAGGGACTTTACTACCTCCTAAGGTAATCCGTCCCGTCCGTCGCTTTCCGTCAACCACGACCAAGGGTAAGGGCCGGTGCCGTTCGGGCCTTTGGATAAACCGTCGATGGACTGCTACAAGCTTAACTTTGACGGTTCTGTAAGAGCGGGTATCTCGGCTTCTTACGGATTCGTCATTAGGGACTGGTGCGGCCGAGTGGTTGCCATGGGTCGTGACTCGTGCATCAATGTCTCAGTTGTTTTTGCCGAGAACCTCGGTCTAAAAATGGGGATCCTACGGGCTAAGCAGCTGAATATCCGTAACCTCCTGATCGAGGACGATAACCTTCTGGTTATTAAAGCTCTGCTAGGGGACTGGAAGTGCCCCTGGAATATCGAGCTCCTTCAATCTGATATTCTGTTAGATACTTCGTCTTTTTCTTATGTAGCTATCCGTCATATTTTCAGGGAATCGAATGCAGTGGCTGACTATCTCGCGCGCAGTGCACATGCTTCCCCTGCCGACGTCTGCTACGGCGACGATCCAGAGCTCTGTGCTCTCATCCGCAAGGATGCGCTAGGAAGGAGTTCTGCTGCGGCCGACCCGACCTAAATTTTATTCTGCGTCAAAAAAAAAAGAAAAGGAAATACCTAAATAAAAAAAGGGATTGAATTCTTACAAAATACTCGTATTTAAAATTGGCTAAGTTTTGAATTTAATTGAATCTTTTTTTTCGTATAAATTAATTGAATCTTTTTAAAACTACTTTACTTAAACCGTGTTTCAAGAATATATGTTAGAAAATCCATAAAAATCTCTAATGTTTTTAAGGATATTGGTCAAAATAAAGTGAATGATTCAATTGATGTGAATAATAAAAAATTAACGTCTCTGATGGGGTAAGATTTTGATTCCTGCCTTTTATTTTTTGATAAACTCCAGCCCATTAATTGATTTTGATTAAAAAAAAAATTTGGGGGGGATTATCTTTAATACTCCCTCCGTTCCACAATACATGTCCTTTTAGTTTTGGGCACGTTTTTTAATGAGCGAAAAACTCTATAAAATATCATTTTTTTAATTATTATTTTTATATAATTTGATACTTATTACTAATAAGTATCACATTATATAAAAAAATTAATTAAAAAAATAATATTTTATAGAGTTTTTCGCTCATAAAAAAACGTGCCCAAAACTAAAAGGACATGTATTGTGAAACGGAGGGAGTATGAATAACAAAAAGATAGAATAAAAAATAAATATTAATCCAATTACCATGGTACAAAACTTTAAAAATCTTGGGATAGAAGTAGAAAAATTCTTCAAAAAGAAAAGAATATTCTGTAGGAGTACTCCAAGAAATCTCAGCCGTCCGCGTATGCCGGCAAAGCCACGCAAAGTCCTTGCTTGACACGTACAAGCAATTTCAGCCGTCCGATTAGATAGAACAAAGCACAGATCTGACCGTCCATTCCCATCATAAGACTATAAATACACCCCACAGGTCAGAGGTTGCAAAGTTGTTCTTCCCTTTATTCGGTCTCCCTTCGATTTGCTTCACAAGAAAACCTTCACAACCGCGATTGTTCGTGAACGATCACGAAAATTAAAAAAAAAAAAAAAACCTTTGTAAGAGAGGAGAGATAAAGAATCGGATTCTTGAATCACCAATCGCGCACTCGATTGATTGCTAATTTCGCCTTTGTACACTGCCTAGGTTTTTCAATCGACGCTTCCTGTGATTGAATCTGAATCTTCACCTGATTTTTGTTTTGCAATTGTACTTGTCGGTTTGAGCAGAAATTGAGTTGAATTGGAAGTTTGCGTCGATTTTCTTGTCGTTTTCTTTGCCTGATTTGTCACTTTTATTGAGCCTTTTAGGGTTTTGTTTGAGAACAAACAATCTACGAACCGATCAGTCTCAATTCATGAATCAGCATCAGGTAATCAGCCACTCACAGCCGCTTAAAATGACTCAGTCTCATCAATTGATGCACCAATCACAGGTCTTGAATCGGCTTCAGCTGCTGAACTTGCCACAGATGCTGAATCCGATGATTAGCCAGGCTCAGATGATGCCCCCGAGCTATGGAAACTGGGCGCAACAGTCTCTCAACCTGCCTCCGATGACTAATTTGAAGTTTCCCAATCAGATGAACCCTAAATACGGAGCTTCCAATCCAGGAAGAACCAATTGGAAGGGCAACAACAGAAGTAAAGCTGGTGGTAGTGTTGGCCCTGGATCCGGAGAACTCGAAATCCAGAATCGGTTGAAGGCGAGGAGGTTTAATCCCAAGAAGAAGTTCAACAGGATGGGACCTTATGCCCATGCTCCAAGGAATACGACCTCGTATCTCATCCGAGCGAAGAAGGAAGGGGGAATTGCGTCACTGGTTTCGCCTTGCCCGGTGACACCTGCAGTGCTTCCAACGCCGGTTTTTTCGCCTTCAAGGGAGGCATTGGTTGACATGGCGAAGGCAGAATGGGGTGTGAATGGCTATGGGAGCATGAAAGGGCTTATTAGGCTGCGGTCTACACCTCCCGGACACGAGGCAGAGATGGATGATTACGACGATGAAGACGAGGGAGATTCGAGTGAGAGTGATGTAGAGGAGCATTTGGAGGTGGAGAGGAGGTTGGATCATGACTTGAGCCGGTTTGAGATGATATACCCTAACATTGGATCGGAGTACACTAGCGGTCTGGAGAATCGAGTTGATGATCAAGACTCGCATTTGTCGCAGCTGGAGGGGGAGAATGTCTTGCTCAAGGAGAAGCTTCATTTGATGGAGAGGGAGCTCGGAGAGATCAAGCGGCGGATGCAATCCCTAGAGAGGCAAAGCCAGGTTGTAGAGGAGATTCTTGATGAAGTGGTTGACAATGTGTCTGAAAATTCAAGTGAAGGAACATTGGATATCATTGCAGGTGAAGTACTGGAAGATGGATCAATTAAGAGGGATACTGAATTTCCTGATGAAAACAATGAGTTGATGTCTGGATTTGGAGAAGTAGATGATGGAAAAGATTTGATCAAGAAGGACAAGATTGGGTCAATTGAAGCTGCTGATGATGCATCCATGGAAGAAAATGCACCCAACAAGGAACCAGAGCTTGCCTAATCCAAGCAGTGAAGGGTAAGTTTTGAGTTGTGGAATGTTTCCATGCTCAGATGCAAATCATGCAATTCTCTAATCTGATACTTACCCTTGATTGCAGGAAAGGAAAGCTTAACCAGGTGGTTCCATGTAGCTGACAAAAGTGGGATAAATAGATTACTTTGTTAATATCTTTGTAAAGGCTTTTACTGACATTTTAGTCTTGTTTTAGTGTCAATCACCGCCCTTTTAGATGTCTGCATAGAAGAACAAAACTGTTGTTTGTTTAGGTCTGAAACGAGGGGTTTGGTAGATTTTTCTCTTTAGTTCCAACTTTTAGTGGTAAATGATGACATGATAAGTTTGTTGTTATGTTTTTAGTTCACAAATCCTGGTGCTTGTGTGGTATGTTTTGAAGTAATCTCATACTTTTTATTTTTTGAATTTACATGGTATTTTACCGAAGATCGTCAAGATGGGGTGTGTTTTTAAGCAATTTTATAGGTTTGTGTGATGTTTGCATTGCCAAGAAAGTGCAATTCCATTCTTTTATTTTTCTTTCCTTTTCGAGACCAAAAAAAAAAAATCAAGTTATTTCTCAAAAAAAAATTTAAAAAAAAAATCAAGGTATTTCAGGAATTTACTACCTGCATCTGCATGCATGTCGCCATGTGGATGACTCATGTCATGCGCTCTCTGCAACCAGCTATTTTTATTTTTAAAAAAATCTCATTAAATTAACCAGCTGTAGATTTCATTAATGCTCAAATGAATCAAATACGTTAAAAAAAAATGTGAGAAAAGATTGAACTCATCAAAGGTAAACCCATCCCTCGATGGCTCGATCGGTGATGAAAGCTCAGAATATAACCTGACCAATGAACATGTATTAACTACAAAACATATATCAGAATAGTGTATATATATAAGAAATGATCCGAAATTTGAAGCCTCAAACTTTAAAACAATGTATGAAAAGGTGATCGATGCATATGCCTTCCTGGGCGACGCCACGATGGAGAGAACGTACTGAGAAGGTGATGCGTAGCCTCAACAAACAAACGTCCCGATTTTTTTATTTTTTTTTCCCAACTTTTAGGCTTCGGTTGATAATATCATTATTAATACATAACCTATGATGAAACTCCGAGAAAACACCTCAGAAATGTTTAAGAGAGGTCAGAAACTTTAACCGTTTCGTTGATCAAAAAAGTCAGAAACTTTGACCATTTCCGTCTGGTCAGAAATGTTTCTGACTTGTAATATGGCGTTTTCATTGATTTTATAGTTAAAAAAAATAAAAAAATCAAACCCTAAATCATACTCCCCCTTCCTCCCGTCTGAAACTCCCGTTTCCCTCTATCCTTGCCGCCTACTTCTCCTCCATTTTCGGCCCTCCCTCCTCTCACTTGATCAGTGCTCTCTCTCTCAGCTCTCTTCTGGTAAACCCTCACTTATAAAACTTGCTCTTGTTAAGCCAGAACTCAAGGCATAGTTAGCTAAGTAGAAGATTGATGTTGAATTGATTACTTTGTGTTGTTCTTGATTATGTTGTTATTTTAAAACTAAGTTACTTTATTTTGTTGGTTTGCAAGATATTTAATATATTTGACGTGTCTGTATTGATTTCTGTTAAGTAGTAAGGGCAATATTCATCACGGTATTGAATATTTCAATTTGTAGCCTTAATTATGCATTCTAGGTGTATCATTTGGTGATATGTTTATTGCTCTTATTTAGACCTCTAAATGAACATATAATTCATATTGCCGTTTCCTCGGTTCCTACAAAATTTGGATTGTCGTTTTCTCATTTTCATTTCTGTTTCCCTCCCAATTTCCGTTTCTGTTTCCGTGTAACATCGTACATATATCTAATTAATGAATAGCTGAAACTGATAATTTAAGTGTGTAAACTTTAAGTTGTTAGGTATGATTTGTACATAGCCCTCCCCTTAACCATCCGTCGACTTTAGTTTCATTAATCTTTCTATTCTTTAGAATTGAATTGATTACCTTGCGGATGCTTCATACTAGCTAGTGTATTAGTTTTCTTACTTGCTTACCACTTTACATTGAATTGTAGTTAAAATAAGATGTTTATTTTGAAGTTGTAGTTTTATTACATCACGAACAAGTGGCGGGGAAGACGAGCATTTCAAGCGTAAGTGACGGGGAAGACGTCCATCGCCTAGAATAGCTTGACTCTTTCTAAACACGTACCGCTCGCTTGAAATCAAAACTTTCAATAATCCAAATCCAAATTTACAATAATTCAATTTTACTCCTATTTTAAGCTTGTAGATATTTATGTGCAACTCAATATGCATGTAAATATTCTAACAATAATTTACAAAGAATGAATGGGAGTGTCCATAAGAAATCAAAATGATCATATACAGGCCCTCCAACAACGGCGGAAATACACATCTATATAAACTCTTAATTTAGAAGAGTTTACGCCGAGGTGTCAACATTAGAGCGATTTTAGGGGTTTTGACCAATTATAATTTTCTTTTTTTTTATCTTTAATCCTTTTTTTTAATTCTCTTTTTTTCTTCTTTTTCTTTTAATTCTCTTTTTTTTTTCCTTTAATCTTACTAACTATTGAGTTTAATTCAAAACATTGAATTTAATCTAATATAACTATTTAGCTTAACTCAAATTCATTTACTAACTATCTATATCTATATACTATATTAATTTATGTCACATGTTCTCTGCGTGTTCAAAGTTATTTGTGAAAATATTATTTACATAATATCATTTTATTATAGTAACTATATTTTCTAATATTATTTTTTTGAAAAATATTCTAATATTAATTACCCAATATTATTTGATGTTACATTTTTTAACCAATGAGATTAATTCAAAACTTTTATCTTTCACTATTTATTGTTTATTTTTCTCTTTATGTCTTTAACCCAAGTGTATTTTTTTTCTATTATTTTTAACACATTTACTAATCAGTGGGTTTAATTAAAATTATTTAATTAAATCTAATGTCTATGATTTATCTATATCTAAATATTATTTATAAAAAAATCGCGCCATGGCGCGGGGATCGTACTAGTAATATTTAAAATAAAAAAAATGTGAAAAAAAAAATACAAATGTTGTTGTCTAACTTAGTTAGTAAAGAAAGGAAAGGAAATGAAGTATAAGTAATGCAAAAGGTCTATAGGTTTAAGCCTTATTGTTCAATTTTTTGCAATACTTTTTACTCCTATCAAAATTTTCCTATTAAAAATGTCATATTTGATTTTGGTTTTCTTTTAATATTTTTTACAAGAGTAATCATTATACTACAAATACTCCCTCCGTTAATTAAAACTTGACGTTTTACTATGCACATACGTTTTTTGAGGTGTTAAATACTATATAAAATATTAACTTTTTAAAAATAATTTCATACTTATTATTATCAAGTACGTAGTATGAATTTATAAAAACAAATGTAAAAAAAAGTTAATATTTTATATAGTTTTTATCATTCCAAAAAAACGTGCATGAATAGTAAACAACAAGTTTTAATTAACAGATGGAGTATATTTTAAAAAATTCTAATCATTTTTATTCCTATGATTTTTTTTTACTATCAATGTCATAATTAAACTACACTTTGTGAGTTTTTTTTGCCACACTTTTCGATCTTATCGATTTTTCTCCATTTACAAATGACATATTTTTTTTAAAAAAAAATTATACTTTCTTTCAATATTTTTCAAAAAAATATTCATCTTGTTATACATATATATTAAAAAATATTAAATTTTATCGTATGATTTTTTTTAATAAAATATCATATTTATAGGAAAATATATGGTTTTCTTTTAATATATTTTTTTAAAAAAATTCTTCTATATATGCCTCTCTCTAGAGAATCATGCGGCCGCTATTAATCATACTCCCTTCGTTAAAAAATACATGGTTTTTTACTTTTCGGTACGCTTTTTAATGAGCGAAAAACTCTATGAAATATTATTTTTTAATTTTTTTTTTATATAATTAGATACTTATTAGTAATAAGTACGGAGTATCAAATAGTATAAAAATTTTAATTAAAAAAATAATAATTTATAGAGTTTTTCGTTCCTTAAAAAACGTGTCAAAAAATAAAAGTCTATCTATTTTGAAACGGAGGGTGTATAAGACACCATAGTTTAGAATTTTTAAAGTTGCTTCGTTGTGGTTAATAAAGTGGTTGAAAAACTACTAAATTTAGCTAGGTCACTAGTCACTACCGTGGATTATCCAAAAGAATTTTTAAAATAATCGACCTTACGAGGCCGGTTGAATTTTGTATTTCAGTCTCACAGCGACCCCAAGAGGCAAGAGGCTCAAGAAGACAAAAAAAATAAAAATCAAAGAGAGTGTTTATGCTTTCAGAAGCTGGATCAATTGAGTATATCAAATGTGTGATCAAGGAACGTGTAATCGACACAACACAAAACAACAACAATTCATTTCCTTCTACAAGTATATTAGTGGTATATCATTTCCAAGGGGGTAAAAACAACGCAACTACAACAATTTCTTTACAAAAATGAAAGTATCAAAGTAACTGTCATTTGACTGATTGCCTAAGTTCTATACCCTCAACTCCTCAAGTGGTGGTTTTTTGCTTGTGCTTCTTGTAATGGCTGATCAGAATCTGAGTGTACAAGATCTCATTCCATGTATCAGGAACACCAGGTAGACACCAATGAGAGCAATCTTGGAATCTAAGAGGATCACGCCTCGCTTCGTCGGATAGATGTTGTGCTCTATAGACTGCTGGGTGAGCGTCTTTTCGGTAGTCTGTTAGCCTTGTGATGTTCAGATAATGGATATGGGTCTTCATCCCCTTCATAACTGACTCAAACATCTCCATCTTTTCCGGGTAATGTAACAAGTACTTTTCATTCTTGAAGGGCTCGGTTTCCTTCTCACATCGTCCACCAGAGTTCCACTCTCCACCCCTGCAAAAAGAAACAATAACATTTTGTTATTCAGAAGTAATAACAACCCACAGCCACTAACAACAAATGGAGCTTCTTCAAACAAAATCAGAGATCAATACAAAGGAATTAACCCACTCAAATCATAAATTCACAAATCACAACCAAGGTAAATTTCAATAATAAAAAAACCACTGACTTACCTAAAGTGAGTAGCAGAAAATCCCCTGAAGTAAACCTGGGTGGTCAATGGATTCACATTAGTATCCACCCATCTTCCCCATGTAGTCATTGCTCTCCGATAAGCCTCCACTACGTTCAATTTACCATAAACATGGCTACCTTCCTGATAGTAGTTTTTCCTGAACAAATGAGAAGTTCTTTCAGAAATGCTACTAAATGGAGAGAGCAAAAGATATATATTCTAAAAAAAGGCTTTACCCCATTGAAGTTTTGCTATGAGTCCACCAATGACCAGAATTGAAAATGAGAATATCTGCATCTTTGTATCTATCAGATGTTCTTTCCACTAAGTCCAACCTTAGCGTCTCATTCTTTGATCCATCCCTATTGGGTGTTTCCCATTCTTGAACCAAAAATGGAGACCGAAAGAACTCCACAGAGCAGTTATAATCCTGATAGATCATATAACCAATCAGCAAACTCAATCACTTGATAAGGATCTTCTTTGCAAACTAAAGCATTTACTTCACAGAGAAAAAAAGGGAATTAGAGTTTTAAAAGGAATATGAGAATATATATACCCTAAATATGAAGGAGTAAGATCCTTCGGTGCGAAATTCTTGTTTTCCAGATGCCTCAAAAACTCTGCTCTTGTCCTCCAATGAATTCCTCAGTATACACACAAGAGACTCCCACATGTTTCTATTTAAAGAGTCTCCAACAAACACAAGGCGCTTCCCTCTTATCAATTCCAACATATGTTTACCTCTCAGCCTACAAAACAAATAAAACTAAAACCATTGTCACTCCAACACAGATGATTAATTGCACATATTTATTTTCCACTAAGTTAACAAAATTGAGTCAACTGTTAGATTATGATTCATTAATCCTGATTTTAACCAAAACCCTTCTCAGCTCATTTACAATACAAAACTCATTTCCCTTCACAGATGAAACCAAAACCACTGTCACTCCAACACAGATGTTTAATTCCATGCATCTTCACTAAGATACTTCACCCCATTTGAATTTAAAGGATGTAGACAGAGACGAAAAGTTAACAAATTCAGTCAAATTGTTAGATTATGATTCATCGATTATACAAAACCCTTTTCATAGTTCCTTAATGTTCCAAATCAGATGCCAAACAAAATAAAGATCACAAGCAAGCAATCAAACCAGGAAAAAAGGAGCCATTATACCTTGGGATGTTGCAGTGATTGGGCTGCCATCTGTAATTCTCATAACCACTGTCAGGTCTCTTATTGAGGAAGCAATTGAAGGGCTCATCAATGAGAGGACATGATCCATGTGGATAAAGTGGATAGGAATGATCTCTCACCCACTTCCCATCAAAAAGATCACACCTTAACATGGATTCATAGTCATACGCCTGACTAACATTAGTATTAACACTAGCACTAGCATTAGTAGATGATTCCGGGATCTCGCTCATCGCCGTCTGATTGACAACCACTGTGTGATTAACAGACGGCAAAGGACTGAATCCAATCGGTTTGGTGCCATTGACACCACTATAAGGCGAAGACGAAGACATATTTGGGGAAAGCCCCAAATTCGATGAATTGTGTTGAGAATTAGGGATTCGGGAATCAGATGCAAGGGACTGAGAGGAGTTCGGGAAGAAGTGGGATATGAGGGAAGAGAACTTTGGGGGAGAGTGTTTGATATGGAAGACATCTTTGAAGTACCAAGGAGAGGAAGAAGATGAAGATTGGCCAGATGGATCGGACAACAGAATCAGTAGAATGCAAACGACGAATGTGGCCATGACTCCGTACGCGAAAGCCATGGTTTTCTTGGTTTCGTAGAGCAAGAGATTGGACTTCGAAGGCGATGGAAAGAGCTTGGTAGGACTGCTTGGATCCTCTACCGCCATAGCAAGCTTAGTTAACTTCTTCTGTAACTGCGAGTGACTGAGGAAGAAGAAGAAAAAAAAAAACAAAGATTAAAGATGGGAGGTTTTTTAGGGGGAATGATCAATTGCAGAGATATTCAAGCTTTGCACATTCCACACGAATCAGAATCTCTCCGAAAATAAGGGGGAGATGGAGATCGGAGAAGAACACAAGACCGGCACAAGATCGATCGATCGGTCGACGTGAGCGATTAATATCGGCTTTGAAATCGGGAAAGGGTTTTACGAATTACTATTTGTACGGAGTGTGTTTATTTTTTTAATTTTATTGCAAGGGTGGGGCACATGGGCTGTTGACGGCCGAGATCGTGCCACGTGTATAGGTTTACCTCCGAAGGATCCGGATCGGGTGATGTGGGAACCGGGAAACTATAATAAATAAGTCGTCGGGGCGATAAAACTATTTTTGTATATTTTTAAAATAAAAAATTATATATAATATTAATTTTTTAAAACTAATTTAATACTTATTACTATATTAATTTATATAAAATTATTTTAAAAATAAATAATCTTTTACGAGCTCAAGTTATAATTATCCGATTTTGGAAAAACATGTCTGTCCGATTGAAGTTCAGTAACTTACCTTTTTTTCGGTAGTGCAAGAGTCAAATTCATAAACTAGAAAAACAATTAACGAGAAGTTATAGAAATGATACGAGGCAAATAAACTCTTCTAAGTATCTTCAAAGGGATCAAAATAAACTAGCAAAATACTTAATATGGTCTTATGAATACTGAATAAGTCAAATTGCAGAAAATCCCCATTTAATAAAAGTATTTGATTTTCAAAGCATTTTCGAATTATAAATTCAATTCTCTATGGCTCTAAATTCGATCCACTTTTTATTTTTAGTTTATTTTGAGCTTTTTATTATTGGATTTTTTAACCTATAACCTCTTTTGAAAATATTTTCATAATAAAAATATTTTAGCCATATTTTATATTAGATTTTTTAAATTCATTATTTTTTCAAGTAGGAAATTTTTCATGGCTAAGTGGAGAAAACCACCTGTTAGTACGTTTAAATTAAACTTCGATGGATCTACACTTGACAATAACGATAGCTCGATTGGCTACATCATTCGAGATTGGGAGGGTAAAATGATCCACATTGGCTACGACAGAATTGGCAACCAAACCCCGCTGAAAGCGGAGGCCTTGGCATTAAGACATGGAATTATCCAAACTCGTGCATTGGGAATAGACAAGTTACAAATTGAAGGGGACTCCCTTATAATCATAAATCATTTAAAAAGAAACTTCACATGTCCATGGGAAATTGAATTGGTAATGTCCGATATTAAAAAATTGTTGTCGAGTGTGAGGGAAGTCTCCTTCTCTCACGTGCCCCGAAATGGCAACAGAGTGGCTGATAAGGTTGCACACCTTTGCCGCTCTGCCAGGGGGCTCGACATTTACACTGATACAGGTCTCCAAGACCTCATCCGCAAGGATGCTATCGGGTAGGATTATTCCACCCGAACTATTACCTGATCAAAAAAAAAAAAAAAAAAAAAAAAAATTATCCTACGTCCTTAAAACAAACATAGAAAGATCAGTTTATTGTTACTTTGTAGTAATTTTGAAGATCTTACAGTTTTATTTTAAAAAGAAAAAGGATGGGAGATGGCCAAACCGTCCATTGTTCAGAAATGTGTTCATCTGTTTACTAATCAAAGCAATTCAACTGTGAACATAGTACAGGGCGAAACATACAACACACATTGCTCACGGTAAACACATCAACCTCACCATGTTTCTTCGACTATAATTCGCGACTTCTTTATTGGCTCGATACGATAAGCAAGTTGCCAGGAGACAGTTCCGACACAGCACTCAAGAGAGGCCGATGACCCGTCCAGACTCAGTGTCAAGATCAATTTCGTAGAAGCAAGGCCTGGTCGGAAGTCCAGGCATCGTGCTCATCGTACCCACCAGAGGGTAAATGAACCCGGCTCCTATGCTCGCCCTCACATCCCTGATCGGTAAAACGAATCCACTAGGAGCGCCCTTTGCTGAGGCGACGTCTGAGAACGAATACTGAGTTTTTGCCATGCAGATTGGCAGGTTGGAGAAGCCTTGCTTGCTGTACAGTTCAATTTGCTTCTCAGCCTAAATATGACGGGCAGACAACGAACACAGGTCATGTTTTGAGGGTTTCGACAGTAGTGATTAGTGAAGAGTTTGTACGAGTAAAGCAACAATGTAATGCAAACCTGCTCTGAGTATTCTACGCCGCTGGCACCATAAGACCTCGCTATGGCCTCTATCTTCTCCTTGATGCTGCAGTCGAGAGGATACAGGAACTTCAATGACTGCTTCATACTTTCACAAGCTTTTTGAACCGCGATTCCTAGCTCCACCTGGAAACAAGTGAACCTATCGTTACGATGTGAACAAATACAAAATCAGATAATTGAGTTGGCTTTCAATTCTTAAGTATTGGTATGGTTTTTTTTTTTAAGGTTAAAATATATTGGAAACTTAATGAAATATTTACAAGATCAGGAGGAGGTTCTTAGGTGCCAAAAAGAGGTCTATGACCTCTAGTGCAACCTATCTTAGCTATGAGGTTTTTTTTTGGACGTAGTCCATGTGTGGATCCTATCTCCTCAAGTCAAAGCTATCAGAAGTCGGACACACCCTAAAGTAGTGATTTGTGAACATCCCCTCATAGGTGGTTATTATTCTAATACAATTTGGATCACATTTCAGGTGGGCAGGTACAGGATTTAGCTTTTAGATTGTGGTTTATGCACCAGAGAGCAAGTAATCAAGTTTTGTATCCTGGTTGAGTTCATATATATTTGAGTTTAAACAAGAAAGGGTTACTCACAGCTCCTTTGCCGCCGTGTGCATGATGAGAACAAATAACAGCATCAAAAGCTCCAGCTTCCAGTGCTGATTTTTTAACTGCGTTTAGTTCTGCTTCTGTGTCGGTGGAGAACATGTTGATGGCAACGACAACATTCACACCGTAGGCCTTTGTATTTGAAATATGTCTAGCAAGATTGACACACCCTGCCTCGACAAGACCAATGTTCTCAGTCACATACGCTTTGTCAAGAGGTTTTCCGGCTACAACCTGTGGTCCGCCACCATGCATCTTCAAAGCCCTAATTGTTGCCACAACAATGGCACAGTGAGGAGTCAAGCCACTATATCTGCACTTTATGTTCATGAACTTCTCGGTCCCTATATCTGATCCAAAGCCTGCTTCTGTGACTACATATCCTCCAGGTCCCACCAACTTCAGGGCGATCTTGTCCGCGACAATAGAGGAGTTGCCGTGGGCAATGTTTGCGAAGGGACCGGCATGAACAAGAACCGGTGTACCTTCGAGAGTCTGCATAAGAGTAGGGTGAATGGCGTCCTTCATTAGTACAGTCAAAGCACCCCCAACACCGAGATCATCAGCTGTTACTGGTTCACCGGCTCTGCTATTACCGACCACCATATTTCCGAGTCTTTCTCTCATGTCCTCTAGAGAGGTGGTAAGGGCCAAAACTGCCATTATCTCACTAGCAACTGCAATATCAAATCCTGTCTCTCTCAACATCCCCTTTTCTTCAGGCCCCTGGCCAATTGTGATTTTCCTCAAGAATCGATCGTTAACATCCATCACCCTCCTCCATGTTATGGAATCGGGATCAATGTCAAGTCTAGCAAACCTCGTAACTTCTTCGGGAGAAAGATCATCTGGGTTGGTCTTATCAATGCCCAGCTTCCTCAATCGCCTAAACATTATGTTGCTGAAGGTTCTTTTACCTTCTTTATTCGGTGGGCACAACCGGTTAAAGAGAGCCTTATCAGACTGACTTGCTTCATGGAAGATCCTTGTATCAATTGCAGCTGCAAGAAGATTGTTTGCAGCAGTTATGGCATGTATATCTCCAGTAAGGTGGAGATTGAACTCGTCCATTGGGATTACTTGGCTATAACCACCACCAGCCGCACCACCCTTTATTCCAAAAGTCGGTCCTTGTGATGGCTGACGCAGGCAAGTAACTACCTGTAGCAACAAGAATCAAACGTCTATGAAGAGAGCTAATCACTTGAGTCACCAACCATTAAAAGCAAACTTGAGCATTCAAGAAACTAATTTCAGCTAGCAAATCAAATCTGGAGTTTTAGCAGATGTATGACTGGGCGAATGAAAGCTAGAATTTAAGAAAAAGTGCAGACAGAAAATTAAGAGATTATAATTACTATACACATACACATGATACACTCATAATATTCAAGGCTATATGAATTCGAAGTGTACTTTTTCGGTTGCATGGTGCAGATTTATGAAGTCTTGGGTCAAGGATGAGAATGATTTTTACTTTACATGATGCAGACTTGCAGATAATAGACGTGGATTTGTAGTAGGAAAGAGATTTTCTGCATAGCAGTGTGACATAAGTTCTTTATACTAATGAACATGGTTCTAATTTATCTTCCACGCACCAAAAAGAAAACTTCCCTCCAGCTTTATTTGGAGTTTTGAGTCAGTTTCCAAATTGGTCAATGAAATAAAAATGTAAGGGTCAATGAGAAGAAATTGTTCCAATTTTTTCCGAGAAAATGAGTATACGAATGACTGGAAAAAAAAATTGGGAGTAATAAAGGAAGAAGAGATGTTCTCTTCAGGAAAATTGCTAGGAACATATGAAATCCAGAAGAATCAAAACCACCACCAACATATCCAGAAATAGAATTTGGTATTTTTGGTCTCAACAAAAAGCATTAACCCCTTCATATAGGAGCACTACAGAATGCAAAGATAGTTGCAGGTATATGCCTCAATAACAAATGAATCACAAAATCATTCATGAAAGCAAGCTAACAAATATAATGTAGCCAGCACACATAATTTACTAATTATGATACAACAATCCAATAGTGGATGTACCTGAAGTAGCAAGGAGCAGCATAAAAGTTGTTGCAAAACAGTAACTATAATTTGGCATTGTAATAATAAATTGTGCAAACACCAACAAATAAATAGACATAGAAGTAGATCAAAGATCAAACAAGGACTAAAAACAGTCACCTTCTTGTCAAGGAAAGCTCCCAATGCCTGACATAGACCAACAGTAGTAGTAGATTTGCCCTCACCAAGAGGGGTTGGGGTGATTCCACCAACCACCACATAGTATCCATCCTCGTGCCCTTTAAGGTCGTCAAGTACTGATAACAACACCTGTAGTTTCAATAATTAACATCACTGAAAACCATCAGAAAACCTGAAAAAAGGGACACAAGCAAGAGGAAGATCACAGCTCTGTCAACAAAATCAGTATGATTCGCTTTAATAGCAAAAATCAAGTGCAAGATCTAAAAAGTACTGTCTATTTTTCCAGAATCAAAATCAGGGATATAGCAAATTTGTGACAACTACTACATATACTCAGGAACCAAATCAAGAATTGACAGCAACAGGCATCAATTTTCAACAACTTTAAAAGATGGATTCACTCAAAGCAAGTACAACCACAAACAAAAACCGCCGCATTCAGCAGAATTAATCAATTCGGCAGTTTGCGAACTCGATCTTAAGAACAAACTTTAAAAAAGGCATGAATCGGGAACAAGAAAAAGGTCAACGATGGAAAGGGAAAAACAACCTTGGCTTTGTATTTGCCGTAGAGATCGTAATGAGAAGGGCTGAGGTTGAGCTCCTTAGCGATCTCAGCGACGTGAAGAGGCTCAACGGCGTTGGCAATGTCTATATCAGCAGGCACCGGCGACACCACTTGAAGCTTCCTCACTGTTGTTGAGCCCGCCATATCTCCTCCTTTCTTCAGTCTCTCCCCTTTGTGTGTGTTCAGTTCCTCCCCAATCTCAAAACCAGGAAAAAAAAGGGGGTTTTATTTTCCAATATTTATATTTAATAATTTATAATAATCGGTAAGGTGTTGAAGTAAGTGCATTTTATTCTTATCCCTGTATATTATATACTATGAGGTGCAAATTGGATTTATATGGCCCTGCCTTTAATTTATTTCAAAGTGTTGGAATTAAAATATGAATCAACGAACCTGTGGATGTGGTTCAACATTGGTAACAGGCCACTATCAAAATTAATTGTATTGTATGTACTATGTATGATAAAGACAATAGCCAGATTTGGTTTGATGCAGATAACATATATTATGTATTATGTATGAAATTGTAAATTATTTTCCTCAATTTTCTTGCTTATATATGATAATGGTGTATGACAGTTCAGAGTGGATATTAGAAACATTATCATTTCACTACATTCCATCGTCCAATCTCGATCACATATTTGAAAACTATATCTTGCTTCATTTTGTCTAGTTTTCATCTTTCTTTTTTTGTTATTATCAAACTAGATATAATAGTAGGTTAGTATTTTATTAGAAAGTCTAAAATTGTTATATTCGTGAGTTTAAATACAAGTTAACTTATAATTTTATTAAGTTAAACATCATTGAAATGCAAACTTTAGTCTTGAGTTGGTTTGATAAAGCCAATGAGCCAATAATTAATATATTTTTTTGATTAGGTAATAATTCGGTTGGAGAGTCTAACCGAGAGCATCTCGATGGATGAGATCAAGAAGATCTAGGTGTTCTTCCAGTGTCAACCCGTTAACAGGATGACCAAGATGTGCAAACTTGTCAGCCACCTTATTACCCTCACGGGGCACAAAAGAAAAGGAGATATCATGAAAAGACCTAAGGAGACCTTTGATATCACCTAAAATTAATTCAATATCCCACGGACATATTCCTATACCCTTCAGATGATTTATAATGATCAATGAGTCTCATTCTATAATTAGCTTATTATAATTATAATTCTTAGCACAAATTATTCCTTCTCTTAGGGCAATTTCTTCTGTCAGGATCGGAATCTTTTTCCCTACTTTTTTACAACCTAGTTTGAGGACTTGTTCCTCTGAATTTCTAATGATGTACCCCGCGCTAGCTTCCCCTAATCCATTAACTGCACCGTCGAAGTTAAGCTTCATCGGTCCATTATCCGATTTTCTCCCTCTCACATTTTTCCGGTCACTCCATTTTCTCCACTTAACTCTTCCTTTTCCTCTCTCCTAGCCCTTTTCATTATTGCCATTGAGCCAATAATGAATTGGTCATTGAAGTAAGTTGGTCGAAATCTTTTCACTTTAATTTAATAAAAATTCTGGTTCAAACTTTAGGAATGAAGTATATGTGTATTTAGGAGGAATCACTTTAATCCTTTATTAGATCTACTTGAGATATTATATTAGGACCTGTTAAAACATTATAGAATATAAACTAAACTATAATTTCCTTTTTTAATTTATTTATAAAGACAAAAAATTTGGTATATCTCTAAAATTTTACTTAGATTTTAATCTTTGGTACGTCACACAATCCTAAAGCATTGGAATTTTCCTAGGATCGGACAAACACATCCATTATTATGTTTTATTCCTCTTATATAAGAGGTTTAGGAGACAAGATGGAATGTAATTTTAGTACAGATTTATAGATTTGGATGGAGTTGATTGGTTTATTTAAATACAAAATAATGAATTGAATATCAAATTGGTAATAAAGATTACATTAGTATATATAGATAAACAATTTTAAATATTGCTTAATTTTGATCTCATTTCTAATTCTATAAAACGAAATATCAAATTAGTATTAAAAATTGCATTATTTGATAATGGAATATTAACAAAATACAGACCTCAATAAAGCTTGATTTCATAATTTAAATCTGATTTTCATTATTCTAAACCTAATTATAATGCTCATTTGATTTTATAAAATAATAAAATAAAGTATGAATTTATTAATATGTATTTAATAGACTATTAAAATAAAATAAAAACGAAGATACAATAGCATAGCATGTGTGCTTGGTGGCGGGACGGAGACTTACGGGGAGAGGAGGAGCGGTGGGAGGCGGCGATACCCGCAGAGGAGAGACAGTGGCTGTGACGGAGCGCTTGGCGGTTCGGGTCGGATCTTTGGGAGTGAGGCGCCGAGGAGAAAGCGAGATGCGATTGCGGAGAGAATACGCAATGGAAGGAGGAGGAGAAGAGGAAGAGAGCGAAAACTCCATTGATGGACGGAGATGGAAGCTCAAGGCGATCCAGACTCCAGATTGAGAGAGATTGGGCAAATGGAGGAGGACGTTCAATTCTCTCTCAGGAGCTAGAGATTCGCGTGCAAGTTCCGCGAGGGAGGAGAGATTGATGTGGCGAGGACCAATGAGAGGCCGCCACGTGGGAGTTGCGAGTCTCCAGGTGGCCTGGTCTTGCAGATGCAGTTCAATACCCAGATGCCCACGAATGCCCACCGTTTGCACTGTAAACAACACCGATAATACAGCGTTCCCGTCATCCACTCCAACGGCTTATCTTCAGCGGTACATTTTTTTTTATTTTTTTTGGATTAGGAAATAATTCGATACCAGACAGTCCCGGACCTCGAGAGGCCGACAAGACGACAAGCCGTCTAAACATACAAAATAGCAAAAGAAAATACAACATGGAAACAGAATACAACCACCTAATTTTTTTTAAACATTTACAAGTTTTGTGGTCCGAAAATGAAATGAACAAGTACATTTTCAAGGTACCAGTACCACACTATAGAGAGGTGACAGGGACTAACGACTCTTTTTTGCCTCGTCGATTATGTCTCCTCTTGAATGGGATGCCTTGAGTCTTGTTTAATGTTTATAGACGCTGCGCGCGCGCAATCACTCACTCAACTCGATCGCCTGATCATTTCATGGAGTCTTTAAATTCAATTGACCAATATATGATAAAGATCATCGCAGGTGTTCACACTCGATCAACTTTCACACGCCATGGAAAATTCAAATGCAAGCGCGCTGATCAATTCACTTATCTCCGAAGACGATGATGGAGGCCGACGAGTTCGAATTACTCCAACGTATTCTCCAAGAATAAGTTGGGCGGATCATTCAGCTTCAAGCCCGATCGATCCGCCAGCATCCGCAGTATAATCGGCGCTCTCTCTGACTTTTCATCCCCCGCCGACGATTTAGCCGCCGCAAAAACCGGCTGATCTCTTTCAATTTCTACCGGCGTTAAATGGAATTTTAAATTTCTTCCCTTCAACACTCACACACCTTTTCTTTTTAGTGTGGTTGTGTTGAAAGTGTGACATTTACTTTAGAAATTCATATGGTAAATAATTTGATTATGTTAGCTTTATTTCTCTGTGATAATTTTAGTATACCGGTTCGAACCCCGGAATGACCGCTCTTTATTTACCAATTCAAGTGATAATTTTAGTATAACGTGATTGAATTTGACTCTAAAAATATTTATTTTTATCATCTGTGAAAAAGGCGCTTTACCCCTTATGACAAAAGATAATTAATATGTTTACGAGATAAGGTATTACTCCGTATTGAAGGTCTAGGATTGTCTGTTTAGCAAATCTATATCTAATCTATATAAAATACTCCCAATTTTGCTCGTTATAATTATCATCAAATTCTCACAAACTTGATTTTGTTCTTAATTTGTAGGTGTTTTCGGTTACACTTTTGTAGCTTTTGTTGATTGTGCTCTTTATAAGCGACTTCGGTTGATTGTTCTCCTTATCACGATATGTGATTACTAGATCATTATCCCTCACGTGTATGACTATTTATTGCCTCACATTCATAATTTTAATTATTTACTCCAATTTCTGTGTCTACCAATATTGCTTTTATTTACATATTGGGCTTGCAGGGAAGATCGACCGTAGTGGCAGCTACCCTCGATTCGGGCCGGACTCCATCGTCGACCGATGTAGTAACGAAGGAGAATGAAAATGGGAGGTGCGGGCTGAGGAAAGAGAACGAGACAGAGGAAGCCATTAAAATGCGAATTTGAGAGCTTGAGGGGATACGAATATATAATGACCTTACCTCAGCATAAAAAAAAAAAAAAACACATGAATTAGATTGAGATTACGAGAAATCACCATTGCTGCAGGGGTTCACAGAACAAAATCGCATCTGCACAAATGCAGAAGACAAGACGCTTTGGGTATAAGCACCTCCTAAAATGAACACTGCAGTTGGTGTAGATTTAGTATTCCCGCCATCCGATCTCTGTCCATCAGTCTTTGTCCGAACCAGAGAACTAAATTCAATTTGTTTGTCATTCCCAGTAATATGCATTTTTGGCAGCTAGGAGGTTTATTCCAGGCGATTGGGGGACGACGAGTCTTGACCGATGAGGATCAAGTAAATAAATAAATAGTTGGACACACAGACATGAAGGGAATTTCACAAAGAACAAGATGAGAGAGAAAGAGATAAGTATCTATAAGAGCATCCGCATCCATGGAACCCGATTCGGTTCCTTAACTCTCCTTTTTATTTTTCTCTCTCCTTAAGAAATCCAATTTAATTTTTAACCCACATCCATGGAACCCGATTAGGTTACTTAACTCATCTCTTTCTCTTTCCTCTCCTCTCACACATATCCCCCACCTTCTTTCTTTCTTGGTTTTTAAGGGTTTATTAGTAACGAACCCGTCACATCGTTCCTTAGTAAAATTTATCTCTCCTTTATTATTTTATTATTAAGTTTCTTATATTTGTCTTTAAAACACCCCAATGTGGGTGCTCTAACACCCTCCAAATCCTACACAAGAACAACCAGCTTTTCCACAATCACCCCTGAAACATGAACTGATCTTTAATTCAAGGACAAATACCATTAATTAATAGTTAGATATACATTCAGAATATAAAAATACTTGCCCAAAATCCAAGGTATCCCCATCATGGTCAAAAATCAAGTCCCAGAAGTATCTAAAATTTGAAGGCGAGGTAAGCAGAGCTACAAAACTAAGAGAGAATCATTAAGAGGAACAAAGGAATGATCAACAAAAAGAACACTGATGTCAGAAGGTTCTTGCAAAGCTAACAAAACTTGACCATCTGAGAGGAAGAAAATTACATAAAAAAAAAAAACAATGTTGTGATAAAGGCTGGATATAAAAAGAATAACACTTGTACAAAAATGACCAATGAAAGAAATCATGACTAATCTCTGATTAATAGCAGTCCATAGTCTCAAGTGAAGAAAAACATATACGACCAAGTACCCCCCCTCCCAAGCTCCTCAGCACTACCTATGTTTAATGTACATGGACTAACTTCGTGCTAATATTAATCATCTTCTACTACAGCATCTGGTAATTAGAAATCCAGACAAGGGGTTAATATATTCCTGGATGGGAAGATCTCAAAGACTCCCTTCAGACAAGGCTGAAGATAGCTTAGGCTTTCACTTTAGTATTCTCGTCTTAAACGGCACAATCTAATTGAACAGAGCACCAAAAGAAGGCATGCCAAAACCAGAAAAAGCACAGACAATTTCAAATTAATCATTCACACTAACAATTCTAATGTCGCTCACTTAGTCTTGTATCCCATAATTTAGTCTTTGTCAGTAATTCGGACGGAACACTACTTTTTATTGTAGTAACTAGGCAAGGTACCGTTGTATTTATGAAGTCCAGGTAGAAAACTCAGTACGGGAACAGACAATTGGTCACAACAAACGGTGTATGTTCAGGATCAAGGATGCATTACTCACAGGAAAGTGTTTGATATCAGACAATTGTGAATATAGTCGTTACAAAAACAGACATCTAGAGGGTTTCTATGCTCATAAGTCATATCATCTATTAATTGTCACTTTAAGGTGGTAGGAGGAGGGTTAACTTGGTCAACATCTGGGTTTATATATATATATTCATGTCATGGAATCATTTACCCCTTGGACTACACAGCAGTAATGACCTTTTGTTAGCTGATGCTATCTTTTCGGTTAAAAGAAATCAGCAAATATCTTTGGGTACAATTTTTTCTGGTTAAAAGAAACTATAAATTTGAAAAAAAAAATCTATTAACTAAGTTTGCATCTATGGGAAAAAGGAGAAGAATAGGGAGGCGATTAAACAAAAAATTACCCGAATGGTTGTTGTCTCCTCCTGCACAGTATAAAATCTCCAGTTCAATAAAAAAAAAATTTAATCAAATCAAGGAAAGATAAAACAACAACAACAACAACAAAGAGTGACCAACCAATATTATCACCTTTTAGTTCTAAGCAAATACTTGTTGTGGAACAGAAGAAACCAATACATCTGCTCGCCAACAATTCTATTTGTTGAGTTTCTGAATTCTAAGCTCATCAGCAAGCAACCATGGGTAATTTTCTCTGCCTACATGATTTCGAAAAATGACAGACACAAAGTCACAAACCATCCCATTCATTAAATCTTAGTTTGAATCCATGCATTCAAAACTCAAAAGCAATGGGTGTGTTGTAAAGATTTCCAACTTAACAGAGACTTCGTGTGTATCTGAAAGCATGAATACTAACAAATAAAGGGAAATTCGAACCGGCATATGACAGTCCTGGCATAACGTGTATCTAACTTCACTACTTAACAAAGAGAACAACAAGAAGGGCAGCCCAGGCATCTGACAATCCTGGCATAACGTGTATCTCCCCACAAAAACAAAAATGAATCTTACTTGGACCCGTTATAGTTTTTTACAATTCAAACTGGAGGCAGATTATGTACACTGTAAAAGAATTTATCAAATACTAACATTATCTAGTGGGGTCTAAAATGCAGATGCATGGACCGAACTACCAATATTTAATAAACTAGCCATTAAAAACAACAATAATCTATAGAAATTATATCCATAAATTCAAAGATCAAATATTCAAAGACTCCATACTAGCATTATCTAGTAGTGTCTAAATGGACATTGACACATGAGTACAAATATTTAACCAACTAGCCATCAACGACAACTAGAATCTATGGAAATTATAAATTTATAACCACAAGTTCAAAGTTCATACACAGAGCACTAAAAACAGGCATGATATAAGGAGGAAAGTAAGGATAACATCAATTTCCTCTTTCACACGAATAATTCTAGCGCTGCTTATTTAATCTTGTGCCTGCCATTCCACACATAAACACGAAAGGTGAATGACAAATAAATAATCAACTCCTGGTAATGGAGTTGTAATTGATTGATCAGAATCTTCCCCGGGCATACCCCCCTTATAAAATAAACTTGCAAGTTCAAAAGATAAACACTGAATAAAGTAGAACTATATAGAAAGATGAGGAAATTCAAATGACGAGGAATGAAGTTACTGGATCATGTGAAGAAAAACATATAGCACTGACCAAGTACCCCTCCCAACCTCCTCAGCACTGCCTATGTTTAATGTACACAGACTAACTTCGAGCTAATATTAATCATCTTCTACTGCAGCATCAGGTGATTAGGAATCCAGACAAGGGGTTAGTATATTCTTGGATGGGAAGATCTCAAAGACCCCCCTTCAGACAAGGTTGAAGATAGCTTAGATTTTCAGTTTAGTGTTTCTCATCTTAAACGGCATAATCTAAATGAACAGAGCACCAAATGCAGGCATGCCAAAACCAGAAAAAGGACAGATAACTTCAAATTAATCTTTCACACTAATCATTTTAGTGTTGCTCACTTAGTCTTGTATCCCATAATTTAGTCTTTGTCAGTAATTCGGATGGAACACTACTTTTTATTTTAGTAACTAGGCAAGGTACTTTTGTATTTATGAAGTCCATGTAGAAAACTCAGTACGGGAACAGACAATTAGTCACAAAAAACGGTGTATGTTCAGGATCAAGGATGCAATACTCACAGGAAAGGGTTTGATATCAGACAATTATGAATATAGCTGATACAAAAACAGACATCTAGATGGTTTCTAAGCTCATTGACACCGATATAAAGGAGCACCAGATGCTTTGAGAGATCAAGATCTGTACAAGGAAATGTATAACCAAAAACATTCCTACTTTTGAGAGAACAAATTTTGCCACCTAACGCGAGTAAAAAAAACCCTACCAAGCGCCTTTTGGGGAAGAATTTGACCCATAAGTAATTTTTGTTACTACCAGCCAAATAATTAAGTCATTCAGATAAAATAGACATAAAAAAGAGCATTCCGGATAAATGATGACTACTGAAAAATGGGTTTTAAATGTTCCAAAAGAGCATTTAAGGACCTAAAAAAAGAAGACAATCTAGCAGGGACTTACCTTGCCTATGCAGCAAAAAACGTGGTACTTTCAATCAGTCACCCCTATGTGGTACTTACAACCCACAGAGAGGAAATCTTAGTAGAGTGGGAGATGCTTTCCACAAAAAAAAACCTACCAAGCGCCTTTTGGGGAAGAATTTGACCCATAAGTAATTTTTGTTACTACCAGCCAAATAATTAAGTCATTCAGATAAAATAGACATAAAAAAGAGAAATTAAGTAAAAAGAAGTTTTGGTAAGAAAAAAGAACCAGCCATGCTCTCCTTGGTGGGAACGAGGAAGGGGGATTCGAACCCTGGTCTTCCCAAGACCATTCCAGGCCTTCAACCATCTACGCTAGAAGGAACCTTTGTATTATATCCCCACTTTTACTATACATTCAGCGGTTTTATTTTTCCGGGGGGGGGGGGCTCAAACCACCGCATGCCCCCCCGCCTCCGCCCCTGGGTTAGCGCACAATCTTTACTTGAAGCAAGCCAATCAGCCACTTCCACTTCACAAGATAACCTCACACACATTCAGGAAATAAAATACAACTTAAAAGTGAAATTCCAAATATTAGAAGTAATAACCACGACTAAAGAAGACAAAAAAGGTGAAGTGTCCTACCTGGAAGTTTGAGAACTTAAAAGAGTGTTTTGGCCATTGTAAATATGGTGAATTATATCAAACCACAGCCAGAATCTGTTTGTATTAACCCCAATCAGACATTTTCCCTCCAGGGTAACATATTAAGACAATAGATGGAAAACAAGTTGGAAAATCTGAATTGAAGAAATTTATAAAGAAATCCACAAAACAATTAAAGATTCTGGCTGGGAAAAGTGATATCTAGATCTGTTTGATGGTAATGTGTTCGAACTTGTCAATGACTGGATAGGACCAGCTTAAACCTCAAGGCTCAAGTTCTTTTTCCAAATCATCATGCTATGCTGCCATAGTTGGTAGTTCGTTCATGATGGGCCTAGACAAAAGGAATTTAAGCATATATTTTTAAGTTGAAGAAGCAAACAGTAAAAACTAAACAGAAATGCATGCAGACTAGTATTAAGCACAAGCAATGAAAATTTACACCTGAAGCTTCATTACACCAGAAATACAATAGTAGTAAAAAAGAGAATGCAGACATGATGAGCATCTTAACTTCCCTACATAGAAATTCATCAAGGAAATGCTCACTGATCTTAACTTCCCTACACTGTTTATTTGGCTTCTTGAATGCATTTGCACTTGATAAATAAAGAAGTTCAAAGAAATAAAAGGAACCTATTAAATAAAAGTGAAGAGTTTACTTGAACAATTCGACGAAATACAGCTAAAAATGAATGACAGATCCATTCAGTCTCATCCGACTATTCCACCTGCATTCACCTCAAAGAAAAAGATTCAGAGTACGACTTCCTTTGAATCCCAACTGAAGAAGAGCAAACAAATTAAAGAGAAGAAAATTAATATTGTTAAGCAAATCATATTTACCTAGTACATTTGATACCTGTATGACAGAAAATATCATGCAATCGTCTTCTCTACTCTGAGGTTATAGACACCTTTGTCTATTACACAAAAGAGGTTGCATTCAGATAAATCCATCCAAACACTCCTGGCCACATCCAAAGACAGATGGCAAAGTGCAGAACTGTCTCAAAGGATAGCTATTCCCCTCGATCTGATATGGCTAATGATCACCAACCAATTTCCTGAAGCACTTGAAAGTAGTCATACTTAGAAGTTACACCTACATCTAAGCAATTACAATATTGAAAAAAGAAGGTGGTCAACATCAAAGTTCAAAGTCCCACTAGGAGCAACTAGCTAGCCACTTCTATTATGAGAAACTTGGAAACTCCATTAAAAAAAATGAAACATAAAAAAGTGAATGTTTAATCGCAACGGTAAGAAAACACAGGAATTGGACACTGGAAAGTCCCTACATTGAGGAGAAACCCAACTAGCAATCAAGGAGCAACATTACCCAGAAAGTTAGTTTTGATAGATTCAATTAGCCCTTTAAAAAAATGTGGCAGTTGAACTGACGGAGAGGAACTCTTTGTAAAGTTGGAGCTGTTTTCTGCAGAAAAAATACAAAATTTTCAGTAGCACAACTAAACTGAGGGGAAAAAAAAGGAAAAAAAGTTTTGATAAGAAAATAGAACCAGCCCTTCTCTACTTGGTAGTACCAAGTTGGTAGAAACTCTTTGTAAAATCAGAGCTGCTTCCAGAACACGCCCTTGTTTTGGCTTAGGTTAACACAATCTTCGGTTGAATTAAGATTCTTCGTATATCCAATAAGCCAATTCCACTCCACAAGATAACCTCATAAACATTCAGGAAATAAAATACAAAATACAAGTAAAGTTCCAAAGAAGGAAAAAAAATCTAGATTCATCTTACTAGGAGGTGGGAGAATCTGAATGTTTTTGCTATTGGTGATTGGTCCAATTAGTGGATCAAACCCAAGAAGCAATTAAAGAAGGATCCAAACATGGAAATTTCAAAAGATTTCTGCTGGTACACATCCCAAAATAAGGAGGTTACGCAACCGACATTCAGAACATATGGAATTAGGGTTTTGAAATATCAGAGAGAAACAGAGGGAGGAATAGAAACAGAGTCGAGAGAGGGTATTACCTGGAGTCCTTGTAAACTGGATCGTCAATGAAGATCCGAGCGGTGGTTGATGGAGGTCGTATCGACCGTCGTTCTTTTCGCTTATTTATTTTGCGACTACGAGTTTCAGGAATTTTTTTTTTGTAAATAACCAAAAATAAGAAAAATATTAGGGAACTAGCCAAAATCCGAAAGAATTTAGGGAATTAGCCAAAACAGGTAAAGTCACTGTTTTTGACTTTACCTAGGGTTTTTAAGAAAAATATTAAAAAATGTAAGTCGCTGTTATATGTATTTCGTTTTTTTTTTTAATTTTGGGTTTAAATTCATTAAAATTCACAGAAATGAAAAAAAAATTGTTTTTAAAAGCGACTCTCCCCTTTTTATTTTTATTTTTAAATTTTCTGGCATTAAAAACTGAAAACGAAAAAAAAAAAACTAGAGTCGCTGTTTGTAACAGCGACTCTAGGGTTAATCTGCAGTCAACGCGAATCTCTGGCATCTCTGGACGTAGGCCTGGTGAGTCGCTGTTCAGAACAGCGACTCTAGGGTTACTGAGATGCGAATCTCTGCGCCCATGCCCATGCCCTGCTTGTCTCGGCTGCCGAAGGGAATATATTCCCTGGAGCCCCTATCGCCTAGCACTACTAACTTTGAAAATCGACATTATGCATACATATATTTACGAAACATATATGTATTCGTACACTAAGGTAATGGGTAATTTATACCGACGTTATGAAAATCGACAGAATTTGAGGAAAGTTTGATTGTTCATCATACAGATTGTTTATGATTAAGTTAATTATCCAGATTGTTTATAGATCCATATGTCCAAAAGATGTCTAAGTAACTGAAAATCCAAACTAGAACTTAGTGAAACTAATAATATCCAAATCATAATACTAAAATAATCCTATCGTCTACGACTACTACGTTGTAGATGATCTTCATCCTCAGTTCCTCACTGTCATCATCATCCATCTCCTCGTCATCTCCACTTGCTGAATGATCATCCTCCTCCTCATTTGGATGATCTTTCTCCTCCTCCTCATTTGTATGGTCCTCCTCCTGGTTCTCCTCACACACCAAATCCTCGCCTAATGTAGGTGGGTAGGCGGGTTGTCGGGGTCGTACGTGATAGGCGGGAGACTCTTGCACATTTTGATTACCCATTGAAGTGGAGGGAGGGAGTGGACCCATGGACTGTAACGGCATCGAGAGCATCGCTGTAAATGAGGAGCTCGCATGATATGAAGGGCCGATATCTGCCGGCATATGCGATGGTACACCCCAGTAGGAGGCAGAAAATGTATGTTCTGCCCATTGGGAGAGTGAAGAAGGAATGTACTCAGACGCTGATAGAGGTGTGCCCGCGAACGACGATGTGAACCCAGCACTCGAAGGCTGAGCATATACAAATGGGTCCACATGGCCAGCAGATCCTGTCGCTGGACCATACCCAGACAAGCCTGCATAGCCCGGGGCAGAATCGAAGCCTGATGGACCAACGTACGCAGACTGGCTTCCATCTCCCGAGCGATGGGTCTGCTGCGGGGTAGACTGCGAAAAAGATGCGCCCGTTCCATTGAAACCACCGCCGAAGTAAGCCTCGTCAAAAGAAACTCGACCTAACACCTCTGAGCTTTGTGAGGAGACGTACTCCCCAAAAGATGCCACGGTACCGGCGAGACCAGAGTAGTCGCGCAGCTGGGATGCTTGCTGCGCGAACTGACCTACATGACGCCCTCGATCGCGAATGTCAGTCGCGTAGTGCCCCTAAAAACAAATGCAAGTATACATGAGTAACAGTAACGGTGACCCTAGCCCATGGTGTTAGAACAATTCATATAAACTACTCACTCACCAGAGAGTAAATATCAGGTGCGGCCGGCTGGTAGCGTGGGGGCGGAGCAATAGCTTGTCGGCTGATAAACAAGCGGGTGCGCGCTCTATACCAACGCATGTACTCATCATGCGCATATGAGGGAGGGATGCCCTGGACAGGCTGCACTATCAACTCCTCACGATTGTTCCATGCATTGATATGTTCCTCAAAAAGTGTTGCCCAGTTCGTAGTATGCTTGCCACGACGATCAACGACGTGTAGCTGAACATCATACACTGCAAGAGTTGGGGGGAACTGAGCGTGGCCGAACTGGCGCAGCACACGATCAGGTCGATGAGCCTCAATCACGTCAAAGCAGATCAGCGGGACTTGCGCCAGTCAGATATGGGCACCTGCTCGACAGATGTCCCCGAGATGGCTTAGGATCTCGTCAGTGGGGCCTCTCTCCGAGCAGCAACGTCTTGGTCGGGACGGATGGATGGTTGGCGCACCAAGTCGGCGGTTTTTCGAAGCCCTTTCCGATCGATTTGTGGTTGCTGTCGAGATATTGTGATAGTAGGGGTGATTAGAGGCGCTAATTAGAAGATACAAATGGTGGGTTTTTTTTTTGCAGGAGGATCGGTCTTCCTCTTCCTTCGCTTTGAGGCTGTGTCCGAGACATCCATGGCGGTAGGTTAAATAGAGGGGGGAGGTTACGGCGATTGAGGGAGGAGAAGGGTGAGTCGGGTCTAGGCCCAGATTCCAGGCCCAGAGATTCGCGTTGACGGACCCTAGAGTCGTTGTTACAAACAGCGACTCTAGGTTTTTTATTTTTATTTTTTCGTTTTCAGTTTTTAATGCCAGAAAATTTAAAAATAAAAAATAAAAAAGGGAGAGTCGCTGTTAGTAACAACGACTCTCCTTAAAAACAATTTTTTTTTCATTTCTGTGAATTTTAATGAATTTAAACCCAACATTAAAAAAAAAAAACGAAATAAATGTAAGTCGCTGTTTATAACAGCGACTTACATTTTTTAATATTTTTTTTAAAAACCCTGGGTAAAGTCGTTGTTTTGGCTAATTCCCTAAATTCTTTCAGATTTTGGCTAGTTCCCTAATATTTTTCTTATTTTTGGCTATTTCCAAAAAAAATTCGAGTTTCAGATAGGAAAAACAGATGAGAGAGTGAAGAAAAAGAGATGAAAGCAAGCAAGAGAATTTACGAGATGCCCTACCGAGATCATATATTTAATTATTTTTAGTCACTTTAAGGCGGTGGATGATAGTTGACTTAGTCAACGGCTGAGTTTACAATTACATGTACCCCGTATTTTTGGAAATACTAGTTTGACGAAACCCCTCTTATGAGTGTGACTAGACTTGCACCATTTATTTGTATTCAGGGCTTTAGACAGACTGTTGAAGATAATCAAGACACCACATCCTGTGCCAGAAATTTGTGGGAAGGCTGCTATGATCTTGGAAAGCCTTGTATCAGAACCACAAAAACCGAACCCTGATTCTGGCCTTTGAGAATGCCTTTGCAGAGTTGCTATATTTTCAGATAATAAGCAGTCTGAATCCTTTGCTAGGATATTATGTGAATTAACATCTCGACCAAGCAACCGGATTGGATCAGCTCGCGGTATCGTCTAGTATTGCAGACAGACTCAACCTTTCTGTATTTTGTATAATTTTAGAGCATCTCCAACAGTTTCTCCATTTTGGGGATTTTGGAGTTTTTGGAGAATTTTAAGGGGTTTTTTGGTCCAACAGATTCCCCATCACATTCTCCAAAATGGAGAAGCAGCAGAAAAAATGGAGATGATTCCCCAAATCTGCAGCATTCTCCAAACTAAATAATTCTCCAAATTTTCGAAATGGGGAAGCTGTTGGATTTAAAACAAAAATAATTTGGAGAATATGTATTTTGTTTCCCCATTTTGGAAAAATTTTAGGAAAGGTGTTGGAGATGGTCTTAGTCAAGGATGATGCCACCGTTTTCTGTTGAAAATGGTTGTGACAGAAGAAGAAAAAAATGGTTGCAGGTACTGCCACAGGCCCACAAGTATGTGGTGAACCACAAGTTTAATTCACACCCCTGCTATTACTGATTTTAGGGGCCACCGTCTCAAGGAGAAGACAGCATTTGTTGGCAGTTGGTTGGCAGGTAAGAAATTCAATACCCAAGTTTAATTACTAGGTTATCAACCTTATTATGATAGAAAACTAGGAGTATTACTTGCACTCCACCTTCTACTTGCATTACAAGGTTTCGCATTCGCATTCGCATTGATGAAATTTCAGTACAGCACACGGTTGCTGTTTACTCTTCATCTATGTATCTTTGATTGTTCATGCCTTTATTTATATCTTGATCCGGCCATTTGTGTCTTCTAGCCGTATGTACGTGTTGACAAATGGTTTCGTGTACGTTAGGCTTTTCCACTTTTGATTATTGAAAGCTATAGGCAAACATGTTGGGAGTGTTCATTTGACGCAATGTGCTTGTTTACAAGATCGATCCTTGTAATCAATAAGAATGTTCGCAACAAACGAACCCTTACATTAATGATCTTTGTATACAAGAACTATTGCAATACTAATTCTGGATTTGAATAAACAACTTTGTGTTGAACATGAAAGAAAACCCTTTAAAAATGTTACATACAGGCAAGAAGATTGATTGATCGATGTGCGTATTTTGAACTCTGAAATCGTAGAAATAGCAAAAGCATTGAACACCATTCAGGAACCGATAGGGGAGATCTTAGGCACATGGACAGGGAAGTTGTGAATCTCATCAATCCAAGGACTCGTTAATTCCTTGGCGGGATTGATCGTCTTCAACGCACGCCACACTGCACTATTGCACTTGAAACCTGACCCAAATGCGATCTGCCATGTCCTATCCCCTCTCCTAATGCGGCCCTTGGCCTCGGAATAAGCCAGTTCATACCACAGAGAGCTGCTAGAGGTGTTTCCGAACCTGTAAAGTGTCATCCTAGACGGTTCCATATGGAAGTCAGTAAGCTCAAGATTCTTCTCCATCTCGTCGAGCACTGCCCTCCCACCCGCATGGATGCAGAAATGCTCGAATGCCAGCTTGAAGTCTGGGATGTATGGCTTGATCTTCATATGGAATACTTTCTTAGCGATCAGTGTGACGAAGAATAGCAGTTGTTCCGACATCGGGAGGACTAGGGGCCCAAGAGTTGTGATGTTGGCCTTCAAGGCTTCCCCTGCCACAGCCATGAGGTCTTTGGACAGGGAAACTCCTACCTTCCCGATGTTGTCCTCCCTCTGGAAGACGCAACCGTAGCTTCTATCGTCTCCGCCTTTGTGGGTTCTCACTGTGTGGACCAATTGGTACTTGGAACGCCTCCGGTCACAAGGCCTGTTTGAGAGGAGGATGGCTGCTCCGCCCATACGGAAGAGGCAGTTCGACAGGAGCATCGATCTATCATTGCCCCAATACCAGTTTAGAGTGATGTTCTCCGTGCTTACCACGAGCGCATACGAATTCGGATGTGCCTATAAGACCAAATTAACAAACAATTCTGTTGGCTTTTTGCTTAGAAATTAAATTTGCTTGCATTAATACAGTAGTTGGAAACGAAAACGAACCTGGAGGAGGTCTTTGGCGAGATCAATGGAAATGAGGCCGGCGCTACAGCCCATCCCACCGAGATTGAAGCTCAACACATTTCCCCTGAGCTTATAGTGGTTGACGATCATGGCAGAAAGAGACGGGGTTGGGTTGAACAAGCTGCAATTGACAATCAATATTCCGATGTCTTTGGCCTTGACACCGGTCTTGCTAAGCAGCTCGTCGATGGCACCGAACATGACCATCTCAGCCTCCTTGCGGGCCTCCGCCATACACGGGTTAGGAGGCTTCTGGATGAGTGCTTCAGGGAAGTATGTGTCCTCTCCCAACCCTGATCTCTCTATTATCTTCCTTTGGAAATCTGTGTTCTCTTGGCTAAATATCCCTGCAAGTTTCACAACGGTTAATGAACCAAATTTAAAATCTTCCAAATTTCTCTGAAATGTCAAAAACAAAATAAATATTCTTCAAATTATTTTTACTCAAACTTGACGAGTCTAGAAATTACCGGAACAGGCAGTTCTATCCATGAAGACCTCTCTGGGAGTCTTCCTAGCAGGGTGAGGCTTGTAACAGGCGAAATTCACCAAATAGACCCCCCTCGGCCTACTCATGTAGTAAACCGTCGAAAGGGAAACGATGAGGGCGGAGCCGACCAAAACCGAGACGACGTTGAACCTGAGAAGCTCCCATAGCCGGTCGAAATCGCCACAGTCGAGGTGGGCCGGGGCGAAGACTAGGAGAGGGAAGATCAGGCCAAGGTAAAGGCCATTGGAGATCAAGTAGTGGTAGCCTAACTTCACATACTTGAGCCTCACGGAGAGCTTGAAATTGGGAAGCTTGTTGTTGTTATTGTTATTGTCATGGTGATCCGCCATTGATGGAGATGAGGAGTAAATAGAAAGGGTTTGGAGGGAGAATAGGGAGGGGAGTTGTGATTAAATATGGCGGGGTAAGGAGGAGGATGCAACTACCCCAACGAACTTTAAATGAGGGGGTTGGATTTGGACACCTATTTTTCTTGTTGGTTGTTGCCGGTTATTTTGAATTTTTTTGGGTCAGATATACTTTGGAGTTTGGGCATGTGGCGTATCCAAACGACGCCGTTTCTGTCGCCTTTATTTTTAAATTTTTATGTTTGATTTTTGTTTTGATGACTAGTTGGGTTGCCGCGTGCTCACGCGGAGACTAAGTTAACTATTTGGTACCATAAGTAGGGGTGTGCATAATCGGGTACCCGACACAAACCGGTTAATCGTGTCGAGTACCCGAAACCGTTAAGGCTGAAAACACCGATCCGAACACGACACGGTTAATACCGGGTATCCGACACGGAAACACGAAACGGTTCCGTGTCGGATACCCGTGTAACCCGACACGAACTGAAAATTGAGATGTTGCCTACTTTTGTTTTGTTTAGAACAACAGGTTGCCTACTGATTTGTAAACAACAAGCATGAAACAATAATTTAATACATATTCAATCCAAACCAAATTGAAAATATAACAACGGTGTAGGATAGATCTACACCAAATTGAAATCTTTTCAATTTCATCAAACCCTAATTTCTACATACTCCACCCAAAAATGTAATCGAGCAGAGAGAAAGACATGGAATTGAATCCAGGAAGATGAGTGAGGAGACCTTCGGGTAGAAATTGAAGAGGCAACTCGAGTGGTCCAACTCGAGTCCCCATCCAGGGCCGCTCTTAGACCCTTGCTCCTCTCGCTCCGTCTTCTCTCTCCCTCTCGCATCTGCCCCAGTGAAAAGATGGAAACCTCGATCGATGCTCGTCTGCTCAGATCCGGAGGCATCGCGGTGAAGAGCCTCCATTGCGCCTTAGATCCAGGATCTCGAGCTCACTTCGACTCTCTCTGAAGTGACGCCAGTCCTCAAGGCCGGAACAACGCTTCAACCTGTCGCCGCCAGGACAAGCGATCGGCCATTGATATCGCCTCTCTTGCCGGATCTGGATAATAATAGTTGAAGATGAAGACTTGAGTGAGTAATTGAAAACTGGAGAAGAAAACCATAAGTTGAAGGCAGGCGGCGGACTGGGCAAAATGTGAAATGAGACAGGTTAGGGTTTAGGCGATACATATATACTCCGTATAAAGCAAAGTGAAAAAAAAATAACAAAAGGGAATTGGGGTGGATCGAACCTGGGACTAGTGCCGACAATGTGGGCCTAAAAATACATGGGCTAAACCATCTAGGCAAGTGCTTCATAGTGATTTCCATGGAAACTTAACTAATATTACATCTATTAACATATTTTCATTTTTTTTAAAAAAAATAAACGGTTCGTGTCGGGTACCCGGCAAGGCGATTTGCCCGACCCGGACACGAACCGTTTACATCCGTGTTTTCTCGGTTCGTGTCATTTTCGTGTCGTGTTTTTTCGGTTTCGGGTTTTTTCGTGTCGTGTTTTCGTGTCGTGTTTTCGGTTTCGGGTTTTTCTGCACACCCCTAACCATAAGTGGCATTGCGGAGACTCGAGTTGAAGCTAATTGATTAAGCATGTAAGTCTATAACATTATTGAATTACTAAACAAAGGTGCAAAGCCAGTCAATACAGGAATAAAACTATAGGCTAACAGTGCATTTGCAAATGCAATATGCATTATAGAAGTCTAGTGTTGAAGATTGAAGTCTAGATATTACATAAATGGCAGGTACATACACCAATAAGAACCATCTCTGACAGGAGGAGTAGAACTATAACCGGCGATGATCCATAGAGGAGGCAATTACAGTAGGTGACAACATGCCATCTCGAAGCAAGATATCTGAACTTGTAGGGTGCATAATATCCCCAGGCAATTGCAGGTTTTGAATTGTTTTGGGAGGAACTTTTGCTTGCATTTTGAAGCCTTCATGTTGGGTACAGCACCAGTGTATATCGCCTTCCTGAGATTCATGGGCGATGAACATGACGCGAAGAAGTTCCAGTACACCCTAGAAGTCGGAGGTCAAGGAAGGAAGCTGTCATGGCAAGGAAACCCAAGAAGCATCCACGAAAGCCATAGGAAGGTCCGACTTCCGAGACAGCCTGGACGGACTGATCATTCACAGAAGCCTTGGACGGCTCTTCTCTGGAGGCGAAGATCAACAGCTGACACTTAAGATCACCGGTCGAATATGGAAAGGGCAATAGGCAAATTGCATTGTCTGAGCACTGTAATTTATTACACAGCGATTTACAGAACCCGTATTTAACTGGTTTTGCTGCTTGAATATTTAAAGGTCGAGGGTTCTTTGCACATTGAATGTGCGACAACGAATTCAACGGGAATCCATTGGATAACAGACTTCAGTAATGAATCCCATGCACTGGATGAAATAGCTAAGTTCGGAAGTAATTTGGAAGAAAAGGCCACAGATCGATGAACATTAATGAGCATTCGATCAAGACCTTGATAAGTAGTAATTTACACACGGACATACTACATAAACCAGCACCAGAAACTAAACCGGCTAATGGACTTTTACAGAAATAGGCGGAGAGCTAGCTAGCATCAGACCTGGTCTACTTGGCTACTGCGAGGTACTATCTTGGCGAGTCAGAAGAAACGTCATGAACGGTCCTACGAAACAGTCCTACCATAGGCTATGCAAGCTAAGTACAGATTTTTTGCCCATTTATCCTGCACAACATGTAGATTCGAGCATCAGGCATTCAGCAATGGTATTTTTCAAGTCCCACCACGTAAGTACCAGATGACTGATCAAAATTGAGGAACTCTCTCAGAAACTTACCTTGACATGAGTGCTAGGAAATTGGGAGGTTCGTAGTGTTTCCTGAGTTTCATCACCTGGTCTTCGTCTAGGTACACTCAAGATAAGAGCCGTCTGATCCATATTAGCAGCAGCCGAGGTTATACGATAACCATTATCCCAACGCTTGTGAATGCCCTCACTTGGGTATTGAAAATCTAGCTCCACAACCTACATGAAACCAACAGCAGAAATTTATCACCAATCTGCAAGCCCTAAACTGATGATGTTTGAAGCAATTATAAATAAGATAAGAAAGAAGAGAAAGTTAAGATGCATATAAGAAAGATTAACAGAACCTGGTCACTGAAACCAGCATTACGAGACATAACTACACCCCATCTGGATCCAGCAGTAGCCATTGAGGTCACATGAAATCCTTCTCGCCATTTCTTATTTATCCACTTGAAGGGAAAAGAGTCACTCACTTTGTACGATTGTTGAGTATACTGAACGCCTGTTAAGTATAATGATGAGTTTCAACATAGCTTCAAATAAAATAACTTGCACCTCGAGACTATAAATGCTAATGTACCAAAAATGAAGTGAAGTACAAAATTAGATGCAATAATAAATTGACACTTAATGTGTCGATTCTTAACTTATGCGTCGATTCCTGTGTATGTAGCCCAAAGCATCAAATTTACTCTGGCTAGAACCAGAATTTGACAAAATTTCCATATAGTTGGGGAATTTTTGTGAACTCGCAATCATAAACAATGCGTCTTTTGAAAAGATTGCATACCTTTGGACATCACCACGAGGGAGCTTCCATTAGTACACCCAGCAACTGAAGTTATGTAAAAATTCTTTTCCCATTGTTCCATGATCCAGTCCTGCATAATTTTGAGAATTACTCACTTGTGTTGTTTTCTATCAGCTCAGAATATTGCAGTACATATTTACTGAAAACAAAAATGAATGCAAATCATGGGCTCTACCTTGTGCAAAAATGAAGTAGACAATTCATAAATTTGATGTGAGAAGCCAGTCCCAGCATCCATAATTATTGCCCATAGGTTAGAGCAAGATGAAATACAGCTTATGTACAAGCCATCTAAATTCCCTCTTTCCACATGTTGCTCCAGTCTAGCGTCAGCAACATTATAATGGTATCTAGCAGAAGACAAATCGAGTACGAATTCAGTAACTGAGAGAATATTAGTAGTGGTAAATCGATGGACATGCATTGATGCAACAGAGAATTTTATCGTTAAAAAACACGACACCCCAAATACACAACACATGTCAACAAAAGATACCTTTGCTTCATGGGCTGCCTAGCATTGTAAACTGATACCCACTGTGTAGCAGGAGTGCCCAGGCGCACCTTCTTTTTTGGTTGCCCATCCTCATCCTCCTCGGCAGTCAATCTCCCCCGCTTATGCCCAACTTGGAAAATAATCTACAAAGAAGATTTAAGAGTAACGAGTAAAAACCTTTCATATTCAAAGAAAACAACACCAAATGCATGCAATCAGAAATGCAGCATTACCTTCTGCGCCCCGTCAGTGTTGATGGGTCTCACAGCTGGATTTGGTCCGAGTAACCCATCAAACAGCGATATCAACTTGGAGTAGTTGGGCTCTTCATCAAATTTCATATTCACCACAGTTTCAACAAATTGCTTAAGAGGCTGGGGGCAGAAACAGCACAAGGATTCTGGAGAGGTACTCATCTTTTTCTTGGAAACTAGGAACGATTTATTGTCACCCTTAACATGCAAAGCCAAAGATGTTATGTTTAATTGTCACTCTTTGTGGCAGGAAAAGCGATGACAGAACTGTTCTAGTACCTGATATCCTTGCCATGGCAACCTGCCTCTGAGGAGAAAAATTAATGTGTATGCGAGAGATTCTAAATCATCTCTTCTGCTAGCAGTTCTCCCCAAGTGAGCATGAACACTAGCATAACGTACAGTACCCCTGTTCACGGTTATTACAATGTTTTAGATCTTGTCAAAGATAAGCCCGAGATAATGATTACAAAACTGTTAACATATTTCACCTGAACATGTCAGGACGCTGATCATACTCAACATGACGACCTTTAGCAACATCTTTCCATTTTGTAGCTGCAACGAAGTATATGATAATTGATAAGAAAGGATGTAATAAAGTATTCAGGAAACAAAAATACTCATGAAATTGCTTAGAGTTACCTAGCCCTAGGTCAACAAGGAATAGCTTCTTCTCTTGAGCCGTAGAAGGTTGACCAAGCAAGAAATTTTCAGGCTTTACATCTCCATGCACATAACTAATATTGAACAAAACAACAAAGTGAAACAAATAATTATTCATAACAATGTGTATTAGAATGAAAAGATTAAAAACAAAGTATTATTTTGTAGCGTATTAAAAATAATGGATGTGATTGACAAACCCTTTGGCGTGCAGTTTCTCCAGGATGGATAAAGCTTCAACAGCAATGCAAGCCACCATTTCAGACGACATCCTGTACAAGCAATAGTGAGATTATCAATAGCCCGTACATCGTATTATGTAATTCATACTCATGGAAAAGGGAAGATGAACACTAGCGAAATACCTATTCCCCCATATTGAAAAGACAGAACTGTTCCTCAAGTGAATAAGAAAGATAATAGGATACAATCAAAGAAGCAAAGAATCATCACCATTTTAGAACTGATTGTGGAAAAGCAATGCATTGATTCCTTAACAATGGCCCATAGTAAACCAATAAAACAATTTTTAAACTAGATAAGACTAAGCACTCCTTACAACTACAAACACAAGATACTCACGATTGTCCTGAAGTATTCCAAACATCCCATAAGCTTGGTCCCAGCATGTCCATAACCTACAATCATGATGGACAAAGTCTAAGAACTTCACAACACAAGCACACTATGCCAAAAGAAGGCACTAGGTAGTGAGTCATACCATCACATAATAGTCGCCTTGCTTTCCTTTATAATGTACTTTGGGAACTCCATGGCTGCCTCCAAGAGTACTGTAAAAAAAAAGGGCATATTATTCAATCCACAACAGACATCCCAACCAAACCAACAAGTAGCTCTGAAAAATTAATTATTTCAATAGTACTTACTTATAAACTTGCCACTCATAAGGAGGGCCATAGTTACAGCCTTTGCTGTTTTTGTGCTCAAACTTCAAAGCAACCTGTAAACCAAAGCATGCACATGAGCATTTGAAGATCAACCAACAAAATTAGGTTTAAATACACCATATGCTTCTATTGTGTGTTCACTAGAGTCAATATTACCTCCAGAGCAGCTGCACCTGTTGCCCGTTCATTACCACCAGTAACACGACGGCCAACGAACACCTGACCGAACCCACCTTTTCCCAACTTCCTTTCCACCTTATACACAGGCGAAGCCCCTACTTGAACCTACAGTGATATCCCAAACGAAACAGAAACTCGAATTATAAAACTTGTTCGACAAACAGGTTGTGTAAACACCTTGATATCAACAATTGAAGGCGCAATAGTATAGTCATAAAAAGATAAATAAAAGGGTGAGTTACCCTGTCAGGAAACGGGGATTTGTTGCCGTCGTCATCCCCAGTGACCTTGTTAGCGCTCAATCCGCCACTGTCGTCCAGCATCTTCACCTCCTCTACCGGAGCTTCCTCCTTTTCCAACAATCTATCAGACTCGCTCGCTCTCTGCGACACCACAACCACCGGCGACTTGTTCTTCTGTTTCTCCTCCTCCTTCCCCTCCTTTTTCGCGGCTAACCTAGTCCTAGGGCGAGCACCGGGCCTCTCTCTTTCCTCCTCAACCTTGACAGCGACGTTGGCCTGCTCGGCTTCCCTGGCGACGGCGGCGCGTGTGCGAACGTAGTTGCCGACTAAATGGTTCGATTTCTTCCTCCGATCAGTCACAGATCCCCGGCGCGGGCCTTTTCGGAGCACCGGCATTGTTTTCCCATGCAACTAACGCAACAAAAGGCAAGGAAACCTAAGGGGATCATTATAAGGACTTTCAGCAGCAGAGCTTCGAAATCGAGTGGATCATCCTCAAACTCGGCCGCGAAATTGAGGGCTTGGGGGTGAAATTCGTGGTGTTTGGGGCCGCAGTGAGCAGATTTGAGCTTCGGTAATCGAGATTGTTGGGCCTGGTGAGTCGTGAATTAGGGTTTGGGCGGAAAGGGAGAGGGAGAGGTAGAGAGAGAGAGATAGGCGTGTTGAGAAGAGAAAATGTTTATGATAGCTAAAGGCGGAGTTGTAACTTGTAAATGGGTACCTGCTGGATGATACGTGGAGATTGCCGCCTACAGGGTACAAACTACAACCCCAGTCGAAGCGGCGCGGATAAGCCGAGATTGGTCTGAGCCAGCTCGAACCACTCCCCGGGCCTGATCCTGGCTTTCTTCAACCCGGGGGCACCTTTGGAATTCGAGTTTTTTTTTGTAAAATAAATACTACTCCGTATAATACTGTAACTCTCATCTTTATATTTTAGCAAATTTATAGAAAATCACCCTATAAGTTTTTTTTTTCACTTAACCAACAACTCGATCTTTAGACGTTTCTTCCGTCTGTCAGCATGACAAAACTTCGAATTTTATATATATCTGAACTTAAATTATTATCTAATTAAAAAAAACTACTCCGTATTAAATAAAAAATGACAGTATTTGGTCGCCGGTCGACCTCTCGAGTTGTCGGTATGTCCGGCTCTTGAATTATTTGCTTGTAAAAAAAAAAGACACGAAATCACTTACTTTATATGCTTTGTCAATGCTACCAGCCACCATTCATAAAGAATTGGACCAAATAAACCATTAATTTTTCTGGAACAAAGATGCACAACATAAGCCACTAATTGGATGGAAAAGGATATGCACATCAAAGAGTGCAGGAGGTATTGGTATTAGAAACGCTAAAGAAATTAATGAAACCCTTCGAATGAAACCGTTATGGAAAATAATGGCGGAACCGAATAATATATGGGTCCAGGTGATTAAACTATAAATACCTTAAAAGCTCTCATCTGCTTAATTATAAGAAATGCGGAGGCGCATCTTGGAACTGGACAGGGTTGACTAATTTGATTGGACACTTCAAAGCTGGATTGATTTGGTCTATTGGTAACGGTAAGTCTGTTAAATTTTGGACGGATAACTGGATATCCACTTCAACAGTTAAGGACCGGGTGGATTCCCCAAGCTTATATAATAAAAAAGAACTTGTAAGTGATTACATAATGGGTGGTTGGTGGTGGCTTGAGAAACTCGAAGCCAATTTACCCAATTCCTTAGTTAATGAAATCATACATGAACCTATCCTGACAAACCCTTTTGAATATAGGTTATATTGGTGGCCTGATAGTAAATGTTGGTTTACCACAAGTTCAGCATATGAACTTCTGACAAATGCGGCAGTATAAAGGAAGGATGAAAACGCATGGATTTAGAAACTCAATATACAACATAAAATAAAAATGTTCATGTGGAAAATCTGCCAGGCTAGGTTGCCAACCAAGGTCAGACCGACAAGTAGAGGGGTTCCTGTCCCTATGACATGTGAAATCTATAATGAATCTAGGGAAGATGATATACATTGTTTGCTCAAATGCAAATGTGAGATGGTGAAGGATTACTTGAACAGTCGTGAATACAATACAATGATACAAATTGCAATGAATAACATAGATGCTCGACAGTTCATGGCCTGTTGGGAATCTTGGGATCTTCAATCTCGAAAGATAAAGCACGAAGGATTGCTATACTATGGTCGACAAAATGGTATTTTCAGAACATACTGACTTTCATAAATGAGCAATTCCCCACAAATACAACTATGTCATAATTTATTAAAAATCATTCTGGTAACTGGGAACGAGCTATCCGTTGGGATGAAGACAATAACAGTGAAGACCCGAGGTCTCCCAATACTAGTTTAGTATTAAGAGACCAAAATAAGAAAACCCGACCAATGAAATGGTCAAAACCTCCCCTTGGGATATTTAAATTGAACTTTGATGGGTCAACTCGTCAAACACAAGAAAGTTGTGGTGGGATCATCATCCGGGACTAGCAAGGCAAACCAATTCATATAGCGTTTCAGAGGATTGGATTCAAACCTCCCTTGGCTGTCGAGGCTCTTGCGCTTAGATCAGGTATAATGGAAGCAAAAAAGCTCCACGTACAGAATCTCAACATTGAAGGTGACTCAAAGATTATCATTGATTATCTACAAAAACTGAGATGTCCCTGGGAAATGGAATTGATAATGACAGATATTACATCTAGAGTAACCGACATGGGAAAAGTGTCATTTTCTCATGTACCTGTTCTAGGAACAGGGTGGCCGACAAAGTTGCACAACCTGACCACACTGCTTCGGGGTGTCCTATAATTCTCAATATAGATCTCCAGGATCTCATCCGAAATGATACTTTTGGATAGGTTGCTCCTATCCAAATTATTTCCTAATAAAAAAAACCACACATCTAACGTCGGTCTAAAATCTCTATTAAATTCATTGAAAAGACTTACATGCCCCTCTTCATCTCCATTTGCGATTCACCAGTTACCATCTTTATTTTTTTGAAAAATTCATATAGTCTTGTTTTTGGTTTACTGAACCGAAACCCTTGGATGTATCTTTTTTACTTAAGAGTTAAGTCATACACCACTCTATTTATTCAACATCTTAAATCCTTTGCTATGTACATTTTACTATTTTAGTATATGTCGATGATCTAGTTGACTAGTAATTAGTTATTATAGGCTAGGATTTAGAAGAATCTGATCACTTTATTAATTAGCTTCTTCACATTAATTTTTCCTTGAATGATCTTGGCCCACTGCATTCTCTTTGTAACATGATGGAAGTCTATTTCAACCCTTGTAAATCGAGATCTTGTAGAGTGGTTGGGAATTAAAATTAAAAAGTGTAAACATTTTTTTTTTTTTTTGCGTGTTATAGATTTTCCGGTTAGAAATACTTAGAGTTCGTTTGGTTAGCTCACTACTTTTCGGGAAGTTCAAAATCTCAGAAAGTAGTAGTGTCAATAAATGTGTTAAAATGAGAAAACATAAGAATTTCAATTCTTATGAATTTAAATTACCATGAAATGATGGAATTTAATTTACCATGGAAGGGTAGGTAAGATCTACTTCCTCTATTATTTTTTTCCAAATCTCATATAAATTTATTTTTTATAAACAAAATCTTCGATTCGTCCATATAGATTTTGATTTTAAACAAAAAGCAAAATGCTACAAGAGTAATTTTAAATAAATTACTATGAAAATTCCATATTAACCAAACAAAACATATGAATTGAATTTATGAGAACTTATTTCCAACCAAATATATTTTTACATTTTCCATGAAGTATAATTCATGAGAATTACATATCCCGGGAAGTTACTTCCTAGTCCCAGTCTCCCACGTTAAACCAAACGAGACCTAAATGCATTTTATGATTTTAATATTCAAAATGCTGTAAACTATTTTTCCCGAAATAAAAGTATTGAGTATTTTAAAAACCTGCTAAGATTATCAAAATATCTTTGATTTCGTGCGGTAAGGTGAAATCCACACGTTCCCACGCTCCTCCCATATTTAGTTTCACTTTCCCGCTCCAACTTTTCGTTCCCCCCCTCTCTCTCCCCTTACAAATCCCAAATCCCTAATTCAAAAACCCTCCTACCCCTCCTCCATACGTCCATTGCCGCCCAAAGCAAGCTCTCCTCCGCCGCTCCAGCAACAATGACTTCGAAGAGGAGGGCTTCCTCCACCGCAGGCGCCAATAAGCGGAACAACAAGAAGGCTAAGACCGTCGAAGTTGCTGAGGATGGTGGTGCTAGAGAAGACAACGCGCCGGAATCGGTCGAAGCAGGAATCGATTCCGACCCCAGATTCGTCGGAGAGCCCATACCTGCCGACAAAGCTATGCAGCAGTGGCCTCATAGATACCAGAAGGTTAGATTTTCCAAATCTGATCAACATTTTCCCCCAATTCTTGAAAAATTAGATCACCCAAGGTTTTGTTCAGAACGCAAAATTAAACTCTTGTTTCGACTCCATTTTGCTTTTCGTTTGGAAATTTTGTTTAAATAGTGGTCTTTTATTTAATTTCTGTGCAGAAGAACAAAAGCTGTGGTAATCGGGTAGAGATCCCCGAAAGGTCAGTGTTTTGAAACTCTCACTGTTGATTTTGTGTAATTGAGCAGTTGATTTCGATAGGATTCCTTTGTAACTTCAGTTTCTACTCACTTGATTAGTGTTATTGCGCAATTGATTTCACCAAGTATATCTGTTTTCTCTGCACAGCTTTGATGATGGAGAAGAGATAATGCAAGCAACGAACCATTTCTCACAGGCGGTAGTTGATGGGATCATCTACAACTTAAATGACAATGCTCATGTCCAGGTAATGTCTCTCCTACTAATAATTACAGGATGTGAGTGGATTGTCACTGTCAATCATAGTAAGTAACATGAGCTCTTATTTATGTAGGCTGAAGATGGAAAACTATGTTACATATGCAAGATTGTTGAGATGTTTGACGGGGTTGATAACACATCCTATTTTAGAGCTCAATGGTTCTACAGAGCTCAAGATACTGTGAGTTTTGTCTGTCCTTCGTTTTCAATTAAAATTGAAGAGTCTTGAGTACAATTTATGAAATTCATGGTTCTTCAATCTTATTAGGAAATTAAGGAAGCTTTTAAACTGAGAGAGAGCAAACGAGTATTCATTTCAAAGGTACAAGATGACAACCCATTGTGTTGTCTTGTTAAAAACCTACGCATTATCAGAGTTCCACCAAATGTATGTCAAGCGGTAACTTGATTTTTAATTGTACATCTATCCTTCTTTGGGTTGTTTATGATATAAAATGTATATTTGATTCTAACACTTGGTAAATGCTTATCCTAATCTATTGCAGGTAAATGTGGCTAAGAAGATGGGAGACATCCCAAATTGTGACTATTATTATGATATGCTCTATTTGGTGCCATATTCTACCTTCGTATGTGCACCTGCAGGTAATAAGATCGTTAGCTCTAGATTTGTGCTCATAACATTGGTAAACATTGTTACTAAGACCATTGAAATGTATTGGGTAAATTGCTTTTAATATCTTGTCACAAAAAGTTGGTTGTTGTATTCACCGATTCTCCCGAGAGGCTACAATTACCGCGAGCAAACAAAAAATATATTAATGTCTGGGAATGCTTTTTTTACTAATACTTGTACTTTCTCTCCTATTATGCCGAAGCTTGGCCGAGGAAGAGTGTGTTAGGACTTGTTGATTTTCTTTAGTCTCTTTAGAGCATCTAAAAATCTTTAAAATAGAGAAACAAATATCAAAATCATTAAAAAATTTATACTTCAACAACTTCTATATTTCAAATTTTTTATGTTTATTACATACTATATATACTCTCTATTTAAAACAATTTTAATTTTAGCTATCTTAAACTTTATGCAAACTATGAAATAATTTCATACAACTCGACGAACATGAATTTTGAGCTAAAATTTAAAAAAACGAAACAAGTATAAGTGAAGCATGAAGTTTAACATTTAAGCTTAACATAACTTAAAACGTGAACTAGTATAAATTTAACATTTATGTATAACATGAATTTTAACATAACTTAAAACTAATGTGTTTAAATTAAACATTGAGTTAATTATAACAAAACATCTAATTTAATTTAATTATAATAAAAACTCCTAACTTAATTTTTGTATAAATAGTTGTCCAATTTTTTATGAATTCTAATGAATTTGCATTGGTATTGAGGAGAATTAATTTTTTTGCCATTTTCAGAGGAGCTGGTCATCCTAAAAAACCCCTATTTTCTCTAAAATTTTAAACTATCTCTGTTTTAGAAGAGCTGTTTTGCTCTTCGGTTTAATTTTCCAGCTATAGGTGTATATTCACTAGGCTCTTTTTACCTCATAGCTATCATGTCTTTTCAGTTTCTCCTTCCTGCATTTATCATGGGATTAAAACTGAAGTAATTCTCTTCTAGTTATTAACATGGTGTATGCCAATCTTCCAATGTTTCAGAAGAGGTTACCCCTAGCAGCCAATCTTGTTCAACTATTTCCAGCGATCTTGACGGAGAATTAGCGACTGGACGAGATATGAACACTAGCGAGAACGGAATATGCCAATCAACCATGGCACAAAATTCCGAAATGAGATTATTGGATCTCTATTCAGGTTGTGGTGCCATGTCCACGGGCATTTGTCTCGGAGCTAACATTTGTGGTGTCAAACTTACAACGGTATGTCCACAAACTAATAAGCAATCTTGTGTGACAATATTTTACAACATTAGATCGATGTATAATTATCATAATTTACATTTTATGCAGAGATGGGCGGTTGATCTCAATAAGCATGCTTGTGAGAGTTTGAGGAAAAATCATCCCGAGACAGAGGTAAAGAAGGGATTTTCCTTATGGTTTATTATATTTGCCATTTTTTCAGTGGCTCAAAATCCTTGATTGCTTAATCCAGGTCAGAAATGAAACAGTTGAAGATTTTCTAGCACTCCTCAAGGAGTGGGAAAAGCTTTGTGTGCATTTTTCCTTGAAAGAAGGAAATGAAACATACGAAGCCTTTCAAGGTTTGCAAAATGAAGAAGAGAATGTTGATGATGATGGTGAAGATAATGAAGCTGGTGGTGAAGATTCTGAAGAATTTGAAGTTCAAAAAGTTCTTGCTATATGTTATGGAGATCCAAAAAACATTGAAAAATGCGGATTATACTTCAAGGTATTTTGACACAGTAAATTCTGGGGTGCATGATTAGCTGAACTGCTTAGCTAGCACATGAACTCATGCTTGGGCTAATGTGTCAAAATATGCATGTTCTTACACCTATGTTATGTAAATTGTAAAATATGATTGGAACACAAATTTGATTAGAGAAAGACATTAAACTTGGTTTTAAAGTTACTCCAACCAAAAATGGCTGTTTGCAACTGTGTTTGATTGGAATATCTAATATCAGGACAAGTTATGAACTTTACAAGGCGTTATTAAGGCCTCTTAGTTTCAATGTAATTGCAGGTAAGCTGGAAGGGCTATGGGTCTGATGAGGACACATGGGAGCCTGTTGAGGGGTTGAGGTAAATAAATGATAAGCTTATGCGCTGGAGTTTGTATTTTGGTCTTGTCTAGCCATTCTAACTCACAATATGAACTCGTCCAGTGCTTGCCAAGAGAAAATTAAAGATTTTGTAATGAATGGGTATAGATCAAATATGTTGCCTTTGCCGGTAAGTCTTTTAAGGTGCAATATTCAAGTTAAACCAACCAATACAGTATTCTTAATGTGTATGTTCTACATTAGGGGGATGCTGATGTGATTTGTGGAGGTCCTCCATGCCAAGGAATCAGTGGTTTCAATCGATTTAGGAACAAGGAGAATCCTTTAGAAGATGTCAAAAATAAGCAGCTGAAAGTTTACATGGATGTTGTTGATTATCTAAGGCCCAAGTTTGTATTGATGGAGAACGTTGTTGACATGGTGAAATTTTCGGGTGGATTTCTCGGTCGTTACGCGCTTGGTAGACTCGTTGACATGAATTTTCAAGTTAGGATGGGTATCATGGCTGCTGGTGCCTATGGATTGCCACAATTTCGCATGCGAGTTTTCTTATGGGGAGCTCAGCCCACTAAGGTATTGTTTTATGTGTTCCCTTGGCTTCAAGGATGTAATGTTTTTAAACTATTGCTCATTTTATTGTACTTTATATTGTTTGCAGAACTTACCGTCATATCCTTTACCAACTCATGATCTCGTAAGTAGAGGTGCTGCTCCTACCGAATTCGAGGTATTGTTACACTTAAATTTCAGCTATTAGATTTGTTTTATAGTATTGATTGAAAAGTCTTAAGATCTAATTGGCATTAATGTGCGCAGAAAATATTGGTTGCATATTCTGAAGGTCATCAAGTTAAATTGAAGAATAAGCTCTTTCTAGAAGATGCAATATCTGACCTACCTGAGGCAAGAGAGCATTTCAAGATAACTGGTTTCTACAAGAGCCATTTCAAGTAATTTAATAAAGAAAATGACTGCAGGTAACCAATAGTGAAGAACGTGATGAGATGCCTTACAACAATGAACCACAGACAGAGTTCCAGCAATTGATTAGACTGAAGAAAGAAGGTAACTTATGTTTTTCTTTTGATCTTCTCATGGCAAAACTTTGTTGATATATTTCTCTTTTCTAATTATCCGTGTTGATGTTTATAGCATGTTTAGGCCTTGAAGTTGATGGCTCAGACTTTACACCCTTGTTGAATGATCACCGACCCTATGAATTGAATATTGATGATTTCCAACGTGTATGCAGAATTCCAAAGAGGAAGGTAGTTTTAGCATATTGTGACTATGTAGGATTTCACTCATAAGCAATGTCTATCAGTGCTTGCTTTTCTTTGGCCTAATTGATAGTTTCTTACTACAGGGAGCAAATTTTAGGGACTTACCAGGTGTACGTGTAGGTTTAAAGAATAAAGTCGAGTGGGATCCGAATATCGAAAGAGTGTACTTACCCTCGAAAAAGCCACTGGTAACATTTGATAGAATGTAGTACTAATTCGAGGAGCATTTCACGTTAGATCTTGATTCTTGACTTTTGAATATGATGATTCTTAAAATTTCAGGTCCCTGATTATTGTATGACTTTTGTTAATGGGACTTCTACCAAGTAAGTTATATTGCTCAAGCGTTCTAATTTCATCAATGTACAACTCTAATCCGTCTGAAAAGATTCTAATATCGTAATTTTCCGGGCAGACCTTTTGGGAGATTATGGTGGGACGAGATTGTTCCAACGGTTGTTACAAGGCCAGAACCTCACAACCAGGTAATTTGTGTAAATGAATGTCTGATGTGTAATTTTGTGCCAAACAGAAGCATTAATGATTGTAAATTGCTGCCTTGGCAGGTCATTTTGCACCCATTGCAAGACAGAGTCTTGACTGTACGTGAGAATGCACGCCTGCAAGGCTTCCCAGACTACTATAAGCTGTATGGTCCTATTAAAGAGAGGTGAGCATTGCTAAATCTGCTGCTTGAGTGCAAGCCATGGTTCTTTTAATTTTGCCTAGTATGACATTTCTGCTAAACTTGATACATGAGGAGTTGGAAATTTAGGGTTTGCAAATTGCTTTAAGGCGTGAAAGATATTGATATTTGTCCCCTTTAATTGCTCGCAGGGTTTCAGACAAATTCATCTCATAGGGATAGAATCATAGAACAAAGCCCTCAAACAATAAATCTGATTTTCTTCATATTTTCTCTTGTGAAGAAACGTCTCTTTTATTAAGGGAATTTCGCTGAAACTGCCTAACAGTTATTTTACTTTTTATGGTTCACACCCATTGATCACAGCCTTATAAGATCTATAACAGATTATTAGTCTTAATTATAGACTTCAAACAACATAAGGCAACATCAAGTTCGAAGTGTAACAAATAATGACTTTTGTTCGGTTGTTCCTCTTCTTAGGTACATACAAGTAGGAAATGCAGTGGCTGTTCCTGTTGCACGAGCTTTGGGGTATTGCTTGGCAAAGGCGAGCCTAGGTGAGGTTGATGAAGGGCCTCTATTGATGCTGCCAAGTAATTTTCCTCTGATGCAAGACCTTTCATCTCCTAGCATTTCTCAGGATTAGCTCATGCTTCTTCAGTGCTTACAAAGTAGTAGAGTAGTATTCAACAAACTGCAGTATTCTGAGCTGTCAGTTTGTATGATGTTGAGTATTGTTATTGGTTGATCTCAAACTCTGCCAATTTGCCAAACATCTGTTATTGAAACATCTATCTGTCAAGTGTCAACATATTGCGTGTAGAAGCAATATGATTCCACTTCAACTCTTCCTGAATTCATTGAATCAAGAATTTGGTAATTAATCCCTCTATGTTCATTCTTATTTGTGCACCATTTGAGTTCATCTGTTCATGTAGTCACTGCAATTGCTCTCCATGTTTCCTATTTGTGCAGTTTTATTTGTATTTTCAATGAGGCTTTGAAGTACCAGACAGACCTGGTATTTGTACAATTTTATGTTTGTGCATTCAAACTTTTTTGGTGGTTTATGTGGTCATATTGAGTGTTGTAGGAGATCTATACTCGTGATATATTCAATGATATTTTAAATTTGATGAATTTTGTTGGAGAGTTTTTGTGGTTGTAAGAATTGAGAAACGGTGGCCTTTTAGACTATCAGTTGATACAATGTAAATTACAAAACATCTGAATTTGGGTTCGTTTACAGAGACGAAAATAATCACAAATTCACACAAAATTCAAACATTATAAAGTAAACCATCATCTCCAATTCACACAAAACAAACATCAAAAGCTTCCTACAAAATCAAGCCCCTCTATATAACAAGACATCATTTAAAAGCCCAAAAGTTAGTTACCTTATTAACTATCAAGCACATTTAATAAACCCAAAGATTTACCAAAAATGGTGATCACCGTCTAGCGATCAAGGGGAACCAACGCTCATGAATGGAGGTCTGATATGAAATCATGAACACAAGGAAGATGAGGAGCATCCCCACACCCCAGGGGGACCCACCGGCCCGATGTATCGACCCCTGCTCAGGGAGAGGCAGTGCAAAGGAGAAGCGATCGGCGCCTGAAAGGCAGTGCAAAGCCAGGAGCAGGAGCACCGGGAACAACATGAGCATCAGCTTCACCTGGACCATGAGGTCCTCGAAAACCGACTCGTAGTTGACGTACCATGAGAACCCAAGCAAGAAGAGCAGCACCATGAGGACGAAGCATAGCTGCATCGGAGGTGGGGAGAGGTACTCCGTGTACCAGCTGTTGTACCTATATCTTGACATGGATATATGGTTGATTGAGGTTGGAAGAGCGGTCGACTTTTAACTGACTGGTCGTAGGTGAAATGAGATGGGTTGAAGACGAGCTGGATCACGTGAAGAAGGGCAAAGTAGAGGCACCAAGAGAGCCGGGAATCCGAATAAAGAGTTGTGGAGATAATGATTTGTAGTTTGGAGTGTTTAGTGTGAGATGTGTATGTCTGTGGTGTGTAGCTAGGGTTTATATATACATGGGAAGCCACCAAGATGAATACTATGAAATAATAATTAAAATTCAAGATTATAATCCAATTTGCAATGTAACAGTAGATTAATAAGCTAGTATGATATTTGGTAAATCTAGTTGTTAAGGTCCGTAATTAGTGAAAATTTGTGAATAGAAAATCAAAAATTATGATATTAAAACTTAAAGCTCGAAGAAGTTATTGATTATGCCAAACAGAGCCGAAGTGATCACCATAGTCAATAACTTGTAGATTCCCAACCTTTTGTGGACCTCTTTTTATTGTGGGTCGCTAATTAAGAAAGCTAGTTACTTTTGGCTTATAAAATCACAAAGGATGGGGCACAATTTAGGTTTGCTATTAATTTATAAGCTAACAAGTGTCAATATTGACCGATCACTATCACTACCTAACTGGGGGCACAATTTGGGGGCGATTATTCCAACCGAGTATGATTTGTTCATATTTAGCTCATTTAGAAACGAGCCGAAATCGAGCTGATCGAGTCTAAATTTGAACCCGAGTTTTAAAATGTGCTCATATTTGACTCGTTTAGAAAATTAACGAGTTCGAACCGTGTTTTTTTTCTAGCATTAAACAACCTTATTTGCTCCTAACATAGTAATTTAAAGAAATTTTTTAGAAGTTTCACAAAATTTGAGCGAACTGAGCTTTAAGTCGATCTTAAAAATGTGTTCATACCTGACTTGTTTAGAAAATGAATGAGTTCGAGCTACTCGCCTCATATAACAGCTAATTAAAACATTAACGTGGCGAAAGATTCATTTACCCCCCAATCCATATAATATATATAGCTTTCTTCTTTTGTTGAAAGTATACTATGTTTATCTCACACCAAAAATTTAAGTTGGAAAATTATTTCTTTTATTGTTAACTAATTTTAAAGAGAAACATCTCTGAATTTATATATTGTACTCTTTGTTCATGATTAATCCGTTATTATATATATACACTGTATACACACACAAAAATTAAGATATACTATGTTGTTATGTTTCTTAAAATGGGCATTTTATGCAATTTTCCGTACAAAGAATATAACGCTAACTTTAGTTAGTAGGGATGAATATATCATGAAAGGTACCCATTCGGTTTTGTGATGGGGATCGAACACAATGCATATGCACCCAATTCAGGCAAAGCTGATAAGAATCCAACGCAACATACCAAAACCTAATCAACGGTGTCGGTCGAGTTGAGATCTCCTGTTGTAGCCAATAGCTGCATGCCACGTGCTGCCCAATCTATCGACGCAAAACGTGTAATGAAATCCCATTTTTGAAAAGAAAGAAATCGTTAAGTTGTGGTTCCACGGGACTATATTCTTCACAAGTGTCAATCCATTTAAGTTGTGGTTTCAAATTGTTTGTTGATAAAAAAAGAAGTTCTAATTAACTTGTAAAGTATTGACCAATCAATTATTGTTGGGTTTCCCACCTTACACAAATGCTAATATCAAGTAAATAGTAAATGCTAATAGTGAAACTTAATCTTTTAACCTCAAGATAGGTAAGCATAAAAAATTGTTTTATCCACGTCACGAGAATAAGAGGTCATTCTGAAGGCAGGAGTGGTTTACGAGCTCGGTTCTATATCATGCTCTGAGACTCCGATTTCCCCTTATTGATTGAGAAGCGAGTGTTTGGAAGGGTCTACAATGGAAAAAAAAGGTCATTTATCGTATGACTTGCTGCTCGACGGAGACTTCAGATTGGGAGAGTAATAAAACATTAATTGGAAGGGTGCGGAAGCTGGCCTAAGCCCGTTGTGTAGGAAGACGGAGGAACAGAAGAGCACTTGTGGTTCCAATGTGAGGTAATCATGGAGGCCAGAAGGGGCGTCTAGCGTTGGATCGGCCTCCCGAACCGACTGGGGGCGCGCTGAATGGCTTAGGTGGTTCGAGAGTGAGCAGTCCAAGGTGAAGAAGGGAGCACAATTCCGATCCAGACTCATAGTTTTCCTTGCGTTTATATATTATACTAATTGGATGGGCCAGAATGAGTTGTTATTTGGCAATGTAGTTTGTAAGTCGAAGCAGTGGACAAAAAAAAATTATTGAAAATTGTGAAACTCTGATCTCCGTGAGGTGTAAAAGGCAAAACACCCGCGGAGTAGGTGTGAGTATGTCGTATCACTAAGTAGCGAGAGGGGTGGGAGGTACAGTACTAGAGATTATAAGTTAAGAGAGGAATATGAGATTTATCCAATCATTTTTATTTTTGTGGATCGGATTCACATTGTTAGAGATTGAAGATTGGTCACCCTCCTTTTATATATTTAGATCTTCTTAGATATACAGATTTACCTCTTAAAAAAACAAAGAATAAGAGGTCATTGTCGAAATTTATGACAGCTCAATCTGAATTGGAGGTGTTGTGCAATCACTCATCTTGCACCTGTACAGGGCCGACTCCGAGTTGAAGATTTAAAACTTAAAAGGGTTTGAAATCTTTTAATTAATTCGACGCCCTCCCTTTTAGAGCTCGTTTGGTTGGCAACCTAAAAACCCAGGAAGTATAACTTCCCAGGGAGTAGAAGGAATTCCTGTGTTTGGTTGGTGTTTTTGAAATTAAAAAACACAGGAATTCAACTTTCCGGGAAGTTGAATTCCCCCAAAATGAAGGAAGTTCACTTACCTAGTCTCTCCTAGGTAAGTTCAACTTCCCCATTTTTAACTTGAAAATTTCCATTTCCTACATTTAATCTCCTAGAATAAAAAATCAACCAAACATATTTTTAGAATTCCCGTCAATTGGAATTCCCGGGAATTCAATTCCCATGAAGTAACTTCCCGGGAATTTCAATTCCCACATTGAACCAAACAAACCCTTAATCTTACTACGATATTGTGATTGATTTGTATGGGCTAAATCCAAGACTATGGCTTCGGTATGTTATAAAACCTTGTATGGGCCTTGTTAATTCAGCCAATCTATAGCCCAAATAAATAATGTAGCCCACATGACATGGGCCCAATATGTTAACAGTCATCTTAAATCTTAATCCGGATTCAGATTGTACTCCGTAGTCCGTATCAAATATAGTTGCCTTACAAAATATATATACGATACACCGTTAATTAAAACATGTTATTTTAGAAATCTACACGTTTTTTTTATAAAAACGATAAAAATACACTTATAATCCTAATTATTACTCTATTTTTTACTTTCTTGAAAACTACAACTAGCATCTATCTAATCATTACAAGAGCAATTTTGTAACGTAGATGACAAAATACCTAAAATGACATATTTTTGTAACAAGATTTTCATTCTAACTTGACATGTTTTTAATTAGCGGATGGAGTATTTGATTTTGCAGCTATCAGAAAAGGATGATTCAAACTCGTAAACTATTAGTCATTACAAGTCATTTTTACTAGATAACCTAATAAGACTTGACTAATTATCATTATCATTTTTCTGAAAAAGAGAAAAAACAACTGAGGATATCCTAAAAACATTGCCTTGGATTATAAATTTGGCAAAACTAATTAATATAAAACTAGTACAGTGTTTATTTTTTAAATCATAATAATATCAAATTAATATTGTAAAATTTTAATAAAAGTTAGTGTAAAATTAAAAATGTATAGTTTTATTGGTTGAAAAAACTACAATTAATGTAAATTATTTCGGGTTAGTTCAGCTGGAAAGGACCTACGGGAAGTACCCAAAGGTCCTGGTTCGAATCCCGCCCCGGGTGGCCATTGGATGGTTTACGGTTTACCTAGTTGCCAATCTTTTTTTTTTATTTGTCAATTTTTTCCATCTACCGATCGAGCCTGTTTAGTGTGAAAATTTCCCTTTTTAAAATAAATAAATATTTTCTAATTTTTTTTTAGAGAAGCTATCTAGCTTTAGTGATAGTACTATAAATTGCATGCATTATTAATTGTTCATTTATTTATGACATACTTAAAGTTGAAGAAGGTGGAAGCATTATAATTAGCATTCAAATCATTAATAAACAAGTGATATTGATAGATTGAAGACAATGTAATTTTCTACTTATTTTATGGAGTATTTCAAGTGTGCTCGGCTCAACAATTCATATTCCGAATATTATTAAAATATTTTATATCCATTTTAAAGAAAACACCTTAGAGGACAATTTTTTTTTTAAGAAAACAATGTCACCTTAAGCATTTTAGTGTCCGCTTTTAAAAATTACCCTTATAATAGTATTTTTCAAATAAATGGAAAAATGAGTGATATTTTAAGACAAAATGACATATTTTAATTAATAGATGTAGTAATAAAGATTTATAAGAACAATTTTTTAATCCAAGGTTTATGAGAATATTACCTAGCTAATTAGGATTTCCTCCCGCGTATAATTAATGCAAAATATATTTTTTTATCAGGTAAAAATTTGAGAGTTGTTTGATAAAGGCTAGTGTGATCATTTAATCTTTACCAATATTTTGAATTTCTGCTTCTTTAAAACATCCGCATCGGGGAGCAAAATCATCCTTTTTTTATTAAGTATTTAGTGGGTTGTCAATTGTCTTGTCATTAGACCTGAGCATGGGCCGGGCCGGGCGGGCTTGGGCCGGGCCTCCGACATTTTAGTAGCCCATTGTACCGGGCCGGGCTTGGACCAGACCCGGTTTTTGGGCCTACTACCTTGTCCAAGCCCGCCCGGGTTGGCGGGCCGGGCCTAGCGGGCTTTTGTTTTTTTTTTTTTTTTAAAAAAATGATTTGGGACGGATGAACCCTACCCGATAATATAACTGGTTATGTAACTAAAATATCCTTTTAGCTAATATCCAAGAAGCAAAATCAATTAAAGACATAATACATATAAATCTACATATACTTTTTTTATATATTTTATGGGTTTTCTTATATATATATATATATAAAAGACTACTATATATATATAAGCCTACACAATTAATATACCTACACTGTATAATATACTGTATATTAACATATACATACGCACTGTAGCATATATAATTTGCATTATGTACAATTCAACATATACATATACAGTGTAATATATATAACTTGCATTATGATAAAAAAGATATAATAATATAATTATATATATTTATAATTATATGTATAATATTAAAATATTAAATATATACCGGGCCGGGCCTACCGGCCCGCTTGGGCTTTGTACTCTGCCCAAGCCCGGCCCGGTGGGCCTACCGGGCCGGGCCTGCCGGCCCGCTTGGGCCGATTGTTCTACCCAAGCCCGCCTTTTTCCCCGGGCGGGTTAGCCCAAGTCTGCTCAGGTCTACTTGTCATGTACAGTGGCGGCCGCAGGAATTACCGGAGGGGGGTGGGGGCGGAATTTTTCGGGGGGAATTTTTTTTTCTCTCAGTATATATATTTAAGAATTTTTTTTAAAATATATTGAATAAAAGCCATAAATTATGGTATATTAAAAGAAAACCATAAATTATGGTATATAAATATGATATTTTATTTAAAAAATTATACAATAATTTAATAATTTATATATATGTGTGTACTTGATTAAGATTTTTTTTTAATATTGAAAGAAAATTAAAATTTTTTTAAAGAATTTGTCATTGGTAAATAAAAAAATGATAGGATTTGAAAATTATGACAAAAAAACCTCATAAATTGTGGTTTAAATATGACATTAATAGTAAAAAAAATTCATATGAATAAAAAATTGAAGATTTTTAAAAAATATATGTGTAACATAATGAATTATTTATGAAAATATTAACAGAAAAATATAAAATTTGATTTAAATATGACATTTATAGTAAGAATAAAAAATAGTGAAAAAGGAGGAACGAATGAGACTTGAACCCATGACCTCTTGGTTAACTTAAACTTCCTTCCCTCCTTTTACCAACTAAGCTAGATAAGTTTTGTGTCCTCTTTCACACTTTTTTTTTTAAAATCTTTTTACCTATTTTTTTTTTAAATACTACGAACTTCCGTCGCCGGAGGGTGGGGCAGCCCCCCCCCCCCTCCCCCGCGGCCGCCACTGGTCATGTATAGGATTGTAGATGTATATGTATTATTAGTATATATACCCTTAATTGTAATTGTGAGAGTTATACAATCAATAATCAAACCAATTACTCTTTACTCTTCCTCTTAACCCTTACTCTCTCTTAAACCCTAAACTCCTTATTACCAAATTCCTTCCCTAATCTGTTATTAATCTCTCTATCTTTCTCATAATCCCTATTAGGGATATAACATGGGTTTATACGCATTTGCTCGAATAAAACCATTTTGGGACTCACACCGGTCATGAGGTGCTTGAACAATCAACCATTTAAATTCGCTCTATCTATCACTTCCGAGCAAAATTTGCTCAGCTAATTGCTTGAGCAATTAGTGGATTTGCCCCCTTTTCTTTCACTTATATAAAGTATTTTTGACCCAGTTGCTTGAGCAATGGGTATGTGCAAAAATCGTTTCATTTGGGCAAAATTTACTTAAAGCAAAATTTACTTTCATGCTCACTATTTACTTGAGTAAATTCAATTTATAAGCGCGGATGATCTAAGTACTTAAAACAACAACAACAACAAGTCTAACATATACTGTATAAGAGTAAAGTCTTAGGAGTCACGTTGTAAGTACACTCCTTTTTCTTTACTAGGTCGAGAGAGTATATGAAATATATTAATTTTTTAATTAATTAATTTATAAATAAAATAGATTTTTATTTGATTAGTGAATTAATCGATCAGTCAGAACTCATAAGATAGTACTAGAGTAGAAACTAACACATATGGATGATTTCAATCCTACAAACTAATTACCTCAAATAAAAATCAATTAAATTGACACAAATGTATAGCTTCTTGATCGAATCTCTATGTCTTGGGGCTTTCTAAAACATGTGAGATCCATCGCCTAAATTCAACACAACTCATTTTTCGGATGTAATAGTTTTGGGGTGAGGGGCCAGCCTACATTACCCTACCATCATATTCATATATGATTCCCTTCAATTAAGGCTACTATTAGTAATTAATAGTTTTGGCTGACCATTTTTTAAGGATTAAGGACATCATAATTTATATTGTTACTAATTTACTATGCTAAAAACATCCCCATTAATTGGGTACTATTAGTAATAATATAAATTAAGATGCCAAAAAGCCACCATTAGAAATCAAAACTTATTTAACGATGACATGTAGTGACCAATAATATGGAAAAAATGATCATAGATAGTTTGATCATATATGACATGTAATTTCTAGCTGCTATAAGGGGCAAGATAGTCTTTTCATCTTTGTACAGCTAGCTTGAATAAGGGGTGAGTTTGGGCGCCAATTCGGTTAAGAAATTTAGTTGTAACAAACTGACCTTGGGAGCTCAAATGGAAGCTCTGGATCTGTGATTGAATACATCCAGTTTTGTTGATTTTCGATTGATCTCTATTGTTCAAAAATAGATTACGAGTTCGAATCTCTCCTCCCCCAATATCATAATGACTTAAGTATCTACCTTTCAAAATATATATATATATCTCAAAACTCAATTTCTACTCTTTTGTTTTCCTCCTCCTCCACCACCTCCAAATTTCAAATTCCTTTTCTTGCATCTCACATTTCCTTCCACTTTAAATACCTCCACAAACCCCCATCCCCAAATTCAATCAATTCAAATCAAATTAATTCACAAAAATGGGAACCCTAATAGGCCACGTGGCACCCGGGCTCGGGTTCTTCCTGATCGGGCTCTGGCACCTCTTCAACCACACCAAGCTCTTCGCCCTCACCGGCCCCAGCTACACCTCCCCGCCGTGGTTCCCCGCCGCCCCCCTCCGCCACCTCGAGCTCTACCTCATCCTCCTCGCCTCCTCCATCTCCGTCTCCATGGAGCTCTTCATCGGCCCCGATCGCCACACCCCCTTCGCCCCCGACGGCACCATCCCCTCCAACCACCTCCACAACTTCGAGCACTCCTCCATCTCCCTCTCCTTCTCCGTCTACGCCGCCTCCGCCCTCCTCTTCGACCTCTTCCTCCCCCGCCGCTTCCGCGCCGCCGCCAACAAGATCCTCCAGATCGTCGCCGGCATCGCCTTCGCCCAGCAGCTGCTCCTCTTCCGCCTCCACTCCGCCGACCACTTGGGGGTGGAGGGACAGTACCATTCGCTCCTGCAGCTGGTGATCGCCACCGCGCTTGGGACCACGCTCCTCGGCGTAGCGTGGCCGGGAAGCTTCGCCGTGGCCTACACGCGCTCGCTGAGCGTGCTCCTCCAGGGCGCGTGGCTTATGATGATGGGGTTCATGCTGTGGACCCCACGGCTGGTCGCTAAAGGGTGTTTTATGAACCATGAGGAGGGGCACGTGGTGGTCAGGTGCGACGGCGAGGCCGCTCTCCGCCGCGCGAAGGCGTTGGCGAATGTCGAGTTCAGTTGGTTCCTTATCGGCCTTGCTGTCTTTGCGACGTCGTTTTACTTTGTGATGATGTGGCTCTATGGAGGTGATGACGTGGATTATCTCGCTGTGGATCAGGAGGAGGTGGATGTTGAAGCGCAGCGGATGAGTAAGTTTATGGGTGAAACGTCGCGTTTTAACCATGGTCGTGACTGACCATATGCAAAGATAAATGAAATGGGGGTCACAACCGTGACTATCCATTCCCTGTTGGCCTACCATTAATTACTTAGGGTTGATTTGTTAATAAAATTTTCACAAACTCATGTCTATTGAGGATCAAGTAAATTATGGAGTACGTGGAAGTTTTTTTTTTTAATTAAAAATATCTTGCCTAAGTATTTAAATTAGGGTATATCATAAGTTAGAGCTCATTTGGTTGCCAACCTAAAAACCTAAGAAGTATAACTTTCCAGGAAGTATAACTTTCCAGGAAGTAGGAGGAATTCCTGTGTTTGGTTGGTGTTTTTGAAATTAAAAAACACAGGAATTCAACTTCCCGGAAAGTTGAATTCCCCCAAAATGGAGGAAGTTCACCTACCTAGTCTTCCCTAGGTAAATTCAACTTCCCCCATTTTTAACTTGAAAATATCCATTTCCTACATTTAATCTCCTAGAATAAAAAATCAACCAAACATATTTTTAGAATTCCCGTCAATTGGAATTCCCGGGAATTCAATTCCCATAAAGTAACTTCCCGGGAATTTCAATTCCCACATTGAACCAAACGAACCCTTATATTGAGTGTTATAGAGAATCTGATCAATTTGTTATGGTTATTTGCATAATATTGACAGCGTTACAAGGGGTTTGGAGTTTGTTAAAAAAAAAAAGTGGGTTAAAAATGAAAATTATTTGAGATGCGCGCTTGGGTTTGGGCTTCATGACCCGGAGAATGTTAGTGGATTAAAAAAGCAATGCGAATTTATACTTTTTTTTTTTTAATAAGTGAATTTATACGTATTGATTTAAGTTTTTTGTGTTAAAAAAATTGATTTAAAAAAAAACTATAAAACTATATAGACAATATGATACCCCATCTAGATATGAGCATGGGTCGGACCTGCCGGGTCGACGGGTCGGCGGGTCAGGCGTCGTGATATCCTTGACCCTAACTCTGACCCTTCCAAACCACGGGTCAACGGGTTGTGGTGACCTGTCGGGTCAAGGGTCGCCCCTTTGACCCGTCGGGTCATGACATGTCATTTGATTTTTTTTTTAAAAAAGTTTGAAGTTTAAAAAAAATAAAAAGAAAAAGGAAGAAGGGCATGGGCCGATTTTCTAGTTGTTTACGTATCTCTCGGGAAAGAGAAATCAAAGCTCACGTAGTTCTTTATATTTGTTCTGATCCCTACTTACCTTATCCATGCCACGACTCTTCTCCTTGCTTTGCATCTGAGCTCATGACCATTGTGTCATCGTCGAATTCTTCATCCGAGTCTAACTCGATTAAGTGGTCATTATTTTGAATTCGCATCTCCGCTCTCTTCCAATCGTTTAGGCAAACTTGACCTAGAGTCTCAGGCAAGAGTTTTTATCTCTTCTCGCTTAATATTTGACCACATTGGCTAAAACGTTGTTCCACCGCTAGAGTGTAAGGAGCGGCGAATATTTGACGAGCAATCCCTAGATGACTCCGTCATTCTATAATGTTGAATTCCTCTTCCTTTTCACCTTGATTTTTTTTTTAAAAAAAAGATGACTGTCGGGTCAGCCACGGGTCAAGATCTGAAATACCCCAAAGTATTTTTGGGGATTTCGTTTTAAGAAAATATATATTTATATAAAAGTTCTTTTATTTTGAACTTAATAATGAGTTTTGAAAATTAAATGTACATAAAGTTTGTAATTATTTTTGACGCATTTCATTTTTATTCGTTTAAGTGAAATTTAATAAGTAAGTTATTTATTTTAAGTCATGTTATTTTAAAACAAGTTTGCACATTTTTATTCAAATAAAGAGGGATTTATCGTTATAACTTATTTTAATTTCCGTAAAATATATATATGTAATATAAGGTGATAATAAACCATTGTTGCATAAAATAAAATGTATTCAAATTAAATATTTTATTATTTTATTATTTAAGCTGTGTAGAATTTTAATAAATAAAATTTTCGGATAAATATAGGTATATGTATATATTATAAATAAGTAAAGGCTAAACCGGTTTTCTTTTGGGTTTATTTGAACCGAACCGGACCATTAGAAAATAAAAAGAAAATGGCTGAACCGAACCGGTTGGACCCTTCCCCTACCTCCAGCTCTCCTGCGTTTCACTGTTGGAAAGGGTGAAATTTTACCTCCCTCAAATCTCGCCCGAAGCTCAACGATTTTGTTTCTAGAAGGTTCCCTACTCGGTGAAGATTAGATTTATGTAACCAATTTGGAGATTCGGAGTCCAAACTCAACCGAACGAGCTTATCCCCAAAATCAAAGTTTTATCTAAATCGGCCAAATATGTTAGATTTTATTCAATTGATCAACTGGATAACTTTTCTATAGATTTGGGGTTAGTTTCTGAGATTCGATTCGATCCAATTCGGCTTCGTATGACATCGACTATAAATATAGGGTTCGGTGTTCTCCGAAATTCATCTCGTAGAGAAGAAATCAGAGCTTCTAGCCTATCCCATTGTGTTCTAAACCCTTCCAGGAACGTTTCCCCTCACAAAACATTCATAAACACATCCCGAATTCGAAAACCCCAAATCCACTTTGAACCTCTCCGTCGCCGGAGCCGCCTGGAGAGCTCGTCGCCGCTGCCGGAACCACCACCCTCCTCGGACGGAGCCACCATCGCCTCTGTCGAAGTTCCCGTACCGTGCCGAGCCACCGCCGCCGAGCCACCATAGCCAGTTGAGGAGCTGCTGTGTGAACGTAGTAGCAGTGACGGGAGGAGGAAGGAGGTGAACTATTTACACCAAAACCCCATAAGTTTTTATTTTGTTAAAATATGCCCTTTTTTCGGTTTTCAAAATTTCAGATTCTAACCCGTACTTTTATTTGGGCATAAATCGCTTTCAACTCCGTTAGATCGCCAAGAACCGTCAACCCTCACGCTCAGACGAGGGAATTCGAGTCCAACCAACCACTTAAGTCAAAGCTTGCAACTTCGGACCAAGGCAAGTGACTTTCCGAGCCTTTCCGCTCATTTCAGTGCTTTCGTGTCTAGTTGTTTTCTTTCCTTGAAATGCTTGCCAAATTAATTACAAATAAATTGCAATACATCTGCTTGTGTGATTTATTTAACATTCCGTTTGAATTTGGCAAGTATAATTGGGTGACCTTACAATAAGATAATAAGATAGTTACCCACCATTTATTTAAAGCATGATTTATTCTTGTTCTTTCATGCTAATTGGTTAAGTATGGAACATGCCTTTTCTTTTATGTTTCCATCCTTTATTTTATTTGCTTTCATTTCATTTGGCATCCATGTTACCTATAAATAACATGGGTTATTTTGTGTTATGTGATCACCTAGGGTGTCTTAATAAAATAGTTAACAATGTGAGGATGGTGTGTTACGATTGGAACTAAATTAAATCAAGATCAATCAAAGTAAAACGTATCAATCAATGCAAAGTCATGTGAACCTAGTAGGATACCAAGTTGTGTTTGAGCTCAAGTAAGATAGGTGGTGATATGAGACATGGCGCTCTCATCAAGACATAGCGTCTTATGTAAGTGATATGAGACATTGCGTTCTCATCAAGACCTAGCGTCTTATGTAAGTGATACGAGACATAGCGCTCTCGGTTTTAAAGTTTCATGAAACCCTTACACTTCCATGGAGGAGTGTGCCATTGTTGGTTTACTAGAAGTGTTTTGTAATGTTATGATAAAATATTTAATTTAATATAATAAAGTATCTCCCTTGTTTGACTAGTATAGTGAAGTGGTAAGTAATGTTTTGAAAAGTGTTTTCATGGTGATTACAATTAGCTTTGTATCATATTCCATCTGTAATCGGAGTATGGTTCCTAAGAGTGTTCGTCACTCGCATCTTTTGTTACTCAATCCTTATGGATTATCCGTGTCTCAGGAGTCGTGTTAAAATGTTTAGCCTTCACATAAATATTCTCAATAATCACATCTGGGTTTAGATTCATACCGTATTATGGTCACTGAGTTGGAGTCCAGAGAAGTCCCAGTTTTCGAGCCGTCATTTGCTAGTTCTTGCGAACTAACCGTCCTTTGTTTGGATGGCTGGTGTCCTTCATCGCATTCGGACGCCAGGCCTATTTGCGCAGGTTACGTGCTACGAGGTCGAAGGTTGGAATCAAAGTCGGAATCATCTTTAAAGTGTTTTAAGTACCCTGTTGAGGTCGTTTGATAAAGGTTTTGACCATTCTTGAATATTCTTTAAAGGATCATTTGCGAGTGTTGTTTTATTTGGTTTTATTTTATGTAATTATGTATTTATTTATTTATTAAATATAAGGCTTCCATTGCAGATCTCTTATTATCATCTTGTTTATGGGAGCATGGTTGCATGTCCCTATAAGCCTAAGGTGGTTACAAAGACATTAAAGTCCGCGTAATCACTGGCGCTGTGACATTCCCTTGGATCATAAAAGGGGGTGTTACAAGATCAGCATGACCCTAACCCTAACCATTGACCCGCCTCAACTCTGATCCTTGTCAACTCTAACCAGCCGGGTCTTTGACCCTTGACCCTTGCTCATGTCTAACCACATCTACTTTTCACATGACCTGCCATCAAAATATTTCACTGAAATATTGAGACGGAGGGTTGTTATTGAAATTTAGGGTATCATTTTTAGGTTAAGATGATTTGGATTGCATGGTTCTGCTTAGATTTGCAAACCGGAAGTTTGCAAATATCATAAGCAATTAAGTTATCACAAATAGACCTGGGCAAACGCGGGTCGGCCCGCCCGGCCCGTCCCGCCCGCCTGCTTTGTTGGACAGGTTTGGGTAGATGGAAAAGCCCAAGCGGGCCGCTAAGCCCGGCCCGCGCCCGCAACGGGTATGGGATTGGGTACCCGCCGTTTTTTTATTAAAATTAATATATATATATATATATGTGTGTGTGTGTGTAATATGTAATATATAATATTAATTATTCTTTTAAAAAACAGTAATTATGTATAATATTAAAGTAACTAACTATATATATATATAATGTTAAAAGCACTAACTTTACAATGTTAAAAAAACAGTAACTTGTTAAAAAAAACAGTAAGTACATGTATACATATATTAAAGTAACTATAAAAAATAGAAACTATAAATAATATTAATTATTCATTTTAATATATATATATATATATATTAAAATTTATTACAATAGGCTTAATATAGCTTTAATAATAAAAATTGATTAGGTTTGCGGGTACCCGCGGGCTACCCGCACCCGCATTCGTGGACGGGCTTGGACACGTCTTCCAACCCGTTAAGCGGGCTTAGCCCGGCCCGCGCCCGCAACAACGGGACAAAATCTCGGGTGAAGCCCGTCCCAAGCCCGGCCCGCGCCCGCGTTTGCCCGGGTCTAATCACAAATGACTGAATAGACATATATTATGTGTTATCTGTTAAATGTGGGTGTACATGCGCTAATCAATCCGTGCACACCAGTGGCGGAGCTAGAAAATATATTAGGGTGGACAACTTAGGAAAGTCAACGTGAGAATAAACAACTTTGTCGGGGATATTTTTTAAGAAATAAAATAAATTATATAAATATTGAGGAAAAAAACCCCTTAAATTATGGAAATTTTAATTTCATTCACTACTTTGCCTAATTATTCTATTCTAATTTTATTTAAATATATATAATCATATTCTAATTAAATTATAAAAATAAAATATTAATTATTAAATACTTAACCAGATTTAAAAATATAGTAAACACTAGACATGAGACAAAAAAATAAAAAATAAATGAGATCTCATGAATTAATGTCATTTTGAACATGAGAACTCGTGAATTAATGATACACTCCCTTACCACTAGACCAACTTGACATACATGCACACTAATACTTTCAATATGTATTTGTTTTTTCCAGTTTGGGGTGGGCTTGGGCCCATACAAGCCCACCCATGTATTCGCTAGTGGTGCACACAAGCCCATCCTAAAATCAATTGACATTAAAAGGAGGAGATGACCACTTATATATAAGACTTGGATTCCCTATATTTTTCATGTGAGATACTGTCCCACATCATATTCATAACACACCATCTTCAAGTGCAATTGTCTGACTATACATTATTTATCAGTTGAACTTGACGACTCAATACCTTAAGAGAGTCAACCAACTAGACCAGAAAGTCAAACCGCACTGTAACCCAGTCGAACACAACCCTGATACCATGTTAAATTAAGAAATTTCACATCAATCGAATATACGAAGAATAATAGATTACTCATTCTATTATTAATTGAGTTTTAACACATAAGCATCCATAGATATGATTTTTTTAAAGTCGTTAATTGCAGTTTGATAAACGCCCAGTTTTTGTTTAAAATCCTAACTTATTTAGTTTTGTCGAATTGGGCTTTCATCGAGCATAAAGATTTCGTCCAAATGGTAATTAATTACGATGGGATGTGGATTAAATTTCGAAATTTTCATTAAATATTTTGGTGTTACCTAGTTAAATTGTTGCATATACTTGAAGGAAGTAGGAAATTCTTTAGCTTGCATGTCCATTTCTTTTATGGGACAATTGGTTATATGTCTTTATAAACTTTCTCAATTAGTTATATATCCCTTGAATCTTTAAAATAAGTTATTTATCCCTCAAATAATAGAATGATTATTTATAAACCCAAATTACCATTTTCTTCAATGAATTGCAATTAAAATCACCCAATAAATTATTTTTTCTTAAAAAAACTACAGATTATAATTCCCCTTACCGCTATCTCCATTTCTATCTCCATCCAAAGTGAGAGGGGTACCGATATATATTCTCACTCGCTTAATCAAAGGAATAGACCGGTATCCTCCTTCGATCACCTCCATCTCAAGCTTTCCGGCCTTCACCTTCGGTCACGAAAGTCCCTTCTTGTACAATTGCTGAAACAAACTTGGTCCTTGGAGAATCAAAAATTCAAAACTCCTGTAGACTCTTCACGATTTCATCGGAGGACATGGTTGGGGTATTATGTTGGGAGGAGGCCTAGTGTCCTGGGAGAAGGAGAATGCCTTTCGAGGTCGTTGTTGGGACGGTTTTCGATCTCTTTTAGGTCACCGGAATTCAGAATCGATCAATTTAATTGTGTGTTTCCCTTCGTCTTTTGGGGATTCCCATGGATGAAACCAAGAGGTGAAGAAGAAGGAGAAGGGGAGAAATGGTGGGAGTGCAAGGAGGAGGAATAGGCAGGAGCAAAGCTTGCAATAATGATTTAGTGCAAGACCACATCAAGGTAGACAACCATGGATGCCATCGGAGAGGAGCTGTAAAACCCTTACTAATTGTTCGCCCCTAAACTTAATGAAATTTACGGAATTGTCCATTCCAGCCGTGATTTTAAATGTAATTCAGGAAGAAATACAATTTGGATTTATAAATAATTATTTTATTATTTGAGGATAAATAACTTATTTTAAAGATTTGAGGGATATATAACTAATTGAGAAAGTTTAGAAGGATATATGACCAATTGTCCCTTGTTTTTATATATAATGGCGTCTAATATAATCTATTATAGTACATACATATATACTAATTAATTAATTGGTACTGTTTTTCTGCTAGTATGAGACAATTTTCCCATCGATCAACATCACTTGAGATCTTGATTAGGAAGATTATAGACAATTTTCCCTCTCCATAATCAGTTTCATTATAATGTTGAATTTAATTGATTCTTAATTTATATCAACTTTATATATAGATTATATGTTGATCAAATTGATTTTCTATATTTTTTGGTATTGGTCATAATTTTCTATATTTTTCTTTTTTGGTTTTGACCAAACGATTTGAGTATTGTATAGCCATACAATATTTTAAGACCCCCATGAATTAAATTCTAAAATATTTTGAGTTATAAAATTAATTTTATTTGAACTCAAAGTCAAATAAGGTGTTGAAGAAGCTGGTGTGGGGAAATCACATCACATAGCATGTCCGTGCAAGTAATATAACTTGTGGTCAATTGAAGGGGTTGGTACAAGTTTAAGTAATCCATATCATACCTTATGTACTTTGCTTGATGCATCAAGTGTGTACACCTAACCACATTGCCGGTTTATCATTTAGCTTCTTACCCAATACAAGCCAAGCTTAACATATAATCTATATGTTCAATTGTTTGTGTTTTATTAGCAACTATTGTACAAAAGTGGAGCTAGGGATGGCAAGGAAGGCAATCGCTCCTTCTTGCCGTCTATGAGCCACATGTATGTTTTCTGTTTGATCGTTGATAGTTTCATTTTAATATATTACTATATTGTAGCACTCTCTTCGCATATTAGATATCGATATTGAGAGTGATTTATGTTCTATATGAGGGTAACAAGATTGAAATGGTATGATGGTTGTAGAAAGTAGCTAAAGCAATATCTTGAAAAAATACCCGCCTCAAATTTGATTATCGATGTTAGTTGTTCAGAGTCTCTTGGACTCCCGATAAGTAGGATTGCTATTCGAATCTAACAAGTCGAATAGTGGTTGCTTATATTCAGCTTCTTTAGAAACCAGCATAATTGAAGGCGAGTAAATTTGCACTCGAGCTTTAAAATGTATACATACTCGTTACGTTTAGTAAATGAACAAGCTTGAATCAAACTTTATTGGAGTTCAGAATAGCTCTACTCACTCATAACACATTAACTAAGAGAAAATTTTGTAAATCTTACAACATTTAAGCCTCAATTTGAACTAATCTTAAAAATGTCATCATACCCAACTCGTTTATCAAACGAGCGAGTTTGAATCGAGTTTTTTTTTAACCAATCCCGAATTAAGATCGAAGTACTCGGCTCATATAATGTCCTACAAGTAAGATTGTAACTTGTAAGGGCTGTTTAGAGTCTCGATCCCCAATAGGGATTGACCAGTAAGCTCAAGGACCTGCAAAATGACAATCTGCGGAAAATTCTTGGCTATTGTATGTAGCATATTAAACACGTTCATTCATCTTCTCCGTCATTTTCTCATCAGGATGTGTGTCATCACCTTATAAGGTTTAATGGCTCATTGAGAAAAGTCCAATATTACAAATTTACATAGCAGTTACAACCTAGCCCACATCCCATAAGCCCATATGATGGCCATATCCATGAAGAAGATGACAGAAAAAATATCGGCCAAATTGCAGAAAAATAGTCCACTTTGTTCAAAACCACCCATTAAACACATAATTAAAGTAAATCACTCATTAAAACCTAAAAATTTACATAGAACTACCCATCATTCAGATCTAGTACCGTTTCAATTAAAAATACAAAGTCGGAGTTGAATCCAAAATCATCGGGCGAGGAAACGTACGTAGCTCGGTGATTCAAAACAACGACATAAGATAATAGTGCACAAATTACAACAATTATCATGAAATTAACAAATTAGTCCAAACCCCTATTAATCTAAAGAATTGCAAAGAATAGCAAAAAGAGAATGAGTTGAGTATTGTTGAATGACATACAAAAGAACTTCCAATGTTTTAATTAGGATATTGCTGTTATTTTCTGCATTTTTTAATCAAAACGGTACTACATCTGAAGGATGGGTGGTTCTATGCAAACTTTTGGGTTTTAATGGGTAATTTGGTGCAATTATGTGTTTAAAGGGAGGTTCTGAGCAATTCGGGCTATTTAAGAGGTGGTTTTCTGCAATTTGGCCAAAAATATCCAGTGATGCGATAAAACGGCACCGTATCAGCTGAAACAGATAAAAACAACGTCGTTTTATGAGACCTCAACCAATCTTCTCAAATCTCCTAATCTAAAACAAACTGAGCCAGACTCTGAGAGTGAGACACTTCACACTTCGATCGATCGACCGACCCCATTGATCCTCTCCGATTCATCAACGATGATTGAGATCGTCTTACCTTCAGTTCAAAAATCTGCGCCATTGACGACCACACCATTCCATTCAGCTCCGCACAATCACCTCCTCCTCCTCAATCCCAACACCAAATCGACCTTTCTCGCGAGAAATCTCTTCCATGGCTTAGCGAATGTGCAATCTTTCACCCAAATCGCCTTCCTGCAGCTCAGAAAGCCTCGCGGAAAAGCCTCGCAGTTCACCTCTAGCCCTCGCGCGTCGCTGATTGAGAGTCCTGTTCTGTGGGCTGGTAGGGTTTGCGTTTTCTACATTCTCTTGAAGTCTGGCTTGGCTGGCTCTTCATCCAGCCCCATTATTTCTTCTTCTGCTTCAGGTTTTTCCCCCTTTCCATTTGATTGTTGGATTCCTGGATAAAATCACGGACTTGTAGCTTCCAGTTTTACCTGTTTGTGTTAATTGATGTTGTCTGATATTTTGCAGATTTGGAGAGTGGATTTGCCGATTTGGGATTCTCTAAGTGGCTGAGTAGCTTCCAGAAAAATCCAGGTACCTTTAACTTGTTACAATGACTTGTAAAACATCAACTGTTAGAACATTTAGGGCGTCTTTAGTGTACGGGAAAAGCTATGCAAATCAAACCTAGATTTAACAGTTTTAACACATGAGCTCATACTCATCTTCAACTTCCTGTTTGGAGGATTCCGAAAATTTGAAGCTTACAAAACATCAACTGTTAGAACATTCCAAGCATTGCCTAAAGTTATACCAAACGATCCCTTAAATTGGTGAACAGCAAGATAATAGCTTATAGCTGCCTGATTTTGATGACTTCTATATTCATTTCAGAGTAGGCCGTTCATTTGTGCTTGATTTCTTCAGCAATTTCATGCACTATTTTTCATTCATACGGATGCACAATGTACTTTCTGTGGATTTGTGAAGAACACTAATGATCTATGGACATTAGGATGAAAGATTTGGTTTGAAATACAATCTGATTCACGGTTTCAATTTGGCAAAATGGTGCTATGCTATTGTTTTGCATGAAGCTTAGTTTATAGTTTTGAATGGTGTGAAATTACTTTGTTGCTTTCTGAATATTGTTAGAGAAAGAAGCTTCTGATAGAAGGAGATTGGTGAGTAAATGGCATCCAACCACAAAGGGGACCCTTAAGAGAAATTACAGGGTACGTTCCAAATCTGAAGGCAAGCGTCTTCTCAAAGCTGTAGCTGCTTTGCTTTCCGAAGATGACCACTTTGTAGATGCATCCTCCCACAAGGTAAGATGGTTGCCCTTGTCACTTATTGTTAATCAGTTATCACCTTTTGGAGGGATTTTAAGCTTCTTGTTGGTTAGATCACAAGAGAGTATTTAAAATGAGTGATAAAAAAGCATAAATTCACCTCCATTGGCTGGCATACGGAACCAAAATCAAATTAGATCCAAAATTTTCCACAATTTGCATAGTGGGACACTCTTGTTGGAGCTGTTAGCCCCCTTCACGTCTTGCTTTTTAGATGTCGATATAGACTTGATGAAAAATGAGATATCTCAGCCCGTCAAGTCCATTTTGCAAAATGGAAGCCTTCACTTTTTTCCGTAACACTTGTTTATCGTACAAGCATTTGCTGCTGATGGGAACTTGCTCCCAACTAAGCTCGTGGGATATGCTGCCTAGTTAAACCTGCCATTTTCCTTCGTTCACTTGTTTGAATCTAGTAGTATTCCTACTGCCTTTTGTGTTGTTTAATGTTGACACTTTTTGATCCGGTTCTTACAAAGATACTCGTGTGCAGGGTTGCCAGATAAGGAGGGAGAGTGCACACGGAGAGAGTGTTTGCTGCAACAACGTTAGGGCTCTATTTGACGAACTCCCTACGCCACACCTTATTGTCGAGATAACAGCATTTCCGGCTGGACCTCTATCTGAGAAAGATTACACCAAAGCCGAGAAGCTGGAAAGGGTTCTTAGATCCAGCCCCTCTGTTTGATCTTAGCTTTGAAAACTTGCTCATGTCTCTTTTCTCGGTGCAATGAAGAGCAAATCGACTTTTGACTTGTACATATTTGAATGGCAACTTCAAAGGTGTTTTTAATTTTATCCCTGGTAACCATGTGAAGTGAAGTATCAGATCCATGGTTTAACCATTTGTCCTTCAATCTCCTTGAATCTCAATTGGAACTTGAACTATCTACTTTTGAGCAAATACACTGATCATACCATTTTCGGAAAAATAGATTACAATAGTAATAATAAGGATGCCAACTGCAAGCCAAAAAAAATTTCTAGTCCAAAGCGATTCTACTCAACAGTAGATGATACAAGATACCATCTGAGTTCAGAACAGGAGCAAAAGTTTTAGAACTGTAAAACTAGAAACTACAACCTTCTGGGACCTTTATAAGACCCAACTATCTTCTTCAGCATTGAAGCAAATTTCACCACTCATTTCACACCAACAGATGCCATCAAGTCATCGTACTCTGGATCACTTTCCTGTCTGCGGACATTTCCAAGGTTTCCTCCCTGATTTTGAGGCACAGAAGTAGGAGAGAATGGATCATAAACTTGCGGCCTACCAGCAGACATGGGATGATTGTTGCCAAAACTCTGATTCGGGGGGAAGGGATTCCCAGGCCGTGCGAAAGGCGGTGCTAGATGGCCTTGCTGAAATGAGGCTGAATTCCCGGGCTGGTGCAAGAAAGGAGGACCTGCACTTGGAGGAGGAAACGAGTGGTGATGCCTAGGACCCATATGGGCATTCATATGTGAATGTGGTATCTGATTAGGGTTCCCCAAATGTGATGGAGGATGTTGCAGACCCATCTGGTTTCCCATTGGCGACCTTAGAGGAGGAGCTTGCATCAGAGATTGTGAATTTACACCTTGCATAGCCGGTCTAAAAGACGGAGCTGCAGGAGGAAGCTGCAACCCCGAAAGTGGGGCACCCTGTAGTCCTGATTGACTGCTAGGTCTTGACGCAGGATGATTAAACATGTCAGGTCGGTGAGGCTGATAGGTGAAATCTCCAGCATTGGTTTGCTGAGCACCAGGAGCCTGACCACCCATGGACCTTAGTGGAGTGAAGCTGGGTGCAGGAATACCTCCAGGGCCATGCCCTGGCATACCAGGTTGCATTGGGCGAACTGTAGGTGGTCCTGGTCGTGGATGTGGCGAACCCAGTGAGGTATGATTTGGTGAGGTTGGTACTTGGCCAAAGTGCTGAACCAGCATGGATGCAGTAGGTTGATTTTGTGATGACATAGGGACGGGTCCATGTAAGGGTCTTGGGGGTAGGGATGTAGATGATCCAGGAAAGGGCCCATGTTGTGGGGGAGGAAAATGAGGACCAGATGCCATTGAAGTAGATGTAGTTCCTGAAACTGGAGGAGCCATTTGCGAAACACCACTGGGGCCCATAAAAATTGAAGTGTTCATAGGGGCACCACTCCATCCTGAATTCCCAGCAGGAGTTACTGGTCTCTCAGGTAAATAATGTCCAGATGGAAATCCAGATATGGAGTTGGGTATGGAAGGACCAACTGGCCCTGGAACTCCAGGGAGCTGATGACCGGAAAATGGAGATGCAGCTGAATTGTTTGGTGGGTTATATTGGCCTGAAAGATGTGGCATGGGTGTGAATGTGTTTGGAGAACCCTGCAAAGGTGGTTGTGGCCTAGGTGGCACAAAGTTTGAGTTGAGCGGAGCTGAACCAAATGGAGGCGCATTACCAGACCTAGGAGCAAAAAAGGAGGGCATGTTTGATGGATAGAAAGGGTATGGTGATACAGTAACAGAATTAGATACACTGGGCAAAGAAGGATTAGGAGGGTGAACGAAACCAGGTGTTGAAGACGGGCCCATCTGGTGCCACGGACTTGGATTTGGCTGAACGTTTCCATGTGAAGTTGCCACAGAACCTACTGATCCCTGGTTATGCATTGCTGCACTAGTTAAGGGGTCAATTCCTGCAGCTTGGCTATTGCTGACAGTTTGCAAATCATCTCTAAGGTCAGAAGATGCAGCGGCAGCGGCAGATTTGCCCTGAAGAGGTGTAGAAAGAATGATTTTATGCTTCATCAGAGAGCAGTAATTATCGATGTTGAGGCAGTTCTATCAAGAGTAGCAGCAGCAGCAGTAGTCATTATGTAAGAGACATTTTGATGGATTTAATATAATAACTACACACGCCAGAAAGAAACTTACCGAAAAAGACGCTACTAGCAGTTCTATCAAGACAACCGCAGCATCAACTTTCTCATACGAGTCCGCAGATACTAGAACATGTAAATCATTGTAACTTAGAAGTTCGCTTGCATCAGATGCTGTAACTTCTGCCTGTTTATGTAACACACAAGACATTTTGTCAAGGGCAGGTATCTAAATTATCAAAGTATATCTGATGCAGTAACAAACAAATAACCTTCTTTCCACCCTCTATCTTTGTGCCATAAACTCGCATTACAGCTCCCGTTTCCTGTAAACCACAACGATCAAGAGCGGTCAAAATAGACTACCTAGGTTCGGAAAATGTGAAATGAAGCTCAGGCTAATAATACCTTTTCTACTCGCTTCTGTGTGTCACTGGAAGGACCAAATACCAGGCAAACAAAATTGTATCCAGCATCTTCCTTGATCTACAGAGATTGAAATTACCACAACATCAAGAAGGAACAAATGAATGTCATCAAGCATAAAAAGAATGGTTCATAAAAATGATATTTGTGAAATTGAGAACACACGCATGAAGCAAAGAGCAAAACTTACAGGTAAAGGAACCCTAGCTTCTCTTGTTATAGGCTTATAATCTGAAGGGACCTTGTAGCCTGGGTTGAACTTCAATATTTCACCTGTAAATCATAATCATCACCCCCCTGACTTTACATGGAATATTAAAAGAAGAAGCAAATATCAGTTGAGTATAAAATATACCAATTGCTTCCTGCTTTTCCAGTTCCAGAAGCTGAGATTTCTGTACAAAAAGGAGCACATATATCCAAATGATAAACAAGGTTCACATAGATGAATTGATTAAAGGAGAACTGGAGAAGCCAAAGCAACTTAATCCAACAAAAGTATACCTTATCTTTTGTAGACTGAGAGGAATGCTCCTGTTCTGGAACATTAACAGATGCTGTTGACAATTTCTCATTTCCACTCGTCAATGATCCCGATTCCAATAGTTGTGTAATTTGATCAACTCTAGTCTGCCCAAAATTTTTACCACCACACAGGTAGTAATGTCACTTAGTTGCACCTGGAATTGGAAGCTTCCATGTGAGCAGTCACAAGGAAGAGACTGAGATTATAACACCCAGTCAGGAAGGAACTTCATTATGCCACATTGCCACCATGTGTCATGACTCATGAATCATGTTCCTCCCCACTGCTGTTATAATGCTTTCAACTCAATTTTGAACTTCTACCCCTCCCCTCACCCATTAAAAAAATCTCAAAAAAATCAACTTCCAAATCCATTTTTTCTCCTAAAAATTGTGTAAAAGAGCAGAGAGACATCAAATTCACTTATAAGCAAGAGTTTCAAAATACAAATGAAACAAGAAAAAGTCCCCCAAGGTACCTGATAGGCTAAAGCTCTTCCTCTTCTTACAGTAGCATCTTGTGCAAGATCAGGACCCCATTTTGTCTTCCTCTGTATCGTCTGCTTTGTGCTTTCCTCATTCACTTCACTACCCTCTGGCTTCTTTACACCTTTAAATGCAGGAACCAGTGAGCCCGATAATTTGTTCTTGGGTATAATGAATCCTGTCTTTGCTTTAAGCAAAGAAAGCTTGGGGCTATTCGTCGAAGTAGCCATTTCGCCTTTAAAAATGTGGGGGTTCAAATATGGCTTGTAAGTCAATCTCTGTAGTGACCCGTACTTGTGCTAGTCTCCACTACTGCAAACAAAAGAGCATCATAAGCCACATTGCATACAAGAGGAAGTTCTGGGAAAGATGTTAAGCTGAACCTCATACATTTATCTGTTCACATAGCTTAATTGTTAATATATTGTTCAGTTAGTTGGAAGATAACACCAATATAAACTAAAGATCCAAACTTTGGTTGAAAAATGAGATGATTTCTCAAACCATATGAAAGCTATCAATAGAGAGCGTATCACATCAAATTACTTTCGTCAATAGAGTTGAGTGAGACATATTACAAAGCATAAGCTATTCGACAACGAAGATATTTGTCAGCAGTGCTCCCCAAGAGCCTACTCCACAATTTTATCCAAAATTTCCAACAGAGACCATGAGATTTGGAAAACCGTCAGGATGAATGAGCAATGATAGGCAAATTAATCTATACATTATAGGTGGAGGGAAACGAAAAAAAGCAAATCGAAAACCATAATTCATGAGCTCGCGAACAGCGCAATAAGCATACGAAACCCTAGAGGCAGAGAGTATATCCATGAAGAAAAGGATTGTAACGACGTTGAAATTGTGAGGTAGAGTTAAAATATTCTGAGAGGAAGATTGAATAGAGAGAGAAGAAATAAACTCAACAAGGCAAAATCACACCTCAGAATCCATAGCCGCTATGTGAAGTCCCGTCAAAAATGCGCTGGAGAGATTTGAGAGATTTGAGTACGGAGAACACAGAACAAAAAAAGTTGAGTTAGGGCGTTGTGTTCACTCAAAAGTTTGGATGTTATTCGAACCGAACGAAAAGGTTGGCATGTTCATGTTCCCTTGGCAGGTTCCCACCGAGCCAAGGGAACGAGGTTAGGCTCATTCAAGCTCATTAACCAAGAGGGCTCGATAGGTTCGTTTGAGCTTGTTCGTGTAAAAAAACAATCAATTGCACAAGAACGATTCGTATAAAACTCAATTAATCATGCGAAGAATCAATTTAACAGAAATCGCAAATTTCAAAACCTAAACCGAAAGTCAAACTAGAACAAGAACACAGTCGAACATAGTGGCCATCACACAACAAGCGAAGCATCAATTAATCTATACTGAAAGAATCATCAAGAAGAATCAACATCAAGAAGAAGCTGCTAGTTACTAAACACAGTCTATTAGTCTAACACAGGCGAACTCGAACACAGTGGCCTCTGAAAATAAAAAACCCTAACCTTGCTAATTTCAAAACCAGCAATCGATAGGGCAATTGAAAGGGGCAAACCTCGGAGAAAGAGCAGAGGGTGAGTCTGCGAGACTGAGAGAGAGCAAAGGCGTCGCCGAGTCGAGGAGTTGCCGTCACCGAGTCGGGGAGATCTCAGAGAGAGAGCAGAGGGTGAGGACGGTGAGTGTGCGAGAGACGGAGTGAGGCTGGAGAGTCAGAAGCTGTTCAGCTTACATCCGTACAAATTAAACAAAAGTATCTTTAAAACTCGTCGTTTTGATGGTCCAGTTTCTCTCATTCAAGTTCCTTAAATTTTTTTTTTTATAACCCTTAGAAAAGACTAAAGAGTTGTGAATTCAAATGGTTGAGTTCTCAAAATTTTGAATATTTAGATTACTCATAGCCAGTTTGGAATACAATTTACAATGCATTCGCATCTTAATGTAAATTACAAATTACAGTATATAATTAGAGTTTAGCAAGTACAAATAAAAAAGATACTAATGATTCCAATTGTGTTTTCATTCCAAAATGCATTTGCATTTTATTGTTAAGACTTCAGTGTTTTTTTAACCATACAATCTGCTGTACACATCAGGGAAAAAAAGGGCATTTGACAATGCATTAGAGGGAAAAAAAGAAGTCTTATTGGTAACAAAATTACAGACCATATCAAAAAGGCCAACAGAATCAAGAAATATTGTTCAATCTAGAAGAGAGTTTCACACACATTGTACAACAATTAGATGTTTTTATTAATGACAATACAATAAGATTATGACATGATTAAGAGTGACAACAAGTAATATAACAACCTGACATCTCTATCTGAACCATCCATGTCAATGCTACTCTACTCTCATTTCGACACTTCCGGAAATGCCCTATGTGTTGCTCTGCTGATCGCTTTGCTTTTGTGGAATCAGTAACACACTTCATGGAAGAACAAAGGCAGCTTCTAATGAACACTTCCTTAGTAGTCATTCTTAGGCCGAGTCTAGTGTTTGATGTGTGACTGTGTGTGACTAATGTTTTGAAGTTAACTTCAAGTAAATGGATAGAAGTTTGAAAACAGCAAACTGCCCAAGAATATGTAGGTTATGGAGTAGACCCATATCAAATATGACCATCTCTGATGTGTTGGAGAACCCATTAGATATGCAGCAAACCAATACAAAGGAGGACTGGCGGATAAGAACCGTGTAGCAACCTGTCAATGGTTTTAGATTTAATAACATTTCCTCAGAGATTAACATGGCGTTCTCTTTTTTCACATACTAGAAGTTCAAAACATTGCAATTCTCAACCCAGACTGCGATAAGAATTTCAGTTCCCAGCAATAAGGATTAATTATCGTTTTCAGAAAGGAAGATATGCTAATAATATAGAGTAGTCTTGCTGTTACCTGAACATGCATGACCAAGAAAGCTGTAGCAGTCATGAAGGCTAAGTGCAAAACAAAAGGAAGCACAGCAGCAGAGAAGAATCCTGACTTGGCTAACGAGTCGATTTCTTGAGGAGATAATGATACGCTATCTGATTTGACCATTCTCCTTCTCCTCAAGTTTTGATTTTCTGTAAAGAGTCATCAATCAAGTAATGAACACTACCCTAACAGTACACATGGCGCAGTATGAAAAATTATCGACAGTGAAACAAATCTGGTGCACCCAATTCGCTAGTTCACTTTAAATACTGATTAATCAATTCGTCGACTATCTGGATTGTTTCTCTAACCATCTCCCTAGAAAAAACCTGATTTAATGGGTTCCTAGGATAACTAGCCCTAGTTCTAGTATTGCTTTAGTTTAGAAAAGGCAAATAAACACATCATACAGGTGAAAGCCTCGGATGATCCTATCAATGACAATATAAAGTGTTGCTATTACCTCGGTTTGTTCCAACAAAGGCAGCATCTTGCACATCATCCTTACTTCCAGAGGAAGACATACCGTCAGAAGGTTTTTCTTCAAAATCTGATGAAAATCCAAGTGTCAAGAAGCAACGCTGTTGGGATTTTGCATAAGATCCTATACAGAAAACTGCCAAAGACAGAATTGGGGATGCAAGAAGAAAGTTTGGCAACTGTTTCAACCTGAAATACCTCAAGAAACCTACATCCCTGGAAAGAAAAGAAAAGGACAGTTCATCTTCTTCATCAAGACAATAAACAAAGTCTGTATAATCATAATCATCCATAACTTCTTGATACAAGTAAACCAAAGCCGAATACACAACTTCTGACGCACAGCAACCCTAGTTGATTCTACAGAAATGGATATGATACACAAAAAGGTAGACAATAAATCGAGCAACCATCAAACTGCAACAGGCATTAAAACACAATAATTCTTCCCAGCCAACTGAAGATTACGTATTTAAGATGGATTACTTTGAACTCAAATTATAATAAGTGGAAAGAGCCCAAAAAAAAAACATTCATACCAATAATGACTCTGGATGAAATTATACAGCAAGGGGATCGTAGCTTCACACCAAGGCCTTTTTACCTCTGAACTGCGGCGTCTATCACAAAGATTGTAGTATCCATATGCTTGAAATGCGACAAAAGGCACAAAAATGCAAATGCAACGCAGCAGTCCAACGACAAGAACTCGTAGTAGCAACTGGAATAATCAAGGCTTTGTTTAAGAACAACATTGCAACTCATGCCACAAAAACATTCACATGTAGCCTGAGATGAGAACTTACAGAAACACGTCGTTTCACAAGAATGGCACTATAACACTGATGCATGGTCTGGAAACAGAAATAGCCAGCATTAAGAACTCCATTAGACCTTGCAGAGCCAGAAAAGGCGAGCAAGGGAACAGATGCATTCTTGGCACCGCTCATTAAGTAGTAGATTCCTCCAAATGTAAGCAGGGCATAGAGACTCTCAGAATATCTGCACAGCCCCAGCAAAGAAATTTGCATACAATTACAGATAACATGCTAATCATAGTTGAGGAAATGACCATAAACCGAACTCAGTTACATTACATTGATGAATAGAATATCGATGCTGGATTGAGACAGAACAAAACCGACGCCCGTAGAGAAGCTTCATGATCCTTTAGAATAATAAAAGAAAGCCTATATACAGAAGCAAAAAAAAACAATAATAACAAAAATTGTAAGTGGTGGTCAAAGTCATACTGATATAAACTGAACCACATTCATCAGTTCTAAAATGTATAATTTTCTGTTATAGGCCAATCAGCTATGCCACAAGATCATATTTTTAGCTCAATAAAACTGATAAAGCAAACCTGTATAAATAGAAGGCGGCCAAAAGAAATGCCAAGTTGCAAATCAAATAACCCGAGAGTCCCAACACAGCTCTGAATCCAACCAGCGGCACCAACGGCCTGAAAACTAAGTCGTAAAAGCGAGAAAACAACAGTATTTAGAAACGGAAATTAAAGAAAACATAGGTTGAAAAAAATTGTAATGAACGACAAACCTGTGTTGGATAATAGAGACATTAAGGTTGGTAAGAGTGGCAAAAAGGCGTAAATTTGCTCGTATTCGTAGCCACATTCGGCAATCCGGACGAAGTAGACGGAGTCCCAGACAATGCTTCGTTCGATCGCTGATCCGATTGAGGGAAAAACAATGTGGTTGGGATTTGGGTTGGAGGAATTGGGGGAAAGACAATTAGGGTTTATGGAAGCAGAAGTGTCATACGGACTGAAAATTGACCTCCAAAACACAATTAAGGCGAGTAAGAGAACCCTCGATCCAATTGCGAACCGAAGAACTCTCTTGGTGTAATCAATTTCCAACATATTTCAATCTGTGGAAGAGGAATGAGATGATCAACATTAACAGCGCCAGGAAAACCAAAAACCTCTAATACTACGCTTACTCAGCTTCGCCGAGATCACCAAATGTGTCAGTAGGGATCCAGAATTTTTGTTTGGAGGGGGCTGAAAAGTGAAAACTACAAAAGATTTGAGGTTCGATGTATATCATACTTTCCTACATGTAGATTTGGCATGCCTTACCATACCCTACCATAGATTATCACTCCGTGACAAAGAAAAACTTCCAATAATACATTTTAGAGCCCCAAACGAGAATTTATTCACAACAGTAGATCAATCTGACCTTGTAGGTTGCACATTCAGTGCTGCTCTCAAAGGCCAATGTTGCAACAACCCTCTACAACTCTTTCATATGAGTAGTTCCCCATTGAGCTAGGTAGCCTGCACACTTTTATGAGATCTTACCAGCTCTATGAACTCTTGTAGCCGTGGCTGAAATTCAAGCTTGCTCTGTAATCAAGAAAGAAACTGTCAGAACCATGTCCCAATGTAATATGCTACGGTAAAATGCAATAATGTCTTATAATTAGTGAATTTGAAAATGCAAGTGTCAATGTTCAATTTGAAAATTATCTATATAATAAGTGAATTAGAAAATTTACATAATCATCAAAACTATTATTTTTAACTTACAATTTAACCTCTGTATGTCCCAAATTATTTTTCTTTTTAACCTTTTTGCACACGTATTAAGAAAATTAAGCTAGAAGGACTAACACCCCGTTTGGAAGATGGGATTTGGTGGGATTTTTAGGAAGGGAAGTGAGGGGAAAATAAAATTGGTGTTTGGGTGGACAATCAAGAGGAAGGGAAGGGATTGCAAAGGTAGGTAACTGCTCAATTTGATGGGATTCCACACCCCATCAAAACGGTGGAATTTGATGGGAAAGTGAAATCTTTTCAATTAAAGTGGCGGATCCAGAAATTTGTTTAGAGGGGGGCTAAATTTTTTTTTTCGAGAGAAGAGACTCTATACAGATACACAACCCATACGGATACATCGAATACATAATTTAATAAGAAAAAAAATACAAAAATTTATGAAAAAAGATACAAAAATTTTGAGTTCATTGAGATGAACAATAAAAAAATACTCGGTTTTGGAGAAAGTTAGTCCAGGGTTTTGTCTTTAGATTTTGGAAACAAGCTTCGTGGGTTAATATCATAGGCTTCAACCTACAGCTTGTCTGATATTTTCAGTGCATTTATCTTGCAATTTTAATTGAAAATTGTAAAGAACAAAACAAATCTGCAAACCACAAATTCACAAATCCATTCCTCACTACCAAAGTCACAAACCACAATTCTAAATTATAAACAACCACAATTTCAATTTTCAAATCACAAACCACAAATGCACAAATTTATTTCTCCCAGATCACAGACCCTAATCGAAACTCCCCAAATTGATTCTCAAATCCACAACTTCTAATCTAAATTGATTCTCAATCAATCAATTGAATTTAAAAACAATCAAATTCAAAGGAAGATGAAAAAAAACTAACAAACCTATTTCTCACAAATCATAAACCCTAATTGATCGAAATTCCCCCAATTTGATTCTAAAATCCACAACTTCTAATCTAAATTGATTCTCATTCAATCAACTGAACTTGAAAACAATCAAAACTAACGAACCAATTTCTCACAAATCAAAAACCCTAATCAAAATTCCCCAAATTAATTCTAAATCCACAAATTCTAATCTAATTAAATTGATTCTCAATCAATCCATTGAACTTAAAAACAATCAAATTCAAAGGAAGAGGAATAAAACTAACAAACCTTGAAATCTAGATCGAAGGAGTGAAGAATTGAAGATTTCGCAGCGGGAAATGGGAGTGCTCGCCAAGACTTCGGAGACAGAAGGTTGCGGTGGTGCGCCGTCGGTATCGGCCGGAGGTGGCGCTGGCACCGGCACCGGCGGCCTGCTTGGCTCGGCCGCTCGGGGATTCGCCTTCTCCCTTCGCTGTGTGCGGGCGAAAGCTTGTTGATCTGTCGGCCTGGCGCTGTATTCCGTAAAAAAAAAAAAGAAGAGGTTTTGATGTTGTTAAAAAAAAAAAAGATACAGGGAAAAAAAGTGTTAGGGACGGGAATGGCTAGTGTTAGGGACGGGAATCGAACCTGGGATGACTGCCTAAGTTTTTTTTTTTTTTTTGATAAGGAAATAATTCGAGGCCGTACAGGCCCGGACCTCGAGAGGCCGACAAAGTCGGCAGACGGCGAGCCGTCTAAACATACAATATAGCAAAAGAAATACAACATAGAACAAATACCTAATACAACAAAAGAGCTACACGAAATAAACCCGGAAAACCTCAAACCCCAAGCAAACAAACGAACACAGCAACGAGAAGATGGAAATCCGACGTGGTGAAGTGGATAGCGAGCGCATGGGACAGCACAGCTGACACGATGTCTCGCCGCCGGAAAGACGGAAAGCAGCAATCCACGTAGGGCAAAGACGACTCCTGAGGAAGTGTGGATCACACGACGTTCCCTTCACCTAAATGAAGGATAACCAGGGCCGCAGAACTGCTCCTCAACCGAAACTAACCACGAACCAACAAACAGAACTCCAACCAACTCGAGAAAATTAAGCACGACCGCGAGAGGGCAAAGAGCGCAAGAATAATCCGGAGGGCATTTCCGTAACTATTTTTACATATATATACACATAGATATATACGGACTTACGGAGTACAAGTTTAACCCCTTATTTTCCTTTTTATTTTTTATTTTTTATTTTTTATTTTTTATTTTATATTATTAAATATTTTCGGGCCAGCTTTGGGCCCAAGGATAAGCCTTGGGCCCAAAGTACCAAATCGGGCCCGGTCTCACGGGAAACACAGCCAGGACACACCATGGCCAGCAACCCTACAACAAAGCAGAGCCATGGTAGCCGCCAGCCCTACGGCACCGGGAGACCGACCAGGGCGGATCGTCGGCGAAAGTGACACCAAACGGCAACACCAGGCGGAGAAGAGAGACCGCGGGGGGTGAGCACGCCGGCCGGACAGCCAACCTCCAACCTAGAATCGGAACAAATTCCGAGAGTTTCGGGCCAAATCGAACCCAAAAACTGAAAATTGGAGGTTGATTGTTCGAATTGGAGTAAGACGGTAATGGAAAGGAGAACCATGACCCTGAGTCTACAAACGCCCTAAAGAAAAGGAGCATTTAGCAGCGAACCCGGGACCGCGAGAGCGGCCAGAAACGCGAGATGGGAGGCCGGAAAACACTAAGGCGGCGCCGGAGTTGCCAGAACCACCACACCCCGGACGAGAGAAAGGATTCCGAGGTGGGAGGGGAGGAGAGGGTGCGGGCGGGGGAATCACGACCCGGAGAAATCGAAGGGAGAGCATTTGAGGGGACGAGCCGCCGAGGGCAACCGGAGAGGCCACCAGAAACGCCAGCGCCGGCTCCGAGCAGCCCAAACGGAGGGACTCCCTGAGCCAACCAAAATGGCAAGCGTCGACAGTGGTAACACCCACACAACCAACCAAAGGAAGGAGGAGGGGTGGAAAACCCAAATCAGACAAATCAATATGAGATTTGGGGGAAGAAAACACAAATAGGTGAAAACCCCCAACCAATTTGTGGTTTCATATGAAGATCAGAGACTGATTAATGAACCACTGTATAATCCGATTGCATATTACACCCAAGAGCACACCGAAGAAGGTGGCGGCGACGCCACTAGGGCAGTGGGAGGCGACCAGCGGCTCGAAGCCGGTGTCGGATGGCTTAAGCCATGGTTGGAAACCCTCGCGCACGGAGAAGACAAAAGAGGGGAAGGGCGGCAGGCGACGGCGAACGCCGGATATAGGAAAGGTGATGGCGGAGTAGGCCGGGGCTCCCGGAGGAGGTGTATAGGCTCCCGAAGGAGATGTATAGGCTCCCGGAGGAGGGTTATTACTTACCGGAGAATGTACCGATGCGGGTGTTGTACGGAGAGCGTCTGCGAAGTAACACTGAGATTTGTTCCCGAAGGAATTTTGTTTGTTTTGATTATGGATGACTGCCTAAGTAACTTAACAGATCCCGTGTCTTCACCATTGAGAGCCAATCCATTTTTGTGAATTTAATTTACTCTACTTTTATATAATACTAAATTAACAGATATATAAATATACTTTTTCAGGTTAGGAGGGCTTCATCCCAAGCCCCCCACAGATCCGCCTCCCCTTCCCTCCCCTTCCTTTCTCTTTCCCAACTTCCCTCCCCTTCCTTCCCCTAAAAAACCCAGGTGCCAAACACACTGTAAGGAAAGCAAGTTATATAGTGGATAACAAATGATTTTATTGATAAAGGCATGAACTACAATTCCATCGGTCTACCAAATTGCTTCGTATGTCCCAAATTAATGGATGAAAGAGAACAGTTTAAGATCTAGGAGCTTAGGATCTAATTTGGAAGGCCTGAACTAACCAATTATGAAGTGAATGATAATGATTTAACCACAATTCCAGATCACAAATTCACAAAATTATTTCTCAAAACCACAAATTATAATCGCAATTTCTCGGAATTTATTAGCAAATCACAAACCCTAATTGAAATTTATCCATTATCAAATCCACGAATTCCAATCTAATTCTCATCTCAACGAATTGAACAAAACTAACCTTGAACTTTTGAAGGGAGAGTTGGACAAGACTAGAAGAAGTAGAAGAACCGTTGAAGGCCTGCGGGCTGCGGGGGTTCACCGAGGGACTGGGGAGGTCAGAATGACCGAACTCAAGGGCGAGAGCGGTGCGCCGGTGCCAGGGTGGGTGCAGCGGCGGGTCGCTGCCTCGCTGGGTGGGTCGGGGACTTGACTCGGGCAATCCTCTCTCACTGTCTGTAAGTCGGTATATTGGGGCTTTTCAATTTTGACCTATAAAAAAAAACTACTACTGTACAGATAGAAAAGGGGGTAAAAAAATGGAGACCTCGAGAATCGAACCCGGCTTTGTTGTATATTCCACAAAAATATCCGATATATAAAAGCCTTCGATTCGTCCAGCGCTTGTTTTTTTTTTGTTTTTTTAAATTGAGTAATACCGTAATTCGAGCTCAGATATATCAAAAGTTTGAGAGGCCAACAAGTCGACATACAAATTAACCGTCAAACATATAATAAAATCGAAAATACATGAAAAAATGGCGCAATCAACAAGGTACATGCACTCTGAACTAAATGAAACTAGGCAAATTAAAACCATAATATAATAAATTTCAATATACAAGTTAAATTGTAATTTATAAATGTTTTTCACTCCCTTATAGTCTGACCCAACAGGTGATCCAACCTGACCTATAAATTTGATGATTGAATGAATTCGGGTCATTTTTAGTTTCTAATTGAAATATCTGCACTAAAATTCATGTTTTTCATGACAGGTTGAGTTAGGGTGTCAAGTCGATCGAGTTGTACTTTGACAATACTCGTCTATATACATACATAATACATTATGCATACAAAAAAAAATCATAGATCGATGCACCATTGTTTATGCATACGTTCAAATTATATAGTTATTTTGGTGCAAAAATGCAAGTGTTTTGTTTCATAGATGGCTCGATCGATCGACCTCCTTTTTCATTATCCAGATCGAGTTATCCGTCATTCCTACCCTAACTGTTGGTAATTGATTATCTGTTGTTTGATTGAGTCACATAACTAATAGAATTTAATTACAAGCTTGCCCAATTCACATTTAAAATTTAATGCTAGAAATTGACATACAACAACAGAGAACGGTGGATCAGCTATCAATCCCTATTTGAATGAACAACCCATGCTAGCTATAGTAACCTTTCCCAACTTGCAACTCAATATCCTTCATCAATCATATTTTGCAATTAATTCAATCGAATGGGGCTAGTGATGAATTGATGTAGAGATCAATTCCCCCACCCAATCCAAATTCCAGATCGATCTTCATCCACACACCCTAATCATCAGGCAATCATATCTGTCAACAATTAAGTCTTTAATTTGATCCACTCGTATCTATAGTTATTCATTCATTATGTACACGCAAACATCCAAAATTTGTGGATCGAATGAACTCAACTCGAATTCGACTTGACCCATCATATACCCATTTTGGTGAGTTCTCAGTTCTTACCCTTTTCCGATTAAAAGGCGACTTAAATGTATTCAATTCTTTTTTCAATCTAGTTTGAGCAACCAACTATATTGCAGTCAATCTCTGTAACTATTTTTCGAGCGTCTCGATATATTAGGAACCTTTCTAAATTCGAAAATAATAAAATGAGACCACGTGTCTCTATAATAAATTACTTTTCTTTCTTTTTTATCTGCGTGAAATGAAAAGGTGAAAAATAAATTGAGAAAGATTGAAAATAAAGTTAGTAGAAAATGATTGAGGCTGATGAAAGAGGAAATGAGATGTGAGTTTTGAGTCAACCCACTATAAATAATCGTTCAATACCGAAAAATAATTGTTCATAATAATATAATTTTTTTTCCAACTAATAATCACTCAGTACTACCGAAGAATCACAAAGGGAGGCCGTGTGAGGGCCCACGGACGAAAGACACGAACATAAGTGGCGGATCCTGAACTTATTGATTGAGGGGGCGAAAATTTACGATAAAAAATATATTTTATGTAATGTATCCTGAATTTGCATGATTTATTTCATGGTCTTCAAATATTTCAATATAACCTCATAATTTGAAGTTCTCGAATATAGTTATATTATTAAGATGTGAAATTAATAAATAATACCCAGTAATTACAATAAAAATATATCGGCTTGGTAAATGATGTAGAAAATATTGTAATTCAGTGCTGAAATTTGAAACGTTTATAACTTTTTGCTCAGATATCGGATTTGAGCTTATAATATATCAAATCAACGCTATCGACGAGAGGAATATGTATGTTAAATTTCATTTTCGATTGGTGGGGTGACTGCCACTACTGGCCCTAAAGAGGATCCGCCCCTTACGAACAACACATAAATGTAACGAGATTCTATCTCATAATCAATTGATAATGAGAGGAGTATCCCGCTAAACTTATATGTTTAATACTTTTAATATTTTCAACGTGGGGCATCCCATATTCCAACCCTTTTAAATTTAATGACCCAATTTTTTTTACTTGATGGAATTAAGGATTGTGTACCTTTATACTCCTTCCGTTCAGAAATAGATATCGTTTGACTTTTTGACGCGTTTTTTAAGAAGCCAAAAACTATACTACGTATAAAATATCAATTTGTTAGTAATTTTTTAATATAGTATAAATACTTATTAATAGTACGTAAGTGTCATATTATTTAAAAAAAATATTTCATCTAGTTTTTAACTCATTAAAAAAAAACATGTCAAAAAGCCAAACTACGTCTATTGCTAGATGGTATATAATACTCCCTCCGTCCTAAAATATATGGCCTTTTAGCATTTTGCACAAGTTTTAATAAAACACCATACTTTTAAAAAAACATCATCATTGCACTAACTTTTTCATAAATTTTATTATTTTTTAACACCCACTACACATTTTAACCAATCAAATTATTTTAAAAAGTCAACAACACACAAACCAATACAAATTATTACAACTTTTGGACAAAAATTTACCTCAAAAAACCCATACCCATGTATTGTTGGACTGAGTGAGTAATAGATTGAATTGTGAGACATTAATTACTCATTCTCTAGACCCTAGCTAGCCCCACTCTCACTGGCCTCCCCATCTACCCAAAACAAAAAACCTTCGATCCAGCAGGCACTGATCCGATCCCCTATATAAACCCCACCCCATTTCCTCCTCCACCCACACCACCTCCATATATTAAAGGCCTCACTAAAATACTTAGATCATCCATAACATCATGACCAGGCCCAAGCTGTCCATGGCCGTGCTGGTGGCGATCCAGCTGGCGTGCTTTGCCATTTCAGCTGACGACGACCAGTTCGCAAAGGCGAAGCAGGAGTGCGGGCCGCAGCTGGCGGGGCTGTCGCCGTGCCTGTCGTACGTAGGTGGGAGCGCGAAGACGCCGACGATGGACTGCTGCACGGCGATGAAGCAGGTGCTGGCGGCCAGCAAGAAGTGCGTGTGCCTGCTGGTCAAGTACAAGGACGACCCCAGCCTCGGCGTCAAGTTCGACGTCAACCGCGCCCTCGGCCTCCCCGGCCTCTGCCACTCCGCCTCTGTGCTCAGCGAGTGCCCAAGTACGTCCATCCTTTGTCTGTTAAACAAAAAAGAAGAAGAAGAATTTAGATGAAATCTATTTATTTTATATTTTATTATATTAATTGTTGTTTTATTGAACATTATATTATATATATATATATATATATATATATATATATATATATATATATATATATATATATATATATATATATATATATATATATATATATATATATATATTGTCGGCTAAAAATAGATCGACTCTATAGTGAGCTCTAGGGAATAGGGATTGAGTCACATTTAAAGTTTACTCGAATATATTATATAGGTTTTAATTGGAATGAGACTTTTCTTTTCGGATAAAAAGGAGACAAAATTTTGTACTAGTTGTTTCCGTGGATCATATCTTGGATAGATTTTTTAATTTTATTTTAGAGGATCAAAACATAAATTCCGATTTTTTAGTTTTAATGCAATTTTTTTTTCTGTCAAAATAGTATTTGTGTGAAAATATAGGTCGTTTTACTTTTAAAAATATTTGTATGGAGTTGAAAATCTATAAAAATATTAAATTTTTTATTAATTTATTTTATATATTTTTTAGTTTAAAAAAGTCTCAAAAAAGTAAAATAGAATCTATATCTATATCTATATATACTCTTAATTTAGAACACTTTAGGCTTATGTGTCAAATTCTCCTTAATCCTCTCTTTTCCATCAATCAAGTTTTTTTGTCCTTTTTTTAATTATTTATTTTTTTAATTATTCTTTTTAATATTTTTTTTGATCTCTTTAAACTAATCACGTTTTTTTTATTTTATTCTTAACATATTTACTAACAATCTATATCTATATCTATATATACTCTTAATTTAGAACACTTTAGGCTTATGTGTCAAATTCTCCTTAATCCTCTATTTTCCACCAATCAAGTTTTTTTGTCCCTTTTTTAATTATTTATTTTCTTTAATTATTCTTTTTAATATTTTTTATCTCTTTAAACTAATCACGTTTTATTTTATTTTATTCTTAACATATTTACTAACAATTGGGCTTAATTTAAAACATTAAAGAAAAAAAATGTAACCGTTGGGCTTAATTCAAAGCATTGAATATAACTATTGGTTATGACACATCACATTTAAGCAAAGTTATAATGATATTATTATTATTATTATTACTGATTGATTCAATCTATATTTATGTATTATACTTTGCATGAGATTTTTTAAAAATATTTTTTTCAGAGAATTATAAAATACATTTGTGCTAATGATTTTTATTTTAGCTTTTATTAATATTTCATAATATTTTTTTTATATTGCTAAAATTTTAGTTTAAAAAAACCGTGCCATGGTGCGGGGATTATACTAGTGTATTTTTAAGACGACAGTATAAATTTTTTTTTTGGGGTTCAAAACGACAATATTTTAGTTTAAAATCGTGTAATTAGTTGTTATATATTTTTTTTCTGTAAAACTGACGTCGCTTCAGTCTATAACAACACTGTTTAAATTGTTGTTTTCTTAACATAATATGTAATAATGTGTAACAAGATGTAAAAACTTTAAATTTGCATAATTTTTTTTTTATCTAATTGTCGAATTCAGTAATAAAAATTATTCTTTCTAAATAAAATATAAAAGCATCGTGATTTGTTAAAAAACAGTTAAACTGTGTTCAACTTTCAAACGTTCATAACTTTGTACTCGAATATATATAATACTAGTATTACTACCCGCGCGTTTCGCGGCTTTTTAATTAATAAATTATACTATTTTTATAATATTTTTTTTATCTTAGTTGTTACTAATAAATATGAGATTGTAATTTATTGATATTTTATTATTTTCAAAACATACAATTTGAAATTTTGGATTCTGTTTATGTTGGAACATAAACAGAAAATTATAAATAGTTTTATACATCATTTAATGATATTAGTAGCTAATCAAATAGTGTTTATCTTTTTGTTAGTGATATATAAATTAATCTAATCTATATTTGTTTCTAGATAAAATATCTATAAAACAATTTAAGTAAAATGATAAGATTTGTAAGATATGATGTTGAATATTTATAATAAAAATTAATTTAATCATTAATTAAAATGGACACATAGGATGACACATGTATAAATAGATGAGGTTATCGTCTAATGTGACTTAGATTTATTGGATCATTATTAATTGACGTGGTCAAAACCCGTCCCATATCGCACCAGAAAATGACACATAAGCGAATTCGACCAGAGTCCGCTACATAGGATTTATATATGTATAAATTTTAGAGTTGTCCATTGTTCGATTTAGTAGTAAAATATAGTCAAACTTTATCATATATGATCATATATCAATATAACTATGAAAACAAATGTACATAAGACCTATGATAGAAAAGGTTTAATTAAATCATTAATAGAGAGATTACAAATCTCATTTATATTAAATAAATACATACTTGTTAGGATATTATATATATATAAATTAATTTAATATACACATAGTATAAAAGATGTTGTTAGTGCATAGTGCGGAAGTTTAAAAAAAAAATTAGGGCTTTTCTATGATATATTTATAAAATGTTAGTTTATCAATAGTTACTGCGGAAGTTTAAAAAAAAAATTAGTGTTTTTCTATTACGCATTTATACGATGTTTAGTTTATCAAAATTCATTAGATATATTTAAATAAGTCAAAAAAATTATCAAAATGTAACTAATCAAAATATGATAATATTTTGCTATTTAAATTAATTGTGATTGTTAAATAATGATAAGTCAAAGGATGTGGTTAAAGATGTGAAATCCTTAATTGACGTGGCTAAAATTTATTGGACATTCATTAATTGACGTGTCAAAAAACCCGATCAGAATGCACCAGAAAAAGACACGTAAGCGAATCGCGCCAGAGCCCGCCACATATGACGTGGCAAATTTTCTCTAAAATAAATATAGCCATATAGGTGATTCATCGTATAAAAAGGAGGGACGAATGTAGCTCCCTCAACTCCTCCTATATATGGTTGATATTTCTTTTAAATATTTTTCCACTTTATCAACCCCTTTCTTTAAGGTTTTCATATTTTTACTCCACAATCATGATTTTACCTCATTCTTCTCTTTTTCCCATTTATTTATACCCACTATATGATTTCCACTAATCACAATATTATTAGTTAAATAAAAAAAAACATAAAAATAAATAAAGCATCATGCTTTTTCAAATGGTTCAAGTCACTTCCTACCTCTCCACACCAAGCTAACTCCTTTCCTCTCTTTACCTTAAGGTTTTGTCTACAACCATGGGATTACCTTTTAACAATCTTAAGGTGAGCAAAACTCATGGTTGCTCGTGCTCTTAGTTTAACCATCGAATTAGGTTAATTAAGAGGGAAAAAATTAAAAGATTGATGTACTGACTGGGTTTTGTACGTTGTGGATGGATTAATTGTGGGCCGGTGCAGCAATATTGCACTTGTCACCCAATTCCACGGATGCGAAGATGTTCGAAAACCTCGACAAAAGCAGCAGCAGCAACAGTACCACTGCTACTTCTACTCCTGCTACTGGTAATTAATCTTTTGATTTTAATTCGTAACATTTATTCATATTTTTCATTAACAAACGAAATTAATTAAAACGCTTGTTGGTGTGGTTATGTTGCTCAGCCAGTCCAGCGACGGCGAGCAATGAAACGAACTCGAAGAACGGAAGCTTGGGGAGCAACGAGGGTTTGAGGACAACCGCTGTGTTATACGGAGTTGTTGTTGCGGCTTTCTTCTTTCTAATCGATCAGTAGTTAGTAACTGCCCTCGATCGTCTTTTATTGAATTTTATTATATAATTAATTAATTATGTATACGCTTACGTTTATTCATCGTGTATTAATTATATACTGCGGAACATTATAAAATATATACTCGTAATTTGTTTGGAGGTCCAATCTGTTATATTAAAAAGGCGAAATCGGGTATATACCCATTAAAACATTATTAATTGAGTATATACCCATCAAAATTTCAAAATTGTTCATATACCCATCAAATCATTTAAATTTTGTTTGATTGTCCATCATATATTTAATTTATATTATTAAATGTAAAAATTATTAAAATTTAATTATTTAAATATCAAAATTAGTTAATTTTCAAATAATTATTCAAATGAGACATTAATTTTAATTTCAATTTCTCTCAAACTAAGTAATTTTTTAATTTGATGTGATTTTACATTAAAAAATATGTATTTCATTTATTTATTATGGTTTATGGTCATTTTTATAACTTAATTAATTTGAAATTATACATGAAACTTGATATTCAAAATAAAACCATTGGATAAAAATATAATTATAGTTACGTTGAAGTTTAACTTTTATATTCAAATTTTAATTATATTTTCTATCCAATAATTGTAAAGTGATAAATTTTCTAATTATTTAATTTTAGTGTATAATTAAATTTTAATATAGTTTCACTCAATAATATTAGATCAAATATATTATAGACAATTAAATAAAATTTAAATGATTTGATGGGTATATAAACAATTTTGAAATTTTGATGGATATATACCCAATTAATAAAGTTTTTATGGGTATATACCCGATTTCGCCTATTAAAAATATATATGTTTGAGGTACATATGCCTAAACGTACGTCCTAAATTTATAAACTATATACACGCACTTTATGTCAACTATTAAATGTGGCATATGTCAGACGACGCCCAATTTATGGTTTTTTGAACTCCATACCCGACGTAGGTACCCCTTGTTACTCAATCATTCAAATTTTATTATTCTAGGTTGGGATTTCACCATGTCATTAGCTATATTGATGCCTAATGTTTGGGATCACTAGTGTATACAAAATAAATAAAATATTTTTAGAAAAAAGATGTGATGTGTGGTTAAATAAAATCAGTTTATATTCTTTTAGATTTTTCTGTTTGCACAAAAATAATTAGAGAATAGAAAAGTGAATTAGAAAAAGGGTAAATATTTTGTAGTTATGTTGGGCTATATTTTTTTTTATAAATCAAGATTTTTTTTATGAATCGGGTGGTTAAGCGTGTCGGGTGATGGGTACCCACCTAGCTATCACCCGATTTTTTTTTTCCGGGTTTTCACCCATATAATCAGGCCCGGTGAGTCAGTCACTCAGGGGTGATTTACAGCCCTAATAGTCATATTTACCAAAAATATTAATAAACAAATAACTAATAGTGTTATTTTATTTATATATAGATTATTTTTTGGTAGAAAGAATTATTTATATTAAATTAATTATTTGATAATTATTATTTTATTTATATTTGTATTTTTTTTTTAATAGAATGAATTTTCCACACACTTTGATCAGTTTAATTCTAACAGTGTAATTCAGATTTATTATTTTCTTATATATATAGATAATAACTATAATTTTAAAATATTATATTAACATATTCAAGACGAGATATACACTAGTGAGTATATATGTATACAATAGATAGACATTGATGAACATGTATGAGAATGTAAAGAAAAAGAGTGGGGGCTATTATAAAAGCCCCAACTGCCAACAAACTTAGTAAGTCGGTAAACTAAGGGTGTATATAGCTCCTAGGGACTAAGGAGAGGATTAGATTTGGAGTCATTTATGAGATGCAATTGATCCACCACCAACTCTAAATTTAACTCCGCCCATATTATATATATGCAACCCATTCATAAGAGTTACCACTTCTTCCAACCGCCCACATGCAGATTGTGCAGCCATCTAGGTGGACACGTATTCATGGATGTATCCTTAACATAAGTTAGTGAATATGGTAGTAAATGTACAAGTTTTTGATGGGCCTAGACTATGTATATAAAAGGATTTTCTATCTTATGTCAGGACTTATCCTGAATTGGAAAATATTTTTTCTAAATACACTCGATTTAGATATTTTTAAATTAGATTATAGAGTTCATCTATTTTCTTTTAGGGTTTTATTTTCCAATAATGTATTCTTATCTTATGTCTTTGGGGCAAATAATAGACAAACCGATATATAAATTGTCAATTTACCGGTATATCTGGCAACACTTAAGCCTGACCAGTTTTCTTTTCGAGTGTGTTTGGATTTCAATTGCATTATGTTTATAATACAAATAGATAAAGTGGTGTTGCTTAACATAATTTTTAAGTTGTTTTTAATTTCAGGGTGTGTTTGAATTCCACGATGTATTAAATATAATACGGTTATTTTATCTCAATATATGTGATTAAAAATTTCAGCATGATGAAAAATTCGGTGGACAAATCCCAAATATGGAGAGGGTGGGAGACGGATTCCTAATATAGCCTAATTTCGTGGCCTGTATGGAAACTGCCCCATTAATTAGTTACAATCTATCGTGTGTATTTATTGTAACCTACTAAAACCTTAACAATGAGGTTAGTTACATTGCAAATTAGGTACAAGTAATTAATCACAAGAATCGAAATACCTACAAGCTACAACGAATTAGTTACAATACTGTGACAATATTGATTACAAGTACAGTTACAATTAATTAGTGACAATAATGCAATTTTAACAAAAGTATGTTACAATAGGTTAAGCGATTTGCATAAATTCGAGTTACAACAAAAATAGGTTACAATAAGTTACAACAAAAATAGGTTAGAACAATAGTAGATTACAAATATATAGGTTAATTACAATAGTAATCGAAGGCATTTAGAAACACAATTAGATTACCGAACTTATGTTGTTTATAAATCACCACATGCAATACTCTTTGACATAATATATCAATTGATGACTCATCGATCCGTTGATGGTCATTGAAAATTTACACATGCACTTAAGGTCCGAAGGCCGATCAAGGCTATTAATATAGTTTGCAAATTCAGTTTATCTTAATTGTAAACTAACAACTTAAAACCTTACTATCTGACCAAAATTTTTTTTAAAATTGAAACCGTATAAAACTATAAATAAATTCATCGATTGTACGGTGTTATTGCTTCCATTCATCCATTCTTAATTAATTATCTCGATCATGTACATACTATTGTAAATGTCTGTATCAACAATCTTAACCATTTTGAAAATTTGAGGAAGCAAAATTGAATAAGATCATCTTCATGTACGCTTCTCATAAAAATTGAAAATTAAATTGTTCACAAGATCTAATTCAACAATTGATGAAAAAGAACTAGGGTAAAGTGGTAAACTGATGGGAGCGTCTTCTTTTTTCAAAGTGTAAACAAATCTTTTTTATTTTTAAAAAGAAAAAAATATTACTTGAAGGGTATTTAGGTAAATTCCACCATAAAAAAGTATCTATCTATTATCTATCTATTAATATTACTAATTCTGCTAGCATTTTGCTGACGTGTCACGCTCACAATTAAAGTTGAATTTTTTATTCAAATGAGCTTTTCTTATTGGTCAATATTATTATGGAAACTTTAAAATATTTATTTCCTAAATATTACTTGAAGGGTATTTAGGTAAATTCCACCATAAAAAGTATAATTACTAAAAAGAAAACCTGAAGAGTATAATTACCCAAACACAAAGTGAAAAAGGTATACTTCCACAAATTTTCACCAAATTAAACAATTAAAAGCTACAAAGGAAAATAAAGAAAAAAATGAAAAATGAACAAAGGGGTCTTCGTTTTACATTTATAGTTTTAATATCGTTTTTCGGAAAAAATAATATTTTGTACTTCCAGTAATTTTAACTTCCTTATCCATTTTTTTTTTCAAGTCTAACCAAATCTTTATTAAAATCCATCAATTCTTATATAAATTAGATTATTTATTAGACACAAGTCAACCAAATCGTTATTAGAATTTTATAGGGGTGTTGTTAATTCATACTCCATCTGTTAATTAAAACTTGTCGTTTACTATTCATGTACGCTTTTTTAGAACGATAAAAACTATATAAAATATTAACTTTTTTTTACATTTGTTTTTATAAATTCATACTTAATAGTAATGAGTATGATATTATTTAAAAAAATTGTTAAAAAAGTTAATATTTTATATAGTTTTTAACACCTAAAAATGCGTGTGTGAATAGTAAAACGTCAAGTTTTAATTAACGGAGGGAGTATTACAATAATACATATTCGAATCGACGTGGAAGTAAACAATGAAAATTAAAAGACAAATCAGGGTGTAAAACACTATGTTGATATCGACGTGGTGACCTAAACCCTTATTTGCAGTGTATTTAATTTTCACGATTTCCTAAATATCAATAAAAAAAATTGGGAAAATATAATGGTATGTATCTAGTAGACTCTCCAAGGAAATATAAAATTTACAAGTCCAATATACCTCAACAATATATAATAATAATGGGGCTCTTTCCGGTGAGGACACCCCTTAGCGTGTAACGAGGGGACAAATCTAGAACGTTAGATGGAGAGGAATTGACGGTTACAATTGAGGGTGTATAGAATTAATTAGGGTGAGGTCTACCGGACAAAAACCTTTAAACGTGTTTATTTGGGGAAAAAATTACAAGTAAAATAATTAACTGATATTTTGAAATCAAGCGGTTTACAAGAGAAAAAAAAAGATGAAAAAGACGCTCCATTGATGGCAAAGACGAAACAATAAAAATCACATGGCCATAAAAGAGTTAGTTTGTCCTCTGTTACAACAATTAATTGTACCCAGCCTCACTTTTTTTTAGTTTTGGCTATGCAATCAATCGGTTTAGATTGAGAGGTTACAATTCAATATATGAGTATGAGTAGTATATAGGAATATTTATGGATATAAATTTGAAAATTTTGTTGGTTAAATATGAAGATTTGGGTTAAGAATACGTAATTGTCCGATAGATGGATATAAATACGAAGAATTTAATGGATGACAAGTAATTGTCGATAAAATATGAAGATTTGGGTTTCCAAATATGAAATAGTCTAATAGGTACGATAAATATGAAGAATTTGATATATAGATGGCTACTAACATTGCCGTATCTATCTAAATACGAATATATAGGTATCTAAATACGAATATTTAGGTATCTAAATATGAATAATTTTGTCGATGACAACCGATCATTACTTGATAGACTTTCAATTTAGATGGCAATCGATTCTTGATTCGGAAATAAAAAAAGCTAAGGCTATTATTCATTTTTAATACGTAGATTTGTTACATTGCAAGTTGCAACTGGGTCTGTGATGATACGTTCAATTTAGATGGCAATGTGGCATTAACTGCTTAGATTTGAAAATAAAAAATTGACAGGTTTTTTTTAACGTGTTCCTCACCTTAATTACATCCATACACCTTGATTTCTAGTCGTTGATCAATTTCCATCTAACGCTCCAAATTTGTCCCTCCGTTTCATTGTAAAGGGTGTCCTCACCAGAAAGCTATTCTAATAATAATAATACTCCCTCCGTTAATTAAAACTTAACGTTTTACTATTCACACACGTATTTTTAGGTGTTAAAAACTATATAAAATATTAACTTTTGAAATAATTTTTTTAAATAATATCATACTTATTACTATTAAGTATGAATTTATAAAAACAAATTTAAAAAAAAGTTAATATTTTATATAGTTTTTATCGTTTTAAAAAAGCGTGCATGAATAGTAAACGACAAGTTTTAATTAACAGAGGGAGTAATAAATAATAATAAAATTTGCTCAAAAAAAAAAACAATATATAATAAAGAGATTTGGAAAGGCTAAAAAGTTGATTAGAAAGTGAACGTTAGTGCAGATCGAGTATCACTATAGATCTCATGGAGTTATGTAAAATAACTTCATTTAAAATTGGATAAATCTTAACTACGTAATTCCTAATAAGTTGTTTAGTTTTAAATTAATTTAGCTATTTTTTAATTTATTTTTTTATGGTTGATAAGTTACTATAGAATGATCCTATAGTTGGATGCATTTTGCATTTGCCAAAAAATATAAAGACCAAGAGATGCAACACAAAAAACCAACTTCGCCTGCCGCAAAATTGCCCAACTGTGCAGGAAAATTTCATCATTTCCCAAGAATGAAAAACAAAAGACAAAGAAGAACATACCTCTCAAGTCTCAATAAAGCAAAACATAAATTATATACACAACTGAAATGTCATGTAAGACAACAACATATCAAGCTTTAGCCATGCAATTCCTAGTATAAGTGTGATAGCTTAGCAAACTGTCATTACCATAAAAAATGGAAAAACATCACAAGAACCATCGGCAATAGGATCATGAAGCAAGAGATCAATCAGTTAATGCATCAAAGAGCATTAGAACTCACAAGTCATGTATATGCAAGCAATGCAAAATGTTAACATGGATCCAATCGAATGCACCGACAACAAGCTAGAGGAAGAGAAACTATGCAATATTAAGCTTCAAAGCATGGGCAATAGGATAATATTTCCATTCTTGAAATATGTTAATGCTACTGACCTCATAAGTGAATGCTACTGACCTCATAAGTGAATGCCATAATGTAAAGTGCATTTTTGACAAATTGAATCTTATCTTTGCAAAAATTCAAATTTTATCTTTGCAATGGGTACAAACAAGTCCACTTATCACTGCAAAAAAATCTCTATCCTTCCAAGTTTGAGTAATAGAAACATGGTGCATAGTAAATTGGAGGTTAATGAACATCACACGGTGTTTTCAAACAAGTCACTCATCTCCAAAATCTTCACATTTTACATCAAGATAAAACATAAGGGATTTTCAATCAGGCCCCTTGACATTTTCCGCCACAACCATAATGTGTCCAATACTGATACCAGAGTGAGTGTTTTTTTCCAGTTTTCTTTCGAGGACCGAAAAAAGTATAATTTCTAATCAAGGTATTTGTTGAACAGGGACAATTCTATTTTACGGGACACAAACTACATTCTCATTCAAGGCATTTGAACCTAATGATTCCAATACTCAAAGCTGAGTGTTTTTTCTAGTTTTCGTTCAAGGACCAAAATACTATAATTTCTAATCGAGGTATTTGAACAGGGACATTCTATTTTTCAGGACATATATATAAACCACATTCTCATTTCAAGACACCTTAACCTTTTTCAGGATTGCCACTAAGTTGCTTACCACAATGCTGTACACAACATAAAAGGTGAATCATCTAAAGATCTCAATTCAATATTCTTACTTGAGTTTTCTAAACTATGCTGTGGGAAAACTGAAAAGAAAGGAGCAATACCCTACAATGTAGTTCTTAATAGTGGAAATGGATGATGGATCTAAATATTTTTATTTCAAAAGATTTTTCAGGTGTGTCTCAAAATAACAGAAAAAGAAAGTGCACACACTTTAAAGAGGAAGGTGTTCACCTGGTTTACCTTAGTGTAGCATACTAGCATGATCTTCACTTGAAGCGGGGCTTGTTCATACATTCAGGAGATGTAATGCCTCACAATTTGTTTGAAGGATATTGAATTGAGGATCATGATGTAGCTTAGGAAGGTCAATTGGTAGTTTCTTAGTTTTTTTTTTCTTTTCAAAAGATTTGAAAAGATCTCCTGCTGACACACTCTAGGAATGTAGTTCTAGTGAAACTTATAAGCATCTCCCCCTTGCAAAATAAATTTGAAAATTGAAGGCAACCATAAAATAATTTGAGATTTTGAAGTGGAAGTAATCAAATGTAAGCTTCAAGTGACCATATGTAAGTTCAGTTGTAACATAATGTGAAAGAAAAACATGATGGAGAGGATGGACAGACAGAAGGAGAGTGGGACAAAGATAAATAAATAAAAAAGGAAAAGGAAAAAACAGAGTAGATAATTAGAGTTAGGCAAAATAAAAAACAGAGTATCAACTTCAAGGGGGGGTGTTCATAAATCCATTCATCAGTAGAGAAACCATGAATCCATGATATCAAGAACATGCCCACAAAAACATTAGTTAGGAAAACTCAGTTGGTATTTATAAACAATATAAAACCACTGAGATACAGTCCATCAATTTATCAATACTTGCTCAAGAAAATGACAGCCCATCAGACAAAATTTGAAACAGGTTTCAAAAAAATAGCTGGGAAGATAACTGGGAAGGTTTTTGAATTTGCTCAGGTATATGGTTTGCACACAATAATCAGAAGGAGAGAGCTTTGGAATGACCTGAAATCAGAAGCTAATGCAAGACAAGGTCCATGGTTGATTCAAGGGGATTTTAATGCAATAATGAGATCCTGTGAAAGGAAGAATGGGTCAACAGTAACTGCCTATGAAATATCAGACCTCTGGGATTGTTGTACAGAAATGGGTCTAAAGGATGCTATGATGGCTGGGCAAGAACACACTTGGTTTCAAGGTAAAAAATCCACAAAGATAGATAGAGTTATGGTAAATGGGGATTGGGAGGAATCTCAATTCTATTGTAAGGCTACCTATCTTGTACCAAAGGCATTTTGTGATCACGGCCAAGTGGTTGTGGAAGTCCTAGAGCAACAAAAAATGAAAAGCAATACCTTCAAATACTTTAATATGTGGGGGCAGGCTGAAAATTTCAGTGATACAGTCAGAGATAACTGGGAATTTCAAGGAAGAGGGGCTGAGCAATACATCTTATGCAAGAAGCTGGAGAATCTGAAAAAGCCTTTAAAAGAGCTGAACAAAAGACATTTCTCAGATATTACAAGTAGGGCAAAAAGAGCTGAAGAAGAATATGAAAGGAACTTTATAGCCTTGAGAGAGGATCCACAATCAGATGAGCTACTGCAGGCTATGGAGACATCCAAAAAGAACACAAGGAGACTAAAAGAGGCAGAATACAAATTCAACTCACAGCTTGCCAAGGCTAATCATACTTTCCAAGGGGATAAATGTAACTCATATTTCCATGGTATGATGAAGAAAAACATGAGGAGGAATCACATCAGTGCACTGATCAAGGATGATGGATTAGAAACAATGTCAGTAGAAGAAGTGGCTTCTCAGTTTGAGGAATTTTACATAGATTTGCTTGGGTCCAACAGAGAAACAGAATGCATAGACCTTAGTTTTGTGAGAGATGGGGGTATGCTGTTGGAAGACGACAGACATGAGGCAATAATCCAACAAGTCACTTCAGAAGAGGTTAAAAAAGCTCTATGGGATATAGGTGATGAGAAATCTCCGGGGCCAGACGGTTTCACTTCCAAGTTTTTCAAAGACACATGGGATATTACAGGAGATCAGTTCACCAAGGCAATCCAGGAATTTTTTATTTCGGGCAAACTCCTTAAGCAGATCAACCACACTTGTATTGCTTTAATAGCCAAATCCTCAAATGCTAACAGAGTAGGAGACTTTAGGCCTATCTCATGTTGCAATGTCACTTACAAAGTTATCACTAAGATCCTAGCGTCTAGATTAAGGCCTGAACTAGTATCCCTGATCTCCCCTTCTCAGATAGGATTTATTGAAGGAAGATTAATGAGTGAAAACATCATGCTACTCCAGGAGATTATTAGAAAATATACTAGGAAAAGAATTAGTCCCAGATGCATCTTAAACTTGGATCTCAGGAAAGCCTATGACACAATATCATGGAAATTTATTGTACAAATGCTCTATGCTTTGAACTTCCCTCATAAATTTGTTGCTTGGATTATTGAATGCATCTGCACAACCTCTTTTTCAATCAATGTAAATGGTAGCATGCAGGGTTTTTTCAAAGGAAAGAGAGGCTTAAGACAGGGGGACCCCCTTTCCCCTCTTATTTTTGTCCTATCTGTTGATTACCTTTCAAGAGTCTTAAAATGCAGGACAAGACTACCATCGTTCAGATTTCACCCTAAATGCTCTTCACTCCAGATTTCTCACCTAGCCTATGCAGACGACATGATTTTGATGTCAAGAGGGGACACAAACTCCATGAAAATTCTATTAGATGCTCTTGATCATTTCACTGCAGTGTCAGGCCTAGAGGTAAGTGCAACAAAGTCTTCTTTTTTCCTAGCAGGAGTAAAAGATGAAGATAAAGCATATTTGGTAGGTCGGACTGGTTTTGCCCAAGGTGTCTTTCCTTTTAGATATTTGGGAATTCCCATATCTTCTGGCAGGTTGACAATATCCCAATTCTCACCTTTCCTTGATAAAATGCTTACAAATATAAGTTATTGGAACTCCAAAACTCTCTCCTATGCAGGGAAAGTAGAACTCATCCGAGCTGTTTTGCAAGGAATTCAAGCTTTTTGGTTCTCCATTTTGCCATCTCCTTCGACTCTAATTAATAAGATTAATAGTTTGTGTGCAAAGTTTCTTTGGAAATCTCACAGGATCAGATGGAAGGATGTGTGTGTACCAAAATCTGAAGGAGGACTGGGCTTGAAAGATCTTAAGTCTTGGAATACAGCTTTCCTCTCTCGATTGCTATGGGATATTTGGCAAAAAAAAGACACCTTGTGGATTAGATGGATCCATCACCAATACCTTCATGAATGTGACATCTGGAGCTGGGAAGCACATAAAGCAAATGACTCGCCTCTGATTAAAAAGGTGTTAGACATCAAAAATCAGTTACTAACATTTGCAGGTTCAAGAGAGCAAGCTATCCTACTCCTAAGTTCTTGGTGTCAGGGAGGAAAGTACAGAATAGACGCTGCATATGACCATTTCAGAAGAAAGATGCCTAAACCTCCATGGGTCTCGGTGGTATGGGACTCTAACATCATCCCTAAACATGCCTTCATCTTATGGTTGGCTGCAAGAAGGAGGCTGGCCACGAAAGACAAAATCAAAACAAGGGAAGTTGACCTTACTTGCAAACTCTGTAATCAAGCTCCTGAAACTCATGAACATATTTTTTTTGCTTGTAATTTCTCTTCACAAATTTGGTCACAGGTTAAATCATGGCTAGGCATTTGGAGGGAGATGAATACCTTACAAGGAGCACTAAAGTGGATGAAAAAGGAGGCAAAAGGAAGGAGCTGGATATCAAAGGCAAAAAGAATAGGACTCGGAGCAACGGTTTACCACATTTGGAAAACAAGGAACGAGCAGATTTTTGAGAACATTACTAAGAGGCCGGATGAGATTGTGCACCTCATAAAGCTTCATGTGTACAAAGCGCTGAGCTACACACACTCCCTTCTTTTCAACTCAGCCATCACCCTTCAAGAGGGTCTGATAAAGGAAGATTTCAATGGCATAACCCAACAAGAGCATGAAGGCAATGCAGGCACAAGTTTTTGAAGGAAACCTGTGTTTTAGATGCAATGCAGCAGCATCATAGACTCGTGATTTACATGTCTAGGCAACCTTTTGTATCTTGTTGCCTAATATGAAAGGAGTGTAAGACTGTTTTTTTTTTGCTTTAGGGCTATTGGACTATATCAAGGCATGTAGAACATGGAAATGGGGTGCTCAGTGTAATGTGATCTTGCCTCCTTGATGGCATAGCCGAAGGGGAAGGCATATTATGCTACACTCGAGGTGTGTGTCCGACTTCTGATGGCCGTGGCTTGAAGAGATAGGATCCACACAAGGACTTAGTCCTAAACACCCCTCTTGTCACTTTAGGATGTGAGCCTTACTCACTAAAGGGCTAACTTAGGAATCTACTAATTAGGCCTATGGTCCAAACTCAGCTTGTAAATATTTTCTTCCCATTTTAATATATTCAGCTTTAAAATAAAAAAAAAAGATAAAATTAAACTATACTAGATGACATGGATGTTAGCAGAATCAAGCAAATAGGTGGATACGGAAGTTGGCAGTAGGCAGTTTATTGGTAAAGCTTAGTTGGAAGCTTCTTAAAGAAAAAACAGTAGTGGGATGAATGAAAATAAAATTTCAAAATTTATATCAAACCAAGCCAGAGAAAACAACACGAGCTTCATTTGCCAGAGAAAATAAAGTCAACCGTATCACATCGATGAAAATACTTAAGAGGAACCCAATAACAGGGTTTTAATTTTTCTTAGGTTGGTAAGATCTTAACTTGATGCAGTACTTATATCCAATAAACACGTATAATTAAGAGAGGGATAATGAGTTACACCTGAGTAAAAACTTTTAAGATCAAAAGAATATTTTTTTCTCCCTAAAAGTACCTTATATCACATCGATGAAAGTACAACTGGTACACATATTACAATAATGAGAGATGATTTTGAATTTCTTCTCATGATGATTTTTTTTTTAAAAAAAAATGGAGCCAACATTTAGAAAATAAGTTTTCAATCTCATCATCAAATAAATCCCATCAAAATTTTACCCTCAAAACATCAATTATTTTTAACAAAACACCTATCAAAAAAATTTTAACACCAAAACGCCTTATAAAATAAAATCCATTTAATTTAAACACCAACCTCTATTTTCCAACCAAATACTTCAATTTTCCAACGATATTTTATTTTATTGACCACAATGCCCTTATATAATTAGGGGGTTTCCCAAAAAGGTACCTTATATAATAATTTTTATTTTTCACAAAGCACCTTTTAAATAAATAATACATTCTATTCAATTAAACCACATCTTTATATTATGTCTAAATGTTTCAATATCCCAGTAACACCAGAAATTTGATTAAATAAATAAGGGCATTTCTGTCAATAAAATAAAGGAAAATTTCCAAAAACCACCCGTTAAATAATACAGGCTTTTACACTTCACTACCCATTAAGTACAAAATTATAGAAAACCACCCATTAAATGATTTTTGCTAACAAATCACCATCCACCACATATTTCCATTAGAATTCCATTAAGTATAGTATATTTTAATATTCTATAGTTAAAATTTAAAGTTTCAACTTGAATATATTTAAATTATATTTATGGTATGGATAAAAAAAATTATACTAATATATTAGGGGCAAAAAATGTGTAAACTTTTTAAATTATGTATGTATTTGGAGAATAGAGGTTCTAAATGTGGAAATTATTATTGAATGGGTGGTTAATTTCATAGTTAATGGGTGGTTAAGTGTAATAGTCTATATTTAGCTGGTTAAGTGTTTAAATTGAATGAATTATATTATATAAGGTGTTTTTGTTTTAAAAAAATTAAGAAGGGGTTGTATTAAAAAGAACTCTACTATATAAGGTACCTTTAGGAGGAAAGCCCCAAAGAATTATATAAGAAACTTTTCAGAGTTTTGAATGTAAACCAAAAGAGAAAACAAAAGAAGTCTTTTTCAAAAAGAAAACAGGACTAGCTTATGAAAAGGAAAAATGTTATGCACTCATCATTTCAAAACCAAACTACTATCAGAATTCAGCAGGCACCTACATCATCTCAACATTCGTCTATGTTAAATTCGTTGATAGAGAGGTACCAGAGAGAAATAAACTAGTAAAAGAGCATCTACTCTAATATCCAACATGCTGCAGAATAAACATAAACGTTGAATGGCAATCAAAATGTGTGTAAGAAAGTGAGATTGGTGGGCAAACTGACACACAGAAGAGCAATACCACAGAAAAGCAATACCATAAGTTAAATGTGCTGTAAAACTGGTAGTAATAATAGGGATGCAGCAAGCATTAGCATTCTACAAAAATGTAAAATACAGTGTTCAAACAAACAATGAAGCTTACCTCGCCAGCTTGATAAAGATGTAAGCTACAAGTTCCATTCTCCCCAGTCATCATGCTTCACCTCTTGCACAACAATAACTTTAAGATTCAACTTGGCTTCATCTCAAAATGAAACTTGTTAAATAAAAGTCTTGGACAAGAGAATTGTTCATAACTAGCCAACTTGATAACCTGAGAGCAAATATCGTACATACCTCTACTGTATTGAAGGTGTGGTCCCTTTGCGAACAAAACAGAAACTGTAGTCAGATTTAAAAACTTGGAAGGAGACTCCCTTTCCTAGTTTTGAAACAAAATGAAACTTGAAAAAATCAAGAAATTCAAAGAAACAAAGAAAATATGTTGAGATTTTGGATGTGGAAGAGTTTAATTTTAATCCATTTGTCTTGTGAAGGCCTAAAATCTGAATAAGACCACATGGATTGTCATTCGAGAAGATTTTCAGCCCAATGAAAGACAAGGATGCAAGACCCAAGACCTTGTCCAGTCTACATGACATCCCAATTTCTACATCTCCCCTGAGCACACAAAGTCTGCTGCCTTCAAAATTCAATGAAGAACTATTAACTGTATTAGAAGCAGAAAATGAATATTATATTGAAGCACATACTACACAATAAAAATTAATTATGAGATTTAACTTGGCATCATTTCAAAATGAAACCTTTAAAGTACAAAGTTCAAGCAAATGGACAAGAGAATTTTATTCTTAGCAAGTCAATTTGATAACCTCAATGAGAGCAAATATGATGCACACATCTACTGTATTGAAGGTGTTGGTGGTTCCATCCAGCTACCAAAAAAAAGTTGTCATAGTGAGATAAATAATAACAAAGATCAACATTATTTCCAAATGAAATTAGGGAAAGACGACTAAATGGGCATGTTCCATATTTGTTTTGTCAAATCTAGCAAAGACCTGAAGGAGAGAAAGATCACCATGCCTAGTTTTGTTCAGGTAAACAAGGTCGTCACTTGAGGCAGGGACTTGCTGGATACCTCATAAAATTCACGAGATGGAACATAAGTCAAAAGATGAAAAATTCAGGCAATTAGCAGAAATATCAGAATTCTCAAGCATATTAGAAACACTGAAGGAGAGAATACATGCAGGAGGGGAATATTTAAAGCACAATAGCAGATATATCAGAATTCTCAAACATATCAGAATTTTCAAGGATGATATTTAGCATCCAGCTACAAGAATATCAGCTCAAAATTAGTAGATAGATAGATAAGAGAAGAGAGATAAAGTAGTTAAAGAGCATACCTTTACTTATCAGGGACTCAATAGGAACATTTGATGAACTCAATAGGGCCATTTGATAACCTCGAGTTTCTCTTTCGTAATAATCGGGCCGCTCATCTACTCGAGTATCCAACATACCATAACATAAACAAAAAAGGTAAATGACCATCAAAATATGGGTAAGAAAGCAAGTCTAGTGAACAAACAATTGTACAGAAAAGTACCACATAATGAAGTTGTCCTTTATCCAATCAGCTCCTTACCCTTGCCAATAAAATTATGATCAGAAGTTGGAATGCTGTAGTTCAGAGTTAAAACAAATGGAGAGAGGAACTAGAAGTTTTAAGCAGTAGAAGTTTACCTTGTCAGAGTTACAGGTGCGAGTCCCTTTTGTCTAAAACAAAACAAAAGTCTTAACGAGTAGAAATTGACCTGGTGAGTTGTGAGCTTGTTAAAGATATACTATCCAACTTGCCGTTCATCCGACAGCATAATCGTAAGCCACGAGGTTCACAACTCCACATTTCCCAGTCATCATGCTACATTGCCACTGCTTCACTCCTGATCTTGCACTAAACAATAACTTTAGTAAGAAGATTTAACTTGGCCTCATCTCATAATGAAAAGCTTAGTTATGGGTGTGGGTGATTTTAATGCTGTGATGAGGACTTGTGAGAGGAAACATGGCTCGACAGTGACTGCCTATGAAACTGCAGATCTATGGGAATTGTGTGCTCAGCTGGGTCTTATGGATGCAACAAGCTCTGGCAGGATCATACATGGTTTAAAGGAAAAAAGTCCTCAAAGATAGATACAGTGATGATTAATGAGGCATGGAGCTCTATGAACTTCTATTGCAAACCCAATTATATCACTCCTAAGGTTTTCTCAGACCACTGCCAAGTCCTGGTGGAAGTTCTTTACCAGAAAAGGTTAAAAAGGGGCCCCTTTAAGTTCTTCAACATGTGGATACAACATGAATGATTTAAGGATATTGTCCAACAGAATTGGAGTTTTAGTGGCTGGGGAACAGAACAATATAAACTGTACAAGAAACTCCATAAGCTTAAACAGCCCCTCAGAGACCTCAACAAAACTCATTTCTTAAATATCAAGGTCAGAGCAAAAGAGGCTGAAGAAGAATATGAAAATGCTTTCAATGCCCTGAGACAAGACACAGACTCGGAACACCTACTGTTTTTAACGGATGCTGCTAAAAAGAAGGCGAGGAGACTAAAGGAGGCTGAGTTCAAATTCAACTCCCAACTAGCAAAAGCAAAACATACTTTCCAAGGGGACAAATGCACTGCCTATTGCCATGGCCTCATGAAGAAAAACATGAAAAGAAATCACATCAGTTCGGTTCTTACAGAGCCTGGTGTGGAGACTACTTCTCTGGATGCTGTTGGCCAATAATTCAAGAAATTCTACAAGAGCCTGCTTGGAACAAGGAAAGAAACTATTGATGTTGATCCTAGAATAATCAGAGACGGTGGAGCGGTTCTGAACAGTGACAGACACGATTTTTTTTATCTCCCCTGTGACAGTGGAAGAAGTCAAGGCTGCCTTATGGGGCATTGGTGATGAAAAGTCCCCCGGGCCTGATGGTTTCACGGCAAAATTCTTCAAAGACACATGGGCTACAACTGGAGAGCAGCTTTGAAAAGCTGTGCTTGAATTCTTCAACACTGCACAGCTCCTTAAGCAACTAAACCACACCAGCATAACCCTTGTCGCCAAAAAACGCAATTCAAATACAGTTGGTGACTTCAGACCGATTTCTTCCTGTAATGTGTCTTACAAGGTCATTTCTAAAATCCTTGCTTCTAGGCTTAAACCTGAATTGCAGACTATTATCTCCCCTTCTCAGGCTGGCTTCATAGAAGGAAGGTTAATGTCAGAAAGTATAATACTTCTGCAAGAACTCACAAGGAAATATATATACAAGAAAAAGAATTAGTCCTAGATGTATTCTTAATTTGGACTTGAGAAAGGCTTATGATACTTTATCTTGGAAATTTATAAGGCAAATGCTCCACCATCTAAATTTCCCTCCTATGTTTATACACTGGATAATGGAATGTGTTTGCTCCTCTTCTTTTTCAATCAATATAAACGGCTCCCTACAGGGTTTCTTTCCTGGAAAAAGGGGTTTGAGGCAAGGAGACCCCATATCTCCTTTTATTTTTGTGCTTTGTGCTGACTATGTTTCCATAATCTTAAGATGCAGGACTAGGCACCCTTCTTTCAAGTTTTATCTTAAATGTGGACGCCTGCAGACCTCCCACTTAGCCTATGCTGATGATATAATATTGCTGTCAAGGGGTGACCAAGGCTCTATGAAGATTCTGCTAGACTCACTTGACCTCTTTACACTCACATCCGGGCTTGAAGTTAGCCCTGCAAAATCCTCTTACTATATTGCAGGTGTAAAGGTGGAAGATAAAAACTATCTCTGCTCGAGATCTAGATTCAACCCCGGTGAATTCCCTTTCAAATACCTTGGTATTCCAATTTCTTCAGGGAAGTTAACAATCTCACAATACTCTCCCCTTTTGGATAAACTACTAACCAACATTAGTTATTGGAATTCCAAGACTCTCTTATGCAGGGAAGATTGAACTTATTAGAACAGTCCTTCAAGGCATTCTGGTTTTCCATCCTCCCCTCCCCCTCGATGCTTATTCATTGGATCAACAGCCTATGCGCTAAATTCCTATGGAAATCCCATAGGATAAAATGGTCGGAGGTCTGTCTACCTAAGGAGGAAGGAGGTCTAGGCTTAATGGATTTACAAACATGGAACAATGCCTTTCTTACCAGGCTCCTTTGGGACATCATACAGAAGAAAGACTCCTTATGGATCAGGTAGTTTCACCACCAATATTTACAACAAGGAGAAGTCTGGGCATGGCAGCCACACAAGGTTAATGACTCTCCTCTTATTAAAAAGATCCTCTTTATTAAAAACGGTTTGTTAGCCACTGTAGGATCTGTTGAAGGAGCAACTCAATTGCTGCACAGCTGGAATCGGGGGGGGGGGGGGGGGGGGGGGGGGGACTTTAGGATCAAAGCAGTTTATGAGCATTATAGGAAAAAATCAACAAGGAAGGCTTGGAGCACTGTCGTCTGGGACACTAACATTATACCCAAGCACTCTTTTATCCTCTGGCTTGCTGCTAGGAAAAGGCTAGCTACAAAGGACTTGATAAGGACAAGGGAAGTTGATCTAACTTGCTCATTATGTAACATCCTTCCAAGAGCCATGAACACCTTTTCTTTGCTTATAATTTTTCTTTGGATGTATGGCAGCAAATAAAAACGTGGATGGGCTGCTGGAGGGAAATGAGGACCTTACAAGTGCTCTTAAATGGATGAAGAAAGAGGCAAGAGGACGAAGCTGACAAGCTAAGGCAAAGAGGATAACCCTAGCAGCCACTATATACTTCATATGGAAAGCCAGGAATGACAAAATTTTTAAGGAAAAGCATGGAGCTTAGAAGAAGTTGTTCACCTTATCAAGCTTCATGTATACAAAGTCATAAGCCAATCATTCTCCTTACACTTCACGTCGTCTACCTACCTCAGAGATGAACTGGCTCAAGAGACAAGTGCCGAGCAGGTCCTACAAAGAGGATAATGTCACCACATTCTCGGCTGATTACCTATATGCAGAATGCAGGAGCACCCTTTTGCTTTTAGTGTGCTCCTTATAATGTAATGTTTCTGAAGCAATGCTGTTTTATTGCCTCTCCTCATGTATGTTTCCTAGGAATTTTGAGGGGTCCCAAGGTAACATGTTGTAACCCCTTGATGGCCTAGCCGAAGGGGAGCTACAATATGTTACTCTTGGTGTGGGTGTCTGACTTCCGATAGCTTTGGTTTGAAGAGATAGGATCCCCTAATGGACTTTGTCCCTACCCCTAAGGTACCCACTACCCATTAGTGAAGCTCACTCACGGAAAGGCAACTTGAGGCTATCCTCAACTGATGCCTAGTGGCCTACACAAACTCTTTTGTACATATTATTTATTTTGCAATATATTTTAACCTTAAAATCAAAAAATAAAATAAAAAAAGCTTAGTGCAAACAAATGAACAAGCGAGTTGCTATTATTAACTAGTCAACTTGGTAACCACAATGAGAGTAAACATCGTGTTGTCCATCACAAGAAGAGCCTGGCTTGATCCACATTATCCAGAAAAACCCATTATGTGTACAATCAAAGACCCCATTCTCACACAAGGCTGAAGATAGCCTAGAGTAATGACTTTGGTGGTTCTGATCTTAAAAGGTGCACGAATCAATTAAACAAAACATACCAAAATGGCATGGCAAAATGAGGGGAGAAAAAAAGAAAGCCTCAAGTTCCTCTTTCAAGCAAGTCACTCTAGCGTTGCGCGTCTAATTCCATGCCCACCATACAAAAATAAACATCAATGTTGAATGACCATAAAAATGTTCATGTACACCATGATTGTTGGGCAAATACCAAATAAAGCATCAATACCTCATAATGGAGTTGTAATTGCGGTGAAAAGCTTTGAGCTACAACTCTTTCGATCTTGATTTTTCAACTTCCCTGAAATACCCAAATAGAAGTGAATGAACATAGTAAGAGTGATAAGGAAAACAAGTAGGACTTGGCTAGCTCAACTGACAAAAATAAAAAATAAACAGTACTTCTTAGAAGAGTAGGATATTTGCCTGCTCATTTTATCTTCGTTTCATCATTGCGGAACAACAGTACCTGATCACCTATTTTACAAACAGAATAGCAAGGAGTGACTGAGAAAACAAGGTCGGCGGGTAAACGGACAATCACAACAGCAGTACCTCATTGATCATTGTAGTTCTATAGCCCATCAGATCAATTTTTTCTCCTGCATTCAAAGATGGAACACTGCGTATAATATATATAGCCAAATCAAGTTAAAACAAACATTCGAATTTGACAACAAGCGACCAAATGTTCAGCATTCCTCAAAAAGCCAAATCAAGTTAAAACTAAAAAAAATGGTAAGAAAAACGTAAACTAGTTGGGTTTGCTCAACTCCAGTTAGTTAAATTACTGCAATGTGTGGAAACAAATAAGACAGAAAGAGGTTTCTGAAATATTTTTATGAAAGACAGGAATTGCTAACTTTCAAAAAGAGAAGAAGCTCGTTTTGGAAAAATCATATGGCTAAGTGGGGAAAATTTAATGATCCAGCAACCACTCCTGACCTCATCCAACGATTAATAGCAAAGTGGGAAATTGTCTCGTAGTTAATCCCCAATATCTCATATGGCTAAATAATGATGATCAAACAGTACCAACACTAAAAAAATAGAAATTCTATATTGTATTTTTTTTGGTAAAGAAAATTGTATAGCATATGAAATCACATACCAAGGCATAACTACATCTCAAACATGTTATATAATGTGATCTTATATCATCATCTTCAGCAGAAATCGAAAAACTGGACAACTTCAACATGTGTATTAGTGTATATGTCAGTTTGACTGTAAACATGCATATAATTAAAGAAAGAAAGTGAAGAACATTAATAACTTGCCTAAAAGTTGGGATCACCCTAGAAATTTCAACATTTTTAACAACACATAGCCTAATCTCTCATTTATAGAAACCTGGGAACTGGGAAGATGGTAAGTCGGCCATAAGCATAAGCTCGGGTAAATATGACCGTTTGACCATTAACTTTATTTTTGGAAACTCTTTCTTCCAATTTACTATACTCATTTCATTTCCTTCTATACGCCAGCTGCACTAAAAATATAGTTTTCATTCTAAAAATTTATTGGGTATAACTAGCCCGCTGTTATAATATACTCGAAACTCATATTTCCTATAAAAGGATTATACTAAAGTTTTTTAATACCATATATGCAAAAGATTAAAGAGCCCATTTTCCACAATTAAATTAAATGAAAATCCATAAAATAATATTCTTAAATGAAAATTCCTAGCATATGAGTTGATTAACAATCGAACAGAAAGGAGAGAGAATTTTTACCCGTTGCCCCTGTTGGTTGGGCATGCCGGCTGAGTCCAGAGTTTTCCAGTACAAAAGCACCCAACCCAATAGCGGATAAAGGAAAACTAAACGCTTGGACCTCCCCAAATCATATCAAAGAAAGCCAAAACAACCCCCTCTTTCCTACAAAGTAAAGTAGAAAACATAAAAGTTAATAATATAAACCAAGCATAATCAGAAAGAAAAAACTAACCAGAAAACCGAGAGTCTCGTACAGTAAAACTATAGGTACTGCTGCTGCAACATTCATGCATAACAAACCATTAGAGAGATACCCTGCAAGTGAGTAAGAAAACTGATGAGTAATCCGCTAAGCAAAGCAGCAACACCGTCCTCGGATAGATGCACATTTCCAACATCAATTAGCACATCCAATCAACCTCTGCCAGGTCATCGGATAGATGCACATTTCCAAAATCAATTAGCATATCCAATCAACCTCTTTCCCCTGGCAAAATATGATTTTTGGTTTAGAAAGGGGGGAAATGATAAATAAAGTACTTCGAAGAAATACATAAGAACTTTTGAAATAATAAAAGGAAAAGAGTTTACCTGATCAATTCGAAGCAAATACATCTGAAAATGAAATTAATGAATAATAAGCCAATATATGCACCGTCTCATCCGAAGATTCCACCTGCATTCATCTTGGAGAAAAAGATTCACAGTTCACACTTGTCAACTTTTCTACTGAGGTTATGGACCCCTTCTAGTAAATTTGATAGCATATATAATGGAAAATACCAAAAACAGAGCAAAGTGGATCTTAATATGTTAGAGCTCGCGTTTCAACTTTCTCATAGCTATTCTCCTAAATCACATCATGGCATGACTAATGATCACCGACTAATATCCTGAAGCCGTTGAAAGTAGTCACACTTGGATGTTAAAAATTAAAGTCACTAAAAGTAGAAAATACATGAAGTATGTTCGAATCATAAATAAAACTCAAGGAGAAGGACTTAAAATCCGAGCATTAAAATACTTACCCAGCATTCAAAGTATTTGAGTCTACTGATATCAAAGGAATTTTTCCATGGTATCTCTTGCCATCAACGTTTAGACATCTCAGGAGAGCTTTTAACCAGATCCCCTATCTTGTACATAGTCCTGGAAGATCTCGCATAGAATAACAGGCTTGTAGAGCTACAAAACAACAAAAATTTGTGCATGTGAATCATAAAGAAAAACACAGGAGGGGTCAACAAAAAGAACACTCATATCAGTGGGTGCTAAAAAAAACTTGATTATCCAAGAGGAAGAACATTACATAAGAAACACTTTGGTTTGGCTCGCATCCTCGGATTGGTACTTCCTGCAGCAAAATATGATTTTAGTTAAGAAAGAGGGAAAATGATAGATCAAAAGGTTTATATAAATATAGGAGAACCATTCAAATAACAAAAGCCAATGAGTTTACTTGATCAATTCGATGCAAAGATAGCCGAAAATGAATGACAGATCCATGCACTGTCTCATCAGAAGATTCCTCCTGCATTCATCTTGACGAAAAAGATTTAGAATTCACACTTCCCATAAATCCTAACTGAAGAAGAGCAAACAAATTATAAAAAAGAAAAGTAACATTTTTAAGCAAAATCATATCATGCAATCCTGAATCTACTACCAGGTTGCATTCAGACAAATACAGCAAACAGAAGTTACACCTAATAATCACCAACCAGTTTCCTGAACCAGTTGAAAGTAGCACACACAGAAGTTACACCTACATCTAAGAAATTACATAATTGAAAAAAGATACCCTTATAATCACCTCTCACAAAATCAAAGGTGGTCATCAACATCACAGTTCAAAGTCCCCCGGCAGAAACTAGCCGGCCACTTCTATTATGAGAGACCTGGAAAGTCCATTAAAAAAAATGAACCATAAAAAAGTGAATGTTCAATCACAACTATAAGAAAACACAAGAATTGGACATTGGAAAGTCCCTACCTTGTTCACCATTTCTACGTACCTCACTTAAATATGCTTGATTGTGAGTTTCCAACACTAAGTAGGAAAATTAGCAAGCAAGGAACAGCAATAACCAAAAATGTAGTTATCATACATTCAACCGCCCACTCATATGCAACAAAATGTGGCAGTGAACCTGACACGGAGAAACTCTTCATAAAGTGGAGCTGTTTTCAGTGAATTTTTTTTATAAAAAAAATTCATTAGCATGGTTAAACCAATGAATAAAATGATACCAAAAAAAAAATCAAAACTTACAAAGGAAGAATACCCTTGTTTTGCCGTAGGTTAGCACAAGGTCTTTACTTGAAGCAAGAGTTCTTCGTATATCCAATCAACCACTTCCACTTCACAACATAATCTCACACACATTCAGGAAATAAAATACAAGTTACATAGGAAATTCCAAAGATTATAAGAAATAACCACGACTAAAGAAGACAAAATGGCGAAGCGTCCTATCTGGAGGTTAGAGAACTTGAGTGTTTTGGACATTGTGAATATTGTGAATTTCTACATCAAAACACAGTCATAATCTGTTTGTTAAATTTTCCTCCAATAAGACATTTTTCCTCAAGGGTAACATATTAAGAGAACAGATGGACATTGTAAAAGCTGATAACGAGTAAAAGTTTTAAGATCCTATATAAGTAGTCAAAGCATGGGAAAAAAAATTAAGGAGGAGATAGGATCTCCTTGCCTTAGCCCTCTTTTGCCATGAAAACATCCCTACAAGTGACCATTAATATTCAAAGAGAAAAATGATGTGTGGATGCATTGTAGAGTCCAATTGATGAAAACAGGAGGGAAGTTGAGATGGACAAGCATTTCTTCAAAAAATTTCCAAAAGAGTGAATCATAAGCCTTTCTTAGATCAATTTTTTAGGAGACATCTTGGGCTTATCCTTTTTCGTGACTTCCTTATGATGAGCTCATGTAATAGCATAATTTTCTCACCCATCAACCTTACTTCTGTGAACCCAGATTGTGCAGGAGAGACAAAGAGTCTATTAGTTCAGGTTTTAGTCTTTCGGCTATTAACTTAGAGGTGACTTTATATGTGACGTTACAGCAAGATATAGGCTTGTAGTCTCCCACAGTTCCAGCATTTGTTGTTTCGGCAATAAGTGAAAGGCTAGTGTGATTTATCTGTTTCAACAGTTGGCTAGAATCAAAAAATTCTTAAACAGCTCTACAAGATCTGATCGCCTGTGGTCTGCCATGTCGCTTTGAAGAACTTGGAGGTGTATCCATCAGGGGCCTCCCCCGGAGATTTATCATCTCCTATGGTCCATTGGAGATGACAAGTCCCGGGTCCGGATGGTTACACTTTCAAATTTATCAAAGAAACCTGGGGTACAACAGGGAGACAGCTTTGTGACGCTGTCCTCGAATTTTTGGAAACTGGCAAGCTCCTCAAACAAATCAACCACACCAGCGTATCTCTGATTGCTAAGACACATAATGCCAATAGAGTGGGAGATTTTAAACCAATATCATGCTACAATGTAACCTATAAAGTCATCTCAAAGATCCTGGCTTCCAAACTCGGTCTAGAACTAAAAGATCTCATCTCCTCTGCACAAGTTGAATTTATAGAAGGAAGGCTCATGGGCGAAAATGTAATGCTACTCCAAGAACTCACTAGGAAGTATAAAAGAAATAGGATAAGTCTGAGGTGCCTTCTAAACCTTGATCTTAAAAAAGCATATGATACCCTCTCTTAGAAATTCATCAAGGAAATGCTCACTCGTCTTTAACTTGCCTACACTATTTATTATAATTGGCTTGATAAACCTTGATCTCAAAATCTGGAAGATGAGAATCTTGCTTGCTCTACCTCTTCTTTTCTTCTATAAAGATCAAATTTGGGAGCAGTCATAATCACAGAATCTACAAGACTACTATATTGACTTGATAAACATACAACAATTTGAAAGAAAAATAATTAGGCCTAAAATTGCTAAATAATTTTTTATATTATTTTTTTTGGAGGGGGCCGGACAAATATGAAAAGTCTTTTAATACCCAACTATCCAAAATTAATTTGCCATTTTGAAAGAAAAATAAAGCGATTTTAAAAAAAAAACATAATTTGGTCAACATCATAGTAATTGAAAAAAATAAGTTAATATTTTTAGGAATACTTCTGAAATAGCCCTCAAATACTATATACGGAGTATACATACACACTGTATTTGCGTTAAAAATAACTCAATAAAAAAATACTCCAAACAATTTTAGCTTTCAAAAATACTCAGTCTTTCTTTGGGTTAAAAGAAACTATAAAATGGATATATAAAAATGAATTAAGTTAGCATACTCTTTAAGGGAATGCAAAACAGGAAATTAAAAAGCCAACTGCAAAATGTATGGAAAAAAAGAGAAAAGAATAAGGAGGTGAATAACAAGAAATTACCAAAATTTGATCGTATCTGGTCCGGAAATTTGTTTCGCATCTAGTCTCCTGATTGATAAAAAAAATCTCCAGTGAGATATAACGTAACATTAAATCAAATCAAAGAAGTATAAATCAACATCAAAAATAAAGTCCAATCACCAACCAATTGATCAAATCAAAGAAGGGTAAATCAACATCTAAAACGAAACCAGTACGTCCGCTCTCCAGCTATCTTATATGAAGAGTTACCAAATTCTAAGCGCGCTCATCAGCAAGTCAGCATTAGTAACTTTCTCTGCCTATATGATTTTAAGAAATGACCAATATAAACTACCCCGGATACTTGTTGTTTAGAAAGGGGGGAAATGACTTTATTTCCAAAATCAATTAGCATATCCAATCAACCTCTTCCCCCTGGCAAAATATGATTTTTGGTTTAGAAAGGGGGGAAATGATAAATAAAGTACTTCGAAGAAATACATAAGAACTTTTGAAAGAATAAAAGGAAAAGAGTTTACCTGATCAATTCGAAGCAAATACATCTGAAAATGAAATTAATGAATAATAGGCCAATATATGCACCGTCTCATCCGAAGATTCCATCTGCATTCATCTTGCAGAAAAAGATTCACAGCACACACTTGTCAACTTTTCTACTGAGGTTATGGACCCCTTCTAGTAAATTTGATAGCATATATAATGGAAAATGCCAAAGACAGAGCAAAGTGGATCTTAATATGTTAGAGCTCGCGTTTTAACTTTCTCATAGCTATTCTCCTAAATCACATCATGGCATGACTAATGATCACCGACTAAAAAATTAAAGTCACTAAAAGTAGAAAATACATGAAGTATGTTCGAATCATAAATAAAACTCAAGGAGAAGGACTTAAAATCCGAGCATTAAAATACTTACCCAGCATTCAAAGTATTTGAGTCTACTGATATCAAAGGAATTTTTCCATGGTATCTCTTGCCATCAACGTTTAGACATCTCAGGAGAGCTTTTAACCAGATCCCCTATCTTGTACATAGTCCTGGAAGATCTCGCATAGAATAACAGGCTTGTAGAGCTACAAAACAACAAAAATTTGTGCATGTGAATCATAAAGAAAAACACAGGAGGGGTCAACAAAAAGAACACTCATATCAGTGGGTGCTAAAAAAAACTTGATTATCCAAGAGGAAGAACATTACATAAGAAACACTTTGGTTTGGCTCGCATCCTCGGATTGGTACTTCCTGCAGCAAAATATGATTTTAGTTAAGAAAGAGGGAAAATGATAGATCAAAAGGTTTATATAAATATAGGAGAACCATTCAAATAACAAAAGCCAATGAGTTTACTTGATCAATTCGATGCAAAGATAGCCGAAAATGAATGACAGATCCATGCACTGTCTCATCAGAAGATTCCTCCTGCATTCATCTTGACGAAAAAGATTTAGAATTCACACTTCCCATAAATCCTAACTGAAGAAGAGCAAACAAATTATAAAAAAGAAAAGTAACATTTTTAAGCAAAATCATATCATGCAATCCTGAATCTACTACCAGGTTGCATTCAGACAAATACAGCAAACAGAAGTTACACCTAATAATCACCAACCAGTTTCCTGAACCAGTTGAAAGTAGCACACACAGAAGTTACACCTACATCTAAGAAATTACATAATTGAAAAAAGATACCCTTATAATCACCTCTCACAAAATCAAAGGTGGTCATCAACATCACAGTTCAAAGTCCCCCGGCAGAAACTAGCCGGCCACTTCTATTATGAGAGACCTGGAAAGTCCATTAAAAAAAATGAACCATAAAAAAGTGAATGTTCAATCACAACTATAAGAAAACACAAGAATTGGACATTGGAAAGTCCCTACCTTGTTCACCATTTCTACGTACCTCACTTAAATATGCTTGATTGTGAGTTTCCAACACTAAGTAGGAAAATTAGCAAGCAAGGAACAGCAATAACCAAAAATGTAGTTATCATACATTCAACCGCCCACTCATATGCAACAAAATGTGGCAGTGAACCTGACACGGAGAAACTCTTCATAAAGTGGAGCTGTTTTCAGTGAATTTTTTTTATAAAAAAAATTCATTAGCATGGTTAAACCAATGAATAAAATGATACCAAAAAAAAAATCAAAACTTACAAAGGAAGAATACCCTTGTTTTGCCGTAGGTTAGCACAAGGTCTTTACTTGAAGCAAGAGTTCTTCGTATATCCAATCAACCACTTCCACTTCACAACATAATCTCACACACATTCAGGAAATAAAATACAAGTTACATAGGAAATTCCAAAGATTATAAGAAATAACCACGACTAAAGAAGACAAAATGGCGAAGCGTCCTATCTGGAGGTTAGAGAACTTGAGTGTTTTGGACATTGTGAATATTGTGAATTTCTACATCAAAACACAGTCATAATCTGTTTGTTAAATTTTCCTCCAATAAGACATTTTTCCTCAAGGGTAACATATTAAGAGAACAGATGGACATTGTAAAAGCTGATAACGAGTAAAAGTTTTAAGATCCTATATAAGTAGTCAAAGCATGGGAAAAAAAAATTAAGGAGGAGATAGGATCTCCTTGCCTTAGCCCTCTTTTGCCATGAAAACATCCCTACAAGTGACCATTAATATTCAAAGAGAAAAATGATGTGTGGATGCATTGTAGAGTCCAATTGATGAAAACAGGAGGGAAGTTGAGATGGACAAGCATTTCTTCAAAAAATTTCCAAAAGAGTGAATCATAAGCCTTTCTTAGATCAATTTTTTAGGAGACATCTTGGGCTTATCCTTTTTCGTGACTTCCTTATGATGAGCTCATGTAATAGCATAATTTTCTCACCCATCAACCTTACTTCTGTGAACCCAGATTGTGCAGGAGAGACAAAGAGTCTATTAGTTCAGGTTTTAGTCTTTCGGCTATTAACTTAGAGGTGACTTTATATGTGACGTTACAGCAAGATATAGGCTTGTAGTCTCCCACAGTTCCAGCATTTGTTGTTTCGGCAATAAGTGAAAGGCTAGTGTGATTTATCTGTTTCAACAGTTGGCTAGAATCAAAAAATTCTTAAACAGCTCTACAAGATCTGATCGCCTGTGGTCTGCCATGTCGCTTTGAAGAACTTGGAGGTGTATCCATCAGGGGCCTCCCCCGGAGATTTATCATCTCCTATGGTCCATTGGAGATGACAAGTCCCGGGTCCGGATGGTTACACTTTCAAATTTATCAAAGAAACCTGGGGTACAACAGGGAGACAGCTTTGTGACGCTGTCCTCGAATTTTTGGAAACTGGCAAGCTCCTCAAACAAATCAACCACACCAGCGTATCTCTGATTGCTAAGACACATAATGCCAATAGAGTGGGAGATTTTAAACCAATATCATGCTACAATGTAACCTATAAAGTCATCTCAAAGATCCTGGCTTCCAAACTCGGTCTAGAACTAAAAGATCTCATCTCCTCTGCACAAGTTGAATTTATAGAAGGAAGGCTCATGGGCGAAAATGTAATGCTACTCCAAGAACTCACTAGGAAGTATAAAAGAAATAGGATAAGTCCGAGGTGCCTTCTAAACCTTGATCTTAAAAAAGCATATGATACCCTCTCTTAGAAATTCATCAAGGAAATGCTCACTCGTCTTTAACTTGCCTACACTATTTATTATAATTGGCTTGATAAACCTTGATCTCAAAATCTGGAAGATGAGAATCTTGCTTGCTCTACCTTTTCTTTTCCTCTATAAAGATCAAATTTGGGAGCAGTCATAATCACAGAATCTACAAGACTACTATATTGACTTGATTAACATACAACAATTTGAAAGAAAAATAATTAGGCCTAAAAATGCTAAATAATTTTTTATATTATTTTTTTTGGAGGGGGCCGGACAAATATGAAAAGTCTTTTAACACCCAACTATCCAAAATTAATTTGCCATTTCGAAAGAAAAATAAAGCGATTTTTTAAAAAAAAAAACATAATTTGGTCAACTTCATAGTAATTGAAAAAAATAAGTTAATATTTTTAGGAATACTTCTGAAATATCCCTCAAATACTATATACGGAGTATATATATACACACTGTATTTGCATTAAAAATAACTCAATAAAAAAATACTCCAAACAATTTTAGCTTTCAAAAATACTCCGTCTTTCTTTGGGTTAAAAGAAACTATAAAATGGATATATAAAAATGAATTAAGTTAGCATACTCTTTAAGGGAATGCAAAACAGGAAATTAAAAAGCCAACTGCAAAATGTATGGAAAAAAAGAGAAAAGAATAAGGAGGTGAATAACAAGAAATTACCAAAATTTTATCGTATCTGGTCCGGAAATTTGTTTCGCATCTAGTCTCCTGATTGATAAAAAAAAAATCTGGAGTGAGATAGTATAACGTAACATTAAATCAAATCAAAGAAGTATAAATCAACATCAAAAATAAAGTCCAATCACCAACCAATTGATCAATCAAATCAAAGAAGGGTAAATCAACATCTAAAACGAAACCAGTACGTCCGCTCTCCAGCTATCTTATATGAAGAGTTACCAAATTCTAAGCGCGCTCATCAGCAAGTCAGCATTAGTAACTTTATGATTTTGAGAAATGACCAATATATACTACCCCGGATACTTGTTATCCTTCACTTAGTTTGAATCCATTCATTCAAAGCGCAGAGAAGAAAGCGCTTACCTCGTCAGTTTGGAAGGACGCGTTAATTATAACCTCCCTCGATCCACCACCAGTGCTGACGATCTCGATCAACTCGAATCAACCATTTATAAATCAATAACAAAATCACTAGGGGAAAAAACGAAGCCGAATTGAGTGTCTCTGGATAGAGGATGGGAAGGGAGAACACGTACCAGTGCAGATGCAACTAGCGGTTAGTAGCGGCGGCTTTGGAGAAGCGCAATCTGGAGTTCGTAACAGGCCGGAGCATCGAAACCCTTGGAAGCCTCTAGATCGATGAAGACCGACGTTATTAGGGTTTTGCACTTGGGATCGGCGCGCCAGGTCTCGCGTCCAGTCGCACCGTACTCGTAGAACTTGTTGAAGGTTGTCGTTGTCGATCTAGATCATCCCGATTCGTCGCCGCTTAGCGAGATTTACAACCAACAAACGCGTAATGTTGCTTCTCGGGAGAAGAGCGAAGCCAATGTTGAATCTCCGGTCCGCCAAGGCACCGAATCGTTCCCGCCATGCATTGACGGTCGCTTCGCACCGAACGACGAATTCGCTAGATCTAGGGTTTCGCACCATAATTCAGTAAAGCGAGAGTAGTGAAAGCAAAACAAGAGGTGAGAAGCTGCGTAAATTGAACGGCGAGAAAGCTAGAAATTAAGGAAGGAGAGACTCAACTTGGGGCCCAAGAAAGGAGCTCCACCGCCATGAGATAGAAACAAGTAGAAAGTGAGAACTGAAATCTGAAATATGACCCGACAATAAGGGAAAGGTTGGGTTAAATTGGAAGCCATCCACTTAACCTAGAAAATACGGAGTAGAAATAGCACCGTCACGCTAAACCGACCTAGCTGGCGAGGGGTAAAATGGTAAAAGAACCGCCAAAGTTTGGACGGGAAAGTTGGAAACATCTGTATTTGTTTCCTTTTGGGATTGCCACGTCACTTTTTACTTCCTTTTGGGAAGTAGCTGTAAATTCAACCATTTCTTTTTTAGTGAAAATTTCAAATATCTATCCATAAGTTACGAAAGAATTATAGATTAGGAAAGATTATCCGTAGCTGTAAATTCAACCATTTCTTCTCTGTAATTTGGTTTTTCTGCTCTGGTTGCTCTGTCTTTGTTTTTAGTTTGTATTGACGGATTATCCGTCGCCGATTTTTTCGGCCTATCAACCTGCCGGGCCTGTCCGGTATGTCGAATTTTTACCTAATCAAAAAAAAAAAAAAAAAAATAGATTAGGAAAGATTAATACACCATGGTCAAATATATTATACCCAGTCAAAGTTCACTTCATATTTTTCAAACGATGCGTTCGGAAATATATTATACCCTACAACATTATAAATTTATTTTAACATTTATTTAATCTTAAAAAGAATTAAAAATTAAATTTATATTACTAACATCTGTATTATTTTATATAATTATAAAATATTATTTTGAAAAATCATATTTTACCATTTTTAAAAATTAAAAAGACAATATGTAACAAAATGCAATTATTAAAAAAAAATGATTTTTCAAAATAAAATTTTATACATATATAAAAAAAAATAGATGTTATTAATATAAATATAATTTTTTAAAAATTTTAAGATAAAATAAGTGTTAAAATATATTTTTTTGATGTAGGAAATGAAGTATATTTGTGTTGTAGGACATCTCCATTTAAAAGAGTGAGGATTTGAGATTCACATAGGATTTATGTGATGCAAAATATTGCAGAGAATGCTTTTAACCTGTAAACTTATGAAAGGGTTTTGTGAAAAGACTTGATGCCTAACTTCATTGATTTCATGTGTACATACAAATTGACAATTCTTGTTCTTCGAGACTATACAAGATATAGATGGAAGATAAAAGATTCTATGAAGATAAGATATATCCTATAAGGTAAATTCTATCTAAGGTACGTATATCTAATCCTAACACCCCGCAAGCTCATGGAGAGGCACGGACATGCAGCTTGGTACGAAGACCAAGGAAGTGAGCGGTGCCGACAGTTTTAGTGAAAATGTCGGCAATATGATCCTGAGAACGAACATGACGAACAACCAAGGAGCCATCCAGAGGCGGATGGCTAGGTAAGCGCACCCATCAATAGCGGGTGAAATTTTGTTCGGGAGTTTGAAAAAATTAATTTTGCTGGGTGAAAAAAATTAATTTGGCTGGGTGATTACAGAGTAACTTATTTTGGTTGGCTCATAATCAAGCGCGCACACACCTCTACTCTATTACTACTACTGCTTTAATATTGAAACTCGGATAACCCTTAATTAATTTAGTAATTTAATTACTACAACACTTAAACTCTTTCACCAGCTCCAAATTTCATTGCCATAGTTTTTAATTTGTTGTTTCTCATATGCATGTTAGCTCTGCTTTTAGTATTCTTTAATGACTAAAATTTCCCATATATATGCATGTTAACTTTGTTTTTAGTATTTTTTAATGACTATATATAATTTCTAAATTCTAGAATCGGGGTTTCAATTGTCTGATAATACAGTATGATTGTAGAAATTGGGATTAGTGTGTTTTATATACCCTATTATTCATATTTTATATAATATATTATTTTATTTAGTGATTTTTTTAAACATTATTGTCATTGATTATTTCGAATCGACATGAAATAATAGAGTACAATTTCAATAGGGCATATTATATTTTTAATGAAATTATGTATAATAATAAAAGACAAGTAACTCTTGTAATGGACGAATCTTAATTTTCTTTTGTATTCTTGATGAAATAATAATAATGATAATAATAATTTATTATTATTATTATTATTATTATAATAATAATAATCACATTTTGATTTGTCAAAGTTTTATTTTTCAATGGTAAATATTTTTTCGCTCACCTAACTCTAAGATACTAGATCCGCCACTGGAGCCATCCTCAACCTGCTCTCGAACAAAGTAGTAGTCAATCTTGATGTGTTTGGAGCGCTGATGAAACACGGGATTAGCAGACATGTAAGTAGCACTGAGATTGTCACACAACAAGATCGGCGGATGAACAAGAGGTGCTCGCAGTTCATGAAGCAATTGCTGAATCCATATCAATTATGTGGATGTGAAGGCAATGGCACGATACTCAGCTTCAGAGCTGAATTTGGCCACAACATTATGTTTCTTGGAAGACCATCTGACAAGATTACCGCCATAGAAGATGGCGAACCCATGCTGTGAGCGACAATCATCACCATCAGATGCCCAGCCAGCATCGGAGAAAGCCACTAGGCGGTGATCAATGGACGGGCGAATGATCAAGCCAAAGGATAGCGTGCCTTTCAGGCGGGGTAATGGTTGCATACTGTAAAGCCCCAACAACACTTCTGTAGAGATGAGGATCACTGAACGGATCCCCGTCACGAACCAGACGCGAAGTAGGCTCAACAGGAGACGAGATCGGGCGGGCGTAGAAAACTCTAACCAAGAACAAGGACTTCGACTCTACCAACTATGGAGGTTGATATATCTGCAGCTCCGATCCATTATCATTCTCAATCCATCATTCTCCTGACATTGATGATCAACCATTCATTCCCACCCGATCGAGAAAAGATCACCCTCTCAATTTTGAATGGTGATCACATTAGTGTGGAGATGAAAATCGCTCCTTTTTTCAGTGTTGGGTGTCTTGCCAAGGTCTTCTCTGGCAATGTCAAGTTCTTGAAGAGGCTAGCTCTCCCTCTTACTTTTACTCTTTTATAATCTGCTTACTTTGAAATTGTTAAGAAGCCGGTAAGGCGATAACAAAGGATTTTGTCGGACAATTCGGCATATACTCAACTCAAGCACTACAAGGTCGACATTTTGGCACTATTTGAACCACGAGGTAAGAAGTCAACCATGTGAGACTACTTATGGCTCGTTTGGTATCCATATACACATATCAGATATCAGATATGGGTATGAGATATCGATATCAGGGATATGGGTATCAATCTGATATCTGATATCCCTGTTTGGTATGTTGAGTATATCATAATAGGCTTCTTGAGTAAGTGAAAGAAGGGTGAGCTAATACAATGATTTAAAATAGCTAATACAAGGATTTAAAATTCTCATATCGAAGAAATTCATCAATTCGAAAATAGCTACTGCAAGAATTTCATCCACCTTATTTGCACTTCCCTAATATGTAGTGATTGTTCTCGATAGTGTGTAACAACAATCAAGATAAATTTCACAACAAGTGCGATTGTTCTTATAACAATTCTCTGTCGTTCCGCCTAGCTAGCTTTCTCTTTATCGATTCAAGTTGAAATTCATCCACCTCATCATATGCATCCATTTCTAATAAGCAGAACAACAAATCAATCACAAATCCTAACAATGCAAGCGCCTAATCAAACAATCAACAAAATAAATCAACAAATCGAAGACCGAAAGGGCTGGTCGGAAGGACTGGTCGGAACTTTCTGTTGCTTTTGGAACGGGCCCTCACAAGGGTTGTTGGAACTTTCTGTTGCTGGTCGGAAAGGACTGGTTGGGTCGGAAAGGGTTGGTCGGGTCTGTTGGTGTGCGGGAGGGTTGGTCGGTCGGAAAGGGCTGGTCGGAAAGATCGAAAGGCTCACAAGGGCTAGACGGAGAATAGAAACCCTAACCCTAGATCTAGAAATTTCTATGAATTTTGGAAATTATCAACAAATCGAAGACCGAAGTAGAAAAGAATAGATAAAAAGTGAAGAACATACCTTGATTGGGTTGAGAATCCAAGCTTGAGGGAGAAATCCAAAGGCAAGTCGCTCTAAAGGGAAGCGTTGAGGAAGAAAGAGGAGGAGCGTCTGTGTTGAGGAAGAAAGAAGAGGAGCGTCTTGTTTTGATATCTCCATTAGATAGGTATATCAAAATGGGCCAAAATACAAATGAAGGGAAAAATGGGTATATCGGATTGATATCCATATAACTATTTACCAAACACTAGGTATGGATATGAGTGATACCCATACCCATATCCCATATAGGTATATAGATACCAAACAGGCCCTTAGTTTTTTTGTTTTTTTTTTTATAATAATAAAACACAATTAGATGTATGGAGGTGTCACATAAAAATGTAAAAAACACATGGTTACCCGATGAAATTTACCGAATATATTTTCATATTTTTTGGGATTTTTTTGCTAGGGAAAAAAAAGGAAAGACAAAAAGAAAAGTAAAGAAACCTACCCTGAAATTCACGACACGAAACGAAACGAAACCCTCAATTCATCACTTTCCAATTTCAAAGACTCAATCGATGAGTTGAGTCCCCGATTCTGCAAAATTCTCACTACCACAATTTTGATCAGATTTGCCATGGCTGCATCTCTCAAACCCTACTCATCCCCTACAATCATTTACTTCCTCTTCTTCTTCCTCATCCCCGCTCTCTCCGCTTCATCTGATTCCCCCACCATCTACGAAATCCTCCCCAAATTCGGCCTCCCTAGCGGCCTCTTGCCCTCCTCCGTCATATCCTACACCCTCGGCGACGACGGTGCCTTCTCCGTCGAGATCGACAAGCCCTGCTATGTCCAATTTGACTACTTGGTCTACTACGACAAGTCCATCTCCGGCAAGCTCCGATACGGCTCCATCACCGAATTGAAGGGGATTAAGGTCCAGAAGCTCTTCCTCTGGCTCGACGTTGGCGAGATCAAGGTCGATTTGCCCCCTTCTGGTTCGATTTACTTCCAGGTTGGTGTCGTCAACAAGAAGCTCGACGTTGACCAGTTCATCACTGTTCGTGCTTGCCGTGATTCGGATGGGGCTCCCTGTGCCGGTTCATTGAGAAACTTGGTCAAGGTAATTCCTTTTAGGTTTTCGTTTTGTTCCGATTGTCATTTGGTATGATTAGGGCTTCGATGTTCACGTGTGAACCTTAATTCAATTACGTTTTTCGATTTTCTGCATTGAATTGATCATGTCATTCATATTTGATCTATACATGCTGCCAAATTACGGCGATAGAAATAGAATGCATACAAATTAGAATAGAGCACAGATCAAAGGCATTTTTCTTTTCACTGTGTGATGGGGGAGCTAACATATACGCGAGTCCATGATTAGTGATTAGCCAGTACAATTGATTAATCAATTCGAACTCCTAAAACACACGTACATTCAATCCATTACGCCTCTAAATCTGTACTTCAATTATGATGCTGTGTGAAGTTTGACATTGAATTATTGTAAGGTTTGGTTCAGAACTAAAGAAATTTAGGCCAAGATTCAAGCGTTCCTTTTGCTTAAGGGTGTCGAATTGATGCTAGTATTTAGTTAGTACAGATTGCTTAGGTGCCATTTTATGATACATGTTAGGCTGTTAGTCTGTTACCTATCATGTTCTGCTTCACCGGGCAAAATTTTGTGGTTTCTACTCTTTCTTTGCTAAAGAGTATACTGAATTTACTTGAATGAGCATTTGGGGCCGTTTTGCCCATCATGACAATGAAAACCGCGCGACTTGAGTGCTGTTGGAAACAACTTGATCATTTTTTGTATATTTGCCCTCCGTGATTTTTTATGGCTACATCCTTCAAGCCCTTTACTAATGATACAAACTGAATGGTTAAAATGAAAGGTTTTATTGGTTTCCCATAATTTTTACTTTCCCCCCTTGGATATCACCATTTTGTGACAGTGAGGTAGTCCAGATTAAGGTATATTTATGAAAGCCAAGATTTTCAATAAAATTTTCAATTCCAGGGCAACAAAAGGTAGTGTGGTACATACTGTTTACCTTAGTATGGTTCAACCCACATTACTTGGTTTTGGTTCCATATTTTACTCCCGCAAGTACTCATTCCATTCACAAATTTGCCACCATTTCAAAAAATATGTTCATTTCCAGTATGAACTTGGATTCTCGAGGCCATGGAACTTGGGACCAGCGGTCTGATACAAATATGGGTAGTTAGGTTAGAAGCTTCTAGGGTAAGCTAGAAGAGAGGGAGAATTAGTAGTATAAATAAGGCACTAGCCTATTAGCTCATCATGCATGAAATCACTTAGTTGAGACTTGAGAGTTGGGAGGCGTATCAGCCCTTTTTGGCCAGGCGCATGCGCTGATGCGCATCTGCCTTGGTGGGAGTATCTTCCTGTTTCTATCTTGTTCCTTCAATTTCTAGTTAAATCCAAAGAGGGTTAACCTCATTTTATCCGCAAGTTCAATGTGTTTGAGTGTGAATTAGTCCTAGATAGACCTAATCCAGCTGGTCTATCGTGGTCCGGTTTAGAAATTATTCTGTAAGTATGTCTTGTTTCATGATCTGTTCTTTTTCAGTGTGATTCATCGTCTGCCTCTTACATATACTTGTAAAGGTATTTGATTGAGAAGAGAGTCATGTTGAATTGTTGATGCATTTGTGGCATGTTCAATACGGGATTCTACTTTGTTCGCATCAAGAAATAACATTTCTATCATACATCTTAGATGTTGATATTGCGCTGATACTGCCTTGTTCCTGGCTGCAGCTGCCACCTCCAGTTGAGGAGGAAATCTCAATGCTATTAACAGAATAGATTGCTTGCCCCTTCCACTTGTGCCGCAAGAGGTAGCAGTGGTGCTCACTTGTTTCTGTTGGCTTTGTTTTTAGCCCAAAGAAGCACATGAAGCCTGAAGGTTGATCTAAAACGATTGTCTATGTCTGCAGGTCTAGTAGAGTAGTAAACTGTGTATAATTCTCATTGGTTTTGCGCCAAAAACCAAGAACTAAGATGCAGTAATGTCTAGTCTAGTGGTTGTTGCTGAGTCTGTAAATCCGACTGTTGTGTTCATATGCCGAATTGTATCATATGCTTAATGCTTGACAAGTCCTGTCCTGTTTGGGTGATCACTGGCAACTTTTATACAGCAATTAGTTATTGCGCAACTTGTGTGCTTGCCTTAACCTTGTTTGTCCCCCTCTGCCTGCTGGTCCTTCTACATTCATTTAGACTGGCCCATCTATCATGAAAATCTAGGTCATCAAGGGTAAACATGGGGTGTTTGATGTGTTACCCAAGACATTCCCCACCGTGCTTGACCATAGGGCTTATGAGGGCCCGAAACATCCACCGTGCTAATATTGATGCTGGTTGCGGATTATGCAGAGCTTTCGGTAGACAAGAACAGCCACCGGAGCGTGGGAAGTCACTTCAAGGTGTGGGTGTTGATGTGATGGTGTCTATGTACTTCGCCCCATGAATTGGTGGCTCCATCAGCCAACCTATGCAACGTCAAAGCATAAAACTATCTTCATTTGATCGCTGCTGAAAAAGAGTGACCATCACCTCTCAAGGATTCTCATCAATCAAGCGGCGACATTGACCGATGATGTCAAAAGTCTGGATGCGAAGCACCAAGACTAAGCCAAGTAAGTCACATGTAGATATATAATCAATCTCATTCTCAGCCATCAACCAACTATAACCCAACTGTAAAGCCAATCATACATTGTGCACAACAACTCAAAGTTGAAAAGTAAATGTAGAACAATTATTATCTCAAGTAAAAACATTCAGAAAATCACTCCAAACCTAATCACTTGTCCAAAATGAATTTGTATTTAACAAACGTAACATTAACTTATTTTTCCCATTTTCTAAAATTCAAGTCGATCGAACTGTAGTAAGATTAAAAACAAATTCTTAATTCATACTCTCTCTATTCAACCAAATATGTTATTTACTATTTACATATTTTTTTTAGAATGATAAAAAACTATAAAAAAATATCCATTTTTTTTTTAAATTTAACAATTTTATATAGGGCTGGCAAATGGTACGAAAATTACCATACCAACCACGTACCAACCACAAACCGACTATGTTGGTAACCAACATGGTGGTAACCATCGTGGTGGTAACCACGTGAAGGTAGTACGGTAATGGTAATGAAATCTAAATACCATGGTTACCACGATTACCGAGTATATATATATATATATATATATATATATATATATATATATATATATATATATATATATATATATATATATATATATATATATATATATATATATATATATAAATTTTTTTTATTTAATGTTTTATTGTTATTACCTTTAAGTTTTAAGTTTTTAATTTATATTTTGTGTTTTGATTTTGACCTAAATTGATCTTTCCTACTTTTTTTCTACTAGAAACAATAGGAACATTTTGAATGTTTGAAGACTTTGAACTTGTTTTGTTTGAACTTACAGGAACATTTTGAATGTTTGAACGATTGAACTTTGTTTAATTTCTTCAAGACTTTGAATTTCATTGGTTTGTACTTTAGCTAGGTTGTGAACTTGATTTATTTGAACTATAAAAAGATGGTAACCATATTATTTTTTGTAACCATATTTTTTCGCTCGATGACTTTGATAAACACCGAAAGGTAGCCAAGGGGTTTCAAAAAAATACAAACAGAATTAAAGTTTGGTAACCATGGTAATGTACCGATGGTAACCACAAATCGTGGTTACCACATATGCAGTAACCACGACTTGTGGTTGGTACGTGGTATGAAAATCTGCGTACCATCAGTTTGTGGTTGGTACGTGGTAATCACCATTTTTTTATGGTAACCGTACCATGCCAACCCTAATTTTATATTTATGAATAAATATGAAATTATTTAAAAAATTATAAAAAATAAATATTTTATATAATTTTTATTATCTTAAAAAATAATACGTCATAAATATATATGTTTATCCGAACAGATAGTAGCAATTACGGCATCGGCCTGGGCAATGTCATTTGCCCATTGTCTTCACTTGTTTGATTTGTTTCCCCATTGTCTTCGTGCAGGTGGGCGTTTGCAACGATTATTAATTTATTTTATTGGAGCGTGATTACACTCAGCAATGAGCCAACACTTTACACCTGTACACCCATTTTTCTCTTTTATCCTTTTTTTATTATTAATTTATATATAAAATATCGAAAATTGTATAAAAAAAGAGGGCCTAAAAGGGCTGGAAAATGAATTTAAAACACAAAATAAAAACAAGAAATTGAAAAAAAAGGAGTGGAGATCGATCCTCGCGAGGGTTTCCCTTATTGGCACTCGCACCACCACCACCCTTTCTCTCTCTCTCTCTCTTCCCGATTCACCATCGCTCTCGAGTTTCTCCCTTCCATTTCGTCCTCTCTCTCTGGGAAACGGACAGTCGACGGCGACGGCAAGGAAGAAGAAGGAAAATTCAAGATTTGATAGATCTAGGGTTCGCCAAGAACGCAAGGATGAGCTACGATCCGGTGCCTTCGAACTCCCATCACAGCCTCGATGAGCAGATCGTCCAGCTCATGCAGTGCAAGCCCCTTTCCGAGCAAGAGGTACCATTTCCCTTGCTTCTCCTTCCTACAGCTCCGACCAGCCTTCAGTATTTGCATGAAATTTGTGTTTCCGCGGCCGGGGATGGTAGTTGTCATAGATCGAAGGGATTCGCCTAGGTGTTTATTTTTCCGAGAGACTGGAATTTGGGATTTTCTTTTCCTTTAATTTGAATGGATTTTTTTTATTGCACGCCGGAATTAGAATTGCACCATCTTAGATTTGTTTTTGGCACTCGGACGAGATCTGTTTTGATTCATTCTCAGGAGCGCATCTTATCTTCTCTGTAAAAGTGACATTAACTTCCAAAATTCGGGGGTTTCCTTGGTTTGAATTTATTCTGTTTGGAACAATATTCGCACTGAGATAGCACCATCTGCCATATAGATCCCCAATCCTCATTAGCTTTTGACATGTTGCATTAAAGATATAGTTTTTTTAAAAATAAAAATAAAATCAGTTTCTACATTTCCAGCTAAATCAAACACGTGAACACAAGAGATTACATGACTGCTAATAATAAGCCTCTTATCATCTTATGTATGCTTTTGCTTGCTTAGATGAATTTATTAACTGCCTCTAAGATAATGATCATTAAATTGGGGTATATTTTAATGGGAACTAGCTTACTGCAGCAGATTATTTGGGAAATTATATTTTTTCATTCAAGGTGCTGTTTTCTGAGAAATGTGAATTGCAATGTTGGTATTGCATGCATCTAGAATGGGATAGGCATTTTCTGAGTGGAAATGAACATAAAAAAGTATGGAAGATCCTATAATGAACCTGCCTTTGGGTGGTAAGGTGGTTTTATTTTTTCTTGTTTAGAATTTGCAATGTGTGGACTTCAGATTGGTTTCACATTGTTGTGAAAATTCAGACTGGTTCAGTGTTTGTGAAATTTCAATTGTCACCATCAGTGTTTCTTTTGTCATGTAGGTGAGGACTTTGTGCGACAAGGCCAAGGAGATACTGATGGAAGAGAGCAATGTTCAGGTACTTAGTTTTCGCTTCATTTCCATTGGTTGTCGGATACTCACATGGACAATAATAACACAGTTCTCTGCCATATGCATTATGAGAAAGTTGTAAGGTCCTCATTCACTGTTCTTTGGTCTAAATGCAGCCAGTGAAGAGTCCTGTGACAATATGTGGTGATATTCATGGACAGTTTCACGATCTTGCAGAACTATTTCGTATTGGTGGCAAGGTAATAATATTTTATATTGTTCCTTCACCTGAGGTTGTATCTTTTGATAGTGCACATGTGTCATATCATTTTCCTGAAACTGTTAGTTACTAACTTTTGACCCTTTTCTTTCAAATGTAGTGTCCGGATACCAATTACTTGTTCATGGGCGACTATGTTGATCGAGGATATTATTCTGTTGAAACTGTTACAGTGAGTACTCAATGCCCGCTTCCTTTTACTTATCTCGCGGAGGGTTCTTCAAAAATGCTTGAGGATGCTCAATATTTGGTTGGTCTATGAGCATATAGCATCGATCAGAAGAAATTTTTTGCCTTCTCAAGGTTCCAGAGCACTTCCTGCAGTCATATGCCTTTTTGCACCAGAACACTTTCTGCAGTCATATGCCTTTTTGCATAGAGATCTAGCTTGCTCAAAATTGTTGGGCTAAGTAGGAATCACTGTGTGGGATGAGTGCTGCTTGAATTGTTTACTTACATCCTGGTGTAAATGCCATGGGAAACCCTGCCCCCAGTAAACAAGTAACAGAAGCAGGGTGCCAATTGACAGATACTTAATATATTGCACTCATTGTCCTCTAGATCTTGTCCTTTGCTATGATGTGAATCACTGAATCTAGCACGTCTCTGTCTTTTGGTCAATCTGCAAATAGAAGCATTTCTCTAAGAAACAAAGCTGAGGAGTTAACATGGTATTTTTCATCTACCTTCCAGCTTTTGGTGGCACTTAAAGTTAGATATCACCAACGGATCACCATTCTTAGAGGCAATCACGAAAGTCGTCAGGTACTTTGTCATTTGTTATAGATATACTTATTTTCATTTCTAGAATTGTTTGCAAACTTAATTGCGTTTCAGTTTGTCTTAGTTTCTAAATTTTATGTTCCCCTCGGTTTGGTGTTGCCTCTGCAGATTACTCAAGTTTATGGATTTTATGACGAATGCCTGAGAAAGTGAGTAGTGATAATGAGTCCATTGCATTTTTAAAGTAGCAACTGTTGAACCACTTTCTGCGTGTATGATGTTCTTACTTGATAACGCGCTTTGTAAAGTGCTATTGAAGTATCTTCAGTAATATCTCATTTTTGTACTTGTTCTTCAGAAACTAGAGGATTTTTCTCATTGAAAGAAATGTGGAGCAAAAGGGATGGGATTTCACTTGGAAAGAAAATGTTCCACTGACTATACTATTAAGAAGGGTTCTAAGTGGGATGTAAATACTAATTTTTAACGGTATAATAATTAATCATCAAGGTCCTTCTAGCATTACAAGTAAACTTTTTATCTAAACAAATTGTGTTGCTATGCAGGTATGGCAATGCTAATGTCTGGAAGACATTCACTGATCTATTTGATTACTTCCCACTCACTGCTTTGGTTAGTCTGAAGCTTTTCCTTGTTTCCATGTTTAGTTTAAAGTCAATTGGTATGACCTCATCTGAGTTGTTCACTACTTCACTGTCAATCAACTTTTTAATTGACATGGTTTTCCTTTTGTTCTCTGTCTTAACATTTTTTTTTGTGTTTTTACTTCTGAACGGATGTTTTACTGCTTTTGTTTTGAAGGTTGAATCTGAAATATTTTGCCTGCATGGTGGACTATCTCCCTCCATTGAGACGCTTGATAACATACGAAATTTTGATCGCGTTCAAGAAGTTCCACACGAGGGGCCTATGTGTGATCTGTTATGGTCTGATCCAGATGATCGATGTGGGTGGGGTATATCACCTAGGGGTGCAGGATACACCTTTGGCCAAGTATATCTTCATCCTTTGATTCCTCCCTTCCCTTTTCTTGTCTCTTGAATTACTTTTCATGGGCTGACATTCTACAATGCCATCTGCATGTGCTCTTCTACTTCTGCGTCTTTTGTTTTATAGGACATTTCAGAGCAATTTAACCATACCAATAGCTTAAAGTTGATTGCTAGAGCTCACCAACTTGTTATGGAAGGATACAACTGGGGTCATGTGAGTATACTCGTTTTGCTCTTTTTTTCCTTCTCCTGGATGTTATATGTTGCACTGTTTTTCATCTAACATCATTGAATGCCATGATGCAGGACCAAAAGGTGGTGACGATATTTAGTGCTCCTAATTATTGTTATCGTTGTGGAAATATGGCGTCCATCTTAGAAGTGGATGATTGCAAAGGCCACACATTCATTCAGGTATGCATGGTAGCCTCTTTATTTGTTTCCAAGTCTGAAGCTTCAGGCATAGTGGTGGAAGCTTTTGCAAGATCCAATAAATATGGTTGCTCTATTCGTCACTAAAAGCACCAGCTAATTTATATCCTATTGCAGTTTGAGCCGGCTCCAAGGAGAGGGGAGCCAGATGTAACAAGGAGAACGCCTGATTATTTCCTGTGATTGGATTTTGCCCAAATGACCTCGATTTGTTGTGGCCGAGTCCCTCCAAAGATGTTCTACAAAATCAGCAACAGGTAGTTTAAAGTTTGAAGAGTACCAAAGTCTGTTATGGTGGTTTTGGGTCAGCGAAGTTGGATGTGGATGGGCAAATATTAGCTTCTTTTTTCAATTGACGCTTCATGAAAATGTGATGAGCCTCTCGAGGAAAAGAGGCCCCAAAAGATGGAGCTTATGTAGCCGAATGTGTATCAATTTCAAGGAACACTGTTGGTAATATGTTTTGCTTTTTTTTTTTGGTTTTATTTTGGATCTTCTGTTAATCAAGTGTAGAAGGGTGGGTGGAAGATCAAATGTAGGGAGACGTCGAGCTAACTTAAATGGTTGCTTTTACGAATCTTTTTCTGCCATTGCCTTCTCTACCATTGTATCTTCTGTTATCAGTCTATGTATTCCCAGAAGAAATTAGGTCATGCCAAACGCAGCTGTTTGCTTCAGCATTTTTTTTTTCTGTACCCATTTCTTTTCTTTTATCTATGCACACGTGCAAGGCCACGCCACACAAGCAAACAGCTCGGGCTATGCGTTCGTTGCAGGTTAGGTTATTTCACATTTAGTTCCATTCAGACCTAGCTGTTTGAGATTGAACATGTATTGGATTTGAGGATTTGTTTTGGTTTGCAGAGAAGTAAAAATGGGAGCCTCTTGTATTCAAACAAAAACACACTACATTTTTTGATGTTTAACAAGGCTGGAATTCATGAGTGTAACATGATCTTATCATTTTCGTTATTTGGCCTTATTGACTTGTGCATTATTAGACCTCATTAACATGATAAATGGTTCGCTGTACAGTAACTCAATCACAAACCCAAATAATAATCACTACGATGGCTGCCTCATCGCTTGCAAAACTTGGGTCTAACAAAGAACATGTTCGTCAGTCACTCACAGAAATGTGAATAAGACCAAACATTCACCAGAGTTCATAGTAAAATTTAGGCATATAAGAAGCACATACTGCAAGCAATGACAGAAGTTCAACATGCTTACAAGGACAAACTTCATAGTGCACCATGGTAACTAGTGTTCAAGTTTTGCCATTAGACTAGAGAAAACTAGCCAGTCCTCTTCATAAGGAGAAACACCCTCTGGTCCAAGTCAAACTTAGAGGCTGTTGAAGGGTCCACCCTCAGCAACATCAGAAGGCCACCATATGAAACATATATTTCCCTGAAATACATCAACACATTTTTCAATTAAAAAAAAAACAAGTTTACCAAAGCAATAGATTACAGGATTTACAGGACACATGAGGAAAAAAATATGGAAGATAATTTTCAAAGGAAAGTTTCATGTAAAAATACCCTTTCACTTGTGCTCCATGGCCGAACTCTGAGACCCGATACAGCCTTCCATGCATTACATAGTCATACCTGTCTGCAAGGGTCTCCCGTGTAGCCTGAAAAAAACCATGGGTTTAAAAGACATATTTGATAATCACAAGTTGAATATAAAGGTTCCTGTTTTAGGTAACATGTAACATGGCCTCAGTGTTTCAAACATTGAAAAGGTGTGATAAGTGAAAGATTGACAGAGTAGGCAGAGTACTCACTTAGAACTTAGAAGAAAGAGGCCAAGAGTCAAGTAAATATGGTCATGAACAAGAGAAACGAATAATCTACTAAAGAAGACACATGACAGATAAACTGAGCAGAGATCCTTACTGGATTAAAATATCCTGTATCCGGTGTCCCATCGAGATCTAAGGTAGTAGCAAGTCCAATGGTGTATCTCTTGTCTACTTCAACTGGATAAATGTCAGTATTCACATCAAGTAGCACATATGCATCAAACTTATCACTTTGTGCTTCAACACGAGTAACTGCAGGAACACATTGGTTAAACAATCAGAAAACACAATCCATCTTGTAAGCATCAATAAGTCAATAAATATAACTGTATAAACCATGTTCATCAAAATATCTAGCTAAGCTAAAGCCATATGTTATTTACAACAGTGTACAACTAAGATCCTGTTTGGTGAACATTATGGAAATAGAAAGGGAAAGAAAATGAATCTAGTCCGCTTTTTTTGTCACTATTCAGTAATCATAATGTTAGTTATAATTCACGCTCTCTCGTTTCTAGGGGAAAAAAAAATTGGTTTCATTCCATCCATTTCATTCCTCAAGTGGCAATTGGTTTGGTTACAAAATGAGATATCCATTCCATTACACCCTTCTCTCCCTTTGCATGATTTGCAACCAAACAGGCACTGAGTTTGGGAGAATTTGGGCAGAGCCTATGATGTAGGTTAAGCGAAGAGACTTTTATTTGGCATTGAAAACTCTCCCCTAATCTCACCAGCAACCTGTGAAATATTACATAGCTTCGGCGGCTTTCCAATGTCAAAAAGCCGGAGCAAGAAAAAGTTCACAATAGGTTGAGCAAACGCACAAAATTGCTGATTATCCTCTCTAGCAGTAACAAATGCAAGAGAACATGACATTCATTCACAAGAAACATCACTTCCTCTATACCAATCTCATGGTTAAACATCTAATCCATCTTTCAACAAGTCAAAAACTTTCTGATGTATCAGTGCATCATTAAAACCCGGCCAAACAATAAATCTTTTTTCTCTATTGGAGAGGGAAGTGAGTTTATACCTTTGTCAAACTTCTTGCCATCGGGGTCCAATCTGGTAACGGTGAAAGTATCCTCGAAAAGAAGCGGCGCCATATATGATTTCACTTTCCCTAACACAGATTATCAGGCTGAATTACTGATTTTAGTAATCACCCATCCAACGGCAGTCAGCAATTAGCACAAACCCTATTCAATGGAAGAAGTCACTCGAGTCGATAAACAGAAAATTCAAATTCGATCACTTGAGTTCCTGATTTTCGTATACCAAGAAGAAATAGATGACAATGGCAAGATGAGGCAGAGCAACAACAACAATGATAAAAATCGAGAAAAATCCTCCAATTTCAAACCCAAAAGTCGTAAACCCTAATCCGGGAAATTGTAAGCAAGAGAGAGTAAAAAGGAGAGATGAGGGAGGTGAAGCTTACCGCAGTGAAGGTCGGCGGCTGCGGCGGACGGAAGAGGGAAAAGGAGCGTCACAACTGATAAACCGCAGCAGAAGAGAGACGCGACGAGAAGTTACCGAGCAACTGAGGAGTAGGTTTATACCGCTCCACCTCTCTGGAGATAGTTTTGTTTTTTGTTTTTTTTTTTTTATTTTAAGAGACCTGATTTCGAAATACGAGACAAATCATTTCTTGGTGAGATCATTCAGTAATAATTCGCTTTATTGGTGAAATGTGTATTTTTATACATAATTCAAATACAACATTTTTTTAAAAAAAAATACAAAAATCAATGAAATTGTAAGTCTAAAAATAAACATTTGCACACAACCATTGTGGTATGTGGATGGTCTAAGAGGATGTAAATAGTGAGCGCATGATAACAAGTGTTAATACGAAGTGACATTGCTGGGGAGACGGAAAACAAAAATACACTATATATAGGGAAGGAGACAATTCATGGAGAAATGTGTACCACGTGACGTTACCCTAGGATCTTTAGAGATTACAAACACTGCTACGGTCAACGCCGATCAACGGGACCACATGAATGCATCTCTTCCGAAACTAAACACAAACTAAACAAATCGAAACCACGTCGAGAAACCAACCCAAAAGACAAGAGATCATAATGATTCATTTTTAAAACCATAAAAGAATTTCTTTTCTTTTTATAAGGAAATAATTCGAGATTAGATATGTCTGATTTTCGATGGGTCGGTAAATCGACAGACGACAGATTTTTTTTTTTAAAATGAAATAATTCGAGATACCAAATGGCAACGGAAATCCGGGAAATCAATAAGCCGAGGAGTATCAGCTGGCGGGTCAACCATCATAAAACAACCCGAAATAAGCAAATACAAGAAAAAACTCAAATACAAAGGATCTCAGCAAACATGACCAGCAAATAGACAATCAAAGGACACCGGGTGAAAATAGAGAATGCCGAGAACATGGGAAAGTCGAGATACTGAAACGACGTCTCAAAGCCGAGGAGATAGAGGTAGAAACCCGTCAGCGGAAAAGACGTCTCCTGGAAAAGTATGGATCAACAACCCCCCTGAATGAGAGATCTTCGAGAATCATAAATACTGCCACAGTCAAATCGAAGCCGAACCCAAGAAACAACTCTATTCAGATAGACCAAATAAACCAAGATCAGGAGCAACCATGTGTTTTACTTACCTTATAGGTCTTAAAAAATAAACCCATGGTTGCAAGCCAAACCTTAAGGGAAGAAGTTGGAAGGGGTTACCCCTTCCCACTGAGGTAACCTCTTCCACCACAAGTGGCCCCACCATTTTATTACTATATTTATTTGATGTATTAATTATTCAAATGTATTTATAATATATATTTATTATTATTATTTTCAAATAATAATTATACCATTATTTTTATTTTATTTTTCTCCATAATTTGAATATAATTTTTTCCTATATATACTTATCTTGACCTATTATATTGTTTGCACTTCTTTTTCATATTCCATTCTCATACATTAATGTAATTATTCTTGTTATTTGCTTATAATATAATGTTATTATTATTTTTATTTTTCATCTAATGTAATAAAAAAATATTAATATCAAGCACTTTTTAATTTTATTTATAAATAAAACCAATGAGATGGAAAAAGTAATGGAACAAGGTTACCCCATGGTTGTAAGGTAAACCTCTTAGTAAGAGGTAGAAAAAGTACAAAATTATTTAAAGAAAAAAATAAATGAAGTGTCAAATGATGATAAGAGGGTGAAAATAAAAAAGAGGAAGAGGTAACCCCATGGTTGATGATGCTCTAAAGGGTTAAAGTGAGTAAGACATTTCACACAAATTAAGTCATATATATATAAAGAGATATTAACTAAGAAAATAACTCCTTACTTCCTCACTCCCTCCGTTCGGCAAAACTTATCGTTTACTATTCACGCACGCTTTTTTATAATAATAAAAACTATATAAAATATTTATTTATTTTTAAATTTTTTTAACAAGTTTGTACTTATTAATAATAATTACGAAATTGTTAAAAAAAATATTAAAAAAACTAGATATTTTATATAGTTTTTAGTTCCTAAAAAAACGTGTGTGGATAGTAAAACCTCAAAAGTAAATAACTCTTTATAGATTCATTTTTATTTTTGCAATAGAAATGATATGTAATAAAATCCTGGCTTAAGTTATGGATTAGGGACTTAGGGTAGATTAAGAAGGCCCAACACAAAGATAGTTGGGCTGGGAGGGAATGTGGGTTGGGCCCAACAGATGGAGCTGTGTATACAGTATATATAAGAATACAGACATCGTTTTTTTTTCATTAATGTTTTTTTTTTTTGAATTTAAATTCAAATTCTTAACCTTTTATTATTATTTTAAAAAAAAATTTTCATTAATGTGATTGGCTAGCAAGCACGACTTTTTCAATTTTTTTCTTCCAATTTTAATATATTTTCTTGCAAGGCAATGCAAATTTCCTTTTTGTTTTCATCCCCCCTCCCTTAAAAAAAAGATGCATCTTGCATAAGCTTTTCAAGTCTAACAATGCCATGAGTGCCGGAGGAAGGATGATTTTCTTTTTCGGACCAGAGTATATGTTTAAAATACAATACAAAATGTTCAACATGAAAGTTGTACATCTTTGAATAAACTTTCCAACAAGCTATAGAACGTCTCGATTCGAATTTTGTGGAACTCACAGTACTAATTTTACCGAAACGTCATCAAGTAGGAACTGTCCGAAAAACGTCGATTCGACAATAAACTCTTCTTAGCTTGATTCTTAGTACTTGAGAGTTGAGACCACTTTGCAAGGCTCATCCGACGTCCATAAAAATGTTGAACTTGGCTTCAATAAACCTTATTCTATCGTGATTTCAAAATGATATCGAATAAGCTCCAATTCACCTAAAAACATATAAAAGACACGCAAAACCAAAATAAAACCAAAAACTATATAAAAGACATGTAAAACATATAAAAACCATACAAGCTTAACTGCCATTGGGAAATTGAATTGATCGATCATGTCTGATATCAAAACCCTTCTGTCGGTTGTGAAAAAAGCCTTTTTTTTTCACATTCTCCGCATGGGTAATCGAGTGGCTGACAAGGTTGCACACCTTGATCACTCTGCTCGGGTACCGACATCTCAAATAATTTAGGTCTACAAGACCTAATCCGTATGGATGCTCTTGGGCAGAGTCTTCTCACCCGAAATTTTTCCTAATAAAAAAAAGACTTAAAATTAACTCACTATAAACTATATCCTAGCTAATATCATATAACACGTATATGATAGTAATGATGCTATCATCTTCGGCCTATGGGATTTGCGTTTGCCTCCCGCCGGAGATCTGGATCTTGGAGTCAATCTGCAATGGAGTCGTCGTTCGTGAAGTGAAAGAGAGCAAACGCGGGTGGGGTGTAATGAGGCTATTTATTTTTCTTCTTGGGTATAGTTAATTAGGGTTTTTAAAGGTTACTATAGTAAATTTCCTCATTTTGTTTTATCTCATTCTTCAAAATAACAAAAAAAAAAAGGCAACAGAACAAATGAAGTGGAGTTTCTAAATCTAAAGTATTCTCCAAAACTATTTTTTTTTAAAAAAAAATTGTTAAGAGTTTTAAACAAAAATAATTTTAACGGAAATTTCGCCAGGTACCCTTGGGGCCGGTATTGCAATTTTCGTGAGGTATACAACTCTTTTGCATATTTCACGTGGTGTCCCTGTAATTTTCAATCATTTCGCTCCGTGCCCCTGTAGGTATACAACTCTTTTGCATATTTCACGGTGGCAGTGGCGCCGCCCAGCCTCGGTTCCGAGAGGTCCCTGATAAAGAACACGAACGAGAAAAAAAAAACCCAAATCCGAAATCCATCGAAAAACCAAAATGAAGATGTTGCTTTTGCTAATTCTAGGTTCACATTCCCAAATTCATCAATCTCCATGTCCAATTCGAGCATCATCGCCTTCAATTATTCGAATATAGGTTTTGATTTTCCTTGGAAAAAGAACCATAATCCCCTTTTGAGGCCGAATCCACCAAAATCAATTGCAACAAATGCAGTTGAATCAACATGGACTCTAATCAAGGCGAGAACGAATCGAGCCTCGATCTGTCCGAATCGGAACAACCGTCAGAGAAGGAGCGCGCCCGCTACTTCTCCTCGCTCATTGTCGTCGACAACCCTAGGTGGTGGCGCCGCTGCCTCCCGTTACTCTGATAAGGGGCACGGTTGCAAGTCCGACGCCGCCAAACCCTAATTAGTGTGGCTAGGATATCTTGATTGAAGAGCACGAAGCCCCAATTTGAAGCCCTGAAATTCGACTCAAACAAGCACAAATTAGATCCAAAAAACAAAAAATAACAAATCGACACAATTATGCCTAAATAGAGAGCAATCCAGTCATGGTGGAGAGAGCAAGACAAGAAAGAGGAGGAGAGGAGAAAGGTTGAAGATGGCAAATTGCGTTTGTTCTCTGACTTTTTTTTTTTTTGTTTTTTTTTTAATTGCAAACTAACGGAAGAAACAAATGGCTGTTAAATTTAACTGGAAAGGGCACAAGGTGAAACGATTGAAAGCTACAAGGGCATCACGTGAAACATGCAAAAGAGTTGTATACCTCGCGAAAATTGCAATACCCTAGGGGTACCTGGCGAAATTTCCGTTTTAATAATATACTTTTTGTTTCTCAAATTTTGAATTTTTTTTTAGAAACATATTACCATGACTTTTACAAATCAAATGGGGGAGATCGAACATTTAAAAGTTTAGTTTTTCTAGTGTTATAATATTGACAATTTATGACACATAAATAAGACTTTTCATTTTTATAAAAGAAAATAAACTTTGTAATCTATTACGGATAAATTTTACAATAAGTTGCAGAACTATTATCAAATGCACTAAAAATGCAAGACAAAAAAAATTAATATGGGCATCATCTATATCAATCAATCAATTAATATCAATATATATATATATATATAATGCTCCATCTGTTAATTAAAACTTGTCATTTATGATTCATGCACGTTTTTTTAGAATGATAAAAACTATATAAAATATTAACTTTTTTTGCATTTTTTTTTATAAATTCATGCTTAATAGTAATAAGTATAAAATTATTTAAAATTTTTATTAAAAAATTTAATATTTTATATAGTTTTTAACGCCTACTGATAGCATGCATTTAGGTAGGCATAATAGGTTGCATTTAGCTTATTTAAGATGCATTTCATCCATGATTTGATTACAATTTGCATATTTGCTCTCTATGTTGGTGGAATCGGAATCTACACGTTTTTATTGATTATTTCAGGTAATCGTGGATCCGAGGAGGAGACATGGGTTGATAACGCATTGGATGAGAATGTCTAGTGGATCGAAGAAGCTTACATGAAGATCTCAAGAGGTCCTGAGAAGAAGAAGCGAACCTAAACGAAGAACAAGTCTGCAGAAGTTGTCGCCAGACATGCTGAACTTGTTTTGCACTTTCTGGAGGCCTCGGTTGTCCGATCGACTATTATGACCATGCGTTGGAAAGCTCTTTCAGAGGGCTACAACTTTCATGTTGACGTCGAGAGCTGATTCAAGACGGAATTTCCGTGAAAGACCAATGCAGCGCCCGCCGCATGGGTTGCCGCGCCCGCCGCTGCGCCCGCCGCCAGGGACGGTATTCATGCTGCGCCCGCCGCATGGTTTGCCGCGCCCGCCGCTGCGCCCGCCGCTGCGCCCGCCGCACGTACTGTCGCGCGCCGTTTTGATGGAAAAAACCCTAGTTTCTAATTTATTCACTTTGAGGCCGACTTGGATGCTTTTAATTAGGCCTTTTATGTTATTTTTCATGAGAACTTCTATTCCATTATTACGTTCTATCAGACAATTGGAGAGAGAGCGATGTTCGCCATGGGCGACTAAACTCTCTTCGTTCTACTTGCAATTTGAAGCTTTGTTTGGATTGATTGTGAGTTTCTGAATCTTATTCCTTATTTCCTATATTGAATGTTTCAACTTCTTTGTGCTTAATTAATTATTGATTTGTTCTATCTTGTCTGGCCAACTTGTTAGATCAATTCAATTGCTAGGGTTTTGTAGATTCCTGGTTGCGAACCTTAACCCAAGTAGCAAACTTGTTCCTTTAGGGCTGGTTGAACTATTTGAATGAGTAGGAAGTTGAATGTGTTGTTAAATCCCTCTTTAGGGACTGCAAATACCTTGGTTAATCTCTGAACTTAAAGCTATCAATTGGGTTAAATCCTTCTTTAGGGACTGTTCGATTGATAAGGGTTGCTAGGACTGGTTGGACTAGTAACTATATTAGGTCGGGACAAGGGCATTCATAGGAAGACTAAAAGGACAAGAGGAAGTTACAATATCAATTCAACCAAATAAAGTGGATAGTTGTAGGTAGAGCGATCTTCTCTAAATTGCTTTGCATTAATTTGTTTATAGTTTATTTTGTTTTTGTTCTTATTTCAATCACCCAAAAACCCCCCTTTCACTAATTGGTAAATACACATTGCAAAGGAATACTTGATTCTCTGTGGGATCGACCTCTTACTTGCTTGCTATACTAGTTTGTAGGTTTGAGTTTTATTTTGATACGGTTTAAGCGACTAAAAACCGCTCATCACCTACAAAAGCGTACATAAATAGTAAAACGTCAAACTTTAATTAACAGATGGAGTACTAAAACAGAGACGTGAAAATCCTATGTGGCATGCTTTGGTTGATTTCGCTTACGTGTCGTTCACTAGTGCAATCTGTTGAGTTTTTTTGAAATGTCAATTAATGAATATCCAATAAATTTAAGTCATGGCATACAAATGACTAATTTATTTATATATACATGCTATCCTATGCATTCCTCTTCATTGATGACTAATTAATTTTTATCATTTGAGTTATTTAATTAACTTGGCTTTTGACTATAAATATTAACGTCTATTTTAATAAATTAATTAATTTTTAATATAAATATCTATATAACTACTTAATTTCGTATACTTTCCGCTGACGTGGTGCATTCTCCTTATTTCACTCCCTTCTGACCAATCAGATTCTTTCCTTTTTTTTATTTGCTTTCAATTTTTCTTCTCTTTCTTCACAATTGGGAAAGAACGCTTTGTTAGGGTTCAGTTATCCCTTGGATGTTGGTTGTTTTGTGAACAATTTTGATTTTCAAATAACTCTTATATATATTTTTTATGTTTATTCGTTACAGCACATCTCAGTTGATTCAGTTGTTCAACAATCTGCATTGGCTAGAAGTCACTAACTCACCCGAACATGCTTCTTAAGCATTCTCCTACTATCTATGGATATTTCATTAACTTCAAAAGATGTATTGTTTCATCCAAATCTTATGTTGTCCCCGAACAAATATATTAAACTTTTCACATTTGTTTATATTGTTATTTGGTTATTCCTTATAATAAATATTTTATTTTATTTTTTTCCTTTTTTTTTCATCGCAAACGCGCCATGGCGCGAGAATTACACTAGTTTAACCTCGTATCTTAATTAGTTGCAAAACTTACTATTTAATCAAGAGTATTTTACCTTGAGTTACTTTGCAAAACTTATCAAAATAATAATAATAATATAATAACATCGACCTATGGATTGAATTTTACATAAAGAATATATAATAAAAATCTTATCAATATAATAAAAATCTTAGCCAATACCTACATTGATATTTTTAGATTTAATAAAAAATTGCATTTTTCAACAAGAGATCAAATATAATATACTAGTGTAGATCCCGTCTCGTGTACGGGGAATGCGTTAATCTAAATATAAATTATTTTTTCCTCCAAAAAATAATATAAATATAAATAAAATTAGTTCGACGGGTTATATATAATTTAAATATCTTTTAATTAAATTCTCTCAAAATATAAATAAAATTCACATTTATAAGGTACTACGTAAAAATATTTTCATATTCTTTTTATTAAATATGTACTATATATTTGTTACATTAGTTTACTAAATATCTATGTATGGATGGATTGTGATTTGTGGCTACATATATGGCTATATAATATTTTAATTATTTATTTTGGCCTCAAAAAATAATATAGATTGATATAAAATAACAATTATTAAATGATTGATTTTAATATATAAATCATTCTTTCCACCAAAAAATAATCTAAATATAAATAAAATAACACATATCAAATATTACATATTTATCTATTAATATTTTTGGTAAGTATGACTATGAAAATTAGTTTTATTAAATATTTTTATTATTACTACTATACTACGTTTAATTATATTGATATAGTTTTTTCCTTATATAATATTTACTCTTTTATAAGATATTCCATCTATCCAATTATATGTGTTAGCTTTGCGAGATGCACTCACGCGCCGCCACGTATGCAGATGCACTCACGTGCCGCCACGTAGGCACCAATGCATCGGTTTTAGTATATGTATATAGATTAAGAAAAACACTCGTTTTTATATTAAAAAATAACACAATTGAAGATATAGAAAGTTATTTATCAAAGGAAAGGAAACATGGGTTAAGAAGTTATATTTTCCTTATTAATTTATTTAAATCAATAAAAAATATTTTTATATAAATAGAATTTCTAAATCAAACCGCGTACGACGCGAGTAATAAGACTAGTTTAAAACAGAAAACAAAACAAGTTGTAGATTGCCGATGCCAGTGGGTTGCTTTTTTTTATATATATAAAAATAAAAATATTTTGTTTATTTTTATTTTTATCAATAGACATGATAACTCCACAACATATTTAATTTTTTTTAAACGCCTCTGACGAGGAACTTCGCAACATGTTGTGGAGTAAAATCCAAAACAAGTTGTTTCGGAGTCAAATTCGTAACAACTTATAAATATTTACTGTGTATCCATTTTTTTTTTTGGATCAGATAAGAATTCGAGTTCAGACCTATCCCGACTACAAACGCAAAACCAGATCCATGGAGAAGAAAACGCCAAGTCACACTAACGTAGAGCCCCACAACGCCTTGATAAAGAGCACCTAGAAACCCGGCCTATCAGGATCTGATTACCCTAACGGGTTTTAGTAAATTCTCATACGAGCAAGATTTGATACCTTGCTAGATTTTACCAATAAATAAATAAATAAGATTTAGTAATATATATATATATAGAGAGAGAGGTTGGGTCAGGTGTTTACACCCCTTATTGTGTTTTGTGTTAACAAATATAGGCCATTGATTGATTAGAAATGAATGGGTGAGATTAATTGAGATTTTCCCTTTTTATTTAAAGAAAAAATAGTAGGTCCCACCACTTTTATAGCCAACTTGCTGAAACAAAGCGCGTGCATTTTTTTGGAGGTAACGTTTTTTTTTTCCAGTTATATATTGTTCGGTAGTTTGATAGTAATTATTCGTTAAGTTGATAGTAATTATTCGGTAGTTACTAGTAATTATTCGGTAGTTAATAGTAATTATTCGTTGGTCAATCACGCAACTATTCGCTAGATTAATAGTAACTATTCGTTAGATTAATAGTAACTATTCGTTAGATTGATACTAATTATTCGGTAGTTTTGCCAGTTATATATTGTTCGCTAGTTTGATAGTAATTATTCGTTAAGTTGATAGTAATTATTCGGTAGTTAATAATAATTATTCGGTAGTTAATAGTAATTATTCGTTGGTAAATCACGCAACTATTCGCTAGATTAATAGTAACTATTCGTTAGATTAATAGTAACTATTCGTTAGATTGATAGTAACTATTCGTTAGATTAATATAATTCTCGATTTCCCACGTCTAATTACCCACGTACAAATGAATAATTCCTTATTATCGACGAACAGAATCTATGAGCTTGCCGAATATCGACTCTGAAAAGTATAGATATGAACCCAATTTGAGTTTGGAACAAATATTTGACATTGAACAAAACAATTGAGCGTACTCATCACATACGCAATTGATTCCTCAAAACAATTGAACAAAACAATTAATTCCTAAAAAAAAGAACAAAACAATTGAACGTCTGTGATTGCGTACTCATCACAAATGCAATCGACAACAAGGTCCTCGGCCGGTTGCGATCGACAACAAGGTCCACGCGCACGATCCCGATCCCGCCGAGCACGAAATAGATAAAGAGAGAGGACCGGCTTACCGGAGAATGGGCTGATCGGCAACGCCGGGTGCAGGAGACCGGAGGAGATGGTTCTAGTGGATTCTCCTACGTCGTTTCCGTTGTCGTCCGATCTCACGGCTCCGCCTCCGCCGCCTTCTACAACCGCCATCGCATCCGCCTTTGTCATCTTCTTCGACCTATTCTACGACCGCCATCGCAACCGGCCGACGTCGAGTATCCATCGCACGGTGTTCGTATTGTTCCGGCAACTGGGAAGGCAAACGGTTTTGAGGCCGGGGTGGCGACAAAACTTCAAAACGAGGGAGTTTGCGGAGGTGTACAACCTCGGCTTGCCGGTCGCCGCCGTCTACTTCAACTGCCAAAGGGAAATGGGCCATTGAGGAAGAAGGCAATGATCGAGAAGGAGCGGCCATGGAAATGTTGTGAGGGAGCAAGCAGGAGGGAGAGAGATACGGTTTAGGGTTTTTTCATCCCTCAGAGATTGAAACACACGTATAAATAAATGAGAGTGATATAAGAAAAGTAGTGGATCCCACCTTTTTTATTTAAAAAATAAATAAAAAATCTAATTAATCCTGGCCTTTCATTTTGGTTCGATCAAGGGCCTAGATTTGTTAACACAAAACATGTTAAGCCTTGTAAACATTTGATCCATACTATATATATATATGATATCTTCACCGTTAATTTTTACTATTTCCACCGTTAATCACCGCATAGATATGCGGTGGGTTTAATGACAGTCAACGATCCCACCGCATAGGTATACGGTGGGTCACCACAATACTTTACGGTGGGTCGAGAAGTACACATGTCAAAAACCGTCGTCATAATTGTCCAAAACCGTCGCCATAACCCACCGTACAGGCATACAATGGGTTTGAACCGTCGCCATATAACCCAAAACCGTCGCCATAACAGTCCAAAACCGTCACCATAACCCACCACATAGGTATGCGGTGGGTTAGTATACGGTCAACGGACTTACGGACCTACTGCATGTATATGCGGTGGGTCTGGGAAAAAGTTGATTAAGACCACCGCATACCTATGCGGTGATTAGCGGTGGAAATAGTAAAAATTAGCGGAGGAGATATCGTTTCCGATATATTACTAAATCGACCTCGGTCAATTAGTATGTAAGGTTGCTATTGACATAGTCAAGTTTTTGCCAATCCCCACAACCGAGAAATCGACCTCGGGAGCCGAAGATGGAAAAACCAACATTGGATGTCGGTATCAAAAAACACCAAAACAACAAAATAGCAAGTATATATAGCAAAGAACTGGAAGTTTTATAAATTCCAGCAGTAACGATCACCACAAATATATAGCTTTTCCCTTCTTTTGCCACTTTTGGAGAGCTGCCTCCGACCGATCAGGACCACCGGCAAGTAGCATACTTCCTCCGTATCGCAAAACTTGTAGTTTTAGCTTTCTACACGCTTATTAATAATACCTATATTTTTTTTACTTTTATAGGATAAATTATCTAAAAACACTAATTATTACCTATAAAAAGAGCAATCATTACCTATAAAGATAATAATTATAGCTAAAACAACAAGTTTTTTGATACAAGTTTACTATTCTAAAACTACAAGTTTTGTGATACGGAGGGAGTATATAGTAGTACTACAAATCTTACATACTATTTCCACCAAAAAAAGAAAAAACAAATCTTACATACTAATCCCTAAAATTGGATTTGACTCACGAGAGTTGCCTGAGAAAGTGAGAGCTGCCAACAAGAATATATATGCACTTATGTAGTAGTAGTAGTGTAGTACTACGTACCTTAGTTTTCATTCAAATTCTTAACCTTTTATTATTATTTTAAAATTTTAAGTTTGGATATAAAGAAATATATATATATATATATATATATATATATATATATATATATATAAAATTTAAGTATATAGCAAATTAAATAATAATATAAATATATCTATTATATTCTTAGATGTTTTTAACCTTTTATTATTATTTTTTTCCAGTTTTGGGGTATAATTTTATATACATATGCAGGACAAGACGGAATTTGCGGAATGAGAACTCTCTGTCCTGCATAATTTTTGTGGGATTTGATTAGGACGGGATCTGACAATCAGAAATCAGAATCCACAAATATATATGGCAAACCATTGTCTCATAAATTGAAAAAAAAACATAAAGTATTGTCTTTGCCTATGCCACACATAAGTATAACTCTCACACCTGTTATCACCTATGCAACCTTGACCCTCGTCATCCAGAACAATAATTTGAATACCACGCCCTTTGTGTTTATCAATTGAGACATCACAACTGAATTTTATGAATCTTTTTGTGGGTTTGTGCCATTTGACAACATTTCCCCCCGACATTCAACGACAATATATGACACGTGACTCCCTTTGAACGATTGAATTTATGACTTATCTCATAGTAAAACATCATGAATGTATCACCTTTATAACTCATGCTTCACCCCTTCGAAATTAATTATTATTATAATGAATTAATTATCTATTTTAAATTATATAAATACAAAATTAATTGATTTGTACCAAAAAATAGATCGTTCTATTTTTAAAAATGTTATTAAAAAAATATTTTATAAATAATAAATAAGTGGTTATATATGATATGATATCAATTACTCCGTATAATTTTAGTATAGAATACTACAAATATATATCTTCTTTATTAGGTAATTTTTTAAAAATATTTTAAATAGATAGATGGTTTCATTTAATGAGATTACAAAAATTAATTGGACAAAAAAATTTAGAGGGAAAACTTTTAACTGATGACATGTGATAAAAAAATAATAATATTGTTTTAGTATTGAATAAGATTTAGTGTGAATATCAAACCAATTATTATTATCATTTTTCCTAAAAAATCAAAAGGGAAGAATAAAAGGGAATGATATCCTTGAGGTAGATCTTTCCATGAAATTTTTAGGGAAAAAATCATCCACGAATCAATTATTTCAATCCGAGCGTACGGCGGCTAAAATGGAAGACTAGTCAGTAAACTGAAAATTCTAAATTCTACCTCCTTTTCAGGACATTTTCTGCACGAAACTTGTCATTTTTGCTAAAAAATCAAAAGTTTCCGGGGGCAAAGGATGATGCTTAGACAGTGGCGGATCCTGAAGCGTTTAGTTGAGGGGGCGGAAAATTGATCTTTAATTTTTTTCCAAAAAAAACCATTAATATTTGAAGTTTTCGGGTTAAATTATAGTATTAAGTTATGAAGTTTAACAAATGATAAGTATGATAGAAGTATATTAATTTGGTAAATGATGTGAAAAATAATTTATATCGCTTCAGTTTTGAAACGTTTATAACTTTGCACTCGGTTATCGGATTTGAGCTTATAATATATTAAATCGAAGCTATCGATGAGAGGAATATGTATATTAAATTTTATTTTTGATTGGGGGGCGACTGCCACCTCTGGCCCTAAAGAGGATCCGCCTCTGTGCTTAGAAGTTAGAAGTAGGGGTGGAAATGGGGCGGGTTATGGGTGGATAAAGCCACTCCATCACTCGTTCCACGGGTAAAATATTTCACCCACTCTATTTGTCACCCGCAAACCTTTTCACCCGCATTCGATTCATGCGGGTGGAGTGGGTACCTAATGGGTGAAACAAAAGAAAAAACCAAATCAATACAAGTAGTCCAATTCTAACTCAAAATTACAAAGGGGTGAGTTTATGTATTTATATTTTTGATCGGCAAAGCATTGAAATCACGAGCTAATTTAAATTTGAAAGTGGAAGGATATATATCTCTATACTAATCATATACTAATCTAGTATATTCCTTGCTATAACTTGGAAGAGCAAATCGAGACCATATCCATTCTAATTGAAATTTGTGGGCAAAGAACTAATCAAGGATTAGGGTTTGTAGAAGTTAAACTTAAAAAGGGTAAAATAGTAAAATCACACACATTATATATATAAAATTTAGGATTTTATGTGGGTGTGCGGAGCGGGTTACCCGTCACCCACTTTTTTGCGAGTTTTTACCCGTAAAATTAATGCGGATAAAGCGGGTGGAGCGAGTACCCACGGGTTATTTCCAGCCATACTTAAACTTTAGAATAGGAATCATTACAGAATTAAGATATCTAAGGTAATGTTCTAAAAGTAGGCTACACAAGTGGCTGCCTAGCTCCTAGACCGCTAGACAAACTTAGAATAAATTAAATTGATAATTATTTCTTTATATTTTAAAATATAATACACCTCAATAATATAATATAATAATAATCCATAATATTACTTATAAACCTAAATTGGAACAAACACTAAAGTAAAGAAATGCAAAAATACGCTTCAGATTAGTAACTCTAAACCTCGAATAATCCAAAACATAGGTTTGAATTAAAAGTAAATATATCTCGACTTGGTGTATAAAAAATCCTAAATTAACTAATCACTTGTATCAACGCTAAAACTGAATAATCACCGACCTAAATGAGTCTAGTCTAGACAATGCCACGTGATTTTTAGAACAATCTAAAATTGGAAGTGTCAGGTGTTAACAAATTCCTAAAAAAGGAGTTGGTAGAACCTGTGGAAAGATTATTGTTCAAACTAGGATGGCCCAACCTAATCATTATTGCAATGGATTGTAATTATCCATGGTGGGCCCGTATGGTAAAATTTTATACAGTATCGATTTACTGTATTTATTTTGTGCTCTAACATACTACGTATAAGATAAAGGTACTTTATTGAGAACAAAAATTCTAAAAGAAAATAGGTAAATACCATAATCTAATCTAGAGAAAATATTTTCCTTGACCAATTTTTTTTTGATGAGAAATATATTATAGAGAAATTTTTTTGAGCCTAAATGACATAATTAATTCTCTTTTTGCATGAAAAATAAGATAAAAGGGACAATGATTAGAGGAGTATAAATAGTTATCTCTTGTTAAAATGACTAGGTTTTGTATGAAATTTGGGAGATTGGGTAATGATTAAAATTTCTAACAGTCTATACTATTAAAAGAGAAACATTTTGTAAGAGACCTCACTCTCTCCTTAAAATGAGTTATTCAATCAATTTTTTTTTTAAAATACAATTAATTATATCTATATATACTACTTTAATTATTTTTCAACCATTTATATCTAACTATTAAAAGAGAAACATTTTTTATGGGACGTCACTCTCTCCTTAAAGACGTTATTCAATCAATATTTTTTTTTAAAATCAATTAATTATATCTATATATATACTACTTTAATTACTTTTTCAACCAATGAGTTTAATTCAAAATATTTAATTATATAAACTTTTACTACTATTTTATAATATTAATTTAACATATTATTAAGATTTTATTTATAAAAACCCGCGTCGTGGCACGGGGATCATACTAGTATATATTAAACTAAAAATAGACTACATTCTTGGTTTCATATATGACCTTTTCAATTTTTATACTAATCAGCCCTAAATCCTTAAGCATGCACTGGCATGGGACTTTCACACAAGACAAATTCACTGTTAAGTGAAGAATATATAGTTCTATGGCAGAAACAATGCTTTTGATAGACCCTTCACACCAAGAAAAAATTTCAGAGTTTATATTTGTTGGGACACTTGTGAATCTCACATCGGAAGTGAGAGAATTCTGAACCTAACATATAAGTGGATGGGCTACTCCACCTTATGCCAATTGGTTTTGGGATGGTGCCCTAGTCTAGAATTCTGAACCTAACATATAAGTGGATGGGCTACTCCACCTTATGCCAGTTGGTTTTGGGATGGTGCCCTAGTCTGGCTTATATGTTGGGCTTTCTGATCGGGCCCAACAAGACTTCCCCATAACAAACTGGTATCAGAGCTTTGATTGTTGATTTCCGCCGAGAATGATGTCTGGTTCTGTGTTGAAGATTGACAAGTTTACTAGAAGAAATTCTTTCAGTCTGTGGCAGATCAAGATGCGGGCTTTGCTGAAACAACAAGGTTTATGGACACCGTTGGCCGCCGACAAGAAGGGGGCAAATACAACCACCGCTGAGTACGGCCTTTTGGAGGAGAAGGCTCATTCGACGATTATGTTGTGTCTCGCAGACGATGTCATAATAGAAGTTGCAGATCAGGAAACCGCAAGCAAGTTGTGGCTAAAGTTGGAGTCTTTGTACATGACAAAGTCTCCGACGAATAAGTTGCTTCTGAAACAACGGTTGTTCGGGCTGCATATACAGGAAGGTACACAACTCAGAGATCATCTTGATCAACTTAACACTTTATTACTTGAATTGCGTAATATTGATGTTAAGGTGGAGGAAGAAGATGCTGCCCTAATTCTGCTGGTATCCCTACCCCCCACATACGAGAACTTCATTCAGTCGTTCGTCGTTGGGAAGGATACCATCACGTTGGAAGAGGTTAGATCGTCGCTTCACAGCAGAGAGTTGGGTCTGAAGGCAACCGCGACGGTTACATACAATCAGGCTTCCGGGCTTGTGGCAAACGGAGGCAAATCTGATGGTAGAAAGGGCAATAAGAAGAAGCATCGACAAGATCGCAAATCAGGCCCTAAACCAAACGATGTTTGTAACTACTTCAAGGAGAAAGGTCATTGTAAGAATGACTGTCCGAAGAAGAAGAAGTAAGAGGAAGAGAAATCTGGGTCTGCAGTAGTAGCTGATCGTGGCAATACTTCTGAGGAGGATATTGTTCTGTTAGCTGATGATCACACACACAGGGTTGATGTGTGGTATCTTGACTCTGGGGCGTCCTATCATATATGTCCTAAAAGAGAGTTGTTTGCAACATATAGCCGTGTTGATGGGGGCAATGTATCCATGGGGAATGATGCTCTTTGCAAGGTTGTTGGGACTGGCTCAATTAGGTTTTGGACAGATGATGGGAAATTTCGCACATTGGAGGATGTCAAGCACGTGCCATCCATGACGAAGAATCTGATATCCCTAACAGTGTTAGACAACAAGGGGCTCAGGTACACAGGTTATGGGGGAAAGTTGCGTATGTTCAGAGGCTCTGATATGGTTCTACAGGGGGTCAGACGGGGAAAGGGAACTTTGTACACCCTACAAGGTTCCTCAGTTACAGGTGCTGCAACGGCTGTTTCTGCTGGGGTTCAGGAAGCTGATCTGACCAGGCTTTGGCATATGAGGTTGGCTCATATGAGTGAAAGGGGGATGCAAAGTCTCTCGAAAGCAGATCTTCTGGGAGGCCATAAGGCCCAGAGCCTTGAGTTTTGTGAACATTGTGTGTTTGGAAAATTACATCGCAACAAATTTCCTAAAGCAGTTCATCAAACAAAGGGCACGCTGGATTACATCCATTCAGACTGTTGGGGTCCTTCACGTGTTCAGTCCTTGGGCGGTCACATGTATTTTTTGTCTCTAATTGATGATTACTCTAGGATGACTTGGGTATTCATGATGAGGCATAAAAGTGAGGCATTCAGTAAGTTCAGGGAGTGGAAGACTCTAGTGGAGAATCAGACTGGAAAGAAGGTCAAGAGGCTGCGAACTGATAATGGTCTGGAATTCTGTTCTTCTGAGTTTGATGGGTTTTGCAGAGATGAGGGCATTGCTCGGCATCATACAGTCAGATACACACCACAACAGAATGGTGTAACAGAACGAATGAATCAGACTCTTCTGGCGAAAGCAAGGTGTATGCTTTCCAATTCAGGCCTTGACAAGCGATTCTGGGCAGAAGAAGTTTCAACGGCTTGCTATCTCGTTAATCGGAGCCCACACACAGGTATCGACTGCAAAACACCTTATGAGGTGTGGACTGGAAAGGCTGCTGACTACTCTAATATGAGGGTTTTTGGGTGCACTGCTTATTATCATGTTGATAAGGGTAAGCTAGAGCCAATAGTTAAGAAGGGAGTCTTCATGGGCTATGGTACTGGTGTGAAAGGGTACATGATCTGGTCTGACAATAAGATTATACTTAGGAGAAGTGTAGTCTTTGATGAGAGCTCTTTGCTGGATTCTAGGAAGAAGACCAGTGATGCAGTTGAGAAAGAGGCTGTTGCTGAGGAGGTGGAGTTAGACTTCACTTCATCTGAGAGTCAGGTACATGATTTGTTCACCAACCAATCAGGTACTATTGAGTCAGACACTGCTGAGACAGAGGCTAAACCACTAGACACAGGAGTAGGTGGAGCGACACATCGCAGTATTGCTCTAGATCGGCCAAGAAGAGCTGACATCAGACTTCCTGCGAGATATAGGTCTGATGAGTTGATGGGATATGCCTTGCAGGTTGCCGAGGAGGTGGAGGATGATGCTCCGTCCACCTACAAGGCTGCCATTTCTGGAGATGAGTCAGCACAATGGCTTGCAGCAATGGGAGAAGAGATGGAGTCTCTTCAGAAGAATTAGACTTGGGAGCTTGTCAAATTGCCTGCTGATAGGAAGGTGATTACTTGCAAATGGGTCTTCAGGAAGAAGGAAGAACTATCAGCTGTTGAGGGTATTAAGTACAAAGCACGAGTAGTTGCAAAAGGATTCAATCAGCGAGAGGGGGTAGACTACAATGAGATTTTCTCACCAGTGGTCAGACATACTTCTATCAGGGTGCTACTAGCAATGGTTGCACATCAGGATTTGGAGCTTGAGCAACTAGATGTGAAGACAACTTTCCTACATGGAGAGTTGGAGGAGGAAATATACATGTCTCAACCATATGTTTTTCAGGTTCCTAGAAAAGAGAACCATGTTTGCAGACTGAAGAAGTCTTTGTATGGGCTGAAACAGTCACCAAGGCAGTGGTATAAGTGATTTGATAGCTATATGGTGCAGCTGGGATACATAAGGAGTCCATATGATTGTTGTGTTTACCACAACAGTCTGGATGATGGTTCACGTATTTACCTAGTATTGTACGTGGATGATATGTTGATTGCTGCTCAGAACAAGTCAGATATTCAAAAGCTGAAGGATTGTCTCAGTGCAGAGTTTGATATGAAAGATCTGGGTTCTGCTCGAAAGATTCTAGGAGTAGAGATCTATAGAGACATGAAGCAGAGAAAACTCTTCTTATCTCAAGAAGGGTACATCAAGAAGATATTGAGCAGGTTTGGAATGTCTTCGGCTAAGTCTATAGATACTCCAATGGCGTCTAACATCAAGCTGGAAATGTACACACTTCAAACTGAGGAGGAGGAGAAGTAAATGTCTAAGGTCCCTTATGCAGCGCAGTGGGGAGTCTGATGTATGCTACGGTCTGCACTCAACCAGATCTAGCATTTGCTGTTAGTGTGGTAAGCCGCTTTATGGTTCAGCCTGGGAAGGAACACTGACAAGTTGTGAAGAGAATCTTCAGGTATCTCAGAGGCACTACTGATGTTGGTTTGTGCTATGGGAATGATACAGAGTGCTTGGTTGCTGGGTTTTCAGACTCTGATTATGTCGGCGATGTGGACAGTAGGAGATCAATGACTGGCTATGTTTTTACTCTTGGGAGTTCTGTGGTGAGTTGGAAAGCAACTCTACAACCTACAGTCACTTTGTCTACCACAGAGGCAGAGTACATGGCGTTGACAGAAGCTGCTAAGAAGGGAATTTGACTGAAAGGCTTGGTCAATGATCTAGGCCTACATCAGGATCGGGCTTTAGTGTATTGCGACAACTTGAGTGCAATATGCTTAACCAAGGATCAAGTTCATCATGAGAAGACGAAGCACATTGATGTCAGGTACCATTTTATGAGGAATGAGAAGAGAATCAGGGTGAAGAAGGTGGGAACTGCTGATAATCCCACTGATATGTTCACTAAGCCAGTTCCAGAGAGCAAGTTCCAACACTGTTTGGGCTTGCTTAACATCACCAGCTGTTGCGTTTCCCTGCGGGGCAGTCTGGGTCCTTCTTCAAGGACCAATCTGAGGCAGAGAACGTCTGGGCACTTGTCATAAGTGCATCTTTAGCATAGAGGATTCAAGTCAAGGTGGATATTTGTGTAATGTGCCTTGAATGATTGTTGACCGGAGACGCATGGGGGGGGAGGGGGGGTCCGGGGGGCGGAGCCCCCCGACGGTGGTCTCGCTGTATGCATCTTAGCAGCATCCGTCCACCCCCATGCACACTGATGTAGGGTCCTGCCCCGTTCCTGTCCTTGTATGCATCTCAGCAGCATCCGTCCACCCCCATGCACACCAATCTCTCCGCCGCTTTCTCCTCCATAGGACTTCAGCAGCCGAACGACAACTGGTATATGGATACCGGGGCCTCCTCTCACATGACGAACACACCAGGTAACCTACAAACTGTTTTTAATTCTAGCACTTTACCGTCTGTCTATGTCGGAAACGGTGAATCTCTTAACATTGTCGGTTCGGGTCATACAACCCTACCAGTGCCCCACCCCTTCGCCTCAACAAAATCCTACTTGCCCCTGACCTTGTTAAAAACCTCATTTCTGTTCGCTAATTTACCATCGATAATCACGTAGCTGTCCAATTTGACCCGTTTGGTTTTCTTGTGAAGGATCTTCGTACGGGGACCACAATCATGCGCTGCAATAGTTCTGGCGACCTCTACCCTATCACCACTGCTCGCCAAACGTCTCCCACCGCCCCCACCGCCCTTGGTTTTAACTTGTGGCACGCTCGTCTTGGTCATCCTGGCGACCACGTGCTTCAATGTCTCCGCACTAGCAATTTAATTTCTTTTAATAAAGCCTCAGGCGTTTGTACTTCATGTGAAATCGCCAAGAGCAAGCGTCTTCCTTTTAGCATTTCCCTTTCCATTACATTGGCACCTTTTGATATTATACATTGTGATTTGTGGACATCTCCTATTTCGAGTGCTAGTGGTTTTCGATATTATTTGGTTGTCCTCGATGATTTCACCAATTTTGTTTGGGTTTTTCCCCTACGCCACAAATCGGAAACACAAAGTCATCTTGTCAATTTTTACACATTTGTCCGCACTCAATTTAATTTGCCCGTCAAGGCTATTCAGTGTGACATGGGAGGAGAGTTTGACAACAATCTTGTTCGCTCCTTTTGTCAACAAAATGGGATAGCACTCCGCTTCTCTTGCCCCCAAACCTCACCACAAAATGGCAAAGCGGAACGCATTCTCCGCACCCTCAATGACAAAACTCGAACTCTCCTACATCACGCCTCTCTTCCTCTCTCCTTTTGGGTTGAGGCGCTTCACATGGCCACCTATCTCCACAACATCCTTTCATCCAAAGCCATTGGCAACTCCATCCCAACCTTGGCACTCTACAAGCGCTACCTTTCCTACAATCACATTAGAGTGTTTGGATGTCTTTGTTTCCCAAACATGAGTGCCACCGCCCCTCACAAGCTTTCCCCACAATCTATCAAATGTGTCTTATTGGGCATCTCCCCACACCATTGGGGATATCGTTGTCTTCGCCTGGATACCAATCGGTTTTTCATTTCGCGCCATGCGATTTTCGACGAACAAACATTCCCATTCGCCACACCCCCTACCCCCGCTGTCCCCACCCCCCGTACACCACCCAATTCGGACGACTTCCCACCCCTCTTGCGCCGCCTATTCCAACGGGCCGCATCCGAAACCACACCTCCAAACAACCTGCCCCCCGCCGAATTTGATATGTTGCGGCTGCGGCACACCATGCTGCGGGGGAGCACCCCCTAGCGGTGCCCGCCGCAGCCCCCGTAGCACCTCGTGCCGCCCTCCTAACCCCCGGCAGGCGGCCCCTCTTAACCCCCCACCTCCCCTTGCACCCCCCGTCCAACCCATGAAGACCCGGTCCCAGTCCGGGATCTTCAAACCTAACCCCAAATACAACCTTCTCACCCCGTCCCCCGACATATCCCCTCTACCTAAATCACCCCACAAGGCCTTACAGGACCCGAACTGGCACGCAACCATGATGGATGAGGTTAGTGCTTTAATTAAGAACGACACGTGGGACCTCGTTCCAAGGCCTCGAGACACTAATATTATTAACTACATGTGGTTGTTCAAACATAAGTACAGGTCTGACGGGACTCTTGAGCGACACAAGGCTCGCCTAGTGGTCAATGGCAAGTCTCAGGAGGTTGGAGTTGACTGTGACGAAACTTTCAGCTCGGTCGTCAAACCGGCTACCATTCGCACAGTTCTGAGTATCGCCCTCACCAAGGACTGGCCCATCCATCAGCTGGACGTCAAGAATGCCTTCCTTCACGGCAACCTTCAGGAGACTGTGTATATGCATCAGCCACCAGACTTCTATGATCGCTCCCGCCCATCCCACGTCTGCCTTCTCCGGAAGTCTCTCTATGGGTTAAAACAGGTGCCTCGCGCCTGGTATCAGCGATTTGCCACGTACCTCAATGGTATTGGGTTTCAGGGCAGTCAGTCTGATCACTCCCTCTTTGTGTTCCACTCCGGGTCTGACACTGCCCATCTTCTCTTGTACGTCGACGACATTGTGCTCACCGCCTCCTCTACATCCCTCCTGTCTAGGCTGATGACACTGCTGCGTTCAAAGTTTGCCATGACTGATCTCGGTTCCCTGAGCTACTTCTTCGGCGTCTCTGTGACTCGCACCCCTTCTACACTGTTCCTACATCAGAAGAAGTATGCCCTTGAGATTGTCGACAAAGCCAGAATGACGTCTTGCAAGCCCGCCACCACTCCTGTCGACTGCAAGTCGAAACTCGATGCTGCTTCTAGTCCCAAGGTTGAGGACCCTACATCCTATCGCAGTCTGGCCGGTGCACTCCAGTATGTGACTTTCACTAGGCCGGACATCGCCTTTGCTGTCCAGCAGATTTGCTTATACATGCATGATCCTCGCGAGCATCACCTTCAGGCCCTCAAGCGGATAATCCGATACATCAAGGGGACCTCTGACATGGGTTTGCATCTCACTCGCATCCGGTTTGACTCCCTTACCGCGTATTCCGATGCTGACTGGGCCGGTTGTCCTGAAACTCGCCGCTCTACTTCTGGTTTCGCTGTGTACCTTGGCGACAATCTGGTCTCGTGGTCCTCCAAGCGTCAGGCCACCATCTCCCGCTCGAGCGCCGAGTATCGTGGGGTTGCCAATGCCGTGGCCGAAACATGTTGGCTCCGCAACCTCCTCTACGAGCTCCGAGTTCCCCTTCGATCGGCTACACTGGTCTACTGCGATAATGTCTCCGCTGGTTATCTTTCGTCGAACCCGGTTCAGCATCAGTGAACAAAGCATATCAAGATTGACATCCATTTCGTCCGAGAGAAGGTCGCCCTAGGCCAGGTTTGGGTTCTTCATGTCCCTTCTGCACATCAGTATGCGAACATTTTCACAAAAGGATTACCTACTCCTCTTTTCACTTCTTTTCGTTCCAGTCTTGCTATTCGCTCACCTCTAGCTGCGACTGAGGGAGGATGTTAGCATATATTATTTATACGTGTACAGTTACCATTGTACCCTCAGGGTTTTCAACCCATTGATATATATACAGGAGTAGGCCTCTGAGATCCGGTAAAGACTCAGTTATCCAAACACTTACACCACCATCCATCGGATACCAGTATAGCACTATTGAATGATGTGTAGAAAACCTCTATATCTTCAACATCGGTAAGGATCCTCTAGTCTAATCCGCCTTCTTTTATTGGTTGAAAATTTTTGATCCCTTCGATCAGAAATATTTAATGTTTTAGAAGAAGATATTTGATCATCAATATTTTATATTTTAGAAGTAATAATTACACTTGTTTTTATTTTTTTCACTGATATCAATATAGTTTGTATTTTAACCAGTTATATTTGTGCATAATAAATGTGATATGGGAGTAAAAATTATTTCATGAGGTATTTAAAGGTGAAAGTAACATTTCTTAATATTTGTGCATATTTCTAAAACATCAAATATTTCATGAGGTATTTAAAGGTGAAAGTAACATTTCTTAATATTTGCCTTATTAAAAGAATCAATTATTGACAAGGATATATTTGTTATTGACAGGATATATGTTTTTTATGACAAAACAGATATCTAATAATGACAGGATGGGGTCTATAATAGGGAAGAGAATAAAGATACGATTTTATCCATATCATAACTATAAATTAAAAGGTCTGCCCAAGGTGACAAAGTTATTTGTTCCAAATGACAGGAAAAATGTTTATAGTGAAGGGCTTCATGTTTATTCTGACGGGATTAAACCTATAATCGGGGAGAGAATCAATGAAGATACGGTAAATCATATCTTCATGATTATTAACCATATTTACAAAACGATTGTCAATATATATCTTCAGGATTATTATCCATAGTGACATGATAAATGGGGTTCTTGACAATCTTAAATATGAATACTGACAGGATATGATAAAAAACCGGCGGGAGATTGTGTAAAGATTGCGCCGGATTGCTCGCACAACGACGGAGGGTATGGGCGGCGACGGTCGGGGCGCTTGTTTGTTCTGGTTAGCAATTGGGATTGGGTCGGTCGAAGTGTAGGCGCAGGCGAGGAAGCCGAAGACGCGAGCTATGGTCCGAGCGCCGAATACCTGGGGTTGGGGCTGAGCGCCGGAGATCTGGGGTTGGGGCCGACGGAGCCGGAGAGGGACGGGGTTGGGTGTTTTTGGTTAGGGTTTGGATTGGGATTTGGGGGTCAGGTCTATCAGTCCGGATGAAGGGGATTGAGATTTTAATTTTTTTTTTTACTTTCAGATTTTTATTATTATTTGATTATTTAATATAATTTAAAAATATCAGAAATTTGAAAAATACTTAAAATATTTAACTATTTTTTTCCTGATTTTTTGGGGTGGTGGTTAGTTTTGATAATAAAATAAGGTATTTTTGCAAATTTCCATATATTGATGCAATTGTTTTCAAACCTAGGTATTTTTGTAAACCAATTATCAAAATGGGGTATTTACTAATAATTCCCTTAAATTTATTCTAAAAGCTTATGACAGTGTAATTGGTGAAAAAATCACCATGTGAATATCAAACTTATTTACTCGTATTATAGTACTCGAGGTAGATCTTTACATGAAATCTTTACATAAAAATTTAAATTAATTCTAAAAGCTTATGACAGTAAACCATCAATTCCAAATTGAATGCATTCGAGGTAGATCTTTTCATGACATTTTATGCATTTAAACTTGTCATTTTTGCTAAAAAGATCAAAAGATTTCGGGACAAGGATAGAAAAATCGATTAATATTAGTTGCTAGGGGCAATGTTGCTTAGAAAAGGAACCATAACATAATCAACATATCTAAGGAATCAAAATCTAGGAATTGAAAGTGACCATTTATTTCTTATGAAATTTCTAAAAAAGGAGTTGTAGATCTTGTTGAAAACTCAAATGGTTCACACTAGAATGTGATGGATGGATTGCTAATTATCCATGGTAAAGTCCGAATTTCTCTCATCCGTAAGAATGCACTTGGATGTCGACTTCGAGCATGAAAGTTTCACATTCTTTCCTTTATATATCTAAAACCATACTGGATTGTTGTGAGGCCAAGTTACTGAAATTTCACATAAAAACACAAGACAAATTCATTGTCAAGTGAAGAAAAGTTCTATGGCCGAAACAAAGCTTTTGATAGACCCTTCAGACCAAGAAAAAATTTCAGAGTTTGTAATGAAGCAAGGGAATGGAGTTAAGGGTCTATCAGATATGGGTATCCCCAGCTTGCCCAAGCAATACATCCAGCCAGTTTCCGAAAGGACTGATTCCATTGCCATCAACAAGCAATCTATGATCCCGATTATCGACCTCTCCAAGCCTATTTCGGAGTTGGAGGGTTCGATATGGGCTGCAGCCGAGAAGCTGGGGTTCTTCCAGGTGATCAACCATGGAGTACCGTTGAAGGTTCTCAAAGAGGTCAAGGAAGCGACACACCGGTTCTTTGGGCTGCCGGCTGAGGAGAAGAAGAAGTACTCCAAGGAGAATTCGCTGAGCAACCATGTGAGGCTCACTACGAGCTTCGTTCCTGAAGCAGAAAGCGCTTTGGAGTGGAAGGATTATCTTAGCCTCTTCTTCGTTTCCGAGGAGGAGGCTGTCTCTCTTTGGCCAGCTGTTTGCAGGTGATCTTCATCGAATCTCCCCTAATCCTCGCGAAAAAACTAACTTCTTACACTTCTTGTTTCGATTGCTTGATGAATGATTTCAGGGATCAACTTTTGGAGTACATGAAGAGGTGTGAGGCGTTGATCGATTCACTGGTGACGGTGTTGATGAAGGGGCTCGGTATCCAGCTGATCGACAAAGAGATGGAGTCGATGTTAACAGGCTCAAAGCGGATAAACCTCAACTACTATCCAAAGTGCCCTAATCCTGAGCTCACTGTGGGAGTAGGGCGGCACTCTGACGTCTCCACCTTCACTGTCCTTCTGCAGGACCATGTAGGTGGTCTCTATGTTCGTTCCCAGGTGGATGAAGGCACAACCGAGAGCTGGATCAATGTACCTCCAGTGGAGGGAGCGTTGGTGATCAACATCGGAGACGTGTTGCAGATAATGAGCAACGGCAAGTACAAGAGCGTCGAGCACAGGGTGGTGGCTAATGGGACCAAGAACAGGATCTCAGTCCCGCTGTTCGTGAATCCGAAACCGAGTTATGTGATCGGTCCTCTAGACGGAGTGTTAAAGAACGGGGAGAAGCCAAAGTACAAGCCAGTTCTCTACTCCGACTATGTCTTGCATTTCTACAGAAAGGCTCATCGCGGAAAGGACACCTTGGACTATGCAAAGCTTCAAGCTTCCATTTAAGTCTATGGTGCTAAATAAAAAATATGCTCCAAAATTCAGTATGCAACTAAGATTATAGTTACCGAGATTGGTACACAAAATCTTCCTAAATAAGACTGCAATCAGAATGCAAATCGAATCATCTGGAAAGACAAAAATACATTGTGTAACAGATCATTGCAAACAGATCAAAAGAACAAAGAATTTCGGATTCTACATTCAACTGCAGTCTTAAAGCGTAAAGGAAAACAAAATGATCCCTACTGTCCAACATACAGTTACCGGTAGTAGTGTGCTCGAACCCCCTTGCAGGGGACTAACGGGTTCAAATGCTGTCGGCGAAAATCCACTGCTGTTGCCAGTCTCATTAATACTGTTTCAGCAATTGATACAATCATGATTTAATCGTTTGTGCAAAGAAATTATACAAGTGATTATTTACTGGCTAAAGTGTTTTACCTTCCTATGAAGACACATAAACCATAACCTGCAAACATGAAGATGATATGAAATAAGAACAAAAAAAAAACATTACAGACTTGTTGGTTTATGTTGTAACAATTACACTGTAATTCTACGATATATCTTAATCGTATGAAGAAATGCTAAATTGATACACAAACGAACGTAATACAAAGGTTGGGGCAACTCACTGGGATCGTCTTCTGTGGTGGTTGCGGTACCATCAAAGTCACAGGTCCCTCCAACACTGTGCAACCTTTGGTAGTAGTCATTGTAGATGTAAGACGCGTGGTTCTGAAGATTATCAGGATAGTAACACGGCTTCCCTTCTTGGATGAAAGTACAGTTAGCATAACCCTGGGTACACGTCCAGTTCATCCCGTCCCTCAACTTGTCAGAGTCGGCATCTTCCTTGGCAATACAAAAAACATCTGAAGAATTCTTAGCAGATCCATCAAGCCTCAGAGGGTAGACAGATGTGCCATTTGAGAAGAAGACACCCCAGTTTTCGTCGAACAGCTCATAAATGTAGGTGCTTATGGGCATGCTCCGCTGACTGGGCGGACCAGAGTCATTCAAAACTCTTCTAACCAAGTTATTGTTGTAAGTCTTAGCATTGTCTAGTGTCGCGTAAGATTCATTGGCGCCCCCTTGCCAAGGCCAGCCAGTTTCGGACACAACTATAGGGATCTGAGAGAAGTTGAGATCTTGTATGGAGTAATAGGCAGCATCCACCATAGCATCAAACATGCTATCATAGTGGAGCAATGTATTTGGATCAATGATCTGCTCGGCTGAAGAAAGCGGTTGGAAAAGAGCATACTCGAGCGGGAAAAGTCCATCCACATCACTAAAACCATAATACGGATAGGCATTCAACATGAGATAAGAATCAGTGTTCTTCAAAAACTGAAGGATCAGGTACATTGTACCGTTCCAACTCGAGTCAAATGTGGCACCTGATGGCGGAAACGGCCTTGATATAACATCCATGGAATGAGGAGTAGACACTTTGACCTGGAAATTTAGATCAACAGCAACCAGGCCTGTATGAAGGTTCATCATGGCACGAGCCAAAGCTGGCGCAGCACAAGGAGCTGTCGTTAGGACCTCACTTCCAACCGCAATAGCAGTTATGTTGGTTTGAGGCACATAGGCTGCAACATTGTTATTTATCCAGTCTGCTGCTACTGATGGAGACTGTCCGATCCCTAAAACTTCGTCGTTGCTGACACCGACCATTACCTCAATGCCAGTGTTTGCAAGAGCATTTAGCATCTTAGCATCAGCGTCAAAAAGTCGAACATGGGTTATTTGCAGTTCTTTGAGCATTGTAACCACATCAGACTCAGATGGCATATTAGAAAAATCGGTTCCAATGTCCACCCCGACGAATGCGCCTATAATGTATGAAGCATATTCAAATAGCATTATAAGAATCAGAGTCACATAGTACCAAGTAGATTTACATGCTGTCAAGATATGACAACTTACCTAATACACTGGGTAGAACACCAAATAGTACCAAGAAAAGTTGCCAAACCCATTTTTCAGGCATCATCCGCCCCGAAATGATTGAAAACAGGATGAATAGTTTCAATCTTGTCACTTGTATGTCAACGAGATCAAAATCCTGTGCAGGGTTTAGGAACTACATAATTTTTTTTTTTTTTTGTTAAAATACATTGGAGAAACCCTAGAAACGCCAAGGAAGGAAGAGCAAGAGACACACAAACTGAGAGAAATTTACAGCCAAGTTCTGAAAGGTCCATTAATGGAAGTAGAAGGTCGGAAGACACTAAGAATTATAAGAGCAAAACACATCAGTTATAAGAGCGCACTCATAGGGCTACAGAGAACGGAAGCAGACAAAAAGCCCTTGGTATCCATGGATGGAGCAATGTCACACACTCTCTCCATCACCCACCACAACCCAAAAAAATGAACCCATAAAGAACGAGGGGTGAGTGAATTGAAAGAAAGAACAAACCTTTGAGCTTGGGGCTGGTTAATCTCGGCAGGGGCTAAAGGTCTTCGTAACCTCAGATTGCCCACCGGAAGAAGCCACGACACTACCAATGTGAAGGGTGGAGGAGGAAGGCGATTGCGGAGTGCGGTGCACATCCGGCGAGCAGCACCCACGAACTCCGGCGTAAAGGTATGGCATTCTCCCCTCTCCAATCTGCAAGTCAGTGGGTGTATTTGTGGGATTTGTGTCTCTTTTGGTTCGTCGGGGTGAGTCCAGGAGTTGTGGCTGTCATTGTTCGTCGGAGTGGCTGTCATTGTTCGCCGGATTCAACTTCACAAGGTGAAATCCCCTTGTAGCAGCTGGTGGGTGCTGAGTGACGGGGGTTGTTGTCTTGAATATGGAAGGTTAATTTCTAAATTAAAAATTCTCTTCTTGAATTTGGTAAATAAAGATGGCTCATCCGGTTCACATCTGGGATCTTTGGTATAATCTCCAACTTTTGTATCCGGTTGACCTTTGTCCTTTTTTTTTTTTTTTTTTTTTTTTTGGAAGGTAATAAAAACCATTTCGAAATAGTTTAACCGAAAAGGGCAGTACCAAGAACGAATTCCGGATCAATGTACCTCCTGTGGAGGGCGTTGGTGATCAACATAGGAAACGTGTTGCAGATAATGAGCAACGGGAAGTACAAGAGCGTCGAGCACAGGGTGCCAGGGTGGTGGCTAATGGGACCGAGAACAGGATCTCAGTAGACAGTCCCGCTGTTTGTGAATCTGAAACCGAGTGATGCGATCAGTCCACTGGACCAAGTGTTAAAGAACGGGGGGGAGAAGCCAAAGTACAGGGCAGTTCTCTACTCCGACTATGTCTTGCATTTCTACAGAAAGGCTCATTGCGGAAAGGACACCTTGGACTGTGCAAAGCTTCAAGCTTCCAGCCTTCCATTTAAGTGTGCTAAATAAAGAAATGTGCTCCAAAATTCAGTATGCGACTAAGATTATAGTTACCGAGATTGGTACACTAAATCTTCCTAAATAAGACTGCAATCAGAATGCAAATTGAATCATCTGGAAAGACAAAAATGCGCCGTGTAACAGACCATTGCAAACAAATCAAAAGAACAAAGAATTTCAGATTCTACGTTCAAATGCAGTCTTAAAGCGTAAAGGAAAACAAAATGATCCCTACTATCCAACATACAGTTGCCGGTAGTAGTGTGCTCGAACCCCCTTGCAGGGGACTAACGGGTCCAAATGCTGGCGAAAATCCACTGCTGTTGCCACTCTCATTAATACTGTTTCAGCAATTGATACAATCATGATTTAATCATTTGTGTAAAGAAATTATACAAGTGATTATTTATTGGCTAAAGTGTTTTACCTTCCTGTGAAGACACATGAACCATAACCTGCAAAAATATAAAATGCAAACATGAAGATGATATGAAATAAGAACAAAAAAAAAAAACATTACAGACTTGTTGGTTCATGTTGTAACAGTTACACTGCAATTCACATAGCTTTGTTTTCTACTTTATATTCAGTTTGGTATAATATTCTACGATATATCTTAATCGTATGAAGAAATGCTAAATTCATACACAAAATAACGTAATAAAAAGGTTGGGGCTACTCACTGGGATCGGCAGCTGTGGTGGTTGCGGTACCATCAAAGTCACAGGTCCCTCCAGCACTGTGCATCCTTTGGTAGTAGTCATTGTAGGCATAAGACGCGTGGTTCTGCAGATTGTCGGGATAGTAACACGGCTTCCCTTCTTGGATGGCAGTACAGTTAGCATGACCCTGGCCACACGCCCAGTTCAAACCGTCTCTCAACTTGTCAGAGTCGGCATCTTCCTTGGCAATGCAGAAAACAGCTGAAGAATTCCCTGATGTTCTAGCAGATCCATCAAGGCTCAGAGGGTAGACAGATGTGCCATTTGAGAAGAAGACACCCCAGTTTTTCTCTGAGACAGGCCCACGTCTCATGTCCTCGTCGAACAACTCATAAATGTAGGTGTTTATGGGCATGCTCCGCTGACTGGGTGGACCGGAGTTATTCAAAACTCTTCTAACCAAGTTATTGTTGTAAGTCTCAGCATTGTCTAGTGTTGCGTAAGATTCATTGACCCCCCCTTGCCAAGGCCAGCCAGTTTCAGTCACAACTACTGGGATCTGAGAGAAGTTGAGATCTTGTATGGAGTAATAGGCAGCATCCACCATAGCATCAAACATGCTATCATAGTGGAACAATGTATTTGGAACAACGATCTGCTTGACTGAAGAAAGCGGTTGGAAAAGAGCATACTCGAGCGGGAAAATTCCATTCACATCAGTAAAACCATAATACGGATAGGCATTCAACATGAGATAAGAATCAGTGTTCTTCAAAAACTGAAGGATCAGGTTCATCGTATTGTTCCAACTCGAGTTGAACGTGGCAGCTGATGGCGGAAACGGTCTTGATATAACATCCATGGAATGAGGAGTGGAGACTTTGACCTGGAAATTTAGATCAGCAGCAACCAGGGCTGTGTGAAGGTTATTCATGGCAGGAACCAAAGCTGGCGCAACACGAGGAACTGCCGTTAGGACCTCACTTCCTACCGCAATAGCAGTTATGTTGGTTTGAGGCACATAGGCTGCAACATTTTTATTTATCCAGGCTGCTGCTACTGATGGAGACCGTCCAATCCCTAAAACTTCCCCGTTGGTGACACCGACCATTACCTCAATGCTAGTGTTTGCAAGGGCAATTAGCATCTTAGCATCAGCGTCAAAAAGTCGAACATGGGTTATTTGCTGTTCTTTGAGGATTGTAACCACATCAGATGCAGATGGCATATTAGACAAATCGGTTCCAATGTCCACCCCAACGAATGCGCCTATAATGCATGAAGCGTATTCAAATAGCATTATAAGAATCATAGTCACATAGAGGTTGTGGACGATGAAAACAAGAAGATTTACATGCTGTCAAGACATAGAATCGATGACAACTTACCTAATACTCTGGGTAGAGCACCAAATAGTACCAAGAAAAGTTGCCAAACCCATTTTTCAGGAATCATCCGACCCGAAATGACTGAAAACAGGATGAATAATTTCAAGCTTGTCACTTGTATGTCAATGGAATCAAAATCCTGTGCAGGGCTTAGGAACTACACAAAAACAATTATGTTAAAATACAATGGAGAATGGTGGACAAATGAATCAAGCAAAAACAATGTAGAAGTAGGAACACATTGTGACAACGAATCCAGAAACCAGAAATTAACATCTATTTATAGCAATAACAATAAGAATGCAAGTACAAACTAATAAAGTATCAATGTGAAGTTTTTGTCAATTTCCCAGCCTCCCTTTCCATATGCATCTTTTGAATCATCACAAGAAGCAAAAACTTCATACAATTGATGATTCAAATCCAAGATAATCTGTTACTAACACAATGGAAACAAAAAGAAAACTGAATCATATCGTAATTATCAAATTCCAGGGTTGGGAAATTCAACAACTTAAACAAAAACATCATGCAGATGTTCAGCAAACCAAAAATAGGGCACTGAAACATATTCAACACAGTGCAAACCAGACCAAGAAATGACTAATTCAGATATACAATTGAGTAAAATGAATTACAAAATTGAACAAGTGAGTTGGTACTTAATCCTAAAATGAACCAGAAACACTAGCCTGATTGCTAAAGAGCAAGAAAACCCAGAAATCTACAATGCCTGAAAATGGGTCCCAAGATCCGAAAGAAACCCTAGAAACACCCAGGAAGGAAGAGCAAGAGACACACAAACTGAGAGAAATTTACAGCCAAGTTCTGAAAGATCCACTAATGGAAGTAGAAGCCCAGAAGACACTAAAAATTATAAGAGCAAAACACATCAATTATAAGAGCTCACTCACTCGGATTGAGCTACAGTGAACTGAAGCAGACAAAAAAAGCCCTTGGCATCCATGGATGGAGCAATGTCACACACACTCTCTCTCCATCACCCACCACAACTCAAAAGATGAACCCATAAAGAACAAGGGGCAAGTGAATTGGAAGAAAGAACAAACCTTTGAGCTTGGGGCTGGTTAATTTCAGCAGGGGCTAAAGGATCAGCTTCTGGAGAGTGGAAGAAAACCTGTGAAACTTTTGTATCCTGATGACCTTTGTCCTTTTGCTTTTCTTATTTTTTTGGAAGGGAATAAAAAAGTAATTTCACCTGCAGGTTTCTTAAGGCACAGTGAATGAACAACAAATATGCTTAGCACTAGTATTAAATTACAGTAATAAATTAAATTTGTGGGTTCACACTTGACAAGCCCCAAGCCCCCAACCAATTTTCCATTCCTACAGTCCCAGTAAATTCTGGGTCTATGAAGTATGAACTGTGAAGGTGGGTGCCGGGTGGGTAAGCTTTTGCAAACAGTAAACCCTTGCTGGGGGGAGTGGAATTAAACTATTAAAGGGCGTTTGTACACGTGACGTGACACCATCTTTACTTTGTTTTCTTTTTTTTAGTTCAATTCAATTTTTTGTCTTTCCAACGAGGCTCACTTGTAGCGTGTAGGGTTGTTATTTGAGCGAGCGACTCAAATTTGGCAGGTTTAAACTTGGTTAATTTGTTAAATGAGTTCGAGTCGAGCTAAATCCAATTTTTAAATGAGTTTTTTTTTTGTTCAATCTTAACTTGTTTTAATTAATGAACGAGTTTGAGCCGAGCTTTTTTTTCGAACTTCAAGTAATTTTACCTAGTCATAACATATAAATTATAGAAAATTTTAGAAATTTCATAAAATTCGAGCTATACGAGCCGAAATTAAAATCATGCTCAGACTCGACTTATTTAGATAGGTTAATGAGCTCGAGTCGATTTTTTTTCGAACTAAGCTCGAGCATATCAGCTCATATAACCGCCCTACTCACTTGACTACTATACTAAAATCATCAGGGATTAAAATTGATGATTAGGGTCTCCAGGAGGCGTTCGTTATGAATTGAATTCCAATTCAACTCAACTATTAACCGCAAAATCTCAGCCTAAAAATTCCGTGGGATCCTGAAATTGACAGGTTTCGGCTACACCCAGTACCCACCACCACACCACCACAAGGTGTCCAAAATTTTGTTCTTCCCCAAAAAATAAGATACTCCCTCCGTTCCATAATACATGTCCTTTTAGTTTTGGACACGCTTTTTAATGAGCGAAAAACTCTATAAAATATTATTTTTTTAATTAATTTTTTTATATAATTTAATACTTATTAGTAATAAGTATCAAATTATCTAAAAATAATAATTAAAAAAATAATATTTCATAGAGTTTTTCGCTCGTTAAAAAGCGTGCCAAAAACTAAAAGGACATGTATTATGGAACGGAGGGAGTATTGGACCCTCTTGCTTTGCCATGAACCTTAGCTGGTTCACACATTTATCTCCATTCTGCAATTAGTTGTCTACCAAACAGCAATAAATTACAGCTAACCCAACAAACATCTTCAATCTTCACTTTCTTTCTCTCTCAACATTTTTTTTTTTGTCTGTTTTTACTCCTGAAGAATCCAATGATCAATTACTCAATTTGATTGTTTCAAACTGACGGGTGCGGCCGTGCGGGGTGCCCTCTTCCGGTTCTTATTTCTCAATTCCTGTACAGCACCTCCCCACCTTCTGATTCCTGATTTTCCTTTGCGATTTTCATATTTAATTCGTCTTATTTTTTCAAAAGCTTTAATCTTGAAACTGTGAGTCAAGTGATTCGATCGTTCTTACATTTCAATCATGCTCCGTTCATAATAGGGCTAATCCTCGGCTTTGATCCAGCTTTTATGTTTTTCAAGTACCAAATTGTCTGCTTTCGAGCGTCTGATTCACACAATTCATAAGCATACTCGTTTCTCGTGTAATCAGCAGCGTAAACAAAAGAAGCAAAAAATTGACGTGCCTTATCAGAACTATGGATCTCACAATGAATCATCCGTGGAGATGAAGCAATCACACGTACAGTGAGATGAAATAGATCCCACCAGTCATTGAAACCTCCGACGTCCCAATCACACAATTTGAAACCATCCATCTTCTCCAATAGCCAGATTGCTACAACCTGCTAAGATCAATTTCTGCGGATCTTTTATCATATAAAGTTGCTGTCATTGTGATGACTTTTTGCTGAACACTGAGTTGTACTCCTGCAGCAAGTAGTTCATCTACTGTCATGGATTCCATAGCTTCATTGAAGTTGAATCTGTTGCTGACTTGTTGATCAAAACCTGGTCTACCGGGATGGATTTTGGAGTACTTCTAAGCTTCCTAGTAGCAGATTTATTTGGTATATCTGGCCATCCATCTTCAGATTCCTCTGCTAAGGTTTTCTTACATTCACTAGTCCCATACTGAACTTGCCCTTCACCAATTTTTCCTGAAAGCTTCTCAGCATCTGACTGAATTAGCCGCTGTTGATTAGAAAAATTTCCTACCTTGTCTCGGCTGCTAAGGTTTTCTTTTCCTGCTGTCACATTACTCTGATAGTAAAGGTTAAAGCAGGATGAACCTTTACTGTTGAATCAGGCCTTGTTTAAGGATGACACAAAGGCGAAGGTGTTAAGAAGTGAATTTCTTACCTGTTTAGGCTAGTAGTTTAGTGTAATTTTAAAGTTCAGTTGCACATAACTAGCAGAGGAAACAGAACTTTGAACAAGTTCACCAAAACGCCAATCAATCAGCAATTCACCAATCCACCATCAAGGTCTCAGTCGATAGATATGAATCACTGAAAATTAAATATCAAAAACAGCAAGAAAACATAAGAAAATGAAATTCTTAATCCTCGGTTATCAGAGTATTAATGCTTTGTTATCAACCTTCATAATTAAACACAACATCAGAAGCTTTGGATAGTGGATACAAATCCAAACCAATTAACAAAGCACAACTCAAAGCTAGTGCAGACAACCAGTCAACCACCTATCACAGGGATTGTCAACCCAACTCATAACCAAGGAATTCACCATTTGGATATAACTATATCAAACATGAGCAAAGTTGATTGAGTTCAACGCCAAGGAATGTTACTCCAAAAAGTGGATTTCACCATTTGGATAAAGAGAGGAAGTTGGAGCCTCATGAACAGACCGACTGGGACGCAAGCAGGCAGAATCACTGCAGGGATAATAACCCAAGGCCGTGGGAAGCGACGACCCAGCACAATGCACAAAGTCGCACCGAAGGCTACCATCATGGTCACTATTGCAATGAAGAGAGAAGCAAGGCCTATTATCAGCTTTCTAGGCAATGAAACGAGGAAATCCTCCTCCATGAAACGCGATGTTAGTATGGACAAGAACATGAGGATGGAAGTCGAGGAGGAGAAGAGAGCCAGGGCATCAGATATTGCAAAGATCAAGAATGATGTCTTCTGTAAGAAAAGTGGAAGACCATTTTGGTTATTGCCTCCAGGAACAGTGAATGTTGCAGCAAAAACCACTGTGGCAATCAAAGTGGCTACAAGCATACACGAAGTTGCTGTATCCTTCATCCATTTCTCCCCACTTTCAAGCAATTCCTTATGTTCTTCTGTGAATACCTCTCGAGGCGTTTTATGCTTTAAGTCTTGGAATGAATGGTAAACAGGATGAATGATATTCTCCACAACCTTAAGAAAATATAAAGTAACATGCTAACTTTAGTAACAATGAAACATGCTGGGATGGATATAAATTGACCCCTTTTTGTGTGTGTCAGTGTGTGGATAAAAAGTTAGAATGCATTACCTTATACCACTGAAGCTCCCTTTGCATTTGGAACGCGGATCCAGAAATAGGTTTGGGTTTAACGTAGGGTGGCAATTTGGCTGCAAAATGCATGGTAGTATCTCCATTGATCTTCCAGTTGTACATAAAATCTAGTTGTGCCATGTTTTCTAAAAAGAAGTTGAATATCTTCTCTTGTCAATATTGTATGCAGGCATGCAATAAGTGATTTCCGCTGCTGGCTGGTAACCATATTGCATCTGGGAAGAACTCAAAGCAAGTTGTATAGATCTCAAGTATTCCGTGAAATGCAGCCAAGGGTAAGATGTTATATGGAACTTCATGATGTAACAACGTAAGCATCTCATCATTGTCCATGGTTGAAGATGCGGAAGAGAATGCCGCCTTCACCAATTCAAGGGCATATATGTGCTTTGACTTCTCTTCATAAATTCGGTTCAATGCAGGTACTGTTCAACATCATATACCATATATATATATATATATATATATATATATATATATATATATATATATATATATATATATATATATATTAGTTGTTGAGCCATCTTTGATCAATTATAATGTGAGTTGAGCCATCTTTGATCAATTGCAATGTGTGGGTATTTTGTTGCTTATTGTGTGCTGCGCCACACCCTATCAATTCCATCATAACCAATTTTGTCTGGTAGTATATAAGGTGATATGGATGTATTGTAAAGGCAACGTTTTTGGAATCACATTGAACCTTCTCTCCTCTCCCTCATTGCTCTGCACCCACCATGACTGTCATCTCTGCAGATTTCCGTTTTCTGCTATTTTGTTTTTGATTCATTGATTCAATCAATCAATTATCCTAAATCCCAGATTTTGTTTCCAATTCACATGGTATCAGAGCCACAATGAGTCTAGAAACCCCAAATGAAACACCAAAAGAAACTGTTAATCCTCGCACAGATGGAATTGCAGTTGATTCCATGGATGAACTGTTTCTTCACCATTCCGATCACCCAAACTATGTGTTGTCCACTCGGTTGCTTGATGGTCGCAACTATAGCCACTGGAGAAGGTCTGTGGAGATGTCTCTCATGGCCAAGAACAAGCTCGGCTTTGTCACAGGGTCGTGTGTTAGACCAGTCGTAAGCTCTCCTCTTCTGCATCTGTGGGATCGATGCAACAGTATGGTAATGTCTTGACTTGTTCATTCTGTAGAAAAGGATATTGCTGAATCTGCTTTATATTGTCGTTCTGCTAAGCAAATGTGGGATGATTTTGAGAATCGTTTTGGGACCTCAAATCGGACGAGATTATACCAGATTCAGAAAGATCTGGCTGCTGTTGAGCAAGGAAACTTGGGAATCCCTGAGTACTTCACTAAGTTTAAGCGATTATGGGACGAGTATGTGATGCTCATTGAATATCAAGCTTGTGAGTGTGGATCTAATAGGTCTGTGATGAATTTAATTCAGAATCAGCAAGTTGTCAATTTTCTTATGGGTTTGAATGAAGTCTATAATGTGGTTAGAGGTAACATTTTGATGATGACACCACCACCTAATATAGATGAGGCTTATAGGTTTCTGATTCAGGATGAACAACAGAGAAACTCTAAATCTGGGTCTGGTGTTGAGAGTTCAGCTTTTGCCTCTCAGCAATCTCGTTCAGTCAATTTGCCTCCTAAGAAGCCTTTATTTTGTGACCACTGTAAGGTAGCTGGGCATGCCATGGATAAGTGCTGGAAAATTCATGGATACCCTACCTCATCTGCATCTGGTGCCTTTTGTGATCACTGTAAAATAGGAGGTCATACCATGGAGAAGTGTTGGAAATTACATGGTCATCCAAATTCAGGGACTACAGCTCCTACTTCTGGCTCAGGAACTAATGGTTCAAGGCCTTATTGTACTCACTGCAAGGCTCTTGGACATGTGGTTGACAAGTGCTGGAAGCTGCATGGATACCCAACTGACAACAGTGTCTCTAAAGGGAAGAAGATGGCCGTTGGAGCTTCTTCCATTACTCAAGAGCAATATCAACAACTGATCAACCTTTTGCAAGGCCATGACAACACTGAGCCTACAGCATTATTGGCAGGTAAAGGCACTTGTCTCTTTTCTTCAAAGTTAAATTCTAATTGGATTTTGGATAGTGGAGCCACTGATCATATGACTCCCAACCATGTTTTGTTTCAATCCTCTAAGCCCTTGTGTAAGCCTTCTCACATTACTTTGCCTAACAACCATAAAGCCAGTGTTTCTTCAATTGGATCAGTGGCCTTTGTCCCCATCCCTTTCCCTCCACAATGTTCTCCATGTTCCTGATTTCCACTATAATCTGCTGTCCATTCACAAACTCATTCTTGATTCCAATTCTAATGTCCTTTTTACCCCCACATCTTGTATTATTCAGGCCCCTTTGATGAAGAAGCCTTTGGTGATTGGAAGTGAAGACAAAGGTCTATACATTGCACACACACCCTATGAGCGGGAGAATTTCTCTTCTTTAACTTCAGTTTTGCAGAACACCTTTTTGCCATGTAATAATTCTAGTAGGACATAGGGGAGGGCTTGAGTGATATATGGGTTGAGTACGTGAGGATGATGCGCATATGGAGAAAGGCGTTGCACGTACATAATATTTTTTTTTCATGTGCAACATCGTTTTGTATATGTGCATTGATCATCACCGTACCTGAGCGCATGCAAAGTAATCTACTAATCTTAATTCATAATGAAGGCTTTACATACCTACAGTTACAGTTGATCTCCACAGCCGTTCTCTAGTAAGCTTTAGAACTACAAGACAACACCAATATATATATACGATAGATCATTTGTGAACAACTTTTACGGTGTATAATTTGAGCACAAATCTAGAGCATTGGATAAGGAAAATCAAAAGTTGAGATTTAAAGGAAAATTTGAAAAGCAAAATTATTCGTTTGAAACAACATGAATTGCGCATTTACAAGTATATAAATATATATATTCGTATGAATATAATTCAATCTGTTGTTAAATATGAATAACTAGTATGATCCCCGCGCCATGACGCAATTTTTTATAAATAAAATCTTACTAATATATTAAATTAATATTATTACATAATTGTAAAAGTTCAGATAATGAAATATTTTGAATTAAACTCATGGGTTGCGAAAACGATTAATGTAGTATATATAGATATTACTAATATTAATTTTATATTTTTTTCATTATTAATTTTATGTTTTAAATTAATCCCATTGTTTTTTTAGAGAAAAATAACTACAAATTTATAATTTAGGCTAAGATCAATGTTTTGAATTAAGCCCAATAGTTAGTAAAATTAAAGAAAAAAGAGAATTAAAGGAAAAAGGAGAATTAAAGAAAATAAAAGAAAAATGGTAAAAAAAAACATGATTAGTTACGACTCCTAGAATTCCTCTAGGATTGACACATCATCATCATCCTAAGCTCTTCTAAATTAAGAATTTATATAGATTACAATTGTTTTTACATATCACTCGATCTGCTATTTACTAATAATTAATTATTTAGTAAGTAAGTTACTTTTAATAAGAATAATTATTAATTAGCAAATTTATTCGTCTAAAACAACATGATCTTCTATTTATAAATAATTTCAATGTAAATAAGTTACTTTTAATCTTAATTATTTTGATTTTTTTAATCCGACATCTAAATTTGCTCACAAATTAAAGAGTAAGTCATGCTTACACGATCACTTACCGCTCTCATGGGGTTGTTGGTTAGCAGCATGCAGCCAAACTCGTGGTGCTATGTTCTGTGGTTCTGGTGGGATGCTAATGACTATACGTATGATCAAACCAAAGCATCATCAATTAATATATAGAGACGAAGTATATATCCGTAATTAATATATGCGCGCAATAATCGATCAAAAATGAAATAGTTGAATGAATTAGCTAGGTAAATAAATAATTAAGCTAAGAAATGGAAGGAGATTACTTACAATTAACAAGAAATAATGTTTTCCCAAAAACCAAGCCTACTTTGACTTTGGAACGCAGATGGGACACTGTTGGGTTGCCTCTATATCCTCGGATTTGGATCACCTTTCAGTTGGGCTTGAATGAGTTCATCAACCTTTGGACTAAGGAACATTCTAGAAGGATTTGTGTCATCAAGCTTCTCCAAGCTTCATCCTTCCCTCTTGATTCATCTAGATCTTTCCTTAAGCTTTATCACATCCTTGAGCCTTCTCCCACTCTCTAGAGTGTTCTTTTGACCTCATCCAAATTGGTGAAGACTCTAGAGAATTCTCAAGGCTTTCTCCCAAGGCTTTGAGGTCTATAAATAGAGACTCAAGCTTAGTCTCTTGGTGGATCATTCTCTTGAATCATCCCACACCATTCAAGCTTCATCCACATTAGTCTATCCAAACCTCCACACAAAGGCTTCATCATAGAAACACATTCTATTCCACTTTGTTGTAAAGAGAGAGTTTTGTCCATTACCCCTTGTATTTCCTACAAGGTTCGTTGTACTCTTTCTTATTATTTGATAGTGGATTTGTTGGCTCTTGCCGCTCGTGGGTTTTCCTCCCGATACTCGGGTTTCCCACGTTAAATCTGTGTGTTCTATCTTGCCTTATTTCTCTCTGTTCGTGATTCCGTTCTTCCACTGCGTGCTTGTGATTCTTATTACCACTAAATCCCTAACAGACACCAATCAAAATAGAAAGCATATACTCCCTCCGTTCTTTTATATGTGTCGTTTTGAGGTATATTGCATATATCAAAATATTTGACGTTATCGGCACGGGGAGTAGTACTCCGTATTCAGTACGTAGAAGGTCCCACCACTTACTTCAATTTCTCTACTACCATTACCGAGTACTGTACATCCCCAATTTTCGTTTCCCCCAAATTTGTACTCCTTTTTCTAACCTCATCCCTCTCAATCCCTCATCCTCCTCAATCCCTCATCCTCCTCCTTATTCAAGATCAAATTTGTGGTTTACTGTTAAATTCTTCGCCATGGAGACTCGAATCGTCGATCAAGGGCCTGCTACACACGAATCGCGCAGGAGATTGAGTCCACTCATCCTTATTTCTATCACGTTCGAGCTCTCTGAAACCCGGTCTTCGAATTCATCGACCGTTCCCTGCTAATCTGGCGCGCCTTCTCTCGTCCTGCACGATCTCTCGGAAGTCCTAGATCTGCCATGGAAGTCCCCAACTCCTGGGAAGCTCTACGAAAGCAGGTATGCTCTCTTTCGATTTTCTTGCTGTCGGAACCCTAGGAGATTGACTTCATACTTGATTCGTCAAATTCCCCCCTCATTCCTTGTGATTCTCCCCATGTCTTGAGTAGTTACTGATTTTGCATCCGATGATGTGAATGTCGACCTTCATGAATAAGATTGGGATTTGGATTTGCCATGGTGGATTTTTTTACTCAAATAATGGATGAATAATGGAGTGGTTTGATAGATTACACTAAATAATGAATGGAAGTTGTTGCTAAAAATGTATTGAATTTTACACTATTTTAATGGTGCTTGGTTGAATGGACTATCATGAACTCCGCTTGGCCTGATTGAATTGCCTAAATTATGCTAAATTATGAGTGGCATTTGTTACTTGGATTGCCTAAATAATGAGTGGAATGGATTGTGTTGTCACCCGCCCTGACTGCAAATGAGGCTTACATTACTAGCTACAAATACAATTCTCATGTATGTTCTGATTTAGATGAGAACAAACAATAATGTTTGTAAGCCAATTATTACACTTCCTTTGTTGGATTTGCCACTTAGCAAGAGAAGTGATTATTTGTAACTTAGTTGAATGGAGTACAGTCCAATTTCTTTCTTTTCTATTAGCTCAGATGCCATAAACAAAATCTCTTTTTTCTTGGTAATAGAGTATGTGGATTTTTATTCATCAACTTGAACTTATAGCCTATTAGCTCAATCGGTAGAGCATTGTGCGTAGCACAACGATGTGGATTCAAATCCCACATAGGCTTATGTCTATGGGTATAGCATTCATACTCCTTTGTTATTTTGTTACAGGCCCTTCACAATTTTTTTATTCTATTCTTGATTTTTGTCAAATTTTTTATTGCTCCAATACTGTTTGTTTTACTTTGCTGTCTAGATTTTTTATTGCTTCTGCTTCATAATTTGTGGTGATGTTGATTTCATTCTGAAAATCAATTTAATCAGCATTCACTCACCATTTGTGTTGATGCTGATTTCATTATGAAAATCGATAGAGCATTGCTCCTGCTTCACAAACAGAACAAAGTGCAATCGATGTCCTACATAGGTGTAATCGCTATTCTGAAAATCAGCATTCATTCAGAAGGATGAGTTCACCATTTTCGGTGATGCTGATTTCATTCTGCTTCAAAAATTGTGAAAATCACCAGCTCCTGCTTTTTTGGTGATTTCTAGAATACTGATTTTCATAATTGTGAAAATCACCAGCATTGCTCCTACTTCAGAAACAGAACAAAGTGAAATGCTGATTACATTCAGTCACCAGCATTCAGCCACAAACAGAACAAGGTGCAATCGGTAGAGCATTCAGTCACAAACACTTAAACAGAACGAAGTGCAATGTTATTTCAGGCATCATTTGAGATTTCAGTATCTCAGTTGCAAAATATGGAAATTTTTTGAAGTCAATTCGATATAACTAGACATTATCTTGATATAATGGATGATGTTTTGATAAACAATATGGAGAATTTTCTATACACATATGTTAAACAAACACAACTGACAGAAGACATATTATGCCAAAATATTACAAAATCCCAAAAGATTTCAAGTGCCAACAGATTACAAACTACAATATACTATGCCAACAAAATTCAAAATGCTAGTCACAAGATTTCAAGTGCCAACAGATTACAAACTACTGCTTATAAAATGAAGAACAAAATGTACCATTTTTAACTAGACAAGCCACATTATGCCAATATATTCATAATGCGATGAACTAGAGAATACTCACATGTCATCTGTTTAGGAACATCACTTTTTCAATGAAGTTCTTGCTTTGACAAGTGCGCAGCGGCTCTTCCTCGTCATGATGTAAATAAAAAGTTTCTGATTTTTTTGTCATGTAAAACCATTTCTCATCAATATGCACTACATTGTACATATCGACAAATTTAGGCTCATGATGGATACTGTTCGGCTCTAGCATGGATATGCAAAATTTCAACCGGGCCAACTTGTTTTCTTCTCGTAAAAGAGGTTTGATGACATTTGAGTGTCGCCGAATGTCCCCTTCCTTCAAATGCCTGTGCAATGTTGAAGGAGAAACCCCCAATGCTAGCGCAGCCGACCTAATAGTCGTGCGACGTTGCAACGGGATGGCCTTCACTTGATCGATGCCAATACAAATTTTCTTTCTCCCACACCTTTTTGTTCTTCTATGTGACACGTCGACGATTTCGCCATGTGGAGTGTCTTTTGCCCGCTTCCAAATTCTTTGCACCGTTCTCAATGGAACAGAAAACATCTCGGAAACTTCTTTGATTGTAATACCATGCTTTAACTTTCCGTCTACACTTCTTGCTAACAAAGCACTATAAATTTTCCATCGATCTTCATTTGAGATGAACTTGATTCTTCTAGGAGCTTGAGATTGTTGAGGAGACATGCCTAAAAATCAATATTGAGTGAACAACAATTACCCACTGTAAATAAGGGAATAAATAGTTGATGGTAGTGTTGAACATATTTATGCAAAATTTCATGCCCTGTTTACCTGAATTCGAAGTTTCCAAGTAATCGACATTGGAATCAGAATTGGAATTACCATCACGATCATCGTCTTCTTGCAATTGAGACTCATTAACTCCCAATAATGGAGCTTCAAACTCCTCATTTGGATCGACATTTAGATCAATTTCTAACATTTCTCTAGAAGACGATCGAATCCCCGTCGGTAGTGCATTGTTACCCTCCCTTTATGTGTGTGTGTCGCCATCCTCTCCTCCAACATCAACAGCGGAATCGACATCGACATCATTCTGAAATTGAGGCACATGAACGTCCAACAATGGAGCTTCAAACTCCTCATTTGGATAAACATTTAGATCAATGGCTAAGGTATCTATAGAAGACGATTGGATCATCATTGTTATTGCATCTTCACCCTCCCTTTGCACATGTGCATCTCTAACCTCTTCTCCACGTCTGACATCGCCAACATCGACATCGCCGTCACTTGATGGCAGATTATTTAGATCAAATGAAGAATCTCTTTGGGTTCTCATAGGTGGAACTTTTGTGTTTTGAATCAAGTTTGTGAAGCTCTCTTTGTTACCCGTATGTTTGTATAAATGCACATACACTTAATTTAAATTGATTTTAGTTGTAGTATTTTTTTTTTTGATAATCCAGTACGGTGGAGTAGTAATTTAAATGGAGTACAAAATTTGATGTTTCCTTAATTAAAGAGCCTAAGCTCAAAACGTCACATATAAAAGAACGGAGGGAGTACTTATGTGGGCTCTCTCTACAGGGAGCAGCCAAGAACGGGTACTCATTCACCAAGTAAAATGCAATATCTGTACGTTGATCAATGGATCAATTAATCTTATATAGGGAATTAAGTAGCGGAGATTGAATTGAGAAGCAAAACAATTACATCTATATATATATATATATATATATATATACCTAGATATTCGTTTGCAATGAGAAGCATCAAGAGTGTGAAAATGGCGGGGGGAACGAAAGGACTAGTACGTAGTAGGAGCAGGATTGTTATCTTGGTGTTTAGTGAACAGACAAAGTTGCCACACCAGATCCTTTTGGCGAGCAGTATTTGGTATTTTGGCAGCATGGACGAGTGGCACTTCATTATCATTGGCAGCAATAAGTGCCAATCCTGGGTATACATCAAGCAGTGCTTGTACGCACTTTAGGCTTCCGGACTTGGCGGCGTAGTGAAGAGCATTGCAACCATCAACATTGTGCAGTGCTGTCCAATTAAAGATGGAGATCATTGCTGTGGGTGCTTCATCGTGTTGAAGAATGAATGTATTTGCGCTTTCCCAGTCACTCTTAATTGCGGCGGTATATAGGGGTCGATATCTTTCCGTCTCTGCATCTAGATCTGTTCATCCAACTTACAATTTAAGGTAATTTATGTCATTCAAATTAAAATTAACTAGTACAATCCCGAGTCCTATCCGATTTTTAATAAATATAATAAATTAATATTATACTCCCTCCGTTCAGAAATATAAGATCTTCTACTTTTTGGCACGTAGTTTAAGGACCTAAATACTATATAAAATATTAATTTTTTTAAAATTCATTTTTTACAATATAACACTTTTTATTAATAAGTATTACTACGTGCCGAAAAGTAATTTTAAAAAAAATAATCTTACATATTTGAACGGAGGGAGTAAAATGTAAAAAAATAATTTTAAAAAAAACCAATATTTTATATAGTATTTAGCTCCTTAAACTACGTGCCGAAAAGCAAATGATCTTACATATTTGAACGGAGTGAGTAAAATATTAATAAAAAGTTATCATAAAATAATGAAGGTATACTTTGTTAGGCCATTGGGCTAAGGGGCTGATGGATATGGGCCATGAATTAGGCTTTACAATAGAAAGGCTTATCTATAGCCTAATCTGATTGCATCCAATTCCCTTTACATTTCCCTTCTCTCTCTCTTTTCTATCTCACGTTAGTTAGGCAGGGCCTAACAGACTTGAAATTTTAAGAAAGTGTTAAAATGTTTACCCTAAAGTTAGCCTTTATAAAAAATATTTTTAAATTAAGATATTATATTAATATGGATTATTATTATATTATATAAATATTTAAATATAGATTAATAATAAACATTATATTTAATTAAAGGCGAAATCGGGTATATACCCATGGAAACTTTATAAATTGGGTATATACCCATCAAAACTTCAAAATTGTTTATATACCCATTAAATCATTTATATTTTGTTTAATTGTCCATCATATATTTAATTTATACCATTAAATGTAAAAATTATTAAAATTTAATTATTTAAATATCAAAATTAGTTAACTTTCAAATAATTATTAAAATGAGACATTAATTTCAATTTCTCTCAAACTAAGTAATTTTTTTTTAATTTGATGTGATTTTACATTAAAAAAATATGTATTTTATTTCTTTACTATGGTTTATGGTCATTTTTATAACTTAATTATTTTGAACTTATACATGAAACTTGATATTCAAAATAAAATCATTGGATAAAAATATAATTATAATTACGTTGAAGTTTAACTTTTATATTAAAATTTGAATTATATTTTCTATCTGATAATTGTAAAGTGATAAATTTTCTAATTATTTAAGTTTAGTATATAATTAAATTTTAATCTAATTTTCACTCAATAATATTAGATCAAATATATTATGGACAATCAAACAAAATTTAAATGTTTTGATGGGTATATAAACAATTTTGAAGTTTTAATGGGTATATACCCAATTAATAAAGTTTTCATGGGTATATATCCGATTTCGCCTTAATTAAATGTTTTGAATTAAACGGATAAAAAATTAAAAGGGAAAAATATAAATTCGTCTTGATATAAGTTCGTGGGCTACCGATCAAATCAGACGGCTTAAGTCCACTTGTTGGATGAAAAATATATAAATAAAATAACCTAAATAGAGTGACATTTTTAATTTGTAATCTAATGTCCGTAACTAAAGTCTACTCATTGTAACAATAAAAATATATACAAGTCTACTCATTGTAACAATAAAGTATATACAAGTGAATCGAATAAAATGGCTTAGGCCACTTGCTGGATGCCTGGATATATATTAAAAATAAGGGATTTTTTTGCTAAATGGCCATTTTGGGTCCAATTTTTAAGTTATAGGCCACAAGGGTGGCATTATTAGGTAATAGGCCACATTTTCCAATTATACCCCTGCCTTTATTTCACCCCTTCTCCCCAAATTAAAACAAGCAGTGAATCTGGAGGCAGAGGGAGCGCGGGGGTCTCGAGCCACCACCGCACCACCACCGATCGTCGGCGCTGCCAGCGCCACCACCACCGCACCATCGCCTGCTGCTGTTGCACCCTCCCAAGCCTCACAACCGAGCCCTCCTCCATTGAAGGCCGAATCGAAGCTCTCGTGCACCCTAAATCACGAAGCCTTCTACCCGCTCAATCACGTTCTACATCTCTCAAGGATGGTTTTCGTGCAAAAACCCCTCTCAAATTTATACAAAATCGCTAACCGCCATTGTTGGACACCTTGGAGCTTTGTGAAACACCCGCTTAGCAGCCTCTGTTCAAGCATTCGTCGCGTTTTGTAAGATCATCCTTCGACAAAACAAACACAACGACACTGAAGTAGAGATTGCACTCGTCAGTTTGATAGGTCATACGCGTCAAACGGAGCTCTGTGTAAGGAGAACGAGCCGTCGGAAGATCGGCGAAAATCAATGTTGAAGGACTGCTCGAAATGGGGGAAGAAGAAGAAGAATTACGCCAAACCTCCCAGACTTTCTGTTTTTTTATAAAATATGCCCCTGTGTTAATTTCTAAAATTTCAGAAATTATCCCGCAATTATAGAAGTTGTTCTAACTCGCATAATCTCCGTTAAAAAATTAAAAATGTAACTATAGACACTGTAACCACTATAAAAACACGGTCAAATACACTGTAATCAAAAGGAAAACCCTATAGACGATGTAACCAAAATAAAAACAGTTTTATAGACATTTTTTCCATTATGAAAAAAGGTTCATAAACATTGTAATCAAAAGAAAATCCTAGGAAAAGGGAAGCACAAACCGTATAAGGGCTAATGAGAAGCCAAAATACATGTGGTGGCAGTTGTTCTCTAATTTCTAATTTCTAGTTTTTTAGATTTTTTTAAATTAATGTCACCAAAATAAAAATAAATAAAAATGCAACTACTATTGTAATCACTATAAAAAGAACTGTGTCATAGCCACTGTCACCACTATAAAACCAAGTCATAGACACTGTAATCAAAAGAAAAATCATAGGACAACGGAAGCACAAACCCTATAGGGGCTAATGAGAAACCAAAATACATGTGGTGACAGTTCTCCTATAACATATGAATGGTTAAGATGGTCATAGATGATGTAAGCAAAAGAAAAATAGGATCATAGACACTGTAACCACTATAAAAACACGGTCAAATACACTGTAATCAAAAGGAAAACCCTATAGACGATGTAACCAAAATAAAAACAGTTTTATAGACATTGTCACCACTATGAAAAAAGGTTCATAGACACTGTAATCAAAGGAAAACCCTAGGAAAAGGGAAGCATAAACACTAAAGGGGTTAATGAGAAACCAAAATACATCTAGTGATAGTTGTTCTCTAATTTCTAATTTCTAGTTTTTTAAATTTTTTTAAATTAGTGTCACCACAATAAAAAAAATTAAAAATGTAACTACTATTGTAACCACTATAAAAAAATAAAGTCATATATACTGTCACCACTATAAAAACATGGTCATAGACACTGTAATCAAAGGAAAATCATATCATAAAGGAAGCACAAACCCTTTAGGGGCTAATAAAAAGCCAAAATAAATGTGGCGACAGTTCTCCTCTAATACATGAATGGGTAAGAGTGTCATAGACACTGTAATCAAAATAAAAAGTGTCATAGTCACTGTCACCACTATAAAAACAAAGCAATAGACACTGTAATCAAAAGGAAAACCCTATAGACGTTGTAACAAAAATAAAAACAGTTTTAAAGACACTGTCATCACTATGAAAAAAGGTTTATAGACACTGTAATCAAAGGAAAACCCTAGAAAAAAGGGAAGCATAAACCTTAAAGGGGCTAATGAGAAGTCAAACGAACATATGATGTACAGTATGGTTTAGGGTTTAGGGTTAAGTCTTTAGGGTTTAGGGCCTTGGCCCTAAACCCTAAATCCTAAACCCTAAAATGTTAAGTACAGTACATCGTTAAGAGATGATTGTTGTCACCAAATGGAAAACCCTAGGACAAGGTAAGCACAAACCCTAAAAGGGCTAATGAGAAGCTAAAAGACATTAGGTGGGCGGTTCTCCTTCAATATATGAATGGGTATGAGAGTCATAGACACTGTCATCACTATAAATATAAGGTCATAGACAATGTCACCACTATGAAATAAAGGTCATAGATACTGTAATCAAAGGAAAACTCTATTGATATTGTAACCAAAATAAAAACAGGGTCATAGACGTTGTCACCGCTATGAAAAAAGAGTCATAAACACTGTAATCAAAGGAAAACCTTACGACAAAGAAAGCACAAACCCTATAGGAGCTAATACATGTGGTGACAGTACTTCTCTAATAAATGAATGGGTAAGAGGGTCATATATATACGTTGTAATCAAAATAAAAATAGGGTCATAGGCAATGTCACCACTATCAAAACAAGGTCATAGACACTGTAACCAAGGGAAAGCCCTACGAGAAAGAAAGCATAAACCTTATAAGGGCTAATGAGAAGTCAAAATACATGTGGTAACAGTTCTTCTATAATAAATGAATGGGTAAGCGGGTCATATATAATAATATAAACGCTGTAATCAAAATAAAAACAGAGCTATAGACACTGCAATCAAAGGGAAAATCTAGGACAAGGGAAACAACTTTTTGATGACATATTCGTTTCAAGAGGTTTTTTTTATATTTTTTTTTTGTTTTTTTACGGGGTCACTGTCACCACTCTTATCATTTGTGATACGCTGTAAAAAAAAACAGGGTCATAGACACTGTCACCACTTTAAAAACAATGTCATAGACACTGTAATCAAAATAAAAACAGGGTCGTCGACACTGTAATCAAAGAAAAATAAAGTCATAGACACTGCAACCTAAATAAAAATAGGATCCTAGACACATTAAAAAAAAAAACCTAGGATAAGGAAAACACAAAAATCACCGCACTAGAATCAAGGTTGAGTATAAACCTGTATTCAATGGCATTCGTTTAATACACAATATATCAAATTTCGATATGTGATCTTATACACATACTCACTCACATCAAGCAATAAAGCATGACTAATCTAATCTTTATAATTACTGCACAAATATAATTTTTTAAACATGAATCTATCCAGGATGACAGTACCTCACAAAGGATGATATAGTACCTCAAACATGAATCTAATTTAATTAACATTAAAAATTGAAAAATTCAACGGGACTGGAAACAGAAACAACGAAATTAGTGGCTGATTCGAACATTTCGAGAACACCGAAGGCCAAGAAAGGTACGATTAGAGATGTCATCGAAGACAGAGATGCAACCGGCCGATTTCGACCTCCGATTGCACGATCGGAGATGCAAAGACAGAGATGCCATCGAAGACATTCCGAGAGAGAAGACGGCGGCACGGTGCGGCGACGACGGGAGCCATCGAGCGCGACTGGGTGAAGGCTGTGACGGGTGTGAGCTTTGGGGCCATCAGCTTGAGCAGCTTACGACTCCGACGAGGGTGGCCACTTCGGCGAGGGAGGGAGCGGGGTGGCGCTGTGCCTCGACGACGATGGATGGAGTCGGGCGAAGGCGGCGACCGGATGAACTGGGAAAGGGAAAGAGAATAACGAGATCTGATCTCAAATCTAAGGGGAAGAAGGAGGGGGGTTGGGTAAAATTAAAACAGGGGTAAAAGGGGTATTATGAAAATTTTTTGGCCCTTTACTAAAAATAAAATAACCTAAATAGAATGGTATTTTTCTAATTTGTAATCTAATTTATAACGTAACCTGTAGATTAGGAAAAATCACAGTGGAAGGCGACTCCCAGATTATCATAAACCACCTTAATGGAAAAGGATCATGCCCATGGAAAATCGATCTAATAATGGCTGACATCAGAACAACTGCGTCGGAGATGGGAGATGTAACTTTCTTCCATATACCCCGTGCTGGTAATAACGTGGCTGATAGGGTTGCACAGCTTTGCTACGTTGTCAGGGGTTCCGACTTTCACAATGACCCAGGTCTTATTGACCTCATCCGTAAGGATGCTCTCGGGTAGGTTTTACCACCCGAATTCTTACCTTATCAAAAAAAAAAAAAAAATATTTATAACGTAACCGAAGTCTACTCATTGTAACAATAAAATACAAGTCAATACAGGGAGATTATTAACTCTAAATGGAAAAACATGTAGCAGGCTAAAGAGGAGGAAATTGGGAATTGTTTGATGGGAGTACTTAATAAAAGAAAAAAAAATTGGGCCCACAAACTCATCTAAATTAGGTTAATTTATCCTCTTCATCCTATCTCCTTCAGTCAGCACCTCCCACCTGGCCACCTTCTCTGGTTTTTCTTTGCGATTTTCATATTTAATTCGTCTTATTTTTTCAAAAGTTTTAATCTTGAAACTGTCGAGTCAATTGATTCGATCGTTCTTACATTTCAATCATGCTCCGTTCATGATAGGGCTAATCTTCGGCTTTGATCCAACTTTTATGTTTTTCAAGTACCAAATTTTCTGCTTTCGAGCGCCTAATTCACACAATTCATCATAAGCATATATACTCGTTTCTCGTGTAATCAGCAGCATACACAAAAGAAGCAAAAAATTGATGTGCCACCAGTCATTGAATCCTCTGACGTCCCAATCACACAATTTGAAACCATCCATCTTCTCCTCTAGCCAGATTGCTACTCCCTCTGTTCCAAAATAAGTGTCTTTCGTCTTTTAGTGCACGTTTTTTAATGAGTTAAAAAAATAATAAAATATTATTATTTTAGTTAAATTTTTTACACAATTTTATACTTATTAGTAATAACTATGAAATTATATAAAAAATTTGATTAAAAAAATAATATTTTATAGAGTTTTTAACACCTTAAAAAACGTGCCGAAAACAAAAGTGACATTTATTTTGGAACGGAGGGAGTACAACCTACAAGATCAATTTCTGCGGATCTTTTATCATATAAAGTTGCTGCCATTGTGATGACTTTTTTGCTGAACACTGAGTTGTACTCCTGCAGCAAGTAGTTCATCTACTGTCATGGATTCCATTTCCATCTCCTCATTGAAGTTGAATCTGTTGTTGTTGGATCAAAACTCAAAATCTGGTCTCCCTGGATGGATTTTGGAGTACTTCTAAGCTTCCTAGCTGCAGATTTATTCGCTACATCTGTCCAGCCATCTTCAGATTACTGCTAAGGTTTTTTACATTCACTAGCCCCATACTGAACTTGCCCTTCACCAATTTTTCCAGAAATCTTCTCAGCATCTGTTTAAATTGGTTACCTTGTCTCGGCTGCTAAGGTTTTCTTTTCTGCTGTCATATTACTCTATGATAGTAATTACTAATTAAGGTTAAAGCTGCATGAACCTTTACTGTTGAATCATGCCTTGTTTAAGGACGACACAAAGGCGAAGGTGTTAAGAAGTCAATTTCTTACCTGTTTAGGCTAACAGAGAAAACAGAACTTTGAACAAGTTCACCAAAACGCCAATTAACCAGCAATTCACCAATCCACCATCAAGGTCTCAGTCGATAGATATGATTATATGAATCACTAAAATTTAAATATCAAAAACAGCAAGAAGTAAAGGAGGAGAATGCTTTGTTATCTTTTCATACTTAAATACAATATCACACTCAAGCAAAACAAAAACATATTTTTTTTAGTACAACCACACAATACAACAAATTAATCGCAAAAGTAAAGGAGGAGAATACAAACACAACCCAATTACTAAAGCACAACTTTTGGTTCAAAAAAAAGAAAACCCAAAGCACAACTCAAAGCGCGTACAACAACAACAACAACGTACCCCAGTGATTACCAGCCCAACTCAGAGCCAAGGGATTCACCATTTGGATATAATTTCGATTCGTTTACCAGCATATATTGCACATGTGCACAGTTGATTGACTTCAACGCCAAGGAAGGTTACTCCAAAAAGTGGATTTCACCATTTGGATAAAGAGAGGAAGTTGGAGCATCATGAACAGACGACTGGGACGCAAGCAGGCAGAATCACTGCAGGGATAATAACCCAAGTTCGTGGGAAACGATGACCCGGCACAATGGACAAAGTTGCACCAAAGGCTACCATCATGGCCACTATTGCAAAGAAGAGAGAAGCAAGGCCTATTATCAGCTTTCTAGGCAATGAAACGAGGAAATCCTCTTCCCCGAAACGTGATGTTAGTATGGACAGGAACATGAGGATGGAAGTTGAGGAGGAGAAGAGACCCAGGGCATCGGATATTGCAAAGATCAAGAATGATGTTTTATGTGAGAAAAGTGGAAGGCCATCTTGATTATTTCCTCCAGGAACAGTGAATGCTGCAGCAAAAACTACTGTGGCAATCAAAGTTGCTACAAGCATACATGAATTCGCTGTATCCTTCATCCATTTCTCCCCACTTTCAAGCAATTCCTTGTGTTCTTCTGTGAATACCTTTTGAGCTGTTCTCTTGTTATCGTCCTCCCTTAAATTGTTAACAGGATGACAGATCTTCTCCACAACCTTGAAAAATTATGTAGTAACATGCTAACTTTAGTAACAATTGAAACATGCTGAATGAAATTGACCCCCTTATTTTTTGTGTGTGTGGATAAAAAGTTAGAATGCATTACCTTAAACCACTGAAGCTCGCTTTGCATTTGTAAGGCGGGTCCAGAAATAGCTTTGAGTTTACTTAAGGGTGCCAATTTGGCTGCCAAATGCAAGGTGCTGTCTCCATCAAGGACGAAGTTGGACATAAAATCTATCTCTGCCATGCTTTCTAAAAAGAAATTGAGTATCTTCTCTTGTCGATGTTTTATGCAGGTTTGCAATAAGGCTCCTCTACTACCGGTGGGTGGTAACCATAATGCGTCTGGGAAGAACTCAAAGCAAGTTGTATAGATCTCAAGTATTCCCAGCTCTGCAGCTTCGGCTAACATGAATTGACCAAACCTAAGCATATCATGATGATTCAGGGTTGAAGATGCGGAAGAGAATGCCGCCTTCACCAATTCAAGAGCATATATGTGCTTTGACTTCTCTTCATAAATTCGTTCCAATGCAGGTACTGATCCACATCATTCCAGCGATATATATATTAGTAACACACACATAGGGGAGGGTTTGGGCGATGGGGTTCGTTAGTACGCGAGGATGATGCACATATGGAAAAAGGCGTTGCACATAAATATATATATATCATGTGCAACATTGTTTTGTTGTGCATCATCATTCATCAGTTCATCACCATACCTGAGCGGATATGCAAAGTGACCTTAATTTATAATGAAGGCTTTACATACCTACAGTCATAGTTGATCTCCACAGCCATTCTCTAGTACGCTTTAGAACTACACATGACAACACCAATATATATATATTCACATGAACATAATCCTGTTGTTAAATATGAATACTTACAATTGTTTGTACATACAAATAATCACTCGATCTCCTATTTATGAAAAAATATTTAGTACCTACAAATAATTTCATTGTAAGCGAGTTACTTTTAATCTTAGTCATTTGATCTTTTTAATCCGAAGCTCTAGATTTGCTCATAGATTACAAAGTAAGTTGCGCTTACGCATGGACGGATCAAAGGGTGGATGGGCGACACCCCGATCCAAAAAAAATACGCCCTACGTTCAGCAATAGATGTCATTTTAGCTCTTAAATCTTGTTCATAAATATTTTGTCATTTAAGCTATTTTGCCATCAATATTCCAAAATTGCCCTACATAATTAGTGAAAGAAAAAAAAAACAATTAGGCTCATGATTAGATAGCATTAATGGAAAATTACTTTCCCCATCAAAAGTCTGACAAACGGGCTCAGTATTATCCATCCATTTTTTTTATATTTCATTTACTCCGCAATATGTATACATTACTTCTGAAAAATAAATTTTGGTACTCAGTATGTTTTTAAATTTTTTTTATCGTTTGTTTTTTTTAATGTTTGTAAAAATTTGAATTTTTTTTTGGGTGTTAAAAACCCATTTGCCCACTTAACACAAAGCTAAAAAAAATTTATTGGGTGTTTTCAACTTTTTTTAATGTCTTAATTTTGAAGTATTGGAGCCAAAACTAAAAATTTTAACTTTTGTTAAAATCTTATGAAAATTTTAAGCCATGACTAACGGTCTAAAATTTTCATTTTGGAGCCAAAAATACTCTGAAAAAGAATTTCATTTTTGGAGCCAAAATTGGAGCGTAAAATAAATTAGAGATGCATTTACTATAGTGACTTCTCACATTTCAGTTAATCATCACATTTGTGGATAGGACAATTTCCAGTTTCTTTTTTTTCGGTAATCACAATTTCCAATTCATGGGCTAACCGAAAGACAGTACTTGTTTAAGGGTATTGTAGTCAAAATGGTTAATTCTTTAAATATCGTGTCAAAACCTAAAACGACATCTATTGTTGAACGGGGGGATTATATATAAGAATATAAATATATATATATATTATATATGTGTGTGGTATATAAAAAAATTAAAAAGTAAAATATGAGTATCTTTAGTGATTTAGTGGGAAGTGGTAACCCCTTCCAACCTCCTCCCTTAAGGTTTGGCTTGCAGCCATGGATTTACTTTTTACGACCTATAAGGTAAGTAAAACTAATGGTTGCACATGGTCTTAGTGGTTTAGTCCATTCGATCCTATTTTTAAATAGAATTCAATCAACATGTTCAAATTAATCCCAATAGACACGTATTTTTATTTATTTTGTTCTCAATACATTTTCCATTATTTTAAAATTATTACTCCGTATAATTTATTTGGTATTTTATAATTAAATCTAGTAATTTTTCTTGCAAATTTAAGGAATTCTCTTCATATATTTTTAAAAAATATTTCTTTTAAAAATAATACTGTATAAAAATTACTTATCTGTAAAAAATCGTGCCGACTCCGAAAAAATTTCTGGATCCGTCCCTGTTACATAGGATCTATACTCTCTCTATATATAATATATAATTATAAATTATATATATACACCTGGGTTTATGTATGATGTAATAAATTAGGAGCAAAATGGCAGAGGATCGATCACGTACGTACCGCTCTGAGGGGGTTGCTGGTTAGCAGCAAGCAGCCACGCTCTTGGTGCTATGTTCTCTGGTTCTAGTGGGATGCTAACGTACACTATATATATATACGCATATATGATCAAATCAAAGCATCAATTAATATATGAAATTAATATTAATCGAGCATAAATGAAGTAGTTAATTGGTAAGTAATTAAGCTAATTAGAAATGGAAGGAGATACTTACAATACGAAATGATGTTTTCCCAAAAACCAAGCTTACTTCGACTTTGGAAAGCAGATGGGACATACGCAATCAGCTTAGGAAGCATATAATATTCAGGGTTGTCTGTACAGAGAGTAGCCAAGAACGGGTACTCCTTCACCAAGTAAAATGCAATATCTGTAGCGCGCATGTAATTAAGTTAAGGATCGACCGATCAATTAATTATTAAAATTGATCGATTCTAACTCAAATGAATTTAGGGATCGAAGCAGCAGAGATTGTGATTTGTGAATCAACTTAACATACGTACCTAGATATTCGTTTCCAATGAGAAGCAGAAAGAATTGGAAAATGGCGGGGGAAACGAAAGGACTAGCAACAGGACGACCTTGTTGTTTAGTGACGAGATAAAGTTGCCACACCATATCCCTTTGGCGAGCACACGCAGTATATATGGTGTTTTGGCAGCACTGACGAGTGGCACGTGACCAACAATGTCAGCAATCTGCGTCAATTCTGGGTATACATCGAGCAGTGCTTTGACGCACTTTAAGCTTCCGGTCCTTCCGGACTTGGCGGCGTAGTGAAGAGCGGTGTAACCAGTAATATCTCGCAGAGAAAGAGCTTCCCGGGGCATTTGCTGGATCAGCTTTTCCACAAACGTGGAATGACCTTGACTACATGCCACGTGCAGGGCTGTCCAATCATATATGGAAATAATTGCTGTGGGTGCTGCAGGATTTCCACGAATGAACGCACTTGCGCTTTCCCACTCGCCCTTAATTGCAGCGTTATATAGGGGCAGATATTTTCTCATCTCTGCTGACTCTGCATCTTGACCTGTTCATCCAAATTACAGTACATTTAAGGTAATTAATGTCATTCAAAGTAAAGTCCATTAAACTTATACTGTACGTATGTATAATCGAGAGTAGCTAGTGACAAATATGCGGAAGCCGGAAGATGTGAAATGAGCCCATCCCATCACATTGATAATACGGGGAATTCAAGTCTTGTATATAAAGTCAGTGGACTACTCTTCCTAACGTCAATTGGTTTTAAGATGAAATCTCATCGGTCTTGTGTGTTTTACTTGATTAGCATACAGGGCACTTGGACGTGTGACCCTTAGCGTCATATGCTCCACCATAATTTAAGAGAATCATAGGCTCGGGTTGTTTAGGTAAGTGAATGAGCTCGAGTCGAGCTTTTTTTGAGTCGATCCGAAACCGAGCTTGAGTTGCTCGGTTCATATATATAACAATCCTAGTTGGATTGAAGGATTACCTAGTATTTTTTATGGAAATGAAATTTTCTCCTAAAATAAGGAAGGGATGATTCCCGAGAATCATTCCGATTTCAAGTTTTTATCGTACAAAATGTTTAAATCATAAATCATTCAGTAGTACGATTCTTCGTTTTGATTCTCGGGAATACATACCAAATTTTAAATCAGAAATCATTCATCACGTTTTCAAGTTTCTGACATCTCATAAACGTTTCTGAGGCGTTTTCCTGAAGTTTCGGAGTTTCTTTGCATCCAGAAACGTGAAACCGCTGGAAAATGGAGTTCCGGGGTATCATAGGCCTCCATCGATATCCCTTATATGATGGATATATTTTGGGCATAATATCATTTATATATATGTAAAACCGGGACGGATATTTTCACCGCTAATTTTTACTATTTCCACCACTAATCACCGCATAGATTGATGGTGACCTTAATCCGGTTTTCTTAAGCTCACTGCATATACATGCGGTGGAGGCGTTGACTGTATACGTATGAGGTGCCAACACCCACCGCATCGGTAAACGGTGGAACTTACCGCATACGTATGCGGTGGGTTTTGGACAATTGAAAACCGTTTATAGAAGTTATTCAAAACCGTCGCCATAACCCACCACCATGTGTATACGGTGGGTTTTGGACCATTATGGCGACGGTTCAAACCCACCGTATACCTACGCGGTGAGTTATGATGATGGTTTTGGACTGTTATGACGACGATTTTGAACCATTATAGTGACAGTTTTGGACTGTTATGGCGACGGTTTTAAACCATTATGATGACAGTTCAAACTCACCGTCAATTGTCCAGTCCGGTCACCACCGGTGGGCCTGTATACTCAACTCACCGCAACGTATGGCGGTGACCTCGTTGAATGTCATTAAATCCACCGTCAACCTATGCGGTGATTAGCGGTGAAAATAGTAAAAATTAGCGGTGAAGATATAATCACCATGTAAAACGCATACCGTTAAATTTTTATCAAGTGTCACCGTACATACATATGCAAATTATAATGCAAATACTCCGTATCAATGAAGTTAACGTGCGCTAGCGATTACCTGGGGGAACAGAACTGCTGCTGGCACCGCTGTTGGCAGCAGATTGAGAAGGCATATTGCAGCCGGCCTCTGTTGGCTCACTTGTATAATTGGTGGAGTAAAGTTCGGAAGTAAAACTTACCCCAAATGGCTTTAGAAGTTGGGCTATTTATAATCCAAATACGGGCCGGGTTACACGGGAATAGCTACATGCTGATCCAACATTTGTTAGTTGTATAAATGGAATTAATTAATATATTAATATAATTGAAATATACAGAGTGTACCTTTTACAAGTTAATTTAAAAAAATCTACCTATTTTATTTATATCTAAAAAATATAAGTAATTCAATCCGCCGATCAAATATACCAGGTCCATGGGTGCGTCACAGTTCCGTCTGCGCTGTCCATGGATTGTCATCGTCCTCCTCCAGTCCGGCAACCTCGCGTACGCGCGCCTGGTGGTGTCCGGGATGGTGTGTCGGGGCTCCTCAATTTGTGAAATCGGATTGGGGCTTGTGGAGTTCGGTGGCCCCCGCCTTGTTTCTACATGCTCGTTTTCCCTGTTCGCCTGATTCTTCTTGTGTCTCTGATCATCGGTGGTTGGCCGACGGGATTCCGACCTGTGTTACTGATTGGTCGGGCTGCTCTCGTTTTGCCTTGGGCCCGAGGTGGCCCATCATTGTTTGATTTGACCCGATTTTTTGCCTTTTTCCTTGGGCCCGAGGCAACTTGGGGGAAAAAAAATCTCAGTCTTGGGTTGACTAGATATGCCGATTTGCTTGTTGTGTGATTGCGGCTTTAGGGCTAGCAGTATTTGAGCGGTGTTCTTCTCCTTTGTCGACGCGCGAGAGGTCGTGGACGTGATCGAAACCTGAAGGATCGTTGATATCCGAGTCCAAATCTGAGGTTTTCACTTAGTTCCCCATGGATTCTCTGCGTGCCTCTACCAACTGATAGAAGAGTTGTTGCACACGACTTCCGTTTCTGTATTTGATAGTACTAGCCTGCGTCTGTAACTACACTATCGTATTTTGGTGTTTATGCATTGTTGTAGTGTCTGTCTTTTGTTTGTATTGACGGTTTATCCGTCGCCGATTTTTTTCCGCCTATCGACTTACCGGACCTGTCCGGTGCGACGAATTCTTACTTAATCAAAAAAAAATAAAAAAAAATACAAGTCATTAAAGTCTACTCATTATAACAAATAAAATAACTAAAGTCTACTTTGTAACCAAAAGAGAAAAAACATTGTAACAATAAAATATACCTTGAATTGGTAACAATAAAATATACCAGTCTATCAAATAAAACAAGCTAAATAGAGCGGCATTTTTAATTTGTAATCTAATTTATCACGTAATTTTATTTTATTTTGTGCAAATTTATCACGTAATTAAAAATTTATCACGTAATTAAAGTCTACTCATTGTACAGGTCAATACAGGGAGAAATTTAACTCAGACGGAAAAACATTTTTCTATTTAAAACAGGCCGGCTAAAAAACAATTCAATTAAATCACACCAACAGGCCCGTTTGGATCACACGTAACACGTTATAAGTTATAACGCAAGTTGATCCTAACCTATTTTCATTTTATTTTCTTATAAAATAATAATTCGAGCTCAGACATGTCTAAAACTCAAGAGGAGGACAAGTCAACAGACGAAAAATCATCAAACATACCACTAAAGCTCACTTGCATTTGTAAGGCGGGTCCAGAAATACAGTACTCCCTCCGATCCAAAAAGGATGTCGTTTGACTTTTTAACGCGTATTTTAAGAAGTTAAAAACTATATAATATATTAACTTTATTGTTATTATTTTTTTATAATCTAATACTTATTACCAACAAATATTAAGTTGTAAAAAAATAATTTTAAAAAATTGATATTTTATATAGTTTTTACCTCTTTAAAATACGTGTTAAAAAGTCAAACAACGTCCTTTTTGGATCAGAGGTAGTAGCTTTTAGTTGAGCGAAGGGTGTCAATTTGGCTGCAAAATGCAAGGTAGTATCTCCAAGGATGATGCAGTTGCACATCCAATCTGTCTGTCCCATGCTTTCTTTTAACCTCAATACATTGCACATCCAATCTTTTTTTTTTTTTTTATTAAGATAAATCTGAACCTCGAGGGCCGACAAGTTGATAGGCGGAAAACCGTCAAAATAAACACAAAATACAAAGATGGTGCCAAATACAAGCAATAACACTCTACACAAGCGAAACTAAAAACAACCAAACCGAAAGGGATGATGACATAGACGAAAGACGAAAGCCAAGCACTCCCCGGTGGCAGCACCGTAAGCCAGCAACACATCAGGAAACATCTGTGGGCAGTGAAGATGAACCTCCAAGGAAACAGCCTTCCGAAAAAAGGAGACACCTCGATACACACTGTCACGGCCCCAGCCTGTCCCGACTCCGACTGCCAGAACCCCATCACGCGGAAAGAAAGTCCAGTCACGCCAACCGTAGAGTCATACATCGCCTGAATCGAACCGCACCAGAAACCCGAGCGGGAAATAGCTAACCCGACCAAGAATTATTTAATATAGTTAATTATTATTATTTCTAATTAATAAATGTGAAAGATATATTTGAGCTGATAAATTTAGATACAGAAATTTATAGTTATTAATCTGTTTTAATTATAACTTAAATATTTTAATTTATTAGGCAATGGGGCCCAAGCAAACAAGACACAATCCACCAGGTCAGGGCCACCTTCGGGCCCAAGTCAATCCCGAAGGCAAAAGAACACCAGAACCCGAGAGGAAAGGTGCCAGGGAAAAGCATCGACAAACGCCGGCCCTAACAGAGGCGATGAGAGCGGCCGAGGGAGGACCAGGCCGCGAGAGAGGAAGCTGGAATCACCGAGACAGTGCCGGAGGAACCAGATCCATCACACCCAGGGCGAAAGGAAGCCGAGGAGGGTGAATAGGAGTAGATCTGAGCGACGGAAGCGGGACCCGGAGAAAACCAGTGGGGGGAGACTAAGCACCACCAAAGGCTGCGCCGGAGGAGCCAAGATCTCTACAACCTGGCCGAAATTCGGTAGGATTCCGGGGAAGGGGAAGAGGAGGCATCTAAATCCTCTTCGGAGGCATCTAAACCCTCTTCGGAGGCCTTGAAATCTGCCTTGTCGGACCTTGGTCGGCGGGCCCTCTCAATCGTGTCCCGTCGGGCTCTCCGTGGTGGTGCTGGTCCTTTCGGCCCTCGGATTCATCAGTCTGGGTTGTGATTGGCCGCTCCCCGTCGGATCCTCGGGGTCTCGTTCCCCCGCCCACTTTCTCCTCTCCCCCCTCCTCATTGTACCTTCGTTCTCCGACTTGGGGGTTTTGGGTTAGTTCCTTCCGGCGCCGCCCTTGGCGGCGTTTGGTATCTCCCATCGGTTCTCGGGGTCCTCTTCCCCCGCCATCACATTGCACATCCAATCTGTCTGTGCCACGCTTTCTAAAACCTCAATACGTTGTACATCCAATCTGTCTGTGCAATGCTTTCTAAAACCTCAATCCGTTGCACATCCAATCTGTCTGTGCCATGCCCTGTAACACTTTGAGAAATAACCATTCTTATTTATTCTTATCTATGGTATCACAATAAACCTCAACACGTTTCTGTATTCCAAGTTTCACACTCAAATCATAAACACTGATCAATCGGTGCCGAATCTCCAAGTAGAAACCACACCACTCTATTTACATAACAAAACAATAATCATCATCATCATTCAATAATAATACCATAGTAAGCAAAAATTTAATAACTAGTTGAAGGTTCTCCCTCCCCTCCAACTAGCTTCCATTCAAAATCTGACAACGATCAGCGCCCGCTCGTGAACCGCTTCACCCGCCCCAAATACGGTGTCGTTTCAATCCCCACCTTCGATCCTTTGGCGCCATTCTCTGCCACACCCTCGAACTCGACCTCCAGAGTCGACTGTATCTTCCTCTTCTTCTTCTCCCACATCCATCCCCGCTTTTCCTTGTTTTTCTTCTTCTTCGTCCCCTTTCCATCGATCTCGATCTGGCCCACGCATGAGACTCTGGGAGAATCAGGTTCCGATTCTGACTCCGAATCCATTCGGCTTCTCCTTGGTGAAGCTGCTAGGCCGATAGAGGTTCCTCTGGCCAGACATCGCCGGATTCGGATCCGATCGGTGTGCGATTGCGAGGCCTCCGGCGGCTTCGTAATGAAGGCAGAAGCTGATCTCAAGAGGCGCTTCCATGTGTTGCTGTTGCTGGATTTATCCGGCTTCATCGTGGCTTTACATTAATTTATGGTTTCAGGCACCGGATTGAGGAGATGCGATCTGGTGGGAGAGGGGAAATCCACATTTGATTGAGGAATGATCTCTGATTTGATGGCCTGATCTCCAGCTGTCTGTTTTCTGGCTGATGGTGAGAGGCTGAACAAATCAACATTCGCCATTTGGATCCAGAATTTGAAAGCTTAAGTTGAAGGTGAGAGATCATGTCGATGAAATCGACATCCAATACACCATTCCAATCCAGTTGAAGTGCTTCAGTTTGTTTAATCTTAGTTTCAAAACGGCGATCATAAATTTACGGGAAGGAGAAGAGGATAAGCGATTGAGGTTCACGCGTAGCTTCTAGAGACCATTGACTTGACTAGTTGACCTACCCTATTGGAAATCGGAGCGTTAAGATTTATCTGAAACGCGGCTTTGAATCTTCCAATTTCTCTCTCGCACAGGTTGAAATACCCCTCTTTCACCTCCAATCGCTCCAATGGCGTCCATCTACAGCTGCAAGGAGTGCGGGGCCAACCTCAGCCTCAACACCATCGACCTCTTCCCGCCGGACTACCAATTCGACGCCGGCAACAAGGACACCCTCTCCTTCGCCCGGGTCGAGCAATCCAAGGTCCGATTCGAGAAGGAGGACAAGATTCTGCCCTTTTTCGAGTCCCTGAACTACTGGGGCATCCAACGGAACCGCACCAAGATCCTCTGTAACGGCTGCGGACGCGTCGTCGGTCATGTCTACGATGACGGCCCCCCGTTGATGGATGGGCATGGTCAGCTAGGGTTCGGCCCTAGCCAGGTCATCCCGAGGGTTTCCAGGTACCGATTCAAGAACAAGGCCCTCTTGATTTCCTCCGAGACTTGATGGAATTGAAATTGAATTTGATTGTGCTTTGGATACCTCTTTTGGGAAATTATTATACCATAGGTGTGTTGTAAATATAGCATGATCAAGATAATAAAGCATTCAACTTTGGATTGTATTGCATCTGTTGTTCAAAGTTCAATACTCAACATTTCACAGAGATGCTGTCAAAGATGGTTTGATTTGTTATGAGAGTGTTTGATGAATGATAGCAACTGATTCCATGGTCAACGCCCAAATGATGTATACTTGAACAAATCCTTGGTCCAAATTGGTTGTACCAATCTTTGATATTTCCAACTGTTGTGTTTTTTTTATTAGATGGCTTTATACAGACCAGCTCCAACTCTCCATGGAATTGATGATGGTTTGGTTACTCTTACAACTAATCTATGTGGAGGCTGGAATGATGGTTTGGTTACTAGCAATTGGTGATCAACAAGTCTTAGAATATAGTGGACTGTCCAAGTGTCAACTAGAGGCGAAAACGACCCTAGTTGCACTTGCAGTGGCGTGATAAAACTCATTCAGCGTGCACACGACCCCAGATCATGAGTCATAACGGACCTTGACACGAATCTTGGTTCGTTTGGGTTCTTCGTAGAGGGGGAGCTTTAGCCTTATAAGAAAAGAAATTCTAGTGAATTCAGATTTGGACAGTGCTTCTCGATTTCTATACATTGGATCGCCGCAAGTTCGGAAGCTCTTTCACACAAACTGTGCCGGCGCTGCTCACTGAATCTTGTATCCTACCTTCCTCACATAAACATAAAAGGTTAATGACTATCAAAATGGCAGTAATGTTCAAAGAAGTAATGAAAACACAATAGTTAACATGTACAGTAACATCCTATAGATATGTGAAATCAAAGTTCAAGCAAGTGGAGAAAAGACATGGAAGTATTTAGCAGTTGGTGTTCACCTCATCTGCTTGAGATAATAATTACTTATTCCAACTTGACCCTCAACTTATAGGACCATCTCATAAGCCCAAATTTCCCTCGACGTGAATAAACCACAATAAAAATAAGAAGATCAAACAACTAGAGCTAGAAGAGAATTGAAATTCTGCAACATAAAAACCAGAGCTAGAAGAGAAATGAAATTTTGCAACACAATTCTACGCACCAGGGGCCGGAGCCCAAGGGTTTTTTGGTTCAGCAAGAATTTTCCATATAAATTTTATTTGAAGTATCTTATTTACGTGTTTCGTTGTGTGTAGAATACTAGAATGCTCCGCCATCTTCTTTTCCTTTACATATTTTGTCTCATCCAGTGAGCGGTTTAAATGAGTTATCTTTGTTCCATTAAAAACCTCTGTTTATCTGGTCTAATTCTTTATGTATTTCATTTGGCAACATGGAGTTTTGCATTATTGAGTTTGGTTTTGTTGCTAAGTTTGATCTATTGAGTGTTGCAATTCCTTCTTGAGAAAGAGCATTTGCCCGCCATCTTGTTAATTGGTTCTTAGTTTTGCATATCGCTTATTCAAACTTGAATATGTTCACTCGTCCGTTGATAGTGAGGCATTCTAAATATTTTTCTACTCTATTATGTTTTGTGATGTTGATGGTGTTATGTATAAGCTGTTTTTGTTCAGTTTGTTACTTTGGTCGTTGTTTGAAATGCAAATTTATAAAAATTGACTTTCTGTCGTAAATCGTAATGCTTTGCAATCAATTGAATGAAAAACAAAACCCTAACTCTTATTTAATCCCACCCAGTCTAACCTAATTTACAATTTGTGTCAATTATAATTCTTTTTAGTAGGTCAATTTCGTAATTATACACACATTTTTTTTTTACTAAGCCGAAGGCATGTCCATGTATTTTCCTTTCGGATAGCTTCATAGTTCATATGGATTCCAATTAGTTTCTAGGCCAAATTGCAGAAAACCACCCTTTAAATAAGCTGTTTTGCATGAAATCACCCCTTAAAACGAAAATTGCAGAAAATCACCATTTAAAACTGTTTTATTTGCAAAGTCACACCAATCACCCAATTTTTGTTAATTAAATGTTAAAGTGCATGAAAATCAATTATATCCCTTTTTTTTATTATTATTTTACTTTTCCCAGTCGGTATTAATTAATTTTTACCTCTTAACATGTTTTTCAAAAGTAATTTTTTTAATAAAATATAATTTTTTAAATATAATTTCACACTTATTAGTAAAAAGTACACTCTATAAAAAAAAATATACGATTGATGTTTTATATATTTTAAAAAGTGTATATTACTAAAGGGTTACTCAAAGAAAATACATTTTTAAAAAATGATATGTTATATAGTTTTTATTATTCTAAAAATATGTTCACTATTCCACATACATTTTTAGAATAATAAAAACTACATGAAACATTATTTAAAAAAATAAAATTATTTTCTTCAAGTAGCCCTAGTATTACACATTTTTTTATATGTATAAAACATAAATTACACATCAATATTTTATAGAGTTTTTTTGTAAGTATGAAATTATTTTTTAAAAAAACATTTTTTTTATATTTATAGTGTTTTTTGCTTTTGAAAATATGTCAAAAAGTTAAATATCAACTAATATCAATTGAAATCAGTATAATAATAATAATAATAATAATAATAATAATAAGGGGTATAATTAAATTTCCACACACTTTAACATTTAATTAACGAAAATTGGGTGATGGGTGTGACTTTGCAAAGAAAACGGTTTTAAATGGTGGTTTTCTACAATTTTCGTTTTAAGGGGTGGTTTCACGCAAAACAGCCTATTTAAAGGGTGATTTTTTTGCAATTTGGCCTAGTTTCTAAGGTGAGCTTAGCCCAGCCCAATTAGCTTCGGATAGCCCAGCCCAATTAGCTTCTGCACGCGATTGACAGAGAGGGAGCAGCAGCTGGACGGAGCGCTCCACGGCTGACGGTAGATTGATGAGCCCCGACTCCGACGATTTGAAGAGAGGGCAGCGACTCTGTATCTCCGACATTCAAGGAGGGCCAGAGGGTTTCAGACTCCGACAATCAAAGTATTCCCGAGTATGTATGCTTAATTTTTTTTTTTTTTTGCAAACATCGAATTTGATCTTTGGCATGGCGTTTCGGTGATTCGTGCCCCAAATCTCGAATTTCCACTCACATCCACTTCCAATTGGGTGCTCAGTTCTAAATTCGACTGATTTATTTTAGAAATTGTGACTTTGGGGGTTTCGAATTAGGGCAATTGAAGAAGGGGGCAAACGAATTCAGTGCTTCGGGAATTTTGAAGAGGCGTCAGAGAAGCTCCGACTTCAAACAATTGAAAGAAGGGGGAGTGCGGCCATCGGTTCGGCTTAAGTAGGTTGGTTTAACTTTTCCCCTTTGGCCTTTGTTTCTCCTGATTTGGAATCTTAGTTATAGGCTCAGTTGAATTTGGGCTTAGAATTTTGGGAATTTGACATGATTTGATTTGGAGATAGTTTGGTGGTTCCCAAACCCATACCACGTTCTTAAAACTATATAACTTTGCAGGGGATTTCGGAAGCCATTCCTTGATTTCTCTTCTTCCTAGCTGACGCAGAAACTTTTCTCTTGTTGATTTTTTTGCCAGCAGTTACCTTGATTTCTCTTCTTCCTAGCTGCTGCAGAAACTTTTCTCTTGTTGATTTTTTTGCCAGCAGTTACCGATTCTTTGTTTGACATGTACACAACAACTCGATACAATTTTTTTAAAATTTTTGTATGAATGAATATGTGCTTGTGTTCGAATATGTTTGATGTGAAATTTCACCCCCGAACAGTGAATTTTCATACTGGTCTAGGCTAGTGTATTTTGAAAGTCCAGCTGCAAAATGGAGAAGGAATCAAATCTACAGAGATTCAGTATGGTTTCTTTGATTCTTTAATGTCAGGATTAGGCCTTGCTACATGTCTTATGAAGGTCTGCAAACGTCTTTTCTATGCTATGCATCAGTTATGAAAGGAAACGGAATTAGCTCATTGAGATTCTTTTCAATCTTATTAGGAAAGGAACCCTATTGATGTTAAATTTGATTCACAGGGTGGAAAATGGAAGAGCAGTTTATCTTAAGAGTTCCGCCTTCTGTTGCTGAACAATTAGACCGCCTCCTGAGTGAAACTTCTTCTTCTACTGAGGAACAGTCACTGGACCTGTCCTTCTCTGGTACCGTCATTCTCCTCTTCCTCCACTGGTACTTCTGCGCTTTCTAGAACTCCATTAACTAGCCTGTTTTCATGAACCTAATACGGACATGGTATAAGGTCCGAGGCATTTTAGGTGTTATGAACTTTGTTTTTCTTATGGTAGCCAGATCAACTGTAAATTTGCTTTTCTATCTGTTTTCAGTCTATAAATGTTGGCAGTAGACCTTTCATTAGCATCAATCTGACTATTTCTGATGGCCTCTTTATGGAAGCGGTTGCTTTAACCTCAGCAGGAAGAGACGAAGACTAACAAAATATGCCAATTAATTTGACTGTTGCTGTTGCTGTTGCCTTTGCCTTGCAGAAGATGGCAGGAATGGTACATTTTCCATTGGGAGTGAGCATTTTCCCGCCTCTCTGTTGGATCTTCCTTGTATCCTGGAGTCATATAAAACTTACGATGACAGTGTATTGATTAAAACCGCTGATATCGGTCAAGTAGAGCTCATTCACCATCTGAATTGATCAATTCTCACATGCCTAGTCTTCTAGTTAGTTTAATCTTGCTGTTGATGCAGATGATTATGGTGCGAGAAGAGAGTGATCCCGTGCCAGACACTGTAGAGTCCAGACATGGCATAACCCCTCCCATGAGAGATGCACGAAGGCGTCGGTTTCGCAGGGAGCCAGATCTGAATGTATGTGACTTAATGCATTCTCTCGGCAATTTTTTTTTTTTTTTGATATCCCATTTTGAGGTGCTGGAATTTAGTTCCATGTTAGGAACACGGACCTATCATCAAAATTGATTAGTATTTCACATCATCATATGATTACTTGTTTTCATTATCGTGATCTGCTTAATATTTCCATTTCTTCATTTTACAGCCAGAAGTTGTGAAGCGAGTCGAGAACGATCTTTTTAAGATTATGACAAGTGGAAATATCCTTTTATCTCTCAAGTCCTCTGTGTTTTTGCTTCATCTATATTGGTTATGCAAATAGGGAATTATTTCTTACACCAGACATGATATAAGATGTAACACCAATCTGCATTTTCTTTGTCTCTGTTTAGATTATTTGCTATGGTTGGCTCAACATTTATTCTTCCTACTCTCCTCTTTTTCTTTATGTTTTACCAAAAAAAAAAATTTATTTTCTTTATCTTCTTCTTTTATAGTTTCCAGCAGCTTTGTTCTTTCTTTATTTTAGATTGATTCCTCATTTGTAGGTTAAAAGTTAAGATAATATATGACTAAAACATCATAGTTCATGTTCTCACGCTTGGAAAATAAGCCATGCGATTTATCTTGTAAGAAAAGTGACAGATATGAAAAAGAAAATATATACTATTAGAATTGTAATATTTAAGTATTTGCCTAGTTCTGTCTCCGTTAAGGTAGTTGCTGCAGTGCATTGACAGTGTAATGTTGATTATCCCTTAACTGAAATTAACGCATTGAAGCAGCAACACAAGAGGAAGATGGTGAAGAGAGTGCACGCAATGCCACTAAGAAGCCCACACCGACACCAGCAGCAAAAGCGGATGAACCAGAGCCTGCAGCCAACACTGAGGAGCCTGAGAAAAGTGATTCAGATGACTCTGATGACTCTATATAGCAATATTGATCTTGCAAGAGAGTGGGGAAACCCTTGTTAGTTCTACCTAGCAAGCCCTAGAAAGAAAGGTATGGGTTAATGTGCTCCCACGCGTTCATGCTTGTTTGCTTTCCCACTCGTTGCAGATCTCAGGGTTTCCCGTGTGGATGTTATACTAGTGAAGTCAGGACTCTCTTTTGTGTTTACAGCACAGTGGACACCAAGAGCTTGTAAAACGTGTTGAAGATGTGGATGTAGTGTCTAGCGCTGCGAGACAGCGATTCGAACTCATAGTAAACTCGGCAATGAATATCATGCGGTGATAAATGGCCTATAAATTTCAGAAACTGATGTCTGAGATGATCAAACTTCCGCATTAAGTTCTCAATCTATGTTATAATACAAAAGTTTATCCCAATATGCAGAGGTATACCATTTACTAGCTTGTTGCAACTTGCAATTTCACTTTTCTAATCAATACAAAGTATTTGGTAAAACTATTTATCACTTCTGAGTTGTTACTGTTATCGAGTGTAACAAGAGTATTTATATATTCAGCTCATAGCAGGGTTAGGGGTTAAAGTTATAAGCACTCTTTCTCCGTTTCGAGTATTCGACTATGTCGAGAAGATGTATCTGGATGGCCTAGAATAGTCATGAAAATACACAAAACAAACACTAGCACTTGCCTTCTTCAACTCACCTCCATATCGTACGTCCTCAAGAAAGTAAGAAACCCAACCCTACCGATCTGCATCTTATAACCATCACTTATGATACGATAATTTAGATTTATATATGTTTTCTGCGTGACAATGCTTGGTGAACAAACGATATATTTTCGGTGAAGGATCTAATTGAAACACGATATTGTCGATGCCCTACAAACACGATATCATTAGGGTTAGACTTAATTGAATTCAGTACTTACTGAAGCATATGGTATGTGGAAGCTATCAGATTTCCAGGAACTGCCCTAAAGAACGAAAGAGCTCAGATTCTAGTCCTAGAGAGGATGCAGAGAGCCTTTGTGATTGTTAGAATTATTTTATAATTCGGACATTATTTTATATATACGCCCAAAAGATATAAAAGCCTAATTTACGTAATTGAGTAAGTAAATTCTTATTCGTTAAGAATTAACTAATATTAGGATAAATAATATATATTCGTTATATATTTATTTATCTAATAAATAAAAGATGTATATATATATATATATATATATATATATATATATATATATATATATATATATATATATATATATATATATGAGAGACTCCTCTCTCATAATCTCTAACCCTAGAGAGTCTGTTCGTCAGACGTTAAACTCACAGAGAACTCTCCTCCGTGGAGAGAGTTTCCTCCCTCTCCAATGCTCTCCCATGGTGTGTAGGCTGTGAATCGTAGGTTCTCTACTGCTCCCGAATCTCTAACGAGATTTAGGGCTATAGAGATCTACCCGGTGATCAAATTCGAAGGCAAGACGATATAGATTCCGCTTCCGCTATTCGAGGTAATCCGTATATCTCTCTAAATCTAACAGTGATAAATAAGGTTTCGTCTTAAAACCAATTGACAGTGAGAGGATGCAAGCTTCTCGACAAAAGAACAGATCCCAATGCTAAGTGGATCTTCACGCCGGTCCATCGAAGAGATTTTATAATAGTGGCAAGAAGAAGAAAGACAAATTTCAACACTTGTTCAGCTGGGGGATTAGTTGCTCATAAGTCATAACGGTCACTTGATGGTACACAAACTCCAACTTCAAAACATTAAAGCCTGTCTATCAGAACCTTGTTAGCCCATCCAAATCACCAGCCCACTGGGCCTAACATTTTGCTTTATTCCGTTCCAAAATATATGGACTTTTTTTTTTACACGTTTTTTAATAAGAAGCGGAAAATTCTATAAAATATTATTTTTTAATTAATTTTTTTATATAATTTCATTCTTATTAGTAATACATATCAAATTATATAAAAAAACAACTAAAAAATAATATTTTATAGAGTTTTTCGCTCCTTAAAAACGTGTTGAAAACCTAAAAACCCATGTATTTTGGAATGGAGGGAGTATATTTTTATTATCAATGATAAAGTTGAAAAGATTTAACTGTTAAATATTTAGATAGTTAGATTCCCCTGCTTTAAAAATAAAAATAAAAATAAAAATCTATGGATAGAAATTAGAACGATGATATATCCGGGTGGGACGTACAAGGAGGGTTTCGTTTGGGCCAAGGAAGAGAATAAACGGAGCGTGTGGAGACTTATTGTGGAGGTAAAGACTAAAGAGGACTTGGAATGGGTCCTTTAGTTAGAACACGAATCCACCACAAACTGCAGTTTTCAAAGGACTGGAATTTCATGTTTTGGGGTGTTGAATGTGGTTTCTTTTGCAACTTATGGTGTGTTTGGTAATGATATCTAGATATCAGATATCAGATATCAGCTCCGATATCTGATATCTAATGTTTGGTAAGGCTATATATTGATATCACTCTAACTGATATCGATATCTAGTGTTTGTTATGCATAATATATCACTTGATATCAAGTTATATCTGATATCTGTGTTGGGTAAGAGTCAGATATCGATCTAGATATCAAATTTGGCCTTTTTTGATATACCCATTTTTTGAGAGATATCACTTGATATCGATATCGCCCGATATCGATATCTTGATACCGATACCGATATCTTGATATCAAGACATCAAAGATATCACCCGATGATATCGATATCTTGATATCTAGATATCGTTACCAAACACACCCTTAGTTTATGTGCTCTCGTGGCATCCCCGCCAATAGACCGTGTCTTAGTTTAGTTTGGCCCCAAAAAATTTCAAGTTTATGTGCACGAGATTTGACCTGCTTATTTGTAGAAACCACCTCCACACGTCAAATTTACATATCAAAATAGGATATGTAGGTCTCTTTCCAAAACGACGTCCCGTGTACTAAATGTTTTTCTTTCTTTTTCTTGCCCCAGTCTGGTGGCCCAGTGATGTAGAGCAAGGAGAGGGGTGAGATTAGAAGGTCTCGGTTTCAATTTCTGCCTCCAACTGGATAAATTCAAGGTTTACCTTTCTCCCTATCGGTGAATTGAGTTGGTCGGCGCAAATCGGTTTACTCGGAGTTTACCATCAGATGTGAGTTCCTCGTCATAAAAGAAAAATAGACCTTTTGTTATGGGTTTTATGTGAGCTTTTCATTTATATTTTAAAAAAGGATTCATAAATGGTAAACAAATAAGGTAGGAGGTTGCACACCTTTACCACTTTGTCTGAGATTTTATATTCTAAAAAATTATAATCTCATTGACCTCATCCACAAAATCTTTCCTAATCAAATTTTTTTTTGCACTCCCTCTACAAAATCGCTGCTATACCACTACGTACACACAAACACAACTCTTCTATTGTCTTAACCTCATCTCATATAGCCATATTCAGACGACTTTAACAAATACGGATTAGATACTCATACTACAGTAATAATGCTTGACTTTATTTATTATTATTATTATTATTATAACTATAATTAATGTGACAAATGCGTACTTAATTTAGTATTAAGGGAAGGAGGTTTGAATGATGTGTGGAATGTGGATAAGGAGGAATCAAGGAAGAGAACCTCAGTAGTTCAGTAGGTGATGACACGTCCTCCCTCTGACCTGTCACCTTAGTTGGTTGTTAGGAACTATGGGTCTTCCCACATCGATCCCAAGCAAAATATATAAATGGAAGGGTAACATTATATATTACCTTGAATTTTTAAAGCTACAAGTTATATTAATTCCACCTCCTAGTGAAGAAATACATTATATATGGATGGAGGTTGGAGCAGTGGCGGATCCAAAATATTTTTGAATGGAGCACAATTATATGTGTGGTATCGTTTTGAATTAAAGCGGTATAAAGAATTTTATATAATATGATAACAAAGGATGATATTTTATGATAAAATGTTATCAGTTTAAGATAAAATATCATTGGTTTTTCTCGTTAAAAATATAAATAAATAAATAAAATAACCGAAGGCAAATGTAAGAATAAGAAACACAATATAATAAATATTGAAGCTCTTGAGGTGAATTATATAGTATATGAATGTAAATTTAAGTAAAAATATATTAAAAAAATAGTTTATTGAAGTAAAATTGAGGTGATTAATATACCTTTAATTTTTAAACATTCATAACTTTTTACTGGTGTGTCGGATTATGACGTATTATATATTAAAACGAAGCTAGCAACGAGGAGAATATATAAAGGTACGTAGCTCGTCGAATGAGGAGAAGGGTACGTGCTCTCCCATGCCCTCTAACTCCGCCACTGATGTGGAGTCCAACCAAAATCTTATCTTATATTTCCTCTTATTGAAAATGTAAGATGTTTAACTTTATAACATGCATTTTAAGAAGCTAATATTTTTTTAAAACATAATAATTAGTAATAAATATTAAATTTATTTTACCAAATGTAGTAAAAAGTTACTCCCTCCGTTCGGCAAAACTTGTCGTTTTAGAGTTTTGTTTTTGTTCGGAAAAACTTGTCATTTTAGGTATTTTTGCTTTTACTTTACCAAAATGCCCTTGATTTGATTGATGTGTTGTGAGTTGTAGTTTTTGATAAAGTAAAAAGTAGAGTAATAATTGAGGGTAAATTAGTAAAAAATAAGTGTAATTATTAGTTTTATTAAAAGTTGTGTGAAGAGTTAAAATGACAAGTTTTGTCAAACGGAGGGAGTAATATTTAATATATTTTTTAGCTCGTTAAAAAAATAAAAGTCTTATATTTTAGATCGAATAGAGTGGATAAAAAAAGGCTATAAGCTAAGTGTATTGATTAATATTAAAAATGTATTTAATAAAGAGTGCTTATGATGTGAATATATACCATCTTGTTACAAATACAAGCTCCGTGTGTGTGTGTGTGTTATTTCAAGGAAGAGGGTATAAAGTGTATCTATCCATCTTATCAACATTAAAAATGTGCTTGTGATCGAGACATGCATGTTTATAATGTGAATATTAATTTGTTGGATTAATTGAGGGACCCCTATTATACCAACTTAAAGTGAGTATTTTTTAAGGAACTCGACCTATTTCTATAAGAATAATACTAACAGGGCATAATATATAATAACGTGTTAAGTCATAATTATATACCATATATAATTATGACTTGAACTACTTATAACCCAAACCGAACAACAAGATCAACAGAATTCTATCCTAACACCAAATGACGATAACAGAAGTGGTCCGCTGACTTATATACAAGGCTCGAATTTAGGTGTTTTTCGACGTGGGACGAATGTTCCAACACATTGGATTATATACAGTTTCATGAGTAGTGTTAGACATATATTATATATTATATTGTACTCCATCGCCTGCATATGGTTATTTTTTAGCTACTGGATTTGTGAACATCTTGCACCTATTCGCTATATATGTTCTTCGCTATATAAACTTTAAAGAACCCGTTGTCTTTCCCGAAACACGTAACAAACAAGTTAGGCCAATAATTTACTTGTTAAAAGCATTTTTTTTTTTAAAAAAAAAAAACAATACATGGATTAATTCACATGGAAATTAAACTTGATCGCTAAATGTTTGGGGAGAAAGTATGAACAGGATCTAGCTTTGGATTCCACATAGATGGCAATGGCATGTTGAATCCCGCGTCTACATGATTAGTTGTGCTATAGCTTATAGTCAAGGAGGGGGTGGCGGCGCAAGGGAGGAGGGGTGGCGGCGGGGAGAGGTGGCGGATAGGAGATAGGAGAAAAGAAAAAGGATTAGGGTTTAGGGATTTTAGGCTGTGATATCATGTAAGATAATGAGATTGATTGTAATGTCCTCCTTGAGGGTTTTCATTCATTGATAAACATATATATATAGGTTATAAAGCTATTGAGCCTTTGGACCCACTATACATGAGGAGACTTATGTAATCTATAAGTAACAAACAAGTTAGGCCAATAATTTACTTGTTAAAAGCATTTTGAAAAAAAAAAAACCAATCCATTCATTAATATATTCACATGGAAATTAAACTTGGTCGCTAAATGTTTGGCGAGAAAGTATGAACAGGATCTAGCTTAGGATTCCACGTAGAAGGCAATGGCATGTTGAATCCCGCGTGTACATGATTAAGTGTGCTATAGGCTATAGCTTATAGTCAAGTACGAGTCGGTACTTAAACAAATTGAATCAATTACACATATGTCAAAGAGCAACTGTGTATATATTAAAGCTATGCACAACTCAAGAGTCAAAAGCAACTTAAGCAAGTGGAAGTGATAAGGCCTATCTATCTAGCTTTAAATATTTGTGTGTATTTTTAGAATTGAAGGAAACAAAGCACACAAACAAAACAAATAGGGAAGATCCAAGAAATGCCAGCCTTGTTTGTGGTTTTGAAGGGCTGGAGATTCGATGGCTCAACCAAAAAAGTGGATTTTGGTACATATATTTAAGTGTACGAAGCCTTTGAATCAAAAGATTGCGTTGTCTTTCTTACACACCTTACTATATTTATTATTTATAATGCCAAAGTCAAATTTGAATTTATGAGTGCCTTTTTCCAATCTTTCCAATGCATATGCCTTTAATTTAATTGTGCAATTCTGTAAATGATTTTACATTGTTAATTGGGGATTTTAAGTGCATTTCGGGATCAAATTTGTTAGGTACCTTAATTAATTTGTAAGTTTACACATAGGAGGTGGGATAGAAACCAGTTGGTTTTGTTTCTTCATTTACTTTTTGTTTCAAACAAGTTTGATATATATATTTTGAAGAAATTAAAATGAATATTTTTTTAGAAAATTTACGTTTTTCCAATCCAACGGCTTTTATCTTATTATGAATAAAGTTGATGAAAATTGATAGGAACTCAAGTTTAATTAATAAGGTTGTTTAATGAGTTTCAATTCAAGCAAGAAGTCGGTGGTGCAGATGGATCAAAAGATAGAGCGCGTTTTGGAAATTGGACAGCCCTTCATTTCCCAATTCGAAGTTTCACCCCTTTGAATTTCCATACCATCCCACTTATTTTATTAATGAGTCTTTTTTTTCTCACCATTTGCCAATTGAATGTTTCACCCCTTTGAATTTCCATATCAATAATAAAAAAAATAAAATGACATATATTTTGAATTGGAGGGAGAAATGAGTAATTAAGTGGATAGACATATACTTATACTCTGTAATTTTCACAGTAAATAATAAGCGACAATACCATATACACCGAGAACATGTGTTATAAATACTCGCACGAATAGATCATATATTTGTTTGAACTTCAATCTAACACGTGTTCGACATTAAAAACAGCTACGAACTGATCAAGAATCCATTAAATATATGTGTGTAGCGGATTCTTGATCCATACATTTGTTTGAATAGATCATACTCGCACGAATTTTTTTACTATATTCTTTACAACAAAAAATTATATCTTATATATATCTTAAAAAAAATCTCGATAATATAATGGGCGGTTTTGCAAAATAGCCACGAAAATGGGCTGATTTTGCGAAATAGCCGCGTTTTGGGACAAATTAGGGAAATAGACGCAATATAAACCCCTTTCATTTGTTCCACGCGACTTTCTCTCTCTTCAACCCTCTCCTGGAGGTTTCAGATCTGGTTGCGGCGGAGCAAGGAGCGAGGCCGAGATCCGAGAGCGAGGAAGGCCGAGATTCGAGATCCGAGAGCGAGGAAGGCCGAGCAGAGCGAGGAAGGCCGGAGCGACGGGAGGAGAGTCGAGCAACGGCTAAGCGAGATCGACCGAGCCGGAGGCCGGCGACGGTGGCGTCGAGCGCAGAGCGCGGAGCGGGGTTCCTCTTCGCAGATTTCTGAGGAAGGCCGAGATCCGAGAGCGAGGAAGGCCGAGCAGAGCGAGGAGTTAAGGCCGGAGCGACGGGAGGAGAGTCGAGCAACGGCTGAGCGAGATCGACCGAGCCGGAGGCCGGCGGCGGTGGTGTCGAGCGCAGAGCGCGGAGCGGGGTTCCTCTTCGCAGATTTCTGAGGAAGAAGACAAACTTTTGACTAAATTACAAAAATCACCCTACAAATATGAGAAATTAAAAAAATTATCTATATTTTATTATGTGATCCATAATCTATATTTTTATTTTTATTTTTGCACAACAAAATGTTATATTTGAACAACATACGATTATATTTGCATAATTTACGGTTTATATTTGCACGACAAAATGTTAAAAAAAAATATCGAGAGAAAATAAAAGTCGTGCAATTCTTAAAACAGAGTCGTGCAACTCTTACAAGAGTCGTGCAACTCTTAAAAAAGCGTCGTGCAACTCTTGCAACATAGTCGTGCAACTCTTACAAGAGTCGTGCAACTCTTAAAACAGCGTCGTGCAACTCTTGCAACATAGTCGTGCAACTCTCCCAACATGGTCGTGCAACTCTTACAACAGAGTCGTGCAATTCTTAAAATAATATTATTCGTGCGCATTTTTTTAAAATAAGATCACGTTGAGAATAAATTCACAAGTCTCGATTGTCGTGCAAATCTTAAAACAGAGTCGTGCAACTCGTACAACAGAGTCGTGCAACTCTTAAAACAAGAGAGTCGTGCAACTCTTAAAACGGAGTCGTGCAACTCTTACAACAGAGTCGTGCAACTCTTACAACAAAGTCGTGCAACTCTTAAAATAATGATATATATAATGAAAAGTGTTTCTTAGAGGTGCTGACACAAATAAAATACAGTTGTGAAAATCTAGACTAAAGTTGTGCAACTCTAAACTAAAGTTGTGCAACTCTAAACTAAAGTTGTGCGACTCTAAAATACAGTTGTGCAACCCTAAAAAATGTGCTGACATGAAGAAGAAAAAGTGCTGACACGGAAAAAATACATACCGAACTACAAAGTTATTACTTAGGAAGATGACTCGATTGTAACTAATATCAGTGTCAGCACTAATTGTAACTAATATCAGTGTCAACACTAATTGTACCTAGTATCAGTGTCAGCACTAATTGTAATAAATATCAGTGTCAGCACTAATTTTCATCACTAGTTTTGCAAAAATAAAGTATTGATGAGCAAAAATAAGAGCATGTTGTGCAATAATTTTTTTTTCACGTCAGCACTTTTTTAAAATAAGATCATGTTGAGAATAAATTCACAAGTCTCGATTGTCGTGCAAATCTTAACATAGAGTCGTGCATTTCTTACAACAGAGTCGTGCAATTCACAAGCACTTTTCATGCTTATTAGCGATAAGTATGAAATCCTACAAAAAAAGTTTATATTATATAATAGCTTTTAGTTTCGTGTAGAGCAGAATTTCACCAATCCCCCATGTTGTGCAATTTTACTCTATTGATGAGCAAAAATAAAACCGTGTTGTGCAATAATCTATTAAAAAGTATAAAATTATATTTACAAAAAATAAGATTATGTGGAGACACAATTTCACAAGTCTCGATTGTTGTGCAAAAATAAAGAATTGTTGAGCAAAAATAAGAGAATGTTGTGCAAAAATATTTCATTTATTATTAGGTTGGATTATTTTATGATGATAAAAACTATAAAACAATATCAATTTTTTATTTAATTTTTTTTATATATAATTTCATGCTTATTATCAATAAGTATGAAATCCTATAAAAAAAAGTTTATCTTATATAATAGCTTTTAGTTTCGTGTAGAACAAAATTTCACCAATCCCCCATGTTGTGCAATTTTACTCTATTGATGAGCAAAAATAAAACCGTGTTGTGCAATAATCTATTAAAAAGTATAAAATTATATTTACAAAAAATAAGATTATGTGGAGACACAATTTCACAAGTCTCGATTGTTGTGCAAAAATAAGAGCGTCGTGCAACTCTTACAACAACGTCGTGCAACTCTAAAATTTAATAGTGTTATTCATACAAACTAAAATCTAATTTGATTCTTCTTAAACTAAAAATCTAATTTGGGCACATTATAATATTATTCTTGCACTTTTTAATCTAATTTGGTTCTTAAACGGTATTTTAAAGTTGCACAACCGTAGTTTAGAGTTGCACAACCGTAGTGTCAACATCTTTTTCTATTTTGTTAATCAGAGAACACAACTAGTGTCAACGATATTTGCAATTTTAGTGATGAAAATGTATTGATCAATTTTATTTCTTTATAACTCTGTCAGCATTAAAATTGCAAACACCGCTGACACAACCTTTAATTTCTAAAAAGATGCTGACACAACCCTTAATTACAGTTGCACAACTGCATCTTAAAGTTGCACGACAGCACCTTAAAGTTGCACGACAGCACCTTAAAGTTGCACGACTACACCTTAACCAAATATTTTGTTGTCTTCATTATGAAAAACGATCTTCTAGTGGATTTATATTTTTCTTCTAAATTGAGAATAAGTATTTAATTCGAATAATTGTCTCATAATTACATAACTTTATATATAGTGCAAAAAAGCGAAGAATCTGTAACTATTGAACAAGCAAGATCTAATGCAATATAAGTATATAACCACTAAAAGAAAACTAAAAAATAGGAAATAAAAGAGCACAATGCAATCACATCACAATCCAAGTGCTTTCAATGCTTCTGATAATTCACGATCAACATCCTCTTTAAGCTTGCTTATTGTCTCATCTAGGTCCAGTGCGGGGTCCGTGGAAGACTCCTTGGCCTTTAGGACTTGCTCCGTCAGTTTCAGAACCTCACGTTCCAGCTCTTCGTTCAAAGCCTGGCCAACCGATCCATCTTTTTTCTTCAATGATTGTATCTTTAGTTGTCAAACAAACAAGTCAATTTTAACTGAAAAACCTAGGGTGTTGGATTATAAGCAGTACATCAAGTACCTGACTGGAGAGCTTCTTTTCCCTCAAGATGAAGTATAGAATCGCAAGAAGCAAACATATACCATGGCCCCAGTCACCAAATATTACAGCAAATAGGAAAGGGAATGTAATAATTGTGAACACGCCTGGATTTGCTCCCTGGTAATTTGCAACCCTGAAAAAGTAAATTACAAATCTGTTTAGCATCACCAAGTCTTTTTTCCAAAAAAGACTGAATTTTTATTTTTTCGAAACAGAAAGGGTTCAATAAACTACTCCAAGATCCAAGTCATGCAAAAAAGATGTTCAATTTAGGGCTCAACACTACAAATCCTTATATGAGCATCTTAGCTCATGTTTGTATATTAGAATAGTGTACAAAAATAGGATTTACCTGTCCTAATTGCATAAAAGATTCAGTCTTTTGCAAGTCAAGCTGCTTCGAGGAATCAGGTATAGCTACAACTTTGCAGATGATGTTAAAAATAGAATCCCTCCCATAGAGTTTTCCATCTTGAACCAGAAGAACCTGTCAAAAGTCATCGGATATACAATAACGTCATTTTCTTTTACCCTTGGTATATTTCAATTTGTATATCTGGGATAAGAGTGAATAATGGATCCACCTGAAGATGAGCTCTCGCAGCTAAATCAGGTTGCAACTTTTGGAATTGAACAACAAATCGAAGTACATTTTCTAAGGACGGGTCCAATGAGAAGGAACAGATCACATCTAGATCATGTAGAAGTTTCTCAAAATATTCAAGAGCCTGCAACATATTAGCAAATTATTTTATTAGGGGATGGGAGGGAAAAGTAAATGTTGGCATGATTTGTAGGAAATGGTATCCTTAATCGAAATCTTACCAGTTTCCAGCTCAAAGTCTGCATTGCTCGGGGAGGAGCAGGAGCTGATGACCTAGCATTTAAACTTTGGTCAAAACCAACAGGTTGGCGACCGGAAGCTGTTGTTTCACACTCTGTACCATCCTCAGAGCTTGTACTTGATATAGATTTCAGGAATTCAGCTGATTTCTGCGTGTGTTCCAGCTCTAGTAAGCCAGTAAGGACTCATCAGTTACATTTAGACGGTGCAACTTCAGAACCTTCAGGTTCCGACAGCATTTTGCAATAGCAAGGACCCCTTTATTGTGAATAAACTCTGAGGAGTTTAAAATAAGATGTATTCTTGAACAGTCAAGGTTTAGAGTTAGTTCATAAGTTTCCTGAGAAGTTTAAAATCTTGCAGAACTAAATTCTAGTTGGGTATTTTACATGGCAATATTATGATCAGGTCTGAAAATTAAAAGACTTTAGATCAAGAGAAATGTGAAAGTAATCAAACAACAAAGACTTTAGATCAAGAGAAATTGAAAGATGGAGGAGCTAAATACCATTGTCTGGAGTCTCCTACAAACACTACACAGCTAAGTGCCTCAGCAACCTACAAAGCAAACACAAGCCACCTGTTATGCTTTATCTCGTATACAAGGGGATCATTTCATACAAAAGTATCACGTGATCTGTGGCACTCTTTCATTCCCGCAAAGAGAATTAAAGTAGGCTCACAGATAATGACAGAAATTTGAGAGACTATAAATCTGGATGATAGCATGAATATATCTGTGCAACCAGTTTTTAGTGCTCTGTTTAGTTAGTTTGTTCAATGACAAAAGAAACGCATTTTCACCGTACTAGCTTGGTGGCTGCTGTGTCTCTTCCTTTGCTGAAGCCTTTTCATGCTTGGGCTTTTTTTTGTATTAATTTACCTAAGATTTTAGAACACTTATAAGCTTGAAGAATGGGCAATCTAAATTTCAGTAGCAACGAAATTACATGCTCACAACCCAGCGAAATAAGGCTAAGTTAAGAGTTCAACAAAATGCACACACCTTGAGAGCATTTTGGATGCTTTCGTTTAAGGTCAGACTTGCTGCTACTGTTGTTGATGTCATTGCTGCTGCTGCTAGAAGAGTCTGAGTTACTTCGAACACTGTTATTACTGCTGCTAGAAGAGTTTGAGATGTCCATATTTGTAAATTTTAATAGAAAAGCAGGCTAATAGAAAAGAATAATAAGAGACATAGTTCAACTTCAACAAATGTCCATATTTGTAAATTTTAAGTAAAATTGTCATTCAAGCTTACTCTGGCATATATGATGAGCTTACTATAATCCATAAGTAGCATTCAGTAGTACACTAAACAACCATGATTTTTTAACACTGAATGTCCTTCCAAGGATTTCTAAAGAATGGATGATTCCAAACTAGCATGTCCATCAATTATAGTGTATGTGCAACCAAGCAAAATAACTATCTAGATGCAACTACGAGTAAGCAACCCAGAAAAGGATTTACCTTAAATTTATCACACTTAACAAGTAAGCCATAATTGCAGTTATATAGGAACACTATCACAAAAAGATATTTTTTATGCATATCGTAATGCCAGCATATATCAAGAGATCAACAATATAGCTAGGGAGACGAAAATTCCAGTTCAAAGAAAATGGGAGGAGATTACAAGTACACAACAAAGATAACAATCTTAAAATCCACAAAATACAAACATTTAGGAACCTATAGTTCTCAACTTACACTTGATTTTGTTTGCAGTGCTAACTGAATTCGCTCCTTTTGTTTCAAGGTCGGTCTCAACCTTCAGAGTCACTTCTTTAGACAACTGCTCCTTGCAGAGGTGTAGCTAAAACAAGATCAACCCAGTTTAATTATGAACTGCTGAAATGTGTCCCTAAACTGCTGGATCTGCTGAGTAAGTGAAATTTGTTGACCCTACAGAGGCATTGCACATAAAGCAGAGAAAGATCAACAACCATTTGGCCCCTCTTTTAACAAGCTTATCTATATTGACCATTAAAGGGGCTCTTAGGCACATAAATCATTCACAACACAAGGCATAATCATGCATAGAGAAGCACACAAGATTTGTCGCCCCTTAAATGGTGAAAATTCATGAAAGCTATTAGATTCAACTGTGAAACCCTAGAAGCAGCCGAGATTCCAAAAACCGCATCTCAATCCATACAAATGAACAAAAAAATCAACAAATTTGCTCAAATTCAGAAGCAAGCCAGCCAAAATCCAGCAAAATCATCAACTCACAAAAACACCGTACCTTATCTTATGCTCGATCGCCGGAGAGGGAGACGAGGCGAGGAGGAGGTGGAGAGGAGGAGCGATGCAGTGACGGAGACGAGGCGAGGGGGAAGTGCGAGTCACCGGAGAACAGGAAGAGGAGAGGCGGAGCAAATCGCCGGCGGCTTCAAGGGTTCGAGCGGCTAGGGTTCAAGCGAGGGCAAGGGGGAAAGTAGCAACGAGCAAGGGCGATGAGGACCGGAGACCGGCAGCGAGCGAGTGAGGGCGGCTGCGAGCGAGTGGAGGTCCGGCGAATAGGAGGAAGATGGAGGTCCGGCGACTCGCCGCCATCGGAGCCGGATCCGGCGTCGAGAGAGAGAAAACAGATCGAGAGCGAGAGGGCGAGAGGATTTGGGAGAGAGGAAAAAAGTGTCCGTACAACCGAGAATAAGATTATATAGAAGCCATTTTGCAAATTTGTCCAAACCCGCGTCTATTTTGCAAATTCGTCCAATTAATGTGTCTATTTCGCAAATTTTTTCTAATATAGTTGAGCCCCTCGAATTTTACCGGACTCCACCTAAGTGGATGTAACATTTTCACCAACATCAAACCATAAGTGGACTACATAGAGTGGGGAGTTTAGTAGAAATAACGTGGCTGCATGGGCTGAAGACACGTGGAGAGACCTGTAAATAATTACTGTAGTACTGTACTCCGTAATGTGAAAGAGTATTAATGGAGATAAATGACTAATCACGAATCAGGGATTCAGGGTACGGTGGACAGTACTGTACCTTTCTTGTACAGTACAAGATTAATTAGAGACTGTATACTGTGCTGTATAAATCAACCGTGTATAATAACGATCCATAAATGAGGAGGGTCGGATGGAGTACGTATTAGGAGTAATTAATTACTACTCCCTCCGTCTCAAAATTTAGTTCGTTTGATTTTTTGGCACGATTTTTAATGTGTTAAAAACTTTATGAAATATTATTTTTTTTTCAAAATTTTAAAAATAATTTCAAATTTATTAGTAATAAGTTTTAAATTTTTTAAAAAATTTTAAATAAAAATTAATATTTCATAGAGTTTTTAACACATTAAAAAGCGTGTCCAAAAATCAAACGATCTAAATTTTGAGACTGAGTTTTGAGACTGAGGTAATAGCAATTAAATAAATATATAGATGGATGCAGATCTCAGTTGCCAGTTGTGTGCTTTTAAAGTTTAAACCCTTGACAGTTCATTTTTGTCCCCATCTCCCCCTTCTTCTTCACCTACAAGATAATGCATGTGTCTAAACCATGTGTATACACTATACAATGAGTGATATATCATCTCTTTTTTAAAAAAAATAAATAAATTTTGTGAATACGGTATGTAACTCGTATAAATTAATAATCTTTTTATTATATATAAATAATTAAATTTGCTTGCAATTTCTTTTGTAAATGGGTCTACTCGATTGTTAGTTACACATCATTTCTCTCTCTATATAATGTAAATATTTTGTAAGATATTAATAGAAAAACGATACTCCCTCCGTTCCATAATACATGTCCCTTTCCTTTTATGCACGCTTTTTAATGAGTGGAAAACTCTATCAAATATTATTTTTTAACTAATTTTTTTTATATAATACAATACTTACTAGTAATAAGTATCAATATATATAAAAAAAATTAATTAAAAAATAATATTTTATAGTGTTTTTCGATTATTAAAAAGCGTGCCGAAAATAAAAAGGACATGTATTATGGAACGGAGGGAGTATCTGATTCCATCATGGATACGAGATCAGAACAAAAATATCACGTATCAACTACATAATTTATAATAATAATGATAAAAATAATTAAGTAAGCTACTAAAGTGATACTTGGCCTATTAATTAGCCACACCTTTCTTTACATCTCGTTTATATTATTATTATTATTATTATTATTATTATTATTATTATTATTATTATTATTATTATTCAGTAGCGTATATACTATAGATCTTTTGTTATCGATCGGGTCAAATTATTTTATACGTATATATGCGTATAATCAAGTAATTTATTTAATTGATGTTGTGCATAATTAACTCATACAGTATTATTACTGTCCTAATAATTAGGTTTAGTTAACCGATATATATGCATGCAGGGACTAGAGGAGACAGATAAATCTACACGATGAAGTGCGTTGTACCACATTTTCCCTATATTTTATCATGTTAATTTATTAATGCTCTATCTAATCTATATTATATTTTTTCATTAAGAAAGAAAACCTATACTCCGTATAATTAAAAATAAGTTAATAATATCGAAAATATTTGAGAATTCACTAAATTAGTACTCCCTCTGTTAATTAAAACTTGTCGTTTACTATTCATGCACGTTTTTTTATAATGATAAAAACTATATGAAATATTAACATTTTTTAAAATTTGTTTTTATAAACTCATAATTAATAGTAACAAGTATAAAATTGTTTAAAAAATATTTTAAAAAAGTTAATATTTTATATAGTTTTTAACACCTCAAAAAGCGTGCGTGAATAGTAAAACGTCAAGTTTTAATTAACGGAGGGAGTATAAAAAATTCGAAGTTATCATCCTTATTTATACTTTTTAGATATATGTTAGAAAATTCGATTCATTAAACATATACTCCGTAAATAGCAAGCAAAAACAATATATTCCGTACACATCATTTGAAGATGAAGGTTGAGGTTGGTCAAAGAAAGTATTGCTGTAAACTTAAATTAATTAATTGACGTAAATGTAATTAGTCAGAGAAAGGCGTAGTGGGTACAAACATGGGTGTGTCCGACATTTATTTGCCCACTCGCCACATCTTCCTTTATTTCCGCAGCGGTTGCAGACCTGGGTAAACGCGGGCCGGTCCGTCCCGTCCGCCTGCAAAATTGGACAGGTTTGGGTAGGGAAAAAAGTCCACGCGGGCCGCTAAGTCCGGCCCGCGCCCACAGCGGGTACGGGATTAGGTAAGCCGATCTACCCGTTACGGACCGCTAGACCCATAACAGGTACCCGCCTTTTTTTAATTAAAATTAATTAATATATACGTATATATATAGATGTAATAAATAATATTAATTATTCATTTAAAAAATTAAAAAACAGTAATTATATATATGTATGTAAGTAATATAATAAATAGTAAACTATATATATATATATGTATGTAAATAATAATAAAAAAAACAGTAGGTAGTATTTTTTTTTCTTTGGATTAGTGTAGGCTTAGTAGCCTTAGTATAAAAAGAGTAGGTAATATATATTTTTTTAATAAAAATAGTAGGCTTAGTATATAAATAATATGTAATATAAAACAGTAGGTATATAAATAATATATGCAATATGTATAAAAATAATATGTATAGCTTTAATATGAAAAATTGACTGGGTTTGCGGGTACCCACGGGCTACCCGCACCGGCATTCGTGGACGGGATTGGACACGGCTTCCAACCCGTTAAGCGGGCTTAGCCCGGCCCGCGCCCGCAACAACAGGACGAAATCTCGAGTAAAGCCCGGCCTGCGCCCGCGTTTGCCCGGGTCTAGTTGAGATGCACCCCATGAGGGATTTGGCTCCCCTCAAGTACGGTAGGGTGAAGTTCAACAAATCCTAACCATCAAAAGAGGTGCATATATTTGAAAAGAACTGCAATTTTTACTAAAAAGGAAAAAAATATAGATATTTTTTAAAAATATTTTTCAAGATAAAATGTACTTTTACTAAAAGTAAATAAAATTCAATAATATTTTTAGCATTTAGAACCTCTACTCTCCAAATAAATATAAAATAAAAAAAAATTTACACATTTTTTTCCCAAATATATTATTGACTTTTTTTTATCCTACCATAAAGATAATTTAAATATATTCAAGTTTTAACTTACACTTTTTAAGTATAAAGTATTAAAATATAAATAGAACCCATTTAATGAGTTTTCTATACTTTGATATTTAATAGGTTATCAAATGTAAAAAAAAAAGACCATACTGTATTTAATTGGTTATTTTATGTAAAAATCCCTTAATTTTATACTACCACCGAGTAAACTACATTATGTTATATGTAGGCGCGTCCGACTTTACGAAATGAATAAAAATATCGGTTTTCTCAATTAAATGACGCATTTACATACACTCCATCTATACAATGCGCGTATTCATAATTTCATACTACCTGCTTTTATTGCACTTTACGATTAAAATACAGCATGCTGTTGTGTATAATCGTACAGCCCGTACAACGCCTTCCTTTTCACTACTCCGTAAAATATACTCCCTTTCCAACTTCCTGCCGGTGGATTCAATTGGCTTTGTGATCCCAATTGGGTCTCAATAAAGGGTGCCAACATCCCGTCGTGCTCGGTTATCAGGCTACAATCCTGAGAGAGTGAATCAGTAAAGTATTAGAGCTTACTCCCTCCGTTCGGCAAAACTTAACGTTTTACTATTCATGCACGTTTTTTAGGAGCTAAAAACTATACTCCATCCGTTCCAAAATAGATGGACTTTTACTTTTCGGCACGTTTTTTAAGGAGCGGAAAACTCTATAAAATATTATTTTTTTGATTAATTTTTTTATATAATTTGATACTTATTAGTAATAAGTATTACATTATATAAAAAAATTAATCAAAAAAATTATATTTTAAAGACATTTTCGCTCTTTAAAAAGCGTGTCGAAAATCAAAAGGCCATCTATTTTGGAACGGAGGGAGTATAAAATATCTAGTTTTTTAAATAATTTTTTTTAACAATTTCGTACTTAAACTTATTAAAAAAAATTTAAAAAAATGAATATTTTATATAGTTTTTATCATTCTAAAAAAATGTGTGTGAATAGTAAATGATAAGTTTTGCCGAACAGATGGAGTAATATTTAGGACATCAAAATAGAAGGTGATAACTTTTACATAATCAATGCATTTAAAGGTATTTGGAAATGCCCTTTGAAAGTTGAGAAATGATCATTTCTTTTCCCTTTTCCTGATAGACCTCTGTCAGTTTCAGACAGTATATATACATTCATCTTGTGTTTAGGAAAATTAATAGTGTAGCGGACAGACTGACCCTTCTAGGTCATTCTAAACCACTATCACCAACCCTAACACATATTTAGAATTTCAAGTTCTCATGCATCCAAAAGGATGCTTTAAGATGGACTACGAATCGTTTATAGTCCTTCCTAATCTTTCTTCGTTTTCCAAAAAAAAAACTTGCCGGTGGATTTATTTTCCTTTCTTTATTTTCAATTCTGATGTATAAATCTGTTTTTTAAGAAAACAAAAAATCAAAATGTCGATGGGCGAGCACATAATTGGACAATTCGAATTTGATATGATTTTTTTTATTAGGAAATAATTCGAGGGTCGGACATAACCGACGCCTGGAAAGGCTGACAAAGTCGGCAGATGGTGAACTGTCTAAACACACAACATACAAAGCAGAAAAAATGTGCAATACAAAATGTGGGAAATTTGATAGGATTGATGTTGAAACTAGGGTAATATGTTTTTTTTTTGGAATATTATGACTAATATAAATATTTATAAGATATTCAATATATATATAGGCAATATAGCATATAATAGATTTTGGTTGAATGCTCTATATATAAAATGATCGAGACAAATAAAGTTAGATAATTTATTTATTTATTTAGATATTATGTGTAACATCAAAAGTTATTTTATATATCTTTTTTTAAACTAGGGGATAGGGCTACCAATAACCCAATTTATACAAAAATTAAATAAAATGATTTTTCATAATTTTTTCCTCGTAAACATATACTAATCATTTTCGTCTTTCCGGCGGCGAGACATCGTGTCAGCTATGCTGTCCCATGCGCTCGCTATCCACTTCTCCATGTCGGGTCTCCTTCTTCTCGCTCTTGTGTCCGCTTGTGCGCTTAGGGTCTGGGGTCCTCCGGGTTTTTTGCGTAGTTATTTTGTTGTATTAGGTGTCTATATTCTGTTTCCTTGTTGTATTTTTGCTATGTTGTATGTTTAGACGGCTTGCCGTCTGCCGACTTTGTCGGCCTCTCGAGGTCCGGGCCTGTCCGGTCTCGAATTATTTCCTTATATATAAAAAAAAAATACTAATCATTTTCAATATAGATCTATAACCCAATTAATATAATTAAGTGCTACACTATGCACCTAGATAATATTCTGATTGAAGGAGGCATCCTAGTGGTTTTGAAAAAGCGATCCTTTTGGGACTGCGAATGTTCTTGGATAATTGAGCTTTTCCAATCAGATACGAAACTTGATCTATGTATGTTATCTAATGACTAATGTTGCTATTCATCATATTTTCAGAGGGTAACGCTAATGCAGATCGGGTCGCTCATCTCACTTACAGTAGCCCTGCCGACTGTAGTCTAGAGACGTACTGATTCAGAACTGCGTTTTCTTATCTGCAACAGCGCTCTAGGAAGAAAGACTTCTGGTTGGCCGCCCTAATTTTTATCTTGCTTTAAAAAAAAAGTGTTACACTTAACTAGATAAATGATTTTTCATAATTTTTTCCCTATTATAAGATTTTGGCTGATATAATGATGATAGACATGCATATTCGATCTTAAACACTAAGCATGCATATGTGCTCAAAAACATGTTTTCACAAGCGTAGTTATCCACCAAAACAGAACAAAAAAACTGAAAACTGTAAAATGGAAAAAGCCCACCGACGACTTTGTCAAACTCAATTTTGAAGGTGCTATGGTTAGTTCGGGCATTGCTGCCTCTGGATTTGTTATTCGTGATAGGCAAGGGTCAGTTCTCTCTTGTGGTGCCTGAGGCCACGGTAGGTTGTCCGCGGTGCAAGCAGAGTGTCTCGGTCTTTTGTTTGGACTCCAGGAAGCTACGAAGAGGGGATTTTCTCGGCTCGAGGTGGAGGGCGACTGCTTGACGCTGATCAATGTCGAGAAGGGGATCTGGCGGTGTCCTTGGAAGATTGAGATGATGGTAACTATCGAATGCCCTCAGCTTCTGTCGCGCTTTCGAGAGGGTCTCCTTTTCGCACACCTTTCGCGAGGGGAACTGGATTGCAGATAGACTGGCGCATATCGGTCTCTTTTCGTCATTCATCGCGGAGCGCGTTCCTGCTGAGATTGCTGACATCGTCCGTTTGAACGCTTTTGGACAATGGGTTAACCGCGGTTGACCATCTCCAAATCCCCGCCTTGTATAAAAAAGAAATGTTTTTACAAGCGTAGTGCATGTACGTACGTTTTAATGTGTTGTTATTACCTCGTCGAACCAAACACTAGGAATGGAATCGCCAAAAGAAAAGAGATTCAAAGGGTCAAACAAGATATTCAAGTGGGCCCCATAATGAACGTTTTAAGAAGTTTCGGAAGCCGCCCAATCCAACCAAATCACTTACTGGGTATGCCACCGGCTCTACCGTACCCCCCCCCCCCCCCCCCCCCCCAATTTATGATTTGATTCCCCCCGGAATCGGAGATGATACAATCGACACAGAGTACGTACTTGATTGGCTTTACGTTTCATGTTACTACTTACTCGTGTGAATCCTATTTTGCAACAACTTTGTAGAGGAGTAGCGAGGAGCTTGTCTCCACAGGGATCAATTAGGATAATCTCGTTCTATCGCTTATCGGAGTTCTTAGGTGAGAAAATGATATATCGAGGATATATCAAATTACTGGAGTCACGTGCACAGATACACACGTTAATAGCATACTCACTCCAATTCAAAAAAATTATCGTTTGACTTTTTAACACGTATTTTAAGGAGCTAAAAATTATATAAAATATCAAATTTTTTAAAATTATTTTTTTACAACTTAATATTTATTGGTAATAAGTATTAGATTATATATAAAAAAAAGTTAATATATTATATAGTTTTTAGCTCATTAAAATACGTGTTAAAAAGTCAAACGACATCCTTTTTGGATCGGAGGTAGTAATATTCAAGTACGGTGAGATTCCATCTTATAAAAAAAATGGCAATATGAGGAGTAGTCCACCGATTTATATACAAGCAAGCTAGCTAGGTTAATTTGTTTAGTTCATATATACTTTCGACATGGGACACTTGTCATTTCACCTCTTAATGATTTTTAGCCAAAATTATTATATTTATACACTATACAAAAAAAATTGCATAAGTAGTGACACTTTATGCTTTAAAATTTCTAAATAAACTTGAGAAAATAATTTTTACATTGCAAAATGTACTAAATATCATTGATATATTGTGAAATATTGGTGATCAATGTCGCTAAATATTGTTGTTGACCATTTTTTATGAGTTGACCGATAAATTTTAACTGATATTCTCTTATTGTATCGGATTACAAATTGTGGAAATATGTGAAATATGGCATCCATCCCACATTGATTAAACGATGAATTCAAGTCTTGCATATACTGTATATAAGTCGGTGGGACCTCACCTAACACCAATTGGTTTTAGGATGGAACTCAACTCGGCTTGGTTGGAACATGTGCGCTTATTGTTGATATATTCGATATTTAGAACAATGCTATTACCTTGAGAGTTGTTGGAATTAATCCCACCAGGCACGGATGCAGGGACGGACTGGAGTAGTGGAGTCCGCTCTAGTCCGCCTGGTTTTTTTATAAAATAAAAAATAAGAAAAAAAAGAAGAAAAAATTATGTATTTGTTTATTAGAATAAAAGTTTTTTTTTAATGAAAATATGTGTATATGTAAAATTTAGTCTACCACCTAGACCACCAAAATTTTAATTTATACTCCCTCCGTATCGCAATACTTGTTGTTTTAGCTTTATGCACGCTTATTAACCAAATTTATATTTACTTTTATAGGTTAAACTACTTAAAAGTAACAATTATTACCTATAAAAATAACAATCATTACCTATAAAGATAATAATTATAGCTAAAACAACAAGTTTTTTTATACAACTTTACTACTCTAAAACTACAAGTATTTCGATTCGGAGGGAGTAGTAGTTTTTTAATTAAAAAACTAATCCTTGACAACCATTATTATACTATTTACTTTAATGATAATTCCTTAGTGACTTTAATTAATTAGCTTAAATTCGAAGCTAGTGCAATTCAACTTCTTGAACCATATCTGTGATTTGATTATTGTCTCAGTCAAAATTAATTGTAGTTCACGTTCTCGTACTTGGTCAACCAGTCAAGATAGTTTTAGACTCTTTTTTTTGGTAGGAAGATAGTTTTAGACTTTTAAGAAAAAATTTCGTCACAATACAAACCACAAATTTCATTTCCATTTTATCGAATAAAATGCATGCATTCCTTTTTACAATTTACGGAGTATTAATAATTGTCCGAGGGTGATTAGGAAAATTTTGTGTAAGAAATGAGATACTAGAGCGTGTAATTTATCGATTACCATAACAAATTGATAGTCTATTCATATTTTTTTTATCCGTTTTTCAATTCTATAAGAAACCCAATTGAAAAATATTTCTCCTAAATACACTTACTTTAACCATTTTTAAATTAGATTACGGGTTCATCTGTTTTTTTTTAGGATTTTCTTTCCTAATATTATATATATTTTTTCCGATTTAAAATGCAAGATTTTCACGTATTTACTCTATGTAAAATATCATTTTTTAAAAATAAATCCTATTTATTATTTATAAATATTAAGTTTTAGAATAACAAAATTTTAATATTTTATACAATTTTTAACTTGTTTGATTTAAGTTAAAAATTCAGATACCTTGGAGACTAATTAGATTGGGGGCTACCTTGGAGACTAATTAGATTGGGGGCTACGTAATACCTTGGAGACTAATTAGATTAAGGCTTAAATGTGGAGAGCAAGGAATGAAGTAGATGACATAAGCAATGGCGATTGTTAGAAGTAGTCAATAACCCCACCCCCACTTTATTCATATGATACTAATTATCCATATTTAATCCATAATCATCTTTTCTTTTTATTATTAAAATCATCAATCAAAGTAAAGTAAATTCAATGGCTAATACGACCATCTACTTCCAACCAAATCCACGTAGAAAATAGATAACCAAGTTCTGATTAACTCTATTAAGCGACTGCAACAACAAAGATGGGAAGTTATGCGACAAGTTGAAGACATTATGAAGCTTCTATCAGAATCCACGTAGAAAGTAGGATCATACCAGTATACCACACCAATGTACTTTTCAGTTTTCACACAATTAATTGACTCCCCTAAACCTTCGAATCAGGTGGTAGACTGGCTAGCAAAGATCAGGCCGATCACTTCTGTTTTCTTTTCAAATTCAGCTAATTGCCCTTATGAGCTAATATTACTGTGTAAGAATGATGTTTCGTAATGGTTATTTTGGTGTTGCTAAAAAAAAAAATCAACTCCCCTAAAATACAAAATTAAATCAACTTTTCTTTTATATAAAAAAAAACATTTTCCTAAATGTTGCAGATTAAAATCATGGAGGCTCTCCCCAAATTTCCATGAAACTACAAAGAAGATGTAAAAAATGCATTAAACAAAAGAAACATGTAGCCTATATATAATACATTTGAAAATCTTCTATAATTTCACATTATCATTCATTTTATTTTGTTAGTCCCAATTTATTTTACGTATGCTCAAATGCATATTAATTCAAGTCCTGTTATTGGGACGGGAAAATTATCGTCAAACGCAATGTACGTTGTGTTCTGTCAACTTGAGAAGTCGGTGTCAACACCACATACTCATACCCTGAGCACAACACACCATCACGAGTACCGATGACATCTCATCGTTGCCGATGCGAGAAGTCGGTGTCGACAGAACTTCACCTGAGCATAACGCCGTGTGGATAGCAAGGCTGATTAATTCTGAGTGAATGTCTATATTAGTTTATAGGTTTTCATTAAAATTCAACCCACCCCTAGGATTTTTAAACTCCAATTTCTAGGGTTTGAATGAAGTTCGAAAATTTGATGATGGGAAGGGGCAAGCGATCCAAGTGTAAATAGCACGGAAATGGTACCCAAGTTTACCGACCAACCTCTTCTACACTTATAGTCCACACCACGTGCCCCTCCCTCTCTCTCTCTCTCACTGTAAACCCTTGAATTCCGAATGAATTGAAAAGGGGGTCTACTAATCGTGTATATATATAAGCAAGTAGCACCCACCCTTCACCCTCATTCTCCCTAAAATCTCTCATTCTTTCATTACATCTTCTCTCTCTTTTTCCCCTTCCTCTCATTTTTCATTTCCTGAAGAACACCCAAACCGACACTCTATCAACAGCCGATTTAGGGCTCCAAAGGTAACAAAGACCCTTCCTTGGTTTCCGCCTTTTTTCGTTACTGTCTTTTCAATTTCCAGGAATTTGCATTTTTTCTGATGTGGGTATTGATTGACTGGTTTCATAGATTCATATTCTGTCATTGTTGTTGGTGTGCTTGCTTTGTTCCTGTTGTTGAATGCTTCATGTTGGTTTGAAAGTAGATCTCTTTGCCTCCTACCATAGGGAACTGGATCTGCATTTGTATCTTTTGATGCCTGTTAGGGGGGTTTATGTGCATTTTCTGCAAGGTTGATGCTTGTATGATTTGGCAATTGGACTGATTTGAACTAAAGATTGAATCTTTATTTTATCTGTCTGATGTATATTCAATGGAATAAGGCACATTTGGCTGGCTGTTGAATTGAAGCACTGATGGTTGCAAATTGACCTTTGAATTTCAGGATTGAATACTGTTGAACAGATTAAAAAAGGAATATATTTTCGTCTCGCCGTCGAATGGGAATTTCCCTTTCATGCCCACTTGCTGATTACAATGATGTGGAGGCTGGTCTTGAATCCATCATTGTGAAATCCATCAGCCTGGGAGATGACCAAGTTAAGACTGCCCAGAGATCCATCAGCTTCAACGGCCGAGATTCAGACCCGAAGATTGTGAAGTCCTTGGGCTCTGGAAAGATGGTGGTTGAAGGTTCTGTTAGCTTCAAGAAAGGGGAGAAGGAAACCATGGTCTCAATCACTGCTCCTTCCATGAGCATAAAGGAGGATATACTCAGTAGATCGTTTAGCGAAAAGAGTTTGGAGATTGATGTTCAGTCACCTAGATCAGATGTTTCTCAAACATCTTCTGTGGATCTGGGTAATCCCAAGCACAATGCCGCTGTGAAGTTGCAGAAAGTGTATAAAAGCTTTCGAACTCGACGAAAGCTTGCAGATTGTGCTGTTCTTGTTGAGCAGAGCTGGTATGTTAACAAGGAAAATGTGAAGTTGAATTACTATATTTTGTTTTCATCATTAGGATTGTTTTTGATTGTTTGTTTGTGAACTACTGATGGCAGGTGGAAGCTATTAGATTTCGCTGAACTCAAGCACAGTTCGATATCATTCTTTGACATTGAACATCACGAAACTGCTATTTCTCGCTGGTCTAGGGCGAAAACAAGAGCAGCTAAGGTACATACCTCTTGAATCCATGCTGCTCTATTGCATATTATCTTTGGATTAGTGTGTTTTTGTCATCTCAACTCTTTGTTGACGAGTTTTTCTAACATGATGCAGGTGGGAAAGGGTTTGTCGAAGAACGAAAAAGCTCAGAAACTGGCTTTGCAGCACTGGTTAGAGGCGGTAAGTGCACTTCTGATATCAATGTTGTTTTTCCTTATTCTCCAAATCTTCAATTTTGGGCTTATACTGATGTATATCTCTTCATCTTCAATCAGATTGATCCACGACATCGTTATGGACACAATCTACATTTCTATTATGCCAAGTGGCTCGAGTCTCAGAGCCGGGAGCCCTTCTTTTACTGGTAATTACTGAACCACCATAACTACTTTGAAGGAATATATATAAGTAACTTGAATCATTCGCTTTCAAAATCCAAATTTGGATTCCTATTTATCTATGATGATCATGATATGCAGGCTTGATATAGGAGAAGGTAAAGAGGTGAACCTAGAGAAGTGCCCAAGATCAAAGCTTCAGCAGCAGTGCATCAAGTATCTTGGTCCGGTGAGCCTTCTTTCTGATGCTTCATACCCTGTCATCTCCATTTGGACTTGGATTGACGCTTAACATGTATATGTGCATATGCCTGTAACAGATTGAGAGGCTGGCTTATGAAGTGGGTGTTGAGAATGGAAAGCTTTTCTACAAGCAAAGTGGCGAGGTTCTTGATACTACATCGGAACCCCATGCCAAGTGGATCTTTGTGCTTAGTACATCGAAGACACTCTATGTTGGCAAAAAGTGTAAAGGAACATTTCAGCATTCTAGCTTCTTGGCTGGAGGTGCCACGTCTGCAGCTGGGAGATTAGTAGTTGAAAATGGCGACTTGAAGGTGCGAAGACTAAAACTTTAAACATAAGTCTATACTAAAGTTTTGCAAACCTGTCACAAGCCTTATTAGTGCTGTATTGATAATAGAGATTTTATGCTGATCTTAAACAGGTAGTGTGGCCTCACAGCGGACATTATAGACCAACACCGGAAAATTTTCAAGATTTCATCTCATTTCTTAGGGAAAACAACGTGGATCTCTCAGATGTTAAGGTAAGAAAGAATTTCCTATATAACCTTATTTCCTGTCATTAGATTTTCTGAGTTCTTAGTTGCTTAAAGTTCTTCGTTTGGGTTAATACAGATGGATCCCATAGACGATGAGGAACAGCTTATAGGCAAGCAAAGGTCTAGCAATCACTTGAGAAGCAACTCATCTGAAGAAGATTTGATTCAGCAGATTCAATCTGGGAAAGAAATGCCGAACACTGAGGTGCAAAAGGCAACAGTACCTCAACAGAAGGCCAGTCCCAGGCCAAGTAGAAGCATCCTAAGCGCACAGCTTTCAAGGCTCCTGATACCGAAAAGTGATGACTTGGTTAGGAGAATGCAACATGAAAATACTTCATCCAGACTTAATCCACTCATTCAGCAAGTGAAGACTCCATGTAGAACAACAAAGGAAGCAAGATCAGATTTGGGCTCTAAAAATGCTGAAGCACAACAGCTTTCTGACGACGAAGATCAAGAAAGCAATGATGAAGTAGTTCCAGAGGAATCAATCCTGAAGAGGATTAATTCCCACAAGGAAACCAAGTCTTATCAGTTGGGCAAGCAGCTTTCGTGCAAATGGACATCAGGGGCAGGACCACGAATCAGCTGTGTGAGGGATTATCCCTCTGAGCTCCAATTCCGCGCGCTGGAACAAGTAAATTTGTCCCCGAGAAGCTGTGGTCAATTGAAATGTGCATACACTCCACGCCCTGGGTTTAAGCTGAGCCCAAAGGTGACAACGCCGGACAGAATGTTACAGGAAACAAGTGCTGTACCTTACAGAACCAAGTCTTCTTCTCCGCTGTGTGAAATGACTGAAGTTGCATAGTAGTTTCATCCAGCTAATTCATCATGACTCGTCACAAAATTTTGTTTATTTTTTCATTCTTTCAAATGTAAACATATACAAGGTGATATAGGCCAGAGAAGTTTATTTTTGCTAAGTGATTTAGAGGGATAAAGGGGAAAACATAGGAGAAAAAAGGTGTAGGAATTTTATGCCATAGTATATATTTATACCTCTATTCAGGTTGTTCATCTTGTACAATATGGGATACAATTTTGTGTAATTTTCACCCACACAATGAATACAGAAAAGGGTTTACCTCAGATAATTCAATGGTTTGTAATTTATATGAATCTTTTCTGATTTGCTGCATCAGGTATGAATTCAGGAAATGATCCTCATGTTTTTTTTTCCCCTTTCCCTGCAGCACTTGAACAACTTGGAGATCTTTTGATCTGAATGTGGCTGGTGCATAAGCTAAGCTAGGAAGTTGTTCGACGCATTAGCTCCTAGCTAGCTACCGATACACACACTGTCCCGGCTAATTTCAGCTGTCAATGCTCCATGAAAATGCATTACTATGAAGCTTCCTGGAAGTAGAAAAGCAACCGTGATCAAATAATTGAAACTTTTCTGTTTTATTACATATATCATAGTTCAGACCTGGCATTTGATGTATATAATATCCAGGACTTGCCCTACTCTCCTTGCTGTTGAGAATTGAAAATTGAGATGATTGTGTTTCTTGTGAGCTTCAATTATATATCACTCGTGAATAATTATTTATGGCATGCCGATTGCCAGGACCAACTTGCCCCCTTTTTTGCTCCTCATGTTTGTTTTCTTGGTTGGCCAACTTAATGCCTCATGTGGAAAACCAAGTGCAGATTAAGTTGTGCCTCCGCTCACAAAAGCAATAAGGCGAAAAATCCAATGGTTCGTCTTCGTCCTTGCAATGTTGAGTTAGCCAAATTAGCACGCATCCCTGACTTCTTCAAACTCAAAAAGCTTATAGAGCAATACTGTAAGATATTAAGGTTGTCTTGAATCTTGATCCCTTCAAAGATATATTTTTTATATATAATTGCTCAAATCGGTAGCATATGTTCCTCGGATGTACAATTATAAGTACTTGAACAAGTACAGACACAAACTTGAAATCAGTACTTGAGAAAGAATACTATCACTAAACAGGACTTTGAAAATAATTTGATAGTGTCAGTTCATGAATCAAGATGCAAACTTGCAATCAATCATATGCTGTGTGCCCCTCAAATGAAACAAAATGCTGATTTTTTTATAATTCAATCAGCAGAGAAATAAATAGACATTCATGAACTGAAATTAAAAATTCAATTAGGAAGCAGATGATGCATGCAGATTCTACAAGGCATGTATGAATAAAATGACAGCTTAGTAGAGCTGACACTTGTTTTATGTATGTCTGGAATCAAACCAACCTTATCATCAACATGATCGCAAAAGCGATCCTTCAACTAATCACAAGCTAATTGAGGGCATGAAACCTGATCTCTCATCACTTATAATAATTTGGAAACAATTTGTGAAGTCAGAGATTCATACAATTGGAGACTAGTTAGTACACCTAACTCATAACTAATTGAGTGTATGACATTATAACAAGCAACCAGACTTGTCTATCCTGCTCCCCCGCCACATCTCGCGTCTCTATCGATTACTAATTCCAATTAAAAATATTCATGATTGAAGTAGCTAGAGTACAAATCCAATCTCCATCACATTAAACCTATCACTTATATAGCTTTTGCTGCAAAAACATACTTTCATACATGATTATGAATTTATGATAAGCTGCTGCTACTGCTACTTCCCTTCAAATGGGATCAATGGACCAATAAAGAATTATTGGGCTGGGCCTTGAAAATGGGCCATTCAAATTGGCCCATGGGCCCATAATCCAACATGTTAAATTTCTTATTCTGATATACTGCTACTTCCAAACTACTGTATTCATTAGTCAGCAAAAATATTTGGGATGACAAATTGACAACATCCTCCAAAAAGTTGAATGATTTTTGCCTTTCTGGAGAGCTAGCTGATAAAAAATGTGGGGGACCTTTGGTAATAAAATCTCCACATGGGGGTCCTTATCACACAAATTGGAATCTCATATACTCCATTGCTCACAAGGTCAAATCTTATTGGACAATGATGATACTCCCATACCATTTTCCATTCAACAATTATGCATCATTTTTTACCTTTTCATTATAGGTCCACTGTATTTTTTCTTCATCTTAGGTTTAGTGAATGTAAGGTCCTTGCAATGTTGAGTTAACCAATCACAAGTTGGTGTAGTGGTTATGGGGCTACATCCCATGCCTCGAGATTCGAAGTTCGAATCCTCGTGGAAACATGGAGACACTTGTGAGTGGGAGGGTCAACCCCTTAATTGGGCCTACAGTAACCCGATCCAGATGTAGAGTGGGCAAAGGAAAGAAAGAGAAAGTTTTGAAGGGAAAATGACAAGCATGAAAGCCCCTTCTTGAAACCGGGTTGGAGAGACAACTCTTTGAAAAGAAGAGAGTGACTATTGACTACACTGAGTGTGTGCATCATGAGTGGGGTTTTGAATGAATTCTGGATTAAAAATAAAAGGGGGAACCACTCGTTTGCCTCAAAAGCAGAAGAAATTTGTTTGTTTGCTGGGTGCCCAAAAAACTGAAATCTGGTTCCTTCAAGATTCAAAATCCATCCTCACTCAGACCACAAAGGCAAAAAAAAGCCCTTATTTTATGCCTCAAAAGAACATCTTTTTTATCTGCAATCTCCGTTTCTTTGCCCACTTCTTTTTACCTGCAACAGCTTCAAAGCTTTTCACCTTCATCACAATCAGGAAGAACACTCAATTTGCCTGATTGCTGAAAAATGCGTGTTGATTGGCCCAATCGACCGGAGTATGCAAGAACCTTCCAGCACTTGAAAGGTAAGAGCTGCAAAGTTCGGTTCTTTAGGAGCTATGGCTATGAGATACTACTATTGCAACTGTATCTTTTGCTTGCATTTGCCTTTTCTGGGTCTTGTGAGGTGTTGAAGTCAGTTACAGTTCCACTAGGGTTTGAAATCTCGGCCCTTGATAAAAGCACCGCTTGGGTGTCTCAGAATGGGGTTTTTGCATTTGGGTTCTTGGATACTGAAGGAGGGTTTGCTGTTGGAATTAGGTACAATTTAGGGTCTAATGCTGCAAATGTGCCTGTTTGGACTGTTGGTGGGGGAATTAGGGTTTCTCAGAACTCCACATTTGGGCTTTCTCCTGATGGGAGGCTTGTGTTGTTTGATAGCCCTAATAGGTTGGTCATTTGGAGCAGCAATACTTCTGGTTTGGGTGTCCAAGGGGCTACCCTTTTGGATGATGGCAACTTGGTTCTTGTTGGTTTGAGGGATGAGGTGATTTGGCAGAGCTTCAATAGCCCTACAAGCACTCTACTTCCTGGCCAAAGCTTCCACTACCCTCAATCCCTTAGAGCCCCTTCGACGAGGTCAATTTCGAGCTACTACAGCTTTGTGACTCGTCGGTCTGGTGAGCTTGCTTTAGTGTGGGAAGCCAATGTGACTTACTGGAGGAGTCAATTTAGCTCCTCTGTTAGAATAAAGGAAGCAAGATTTGATTTCAGTGGTGTTTTTGGTCTTTATGATGCTACTAATGCAAGTGTTTGGTCTATTTCAAGCAAGGATTTTAAGGATCCTTCTATCGCCCTGAGGCGCCTTCGTCTTGACCCAGACGGAAATTTGAGGATATATTCTTGGGATGATGCACTCCATGTGTGGAAGATTAGTTGGCAAGCAGTCGAAAACCAATGTGATGTGTTTGGTTTCTGTGGACTGTATAGCTTGTGTGGTCTTAACTCGACGGGAGCTGTTTGTAGTTGTCTGTATGAGAGTTCACTTGGTCAGAACTCTGGGGTTTCGGGGACAGACTCGGGTACTCTTGGGTGCAACAAGTTGGTGGATTTGGCAAACTGTAAAATGCCGTCTAGCATGATGGTTATGAAGCACACGCTCCTTTACGGGATATATCCTCCTCATGACATGGATATCATGCTGAATGAGGATGCTTGCAAAATGTACTGTGCCAATGACACTTCTTGTGTAGCTGCAACTTCAAAAAATGATGGGTCAGGCCTTTGCACGATCAAAAGGACGAGCTTCATGAGTGGCTATACGAATCCCTCTGTTGTTTCCGTGTCATACATGAAAGTGTGCTTGGTCCCTCAAGCAGTGTCAGCTCGGAAGGCTAAGCCAGCCGGCAATTCAGATTCAGCAGCTGCTGTTTTGGTTAACCATGCCCACAGTAATGGACTCATTAGAGCTCTTGCCTTGGTTGGCTTGGTCACTGCCATTGGCTCTCTCCTTGTGCAGATGTTCGTTTTTATATTCGTCTATGGCCAGCGAAAAGTCAAGGATCTAAGAGAGATTCCATTCAAGGAAGGTACTGACAGTGAGATGGAAAGGAATTTTAGTGTGCTTACCCAGTTATCCTATGAGGAGATAAAGGAGCTTACTTCCAACTTTACAACTGAACTTGGCCCATCTATTTTCAAAGGCACGCTGCCTAAAGGAAGTCCAATCATTGCCAAAGTGTTATATGACGTCGCTGTGACCGACAAGAGTTTCAGGGTAGCGGTTTCTGTGTTGGGTGGAATACACCATCGCAACGTTGCAGCTCTCAAGGGCTTCTGCTTTGACCAGAAGCACAAGATACTACTCTACGAGTACATTCCGAATGGATCCCTGAACAAGTGGCTGTTGGATGAGGAAGAGAATCGGAAAGAGGGGCATTGGCAGAAAAGGCTTGACATTGCGCTTGGCATAGCGAAGGGTCTTGCTTATCTGCACACCGAGTGCCAAAACTGCATTGCTCATGGCAGCCTGAAGCTCGAAAACGTGATGCTTGATGAGATGTTGGTTCCTAAGTTAATGGATTTTGGGCTTCAGAGCTTGCTCAGGGAGGAGGCGTCCTCTTCGACAGCTGAGTCGCCATCTGACAGAGACATCTACAGGTTTGGTCAGATGCTGCTGCAGATAATGACATGCGAAAGAGAGTACTCAGGAGAGGACATAGGCGCATTGGTGGAGGCGGTAATAGAAAGACAGCAACTCAAAAGCGATGAAGACGAGGAAAGAGTTGAAAGAGTGGTTAAGATAGCAATGTGGTGTTTGCAGAATCAGCCATTTTTAAGGCCATCAATAGGTGAAGTAGTGAAGGTGTTAGAAGGTACACTCTCTGTAGATAGGCCTCCTTCGAATTTCGGCTTTAGGCAAGGAGAGAACCAGGGAAACAATGATGACTGTGTATCTGAAGTTGAAGTGGTTTAGTTGGTGAGATGACAGATTTTGGTGAGATCTCATCTTTTAACTGAATTTTAGAGTCCTCATAGTACTGCATACCTGAGTTTGAGTATGTGCTAGATTCTTGATCCTGTAAAGGAATATATCCTATGGCGTTTAAAGATGAAAGAATGAATGAATCTTTATCATCTGAAATTGCCTCAACAAATGAAGGATTAAGAATTTATAAGCACTGCTAGTTGCTACTATTGAGTAATGTCATGTAAAGTCATATGGGTAAACTACATAAAAACAACAACAACATCCCAGTATATCCCGCGATAACGCATGGTCTGGGGGGTCAGGATGTACGCACTCTTCCTATGAACTAGTCAAGAGAGTATTTCCGACAGACCCAAAACATTACAGCATAATCAACACAAGGAAACAAGCCACATAATAGAGCCTAAGATACTAAGGCATAATCAATACTTAGGATACTGAAAGTAGGACAGTAAAGAATCTAAAAAAATGGCACAAAAAAAAAATCTTAATTCAACCAATTTTGCAGAAAACTACTCCATGAAAAAGTTGTATTTAACCACTAACTATACATTTTGCTAACAATTTGTGGATGAATGTACATGAAATATTCAAAGCAATAGGCATTTTGGACATCATCAAAAAGTAGGGTATAAATACTAAGATAAATAGATAATCACCCAAAAAACATGAACCAATGGAAAACTAATGAAGTATCAGTAAACTATAACTAGATAATTCAAGTGATAAGATGCGATTTTGTTTAAAAGGGTGATTTTCCCCAAAAGGCCTAAATTATGGATAGTTTATGTAAATTATCCAACCATTTGAATAATATAATAATAACCAATAAAATCAAAGTAATTAATCGCCACAAATAGAAAAGTCTCGCGATTGGCCAATTAGAGCTTGCCACGTGTCACGTTTAACGAGGCGCTCTGATCTGAACTAAGCAGAAGAAACAGGAAGAAGAAGAAGATAGCCACACTCATCTCCGATCTTGTTCCATGGCTTCCATTAACCTCTCAACCGTACCCTTAACACCGGCAAGATCAAAACTTTCTGATTTCCATGGCTTCCGGTTCAATCCCCAAACCAAACTCATCTCCCCCGTTCTTCCTCTCAACCCCAGAAAAAACCCCGCCTTCAAACTCCGCACAGCTTCATCCCCAACCATTTCAATCGACCCATTTGAGTCCGAATCTGAGCCCCAAACCCTAGCCTCAGATGAGAAATTCGACTGGTTCTCGCACTGGTACCCGATTGCGCCCGTCTGCGATCTCGATAAGAGGGTTCCCCATGCCAAGAGAGTTATGGGCATTGATGTGGTGGTTTGGTGGGACAGAAATGAATCTTCTTGGAAGGTCTTTGATGACCGCTGCCCTCACAGGATGGCTCCTTTGTCTGAAGGGAGGATTGATCAATGGGGTCGCTTGCAATGTGTTTACCATGGTTGGTGTTTTAATGGCTCTGGAGATTGCAAGTTTATTCCTCAGCTACCTCCTGATGGCCCTCCGGTAAGAAGGCGACTTGCGAAAACCGATCATTTTGAAGCTCAGTTTGCAAAATTAGGCAATTAGTTAACCCAATTCACAATCTATTTGCAAAATTAACACTTAGTTAAAGGTGATAATGCACTTGGCAGGGTTCTTTTTGCAAATGCACCACTTTAAATGGGTTAGATTTCTCAATGAGCAATGACAATGCACTAAAACACTACGGAGTACTTTATTGTTTTTGCAAATGCTATGCCAACTGATTTGTTGTCCTCACTTGTATCAAGAAGAAAGAACCTTTTATAGTTATTGTCTTGGATCACACTAATATGTTATGTTAGCCTTTTGTACGATTATGTGATCAAGAAAGCAGGAAGAAGTTGTGATTTGGGTCCAATGTTATTTAATAATACAGGTTCATACTTCCAAGAAGGCTTGTGTTGCTGCTTATCCTTGCACTCTTCAGAATGGGATTGTTTGGTTTTGGCCGAATAGTAATCCGCTTTACAAGGACATTCTTACCGAGAAAACTCCTCCTTATATTCCCGAACTTGATGACCCTTCATTTACTCATACAATGGGGACTAGAGAAATCCCTTACGGGTATGTTTGCTAATTTCCGGTTCTTCAGTGATCCGCGGTGCATTTCTTACTGCTGTGTTTGTTAGCTGTTGCAGTTTGTGTATGACAGTGAGTAATTTTAGGGAATTTGTATTTCAGGTATGAGGTTTTGATTGAGAATCTCATGGACCCATCTCATGTTCCTTATGCTCATTATAAGATAATGAACATGCCTAGTAGCAAAGACAGATAAGAGCTCCTATCTATGTCATGTATGTATGCTGTTTTATTGAATGTTTTTTGTAGCTTGAATGACTTACACTTGAGTTTTTAATCTGCACTCCGAAGGCGGATAGAGAAGGAGGAAAGCCCATGGACATAAATGTACAAACTATGGACATAAACGGGTTCTTTGCCAAGCAAGAGCGTGGCTTGAACAAGTTTATTGCACCCTGTTTGTTTTATGCTTTTCCTAGTGCTTTAGGAAATCAAACCAATGAATCATCATCCATAGCCGAGGTTGAACAGGTGATTACTTGTTTTATTCTTTTCCCATGTTTATTGAATGATATGGAGGACAAGGGAATGCAGATGGGGCTAGGGGCAATGTTTGAGCATGTTACTCTTAATTGTTATGTATGCCTAAGGGAACTTCGTATCATGAACTTTAATCTGAACAGGTGCCACTTCTCGGTTATGGATTTGATTTTTTGTTTTGTTTGGCAGGGTCAGAAGCCTTCAAAGCCTGCATTTCAGAAGAAGTTTATTCTGATTTTCATATGTATACCGGTTAGTCCAGGACACAGCCGGTTAATATGGACTTTTCCGAGGAATGTTGCAGTTTGGGTTGATAAGATTGTCCCCAGGTGGATCTTTCATGTAGGGCAAAACCTGATCCTGGATTCTGACTTATATCTCTTGCATGTACAGGTAATTTCCATCTTGTCTGTAAACAGATTTCAACTATTTGAATTTAGATAATGCTCAGCACTTTGTGTGCTCTAGTTTTAATTACCTATTCCATTTTTCTTATGTCTAGGAGCACAAGATAATGGAGGCTGGCCCCTCCAACTGGCAAAAAGCTTGTTTCGTTCCAGCAAAATCAGATGCCCTGGTGGTTGCTTTCAGGAAGTGGTTGAAGAAATACTCTGGTGGTCAAGTAGACTGGGGTAGCAAGTTTGATGGCTCCCTCCCGCCTACTCCTCCCCGTGAACAATTGATGGATAGGTAAGTGATTAAGCAATACAAACTGGCTGCACTTGTTTTCAGATATTTTGTAAATGATTAGCTTAGAAAGGCTGGATTTTGACACGGTGAATTTGTTGTCGGATGTGTGCTCATCAGGTACTGGTCTCATGTGAAGAACTGCAGCAGCTGCAGCGCGGCATACAAGGGACTCAACGTAGCTGAAGTGGTGCTTCAGGTATTATCTGTCGGGTTGATTGGGATTGCTGCTGTCACAGCACAAGCAGCAATGAAAGCAGCTGTGAGGATTTCACTGGTGTCGCTAGCAGTGATTTGCTTCGCTGCTTCGAAGTGGCTGTCACACTTCATATACAAAAACTTCCATTATCACGACTACAGCCACGCACTCGTCTAAGCAGTGCCCTTTGCTGATATACCTTCAATCTCAGCCTGTGAATATTTAGTTTATTAGTACAGGAGCTTTATGCATAATATTTGTAATTCCTTGAGTACATGTTTTGATCATGTCATATGTGATGGAAATCGGCTTGGATTGATACCGAAACCCTGTCAGTCTGAGAACTGGCATCCAATGGCCCTGTAATGTAATTCAAAGATTCGCTATCAATGTAACAATTGGATTTCTGTAGTTCAGTAATTGGAATGATTTCAACAGTAACTGAAATTAGTATCGATTGCTGTACTGGTGAGTTTTGACTCAAGAACAGCACTTTCTTCCAGAAAATAATAAAGAAGCCAGTCTGTAGACAAGGATTTGTGATTGCTGCGATGATTCGTGTATGTTTGGTATGCGGCACTTTCAGCTTACGAAAAAGACCCGAAAGAATAAAGGGAGGAGACTGCTCAGTGAAGCTAACCTTGCAAAATCTGGGATCCGAACATCTGGTATGATTTACAAGACAACTCAATTGGTATTATACTTATATATACAATTAAGAATTGTAACAAGAAGAAAGCACTGGTTGTGTTTGGCGTCATTTGTCACTGTGTTGAGATGCAACTACCAATGTGTATGACAAAATCATGCCGAAATTGAAGGAATGCTGCTTGTGGAGGAAGAGGAATGGCGTGACACAAATGACTTCACCAATGGATTCACCAACTGGGGCGCCTCGTCCTACATATGCACAAAGACAATCATTTAGATCTTCAGTTTATCAAAGAAAATGCCAAAGAGATGAGAGAATGGAGTCAAAAGCCAAAGCTCATCTTAGACTCAAAGAAATGTAGATATGGGCAATCTCAAGTTTTCATATGATAATGTATGTGGCCTATGGGAAAGAGAGATACCTGAGGACAGTGGCCAACGTCAGGGAGGACAACAAAATCCTCAACAGACTCGAAATCTCCATATGCTCTTCCCAGGTCTATTGGTTCCCATGGATCCTTATCACCCCAACCGATTAACACAGGGCACTGCATCATCAAAGATCATGCAAATTAAACTCTTTTCATGGGAAAAAGAACAACAGATTTGCTTCTCAGCGGATACATAGGGACTGGAATCTGGATCGCATTACAATCTCCCTTTACCTTTACTTGTGGAAGGAGGTCTTCGGGAAGAGGGCCTCCAGAATAACAAATGAATTCAAGAAACACGTCGACAGCACCAGGCTCAAGTCCTGGAAGAAGGATACTCTGAACCAGCTCGTCTGTGACCTGTGAAGTATCATGGTAACACTGCAACAACACAGCAAACAACAAACTATGTAAGCAACTGCAAGTAAGCTCAAACCACCAATACTGAAAATACAAAACAAATAAACAAACAGATTCAAAAGCGACATACTTGGCTTAGAATGTTCCTGACAGATTGGGGAGTTGCGACACTTTTGAAGAATAATTTACCTAAATCCGTATTCCTGCCACAACAAAACCAAATGGAGGCTATCTGAAATGCAAGAACTAGCAGCGAGCAATGGTTATCCAAAATTCTTTACCTCAACAAGCTTTGAAAAGCTTTTATAAGAGGTTTAGCAAATGGAGGTTGCTTCGTGATATGAAGCATCCTAAGAGAAATATTAAGAAGGAGAATGCCTTGGCAGATTTCCGGCTCCATCACGGCTGCCTGAAGACCAACAACACCTAAATGCCAATAGCGAACATGAAAATGAAATCCAACATTTACTTGCAAAGAAAGGTAGTAGGAGTTTGACATAATCCCTACAAAACTAGTCCTGAGTGTAAACATTGGAGTTAAGATTAAGAACCTCCAATTGAATTGCAAATGAAGAAGGCCTTATCATTGATCACATCCCGGCAGAAATCATTGAGCTGAGCACCCCATGTCTCAAATGTATAGAAGGAAGAGTCACCGAAATCGCGAGGATTGGGCTTGTCAGAGTAGCCATAGCCAAGGAGATCAATGGAGTAAACCCTGTGTGACCCTCCAAGGACTGATATGTTTTTCCTCCAATGGTCACTTCAATTTCAAATCAAAATGTAGATGAAAATTCCACTCTTATAAGAATAGATACATCCAATTGCTTATGGTTTTTGTTTGAATACCTAAATATATAAGATTGTGAATCCCTACCTAATGACTTAAGCTCAAGGGATCTTGAACTTAATGGATTATATTAAAATGTGCATTTGCCACTTGGTAATGCTAAAAAACAGTATCAAGAGATCAAAGACTGAGAACCTGTTGGCTCCAAAGCCATGAACAAGAACCAAGGCAGGGCCAGAGCTCCCACAGCACTGGTAACGGACACTGTAGCCCCTCCAATTCCACTTGCTTCACAAAATTAAACTTCAATTCTCAACAATTTATATCTATATAGCAAATGGGAAATCAAAATCATTGCAGAAAAACGATTAGACAGACCAGGTTTGAACAGGTGGGTAAAGAGTTGAAGTGGACCCAGAGCCGGCATCAATTGTGGTTTTAAGATCATCAGATTGTGATTTTACCACAAAAACATTTGGATTTACCTTCAAAGGAAGGGGAAATTGGGGGTTTTGGTGAAGGAAAAGGGAACTGATCAATGGTGTTCTGCAGGTGAATCTGCTTCTTCTACTGCAAACGGTGGTGAGGGAGGAAGTAGAAGTGGTGGCCGTACTCCCAATCCTCATTTCTGATCCTCTGATAAGCGCTATGAACGAACAGATATCAATGGCGGGTGAAATTGCAGGAGAGCCCCAAAACTCCCAAAGCAATATGCAAGAAACGTTTTTTCTCCTGGTGGTCATGGATGGAACATGGAAGAAGATCCTCCAGACGAATTTTGTTTCGTAATTGGGCCTATTGGTACTAGCCCAATAATATGAAGCCCATTAGGCCCAACTATTGATAATAGCCCAATAATTCTCATTTTTAAAAAAAAAAATTGTTTGTCTTTATTTTTTCCATAAAAATGTTTATTAAAATCAAAATTTTAATTTTTTTCTAATATATTTAAACAAAAAAAAATCGTATTTACTTGCAAAAAATTCTTAAATTCTTTTAGCCCCGCCAAAATAAATTATGGATCCACCACTGTACACAACAATCCATATAATACTTTAAAATAAAAACAAGGGAAAACAAATTAAAATACCCCAACCTTTGGGGGTATGGTAAAAATATATCCATAACTTTCAAATGTAATAAAAATATCCCGACCTTTGAGGGCAGTGGTAATATATTACCACGAGTTTTCTCATGGGTAAAAAATGTTGACAAGACAGCCTACGCATATTTTTTTAACGAGGCAGCCCGCGTGGAAGCTTTTTTACAAATTATATAGCACTAAATCTGGGTTTTCTTGAAAGGTTTCGTTAGGAAAAAAAATAAACCGACAACAAAATTAAACCCGAAAAACGAAATTGATTCAACAAAGCAACTAATCCGGTCAAAATCGCCTCAAATCAACACAACACGACTATTCCTAACACCAACCCGACAACAAAACTAAACCAACAACAACGAAGAGGGGAAAAAAAGTTACTCAGTCAAATCCGTGAACGAATTAAAGAGAAAGAATTGAAGATGTGAGAGATGCAGCTTAAGATAAGCAACTACAAGGGAGGAAGACTGTCATTGAAGAGTAACCATGAGCTACCTGGAAGACCTAGAAGACAATTCAAGAATTAAGCGACCACAGAAGAAAATTGGAGGGAGGAAAAGACGTTGTGTATGAATCCGATCCAATTTTTTTTTTCCTAAGAAAATCGTTAAAAAAAACCCCTGTTAAAAAAAATCCACATAGGCTGCCTTATGTCATCATTTTTTACTCGTGAAAAAACTCATGGTAATATATTACCACTGCCCTCAAAGGTCGGGATATTTTTATTACATTTGAAAGTTGGGGATATATTTTTACCATACCCCCAAAGGTGGGGGTATTTTAATTAGTTTTCCCTAAAAACAAAACAAATTGTCGGATTGTCCCTTTTTTAGTATAAATGGAATGGTAGGTTTAAGGTTCAAGTGTATTGATAAAACAAATCAAACCAAACAAAGAGGGCGAGATTTAGTATAGATTTTAGAATTGAATGTTTATTAGATTATAAGTTATGACGGACTAAAATCTAGCAAATGTCACAACAATGTCCGAGTATCAATATCTATGGCCCATTTTCTAAACATTTATGTTGAAAAATACATTTTTTTATTCGATTTTTCATCGTATAAACATTCTGTATTCAATTAAAAAATTAGATCATGGTTTGGGTTTTGAATTTCATTTTTTTTTTTTTGGTAAATAAACCTGGAGAACAACCTCTCCAAGGCTAGAACGAGCGCTGGACTACACTTAACAAAGCCGGGGGTAGTCCTCCCCCTACGATCCTCATCGAGCAAGCTAGAAACACAATCGGGAGGCTCTTCGAGCATATGTAAACCTAACGGAAAAGCTTGGGCAAGCCCGGCAAGGGAGTCGGCGACACAATTCGCTTCCCTAAAGACATGTTTGAGTTGAAGTGTCCAACTCCTCTTGATAAAGCCTTGGCAACACTCGACCAGGCTAGACATCGGATGGCTCTCAACCACCCCATTTTGGATCAAGCTATGGGCCGTCAAGGAGTCAGTTTCGATAACCACCTTGCGAAAACCCAAATCCCACGCCATCTTAATACCTCCCACAATGCTCCATAGCTCAGCCACGAGCACCGGACAACAACCAATCTTCTGGATGAAACCACCTCGCCACTCGCCATCCATATTGCGAATGATACCGCCAGCAGCTCCTTCCCCGTTGTTATTAACCGAGCCATCGACGTTATTTCATTAAAGAAAGAAAGGTTGTTATGTCTAACAAACAAGTCCATTCCCTCCATATGCTGAACTAGACCGTTTGGTTGCCCCTCCACATTAACACACAAGAAGAAGAAATAAAGAGAGTTGAATTGAATTGATCTACCAGTCAACTCAGTAGATTCCAAGTGGACCCCAACCACACCCACCCAATTAGCCCTATCCACGTGGCACAACCTCTTACTTTATAATATTAAAAAGGTCTATTTATATATGTCAATGGTGCAACTCCTTTCAAACATTTCTCTCTCATTTCTCTGTATCTTCATGTACATCTCCTCTCCTCTTAATACCCACCAGCAAATGAAACCATCACCAAACGCATTGTTTATGCTTAAGCAATCAAGATCATCAAGACCCAAAATGGAGGATTCCCCAAGCCTTCAATCTAGTGAGGTGAGTAATTAAATTTTGTCCTATAGCTCTCCTTTTGTCTTTGTCGAGTTTCGAGTTAGTCGTACTTCGCCTTTTCCTCCCTAGGGCTTATATAGATGCATTTCGTTAAGCCGGAGCTCGGTATATATGCTTGTGTTTTTGCATAGAGATTGTTTCCATATGATATGGTGCTTGTTTGATGCAAAACTATGTTTTAATTTGTGTCTACCCTTGATTGAGAAGTTTGCATAAGTAGGTCAAATTGAATGAGAAGTTGTATAGTGATTAAAAAGGTTTGCAACTTTGTTAGTTTTATAGCTTATATATCCTTCAACAATTTTGATAGAATATCAATCTCATGCAAGAAAAAAAGATAGATTTTTTTTTTAAATTGAACAATTTATTGGTTTAAGATGAATATGTAATATGAAATATATAGGCAAAAAGGCAAATTTAAAAATAAAATAAAATTGATTTTTTTTTAATATAGAAAATGAGTTTATAGGATTCCTCTTAGACTTGCAGATTGCCTTCAAATGCAAAATATCCCATGTTGAATGTTTGATGAGACTCATGCGTCGTATACACATTGAATTTTTTGGTATTAATTTTATTTGACGAGTAAACAGACACTAGGTTATTCTATTTTTCTCTTTCTCAGTACACTAGGCTTATTTAGTACGTCGAATCATCTTTAATTTAAAAAAAATATATAGTTTTTATTAGGAATTGGAAACTATGGAATAGTGTATATCTATAAATGGAGAGAAGAGAAAATTGTTATATATAGTTTGGAATGGACCGTTAGTTATTCTTAAAAAGTTGTTGCTTAAGTGGAGGAGAACACAGATATTATTGGTTATATTATATAAATGATATGTACACACAAAGGAGTTGAGTATAATATAATATATATATATAAAAAAAAAAGTTAACTAACAAGTATCAAGGACAAACATTTATGAGTTTTATATTATAAATTTGAAATCGAACAGTCAAACCCTACGCAATTTGTAATATAAAACTGAAAGGTGAAGTCAACAAACTACCAATCACTGAGTCAGCAGCCAAACGGTTAACTGCGACTGGTAGTTGGTATTGGACCATTAATACGTCACGTGTCTGTGTGTGTGTTAATTGACGATTGTTGTGTCCCTCCTCTCTTTTATTTGTGGTAAATCAAACTAAATCAATTAGTTTGTGTATTTGACTCCCTCGTTTGACAATTCAACACGTATTTTAAGGAGTTAAAAACTATATATTATATTTACTTTTTTATAATTTAATACTATTACCAAAAAAATTTAAGTTGTAAAAAATTATTTTTAAAAAATTGATATTTTATATAGTTTTTAACTTATTTTAGTACGTGTTAAAAACTCAAACGACATGTATTTTGGATCGGACGGAGTATTACTTACCCTAAAATAGGAAGTTCTATCCTTAACTTTTTGGACTCTAATTTACACTTTGGTTCTTTCAATTATTAGAAGTTATTAGTTGCGACTTGCGACTGATCAAAAAAGAAAAGAAAAGAAGTTATTAGTTACGGTTTTTAATAAAATAAAAAATTAAATGAAAGTATAATACGGAGTAGTATATTACTATATTTATTATTGGTTTAAATGGAATTCAACTTCTATTTTTATTGGTTTAGGCCCACTATCGTTTAATTTGGGCCAAGGCCCAAACACATACTAAAAGGGAGTAGCCGTGCGGATGGGCTGTGAGTCTATGACGGTACTCCTACTCCTCCGTAGTCTGTGACAATATTATAAAATTATATTTTTTTTATTTAAATATAATACGGAGTAATGATTAAAATGTGTAGAAGTTATAAAATAAAAATTAATATAAATATAAATAATTTATTCTACAAAAAAAAATATAGATACAGATAAAATAACCCCTATTAAAGAATTAATTTCGAGTATAACTATGAAATAATTTTTATTAAATTTTTATCAATTAACTAACCAATTTGTCTATTGTCTAATGTCTGTCCTATGGGAAGAAAAAACCATGAAAGAAATAAGTGAACTCTAAAAAAATAAATTTAAAAACTGGATTTTCTAGAGTATAGGATAAGAGATCGAATTGGGAAATATTTTCCCTATTTAGATACACTCGGTTTAGTCATTTTTTAGTTAGATTATAGGGTTCACCCATTTTCTTTTAGGGTTTTCTTTCCCAATAAGTATTCTTATCATATGCCCTTGGGGCACACAATAAACTTAAGCCTAATGGTTATATTAGATTGAATTCAATGTTTTGAATTAAGCCCAATTGTTAGTAAATAGGTTAAGAATAAAAGAGAATGGAGGATTAAAAAAAAATTAATGGAAAAAAAGAGAAAAAGAGAGAAGGAGATTTAAAAAAATCAAGGAAAAAAAAACAATATTCCTAAAACTCCTCTAAGATTGACACGTAAGCAAAGTCTTCTAAATTAAGGTTATACTAGTATTTGGTACCCGCGCGTTTGCGCGTTTTGTTATTAAATTATATTTTATTTTGTTGATTTGTTTGAAATATTTTTTATTTAATTTTATGCGTTAAATATTTTAATAAAACGTTCAATCAATTGTAAAATAAATTAAAGTAAAATCATGTTAGATGAAATTGAATATACAACTAAGAGGTTAATTTTCACTTATGTGTCGCTTATTCGTGTAGTCTATATACCCTTTTAATCATATCAATTAATAATTTTATATCTTTTATCTAACTTATTTGACCAAATTTGTCTTAAATTATTAAAAATATATCAAACTCAAGAAGATGCTATATTTTATGTTATATATCATTTAGTTAAATTGTTTTATGATACCCCAATAAATAACACTATCTTTTGGAAAAACAAGAGACATGTAAGAAAAAATAATACCGTTTTAATCCAGAAAATCCCGTTTTATTATATAGAATATATATATATAAAAAATATAGATATAGATATAGATATATAGAATATAGATGTTTTAGTATTTTATATTATATATATAATATAATATATATAGATTAAATATTTAATGAAACAACCTTTTTTCTTTTGTTTTATGTTAAAAAGTTAAATCATTTTTCTAATCGAATCTTACTGATGAAGAAATCAATTCAAGTTATCAAATCTCATATTTAATATTTTATTAGTTGTAGGTACCTTAAATTGTATTTTTAAAAAAGCTAGATTTCCGTTTCCGTTGTTATTAATTACGACCTCTATAGAATGGTCTCCCGACTGCGTCTAGGCTTGCTCAACGAGGGACCCCTGTTCCTTCCGTATGCAGTTTGTGTAACAGCGCTGTTGAAGATGATGTTCATTTCCTGTTCAAATGTCATTATGTGCGCTCCCTCTTCCATCTCCCTGCACTTATGCATTCAACCATATCCAGTATGATAAATCAATCACGAGATATAAAACATATCATGTCCTACATTGGAAAAAATCTTACTTCCGCGCCCAAGGCAGATCTTGCTTTCTCTTGGTGGTCGGCTTGGTACATTCGGAATCAATATGTGTTTAGGCAGGCCCCCATCCCTCACAAAGACTGTTCACGACGTACTATTAAAATTCATAAGGAAAATTGGAGCAAAACCTCTCTCTTTGAAAATGGTCTTGACGAGGACCCCCCCCCCCCTTTCACAAACAAAATCTCAATCACACGAGGAAGAAAAAGAAGCATGGTAAGATTACATGGCGTAAACCCCCAAGGGGAACCTTCAAGTTAAATTTTGATGGATCCACACTTTCAAATAATGACAGCTCGGCAGGTGCGATTATCCGGGACTGGGTTGGCCGACCGATACACATTTGTTATCAGAAACTTGGAAAACAAAGTCCCTTAAAAGCAGAAGCCCTTGCTCTTAAGCTAGGAATCCAACATGCGCTACAACTCCGTATAGATAAAATCCATATTGAAGGTGATTCGATTATAATCATAAACCACCTGAACAAAACATCTAAATGTCCTTGGGAAATTGAAATGCTTTTATCAGATATAGAACTCTTGTTATCGACTATGAAAGAAGTTTATTTCTTTCATGTTCCCCGGTTAGGCAATAGAGTGGCGGATAAGGTTGCACACCTTTGCCACTCTGCCTGGGGTGTCGATATTCAAAACGATTTTGGTCTTTTAGACCTCATCCGTAAGGATGCTGCCGGGTAGAGCTTACTCACCTGAATTCTTTCCTAATCAAAAAAAAAAATAAAAAAATAAAAAAATTACGACCTCTATCTAACAAAGGTAATATTTTAAAATTATTACTATTAATTATCTATTCTTACCCGATATATCATATATCATATTATATAGATTTTATATGGATGTTTTTTGTAATATACTTATAATTAATTTCAGTGACCTAGAAAGATAAGTTTTTTAAATAACTACATTTGTTTATTAATCAATGTGGCCCAAAAAATAATATCAGTTTAATCCATAATATGACACGTAAGCAAAAATAATTCCGTTTTAATCCAGAAAATTCGATGGCCGTGATAACTAGAGGCCAGTAAATAGAAAATTCTGTTTTTTTACTTAACTATATTGACTTATTAATTCATATGGTCGAAAAATATGAGATCAAATTAATCCAGAATATGACATTTAAGTAAAAATAATCCCGTTTTAATTCAAAAATTTCAGGGATGTAAAATCGCACCAGAGGCCAGTACATAGATTATGTAGATGGCTATTTTAACCACTTGATCATCCAAAGGAAATCAACTAACAAACATATATCATTTTTTCTTTCCCATTCAATCTACCCAAAAGATATATACAAATGGATAAAGAGCAAGAGTAGTTTCAATCCCTAGGGTACTACGGAATGACATCTAAGTAGATTTTATAATGGGGGTAATAATGTATTTTTTTGAATTAAATAAAAAACGATAAGTTTTCTATAAAGTTGAATATTTATTAAAAAAATCTAATTAAGATATAAGGTTATATTAGATAGATTATTGATCTAAAAAGATAATTTTTTTACCTAATTATATTGACTTATTAATTGGGGTGTCCCAAAAATATAATACAACTTTAATTCAGAATATGACACATAAGCAAAAATAATCTCGTTTAATCCAGAAAATTCCGTGCCAGCGAGGTCGCTCCAGCGGCCTCTGTTTTAGTATTTTATATAGATATAGATATAGATAGATATATAGATATAGATTGAAATTTTATTTATTAAATTATGAATTTATACATCTATTATAGTGTATAATAAATGTAAAAATTTGTAAAATAGAGAAACTGTTGGAGTTGTGGGGTAAAACTTTTAGAGATTTTGTTATTTTGTTCTTTATTTTAGAGATTTTTTAGATGAACGTACTGTTTGGGATGCTCTAACGAGCATACTGAATGCATTCTTCATGCTTACAAATTAAGCAGTTTAAGTGACCGGCCGCTTTGATTCCTTTGCAGAATGGTGGATCGGAGCTGCATCGTCGTTAGGCAGGTTTCGCGATATATTGATGATGCGATTCGATTGTTGCAGTTACCATTGATCACCCAGGACCCCGGCCTGGACATGGCTGCGCGCAGGCTACCAACTCACATGCGCCGGCCGAAAGGTATATATAATTAATTAATTAAAATGAACATCTTCGAGTGTGTGTATATACATATTGGTGAATTGAAGAGTGTAGCTAGCTAGGGCTACAGATTTAATCCAAGCCGCCCTTTAAATTCATGTGATTAAGAGCCTAATTATAGAGTTCGATAACTTAATTCATCCTATATATTGATGATTTGCCAGAAATGTCAAACCTTGATCAAATATATTCTTAGCTGTTGTGTACAGCTTAAGCTATTTTAGATAATTTTCATAAAATAGCTGATCAGCTATATATATCGATCAGTTACGCAAACATGTTAAATGTATATGGATTAATCAAGCAGCGAGGTCAGGTGTCTTAAGAGCCATGTGGACATAAACATCACACGAACTACTGTAAGAACATTGCTAACTAATTAAGATATATACATATCTGCAACTAGATAACATCTAGTTACTGGAAATACAATGAGCCACAGAGATATTTATTCAGCTCTTAAAAGAAGCATGTTTTATGATCTCATGGTTGGTTACATTGCCACAAAAGCATACAAAACACACTAGAAAATCATACATGAAAAGGATGATACAACAATGGCATGGTGAATTGAAGCTAGAATACATAAAATTACAAGTGACCGATACATGCAACTCCTAGCTAGATTAAAGATAGATAGATCTTAATTATACATCTAGCAAGTGCCATTGCATATTTAAATATACGAAACCCTTCCATATGTACTTGAATTGACATGAAATGATGCATGGCAGATTGGATTCATAACGAAAGACAGTGCGCAGCTGCCAAAGATGGAAGGGAAAGCCGAGGCAGGCTTGGTGTGTCATTGAGGCTGATGATTGTCGGGAGGAATGAGGTGGAAAGCGCCCATAACAGGAGCACTAGTACGAGTGGCACTACCAGCCATGAGAGGGGCATCCCAACCAGCAGCACCGAAAGCCAAGGAAGTAGAAGTCATCGGTTGGGTGTGTAAAGCTTCATAATGCGGAATCTGTTGCTGGTTTTGAGAAGCATAGAGATCCTCGTTGATGAGCGAGTTCAAGAACGTTGAGAAGACATCTTCGGTGCAGTAATTGGGATCGCTGTCTCGGTCTTCAAGGCTGCCCGGGCTTTCCCCACACCCATTGCTTCTACCATTGTTGTTGTTGTTGTTGTTGTTTGGAAGACTCGTATTGAAATGATAGCTTGGGTTGATACTACTGATCAAACCATTTGCATTCAAATTGGGGAAGGGAGTGTTGTTTTTGATGGGATCAAAGGTACTGAAATGGAAAGGGGGTGCAGTTTTAGTAGGGGGAGGAGTATATGTATCTGCATCTCCGCCATTGATTTCACCATCTGCAACTCCAGCTCCACTGTTGGAATCATCAGATATGTAAGAGGCAATCGTGTGGCTGTTAAGAGGATTAGGGTTTGGAGGTGATGGCTTAGATTTGTGGCTATTGTTCATCTTGATTTTTGCTACCTTGACATCATCTAGTGGTTTGTGAGTCCTTGGATCTATACCTTGGCTTATCAATTTCTTACTGAGATGAGTGTTCCAGTAGTTCTTAATCTCGTTGTCTGTCCTCCCTGGAATCCGCCCGGCTATCAGCGACCACCTGCACATTAATCTGTACTAATTAGAATGGAATTTGGAGAAATTCGATCAGAGAGATCGAGATTTCATGAGGCTGAGAGAGAGCGAAATCTGGATACGATTGGGGAATTACGAGATTCGGAAACCCTAATTGACCGATAAAGTAAGAGAGAGGGAGACGAAACCCTAGAAATTGGAAATTGAGGAATTGAAGAGAGATGAGAATCGATTAGAACGACCTGTTGCCGAGAAGGCGGTGGAGGCGGAGAATGAGATCCTCCTCGTCGGGAGCAATTTGGCCGCGCTTGACGGAGGGGCGGAGGTAGTTCATCCACCGGAGGCGGCAGCTCTTGCCGCAGCGGAGGAGGCCGGCGCGCTTCGGGAGAGTCCGCCAGCGGCCTTCACCCTCACTCTTGATGTAATTCGCGAGAAGCTCATCTTCCTCCGGCGTCCATGGCCCCCTCTTCAGCCCTACCTTGCTGCAACACGGCGTCAATTTCGCTCCTCCTTTCCCGGCGGACACAGCTGCTGCTGCTGCTGCCACCGCCGCATCTGGAGACGGTGACGGCGAAGACGATGCCGGATTCCTCATCCGATTGCCGATCGATCTTCTTCACGTTTCTGTAGGTAGCTAAGATTTCCTCCGAAGTCGACCTGTGGAATGATTTCCAAAGCTCAGTGATGGGTATAGATTTCCCTTTTTTATTTACTCGTATTTGTTTTTTTTTTTTTTTTTAATTGATAAAGATGTGGCAAGCGATGAGTGGGCGCTTTACAATATGGCCTGTGATGGGCCACAAGAATGCAACAAGATGGGATTTTAATGATATATCTGCATTTTTATTTTTATTTTTTTTTGGGGGTGGTTTACTTTGTTTTTTAAAAAAAAAAATTGAAAAAGAGATTCAAAATAATAGAAAGTGATAAGTTGTCTAATGAATTGAGATGCAAAATAAAGATGGAACCGTTCCGGAATGGCTTAACTAGAAAAGACTTGCGAGTAATACTCAAAAATCTCCGATTTGAACCCCGGATGACCGCTCTTTATTTACCAATTCAAGCAGAAATAAAGATGGATGGTTATTCCACCATGAGAAGTATAACCAAACAACCAAAGGAAAAACTAAAAGAAGACAGTGCTGAATAAACTAGAACGTTGAAAAGACACTGGCGCAAATAATTAAGTACGTAAAATGTTACTTCATCCGTTCACGTTTGTTGAGACGATAAAAACGTATATAAATAACAACAATACCATTATATTATGCTCTCATCGGGGTCTTGTAAAGTTGAGTAGTACACATGATTTCCTCAAGGTGTTTTCATATGACTCAATAGCGTCATAAAAATAAGTAAGAGAGACATAAACGACTAATGAATAAAGGCGAACATTAAATTAAACAAGGAAAATCTTGAACAAGGTAGCAAGGAAGGGGGGCAAATAATTAAAAATGAACTGAAAGAAATGCTGAAGGATTATAGAAGATACAATTTTGACTTTTGAGTTATAATTTTTTTTTTTTTTTTGCAACTGTAATCTCACAATAGTTTATATAGCCTTATAGGTTACTTTGATGTTTATAAAATTGTTATGGTAATTAAAATGTCCTCTTTTTTTTTTCGTAAATTAATATGTCCTCTTGCAGTGAAAATTATTTCTCCGGGTGACCTGGTAGCAAAAAACAAGTCTCATAAGTCATAACCCATATATGTACAGACCAGAAAAAACCCTCGAATATGACAAAATCACTTATAGTAATTCAATGCTTTTTTGAGTTTTTCCCCTAGTGGAAAACATGGCAAAATATGCCAGATGTGCTGGCAATTTTTGGCATCATCATCATGCATGACAGATGTGTTGGCATTGCTTTTGTGTGTGTGGTGTGGTGGGTGGTACCGGAATGGCTCACCGGAAAGGACTTGTGGGTATAGTATCTATAGGTCCCGATTCGAACCCCGAAATGACTGCTTTTTATTTACCTATTCAAGGTGTGGTGGGGTTGGGGATTATAAAATATTCCCTAGCATATAACTTAAATATTCTTAATTAAATTGAAAAAAAATTATAAATGAAAGCTTGTGAATCTGAAAAAATATTTAAAATTTTGAATAATAAAGATTAAATTATCGTTTTTATAAGGTTTATTTTTGTAATTATAAAATAATCTATCTATCTATATCTATATCTAACTATTAAAAGTGAAGCTTTTATGATGAGGTGTCACTCTCTCCTTAAAAGTACGTAGTTAATTCAATTTTTTTTAAACAGTGGGATTAATTCAAAACATAAAATTAATAATAAGGAAACATAAAATTAATATTACTAATCTACATCTATATATATACTACTTTAATTGCTTTTCCAACCAATGATCTATATCTAACTATTAAAAGAGAAGCCTTTATCATGAGGTGTCACTCTCTCCTTAAAAGTAGGTAATTCAATTTTTTTAAACAGTGGGATTAATTCAAAACATAAAATTAATAATAAGGAAACATAAAATTAATATTACTAATCTACATCTATATATATATATATATATATATATATATATATATATACTACTTTAATTGCTTTTCCAACCAATGAGTTTAATTCAAAAAATTTAATTACCTAAACTTTTACTACTCCCTCCGTTCAACAAAACTTGTCGTTTACTATTCATGCACGCTTTTTTAGAATGATAAAAACTATATAAAATATTCATGTTTTTAAAATATTTTTTTAACAAGTTTGTACTTATTAATAATAACTACGAAATTGTTAAAAAAAATTATTTAAAAATTCGATATTTTATATAGTTTTTAGCTCCTAAAAAAGCGTGCATGAATAGTAAAACGTCAAGTTTTGTTGAACGGAGGGAGTATTATTTTATAATATTAATTTAATATATTATTAAGATTTTATTTATAAAAAACTGTGTCGTGGCGGCAGGGATCATACTAGTTTATATGTAATAAAACATTAATATAAGTGGCACCTAAGAAGATAAGTTAATTATCATTTATAACTATTGTATAAATAATTCGGTTTTTCTAATATATGATATAATTAAGGATGTAGCTTAAGCATGCTAGTATGAGAAATATTTCTATAGATTCACTAATTTAGTTACTTTTTTAAATATTTTTCAGGGTACATCAGTGGTGGCCAATGAGCCTTAATTGGCTTGGGTGAGCCTGCCTGGTGGCTTGCCGCCTGCCTTAATCGGTTTGCGTCCTTTGCAGGCTAGGGTCCGGACCCGTGGCCATGGGAGACTGGTCGATAATCATGGAACCCCCACGTCACAAAAAAAAAATATGAGGATGCGGGGTAGCCAATGTTGAATTGGTGTTGAAGAGCACATGTTCTATTGATTTACCAAAGAGAATATATAGAGGATTACAATGGTGATGGAGATAGTAGAGATAGAGGTGGAGTTAATTACTCTAACCAACATTGACCTATTCTAACCCTAAATATTATAAATAATTAAACTAATCAAATCCTATATTTAGGATTTATTTACTTAACATTCTCCCGCAGTTGAAGCGTGGATTTACTAAAGCTAAAAACTGAAATTAAATGAAAACAAAGATATCAAATAAAGCCTAATAAAATAGGCTGTTGGAAGTGTTTATCTTTTTCCATTCCTTTTTTATTTCTCGTTCCTTCCTCTCTTCCTCTTTTCGGCGATGTCACTGAATAGTGCTAGCCCAACTCATTGAACTCGATTAGCATGAATTTCAAAGGTAGAAGAGGATATCTTCCTTTGATTCTTGTTCGGCAATGGTGAGATAACCCATCATTGTTGGTGGAGTGCGGAGAGCACAATGCTTGTGAGCATGCAACACTTGAAGGCGATGTAGAGCGAGAGTGGAGATGCTCCGGGATGGCGCTCGCTGAAATAGATTGTGGTTAGAATCAGATCTGAACAGAAGGTGGTGTGGTGTGCGACCGTGATCGATTCGGTTGGCCTATGGTGATTGTTCGGCAATGCCGAGGTGGGTTTAGGGTGGCATAAGCCAAAATTGGATTAGCCCGAAAGCAATTTTGTATTGCCAAAATGGGTTGTGGCCAATGAAAAGCAGGAAGAAAAGGCCGACATGGTTTTGGCCGAAAGTTTGGTTGGCAAAAGCCAAAATTTTGATTAGTGCGGAAGGCAGAAGCGGTTTTGGATTGCCCATAGGCAGTTTGGTGGAGGCCTAAGCCGTAGGATAATTGGTTTCATGGCAACATGCCGAAGCATTGGTTTGTGCCAAAAGTTGGAGGATAGTTGCCCGGAGGCAGAAATTAGAGGATCAACGCCGTTAGGCTAAAAGCTCTAATACCATGTTGAATTGGTGTTGAAGAACACACGTTCTATTGATTTACCAAAGAGAATATATAGAGGATTACAATGGTGATGGAGATAGTGGAGATAGAGGTGGAGTGAATTACTCTAACCAACATTGACCTATTCTAACCCTAAATATTAGAAATAATTAAACTAATCAAATCCTATATTTATGATTTATTTACTTATAGCCAAGTAGCCAACCTTCCCTCAGTGGGGAAAAACGTAATATTTAAAAAAAAATTGAGGTAAAAAAAAAGACGAAAAAATATACAAATATTGTTTAGCTTAGTTGGTAAAGTAAGGGAAAAAAAACATAGGAGGTTATGGGTTCAAATCTCGTTATTTATTTTTTTCAATACTTTTTATTCCTATCAATTTTTTTCGATTATAAATATCACATTTAAATTGCAATTCTTTTTATTCCTACCTTAAAAATGTCATATTTAAATAAAATTTTATAGCTTTCTTCCAACATTTTTCATTAGAGCATTCATCATGCTACACATATATTTGATTCATATAAAAAAAAATTACTATCAATGTCATATTTAAACCATAACTTATAGTTTTTTTGCCGCAATTTTCAATCCTATCATATTTTTAAAAAATTGTAATTTTCGTTCAATATTTTTTTTAAAGTATTCATCATACTACACATATATATGTGAAAAAAAATATTAAATTTTATCATATGAATTTTTTGTAATGAAATGTTATATTTATACCACAATTTATGGGTTTTTTTTAAATCATTATATATACCGAGAACAAAAATTCAAAACAAAAATTTCGCCCCCTTTCTAAGAAATCGATCTACACTTGGTTTATCCATTTCTTTTTCGGGACTTCTTTCTCATCTAAACATGTTTAATCTATTTTTTAAGGATATATAAATTAGACTATACCGACTCCGTAGGTTGAGGACGATGGCTGAACTTCACATGGAAATTGGGGCAAAAGCCCATTGTAATGGGCTCAAGCCCACTAGTGCACAAGCAAAAACCTTTATAAAATGCTGATTTATAGGGTTCGTATGTTACGTGGTTAATAAACCGACTAAAATTATAAACAGGGTAAAAATTTATAAACTGTTGGTAAAAGTAGTTAAAAATTTATGAAAAAATATAAACTCTGTATGGGACGAAAAACAGTTTATTTGTAAAAAGTGGAGTTTATTTGGTTTTTATTAGGGGCATTGTGGTACTTTCAAACCAAATAAGATAAAAGAGAATGGGTAAAATAGTAATTATGGAATATAAACCTCAAAATAAGCTTCAATCTGCAGCTTATTTATAAACCCTTTTTTTTAACTGACTAAAGCTTATTTGTTGTTCTCATACACCGTTTAAACCTGTTTATTTTTTTAACAGCTAATAATTTCACACTTTTTAACCTGCTTATATATCAGCCATACACACCCATAGTATACAGACAAATTGAACATATAAAACCCCTTTTACTCTCTATCTCTCTTAGGGTGTGTTTGGATTCCAAATACATTATGTTTATAATGCAAAATAATAAGGTGATATTTAATTAACATAATTTTAAAGTGTTAAAATTAGGGTGTTTTTGGATTCCACAATGTATTAACTATAATGCAATCATTTTATCTATTCTAATGTAATTATTTGGTTAAATTACGGTTTTACCTCGGTTTTTACGAAAAATTCATTTTTAAAATCAAACGCTCACATAAAACGAGGTACAATAATTGCATTATAATTAAAATGCAATGAAATCCAAACACACCCATAACCTACTGAGATCACCTCCTTCCTTCTCTCTAAGACTCTAACTAACTGAAGTTGACCAAGAAATATACAACAAAGATTTCACAATGATTGACGAATCAAGCAATTTTTGGGAAGAAATCAGAGCCCCGGGCCAAGAAATTAAAGTCGGAAGTGCCCTCGAAATGGGAATCATATGTGTGGCCTGTGTGGAAGATAGGGAAAACTGAAAAGGAAGGTTGAGAATTCAGATTTTGGAAGAAATCAGAGCCATGGCAAGAAAATAAAGTCGAAGAGCCCAAGCCATAGAGTCGCATCTAGGCGACGAAACAGAAAAATAATACTCCATCCATTAATTAAAACATGTTGTTTTATGAAACAATTATTGTTAATAAAAACTTGTCATTTTAGATATTTTGTCATTCACTTTACGAAATTGTTCTTGTGATGATTATGAATTTATGATAGTTGTTAGTTGTAGTTTTTGAAAAGTAAAAAAGTAGAGTAATAATTGGGGTATATATATATATATATATATATATATATATATATATATATATATATATATTTTAATAAGTGTGTAGGTTTCTAAAAAGACAAGTTTTAATTAATGGGGGGAGTAAGAGAAATTAGAACCCATGAAGGTACAATAATAACAGGAGAAGAGAATACTTGCAAGGAAATAAAAGACGACTTCGAAAAAAGATTTAAAAAGGAAAACATAAATAACCGGTTACTAGATGAGTATCTCCTCCTAATAAATCCAGAAATAACAACATATGACAATAGAGAACTCATGAAACCTGTCATTTTAGGTATTTTTAGGACGAATGGTAAATTTGCATAAATTAACATTCCAATTTTCAAGTAACAAAAGGGGTCTCAAATAAACAAAGACAACGAATCCAAAGAGCTCTACACATAATGAATCGAGTGGCTTTAATTAGGAAAATATCTAGAATGCCCTATTACTATTATAAATGGAAGAGTAAATAGAGAAACGTTTGATGAAGTAATAGGTAAATGAAAATCACAATTGACAAAATGGAAAGCGAATGCACTTTCCTAACAAAGAAGAATAGCTATAATAAAGCCAAACCTAATGGTTAAACCAAATTTTGTCATGCAAAACTTTATTCTCCGGCCAATGTGCACAATGACCAAGACAAGTTGAACCGAAGTTTTTTCTGGAATAAAAAACACAATCACAAGCCTCTAATTGAATGGGGCATAATATGTAAATCAAAGAAGGCGGGTGACTTTGGGACTCCATAAGACAAATATCATAAATAAAGCATTGCAAATTAAGTTATTATGGAAAAATCTTACTGAACCGCGTAACCAGTGGGTTAGAATAATAAAAGAAAAATATATGAAAGAAACTGATCGATGGGGTTACAAAAAAAAACGAGGAGCATGTCATGACAATGGGCAAAATTCATTGATTTAAAGGATGAATTTTGTTATGGTCTCATTTGGCAAATCGGGAACGGAAAAACAATATGATTATGGAAGAATAAATGGCTAGATGACGACAAAAATCATGCTGATCACAAGTTATGTACCCACATCAATGAACAAGAAAAAACGATGAACTATATACAACCAGACAAGACATAGAACGTGGAAAAGCTAAAAGAAGCCCTGGCACCCATTGACACAGTAGAGAAAATTTGCAGTGTTCATTTCCCAACCATGGATAATGGATATCTAGGATAAACTATATTGGAAATCAAATAGAAATGGGTGGTTTACAATTTCAAGTGTGTAAAAGATCGTCTTTGATCTAAGATCTGATGACAGCTTCACCAGATCAAGCTAAAACCAGCAATAGATTGCACAAAACAACCACAATTTGTGATGAAGAAATGGAAGAAAGATATAAAGAAACTAGGGTTGCTTGCAGCCTTGCTGCTGCTCAGAAAACGTTCTCTCTCTCTTACTAATTCATTAAGAAAACGCAGCTTAAATAGTCCTTACAATGGGACACATTACCATCCCTTATTGGCTACTAACATAAGGACAAAACAAGGTGATAACCACCAGGAAAAGGACAAGAGAATGACAGCTAATGATGAGCAAATAATGACAGCTAATGATAAGAGAATTATGATGGTGAAATAAATGAGCTAATACTCTCAATACCCCCTCCTCAAGTTGGACTTGGGAGATGATTCACAAGACCCAACTTGGCATGAAAGAACTTGCTGTGTTCTTCACCAAGAGCTTTGGTCATAATGTCTGCAACTTGAAGACCAGTTCGGACATGACTAGTCTGTATGAAGCCTTCCAATACTTTCTCCCTGATAAAATGACAATCAACTCTGATATGCTTTGTCCTCTCATGAAAAACCGGATTAGCAGCAATGTATATGGCTGCCTTACTGTCACAATAGAGAGGAATTGGCAGTGGACAAGTGACTCTCATCTCTTCCAAAATGCCAAACAACCACACCAGTTCACTTGATGTCTTGGACATGCTCCTGTACTCGGACTCAGCTGAAGACTTAGAGACTGTTTGCTGTTTCTTTGTCTTCCATGACACTAAAGATTGCCCAAAAAACACACAATACCCAGTAAGAGATCTTGCACTATAGGCACATGCTGCCCAATCTGCATCACAGTATCCAGTTAGCCCATAATCAGCATCTCTTTTGAGCAACAAACCAACATTGACACTGCCTGCCAAGTATCTTATAACATGCATTGCTGCATCCATGTGTGGCTTTCTTGGACAACTCATGAATTGACTTAGATACCGGATTGAATAAGACAAATCTGGCCTGGTCAAATTTAAAAATAACAACCTTCCAATAAGCCTCCTGTATTTCTCAGGGTCTGTCATCAATTCACCTTCATCTGTGCTCAGTTTGAGTCCTCTAGGCATGGGGAAGCCACTGGGCTTGCAGTCTCCCATCCCACAATTATCAATGATGTCCAAGATGTACTTCCTTTGGTGCAAGGAAATCCCTTCTGAAGATCTTGTAATCTCAAGACCTAAGAAAAATCTTGCTAAGCCAAGATCTTTAATGGTGTAAGCCTGATGAAGAGCTCTTTTCACATCATTGATCACTCCTTCATCATCTCCAGTTATTAACAAATCGTCCACATACACCAAAGCCATAACTTGTCCCTTTGGAACATTCATAATAAACAAAGAGTAATCACTCTTAGATTGGTGAAAACCAAAACTCACCATGAATTGAGTTAACTCTGCATTCCATTGTCTTGAGGCCTGCTTGAGTCCATAAAGAGCTTTCTGAAGCTTGCAATATTGCCCAGGCTGTACTGCATATCCCTCTGGTGGACACATGTAAACTTCTTCTTCAAGTGCTCCATGAAGAAAAGCATTATTAATGTCCAATTGATACACCAGCCAATCCTTCTTTGCTGCTAAGGAAAAGATGAGTCTCACTGTTGCCAGCTTAGCAACAGGTGAGAAAGTGTGTTTGTAATCTTTTCCTTCTATCTGTGTGAACCTTTTTGCAACTAATCTTGCCTTGTACCTTTCAACTGAGCCATCTGCTCTGTACTTTACCTTGTATACCCATCTGCACCCCACTGGTTTGTGCCCTGCAGGAAGCTCAGACATCACCCATGTCTTGTTTTGCTCCAAGGCAACCAGTTCTTTGTTCATTGCCTCCTGCCACAATGTACTTCTCACTGCTTCCTTAAAGGTAGTGGGCTCTACCACACTTACCATATTGCAGAAAGAGTTTACAAACTCTTGAGAATAATCTTCTAAGTTCCCAAGCATCCTTGTTAAAAGAGCTTGAGAGTCTGTGTTGGCAATAACATTGCAAACATAATCATTGAATCTACCAGGCCTATTTGATGTCCTAGTAGTCCTTCTCAAAGGTGGAAAGTCCACCAAGTTGGGAGAGTTCTCTCCCTCACCTTATGCAGCAGGTATGGCTCTCCAAGGTGATGCATTTAACTCCCTTTGGGAATGATCACTGACAGCTGCTGTAGGAACTGATTCACTTGAATCATGGGACTGAGCATTAACAACACCAGCAGGCATAGATCCATTTGAGTCACTTTCTGCAATCTGAAAGATCTCCTCATAACCAGCTGCTGGATTCACAAGGGGAAGACTATGAGCAACCTCATTTCTGACTTCCATTTCAACCTTTTCCTTAAAAGGAAAAACACTTTCATTGAAAACAACATCTCTGCTCACAAAGATTTGTTTTGACTCCAAATCATACAACTTATATGCTTTCTGAGCATGTGGATATCCAAGGAAGACACACCTTCTTCCTTTTGCAGCAAACTTGTCTTTAACTGAGTGATTTACTGGAGCATAACATAAGCAACCAACAATCCTCAATTCCTCATAGGATGGCCTTTTCCCAAATAGCACCTCATATGGTGACTTCCAGTTCAACACTGCAGTGGGCAGTTTGTTGATGATGTGTGTAGCTGATAAAACACACTCACTCCAAAATCTGACAGGTAAATTTGCATGAATCCTTAAGGATCTTGCAGTCTCTATCAGGTGTCTGTGCTTTCTCTCCACTCTCCCATTTTGCTGGGGTGTGTAGGGTGCACTTTTCTGGTGAATTATCCCTCTGGACAAAAACAAATCTAGACAATCCCTTTGAACAATCTCTGTTCCATTGTCACTTCTCACACACTTAACCTTCTTTCCAAACTGTGTGTCTGCATACATTATAAAATTTTTGACACACTTGAACACTTCTAGTTTATCTTTCAACAAGAAGGTCCAAGTGGCTCTACTGTGGTCATCCACAATAGTTAGAAAATATCTAGCACCTGTGATGCCAATGGTCCTATAAGGACCCCAGAGATCAACATGTATTAAAGCAAAAACATCATCTGCAATAGACTTGCTTAACTGAAATGGCAACCTGTGATGTTTGGCCAGACTGCAAGTGTCACATGATATATCATCCATATCATAAACATTCATAAAATCTAAATGTGTTAACTTAGAAACAGAAGAGTGCCCAAGTCTGGCATGCTGAATATCAAAATCTAATCTAGCTGAAACAAGAACATATGGAGTTTTCCCAATGTTGTTGACAGCTTCCTTATTCTCACCACCTTGCAAAATCCTGTAAAGACCACCTCTTCTGTATCCTCTGAGCAAAATCTCTTCACATCCAGGGCCCTGTAACACACAACCATTTCTGTCAAATACTGCCTTAAAATCTGACTTGTCAACCAATTTCCCAACTGACAACAAGTTGTGCTTGAATCCTGGAACATAAAGAACATTTTGAAGGGTTATGTCCTTAGACAATAGCACCCTTCCAGACTCAGTCACATGTATCACATGACCATCAGGTAGGCCAACATAGAAGGGATGTGAGAGTCTCTTCTTGTCATGAAGAAGAGACTCATTGTTCACCATATGGTCACTAGCACCAGTATCTATAATCCACTCCATCTCATTTTCTTTCTTAGAAACTGAGTTAACAGTAGCAAAACAGCTAATACCTGCAAAATTCACTGAAGAATTGTTGTCTGCAACATTCTTGCCTTTCATCATTCTACAGACTTCCTGGCAAACAGCATTCACAAGTGCCCTGTCAATACCTGTCTCTGTGCTTCCCTTCTGTGATCTCTCCTCCTCAAGAGGATTATCTTGTTCATGAGAGCCAACATGGTTAGATGAACTCTTGCCTGCATCTTTGCTGCCTTGATGCCACTCTGGGTAACCATGTAGCTTCCAGCATTGGGCCATGAAATGCCCTTTCATGTTGCAAAAGTTGCACCTCCTGTTTCCCTTGTCAGGTTTGTCACCTCTCTCAAGGCTATCCTTCCTGAAGTCCTTCCTCTCAAAGGATCCACTTCCATTCCCTTGCTGTGGAGGCTTAGAAAAGTTCCTGTTTCCCTGCTTGTTCACACTCATTGCACTGGAATCCTGGCCATTACTGGTGCTGCCTCCACCCCTCTGAGACTCCACTTGAGTCACTAGGTAGTATGCCTTATTGAGATTGGGCATTGGATCTGTGGACAAAATCTGGTTTCTAACAGGCTCATAGTAATCAATTAGTCCCATTAAAAACTGCATAAGCCTATTTCTCATTTCCATGTCAACTATTTTCTTCTGCAAATCACACTTGCAGTTCACACTCCCTCCACAAGTGCACACAGGAACCCCTTCTAGTACCTGAAGTTGATCCCATATCAATTTCAACTTATTAAAATACTCTGCCACAGACAGACTTTCTTGAGTGATCATGCTCATTTTCTTCCTAAGTTGATAAATAAGAGGTCCATTAGATTGCCCATATCTCTCAGCTATTTGATCCCACAACTGCTTAGCTGATTCTTCATAAATAAAACCCTCCTTAACAGAGCTAGTCATGGAGTTCAGAAGCCAACACCTAACCATGTAATCAGCCCTCATCCACTTCTGAGCATCTGGTGAACCAACTGTTGCTGGTTTTACACATGAACCATCTATAAAGCCTAGCTTGTTTTTAGCCCCCAAGGCCATAGTCACACCTCTCATCCATGGTAAGAAATTTACCCCATCAAATACAGTAGTAACAAGCTGCGACCCAGGATGATCTGAGTTCGCCAAAAATAAAGGATCACTGAAATTACCTTCTGTTGCTGTAGTCGAGTTAACACTCATGATTGCTGATGACGACGAAAGCGAGCAAGATGATCACGCCTGCTGCTCTGATACCATGTAAAAGATCGTCTTTGATCTAAGATCTGATGACAGCTTCACCAGATCAAGCTAAAACCAGCAACAGATTGCACAAAACAACCACAATTTGTGATGAAGAAATGGAAGAAAGATATAAAGAAACTAGGGTTGCTTGCAGCCTTGCTGCTGCTCAGAAAACGTTCTCTCTCTCTTACTAATTCATTAAGAAAACGCAGCTTAAATAGTCCTTACAATGGGACACATTACCATCCCTTATTGGCTACTAACATAAGGACAAAACAAGGTGATAACCACCAGGAAAAGGACAAGAGAATGACAGCTAATGATGAGCAAATAATGACAGCTAATGATAAGAGAATTATGATGGTGAAATAAATGAGCTAATACTCTCAATAAAGTGCGTTGGAATACATTACAAAGGTAATTAAACATAAATGAAATAGACCTCTTCAATTGGATATGGAAAGTGGATTGTCCGCTGAAACTGAAAAACTTCCTTTATAGAATGGTAATGGATGGTTTACTGAGAAAAGCCAGACTTAGAAATAAGGGTATACTCACACCCATGGAGTGCATCCTATGTAGTTTCGGGGAGGAGAATGCTTTGCATTTACTTATGAAATGTCCAGTATCCTTAAGAATCATTGGACTAAGGAACAAAGACATAGAGAGACTAATCATAAATATTGACAAGAGTAATAAAAACATAAAGACGTAACCAAAGAAATACTAATAGTGACTTTAACCTTCACTTGGTGGAGTGTTTTGGCAAAGAGGAACAAGATTATCTTCGAGAACCAAAGCCTGAAAAGAATAAACGAACTAATAGCAATGATGAGACAACACCTAACAAACTGGGAGAAAACCCAGAACGAAATACTAGGCGACCACGACGTACGTAACAACTACACAACACATACATATCCCCTACTACCTATCGACAGAGACATTATATTCCATCGTTGGTGAAAACCCGCTAATGGGTTTTCGAAACTAAATTTTGATGGCGCAAAAACCACCTCGACGAGGGGAGGCTAATTGCCGGCGACGCCAACATATGTGGTGAAGTATCAGCGTTGCAAGCAGAGATGCATGCTTGGTTTGCGGCTTGGCCCGGTGAAGGCTCGGGAGATGGATGTCAAAATACTTGGAGTGGAGGGCGATAGTTTAGCGGTCATTAACACTATCAAAGGCGTCTGACGATTTTCGTGGGAGACTGAGATTCTGCTTTTGGACGCTCTCCGTCTTGGTATTATCAAAGCTAGAGAATTAAATCTAGACAAAATCCTTATTGAAGGAGATTCTCCTATAATTATCAATTATCTTAAAAACAGAAAGTGTTGTCCATGTGAAATTGCGATACTCATGTCGGATATCACTTCATTACTGAGAGGGTTTAAGGAAGTATTCTACTCACATATAAATCGCACGGGTAACTGCGTCGCTGATAGGATTGGTTTCCTGAGATGCAGTACCAATAACCATAACTTACTAAGTGACCAAGGTCTGTTGGACCTCACCAATAACCATAACTTACTAAGTGACCAAGGTCCGTTGGACCTCATCCGGAAGGATGCCCTCGGATAACATCTGGTGTGCATCCGAATTCTTACCTCATAGAAAAAAAAGAGAAAAAAAAAGGAAGAAAAGAAAAAGAAAAAAGTGCCAGTAGGGTTTGTTGGGGATTGGCGCTGAGAATAGCGCCTCTTTTTAGTTTCCCTCCAGCTCGAAATTCCCCGTCATCATTATTCTATCCGCACCAATCCCAGCTCACCACTCCCCACCCCATTTTGCCCCTCATCTTTTCCCTTATTTCCCATCCATGTCCCCGAAACCCCTCCACATCACTACTCATCATCTCCTCTCTCCCTCTCTCGCCGCCACTCTCATTCTCAAGGTCTGCGGAGGAGGCAATCAAATCCCAATCCTCATCGTCTTCCTCCTCCCGAAACCCTAATCCCCCTTCCGATTCGCAGCCATGGATTCCTCCGCTCCCAACCAGGTGCAGCAAGCTCAGTTGGCCGCCATCCTCGGCCCCGATTCCGCTCCATTCGAAACCCTAATCTCTCACCTCATGTCATCCTCCAACGACCTCCGTGACCAGGCCGAGCTTCTCTTCAATCTCTGCAAGCAAACCAATCCCGATTCCCTCTCCCTCAAGCTCGCGCATCTCCTCCAGCTCTCCCCACACCACGAGGCCCGCGCTATGTCCGCAATTCTTCTTCGGAAGATGCTCACTCGCGACGACTCTTACGTCTGGCCTCGCCTCTCTCCCGTTTCCCAGTCCTCGCTCAAATCGGTGCTTCTCGCGTGCGTTCAGCACGAGGAGGTGAAGTCGATCACCAAGAAGCTTTGTGATACCGTTTCTGAGCTTGCTTCTGGTATTCTTGTCGATAATGGCTGGCCGGAGCTGCTCCCGTTTATGTTTCAGTGTGTTTCCTCCGATTCGCCTAAATTGCAGGAATCTGCGTTTCTGATTTTCGCTCAGCTGTCTCAGTACGTCGGAGAAATTCTGGTCCCTTTCATCAAGGACCTTCACACCGTGTTCCTCAATTGCCTGGCGAATTCCCCCAATCCGGATGTTCGAATTGCCGCCTTGAGCGCGGTTATCAATTTCGTTCAGTGCCTTCAGAGCTCCGCTGAAAGGGACAGGTTTCAAGATCTCCTGCCGTTCATGATAAAGACTTTGAATGAGGCCTTGAACTCTGGCCAAGAGGCAACCGCACAGGAAGCTCTTGAGCTCTTGATCGAATTGGCTGGTGCGGAGCCTAGGTTTTTAAGAAGGCAACTCGTCGAGGTGGTGGGGTCTATGATTCAGATCGCTGAGGCAGAGGCCCTCGAGGAAGGTACTAGACACTTGGCCGTCGAATTCGTAATCACCCTTGCTGAGGCTAGGGAGAGAGCCCCCGGAATGATGAGAAAGCTTCCCCAATTCATTAGCAGGTTGTTTGGGGTATTGATGAAGATGTTGTTGGACGTAGAGGATGATCCTGCGTGGCATACCGCTGAGACTGAGGATGAGGATGCGGGTGAGACTAGCAACTTTAGTGTTGGCCAGGAGTGTCTTGATAGGTTATCCATTGCACTCGGTGGAAACACAGTCGTCCCAGTTGCATCAGAGTTGTTGCCTGTCTATTTGGCTGCTCCCGAGTGGCAAAAGCACCATGCTGCATTAATTGCACTCGCCCAGATTGCTGAAGGTTGCTCCAAGGTATTCCCCAGTAATTCAATCTCCTTTTATGTTTCCAATAGCACAGGGCTAACGGCTTTTTAGATTGCCGGATGTGTGTATGGGTATGGCTGAAATGAATGGACCAGGATGATTCAATTTCACTGTTGGGTGTGCGTTTCCCCTCAAACAGTTGACCTGTTCCGAAATCAGTGGTATAGGATAGTCAGTGTCCATGAAACATTGAATATGGATACCAAGCTTTAAGTTCAAATGGTCCTGTGGTTTGACTCCAAATTTTTGGTGCAGGTAATGATAAAAAATTTAGAGCCAGTAGTGAATATGGTGTTGCGCTCCTTCCAATATCCTCACCCACGAGTGAGATGGGCAGCTATAAATGCAATTGGGCAGCTGTCTACAGACTTGGGTCCAGATTTGCAAGTTCAGTATCACCAGCTAGTGCTACCAGCTCTTGCTGGAGCTATGGATGATTTCCAGAACCCCAGAGTGCAGGTTAGTTGATCATGATATCTCTGTTTTATTATTTTTTATTTGTGGCGTGACTCCTTGAAATGTATGGTACTATGTAAACAAGAAAACTTTGAGCTGCTATTTCAAATGTCAATCATGACTGCTAGTTATTTCAAATGTCAGTCTATGCACACATTGTTTGTGATTACTTGTATCTCATAACCTAGTCAATGCACGTTTAGAAGAACAAACTTCAAGAGTGGATCGCGAGTGCTCTATCTGTTCTGTCATAATCTGTTTGCCAAGTGATAAGTTATATTCTCCAAATCACTCAGTATTGTACATTCCTCTTTTCCCTTTTTTTTTCTTGCTCCCTTCATTTTTTTCGTGAACTCTGTTAAATAGTTTCCTTGCAAAAAGGAATGTTTACTTTGTTCTTTTGGATATGAGCATTACTTTTCTGCTTTCACATTGAATGGTTGAGAATTTGAAAAAGCTAGGACTTCAATGATGAAAATTTTGGGTATTTGCAGGCACATGCTGCTTCCGCTGTCCTCAATTTCAGCGAAAACTGTACTCCGGAGATCTTAACACCATACATGGATGGAATTGTTAGCAAGTTGCTTGTACTTCTGCAGGTGCATTTTTTTATTACTTTCATGAACGCGGGAGTCATTTTATTATGTGGCTTCTTTGTCTTCCTTTATTTTTTTCAGTAAGGAGTGACTCGTTGGTTATTATTCTCTGTTATCTTATGCAGAATGGAAAGCAAATGGTACAAGAGGGAGCACTGACTGCATTGGCCTCAGTAGCTGACTCATCTCAAGTATATTTCCTTCCAAGCGATTAGATTTACTGTTTTATCTTGATTAGATTTCACTAATGCCTTTTTTTTTTAATTCACAGGAGCATTTCCAGAAGTATTATGACTCTGTCATGCCTTACTTGAAGACTCTTTTGATTAATGCAACCGACAAGTCTAACCGTATGTTGCGTGCAAAAGCAATGGAATGCATTAGTTTAGTTGGAATGGCCGTGGGCAAGGAAAAGTTCAGGAATGATGCTAAGCAGGTTTTTTATGATTGCTTGTGTGTGTTATCCTTTCTTGTAGTTTAAATGATCTATGCTTTAATTTGATGTCATGATAGTTGTCCTAAAACTAATTTGTAAATGTAATTGCATTCAAGGTTATGGAAGTGCTCATGTCATTGCAAGGGTCTCAAATGGAAGCTGATGACCCAACTACTAGTTACATGCTGCAGGCATGTTGCTCTCGATTCTACAATGTCAATAGAATTTTGTCGCTCTTTGAAGCTGCTTTGGATTAATCTTGAGTTTTGTATCAGGCATGGGCCCGACTTTGCAAGTGCCTGGGACAGGATTTTCTACCTTATATGAGTGTTGTAATGCCGCCCCTACTCCAGTCAGCTCAACTTAAGCCTGATGTAACCATCACATCTGCTGATTCAGATGATGAGAATGACGACTCTGATGATGACAGGTCAGTGCTTGGGTTCTTCATTTTAATCAAATTCCGATACTGATTGTCTTCCATAAATAGTCCACTTTGTAAGCGAGGCTTCCATCTACACTTTTCTGTGTATCCTTGTGTCATTTTGTGGACCAGAAAGATCCATTTTGATGTTTCCACTCATGTTTAAATCTTGAATCTTGAATGTCTGCTTGATGACAAGTATGGTTATATTTTCAGCATGGAGACCATTACACTTGGCGATAAGAGGATTGGGATCAAGACTAGTGTCCTGGAGGAAAAAGCTACTGCCTGTAACATGCTATGCTGTTATGCTGATGAATTGAAGGAAGGATTCTTCCCCTGGATTGATCAGGTTTGTTTCGCACATTAGTTAAAGTGAAAATTTAAACCGTTATTGAAATAATCAGCTATAATGTTATTCATCCAGGTTGCTCCCACTCTGGTACCACTGTTGAAGTTTTATTTCCATGAAGAAGTTCGCAAAGCTGCTGTCTCTGGTATGAAGTCGATAAAATTGCCATCTGTATAGTCCTCTTACTATGTTATTTCCATATTCAGACTACTGTATTCATGATAAACACATTTATTTCAATTGGCAGCTATGCCAGAATTGTTGCGTTCAGCAAAATTAGCAATAGAGAAAGGGCTGGCTCAAGGTCGTAATGAATCATATGTCAAACAGTTATCTGATTATATTGTGCCAGCTTTGGTGGAAGCCTTACATAAGGTTATTATTAGTTTGGTATTGTTGGTTTTCTTATGGACATGGTATGTTATTTCTCATTAGCCTGATATGTAACATAATAAATCTTTGATTGACATGCAGGAGCCTGACCTAGAAATATCTTCTAGTATGTTGGATGCAATAAATGAATGCTTACAGGTTGGTTGGTTTTGCATTGGCTTTTGACTCCTTAATGAAAACTACCTATTTCATTATAAATTGTGACAATGGTTTTTTTAATCGCCTTTTTTCTTGTCAGATTTCTGGACCAATTCTAGATGAAGGCCAGGTGAAGTCAATTGTTGATGAAATTAAGCAGGTACTTACTGCTAGTGCAAGCAGAAAAAGTGAAAGGGCAGAGAGGGCTAATGCCGAGGACTTTGATGCGGAAGAAGGAGAGTTACTCAAAGAGGAGAATGAACAGGAGGAGGAGATTTTTTACCAAGTGTGTATTCTAAATGCTGCTGTTAATGCTTCTATTATCGAGTTTGTATTCCAAGTCTCACATTTGGTATTTTGGATTTAGGTGGGTGAAATACTTGGCACTGTGGTTAAAACATTTAAGTCTTCGTTCTTGCCATTATTTGACGGCCTCACCTCGTACCTAACACCTATGTGGGTAAGTTTTGACATGTTATAGTTTTTACTTGAAGAGTCATTTCAAAATTTCAGTTCCATCATTCCTCTCTCTCTGATATGAGTGACTTGCTAGACCTCACTTCTTTTATGAAGTTTTACAGTTTGAGCTAGCTGCATTTCTTGATCCTTTGTTGTGGCAACTGGCAAGCAACTTCTCATCCATATTTTTACTCAGGGGAAAGATAAAACATCTGAAGAGCGACGGATTGCAATTTGTATATTTGATGATGTTGCTGAGCAGTGTCATGAAGCTGCACTGATGTAAGCAGTTTCACTTATTTGATTGCGGCGGTAACCAGCATTCTTTTGGTATCTGAATGCTTTACTACTTTCTGCAACAGGTATTATGATACGTACCTTCCTCTATTGTTTGAAGCTTGCAGTGATGAGAGTCAAGACGTACGACAGGTTTGTGCCACATATGGTCTCTCTTGAGGTGAATCATTTCTTGTGCTTTGCTTTGCTGTCTGAAAGTTGCTTTTCTTGTTCAGGCTGCAGTATATGGCCTAGGGGTTTGTGCTGAGTTTGGTGGTCCGGTGTTTAAGCCTTTAGTCGGCGGTAATGCTTTTCCTGATAATTTTTTTTTAAGTTATCACAATCATACGATTCATACATGACACAATTATTGTGTGTTCATGCACAGAGGCTCTGTCACGACTTAATGTTCTCATTCAACACCCAAATGCTCGACAATCTGAATATGTGATGGCATATGATAATGCTGTATCTGCTCTAGGAAAGATATGCCAGTTTCACAGGGACAGTATTGATGCAACCCAGGTATGCCTTTCCCCCCTTGTTCTTTTGTTGACTATTCATGTTTGGTAACTTATTGATCCTATGTGAGTGGAAGCTAGAGCATAGTAAATCCAAGAGCTGTAAGGGGAGAGAGAAAAATTGATTTCATCATACAGGAACATTGAAGAATCCACTCTTATTTTGATTTTTGACATTTAGGCCTAATACTTTCAATAGCTAAAGTAGGTAATTTCTATTTATCGTCTAGATAACTTATTATTGTAGGTGTTATCAATCATAATCAGTCCAAAGTTTCCGACAATAGGATAGCCAGAGAAGGCAGTTTTGGCTGTTTGTTATCTTGATAACATGTAAATGTATGCTCTTATTGGTAAAACTTGTGAATGCGTGTGACTGGTTTCTAACACTGGTTGTTCTGTATTTTTCTAGGTTATACCGGCTTGGTTGAGCTGCTTGCCCATTAAAAGTGATCTGATAGAAGCCAAACTTGTCCATGACCAACTTTGTTCTATGGTTGAAAGGTAAGAATTTGCCAAGGTCACTACTAGTTCATGTTGGCATTTAACAATGTCATTGTAAATGCTCTTTCAATCTTTGCAGATCCGATAGAGAACTGTTGGGTCCTAACAATCAATATCTGCCCAAAATTGTCTGCGTGTTTGCGGAGGTTAGTCTTCCATTTTATTGTTGCATTGTGAAATGTGAAATGCAATTGTTTCGTGCTTCGAGTTTCCTTTTGGGATCTGTTTTGATGATGAGAGGACAAATATTTTGGCTATTGGAGCTCCAATGTGCATATTAGTTGATGATCAAATAGACAAAGGAGAAATTATGAATCACTAAATTTCCAAGCACTTCAAAATGAACTGAGTTTGAGCTGAGAAGTTTGAATTGATCGAAGAAAGGATATGTTGTTATTATCTGAAGCTCATGAGGCGTTGCTTGCAGGTTTTGTGCGCTGGAAAGGATTTAGCAACAGAGCAAACTGCAAGCCGAATGATAATCCTCTTGAGGCAGCTGCAGCAGACACTACCGCCAGCCACCATGGCTTCGACATTGTCATCTTTACAACCACAGCAGCAGCTTGCTCTGCAATCAATTCTTTCATCATAAGGCGGTGATGATTTCGCATCTTCATGGTCAACAAGTCGGGTCAGTCCGGTCATCATGTGCAATCAAACGAAATTAAAATTTTTATTCTTTTTTCCGATACAAAAAGTTCAATTATTGGAATCCATTTTTTCACCCCTGCATTTGATGTGTCAACCATCTTCTGTGTCATCCGGTGGTTGAGAGTGATTTTGTCGAGTCTTAAAGCCAAGAGTCTTGTAGAATATGTATACAGAAAGGAAACATTCACTGAGTTGGGAAAGGAATTACGTCGAACCTTTAAAAGATGCAAAGTTTTGGGTCGGTTGAAGGATGGATGGTTTCATCCAGGGGATTGCCAAGGAGGCAATCCTCATTTCAGTTTTGGTCTTCATTTGGTTGTATTTCACGACTTTGATGCCCTTGTGCAATAATCCAAAATAATTGGTCTCTTTTTGGAGAAGTTGTCTTTGCATGTGTTCAAACGTTTGCTGATCCTCTACAATAACTTTTGGTCTTTTTTTATGAATGCCGCTAGAGAATGGATGCAAATTTTCTATGACACGTAGACCATTTTCAACTTCAAATGAGAAAATATAGAATTATTTTTGCCCCATTTTCGAGAATGAAATGGGAAATCCATTTGAGCATAAATTCTTAAAATTTTTCAAAATCTCCAAAATATAGAATTTGTCGGAGATGATCTTAGTATATTTTTAGTCTTCGGATTTGGGAAATTAATCAATAAATAGGTATATTTAGATGAAAAATAATATTTGGAGCACATTTCTTATTATAGTCTCATTTAGGAAGATTTTATGTACCAATCGATTCGAGTGGAAATGAAAAATCTAAAGACAAGAACATGCAATGTGAAAATCGGACACAAGAGATTTTTACGTGGTTCGGCATAGCCTACATCCACGAGGCCTCAAGAGTTGATCAAATCCACTAGAAAGAGTTCGTATAGGGACTGATCAAGTAACAGATATAAAAAAAACCCTAGATCTAAGCATGCATGTGATCAGAAAGTAAGGTAATACCCTAGTTCGTATATGGACAGATCGAAGAAGGCTTCGATCTTCAACCCTAGATCGCCTGAAAGGAAGAGCGGCCACCCAAAGCACAAACGCTAGGACTTGCAACACCTCTAGGGTACGTCATCGGCCACCTTCTTCTTCTCTCTCACTCGGAATCGTTGGCCATTGAACACCAAACCCTAGAAAACCCTAGCGGAGCTTTGGAGAGAACTGAAGAGGCAAAGGCGAAAGAAGTGAGCGAAATAAGCAGCTCAAGGGCTTGTTTAGCTAGTTCATCAGGAGGAGCACCCGAGCCAGCTAAAAGCCTAAAACATTGCATTTCACTTACAAGAGATCCGAGCTTCAGCTTTGGGCTACCACCAAGCTTTCTTCGGCAATCAATTGGGCTTCTGTTTAGGCCAAAACCCATTCAGAATGGAAGCTATGGAAATGGCGGAACGATGTGATGTTCAGGAAGGATGTTGTGAAACCAATTACTGCGGGCTCTTGCACTGAAGAGGTCCGAGTCTACAAAACGACGATGACCAAGAGGAGGAACAGAAAGGAGCCAAGGAAGAAGGTGGTGCGTGAAATTGGTTGGGAAAAGCCCCTACGGGATTGGGTGAAAGTTAATACTGACGGGGGTCGTCGTCTTGATGGAAGTGCGGCGGCTGGAGGAGTCATCAGGGACTCGAATGCAGGATGGGTGAAAGGCTTCGCCCAAAACTTAGGCTCTTGCTCGGTTCCAATGTCGGAATGCTGGGCCGTGTTGAAAGGTCTGGAGATGGCATGGAGTCTTGGATTCAAGAAAGTGGTTGTGGAGACGGATTCAGCGGTGGTGGTGAACCTGTTGTCCAAGAAAATCAAACCGACCCACCCGTATTCAGCCTGGTAGATGCTTACCATGGCTTCCTTAGTAGAAATTGGTTCGTCCAATTACGTCATGTGTACCGAGAGGCTAATGCTGTCGCTGATAGCCTTGTTTCCTTCGCTTTTGCTTTAAATTTCGGTTATTTGGAGCTGTTGGAGCCCCCTGATTGTACCAAGCACCTGCTGTTGGGTGATGAATTAGGGTCTTCGATGGCGAGACTTGTGTAATTCTTGCTCTGTTGGTTTTATATTTAGGGAGTTTCTCCCGGTTTGCCTCACCAAAAAAAAAAAAAAAAAACCCATTCAGAATAATCTCACACATATTTATACATTTTATACATATAATATATATTACAACTCCACATAATAAATGCTAACTTTGTTAGAGGATCAAGCCCAAAAACAGCTCAATACAACTCAGTCAAAGTTAACCCTAATAGCGATTCCATACACAGCCTAACATATATTATATGTTAAATGTATGATTATCATATGCAATAATATTACATGCACATACAAAACATGACATAAGAAAGTATCAGAGTCCTTTCTTTAGGAGCATTAGACTCAAATGGAAGCTTGAAGCTTTGCATAGTCCAAGGTGTCCTTTCCGCGATGAGGCTTTCTGTAGAAATGCAACACATAGTCGGAGTAGAGAACTGGCCTGTACTTTGCCTTCTCCCCGTTCTTTAACACTTGATCCAGTGGACCGATCACATCACTCGGTTTCGGATTCACGAACAGCGGGACTGAGATCCTGTTCTCGGTCCCATTAGCCACCACCTTGTGCTCAACGCTCTTGTACTTGTCATTGCTCATTATCTGCAACACGTCTCCGATGTTGATCACTAACGCACCCTCCACTGGAGGCACATTGATCCAGCTCTCGGTCGTGCCTTCGTCCTCCAGAGAACGAACATAGAGACCGCCTACGTGGTCCTGCAGGAGGACAGTGATTGTGGAGACGTCAGAGTGCCGCCCTACTCCCACAGTGAGCTCAGGATTAGGGGACTTTGGATATTAGTTGAGGTTTATCCGCTTTGATCCCGTTAAAATCGACTCCATTTCGTTGTCGATGAGCTCGATACCGAGCCCCTTCATCAACACCATCACGAGTGAACCGATCAACGCCTCACACCTCTTCATGTAGCCCAACAGTTGATCCCTGAAACCAGGCCCGTCCAATAGCATGTTCAAAAAGCCCAACGGAACAGACCTCAAATTTTCTAGGGCCTCATATAAAAATTTATTAGTACTTATATTATTTGTTGTCTAAATAATCACATTGATGAATTGTCTCAATGGTTAGTGGCCCAACCAAATTCAACCAATTGCCCATAGATTGTGGGTTCGAATCTCAACCTTCTTTAATTTTTGTTTTTAATCTTTTTATCTTTTTTTTTTATATAGAAAAACTATATTGGACCTTCTTATTACCTACTTTAAATTAATTTTTAACCTTCTTATTAACTAATTTTATTTGTTACTTTAATACATCCTCAACTTACATTATTTTTGGGGCCTTCTTATCAACTACTTTCTTATTAACTACTTTTAATTAATTTTTGACCTTCTTTTTAACTAATTTTATTTTTTACTTTAATACATCCTCAAGTTACATTATTTTTGGGGCCTTCTTATCAACTATTTATAATTATTTTTGGGGCCTTCTTATTAAGTATTTTTATTTGTTAATTTAACACAACCTCATGTTATATTGCCATAAACATAACAATAAAAAAAAACTAAATAACTAATATTGTAGAAGGTAGTTCTACATTAAATTTATTTTAGTCTTCTTTTATTTTTCAAATATAAATTTATTCAATACTAATTTACTCTCCTACATGTTTGTGATTTATTAGTAAATCTTAATAAATACTCCTCCTAGTAAAATAGTTATATATGAATTTTTCATAGGGTTTAAAAAAAACTCGATAAAATAATGGCTTTTAAAATATTATTTATAATAATTTCATACTCCCTCCGTCCAACAATACATGGACTTTTAGATGTAAATTTTTGTCCAACAATAGATGTCCTTTTAGGGTTTCTAGGTAAAAAGTTGTAATGATTTGTATTAGTTTGTGTGTTGTTGACTTTTTAAAATAATTTGATTGGTTAAAATGTGTAGTAGGTGTTAAAAAATAATAAAATTTATGAAAAAGTGAGTGCAATGATGATGTTTTTTTAAAAGTAAGGTGTTTTATTAAAACTTGTGCAATATGCTAAAAGACAATGTATTTTTGGACGGATGGAGTATATTTTTATATTTTATATGATTTTTATCTTAATTTAAAAAAACATATAAAAATTAAATATTTTAATACAGAAGTAGTATTGAACAGGGCCCCCAAAATACATTGGCCGGCCCTGCCTGAAACTCATTCATCAAGCAAGAAACCATAAGGGTATGGAGTTAGTGTTGGGGGAAAAGTCTTCTTCATAGATTTATCGTTTATCAGTCGGTGTCCAGTTTGTTAGGGAAAGTCTTGTTGGGCCGCCAGGGTATCCCAAAATCAATTGGCACCAGGGTCATCCACCTATAGGTTAGGTTCATAAACATCTCAAGATTGGTTAAGAATTAAGATTCGACGAAGATCACCTGCAAACAGGGGGCCAAAGAGAGACAGACTCCTCCTCGGAAACGAAGAAGAGGCTAAGATAATCCTTCCACTCCAAAGCGCTCTCTGCTTCCGGAACGAAGCTCGTGGTGAGCCTCACATGGTTGCTCGGCGAATTCTCCTTGCAGTACTTCTTCTTCTCCTTAGCCGGCAGCCCAAAGAAGCAGTGTGTCGCTTCCTTGACCTCTTTGAGAACACCCAACGGCACTCCATGGTTGATCACCTGGAAGAACCCCAGCTTCTCGGCTGCAGCCCATATCGAACCCTCCAACTCCGACATGGGCTTGGAGAGGTCGATAATCGGGATCATAGATCGCTTGTTGATGGCAATAGAACCGGTCCTTTCGGAGACAGGCTGGATGTATTGCTTGGGCAATCTGAGGATGCCCATATCTGATAGACCCTTCACTCCATTCCCTTGCTTCATTACAAACTCTGAAATTTTTTCTTGGTCGTCTGAAGGGTCTATCGAAAGCCTTGTTTCTGCCATAGAACTCTTCTTCACTTGACAATGAATTTCAGTGACTGCCTCACAATATGGTTTTTTGCAGGCTCGTTTGGCTCTGTGATGGGTGTATTTTGCAAAAAAAATTTTGGTTCGAGGTATATTTTGCAATCTAATACGGAGTATCATACTATATATATACTACTAAAGAAGAAGACACTTGCACCACGTTTTACCTTCTCCGTTAGTATATATTTACATGCATTAGATAAACGGTTTTTTTCTAACCTATGCCCTTGGTGAAGAGACAATAAATAGAAAGATTTTTAGAATTTAAATGATTTTATCATTTTTAATAATGGTTTGCCTGGGTACATGCATCAAAATATGGAAAATCTTTCCGAATATAGTTTGCTTATCATATGCCCTTAGGGCATAGGATAGAAAAAAAAACATTTAGATAAGTTGATTCATGATCTCAAAATAATATATTGTGTCATAAACACAAGGTGAAACTCAATAAAAATAGCCCGACCTTTAAGGAAGTGTTAAAAATATATCCTCACCTTTCAAATGTAAGATAAATATTCCGACCTTTATAGGTCGGAATGATGACATGGTGCATACATAACAACAAATATAAAAGGTCGGAATGATGGTGCATACATAACAACAAATTATTTATAAACAAATTGAACATAAAAAATCAGTATATTCTTAAACCATGGTGTAGAGTTTATAACTCTAGTTTACTCATATATATACATCATATGTTATATGTGTGTTTTGTATAATGGGCTGGTAACCCATCAGGTGGGTAAGGCCCAGATCCGGATAGCTCCACACAGCCCATCTACAAACCCTGAAGCTCCTCCTCTAGCCACACAGCTTCTCCGACATGGTGCTATATAAAAGGCCTCCTTTTATGCTCCTGGACACTGTAGCACACACAGAGAGAACTCAGAGGCGGCAAAAGAGAGAGCGAGGATTAGGGTTCACAGCGAGGAGCCCGAAGCGCCGCCGAGAGAGCTTGGGAGCTTCTCCCATGGCGTCTCCGGTGATGAACAGGCGCTGGGCACTCCGGTGAGAGAACAACCGAGAGAAGAAGAGAGCGGCGGCGATAGCGAGAGGTGAGAGAGATCCAGGTGGGTAAGCGCTTGTGTACCGAGAGGTGAGAGAGATCCAGCGAGAGCGAGAGAGCTCGAGGGCGAGTGATCTCCGGAGCCATTCTTGAGCGCAATTCCGGGAAGAAAGGTCGATTACAGCAACACAAGTCCGAGCAGCCTTCAGAAGCTTATACAAGGACTGAATCGAGACCTAAGAACGATGACCAACATCGAGAAAGATCCGAGGGATCTTGAACTCGATCTGCAACCAAAGGGCGTCGAAGCTCTGCAACCGAAGGGCGACTTCAACGGTGGACGACGACTCGGCTGTAGTCCGATTAGTCCATAGCAACGCTGGAATTCAGGGAGTTCATTCTTCTCTCGACTCATTCCTACATTACTCGTTGCTTGTTAATTTAGCCTTCGATTATTGGTTGTCATGTTGTTCTTGTTTAGATGACTCTCTTAGGACTTGTTTGTATGATTTCTGATCCGCCTTAGAGCACAGTGGAACGCTCTCTTGAGCCGGGGACGTAGGGAATTTTTCCCGAACCTCGTAAACAAACGATGTGTTCTGATCTTTTTCTATTCGATCTAGATTCGGTTCAATCTAGAACCGAGTGTGCTATGATTGATATGATATATAACGTGATTGACCTATCCAATATCTCAAACCAGATTTACACATGGTTTCTTGGATTTTTTTAATTTTTTTTTTGATATACAATATTGCAATATAAAGAAAGGTGGTTGAAGAAGGGATAATAGGTAACTATACTATTTTTAATTTTTGTTTTGGTAGATGTACCTTTCAAGTTTTTATTTTGTTATTTATACTTTTTTTTCTCTAATAACAATTTTGCCCATGTTTTAACAATTTACTTCAATCACGTATATTGTAACCACAAATCTTCTCTTTCACCAACTCTTTTCAATTTCAATTTGTGAAATCAAATTATGGTTTCAATCATTAAAACAATAACTTGTCAATTTGTATCTACAAACATCGCACACATCTATTTTTTTTAATTATTTTTTTTGGTCGGCAAATTTTTAAAATAATGTTTTTTGGATGAGTCGACAATTTTTTCTGATGAATCGGTGTTACAGAGACGAGTGTTATCATGATGTAAACCCTAATTTGATGAACTTATTTTTTTAGTTAAAATAATTTTAGGAATTTTTTTATCGTTGCATGTGGTTACAATAATTGCTTCATGTGGACAATTTGTTGTAACTCAAAGTCCAATAGTCAATTGTGGTTACAAGAATTCTCTAGTTACAAGAATTCGATGATTAGCCATGACTGATGCATGGATGATTAAGTACGGTCGATCGATGATGACTATATATTACAAGAATGTCGCTAAAATACATATTAAAATTATTTATATGAAAATTTGGTTACAATAAATTAGTCACATGAGTTTGGTTAACTAAACTCATGTGAATGGTTGTATAACGAAGAATTGAATTTGTCTGACAATAATGAAATACAATATTTACATGATAATTTATTCATTGTTTTAGAAGAAAATAACTACATACATTAATAATGATATTTTATTAGGGGTGGAATTGGTACAATACCAATTAGTTTTTGTCGTTCCACGTACCAACCAATTATAATTGGTAATCCTAAAATCCGAACCATTACCAACCATCGAATGGGTTGTACCAACTTAATTGGTTACCAATTAAGTTGGTTGGTACGTGTTGGTAATGGTATTTTACCATGTTTTGGGTGTTGATGAAAAAACATACCAATAATCAAATGCAATACAAATTAATTAAAATTTATAAGGTATTACAATTCAGAGCAACAACAAAAAATACTTAAAATCTTAAATTGTTCATGCATTTAAGCATAAAAGCAATATAAAAATTATATAGCCCCGAAAATATTCAAAATAACATGTTCACTTTTGAATAAAGTTTAGGTTTCAGTCTGAACCGACGCCGAGCTAGTATTCTGATCCTCCCTTGATTAAAAACATTTTATGAAAATAAAAAATTCAAAAAGAAATCAAGTTAATAGGTAATACTTAATATCAAAAACAAAAAACAAATACAAAAAGAAATAGGTAATACTTATTAACTTGAATAACAAACAACAAGTCTTGAGCCGGTAAGGCTTGAACAAGTAATACTTTTTTTTTGATATCTTGAACAAGCAATACTTATTAACTTAGTATTTAACCAAAAAAAACTTATTAACTTAGTAATTTGAATAACAATAAGCAAGTCTTGAACAAACAACAAGTTAAAACAACAGAAAAAGAGGTGTTCATAGCAGAAAAGAGTAACGAGGAGTAGGTTGTAATCTTAAAATAATTAAATATAATTCAAAAATAATTAAAAAAACCTAAATGTATATTGGTAGGAGTTGGTTGGTAATTACCGTATCAACCAATTGCAAATCGGTTGGTAATGGTAATCCCAACTTTTCCGTTTCGATTACCATTACCGTACCGACTTTCGACAATTAGTTCGGTATACCGAACCAATTAATTTGGTAGCCAATTATATTGGTTACTAATTTAACTGGTTCGGTTGGTACGTGTTGGTATGGTTTTCGTGGGAAATTTTCCCATCCCTATATTTAAGTGTATTACAAGAATGATATTGTGTTGTATAAATGTATTACAAGAATGTTATTGTGTTGTGTGAATGTATCACAGGAATGTTATTGTACTATAAAAATTAGGTACAAGTAATTAGTTACAAGAATTAAATCACCTACAATAAATTAGTTACAATAATGTGATTGTGTTGATTACAGTAATGCATACAAGAATTAAGGACGATTACATGAAGTTAATTACAATATAAATTATATGTAAATCCTTAAGTATGTAGTACCAATGATATTTCTTTTTAAAACGTAAACAAATCTTGCAAACAATCTTATTTATGTCCATCTACTTTTATAAGTTTGAAAAAGATGAAAATTCTACTTCAAGGGTATATAGAAAAAATCCACCCTTAAAAGGTACAATTACTAAAAATAAAAACTCAACGGTATAGTTAGGATTTTTTTTAAAAGGGTACATTCCCTCAATTTTTCACTAGAAAACCGGTTTTAAGAAACCATATTAATATGTTGATTTTTTTAAAGCTCTATTTTTTTTTATAAATTATTTTTTAATTAGTTTTGGCCACAAACAATCATTTCATAAATATAAACATATTATATGTACTATGTTATTTATGCATAACAATTTCTGTCTACATATCAACCTCTTTTTTCCACCAATCATATTGTTTTTTCTTTTATTTTATTTTCTTCTTCTTTCTTTCATCTCTTTTAATCAATCAATTTTTTTTTAATTTTTAACACATTTACTATTTATTGGGATTAATTCAAAATATTGAATTTAATCTAATGTGTGTGTGTGTATATATATATATATATATATATATATATATATATATATATATATATATATATATATATATATATATATATATATATATATATATATATATATATATATATATTTACTATTTCATGTTGAATTTTTAACACGTTTACTATTTCACGTGTACTCATTGCTTATTGTGTATCATGAGAACATATCATGACGTTGATTGATTGAAATGAGTGGCTGAGATTAATAGGCAATTTAACCTTTTTTCTTTAATTAAAAATCAATGGGTCCCACCAGTTTTCTTTCTCACCTGCTGCATTGGGGCGCGTGTACAAGCCCATTTTTATTTTTCCTGTAAATTATTCGACAGTATCGTTGGATTATTCGATCGTATCGACAGATTATGCGATGGTACCAATGGATTTTTCTAATCGGTTAGCACCATGAATCGATGGTATCACTGGATTGTTCGATAATATCAACGGATTATGCAATGGTATAGACGAATTATGCGATGGTATCGATGGATTTTTCTAATCGGCTATTCGATGGTATCGCTTGATTATTCGATCGTATCACTTGATTATTCGATGATATAGGTTGATTATTCGAGGTTTCCGTTACTCATTTTAACAAATAACTAATAATTATTCGATAGTATCGCTGCATTATTCGATGGTATAGCATGATTATTTGATGGTATCGATGCATTTAGGACGAGCAAGAATTGATTAATAAATATGAAAGAATTTATTTGGATGATGAGTTTAGGGAGATATTTCAATTCCAATGTCAGATCGAAGAATCAAAAGAAGTTGTTATAAATCCAATGTCAAATCGAAGAATCAAGAGAGGGAGCCCTGAACTTAGAGAGACCCTAATTAATTTATAAACCGGAATAAACTTTCTACCGATATTAGCATTTAGTCATTTACAACCAAAGCAAAGGCTTGGGGATCACGAACTCCCCTTGTAATCAAAGAATCAAAGGCAGACCACAAACTCACCTTGTAATCAAATAATCAAAGGCAGTCCACAAACTCACCTAGTAATGAATCGAGTAGCAGCATTGAATTCACAAAAGTAGGTTTTTGACTTGTTGAAAATTTTGTTTCAATTGGTTCAATGAACGGCGATGGCTTGGCTGCCCAGATCCGCGAACGAATCACCCCTTTCATTGTGAATCGAGAAGGGAGGAGTAGAAGAGAAGGGGCCAAGGTAATGGGGCCAAGGTAGAAAACTTAAGGTATGGAACAATTTAAGCTATGTGGTGCTCATAATTCAGGAACTAAGGAAGCAACCAAATCACAATACCACTCATAAACTCATACCATAACTCTACAATGTAATACAACTCCAATCTCAAGCATATAACTTTACAAACCATACTCAACTCATTCCTTTATTCTCTTTTCTTTTCTTTTTTTGGCCAATTTGCTAAACTAGACCAAAAAACGGGCCTATTTGCTAAACTAGACTAGTAGCCCAAAAATTGGCTCAAAATACACTTTCTACCCCTATGTCAATTAAATAGCCAGTTTTTTTTAACTGTTCATAACCGGTTGTAGTGGGTGAGGAATTGAGAAATTAAAAGGAGGAGGGAGGGAGAGAGACGGTTACATTTCCGCAAAACCGAAAGGAGGAGGCGACGAAGACAGAGAGAGAGGAGGCGACAGAAAGAGAGCGGATTCACACCCACTTCCCAATCAGAGGTAAGCTTCACAGATCCTAAGAACCCACCCAGCTGAGCTTCCTTTCTTGTTTTTGTAGTTCAATTCGGCATCTTTATCGATCTGGTCTACCGGGATCATGTTCATCAGGTTTTGAAGGGATGCTTCGCACATTGTATTGAAAGGTTTAATCTTTTTTAGTTTTGAGTTGGTTTGGGCATGGTTCTGTATTTGGGGTTTGTAATTGGGGATACTAGTTTCTTCTATTTCCTTTGAATTGGAACCCGAATTCAATGCGTGTGAGCTGAATTTGAGATTTAGGGTTTATATTGGGGGTTTTCAGTTGAAAGAGTAGAAGGAAAATTATATGATAGAAATATCCTAATTGCAGGAAGGGCATTGCTTGTTTTCCAATTTGGTTGTTGCAGATTGTTGATTCGTTGGTTTGACGAAGATGTTTTGTTAGTTTTAATCCCTCAAATTTAAACAAATGCCTAATTTCTTCAATTGGAAGGAATAAAAGATAATCATGGTAGGGCTTATACTAATTTCTTCAGCTGATTTCGGAAATGGATTTTCGGCAAATATCAGGCTTAGCTGATCATCACCATTTCAGATACTATTAGGGGTGATTTGCAGACCAAATTCTTCAAGTGAAGGGAATAAAAGATAATCATGGTAGAAATGTCAAAATTGCTAGAAGATCAGTCCAAAAGCAATGATCTTTCCAAACTTTTGATCTGTTTGCTTTGCAATTGAAAACTAGATTCATTCAAACTACTACAACACTTGCCTCTTCTTGGCCAGTGGAACATGATCAACAAGGTAAATATGCATATGTGAAATTATGAATGTTATTGTTTTGGTAGTAATTTTGAAAGGCCTGGACAACTTCTGTTTTTTCATCACTCTTGCTTCCTCACTGTCTCACACAAAGTGATAAATGGAAGCACTGTGAATAAGTGAATAACTGGGCATGCATCAACTTCTCCAGAAGTGTGCAAGAGAGTGCTGCTCGTGGCTTCTGTCGCCAGCTAGTACAAATGTGCCAAGTCTCTAGCATGGTAAAACTATTTCGGATACGTGTGTACTGCTTTATTGATTGTTGTTTGAGAAACAGATCCGAGTTTCTTGTTCAATCATATCTATTCATTTTGACCTACAGGAGTTCAATCCCGAGCCTATATTCCCAATCCATACAGCTTGACCAGATCAATTGAAGAAGGCCTTGAAATATGTATATAATACTGCTGCAAACAAACTAGACGGGAAGGAACTGGAGTTGCTCATTGCAATTCTACCGGACAATAATGGATCCCTATATGATTTTTTTTTCTAGTTTCATTGATAGTCTCCATGATAATGAAACTGCATTTTGCTATATCTCGTCTTCTAGGACTATTTTGGAAGGAACATAGAGATTAGATTTTCAAAGACAGCTATTCTGTTACATATAGTCTTGATTTTATTCACATTATCTCTTGGTTAAATATAAATCTAAAAGAACTACGGCAATTTGCTGATTATGCTTTAAATCTGCTACTTACAAATGCCTGGCATCAATCACACTCATTCAGGTGATTTCAAGCGCATATGTGAGACAGATTTAGGATTGATTTCTCAGTGTTGCCTCACTAAGTACATTCTGAAAGTTTCCAGACAGTATCTCGCAAATCTGTCATTGAAGATCAATGTGAAAGTAAGTAATTTGAATTATAAATATAGGTAGGTTATATGATCTGTAAGGATTCCTCAAAATATTTTGCCAATAACAGTTGGGGGGGAAGAAATACGGTGCTCTTAGATGCTCTGAATTCAAGAGTTCCAATGGTTAGTGACACCCCGACGATAATCTTTGGAGCTGATGTGACTCACTCGGAAAATGGAGAGGATGCGAGTTCGTCTATTGCTGCTGTAAGTACCAATGTTTAAAATGACGGGAAAACTTGCGACTTCATATTTCCAGCATACTGATTGTAGGTATGCAGGTCGTAGCATCTCAAGACTGGCCAGAGGTCACAAAATATGCTGGGCTGGTTTTTGCTCAACCTCACAGACAAGAAATTATTCAGGACCTCTATAAAACCTGGCAAGATCCTCATCATGGCACTGTACACGGAGGCATGATTAGGTGCATATTACATATTCATGTTCTCCGGAGACACTTATCCATGTTCATCGTTTTGTATGTGTGCTCTTTAGTTTAAACATGTGATCAATGAGGATTTGTTATTTTATTATGCCTTTCAGTTTACTATTTCACCAACTTCATGATTGTACGATTGAATATGGTAGGATGAGTACGATGTTAAACTGTAGAGCTTGTTATTGACAGGGTACCAGCATGCCAGCTCACTACAATGCGTTGTGTTTGCACACAAAGATATGAGTTCGACTCTCACATAGGCTAATACGGAGTATGCGTGCATATCTCTATGGACTTGTACGATTGAATATGGTAGGAAATATATACACTAATGACATGACAAATTTGTGAATCTGGTACGACAAATTTATGAATTATCAATATCTCTGAACTTATAAAATTATGAACTTGGTAGGAAATATATAAACTACTGGTAGGACAAATTTGTAAACCTGGTAGGATAAATATACGATATTGGTATGATAAAAATGTAATCACCGAAATTCCTAAGTGTATAACTTGACACTAATGGTATGATAGATGTACACGAATGGTAAGATATATTTGTACTATTGGCAATGAAGTAGAATTAATATTGACCAATCCACAATTCACATACTAGTAATCAGTGAGGCGTGAATTGACCCTAATCTCAATCTCAATTACCAGTCCATAAATCCCAATCTCAATCTGATTTCTATCAATCAAAATTCATGAATCCAATCTAATTCAATGCTAGAACGACTGAATTAGAGCATCTACCCTTGGATATAATGTTACTTAGGTTTCCTTCATCTTCTGTTGTAGATTGGAAACCCTATACCCTTGGTTGTTTTTTTGAAAAATGTGGAACATAATTTGCTACGGTTTCTAGCTTGATTTTTCTTTGAAAGCTATTTAAATTGGTAGGTTAGATGCACACACATGGTAGGATAGATGAAAACTAATGGTAGGATAAAACAACGATATTGGTAGGATCAGAATGGTAGGATTGATGGAAACTAATGGTAGAAGAAAACAACGATATTGGTAGGATCGTAATGGAAACCCAGTAATTCCTGTATAACTTGACACTAATGGTAGGATAGATGCACACTGATGGTACGATATATTTATACTATTGGAAAAATGTAAATGCATAATTGACTTTACGAAAAAAATGAATGATGATGAATCTCAGACAAGCAAAATGAGAAGGCAGGCTCCACAGGCAGAAACTGAAGTTATATGAACCATAGATGCAAAAGCTATACATGGATATATCATGTGTGATGATGAATCTCAAGCTATGGTCCCTATCCTGGATAAAGTTAGTGCTGCACTGAAAGACAAGATACAAGTAGTGAAGATTGACAACACTCTCCCTCCCCCGCTACACACTCATCACACGGGAATAGAGGATCAACCTAGGGGGTAGTTCTGATATAGGAAAGAGGAACAACTACAAAGGAAAGGTACAAGATGACTTACCCATCGCTGTCACTGTCACTCACAATATTGTTGCACTTTTCTTGGAATGGAAAGACAGTTGAACACTGTTGGTAGGCCAGACCTGTACTTTTGGTAGGATGACAACTGTATCGTTTCCTCGGATCCACGTGTGCCTTTTTCCCCGTCCTTACCAACTCTCTCCTGCTCTGCCTCAGTTTTTGCAGGTCATGTTGGGGTGTTTGAGATCATCCTCTCAAGCTTATATATGTGCTTTGGGAACACCCATCAATGCAATGATTGCATTTTCCCCTCATAAATGCTCCCCCCTTCCCCCAAATGAAGAACCCCGTTTTGGCGCCAAAATTACACTGATAACCCGCCAAAACAGGTTCGGTCAATCCGTTCCAAATTTTCAGGTATGGTAAGACATTTTAAGCCTATTGGTAGGATAACTATATGCTATTGGTTAGATAATAGTACCATATTGGTCAGACAGATGCTCTCCCTCTCCCCCCAGTGAAGAACCCTGTTTTGGCGCCAAAATTACACGGACATCCCGCCAAAATCGCTATGGACACCCCCCTCCATATTATCACCAAAATTTCAATGTATGGTAGGATAAGTTTGTCCTCTCGGTAAGACACATGTATTCTATTGGTAAGATATATTTCCTCTATTGGTAAGCCAACCGTTTCCAGTTCCCAAAATTGAAGGTGATGCTTTGCCCTCAACTTTCCACTCGTCTCCTATGTTGGCTCCCTTTTTTGTAGAGCATTTAATAAGGAATGACACCCATCAATCAAGATTTCCTAAGGATGGATTGACACCCTTAATTTAATCATTGAAATTTCCCCTCATAAATGCCCCCCCATTTTTCTACTTTATTTGAGCCACACACCATGGCCAGCCCCTCCCCCTCCTGATTTCTGTTTTGAGGAAATGATGGAGCTACAGTGCAAATCTCCCCTTCACCTGCTACCTCCTATGCCGATTGGATTTTTGCATTTGCAAAAGTAGACCACTTTCTACCCCTAGCCAAATTTTTAGGTACATGTCTAGTTTAGCCAATAGGCCCGTTTTTGGTCTAAAGACTACCATTTCCTCTTTTTTTTTCCATGCTATATCAAATGATTTTCCTTGACTTTGACCCCTAAGTGGATTTTATCCTCCTTAGGTCCCAAGTAATGAATGTACTAGCAATAATCAAACATCTCATGAGGGTATATCAAATATACAATCCACCACTAAAAACCATCATCCACAATATAAATATTTACCAACCATTCCTAATTCCCGGATGGGGTCAGTCTCTGTAATTAGATATGGACAATCTTGTGGAGCTACAAAAGAATAGACAATTAGGCTCAAATTGGCTTAAAGAAGAGGATCATATGTAAGGTGGAATAGAATCAAATAGGGCTAATAAAGGTGCCTCAATCATGTGAAATTCACCAATAACAAACATATAAGTACAACGTTGATGATGGACGGTTTTTAGTCGCGTAAACGTATCAAAATAAAACTCAAACCTACAAACTAGAACTAGTATAGCAAGTAAGTAAGAGGTCGAACCCACAGAGAATCAAGTATTTCTCAGCAATGTGTATTTACCAATTAGTAGAAAGAGGGGTTTTGGTTGATTGAGATTGAAAAGAAAACAAAATAAAATAAAAACAAATAATACAAAACAATTTAGAGAAGATCGCTCTACTCACAACTATCCACTTTATTTGGTTGAATTGATATTGTAACTTCCTCTTGCCCTTTTAGGTTTCCTATGAATGCCCTTGTCCCGGCCTAATATAGTTACTAGTCCAATCAGTCCTAGAAACCCTTATCAATCGAACAGTCCCTAAAGAAGGATTTAACCCAATTGATAGCTTTAAGTTCAGAGATTAACCAAGGTATTTGCAGTCCCTAAAAAGGGATTTAACAACACATCCAACTTCCTACCTATCCAATTAGTTCAATCAGCCCAAAAGGGACAAGTTTGCTACTTGGATTAAGGTTCGCAATCAGGAATCTACAAAACCCTAGCAGTTGAATTGATTCTACCAAGTTGATCAGGCAAGATAGAAGAAAACAATCAAACATTCAAGCACAAAGAAGTTAAAACATTCAATATAGGAAATAAGGAACAAGATTCAGAAACTCACAATCGATCCAAATAAAGCTTCCAATTGCAAGTAGAACGAAGAGAGTTTAGTCGCCCATGGAGAACATCGCTCTCTCTCCAATTGTCTGATAGAACGTGGAATAGAATAGAAGTCCTAGAAAAATAACTAAAATCGGCCTTATAAACAATCCAAGTCGGCCCTCCAAACAAAAACATAAAACTAGGGTTTTTTTTAAAACAAAACGGCATCGCTGACTACCCGTGTTGCGGCTGCGGCATATGTTGCGGCCGCAACATCAGCAGCTTTCTCCAACCCGCAGCATCCATACTGGCGGCGGCCGCGGCATGCATGATGCGGCCGCTGCATTGGTCTTTCACGGAAAATCAGTCCCGAATTTGCTCTTGTTGTCAACAGAAAAGTTGTAGATCTCTGAAAGAGCTTTCCAACGCATGATCATAATAGTCAATTGGACAACCGAGGTCTCCAGAAAGTGCAAAACAAGTTCAGCATGTCTGGCGACAACTTCTACAGACTTGTTCTTCGTTTAGGTTCGCTTCTTCTTCTCATGACCTCTTGAGATCTTCATGTAAGCTTCTTCGATCAACTAGACATTCTCATATAATGCGTTATCAACCCATGTCTCCTCCTCGGATCCACAGTTACCTGAAATAATCAATAAAAGTGTGTAGACTCCGACTCCACCAACGTAGAGAACAAATATGCAAATTATACTTAAACCATGCATGATATGCATCATAACTAAGCTAAATGCAAACTATTATGACCCTCTAAATGCATGCTATCACTTGGCATAGATAACAAAATCAATTCCAAGAGGTAGAAGCATTGGAGAGTATTCACACACATGAAACAAGAGCAAAAGGACTCAATGAAGTGTAGTCCCAATAAGGGCAAAAATGAATCTCACAAGGTTAATTTTTTGTTGGATTTCAGTCATGCTAAGAACTTAGATCATGCAAGCTCAATTATGTTCACCTAACTATGTTCCACATAAAAAAATATAAGTGGGATAAGGCTAAAGCTATTCAAACATGTCATGGGATTTATATGATCATAATTTCAATAAAATTTTGAGGACTCACTTGGCTAGGTGGTTATTTAGACAATCACATACTTTATGCAAATGCATGATTTTTTTTCTTTTTCATTTTTTCCAATTTTTTTTCTTTTTGTTTTTCTTAAAATAAACTAAGATGCGAAGTATTACAGCATGAATGTTATGCAGAATAATTGAAACATGCTCGATATGCAATGCAACCTACTATGTACACTAATCCCCTCCCCCACACTTGAAGCTTTCATTGTCTCAATGAAATCAAAACAATAAAAATTAGAAAGAACAAGGGAGGAGAAAAGTAAACTCACGTGCCCACTGGTATGGCAGAGGTGGAGGTACGTGGAGGTGGACACCAAAGGAAGAGCGAAGAAAATGAACGAAAATGAGACTGCAGAGATGGTCGCGGGTGCTGCCTCTTGGGCCGCGGGTGCGGCTATTCCAGAACCATGAAGGATTGACTCCGGTGAAAACCTCAAATTGTGATAAAAACCGTGAGGACTACTTTATAGCTTGGTTTATTTGAAACCTGTGCTAAAAACTTCAATCACACGATGACTTTACAACTCAGTTCAACCTAAAAACCGTGCAAAAAACTCCAGTTTTAAAATAACAAACTTTATAGGTCGGTCAAGCCTAAAAATCGTGCTAAAAACTCACGTTTTAAAATTATATAGTGACTTTATAACTCGATTTTATTCAGAATCGGGCTAAAATTTGTGACTTTATAGATCGGTTTTATTCATAACCGGGCTATAAAGCAGGTGTGAACCGGGCTAAAAAGCCGGTCCTCACAGGTTTTTACTGCAATTTTGGTTTTCACCGGAGCGCACCCCTATATATATATATATATATATATATATATATATTGAGAGAGATGATATATCATATGTACTCAGGTCTTAACGTGTATCATGTGAACAAATCCTATCCATTGATTAATTGGATGGCTGAGATTATTCAATAATATTGATTAATTAAAAAAGAAAAAGGAAAGAGAAAGATGAGGGGAGGTGCAATCAGGTAGCAGTGCAGCATTCGAAGGCGAATTCCGGCCACCACTCACCACCAGGTTACCTGTCCTGTAAACCAGCGAAGCCATCCTGAAAAACCAGGTTCCACCAATCCCAGTCTGGGACTCCGGAACTCGAAGGCGGATTCCGAACACCACCAACCACCAGTCATCTACACCACCGAAGCAAGCATCGCCGACGATTTGTCGCTGTTGAAGGAGCGAGAAGCCATCCCGCAATACCAGGTTCAACCGAAGCATTCGATTCCATCAATGGGTAAGTTTGCTGATTTGGGTCCACGATTTTAGGGTTTTTTTTTTGTTGATGTTGGATTTTTTAGGGTTGAAATTTGTGTATTTGTTTGATATTGGCCGCCTGGGATTCAACAAATTGAAAGATGCTGATATGTGGTAACTGGCAAGCCCTCGATTTCTAGGGTTTTTGTTGTGAGCGATTTGGAGGATGCTAATCAGTGGCAGGCTAGCGAAGCCGGGGGGTGGAGGTGGCCTCGAAGGCGAGGACTTCGATACTGTCTTCGATGTAGGCTGATCTCCAGGGATTTGTGATTAAGGGAACCCCATTAAAATTGAGTCCGCAAAACCTTTTGTTCTTGTCGATTAACGACCAACTCGAGATCGACAAAGGTTTGAGAATAGAGATGGAAACAGAACAGGAGGAGAGGGAGTGACGATGGATGAATTGAGAGTGTTTCATTGTGTTGTATCAGTTTGTTACATTCCCGCTTCTTTGCCTACTTATACTATGAAGACAAGATGCAATCTGTTACAAGAGCTAGATTACAATGTGATGCGGGTGCATACAGCTTATGGTGATGCATCTCTTCAGTGCAGCTGATCCTTCTACCTCAACACCCCCCCCCCCCCTCAAAATTGGGGTGGAGACAACACAAGTTTGCCAAGCAACTCATTCTGTTGGTGAGACGGGAGAATTTTTGTGAGGACATAGGCAAGCTGGGAAGAAGTAGGAATGTGACAAAGATCGAGGAGACCATCAATGATCTTTTCCCTGGTGAAATGACAGTCAATCTCTATATGTTTCGTCCGTTCATGATAAATTGGATTTCGAGCAAGTTGTAACGCCGATTGATTGTCTCAATATAGAGTAACTGGCTTGAGAGGATGAACCCCAAGTTCATCCAACAATCGAACAAGCCAAGTCACTTCTGCTGCAGTCTGAGCCATTGCTCGGTAATAATAATAATAATAACAATAATAATAGGAATAGTAATAGTTATAGTAATGATAATGTAAGAGAGAATGGGGCTAAATAACCCAAAAACCGGCTCGGTTTGCAAAACTACACCTAACCCTTGAAATTTTGCAAAACTAACCCAGAAACCAGTACCGGTTGCCCAACCCCTTAAAGAAAGTAAAGAAAGGAGAAACAAAAATAAAAGAGGAGCATTAAATACAAGTCAAATCATTTAAAGAGGGGGAGGGGAGATAAAAAAAAGAGGCTAATTCTTGTACAAAAGTTTGACATATTTCGTCAGATGTTCCTGAGGTTTCCATTTTTTTCGCCAAATACCCCTAAGGTTTCTATATATTTTTTCATCAAATGTCCCTCTGTCGAATTTGTTAATGTTTTTTATTGAAATTTAGTATAATTTCCGCACCAAAAACACATATTTTTCTTTTTAGACAATAAAAATAAAATTTTCTAAGTATAAAAATTACTATGATAAATTTAAATAAAATATTATCAAACGTTAACATAAAATACAAAAAATAGATTTGATAATTAAGTAAAAAATAATAAAAAATATTTATGAAAAATGTGTAAAATTTACACGAGTTTAAGTTTTAAGTAAAATATGTTGATTGGGTTAAAATTCTAAAATAAATGTGGTTATAACACCTAATAAAAACGTTTATTAATTAATATTTAGATATAACTAGATTGATTAAAGAAACGTGTACAAATTTCATTAGTTTGATTTTTTTTTTCAAGATTCATTTGATTGGGAGGAATTTGTGAAATTAAATTATTATGCCCTCTAAGCAAAAATATTTCTCATTTAACAATTAGAATAGATAAATCTCATTGGTTAAAAAAATGTTTAAAAATTTTATTATTTTAAAATTTATGTAGATTTGGTTGATTGTGTGAAATTCCAAAAATTAAGATTAGGGAAATTCCGGTTGGTGCCCCCTGAGGTTTTTGCTATCCGGATGGTCTCCCACAGTTTTGATTTTTTCGGATGGTGCCCCTAAGGTTTTGCAAAAGTTAGTCTTATGCCCAAAATCAATGTTTTCGGTTTTTGATAAATAAAATGAACCTTTATACCCATTACTTTTAAATTGCACATAATTATCTATATTTTTGCAAAAAATGCAACCCAAAAGCATACGCATTTTTTAAATTAAATAAAATCACCAATTATTTTAAAATTTTCAACACAAAACACCAAATATTTTTAAAATCGCACAACATATCAATTACTTAACAAAACTTGCGCATGCATAACCACCCATTTTTGTGAACAAAATGGTTAAACTATAAAATGCTATACATATATATACATACATACATACATACATATATATACATAGGTAAATGTTCAAATGAAAATGGGGCTTAAGATGAAAATCCCTCTTAAAGTGAAAATAGTCTAATTTGGATGTAAGTGGGCCTAATTATTAAATGAGTAATGAATAAATGTGCCTAATTTTGGTGTAAATGGGCCTAATTTTATGATTAAATGGAAAAATGGTTAAATGAACCTAATTATGGGGTAAATTTCACACGCCTCCCCCAAACTTTCCATTCATAAAAATATCAATTATGAAAATTACAGATTTTAGCCCGTAATTTTTATTTGAAATAATATTGTTAGGTGCAACTATAATATTAAAAAAATACAACAAGAATGTTACATCACAGTTTTTATCTTTATTTTAAAAAGGGAAAAAGATGAGATTACAAAATATAAAGTGAACAAATAATACAATAAATGTTATTATTAATAAATGTGCATTTTCATAATGTGTCATACCAAAAATTTTCTTTATGGACCGCTATTTTATGACAGTTTTGTACTTTAATGCAACATGTGCCATTAAAAGCCTATTAGCTCAAAAAATGGTATAGTGATGTGCCCATGCACAATGGTTCGAGTTCCTAAGCTATTTATGGTTGCTTTTTTTGTGTTCCCGTTCATTAATAAAATTATAAAGTGCAATAATAAAATGATAATGTGCACAAATAAGATGATATAATGCATATATAACATTATATTGTGCAAATATAACACTATGTTTTGCAAATGTAACATTATATTGTGCATGTCTAATAATATAATGTTACGTTGTGCACATATAATATTATGTTGTGCGAATATAACATTATATTGTGCAAATATAACTTTAAGGTGTGCAAATATAACACTATGTTTTGCAAATGTAACATTATGTTGTGCATATCTAATAATATAATGTTACGTTGTGCACATATAATATTATGTTGTGCGAATATAACATTATATTGTGCAAAATATAACTTTAAGTTGTGCAAATATAACACTATGTTTTGCAAATGTAACATTATGTTGTGCATATCTAATAATACAATTGTGCAAAAGTAAGATAGGATTGTGCAAATTAAAGTAGGATACAATTGTGCATAACTAAGATTATAATGTGCACGATTAACAATTTGCGATTGTTGCGCTCTTGTCTATTATGTAACCTATGTGTGATTTGAACCCACATCTTTGTGCAAACGCACATTGCTCTACCAATTGAGATAATAGGCTAAATTATGATTTTCATGCTAAAATAGAAGAACCTAATCGACCTAAAGCATATCGCAACAAAATTCTAAAATTCAATTAGCTCATGATTCACAACCAATTTGACAATGCTATGAACATGAAATTAGCTCCAAATCAACCCAACATCACAACCATATCATCAATTTCAATCAATTTGGATGTTGGCAAAAAAACCCAAAATTCTAAAATATATCGCAATAAAATTCTAAAATCCAATTAGATCATGATCCATAAACAATTTGACAATGCTATGAACATAAAATTAGCTCCAAATCAACCCAACAATACAACCATATCATCAATTTCAGTCAATTTTGCTTTTGGCAAAAAGCCCCAAATTCTAAAACATATCCCAATATAAAATTCTAAAATTCAATTAGCTCATGATCCATAAACAATTTGACAATTATATGAGCATGAAATTAGCTCAAAATCAACCCAACAACACAACTATATCATCAATTTCAATCAATTTGGCTTTTGGCAAAAAGCCCCTAATTCCGCTCCTAAATCAAACCCTAGATTTTCAATCTCAACCTAAATCATTCAAACAATCTAAATAATTGTAATAAACAAGTTTAGGGTTATAAATCATACCAAATTCGAGTTGAAACTAGGAGCAAAATCGGGATTTCGAAGGTATTCCGAGCCAAAAATGTCGAACAACACTTATGGGGAAGATGGGCTCGGTGTGAGCTTGGCTGGGCTCGAACCATGGGGATTCTGGTCTCGGGGGGTGCGCCTGAGGGAGGGGGTTCGAGTAGGTGGTGGCTGGGGGCCGTAGGTGGCTCATGGGTGGCGTGGGAGGCCGACGAGCGAAGATGCGACGTGAGGCTTCGAATGCTCAGGATGGGCGCGTATGGGCTTGAACCAGGCCAAGCCAGGGCTCGGGGGTTGCGCACCGGGGTGGGCTCGAGGGCGGCTGGTCGCTGGTGGCCGGAGGTGGCTCGAGGTGGGTGTGGGTGCGGGAGTCCGAGAGCGACGCTGCTTGCCTTCTTCTACTGTTGGGACGCGGGTATGTTTTTTTATTCTTAATCAGCCCCGCGCGTGTAGTTTACCCCATTTTCACTTTAAGAGAAATTTTCATCTTAAGCCCCTTTTTCACTTTAACCTCACCCTATATATATATATATATTGTGGATCGGATGAGAACAACCCTTATAGTGGGAACGTAAGAACAAATCTGGACTGTCAAATCAAATGGAATGGACGGCGTAGATTCAACATAAATATCAGGCTTTTTAATACGGAGTAAATAAAAGAGTGGGACCCACAACGGAATTTACGTACTCTTCATTTGTACGCGTGTGATACAAATACAACCGAATGAAAGCTTCTTCCACAGTTCCACCATTTGAATTTCGGAGTACGTTGTACAGTAGTAGTGTGGGGGCATAAATGTTTTAATTTTTAAATGATAAAATATATACACACTACCACTAGCACACTAATATAATAAAATATATACACTAATAATATTTCTTTTTATATACAAATAATCATTCTCTTACATTTTTTTAATATTTCAAAATAACTGTTTAAATAATAATGATTTTATACAAATAATGATTCTATATCTATGAATAATCATTTCCGATGTAACGAATAATGATTCTCGGCTCACCGAATAACATATAAATTTCTTCAAAAATCACTAATTAAATAATGCATAATTTTTATAGATACTTTTTTCAAACTTCCTCTTACATATGAATACTCTTTTTGATCTCATCAAATAATTTATAATTTTTTTTTATTCTTTTAACCTCCTTAAAACTAATGAACTCGTAAATAATTGTCTTCTTACATACTAATAATTGTTCTCTTACATATTGTTTTGTATTTGTTTATAAACATATCAAATTTTGTGTATGTGTTTCTAAACAGGTGAACATATCACTTTTTTTTTTTATAATGCTTTGTAATTTTTAACGGCATTTTATAACCTCCCACTTTAGTTCGTTGTACTAGTGAATAATATGTATTGTACATATGAATAACCTAGCGTATATACGAATAAAAAAGAAAAATTCATACGAATAATTTGTCAAATATCAACGAATAATTGATGAATTATCCGTCAAAAAAATTGGATTTATATCCATGAATAATGATTTTCAATTCATCGAATAATGCATAATATGTATATAGTTATTTCAAACTCCCTCTTACATATGAATACTCTTTGTAATTTCACTGAATAATGTTCAAACTCCTACTATTAAATACGGGTCACCGAATAATGTTCAAATTCACACTATTAAATATGAATAATATTTGTAATTTCACCGAATAGTGTACAATTTTATCGATTATTATTTTAACTTCCCCAAAAGTAATAAATGTGTAAACAATAGTCATCTTATGTACGAATAATATTTATAATCTAACCGAATAATCTTTTAAATTTAACCGAAAAATATATCACATTTAACCGAATAATCTTCCGAACACAATTAGATTGGTAACAAAAAAATAAAAAAAATAAAAAAAAAAAAGAGAGAAGAACTTCCGTGTACTCGGAAAAGGTAAAGAGTGGGTGATTTACCCATAATGGTGCATTGGTGCGCGTGGGATTTATTGTTGTGGGGTCCACCGAAATTAATTTTATTTTTTTTAATGAAAATCACTATTAATCCTATCCATTGATTCCATTGGGTTGTAGGGTCTAGATTTGTTCCTACGTTCTCATCTTAAGACGTGTTCTCGCTCGAACTATATATATATATAGGGTTGGGTTCGGGTGCAAAGGTCACCAAAAGTGAGAAGGAAAGAAGCAATTTGATTGGTCCAAACGGATTAAAATAATACGGAGTATAAATTTATGTCCAAAAAACGCGTCCCCCCAGCTGTCCCCGCGCGTTCCCCTGCTCCCCCAGTCGCACCACCCGCGCTTGCACCACACGCGCCCAGCCAAATTATTATAAAAAAAAAACTAATTGCGCGCGCGCTGGGGGTTGAACCTCAAACCTTTGTACTATTGTACTACGCCTCAACCATTTCGGCTATTACTGTCTCTTGTCATTATTTGCATCTTTCAAACTTTATTAGATTGTTAAATAACTTAAATGTATCAAAAGCGATTTTATAACTATTAATATATATATTTTTCTAATTATAATTAAAATATTGAGGGAATTTGGTGAAAAAACCTTTTAGCATATTTGGTTAGCTAGATAGACCCATTAATTGTTTTTTTAGTATGCTTGGCCCATTAATTGTTTTTTTAGATTGCTTAGCCCTCTTGACCGGTCAACGTTGACCGTTGACCGTTGACCGGTCAACCCATTTTGATGCCAACTTTTTTTTTTTTTTTTTTTTTTGATGCCAACTTTTTTTTTTTTTTTAATGCCAACTTTTTTTTTTTTTTTGTGATGGCATATTTTACCGTTTTGATGCCAACATTTTGTGGTGACAATTTTATATAATTGATGGCATAAGAGATTAAAACGTGGAATCAAAATATTGTCACCTTATTGTCACTTTTCTAATGAAATGATTGGATGACTTTTTTTAATGCCACTTTTTTAAAACATTGATGACATTTTTTGTGATGTCATATTTTACCGTTTTGATGCCAAAATTTTATTACATTTTATTTTCAATCTGATGCCACTTTTCTAATTAAATTATTGGATGACACTTTTTTTAAACTTTGATGACATTTTTTGTTTACTCTAATGTCACGTTGACCATTGATGCCATTTTGAAAAATTTGTATCACATTAAAGAAAAAAATGTCATCAAAAATACTACTTTGAAAAAATATCATCAAAAATATGGCATCACGGTAAAAAAAATATTATAAAAAAATTGACATAAAAAAGTGGCATCAAAGTGAAAATAAAATATAGTAAAATTTTGGCATCAAAACGGTAAAATATGGCATCACTAAAAAAAAAGTTGGCATCAAAAAAAAGTTGGCATAAAAAAAAAAAAAAAAAAAAAAGTTGGCATCAAAATGGGTCAACCGTTGACCGGTCAATGGTCAAACGGTTGACCATTGACCAACCCACCCAATTGGGAAAGGGGCTAGGGCAAACTAATTAAATTGATTTATGGGCTAGGTGATTAATTGGATATTTAAAAAAGGCCATGTATCAAAATCGCCCTAAAATATTTTCACATAAATTTATTAACTATAAATTAAGATACATATTAATATATATTTCATAATAAAAAAATTCATTCTTCTTTTATTTTCTTTTTATGTTTATTTTTAATTTATTAATTAATTATTTTAAAATAAAATGTTTCATGAACCAATACTATTTATTTCATGAACCAATACTATTTATTTGATGGACCATAACTCTTTATTTGATTACCCATTACTCTCTATTTATTTGATGAACCACTTGGTATAAAAACTCTGAACCACTTGGTATAAAAACTCTGAACCACTTGGTATAAAAATTCTGAATCACTTCGTATAAAACCCTTGAACCTTGGTATATAAACCCTGAACCACTTGGTATTTAAACTCTGAACCACTTGGTATAAAACCCTGAACCACTTTGTATAAAAACCCTGAACCACTTGGTATTAAAACCCCTGAACCACTTGGTAATAAAACCCCTGAACCACTTGGTATTAAAACCTCTGAACCACTTAGTATTAAAACACTGAACCAATTGGTATTACACTTTCATTTCAAGTCTCTACTATTTATTTCATGAACCGAGACTATTTATTTATTTCATTCTTCTTTTATTTTCTTTTAGTGTTTATTTTTTTAATTAATTAATTATTTATTTTTAAAATAAAATGGTTGATGAACCAATATTATTTATTTCATGAACCAACACTATTTAATAATTGTAAAATTTTCATCCTTCATTTTTTTAATGTTTATTCATTCATTTATTTATTTGTTTGTTTTTTAAAATAAAATAGGTCATGAACCAATACTTTTCATTTGATGAACTACTATTCTTTATTTGTTGAACCACTACTCTATAATTCATAAACCACTAAAATTTATTTCATGAACCACTTATATTTACTTCGTGAACCACTTTTGTTTATATATGCTGAACCGCTTGGTATTAAAACCCTGAACCACTTGATTTATAAACCCTGAACCACTTGGTATAAAAACTCTGAACCACTTGATTTATAAACCCTGAACCACTTGGTATAAAAACTCTGAACCACTTGATTTATAAACCCTTAACCACTTGGTATAAAACTCTGAACCACTTGGTATAAAAAAACTAAATCAATTGTATAAAAACCCTGAACCACTTAGTATTAAAAACACTGAACCACTTGGTATAAAAACTCTGAACCACTTGATTTTAAAACCATCAACCACTCGACATTTTCTTAAATTCATTTCATAAACAACTACTATTTTAAAATAAAATGGTGCATGGATCATTGGATCAATACTATTTATTTGATGAATCACTACTCTTTATTTGATAAATCACTACTATTTAATAATTCTAAAATTTTCACTCTTCTTTAATTTTCTTGTAATGTTTATTTTTAATTATTTATTTGTTTATTTTTAAAATAAAATGATTCATGAACCAATACTATTTATTTTATGAACCAATACTATTTATTTGACGAACCACTCTACTCTATTTATTTGATGAACCAATTGGTATAAAAACTCTGAACCACTTAATATAAAAAATCCTGAACCACTTGATATGAACCACTTAGTTTAACACTCTGAACCACTTACTGTAAAAATGCTGAACCACTTGGTGTATTAAAATTTGATAATTCTTTAACATGCGTTTGCATTGAGATTGACTAACAAAAAATTTAAAAGTACACATGAACAAGGAGGATCAAATATTAATAAAATAATAACCCATTATTGTTCATCCCAATTGAAGTACAGCAAAGCGTCAATGGCACCGGTCGGGATCTCTATTCAAGGTGCAACATCCCATGATTCCCCTCGTGTTGAATCGGTGGCCATGGTTTCTCCCTCCTCGTCGAATTGCCTAGGTTTCCAACTGGAGGAGGCCGATGCCATGTTGCAGCGCGCGCTGGTGATAGCGCTTGTCATCGCTTTCCTCCTTCCAAAACGACAACTTTCATGTCAGATCTGATTGTTGCCATCGGATCTCGGGCGCGGTTGCCATGGCGACAGCGGAAGGCACGCATCCTTGTTCGGATCGATGCTCAACGATTCGTGCTGGTCGGCAATGAAGATGAAGGCGGTTGCGACCACTGCAAACGTTTAGATCTGAGAATCAGAAGAGAAGAGAGAACGAAGAGGAGGACAAAGGGAACGTTTAGAGCGAAATCGGTGACGACGGTGAGGGTGCTCGGAGATGGTGGATGCTACGGCGGGAGAAGGGAGCAGATCTGGAAGATCTCCATGGAAGCCTAGGGCGAGATCTGGAAGATTGGAAAGAGACTGAAAGAACGGTTATAAAGTTAAGCGCGTGAGGTTAAAATCAGGCCCAATTTTTTTAATTATTATTTTAATCCAAATCACCCAATTACACCTCTTCTTTCCTTCTCACCGGTATATACTATTATCACTTGAACCCTACCCTATATATATATATATATATATATAGATAGATAATACTTGTTACAAAGTCATCCTTTGTATGTTTGAATTAAAAAAAAAATATATAGATAATATAAATGTTGGCTCATTAATTAGGTGAGAAATCCTCCTAATTCATTTAAACACTTTCAAGTGTGCCAGTTCACATAATGTTCTTATTTATTCGATCAAATAAATTTCAAAATCAACTGCGATATTCTCATAAATTAAAAAATTTATTAAAGTCATTAGAATAAAATAATTAAAGCTCATCGATCATGCATGTGGCTAAAAAATAATTTTAATATGTAGAAATTAGAATATTCTATCCAAAAGTCGTAAGTAAATATCTATTTAATGATAAAATATTTATGACTAAGATAAAATAATTCAAGGTAAATTAATGTTTTCACTTTTTCATAAACAAATCCATAATTAAATATCTATTTAACCATTTTGTTCACAAAAAATGGATGGTCATGTGCAAATTTTTTCAAGTAATTGATATGTTATCCGGTTTTTAAAATATTGGGTGTTTTGTGTTGAAAATTTTTAAATAATTGGTGATTTTGTTTAATTTTAAAAATGAGTATGCTTTTGGGTTGCATTTTTTGGCAAAAATATAAATGATTATGTGCAAGTTAAAAGTAAAGGGTGATTTTGTGCAATATTGAAAAAATAAATGTCCATTTTTGTTTATGAAAAAGTGAAAACATTGATTTTGGGCACAATACGAACTTTTGCAAAACCTTAGGGGCACCATCCGGAAAAATCAAAACTGTGGAACACCATCCGGAATAGCCAAAACCTCAAGGACACCAACCGGAATTTCCCTAAAGATTATTATATAAAAAATTAGTTTTCATTATACGCCCACAAAGAGAGAGGTTAGTTGCTATGGGAAAACAAGAATTCGTATATTTGGAACTATGTATTTTTTATATAAAAAAGTTTTGAATTAATCTCATTGTTTAAACAAATAGCATGAAATGATACAGTATTGTGTAATTAATATATAATGAAATAATATTGTATAATTAATTTTAACTTTATCAAAAAAAGGGAATGAATTCCATTGGTTAAAAAATGTAATATGAAATGGTATTGTGTAAATAATATTAGATAATTTAATTACCATAATATTGTATAAATAATACCTTACAAAAATAATAATGAAATAATATTTTCTTTTCTTTTTATTTTCAATCAAAAATGTTAACAAATTCGACAGAGGGGCATTTGGCGAAAAAATGAAAATCTCAGGGATATTTGGCGAAAAAAAATGAAAATCTCAAAGACATTTAACAAAATATGTCAAACTTTTATACACCACGAGCCTTAATCTAAGGAGTACTTGGCGAAAATTCCGAATAAAGAAACAAAGAGTCCGCCACTCTGCCCTAACAGGCTAATCCACTATTTGAACAAAAGAAAATTAATACTCCCTCTGTTAATTAAAACTTGTCGTTTACTATTCATGCACGCTTTTTTAGAACGATAAAAACTATATAAAATATTAACTTTTTTTTAAATTTGTTTTTATAAATTCATACTTAATAGTAATAAGTATGATATTATTTAAAAAAATTATTAAAAAAGTTGATATTTTATATAGTTTTTAACACCTAAAAATGCGTGCGTGAATAGTAAAACGTCAAGTTTTAATTAACGGAGGGAGTACAAACAAGAGAAATACTCATCAAGAATATGAGGACACACACTCAGATCTGAGATATGAGAACGTACACGGTACACACTCTCAGAAAGACAATCTACAATAACTTTTGATCTTGATAGATTACATAGGTCTTATACTATATAGTTACACTGACAATGTCTCCGTCGTTTACCTGGCTAGCAACCCAGTCCAGCATCAACGCACGAAGCACATTGAGCTCGATCTCCACTTCGTCAGGGACAAGGTTTCCATTGAACATGTTCGCGTTCTACATGTCTCGTCCTCCTATCAGTACACTGATATATTCACCAAGGATTTACCTCGACAGTTGTTCCTTGATTTTCGGTCCAGTCTCACTGTACGGGACCCTCCACTTTCGACTGCGAGGGAATGTCCAATACCTTTATAACATATATATATATATATCATTGTCTAATAAATGAAACCCTCAAGGAGGACATTACAATCAATCTCGTAATCTTACATGTCTCTTTTAATTTTATGAATGCCACTGGAGAATGTATGAAAATTAGCTATGACACATAATTGACTAGTACAGTTTTAGTCTTTGGAATTGGGAATTTAATCAATAAATCCACACTATGTTAGATCTCCACCAATAGTAGAATGCAAATGCTTGAATAGGTATATTTTTTTATATAAATTGCGTTTCAGTGGTTACACTTTTGGACGTTTAAAATGTTTACGATTTGCACTCAGGTGCTTAACCCTTCCAACTTGTAAAAACTTTTAGGCAAAATTACAGAAAACCACCCACTAAATGTGCTACTTTGCATAAAACCACCCCTTAAACTTAATATTGCAGCAAACCACCCGTTAAAGGCCATCCTTTAGCGAAATGCCACCCATCCACTCGATTTCAGTTATGTAAGTGTTAAATTGTATGGAGATTACAGCTATACCCTTAGACTTTTATTATATTTTAACCCTAAATTAAAAATCATTTAAAAGAATAATAAAAAAGTAAAATAAAACACTTCCATGTTGATTTGAGAAAGGGGGAGAAGAAGAGCTTCCACCACCGGCAACAAATGTCTTCCACAAGTTAAATCTCCAGCACTTCTTTTGTTGCCATCGTCGCTAGTAATTCATCTCGAATGTCATCAATGCTCCTTATTCTCCATTTCTCCTCTGTCTACGTTTCAAGGCTTAAGAGAGAGGAAGAACAATTTAGATTTTTGTTACGAAATTCAATGTTTTGCCATCAAATTATTCTAATTGATTTGGGTGTGTTTCATATTTTGGAGATGCTTTCACATTCGGATCTGATTCAAGGTGGAATATTTTCTGATTTGAGAATTAGGGTACTTGTAGCAGACGAACCCAAAACCCTAAATTCGAAAATTGGAGATTGCATCTGTTTCAAATTTGCTTGGAAATTGATTGTTTCATGAACTCCACCTGAAATTCATGAAAGTGTTTTTGGGTTCGTGGTCAATTGTTAATCTCGATTCCTTGTGAAGTGGGTATGGAGAAATTCGATGACGGATAGTTAGGGTTCTAATTAGATGGAAAGAGGGTAGGTGGGAGGATAAAAACGGGGAATATTGGCGTCGACAAGGAGGAGAAGTAGGAAAATGTAGAGCATGAGCTATGAAGAAGAGGTGGTGGGTTGTAGATTTGCACGTATGCAGGAAGAAGACGATGAACGGGGTCTAAATGGCATTATAATGAAAGTGTAGGGGCAAGATGGTAATTTCAAAGAAATTTAACAGCAAGTTAACGGAATAGAGGGGATGGGTGGCATTTCGCTAACGGACTGCCTTTAGCGGGTGGTTCGCCGCAATATTAAGTTTAAGGGGTGGTTATATGCAAAGTAGCATATTTAGTGGGTGGTTTCCTGCGATTGGTTTTGGAATTTTTTTTCCCTTTTTCTTTAAATTTAATTTTATGTATTTGAGATGGGGGTAAAAAATACGTTTAACCAATGAAATAAAATAGCAACAAGTGATATAATTTTTACGCATTTTATATAAATATATGTAGTAATGTGCATATATACTCAACTATGGAAGATTGTCTTTCTCATCATCATAGTCATAAAAAGGGGATATTCAAGAAGGCCGAGACAATCTCAGACTTATCAATGCAGTTACATGGAAATGAATCACACATTCACACCATGGGATATTTTACGGATTATATTTCATTGCTAAAAATTACTGTAATCTGAAATCTAACTTTCACCTCTCTTTTTTTTATAGATATTTGTCTATAATCACTCAAAAGGATCATATCGGATGATAATATGATATAGAATGGTCTTGTAAAAATAGCTGATAATATCTTAAAGCATAGCATATATAGGGTTCTTATATCTGATAATGTATACAAACTTGTATCTTTCCAATAATGGACCAAGTAACATGTCATTGTCGACATCATCATAAAATTCCAACCATGTTTATGACCCACATAACATTTGATTCCTTTTGCCTGAAAGAAAAAAAAATATCTAAATCTTTTCAATGCACTGAAATTGTCTGAAAGAAGATATGAAACTGTTTAGTGCTCATTGGCACTTGGCAGCAAGTTATTTTCAGGAACCAAACTACCAAAGTACTAGTAACTGGAAGAAAACGTCATAGCAGGGGGTAAATGAACACTCAAAACAAGTTGATGAAACAAAGAATCAAGTAATACACTGACAGGAAGCTGTAAACAAAACAAGCAGAGATGAAATCTGTCATATTTTACAATGCAATTGAAGAGAAGAATCATTCTTCAATGGCGACACATTGTCTCTCGGCATTTCCACATCATCGGGATAGAAGTGATACATACACGAGACGCGATCACCAGTCACCACACACTCAGAAGTCTTCACCTTCATCATCTTCCTCAACACCTTCAGCAGCAACTTCTTCATAGTCCTTCTCAAGAGCAGCCAGATCCTCGCGAGCTTCTGAGAACTCTCCTTCCTCCATGCCTTCCCCAACATACCAGTGGACGAAGGCCCTCTTCGAATACATGAGATCAAACTTGTGGTCGATCCTTGAGAAAACCTCGGCCACTGCAGTGTTGTTGCTGATCATGCACACTGCTCTGCTGACATTGGCCAGGTCCCCTCCAGGCACCACTGTCGGAGGCTGATAGTTTATACCGCATTTGAAGCCGGTTGGACACCTGAAATCAAACACGGTCTTTGATAAGAAAACAATGAACTCTTGATTATTTGGTTTGATTGATTACTCGTCTTACCAATCCACGAACTGAACCGTGCGTTTGGTCTTGATAGTCGCGACAGCAGCATTGACGTCCTTAGGGACTACATCTCCCCGGTACATTAGGCAGCAGGCCATGTATTTTCCGTGCCTCGGGTCACATTTGGCCATCATACTTGCTGGCTCAAAAACTGCATTCGTGATCTCAGGAACTGATAGCTGCTCATGGTAAGCTTTAACAGCTGAGATCACCGGGGCGTATGAAGAAAGCATGAAATGGATCCGCGGATAAGGCACCAGGTTGGTTTGAAACTCTGTAACATCAACATTTATGGCCCCATCGAACCTCAAGGAAGTGGTCAAAGATGATATGATTTGGGAGATCAGCCGGTTGAGATTGGTGTAGGTTGGCCTCTCAATGTCCAATGATCTGCGGCAGATGTCGTAGATTGCTTCGTTATCCAAGAGGACGGCAACATCCGTGTGTTCAAGCAGGGCATGAGTGGATAGCACACTATTGTAAGGCTCTACAACTGCAGTTGACACCTGAAATCGGAATCGTTATAAATCACTCTAACACAAATTCCGAACAACAGGAGATTCATCATAATCTGAAATAAGATAGCAATTCGTGCCTGAGGAGAGGGATAAATGGTGAAACCGAGCTTGGATTTCTTGCCATAATCAACAGACAATCGCTCCAACAGCAAGGAGCCCAATCCAGAACCAGTGCCTCCACCAACAGCACTAAAGACAAGAAATCCTTGCAAACCAGTGCAGTTATCAGCTAATTTTCGGACTCGATCAAGGCAGATGTCCACAATCTCCTTCCCAACTGCAGGAATTAGCAGTCATAAACCCTAAATTCGATCAGCATTCAACCAGGGGAAGAGTAAATTCATTGCAGCAGTAGTAATTTAGGGATCGAAATTGAAACCAGTATAGTGTCCTCGGGCGAAATTGTTCGCCGCGTCTTCCTTGCCGGAGATCAGCTGCTCGGGGTGGAAAAGCTGCCGGTAACCGCCGCTCCTGACCTCATCGATCACCGTCGGCTCCAGATCCACAAACACCGCCCTAGGAACGTGCTTCCCCGCCGCGGTCTCGCTGAAGAAGGTGTTGAACGCATCGCAAGCCACCCCCGGCGTGGCATCGCTGTGTAAAAACCGCCGATTCCGCGGCAGATCGATCAACACAACCGCAATCGGAAACCAATTGAGAACAGGAATCGGAAATTGGAAGAGAACTGATTAGTGTTTACCTAGGCATGTTGCCGTCGGGTTGAATGCCATGCTCGAGACAGTAGAGCTCCCAGCACGAATTGCCGACCTGGATTCCGGCTTGGCCGATGTGAATGCTGATCACTTCTCTCATTTTCGTGTAGAAATCGAGATTGAACTCTGCAGATTCGGAGAGATTGAAGCCCTAGATCTCCTGCGCTGTTGCTTACCTGCGAGGGAAACTGATCAAGTGGCTATTTATGCGAAGGTGGAAGCTGCTCACTCTTGACTTGAGTGAATGAAGATAACGGTGGGGGCCACGGTTGCCAGCTGGCATGGCGGATGATTTTATCAGGGTGAAACCTCAAACCAACGGTATAAAAATGAAAAGAAATGGATATTTTTACCAACGGTCCCTTGTTTTAGTATATTTACAGCTTTGCCCCATTTGTTTTTTTTTTTTAACACTTGACCTCATGGTGATGAGTCGGGTGACTAGTGAGGCACAAATAATCACCTCTCTGTTGCCACTAGAGTAAGATGTGAAATTCCGACGGGTCACACGACGTGGGGGGTCCACACGTCCGAGCGCATATGCGCACCCGAGCCGAGCACACAAGACCAGCGGGGTTCCATCCTAAAACCAATTGGCAATAGGAGGAGTAACCCACTGACTTATATGCAAGGCCCGAGGTTCCGTGTTTTTCGATGTGGGACAATCATCCAGACACATCACAACATAAGAGGTCATTGATTTGTTTTTTGTATTTTTTATTCGTATGCAATGTTAGGCCTTGTTTGGTTACTCAATAAAAAACCCAGGAAGTATGATAACTTTCTGTGTTTGGTTGACAGAAAGACACAGAAATTCAACTTCTCAGGAATTTCAATTCCCCCAAGTTGTAGGAAGTTAACTTACCTAGGGGGATTAGGTAAGTTCAACTTATCCCCTTTTTAATGTATTTTTCTTTGTTTTTCTATTTATATTGTTAAACACCAAAATTCAACCAAACAACTTTGTTTAATTCTCTGGAAGTATATTTCACGGGAATTCAATTCCTGGAAAGTAACTTCCCGGGAATTGTACTTCCCGCAATCAACCAAACAAGCCCTTAAAATGTTTTCTCGCAAGAAGATACGAAGTATTTCATCAACAAATGGTACTCCCTCCGTTCGGCAAAACTTGTCGTTTACTATTTATGCACGCTTTTTTAGAACGATAAAAACTATATAAAATATTCATTTTTTTATAATTTTTTTTTAACAAGTTTGTACTTATTAATAATAACTACGAAGTTGTTAAAAAAATTATTAAAAAAACTAGATATTTTATATATTTTTTAGCTCCTAAAAAAGCGTGTATGAATAGTAAAGTGTCAAGTTTGTCCGAACGGAGGTAGTATTAAACAATGAAAACAGGTAAAATAGTATTATCAATCTTGCAAATAATAAACACTTATATTTTATTTTATTTTGTTGTTGGATTCAATTTGTGATTAATGATTGGTTTATTGGTTGGGTGATGAGTCCCATCACCAATAATTTCATTAATTCTTCTACCATCAAATAAACAAATACAAGTAATATATGCAAATGTTTTTTCTTTGTAAATGTTTATCAAGACTTTGATTTTATTAATTTCAGGTCCCATTGTCGGCTTGCCCATATTGATCAATAGTATTATACAGGGCAGCCCTACAATTCACAAACATCCAAATTTTAAGCTATGTGAATGCACTTGATTATTAAGTACATCAAATTGTTAATTAGGATAAAAATGAAATTAATTAAGATATGATAACTGATAATAACATGAATGATCATTTATTGAGGTACCAATCATTCAACAAAAAAATCAGAGAAAAATGACAGCGTTTTAAACCTACACCGTATAACATCTTTTGACCACAAAAAATATTGTGGGTGCTCAATTAAGTGTTTTTATTTTATTTTATTTTTAAATAAATCGGTCCTCGTATTAAGTCTGGACTGGTTTGATCATTATTTGGGCTTTTATCACTTTGGACTAGGGCCCATTGGGAGATTAATAATAACAGTATCTATGAAAAATATACGTAGTATTAGTCAAACCTTACTAACTCGGCCGATAAAAATAGGAAAAACTAATTAAAATATCTCAGCTTTAACTTTAACTGATGATCAATACGTTACATGTTCTATACTTTGTTAGAAATTAGAATGCAAAAAACCCTTTGAGAAATTAGGAGTACGCGCTTTCACACGCTACTCCCTTGTTCAAATGGAGTTGGGTCTTTACCCTCTTTCTCCTCTTCAACAACCGGAGACTAGTTCCCCGGCGAGCAAATTCCATATGCAATTTCTCCCTGTTTCCTTCGTTCGCCGTTTCGAGGTCCAATATTGCGTCTTTTGGATCTCTGACGACGAACTCGACGCTCTCATCCTCCCATCTTCGCTGGAGCCTTCCCTTTTCGCCCCAACGACATTCGCACCTCGCTCCTGCCAACGATCGACGCGTTTTTCGCCGGTTTCCGCGTCATTGTCACTATTGGTCTTCATTCCGGGCTGGTCGAAGGTCCTCCGCTCCCTCCGCCCTTTGTCCCCTCTCCGTGGTCGGCGGGGTGGCTTGGATTTTATGTGTAAAATCGTTTTGGGGCTTTTTGCCTCGTCAATCGTCCCCTCAAATTCTTTCAAGTCTCTTCTCAGATTTGGGGCATGGTGGTTGTTCTTGTTGATTTTGTTCTGGATCTGGCTTTTTTCTATCTCCTTGGCCGGATTCAGTGTTCCTAAGGGCATCTTCCCCCGTAGGTCAAATTGACCATGAAAAATAGCCTACTAAAAATGAATATTCTATAGGATATTCTCTTTTAACCTACCATCTATTATGTTGGTTCCCCTCATAAGCCAATTTTAGCCTGCTAAAATTGTTAAAACTATCTATAAATTGATGCATGATATATTTGGTTGTGGTAACTTTAACTAATTTTAAAGTGAATCACAAGGTGTACGTCATTGTGAAAATTTTGATAAAGCCATTAAAAATTTCCTAGTAGCTTTGGATCAAGCCATTAAAAATTCACATGAAGACAATTAGAGTGATGGCCTCGAAACAATGAATGATTTTGGAGAGAGTGATATTAATTTGCAATCATATTAGATATTACTTCGTATTATGGTTTTGATGTGTTTAGGAATTATTATTATTATTTTCAAATAAAGTTGGATCAAAAAACTATTTTCAAATAAAGTAGTTTATAAAGATATTATTTATGAGGTATGATTTTGATGAAGATCTGTATATTTACTTAACCACCCGGAAGGGTTCGAGCAAAAGCCCGAAAGGGAAAGGTTTTTTTTAAAAAACTCGAAAGGGTTTGAGTAAATTCACCTGAAAGGGTTTGAGTAAATCCCGAAAGGGCTTGACGATATTTTTGTAGGTGAGGAAATTCCGAATTGGATTTGTAGTGTTTGGCAGGTTGCCGAATTGATTGGTGGTGCGATGGTGGGTCTCTCGAGGCTAGCAGTTTCTGAGCGGTGTTTCTTCTTATTTCTGAGCGGAATTGCTTGGACGTGATCGAGACCTGATGGCTCATTGACAGAGACAGAGTCCAAATCTGAGGTTTCCACTTATTCCCCAGAGATCCCCTGCGTTGCCTCTACCAACTAATGGATGAGTTACCGCACACTGCTTTGGTTCTTTCATCTTTTACTAGTCTTTGCCTTTATTTGCACTTTTGTAATTTGTCAGCTCTGCATTATTGTTGGTTTATGTCTTTAGTTTATTTTGACGGTTTATCTGTTGCCGAGTTCTTCGGCCTATCGACCCCCGGGCCTGTCCGGGCGTCGAATTCTTACTTAATCAAATAATAAATAAAAATAAAAATACGTTACATGTTCTATCCCTCCCACCTTCTTTACCGCCCCTCTATCCGTTGCAATAGGCTTAATGTGCATTTTTTTTTGTTGGGTAGATTCAATAATTAGATAAATGCTCGAACTTTAAAAAGACAATAATTTGATTAGCGCTAACCTCTATGTCTATTGGACCACCAAAAATATCCTTACAAATGGGAACAAGAGGACGAGAGGTCGTGGAATCATATTGGTTTTTCCGTATTCTCTCTATTTATCGTTTCTTTTCGGAGTCTTCCTCAACTTTCTCATTTGCTTGGCATTTCGTTGCTTTGTTCAATTTAGACTTGAATATTTATGTTTTAGCTTGTTAGTATATGACGGTTAGCCCGTCTGCCGTTTGTTTCGGTGTCTCGACTTTACCGAGATTAGTATCGGGGTCTTTCGAATCTTTAAATTTATAAAAAAATAAAATAAAATAAAATTTGGATCTCGTAGCAACAAATGTATAAAATGGAAATATTTAGCTGGTTGTGAAATTTAGAGAGAGAAACTGGAACACAGAAAGAGCGGAGAGAGAGAGAGAACGAGCTTCCCAAAAAAGCTGGTTTGGTGAGAGAGAGATTCAAGTTCTGGACGCAGCACCGCATCAATTTCCCATCTTTCCTTCATCTCTGTTGTGCAAACGGATTTCGTTGTCTGAGAGAGAGAAGGCAATTACTACTGTTTATTGATAGGGTAGGAATTAGGAAGAGAGGACTTTTTCCCGAATCTACGACCGCTCGTTCTTCCTGATGGGGTCCCGCGCATCCGTTTCCACGATTTTGCATCTTGCCATCTTCTTCACGCTGAGTTGCTCTTCGATTCGATTGGTTTCTTCGTCTCTGTGCCCTACCCAATCCGCCACTCCATTTCTCTACGATCTTCAACTCCAATGTCCTTTATCGATCTCATCGACCCGTCCCGTTCAGGTACATCTGGTTATTTGCCCTCTTTGTTCCAATTTTGTTTAATCCTTAATTAATTATTGCGTCGCGTGTCAAATTTGAATTTGAATTTCTGTCACCTGCATCTTAGCTTTTTGCTAGGGTTTCGTTATTAGCCCCAGCGTAATGAAATGGATATAAAATTTAATTGCTTTTATGTAATTTGAGTTATTTTGAATTTCCATTTCTCTTTTCTGTAACTATTCGTTGTTTATTGAATTTCAATTTTCAATACCCTCCCTGTAGTGGAATGGGTTTAAAGTACTGTTACCCACCTCAAATTGGTTATTGACCAAACCTGAATGCCATATTTGTTAGGAAATTATGTCTTTCCGGATTTCGAATGAGGTGAAATGCAAAGAATGTTGCAGTATTTGGTGGGTACTGTATGATCAATATCCAATTGAGAAGGGTGCTATTTGATGCTTCTGGTTAGGTTAGCCTATGATGCTTTTGATAGTGGTATGATCTGCGTTTTCCTAGGCAAAACTTTGAGGAAGAGAGACATATGGTTGCTACTTGATGAAGAAATTCTTGCAGGGGAGTTGGGTTAATTCTCTTCTATTATCATGCTTGCTCTGAGAATGATCCCTTCTTGTGTTGACTTTTTACCGAGTAGATGCAAGAAATTTGTTTTCAAGTGTGACTAATCTTCAACAGGTTTTTGTCTTTTCTTTTGGTATGATTTTGATATAATAATAATTCAAATTTGTCTGGACATCATTCATAAATCTGTAAGGCTGTAACAGCCATTTGCTTGGCACCATTGCTTGGCACCAACACAGTAATGAAATGGAAGTTACAGTAAATGATACAATGACTTGTTTGCAGATGAATGGAGAAGCCCTTGAACGAGTCTTGAGTACTAAATCACCGAATCAATACTCTGCTTTGCTCTTTTATGCTTCATGGTGTCCGTTCTCGTCTAGCATCAGAGGCAAATTTGACATACTAAGCTCAATGTATCCAGAGGTTGGGCAGATAGAAGTTGAACAATCATCTGCCATGCCAAGGTGAGAAAAGGAAGTTTTACGTAAATGCTAAATACCTGGCATGTAATGAGGGTGTATTATAATCATTCTTCAATCTCCAATATTCTGTCATCAGATATGACATCTAGTTGATTTGTTTGATTTGCAGTCTGTTATCGAGATATGGAATACACAGTGTGCCTGCATTACTGATTATTAATGAGACATCAAAGGTGCGGTATTATGGGAAAAAAGATCTTAATTCATTGGCGCGATTTTACCAGAAAACTACAGGTACTGACACAAGCAAGTTACAGTTACTCATGGCAAACTTTAATTGAAAGTACTTACGATTTTCAAAAGCTGTTAACTTGAAACCTGACATTTCCCTTCCCGCATTTACCCTCTTCTGTTATTTTTTAGTTATCTGTTTCTCTTTGATTTTCCCTTCTTATTTGGAACTTTTTAAAGTTCAGTAGGAGGTTTTTCAAAATCTCAATCAATCATTTTTAGTAATTTATTTCCTCTTTTGTTGAATCCAGGACTTGCTCCAGTGGAAGATTTCCTTCCACCTAACTCATCTGGCTGGGTGAATGCCTGCCTTGAGAATACCAATCGACTTTGGTACCAAACATCATCATGGAAGGAGATGTTAGTAAAGGAACCATATTTGCTGTTTGCAATATCATTCCTGATATTGAGGATTTTCCTCCACTTTTATCCGCAATTACTCAGAGGACTAGCTGCTTTTTGGAATACATGCAAGCGATATTTGAACTTGGGAGTCTTTGGGGAATCAAGGCAGTTATTGGGACGTGTTATGCAAATAATTGACATAAAAAGGGCTTGGAACAAGCTCAAGTTGTGTAAAACAAGGAACTTTCACAGAGGAGCAAGGAATGCCCGTGTATGGGCATCTTCCCTGGCATCCGTCTCATTGGGTGAAACCAGTTCAGCGTGATCAGCTTCAACTCCTGAACTTACAATGAGCAAGTAAGCCTCTATGTCTAGGAAGAGATTTCATCTTCTGATTTCAGCTGAAAGTATGATACGGCGACCTCCTTCATAGTTGAGGAAGACTATCTTATTTATTCTTATTCTTGTTTTAGTCTGTCTTCTCTTCAGATTTGCATTTTGGCATATCTGCTTCATTACTGTTAGTGTTGAGAACCCAAAGGTGATGTTTCCTCATTTCATCCTGATTTTGTTTATTTTGTAAGAGTTAGTGTAAAAGTGATCGCTGTAAATCATAGATCGACATTCCCAGTGATTCTCCCTCTTGTATATTTTTTAGTATTTAGGTTTCCGGACATTGTTCTTTCTGATCTTAACTACTTTTTAATGAGAAAGTGTTTGTGATTGCTTGTTTCAATCTGGATGGCATGCAAGGTATTACAAAATCTGTTTAGATGCTATGCTCATTGTAGATGAAAGAACCCAAAAATCCCAACTCTAGTTTTATTTCGTCGTTCGGATTTTCTATCTATGCTCGGGGTATAGGATAAGAGGCCAAATTGGAAAATATTTTTCCTAGATACATCTGGTTTAGCCATTTTGAAATTAGATTATGGTATTCAACCATTTTCTTTTAGGTTTTCTTTCCCAATAAAGTATTTTTATCCTATGCATTCGGACACGCAATAGACAAATAAATTATACTCGTATTAATCTTGAAACCAACAAACTTCTAAGTTGTTTTAATAAGATTGTTTATGAAAAAGTCAGCTTAAGCTACAGGCCTGACTAATCGACATGGATCGCCTCTAGCTTTTCTAAACTCTGGTCATCCGCATTTCACCTTGAATTTGGTAAATAAAGAGTGATCATCCTGAGTTCAAACCGAGGACCTATGGGTACTACCCACAAGTCTTCTCCGGCTGACCATTCCGGAATGGGTCATCCGCATTTCACCGCATTCATACAAAAGGCAATCTGACATCGCAACTCGAAAGGTAACCAATCATCGAGCCAAGGGTTTTGTAAAATTGAACTATATTGGTAAACCCCAGAAATACAATAAGCTTCTATACAGAAGTTAGTCTATGAACAATTTAAAACCAGAGCATCAAAACTGCAGCTGACCTTGTAAACTCGGACAGCTACTGGCGCTGCCGCTTGTCTTCCCTATTTTTGATTATCCTATTTACTTCAATCTGTTCTCATTTACATAATCAGGATCAGAGCTATATCCTAACAAGTACTTCATATACAGTTCACCATCCAAGAAACCCTCTTCAAACCCCTGCCGAAGAAGACCGAAATGCAGGCTTGAGAGTGTTTGGATCCCCGGTTGAATCGAGCCATACTTTCAGGGCGCCTTTTCATCTTTTGTCTAAATAGCGGCGGTTCCTGCACCAGCGAAGCCATTAGCATGGATGTTCCCAACGTGAAACGTAATCCGAACCACAGATACATGGACACCTCTCAGAAATCTCATATATAGTCAATGATACGAGCTGTTTTGCGATTAGTGATGAGGATAGAGATGGAAGAGATACCAGTTCTCTGTGCGGAGCGTCTGCAGCTCAATCAAATGGCCACCCTGCCTTGCTTGAGACCAAGGCAAATAGAGGTGTATGTTGAGCCTGTGCACGTTTACAGTACACCAAGAAAGCATGGCCCTTCTATAAAGCTTCTAGCACCACTGACGCTTTGGTAAAAACAGATAGAACAAAGGGTGCTTCTTCCCCAGGGTGGATGGTGGTAGGGACTATAGTGTAACCCTTGGGATCGGGGTCAAGCACCATTTCACATGATATTTCTCGTGAATTTACGTAATCTGTCCCTCCAACTGATTCGTGCAAGTATATGTTATAAGCAGCGCGCCTTCCACGGGTCTTGAGTATCCTCATTCCAATATAAAACATCAGGGAGTTGTGGCTGGACTGGTAATTACTGAAACCGGCTGTTGTTCGAGAGAAACTAACCCCCTGTCCATTCAGCACATCCAACAATCGTATTAGATTGTAAACAACAATTACTTGAAATTAACAGTCTTGTCACTAGCTATACCTGTGTTAAGGTAATAAATACATGTATTGGGAGTGATGCATCCGGCCCTGTAGCCCTTAACCGAAACTGCGGATTTTGATGCCATGTATCATAATCCTGGCAACCACCAGCACTGTATCCTCGCCACTGACTGTGCATAGAGTAGCGCATCTCGGGTGGATAGACACGGCAAACATATATAGACCTGAAGTGAATTTGAAAATCTTGCCAGGACATCCAGAATATACCTTCTTTTGACTGCAAGCAAGTAAATCAACAAATTCACATGCAGCCATGCAGGTCACAAAAGAGCAGTTGAAAAGAGTACATAAACAAGTTAGAAGAACTGAAAAGTAGTAGAACAGTAAATTGAATACCTGGGATACATGCTTTAGTTTATGCTTCACCCTATCAGTCCATTCAGGTGATGAATCCGACCATGGTCCGTTCCATTCAACTTCATTGGCCCATGGATTGCGAATCTGAACCAACTTGTGACCATCTACCTCTTTTACCTTTATTTACACAGCAAAGAATAAATACTTTAAATATTGCATTTTCCATTAGAACAGCTTGGAGAGACAGAAAAAGGTATGTTGTAACAAACCTGCAATATCGAGTACGCATGACCTTGCACTATACCACTGGAAGATACATGTATGTCTGAACCGGACGGACTACCGGCCCCAAGCAAAAATCCCTCCTGTTTAAAGCGTAATAGCTGGGACCATAGTCGGCCACTTGCAAGATCTATCTGGGCCTGTGAGCTTCTCATGTCAATTTCCTCTCCTGCACCTCCAGTAAGATCTACGAGAGCATCTTGAACAAGCCCTCCTTCCAAGGCTTCATAAGATCCATGCAATTTTGCATATGCTTTTTCGAGTACAGATACCCAGAGCTCGTTCCCCTTTCGACTGGTAGCAAAGGCTGGTTTTCCAGGAGATTCGCATGGAATCCAATCATCTACAATGACAGGAACCCACTCCCCCTATGCAGAATACATTGAAGGAGAAAGTGAGTAAGGTATAACTTCTTCAAATCAATCTATTATTCTCCAAGAAAAAGAAGCGTCAACTTGAGGAAAACATTCTCCACATTAAGGGTTCTCCCACCCTAAAAATTGCAGTGTAGCTCTTTTATTTGCAAGAACTCAATAACGCATATCACCAGCATAAACAGAATCTGATGTTTAGGCATTACTTTCAAAAACAGTGACGGGCCAAAGGTCCTATATATCCTACATAAGTGAAGAGATATAAAAGGGCTATTTATAAACCAGAATTAGTATAGGATTCACTACTATTTTTTCCCTCACTGGATTTAGACTACTCAGAAAAATAAATCATAGGCAGTTAAAAGAAAAGCTCCAACGCAATTCAGAATTGACTACTCACTGGATTTTTCCTTCCTCTCGCCCACATGAAAAAGGGAGTGTATTCATATTTACTACTGTTTACTGGAAAATATAGGAATAAATATTTGAAGCATTACCTGAATACAGAAACGAACAGTATAAATCCCCTCCTCATTGTATTCAGGTGTAATGATCACTTCAGATATTCTAGAAACCTCGGCAAGAACAGCCACAGCACTTAGAAACCAACAGTCACCGAGTCGGCCCTGCGTAGACAATAGAAACTTACATTACAAAACTACATATTGAACTAGTTGAAAGAGCAACAAAAGTTACAAGTTGAACCAAGGCAACTAACCTGACAAACATCAGATGGGTTTGCAGTTCCCGAAATTAAGCATGGCTGAGAATCTATATGACCCTCTTTCACCAGCTCAGTAGGTCTCATCCATTCAGAAACAACCTACAAAGACACTACATTAAGCAATATGAAGACAATCTTGGAAACATAAGCATAATTTGATAACTACAGCACCTGCAACTTTGAAGGGGGGTCATCTGGATTAATGAATAAAGACTCATCATTTGGAGGGAAATCTTGGTCCGTAAAATGAACCTCCCCCTTGGCAGAGAGAGCTTCTTTAACAGCCAATTCAACAGATAGCATCCGCTGGTTTATCTCTTCTTGCGTTTCTATACGCGGCCTTCTAAATCTTCTCGCAAAAGAATCCACTTCAAGAACAACATTCTCACGACCAGATCGCTTTTTCCTTCCACTGGAATATTGACCATCCCAGTCCACGTCATCCCTGTCATACAGATCTACATCTGCAGGACCACTGTCCCACTCATCAAGCTGCAAAATAATATATCGTCAGTAAAACATGGACAGATTTCATGCATGTTGGAAAATATTGAGTTTAATAGGACTGCGATGAAGACAAAAGTTCTTTTAACATACTCTAGAAGGCGAATCACCCCATTGCCAATTATCTTCAGGATGATAAATCATACTGTAGTCAGGTATACCCAGGTTAGCATGAAGAGAAGCTACTTCATCTTCTGTCAAGCACCTTCCCCAGAAGAAGATATCCATTAAATGCATTTTGGATTCCATTCCTTCACTGTCTGATCTTCCGAATGCATCCACGTCAGTAGGAGGTTTTACACCCACCCAGACTTCAGTTCCTGGCTCCCAAATACCACTGGCTGCAGGGAATGGTAAATTTGCCAAATATCCATCAAAACCACCATCCAGAAAACAAGTTGCTTCGCCCAGGTCAGCATCAATAGTCATAGTCACAATATGCCACCTGTGAACCATATACAGAAAAAAGTACAAAATCTTTATTCTGGTATTGAATTCGACATGTAAAAGACAAATAACCATCAACTAAAGCAATAAAATTCAGAGTTTTAGTATTACAATTGAACACAACTCTATCTTGACTATTTCTGGTAAATAATCCTCATGTCATCCAAATATATCCTTGATGAGAAAATATTGGCATACAGGAAACAAAGAGCGATAGAGGAATTTCACATGCAGTTCCATTAAGCAAAAACAATTTTTGTAATGACAAGTGGTTGGCCAAGGTAGCATATTAACCAAAAGAGGTTAAACCACATTGTTGGCTCCCCAACCCCATTACCAAAGAGTGACAAACACCAAGGACCTTTATGAAATTAACACACACCTTCCATCGGCAACACACGTTCCACTTATGCTCCATTCTTTTGCTACTGTTGATTGCCTATCACTTTTAGTGATTATTCTGAGCCCAACTTGTCCTGCTTCAATTCCTTGTTCTGAACCGGCAACCAGGAGTTCCCAGCACACTTGTTTCTGGAATTCAGTAGCCAAGAGGCAAACTGGCCCGGATTCAGGCTGAATCATTACTGCAACAGAAAAGCTGACCTTCCGACTCCGACATAAAACTGGATCAAGTTCACCACAGTGTTTTCCACTTGAAGTTGCTTCATCATCGAGAACACACACAGCCCCTACCACCCCAGTCTGTAGAAAAAACAAAAACAAGTTTCAGTGGTAGAACCAGACGTGTATGGAGAAATCAGACGCTAAAAGCCAACAAATGATAACCTGGAGAGCCCGGCGTGCCAATTGAGCCCGGCGTATACGACATGCAATGTTTGCAACTCTTTCCCTGGCAAAGGAATCATCCAGAACAGAGTCGCCACCAACAGCACGCACTGCAGCTGCCATTGCAGCTGCTTCTCTACTGCCTGCATTAGGAATCGAAGATAAGAGAGACAGTTCTATCTCCTTCCACTTGCGTTCTTCCTTTTCCAACAAAGCCTTTCTCCTCTCTTTGCCCCTTCCTTCCTCTTCTCGTCTCTGTATGAAAATTTCCTCTTCCATCTCTTTTTCCCTTAGGTAACTGTAAACATAATTGCACATGAGGGGAAAAAAAAGGCAGAAGAGAACTTATTAAAGGAAGCACATTATATATGAAGAAATAACACCTCTCCTGAATTAGTTCAAACTGCCTTCGATCCTCAGGTAACCACTTTTTAATTTTCTTGGCACTTAAATCTGAAAGGCCAATACTATCGAGAAAAAGTCTCAAACGGACTTCATCCTGTCACGGCAAAGGGGCATTGTTAGTAAGCAGATATTTTACATGCATAAGCCTATGTAATGCACGGCTTCTCTACCTGCACTCTTTCCGCTTTAGCTGTCAAACCTAACAACAGAAGCAAATAGCCACCAAATTTATCCCACATATACACCCATTCTGTATCAATTGCCTCCTCCAGAGCCAAAATACGTGCATGAGCACACAGTTCTCGCCTACTACCCATATCAGTGGCTGCTTCTTGGCGCATATTCAATATCCTTTTCATCCTAGATAAGAAAGAACCTGCAGCTAACTCCTCATTTCTCAAACGATCTCTCAGTTTCATAACATCTGCTCTAGGAAGCACAAAATTTCCTGCTCTGTCACGCATCATTGTAGGATCTCCAACTAAAAGAACAGCTGAACTAGCTGATCTCTGTGGTGCTGAGTATGTTCCAGAAATAGCATTTCTGGTCTGCACATCAATTCAAAATATGTCACACACACACACACACAAAAAAAAAAATCCACTGTTTTCTTATATGAAACAAACTCCACAAAATGAAAAATAATTGGTCATTTGATTTTACAAGTTATTGAAAGATGCCAGCCCGAATTAACAGTGATCGAAAAATAGTACCATACCATGAAGTTCTTATCATGCAGACCTAGTGAACTACAAGGGCGCTTTAACAAGAAAAGGGAACAAATTATAGATTGGTAGGATAGGGAAATCTTTCTATTTCATGAAATGTGGAGGCAGAGAAATGGTGCAATGGATGAAAAAGGTGCATCTCAAATTGCAAAGACAACCTGAGAGAAAAATTCTAGGAATTCCTGAATACCCGGAACTGCTGAAAGCATTCAATGGAGGTATTTGCAGGAATATAAATTACTGCATCTTGTATTGTACAGTTAATTAATTAACAAAGGGGTGTAATTTGAAAGGAGGGAGAAGAAAACTAGCTTCAGTGAACAATCATATGTCATACAATTAACAAAGTGCCACTAGTTTATATTAGCAGGAGTCTTTGGATATAATCACACCTTTGTTGCAGATCGAGCAATAGCCTGAACTACAGTTTCCTTACTGAGGAAATGAACAGCATCCTCCATCATCTGAATGTTAAAATGGAAATCTCATATACACCAGCATAACGGCAAAAACTTCTAATGTAAAATAACTTAGAATAAATGAGATGCAAGCGGAAAAGCTAATTCTAAAAAATTCAACACACCTGAAGAGTCAAACAAGGACGAGAGACAGCAAACCCAAAGGCAACAACTAGGGTTATTGCAGAAACAGCAGCACCAGCAAAAGGTGGATAAATTTTAAGACTAGCGACAACACCCCACCCCTCGGTTGCCAAAGCAATTGCATAGAGCACAAGAAAAGCACCACTGTAAGGGAACATGGCAGTTCATCAGCATTTTTAGAAACAATCGCCATTTGCCACATAAGAAGAGAAGGTGCGGCAGCAGAGAAATGATTATTTAATCTTAACCACCATAATCTAAGACAAACCTGACATTCTTCCCACAGTCGGCATGGGCATCATATACATAAACAGGAAGCACTCTTGGAGAATATACCACTATTGGGGGAGAAAGAAGGACCTACCAAATGGAGATATTGCATATGCATGCATAAGTAAAAATAGAGAAGGTCAACAGAGATACTTCTCCTATTGAAAAAATGGTAAGCGAAGGGTATATGGATTCAACACTGTATGATGGCACTGGAAACTTACAGTCAATGCTCTTCCAGCAAGAAGGAACAAGAATGAAAAATAGCCAACTGAAGCTCCAATAAAAGGTTTGCCTGAGAATAAAAAGATGAATTATACACCTTTGGAATAGAATGACTAACGCTGGAGAATATAAGGGAACAGCAAGAAATTTGAAGTTACCTTCAAACCGTCCCAGCCAAAATGCAGCCAAAGCCAAAAGAAAGGCAAGAAAACAAACGAAGAATGTCTGTGCCCTTGTCAAGTAGAAATTGTTTGAAGCCCAAAGGTGAATGGCACCAATTGCAAGCACGATCAATAGAAGAACCAGCAGAAAAGCCGCCCCTATCTGTGGAAGAGAAATACCAGCCAACTTGTCAAACCATGCACTTGATGAAGTACAGGAAAAATAAAAACCATAAATGAGATGTAATTCCACTCACTGTCCAAGGTTTAACTAAAACTATAACAGCTGATATTGCACATAGCAAGAGAAGAAGACCAATATCAACAAAAATATAGACACCACGAGAAAGTCTCCAGTCATCATCCTTCCTGTAAATATGTGACAATCCAAATTAGCATTCCTAGATAATAGCCTCTAGCATTAGGAAACTGAGGCCATAAAATAGGCATCCATGCTCACCATTTAAGCAAGCCACAACTCAGAAATAGCAATGCTGGAACGCACAGCAGTGGAAGTAAAGCAGCCAGAAAATCAACATTTGTTGGGATGTTGTCAACACGACTGTCAACAACCTTCACGTAAGACAAACCAGAAAATGCCACAAGAACAACTACACCCATGCAAATGACGCAATTCAAAGAAAACACAGTCAGTGAAATATCAGTAGCGGCAACAAATTGTAAATAGAAAAACATGTCACAAAGCTTACCAGCAAAAATAACTAAACATATGCCAGAAGATATTGAGAATCGGTAAGTTGAAAACCATGATATTACAGGTAGGACACCCGTAACAGCTAAAGTGATTGCTGAAGCCACCAACCAGCCAAGGTACCAAGATGATGCATAAGGAGATGCATAACTTCTCTCCACACCATTCCACCCCTTGTATCTCAACTCTTCTAAAGGCTCAGCAGTTACAATCACACCCAGAGATATTACAGATGCAGCAAAGACTGATATGCAGATGAGAAACATGATACCCTGACCAAAGAAATAGAAGCTTTGTAATTCAAATTCAGATCACATGAAAGAAAGTATATCATAAATAAGATTGGAGAGCAAAAGAAAGGGTGTAGTAGAGGAGATTTAGTAGTCATAATAATAAAATATCAGCCATGAAAAAGGTTGTAATCAAACATGAAACAACTTGCATAGTGAAATTGTTCAGCAAAGCAACAGCTCATGCGTAAAAAAAATTAAAATAAAATAATAATAATATTTAAAAAAAAAAAAAACAGGCCTTGATGGGAATGGGTCACTCAACAATGGCAAATACAAAAAGGCAACATTCACCCATCTCCACTCGATAAGTCAATATATATGCTAAAGTTCACAGATAACACCCTACCCACAGTGCACTAGCCCTGTCTACCAATGCAAAGATCAATAAAGTCACCTTTTACCTAGAAAATTACCCATCCAAGAAAGTGCAGGAGGAATAGGAATACTATATGGCAAAAATAAACAGACAGAAAGATCCAAAAATAAATATCTTAGCAACCCATTAAATGCTCTTTACAGTCTATTTGGTTATTTTGAGACCTTGAGAATTATCTTATCTGACCAAGCATTATAGGAGAACCTTTTTGATAAAGACATAACTCATCTTGATTTATGCCAGCTAAGCCTTTTAAATTTACAGTCATGAGTGGAGAAGAATAGTCCCAGACCCCTTCTCTTAAGAGACACTGGACAGATTAAAGTATTAAACACTAAGAATAAAAAACTGAACTAATCCCAACATGACAGAAGGGATTATCACCAGCAGTTCTTCCTTGAGCAATAACTATCTAAATATTTATAGAAAAAATCAAGCATAGAGAAAAATTATTAGTGAGAGCTTTTGAAGCAAACAGCAAATACGTAAGTAGAGAACAGATATGCCAACCTCCTTTCTTCCCGGCGCTTGATGGTTTCCAGTTCTATTGACAGATTCGGATAGAGGAATCCAGAAACTGTAGCCATTGTGAATCCATATTGGAACGGCCACAGAAAGGCACGCAACCATCAGAGGAACAGTCAATGACAATCCAAGAAGAACCGATGATTTGCTGCATAACACCATCAAGTGCCAATCGTCAAAAATTGTAAAATTCTTTATTAGACTGAAGAAACTTGAAAAGCGAAATGTGACAGAAGATTGGTAAAAGGCATCATTGTATGGGCGTTTTATGTCACTCCACACTTGAACAAGGGAGGCCTGTGAGGTAAAAGACAAGGATTTATGGTCCAGAACCAAGAAACAGGGCCAGTATGTGAACATAGGCTAAAAAGATCAAGAAAACACAAAAAGAATACATAAAAAGAAGATTTTAATGCCAGTGAGCTTAGGATTGAATGGCTTATTTGAACACAAGAATTAGCCTATAAATTTGCAGAACATACCTCAAGAAAGACAGAAGCAGGCCCACACATGTGCTTAGCAACCAAGCAACAAAACCATACTGAAAAAATAGAAAGCACAATTAGAAATCTCAAGTTTTTTGTATAACTCACAATGAACAATGACAGATAGTATCCAATTAGACTTCATGGTATAACACTTGAATGGAAAATGACATGTGGCTTGATTATGAAGACAATGCTGAATCACTGAGCATCAAATTAATGTCAGAAAACCTCAAAACAGGACAGAAAAGAACATTAAATTAGAAAGAATGGTAAAGAGCTGACAAAGTTAAAATACAGAAGCACAAACTGGGCGAGGTTATCCCTACAAGTGTTGGACAAATAGCTGAAGAACTGAACAAGAAAGGACATTGTATTAGTACCTTGCGGGGTTTAGCTGTCATAACCATCTCTTCTACTTGCAGAGACCGGAAGTAGGCCATGATTGAACAAATAACAGGTGATAACAGCAGCACACAAATGCCAAATTCAAACTGGTAAGAAAAAAATATCAGATTCAGAATAAGTACTCAACAAACTGAAAATGCAAAATTATGATAACTAACCTAGAAAAGACAAATCTGAAAAATCAAAAGTTATTTACCTGCTGATGTGCTGCATTAACAAGTTTAATGGTCCGTGGGCGGAAGAACGCCACGATCACAGTTTCAAGAATAAACATTAAAGTAAACAGGACCCAAGCTCTTTCTGGAGTACCTGCAGTATGGTGTAAAACTAATCTACAAAGCTGCAGCCACCTTTCCAACCCTTGGAGTCTCAACTCTTCAGAAAGTGAAATTTGAGGCAAGGTGTTGTCAATACTATTAGAATCAATAATAGTAACATCATTGTTGTCAGGGTGATCTCTATCAGCATCCAAACTGCTTCTTTGTAGCAATGCAAGGATAGTTGGATCCAAATTCTTCTCCTTCAACATCATTGCAAAATTAGGATCCAGCCCTTTATTTTGCAACAAGTTGGTTAATTCACGATCTCCTTGTTTACTTCTCTTCTTAAGTATAGCGGCAATCCTAGGGTCATTCAGCTTTTCTTGATATGCAAGAGCAAAATTAATATCCAAAAGATGGTTTACTGATGTAGATGTGCTTGACTCATAGCCTTGGCTGTCAACAACACCACTAGGACATACTGCAAACGAATTGCTAGGATCAAAGTTCTTTTCTGTGAAAGACGTTCCTACATCAGGATCTTGAATGACAGAACGGCAAGAGTTAGTACGTATTGCTATACTTGGCCTTCCACTATCAATACTCTTCTCACTAGTGATACCCTCATGGGAGCTAGTGGTTCGGCAAAATATGGCATTGTTCCAGCTACCAGCTTCACCAGTGCATTGCATTGCACTTTTGCTTGTCATTTCAATCCCATTACTAAGATGTGCCACTTCAGCACTACTACTTCTTTTTACACTAGAACCGCATCCCTCCGAAGAACTAGATGAACTATTCTGTTCCTTCCTTCGGAAACTCTCTCGCAGGCGAATTACAGTGCCCTGCAAGGCATCCCTTCGAGCAGCCGAAGGATTAGTAGCCAAAAGGTGGCGAGCAACGGCAGCTCCTAAGAGCATTGAAGCTACAACGACATAGCTAATGCAATGCCCCAGATACCTGAAAAGAAAGCATCGTGAACAATATGAATGCACCTATCAGAAAAAATGCCTTAAGAATGGATAAATAAATCCTGGAATATGAAGCAAACCAGTAATGCACTCCAAAGCATATGAGAAAGATACGAGATGTCCCAGCAATAAAAAGGGCAGCAACACGACTTTGAAGTAGCTCAAACCCATACAAACATGCTCCCATATTCCAGTCTGCAAAGAGAAAATTCCACCAAAAAGACATAGGAGTCAAGAATGTTTCTTCAAGGGCTCTGATTTTATTATTGAATAAAAAGCCCAATGTACACAAAGCAACGTAGACACACCAAGAATAATTACTGCAGCTGAAGTAATAGCCCCCAGCCACTTTCCCTCTTTGGCTGTCAGACCATATAAAACTGAGTATGCGACGAGCACCACAAGTGAGCCAAGGTAGAGAACACCAAGATGTGAAGCCCTGTAGACAAAAACATATAACAGGATAAAGCACTCAACATGCATATGGAAGCTTTGGTTCCTAAGAAGGGGTGTGTATCACAATCTCCTACGTAGAAGAGTTTGCACGCCCAGGAAACAGGATACTTCTAACAAGATTTTAAGCAGATACATCTAACAAGATAGCACTCACATTTAAAAGAAACAAAGTTAAGCAGGAAATAAGCAGGCTAGGAGAAATGGAAATCACTCATTAATACCTAAGCAAAGTCTAAAAGTTAGAAGGAAATGAAAAACAATCAGGTACTTGCCTACTGGTTTGTCGAGGATATAACATGTTGGGATCAGGTGTCTCTGGCGAGCAAGCAACAGGGCCCACCTCAATGCAATCAGAATAAGCATATTTATATGCCTTCCGCACATATTCATCCACATCCAATCCATTTCCTGTAGCGATTGACACCAGAAAAACATCAAATAACTATAAAAGGTTCCTCCGTAACAGAATACAAGATACAAAAACAACCAAGATACACCAACAACAACCAAGGTTTACACATTCATTCCCCGAACAAGTCGAGAGGATGTTTCTAAAAGACCCAAAGCTAGTAGAAAACAAAGGTAAAGTGCAAATGAAGGTAAAGATAGATGATTGAAAAAAAATAAAAGATGGAAGATGAAAGAAGATTGCTCAGTATAAGATACGAGTATTAATTAATCAGATCAATCCAGTCACAACATACCCTTCATATGCGAAAGAAAACATAGTAAAAACATAATGCAGAACATGTAGCTCAATAAACACGGCAATTAAAAGAAAGATTACCATTAAAGAGCATTCTGCAAATAAACAGCATATTGATTGCTAATGCAATTGCCGATACACCAAAAAAGAAGCCTGAAGGGGAATATCTCTCGGAAGCATTAAAGCCTGCTGTCACGTATACAGCACATAGTTCATAGGCACAAAGCAATGCAACAGCAAAGAGGAGGAGAAAAGCAACAGCCCCTGTCAACACAGCAAATATAGTGCTTAGACGGCATAATTTAAAAGCATTCTCCGGAGAAAATCTGAAATGAATTGCCAATGGAACTTTTATTTCATGCAATGACATTCAAGACAATTCCTCTTAGCTCCATGCTGAATTAAAATTTAGAGCAAAATAGATAGTTATGATGTGTGGAAAACTTCCTAATCAAGTGTAGAAACCGTGAAACAGACAAGTTAAAATTTAAATCCAATCATTCAAATCCTTTAACCTGAAGAATCACGACTAACGATTTTACAAAGTTGTTAACACTAATACACTCTATCATTCTTTGAATTTCTTTTTCATCTCTAACCGTTACTTTAACAAGTTCGGACAAAAGGAGCACTATGACTAAAAGGATTTTTTTCTTTTTTCATCTCTAACCGTTACTTTAACAAGTTCGGACAAAAGGAGCACTATGACTAAAAGGATTTATTTATTAAAAAAAATAGCTTCAAATAATAATATACAAGAGGACAAACTTATACGTACTTGAACTTTGCCATTGTGTTCTCCACCAAAGCATTATGGAATAAAATGCTAACAGCAGAGAAATGCCTGCCATTATGACTGCCAAACCAATTATATCTCGACCCAAAATTATAATCAACCACGAACCCCATGCTACAAGCACAAAGACAGGAGATACAACCGCTGTCCAACCAAACAGGCTCAGCAGACCACATAAAACTCCAAGTTGAGGACCTTGAAGTTTGGTAGGCCATTTTCTCGCAAAGATCCAACTGGAATGGCAATAAAGAATTAATTATAGTATGCAATATAAATAGCAATCTAGAGTAGAAACTAGAAAGGAAATACTAGAGAATATAAATCCTTCAAATAGGGAATATATGTATGATGAGCCAAGATCCCCCTAATCATAAATTCTAGAGACATTTGCATAGAGCATGAGAAAATGTAAACAATGATATGCTGAAAATGACAACATACCAGCAGAAGGAAAATAATGATGATCGATTTCGGGGATCCTACGTGAATATTGATGATTTCATATAATATCAGTTAGGAAATCTCTTGTGGTTTTATTCCTTCACTGAGACTTGATCCTTAGAGTTCATTTGCAATGAAAGAAATGTTTGCAAAGGAGTTAAAGGAAACAGAGGAGATGGCAACCCAGCTTGAAGTCCAAACAGAGACTTTTAAGCCACGCAATTGAGGTAAAGTGGAATACCCAGAACACAGCATCTTGCTGTTCAAGCTGGATTCTAGGCAATTCATCCTATACATGACACAATAAATCCCAACGGCTAAGCCAAACAAGCCAGACACATCAAGGACTCAAGAATGGTATCGAACTTTGGTCCACGAATTCCCAAACAAATACATCAATTAACGTGTTGCATTATTAGCATGATTGCATTTCCGCCATCGAATGATAAAATATGATGCAAAAGGGTTGCAGTATAATAGACAAGTCGTAGGAGCGTAAGTGCAATCTATTGAGATGATTGACGATAAACAGAACAGGTCAGTCCAATTTCAGTGGTGATAATGGAAGTGCCGAATAAACAAATAAATAATGCATTTTCCACAGCAAGTTAGAGTTAGAGAGATAGGCACCTGTAAAGACGCCATGGACGCCAGTTGACGGCCCAGAGGATGAAGAAAGACGAAGATCCAAGAACGGCGAAAAGAGTGGCGCAAATCACGCACGCCAACACAATACCATGCTCAGCGCCGTCCATGGTTCAGGAACTCAACTACTTCAACTTCACCTGCAAGGGTGAACAAATCTAGATGAACCCCGCAAACACGCATACAAATTGAAATGGCAGGTACAAGAACCAACTGGAAATTAATTTCGAAGCAGATTAACGAGCATAAGCACATACCTGGCAAGTGAAGCGAGCTCAGAAGCTCAATTCATGACATAGGTTACAGATTTGAGCTCGGGAAACTAGGGTTTCGCTTATGCATGAAATTGGGACACGATATGAGAGGATTTAGGAAGTTTCGTACAGCAATTAGGAAAATCGGGAGACGAAAGGGTCGAATTTGAGGAGAAGACACGGAATTGAAACACGAGATTTGAGGGTTTTTCACCTTGTTCCTGCAGATTGGTTTCAGCTTTGAGTAAAGTGGATTAAAACCCTACACTGTTCCAGCTGCTACCTCCAACCCCAACCCCAAGTAAAAAAAAATTAATTAATTAAAAAATAAAAAGACAAACAATTTTCCCATTTTCCTTTTCCTTTTCCTTTTATTTTGTGTGAGAGCAACTTATTTTGTCAGTGTGAAAACATTATTTTATTTTCTTTCTTACCTGCTTTCATACTTTACACTTTTTCCTTTTTTTTTCCGTGTTCAACTCTCAGTCGTTATACGGATTACTTATTACATTTCGGATAAGAAATATTTTTTTTACAAAAAAAAGGGGTAATTTCAATTCAATTTGGAATATTTAAATGAAGTAAGGAGGAATATATATACATATATGGAAAGAAAGAAAAAATTCTCAGATGTTTTATCATTTATTGCAACAGTAAATTTGATTGACATGACGTATAGTTTACCTTTATATTTGAAAATTTGGAAAATTTAAAGGATAGTGTCAAAAATTCTGTAGGACTTACTAGTAATTTACAAGATACTGAAAGTATTTAATAATTTATTGCAAAAGTAAATTTGATTGACATAGCAATAGGAGTATAAGCATAGGGTTCGTATGGGACGGGGTTAATAAACCGACTAAAATTATAAACAGGGTAAAAATTTATAAACTGTTGGTAAAAGTAGTTAAAAATTTATGAAAAAATATAAACTCCGTATGGGACGAAAAACAGTTTATTTGTAAAAAGTGGAGTTTATTTGGTTGTTATTAGGGGTATTGTGGTACTTTCAAACCAAATAAACTACTAAAACCACAAAAAAGCTTCCAAAACAAGCTTTTAAAATAACCCCCCATTTAAACCAAAATCCCCTAAATTTTTTTACCCCATACAACATATAAGCTTTTAACCGGTTGAAAATTTTATTTTCAACCGATTGAAATGCCCACCATACAGGCCCATAGTGTATTTTTACCTTTATCTATTTCAAATTTGGGCTGGGTCTTATATTCAACACCCACCCACGGTTTTAACAAATATTTTGTAATCCATACTTTTGTGCTAATTTCATCTATAAAGTAGCTTTAATAGTTATATTTCTAAATTCATACATATAATATATTTGTGTGAGTTATATTCATATATACAAACACTGGTGTAGGTCTCGTTCCGTGTACGGAGAATACATTAGTACAAAATAATATAGATAGATTTCAATAAATCAAAATAATAACAATTATTAAATAATATAGATATAAATAACCGCAATGATAGTCTATCATGTAACACTCAATGCAATACTCACAGCGAGGGGAAGTGTTGGGAGTTCTAACGATAGTCTATCTAAGTCGTTCTGGAAGAAGATATGGAGGCTTGATGTCATTCCTAGGGTCTGTTCGATGGTGTGGAGGGTTGCTCGAAATATTCTGTCGTGCAAGAGTAGATTACTCGACAAGAAGGTGACGGAGGACGATCTATGTGATGTGTGTGGAAGAAGGGAGACCTCCTTTCATGCTCTTTACTCTTGTAGTGCAGCATATGGTATATGGGAGCTCAAGCCAGACTTGTGTGCGATTGGCGAGGGGTGCTACGATGTGGTGCAATGGATCGAGAAGGCATTGAGTAAGCTGCCTCTGGATTCTCTGCAGTTGGGGCTTGTGTTAATGTGGTCGATTTGGCGTAACCATAATCGACGTATCTTTGAGGGTGCATCTGTTGAAAGGGAAAGAGTATTGGAGGAGGCACTGCTATCGATTCACGAGTATAATGGAGCAACAACTTCGGCACTTAAGGAGAACTAGAGAAGCCAAGGGGTGAGACAAGGTTGGAGGGAAGGTGGGAGAGACCCACGGAAGGCTGGATCAAGGCGAATTGTGATGCGGCAGTGGATGGAGTTATGGGGTCTGGTATTGGCGTCATTTCTAAGGGGTGATGATGGGCTGCCCTGCCTGGTGGCTTCTCGAGAGTGCGTCGGGTTGCCGGATGTTGAGGTGGCGGAAGGAGAAGTGGTATTGTGGGCTCTGCAGCTCGCTGTGGACCAAGATATCAATCATCTTGTGGTGGAATCGGACAGCTCCAGTCTAATCGCCAAGATCAACAATCGGGTGACTGCGCGTGGTCAGCTGGGGGCAATCATTGCAGCGCTCAAGGGAGTAGCGCGCCAGCTGCGAGGGTGCCTATTCGTGTATGTTCGTCGACTGGGCAATCGGGTAACTCATCACCCCACCCAAAATCGGCCTGAGAGTCCGTTAGTTGTTGCATATATTACTTCAATTTGTCTGTTACTTTTATGTCACTTGTTGAACTTGATTTATAAGGGGTTTAATGGAGTTGCTTGTTCTAAAAAAAAAAATTATTAAATAATTTAGATATAAATAAAATAACAATTGTTAAATAATTAATTTTGATATAAAATCTTTTTTTCACCAAAAAATAATTTAGATATAAATAAAATAGCACTTATCAAATAATACATATCTATCGATCTATATATAAATAAATTGGGACTTATATAACTTTTTATAAACTATGACAACATAACATTATATACTACGTATATTATTAATTTTTTCCCTATAATCAAGCACTACTCGCCACATAGAACATCATCTATCAGTTTTAGTATTTGTATATAGATATATAGATTCTATATAAATAGCTGGTTTATATATTATCTGTATTAAAAAAATCTCCTAGTAATTTGATATTTTTAGCGCGTGTTTGGCAAAATGGGGTTTTTTTAGGGGTTGTGGTTTTTTTAGGAGGTTGAGTTTATTTGGGGTATTATGGAGGTGTGGGAGGTGGAGTTTTTTTTTTAAATAACCTTTAAAAAAACCTAATCGGTGTTTGGTGGATATAAAGGGTTGAAGATATATTTATAGCCAAAATGACTTTAATGCCCTCATTTTATTTGTTCATCCCCATCACCCTCACGGCCTCACGCGTTGAAAACCCTAGGTCGGGTCTACTGGCCGTTGCCTCCTCCTTCCCCCGAATCCTCCTCCTCCTTCTGAGCTTCTGGCCAGCGACGCTTCCTGGCCGCCGAACTGATGATGAACTGAAGAACAACGACGCTTCTGGCCATCTCCTGGCCACCGACGCTTCCACCGCCACCTCCTTCTTCCCCCAAATCCTCCTCCTCCTTCTGAGCTTCTGGCTCCCTCAATCCCCTTCAATTGCAGCAAGATTTGATGAATTAAATCTCCAATTGATTCAAATCACAGTCCCCACTGAAGATGAACGGAGCATAACTCCTGGCCGCCGACGCTTCCTCCGCCAATAACCTGGTCGCCGGCGCCGCACTCAAATCGCCTATCGCTGGCTTGCAGAATCCACAGACGAGGACTTCAGGCCGAGGAAGAACAACAACGATTGATGGTGGCGGAGGTGAACTGAAGAAGAACGAGGTGAAGATGAATGGAAGAAGAACGACGATTGATGGTGGCGGGGTAAATTGGAAAAAACTCCCCAGAAAAATAACCTCAACCTCCACAATCTACCTCCCCCAAGGTTATGAAATCATGAAAAATAACCTGCAACTTGAACTCCTTGAAGCCTCTCCGAAACCTGCTACCAAACGCTTGATGAAGAGTTTAATTTTTTTTGAAACCTGATGAAACCTTATATCAAACACGGCCTTAACCTTGTAAAAATGAAAGTAATTACTCCCTCCGTCTTCAAATACATGTCTTTTTAGGACGTAGCACGAGAATTAAGAAGTATGTTAAGTGTAATGATTAGATATAAAAAGTAGGTTAAGTGTAATAATTAGACTTGTACTATTTCTTTTCTTTTTTTTTAATTTGTGAGGATGAGAGTAGAGGTGATGTGAAAATTAGAGTAATGATTAGATGTAAAAGTGGGGTAAGTGTAATGATTAAATCTAAAAATACATTTATTTTTGACAAAATTTTATGGACTAAAAAAACATGTATTTTGAGACGGAAGGAGTATTAATTAATACCGCCTTTTTTTAACTACAAAATCAGGTTTGTACATACCTAACGACGTGTTAGAGCATCCACAACCCTATTATGGTGGGTATCTTCCCAAAATTAATTAAACAAGGAAAATGAAAATAAATTGACATTTGTCAAACATACTTTCAGTAGAGAGTGTCTTAATATATGATCAGATGCTTCCGAAAATATTCATCCGAATATTAATTCTTACCTAATAAAAAATAAGTAGAGAATGTCTTATTTGTCTTCAAAGACCCCACTATAAGAATCTAGCACGATAAATAAGAAAGTTTTACTCTATGAATGTATAACACATACTTTCAGTAATGTTTTAAATTTTTTTTCTCTCTTCAAAGTAAAGAAACCCAAGCGTTGTTGTAAATTTGTAATTTTTTTGTTCAGCAGCGATTACCGCCGAACTCCTTCATGATCTTAGCTCTTGGGCCTGTAAATTCCTGTTAGCGTCTTGAAAAAACATTATATATTCATGATAATAGATTAATAATAATGTTAATTAATAGGTAAATGTTCGCAGGAGTTGATTAAAAATTTAAAACGGTACGTAGCAATTGACCCATCCATAGTCGAAACAATACCAAACGAGTAGTTGGGATAAATGATCTATAATTCACTTGGTTGGCCAATAAGTCTTACTGTGTTAATACTGTGGTATTTTGACACACCTCTTTTAATACCGAATTTAATACCCAAAATTGTGTACGGATCCATACAAAAGATAAGTTTAAAACATAATTTCAATAGAGTTTTTTAAAATATCAATTTCATTATTCAAAACATTTCATTATTATTTTTTTTAATATATGAAAGGGATAAGCATCCCACATTGATAAAATAGTATATCCAAATCTTGTACATAATTAAATGGGGCGATTTGCGAAATATACATATATGGAGGCCATATTAGCCTAATATACACGATTTTGGGAATTTTGCCAAAATATACACAATACTACACGGGACACGCGCACCCTCCCCCCGATCTCTCCGACGCTGACACGAGATAGACCTCCCTCCGATTTTCAATCGCGGTAGCCTGTATGTATTGATCAACGCCGATCAACGCCAATTTTCGGTACTACATCTATCACTACATCTATCTAATATCATAGCATTACTGAATTGTGGTTTTGATGTCAGCATTCGTATAATTGGTAGATCTGTCGTTCATAGATCTGTAAATTTCGTTTGTAAATTTCGTTTTATATCCAATAGAGGAACTCGTATAGTGTAGATCTTGTAATTTCGACTTCAGTTGTTACTGTTTCGATACAAATCACAGTAAGTCGTCAACAATATATAGAGTTTCAGGTTCTTCGTCGATCTGCTAGATCTGTCAACATCACGATCCTTAAAATATCTCTGTTGGATGAATTCGAAATGTTGTACTTGAATGAATTGAAAGAAATTAATTGTTTGAATTGTTCTACATATATCTGTTTTGATTTCTAACCTCGTTGTATAATGCTGACACTGTCTGAGATTTCGTAAATAAATGCCATGTATCTAACTTATTTCTATCATGCTGACACGGAATCAAATGCAATTCATTGTACTTGTATATATATTGCTTGTATCTAACTTATATCTATCATGCTGACATGGAATCAGAGTAAACTCATTGTGACACTGATTGTTTGCATATTGTCTCTATTTAATTGATAGGTCAATCATAAATGGAACCTCATGTGATTACAGTAGTATTTGGTGGATCATGGGTGTTTGCTGACACAGGCCTGGAATTTGTTGGAAATACAACATCAAAGGTGTTTTTGCTATATGATTCAACAACACTACAAGACTTGAAGAGAAAGGTGTGCACTAGATTCAATGTAGACAATGTTCTTGAATTGCAATTTAGTCATTTGCACCCATGCAAAAAGCTCAAAGCCCCACTTATAGTTGATTGTGACACTGATTTGAAAGAATTCCTCGATATATCAGCACTAGATGGTGTAGACTATGTTGTTGAGTTGTGTGTCAGCATACAGGCACAACCATTTGCAATTGTTGACACAGCTGACAGGGAGAGTGTGAAATCAATTGGATTGATTGAGTATGACAGGGAGCAAAATCATATGATTGCCGACCCTCAAATGCAGACGGTGGGGTCAGATGACATGAATGATGATATGGATGATGATATGGAGGATGATAATGACATTGATTGTGATGCTGACACCTGGAGGAGATTGTACTCTTCCATGCGCAGTAGAGATAAAACAATTGAAGATTGCAAGGATGACAGCTCTAGCATGAGTAGTTTCAACAATACCTCATCCAGCACAATGTACATTGGGAGAACCTTTGAATCAAAGAAGGAAATGAAGGATGCTTTACGTATACTATCGGTGACAGGAATATTTGGGTACCGAGTAACGAGATCTGAACCCAAGTATTTTAGGGCGCATTGCGTGGATACAAGCTGCAGATGGAAGTTACACGTAAATACTGTTTCTCAGAATTGCTACGAGGTGTCAGCGTACAATGGTTTGCACACATGCACATGGGATGTGAGAACAAGCAATTGCAGGCAAGCACCTTCCTCAGTGGTAGCAAGCATAATCCAGCCAGTGTAAGTGTCTATATTTTATCATCAAAGTAACACTCAGTTCAGGTATCACATCATTCATTCTAATGTATGCATTATTACAGTGTCAGCAGCGGCTACAATCCAAAGCAGATAATGGATAAAATGAGGACTGAAAAAAGAATTCCCATTAGTTATTGGACAGCATGGAAGTCAAGAAGAATTGCACAAGAAAGGGACAGAGGGACACCGGAGTCAAATTTTGCTGACTTGCCATTATTTTGTCACATGATTATGGAGAAGAATGATGGAACTGTTGCATTGATGTCAACAGATGATGATGGCAGGTTTAAATACTTGTTTTTATCATTTGGGCAGTGCATTCGGGCCTTCCCTGCATTGAAAAAGGTATAAACTTATCAGTGTCAGCACATATCACTTTTGAATATTCCTTTGTCATCGCACAACTTATGATCATTATTTTACAGGTTGTTGTTATTGATGGAACATTTTTAACTGGGAAATACAAAGGGACTTTGCTTGGGGCAGTAGCGCAAGATGCAAACAGAAATATTTTCCCCCTTGCATTTGCCATTGCTGACACAGAAAACAACAGCTCTTGGGAGTGGTTTCTTCGCCAGCTGATGAGGGTTGTTCCTCCATCAAATGATCTGGTGTTTGTGTCTGATAGACATGTCAGCATTGCAAGAGCAATTGGCTTGGTTTACCCCAGTGCACATCACTGCCTTTGTAGATGGCACATGGAACAAAACATTAGAAGCACATTCAAGAAAAGATACTTGGGAAATTGGTTCAAGAAAGCAGCGGATAGTTATAGTACTGGGGAGTTCGACAAATATTTTAACCGCATAAGGGAAAGCTGCCCGAAGATGGCGACCTATTTAGTGTCAGCAGGAGTACATAGGTGGGCTAGAGCACATTCACCAATCACCAGATACAACATGATGACATCTAATAATGCAGAGAGCTTAAATTCCATCTTCAAGGGGAAGAAAAATTACCCTATTGTTGCACTGTTGAATTTTGCTAGAGAGAAACTCGGGGAATGGTTCCAAGAGCGTAGAGAAAAGGCATCCAAACATGAGGACACGCTGACACCAGCAGTACTTGATTTGATTAGGAACCTGCAAGATCAAGCTAGAGAATACAAAGTTCAGAGGCTGGATGAATATAAATTTGAAGTAAAAGGGCAAGGGTCTCATGCAATAGTGGACCTGTCAGCAAAAACATGCACTTGCAAGTTTTTCGATATAGAGAAGATCCCATGTGTTCATGCTCTTTCAACCATCATGAAGGTTAAGGCAAATGTATCAGACTTTGTTGCCAGATTTTACACAACTGATGCTTGGAAATTAGCTTATGCTCAAACAATATACCCAGTGCTGACAGAGGATGAATCAGGCGTCCCTGAAGCAATAAGATCTATAAAGTGTTTCCCTCCTGTTGTTAAGAGGGGACCAGGAAGACCTCCCTCCAATAGACTGTTGCCTAAGTGTGAGCTAAAGAGAAGACTGAAGTACTCCAGAAAATGATGGTGTCAGCATTGCTTGAGACCGGCTCGCTTTATATCATATACTTCTAGGATACAATCACTTAGAAATGCCCCCCTCCCAGTTATATATATTGCATATCATAAACCTGATTCTGTTTTGGAAATTACTTTTTTCATAGTTTACATAACCCCATGTCAGCATTATGGGCAATGCTGACACTGATACATTCCCATATGTTTTCAAGAAGATTCATTGCACTTTCTTTTCAGCATTGCTGTATGTCATATTGGATTTTTTACATTGTATGTGATTGGAGACTATATCAAATTCGATCTAATGTAAAAAAACAGATGCTTAGTTCCGAATAAGTACATTAAACACAACAAAATACATACATTTCAATATACGCGAACGATGTTCATTGGAAGTAGTTAATATCCAAACCCAGAATAATGATGTCAACAAAATACATACAGTTAATATCCACCTTCATATCCAACTACAATGTCACTTAAACTAAGAACTCAGAATGACAGTGTCAGCATTGCTCAAATTATGAAGCTCAAAGACTCCTTGATCAAGTCTGAGCAAATAAGCTCTCTGTAGTAGCGGGATAGCTTCTCATATGTGATTGTGGTGACATCTCCGCCAAATACAACAGCCTCGGTTGCTTTCACTCTAAACACCCCGCAAGCACTTCTGCACCCACTCACAAACGCAGACAAATAGGGGTGTGTCAACAACAGATAAACAGAAAGTAAATGTATGTCAACAATTAATATAAAAGTTAGGTAAGAGTACAAACCCAGATTTATCATGGACCATGTCAGGGACCTTCCTTATCTCAAATGGTGTGGTGCTAAATTTTTCATATATTCCGCACTTCTCCAAGTGTATAGGAAGCCAGTGAGCAATAGACTGCAGTTCTGCATCTACTACACCCTTGCCGACACCATAGACATTGCAGTCATATACATTGATCACCTTCTGATCAATTATGATCTCTAAGGCAACCCAGTGTTTGTTGATGACGTTAAAGGGTGTGTAAATCTTGTTTGCAGACGCCCATGGTTTGCCATACTGGTCAGGGAAAAGACCCAGGAAATAGCTCCCAATCATGTCTGACACAGGCGAATCTGCTTTGTACGCTTTAGCACAAGTTGGCAGGTAGTTCTGATAGAAAAGCCAATCAAGGACAATGAACTCTGCATACTTATCGGCTTCCTCATGGATCCTCTTCCTCAAATAATACAACCCTACTTCAATATGCTACAACACACAGTAACAAGCTACTGTCAGCACTAGGTATACAACGACAAATATCAATAAACAAAAACCAAAAGACAAACAATATGAAATATAATTGCTGCCAGATCATTTACCGAACACTCCAGCCACATGTCCTTGTTAAGAATTGGATTAAAAAAGGATTTATCAACTCTTCCGGAAGCAACAACGACAGAAAAATCCCTGAAAACAAGCAAAAATTATGAATTAAACACGGAATCATAAGAGGTAGAGGTGTCAGCACAAGACAGTTAATGATTATATAACGAGTAAAAAGATAAAAAAAAAAATACCGATTACTCCTCATAGTTTTGTACAAGAACTCATGATCATCTTCGCTTAAAAGCGACTTCTTCACATTGTGCTTAGGCCACCTTCCTTTCTTTTCTTGCTGCTCAAATGGACTCGTCAGAAAAGTACTCGCTTTTGGGATACGCTTGGATCGCCTGAGTTCTTCAATCTCTTCGACTACTTTGGGGTGCTTGCTGAAGGCAACCCAGTCAGTCACTACAGGCAATGGAAGCGTGTCAGCATTTTCATCGCCTTCAGGAGAATCAAGGATGATAGTCCCTGGTGGTGCAATGGTAGGAGGTGGAGTTACTGCAATGTCAACCTTCTCGTCCCCATCAACCTGGCCACCTAATGGGGTATCAACATCCTTACACTCCTCACTGCTTGGCTTCATTGGCAGGTCAGCTCCTACATCCTCACTGGTGCTCTGCAATCCCCTGTCAACATCTTCATGAGCTCCATCTTTGTTGTCCTTACACTCTTCACCTCTTGGCTCCATGGACATCAAATCAGAATCACGGCCTAGATCAACAGCATATTGAACTGAATCTGACTCTATTGTCCTCTGTCCTTCAACCAATGTGACAGGAATGATAGACTCCGGAACCACCACATCACCTGTAATTCTTTGGGCTTCATCTCTCTCATCACCACAGGAAGATGTCTTCATTTGATTACAACCTTTGGGTGAATCCAACTCAGCTTCCAGCTCAGCAATAGCATCCTCCACGATAACACCCATCTTCATGTCAGCATTCACCACTTTGGTACTTGATTGATCAATGTTGACAGATGACTGTGACCTTGCAACAGTAGATTCATGCAGTGTTACCCTGTTCTCAAGTGAATTGTACTTTTCCATCAGGTCTGTCACCATTGCAACAAGTTCAACCGCCCTATCAACACGAGAGCCCAGCTCATTTAGACGTGCAGGCAATTCTTCGAGCTTTTCAACCCTTCTTACTAAATCATCTACACGTGCAGGAAGCTCTTCAAGTTTTTCAATCCTTTTAATTAAATCATGTACCCAAACTGGGTTGAATTTAGCGTCAGCCTCACCAGCAACAACACGCCCTTTTGCATTTTCATCTTTATCACCACCATCCAACCCTGGCTCTTTTGAATGCTCATCAAACACTCCCTTCCTGTTGCCACCACAATCCCCCTTGTCATCACCCCCAGTGTCTCTGTTGGCACCTACCTCCAGCTTTTCATCACCAATAGTGTCACCGTCTTGACCATCACCCACAACATCTTCAGTGTCAGCATCAATTCCTTTGTTCAGAAGTAACAGAGCATTCTCAATGATAGCATCAACATTGGTGTCATCAACCCCTTCACTGCCGTCATTGGGGTCAGCATTCTCAGTGTCAGCATCAACACCTTGGTTGCCATCTGGTTGATCATCATTGGGGTCAGCCTTTGCCGTGTCAGCCTGGGCTTCACCTTGCACCTCACCAACCGGTACAATCGCTCTACAGGCATCATTCACAACTTCAACGGGGGATAGACACGCATCAACAGGGGGTTGGGGGATAGAGGAAGACTTGTTTGAACTGCTACTTTTGTACAACATTCTACGTTTCCCTGTACTTCCCATAGCTTTCTTCCTCTTCTTCAAAATATACTGAATAGGTTTATCCTCGTCAGATGTATCACAAGCATATCCAACAGCCTCCTCCCTGTCAGCACCACCCTCCTTGGATACCATGTCTGCATCCAGTGTGGTTGTCTCTGAGTCAGCATAAAGAATCACATCTCTCTTAGATTCCTCACAACTGTTAAAGGCAACAGCCTTCTTCCTAATCCTCCCAGCCTTCCTCCTGATTGATTTTATAACTTCTATGTCAGCCTTCCTCCCATCTTGAGGGTTGGTTGGTGGAGTTCCACTAGAACGCCCTCTCCTCAAAGCAACTCTCTTCCCCTGGGTCTCAGTGGATGTACCTTTCTGCTTCTTCTTAGAAGGCTTTCCTGTGTCAGCATTTTTCCTCTTCTTCCCCTTCTCTACATCAACATATTTGCCCTCAACATTTCCTTCGTCAACCTCACGTTTCCTGTTCGTTCGCTTCTCTATCTCAGCAGATCTCTCCTCTTCCTCTCCGCCAACAAAACCATACTCAAAAGACATAAATGATTCAATCTCTGACCCATCATTACGTAAAAACTTGTTTTCATATGCATACTTGCGCATATGCCGACAATCATACAGAATATCAGTAGGTGGTTGCGAAAACATAGGCTCACCAATGGCATCACAAACATCGTCAGCCTCTTCATCGATATAACCCATGCCTGGGGTTCTTGCAAACTCTCCGTAGTTTGGAAACAGCGGTGTCTATCATGCACATCAAAAAAAATAATAATAAGAAAACACATGTATATAAGAAGACAGAGTTGGTGTCAGCACTGATATATTTCTCTTACCAAGTCGCCATCGAATAGCTCGTCAGCTTCATCATAACTGTGCCTAACCTTGCAAACCCAGTGCAAGGAATGAGGATCTCTATCATTCATCCTCAAATTACAGGCAAACTTTTCAGCCAACGCCGGAAAGGCTTCCAATATCCAGGCCTGTAAAAACAAAACAAGTGGTCATGCAAAACACAAGTAATGAATGCTGACACAAGTAATGAATACATGCAATGCTGACACGTATTGAGGAATACCTTCAATGCTGACACATAGTGAGAATTGATTGCAAGGATATATCAAACAAGTAAACAGAATACCTGGAAAGCAATCCAATATCCATACAACTCATACGAAGGCCTAGCTTTCTTGCGATCCATCGTAGCTGACTTCTTCAAGGCCTTCAATAGAGCTTCATAGGACTGTCTGCCCCATGGATATTGTCCAAACGTCTCGTCATCGCAAGCAAGGGATAGATTTTCCTCAGTGATGTAGTCTATCCGCCTATAACACACAACCATCTCGATGAGCAACAGCCTTGCTATATATAGCTTCTTCTTCGACGTCTTCTTCATCTGTCGGAAACAATCCATCAAATCATCGTGGGAGCATTTATCAATCCCAAGAAAATCAGAAAAAGTCACTGCTTTCGGAGGTTTGCAGACGCGGTCTTCACATGGAAGACCAGTCATTACATGGAACTCAGCAAGAGAAAAACGAGCTATCAGTCCATCAACTTTGAACCATAGTTCCTTCTTCTTCTTTGTCTTAACCTGACGCAACATCATTTGATGGATTAACTGAAAGTTAACCATCATATTGTTGCCCTGGGAAAGCACCCATCCCAGACAGCTCTCCTTCAACATCTTGTAGTGCAAGGGCAGCAACTCTTCTTTAATGATGTCACAAACTGCAGGCCGGCAGTATAGATTAGATCTGGCATGAAATCGTTCTTTGTATGGAATGCAATACTTCAATTTCTGCAAAAAATGTATACAGATTCAATACCAAAACACCTGTCAACATTTGAGGCAAACAAAATGACAACACCTGCTACATAAATTTCATAGACTCACATCAAATTTGCATTTGTAGTTATCGAGATCAGTTGAGGTCCCTGTCAACATAACAAAAACAAGATAACCAAAGAGACAAATGGATGTCAGCCCCACAGAAATATGAACCCAAACACAAACACGCACACCACACCCATACCACGCCAAAAATCAAAGACGACAAATAGTAGACATGCAAAGGGGTGGAGATGAAATCAAAAAGAACGGAATGAGATGCCAAAATCGATGTCAGCATTACAGAAGAGAGGTCGTAACTACTCAACAACGCACATACTAGTACGATTCAGAACGAACAACACACATTTCATCCCAAACAACCCTAACGACACCAATCGCAACATCGCAAAACCTCGCCAACGCATAATCAACCATAATCAAAACCCTAACACACAGAAACGGTCCAAAATCAACAAATCACTTACCTGCGCTGATAGCCATACTGAATAACCTTCAATACCGGGCGAGAACGAGCACGAAACGGCCGGGAAACGACGCTTCTCGGATGAAACCGCGATGGAGAGAGCGAGAAACGAGAGAGAGAAAGAGAGGGAGTGAGCAGTTGAGTGGTATCGGGGGTGGGGGTGAGGGAGTGTGTTTGTGCGCGTGTGCTGTTTTGTATAGTTTGGCAAATTATACAAAAACGTGTATATTTCGCTAATTGGGTCAAAATTTGCGCCTTCGGCGCAAATTTTCTCTAATTAAATGGGTAGCTAGAAACCCGTACACGGTTTGATTAACGCATGTGCGTTTAGACCTGTGACCCCCACATCGTACGACTCACCGTAATTTAACGAGAAGCTCGAGCTCATTCATTTTCTAAACGGGCCGAGTATGATCACGACTCGAGCTTGTTCATTTCCTAAACGAGTCGAGTATGAGCACATTTTAGGCTCGGCTCGAGCTCGTTCATATCCTAAATGAACCCTTGCTGAAACAACATCGGGTTATTGAGTGCTACAAATCTTCACATATAGATTGAAATTGCTCTTGTGAGTTGTGACCAAGATGTACGTTCACTTTCCAAGTAATTTTAATTAGATATAGATGTTCATAAATCATAATGCCTCTTTTTTTTCGGTTTTTCTATCTTATACTTTATGATATAAGATAAGATTCTAAATTTGGAAAGAATCCATTTTTTTTTTTTTTTGATAAGGAAATAATTCGAGGCCGGACAGGCCCGGACCTCGAGAGGCCGACAAAGTCGGCAGACGGCAAGCCGTCTAAACATACAATAACGAAATAGAAAAATAACATAAAATACAATAAACGAGCACCAAAAGAGAACCCGGAAAGACCCCAGCGGACACAGCATCGAGAGAAAAGAAGTCATCGAGGAGAAGTGGATAGCGAGCGCATAGGACAGCTATAGCTGACACGATGTCTCGCCGCCGGAAAGACGGAAAGCAGCAATCCTTGTAAGGCAAAGGCGACACCTGGGGAAGTGTGGATCACACGACGTTCCCCCCACCTGGATGAGGGATCTTCGGAGACCACAGACACCACCAACACGATCACGTCGATCAACCAGGGCCGCAAAACTGCTCCTCTACCAAAACTAACCACTACCAAAAGCCGGACACCTAATCACTCGAGCATACGAAGCACAGCCGCAAGGAGGACGAAATAAGGGTTTAATTTGGGCTAATTATTTAGAATCCGAATTTAATTAGTTATATGTAAACATAACCCTTTTTTCCTTTTTCCATATTTTTATTTTTTTTTTCCAATTATTTCGGGCTGCCCCGGGCCCAAGGCTAAACCTTGGGCCCAAAGCACAGCCCGAAACCCCTAGCAATCGGGCTTCCCATGGGCCTATCACAACCGAAGAAGCAGCGTGACAGGCAGAGGAAGCTCCGCAGGAGATTGTCGAAGGCATAGCCAACGCCAGAGACGGAATGGATCCGCGCCAGAGGGAGATGCGCCGCCACCACAAACCGGCAGGGAACCGAAGCACTGGGAAGCAAGGCCACGCCGAAAACGCCCGACGACAAGGCCGAAATAGCCGGCAAGGCAGTTCCGTCGATTCCACCCCTAATTGGTGCCCCTTCGACGTTTCTGTCCTCGTGGACTGCCGACGGAGCGCCCGACGGCCACACAAGAAACGGCCGGAGCAACAACAACTAGAAAAGAATTGGTCCTGCTGAACACAAATTAGACAAGGAAGATGAGGGGAGAGGCTAAAGGGACGAATCCACAAACGCACACACAACCCCAATTTGACGATGGCTTGAACAGACCCCGAGAACGGCAATCGGACCAAGGGCCAGATCGAAGGGCAATTGGACCAAGCCGACGAGGCAAGAGGGCCACAAGAGGCGAAAACCCCAAAGCAATTTAACAAGTGGAAGAACCACCGACAAGCCCACCCCGGAATCAAAAGAAACCAGGAAAAGAAGGGCGACGAGCATCACGAGCCAATCACAGTCGGAAACCGACCCAGGAGGAAGGAGGCTGCGAAAGGGGTTAGAAGACTCCGACAGAGTGAGACCGGAGCCGACGGCGCCCAGCAAGGGCACCCCGAGGGAGGCGGAGCAATCAATTGGACAGAACACTCTCCGAGGAGATGAGTTGGGGCTCTCCGAGGAGAGATTTGGGCTCTCCGAAGAGAGATTTAGTTACTCCGAAGGGAGATATTTGATCGGAGATTAACCGGAGAGTTGATACATCCCACCGGAGAAGGAGGATGATGGTGGCGGCGACTCAACGAGGGGATTTGGAAGATCTCTTAAAAAGAGAGTTTTTTGGCTCCCCTTCTTATCCGTTTGGAATATAAGAATCCATATAAAAAAAGACAAGCAGCTCTAAGAATCTAATTAAAAAAAAAAGACTAAACTAATTAAATTTTTTTTTAAAAAATCTAAATTTAGGGTTTTATATATCTTATGAGAAAAATCATTTTTTTATAGGGGTTTCAATTAATTTTATTTTATTTTTTGGTGGAAAAGTATATATCATATATTGTTCATCTCTATTCAGATCTGTCAATTGTACAAAGTCTCTTAATTTATGGTCCTTGTTAGACTCATCAGGAATTCAGGATTGATCATGCATCTAGAAAAATTAATAAACATGCCATATATAATGTCTCTTGTTCATCAGTTTTGAGGCTAAATTATGATCGAAAGTTATGTTTCTCTTCATATTGAAGCTAATTAATTATGTATTCCATAAGTGCACAAAGTATATTGAAATCGAAACCGATGATATATTATTACTCTAGTATAAAATCAAAGTGTTAAAAAGTTCCCTATGTCTATATTACGGCTATAATTGCATTATGGAATTTCTCAAAAGTACAGATTTTATTTAACAAGTTATTAATATTATTATGATATACTTAAGCCGTGTTTAACCGATCGATAATATAACTAAATTTGAAATAAAATTGTTTTTTTTTTCCCATTATAATCTAGCTAAAAACACAATCTTGTATCTAGATTAGAAAATAAAAAACAAATATATTTAATTAATGCTTTTATATTTGTTATGACATGTTTTTATATTTCTTATCTTTCAAGAAATCAAACCCTTTTTTTTTCTTATAACACAAGTGACTTCATATTATCAAGAATTCAATCAATTGAACTTCAAATATGTTGGTATGGAATTAATATAGCCCCACATATACCAACAGGTGATTAAAAGAATCCAATCAATTGAAGTACCCACTCACTTGGGCCATGTCCCTAGACTATATATGAAAATCAATCAAGAAGTATTAAAAGATATGAAACTATGTTGATTCTGTATGAGATTATATAGAGATTAGGATTACAAAGAGATACATATCTCAAATAAAGGAATGATAATAAATAATATGTACACATACATATATCTTAAAATATAAAGAGTATATGTGTATCTCTAATATCCCCCGACAAGCTCGAAGAGGGGGACGGATGTGGAGCTTCAACTGAGTAGAGCAAAGCAACAAGAACTGAAATCTTTGGTAAAAATATTTGCAATGTGATCACGAGTACTGATGTGACGAACAATGAGCTGACGAGCATCAACTTTCTCACAAACAAAATGGAAGTCAATGTGAATGTATATTGGAGCGGCTGTTGAGGATAGGATTGTAGGTCATGAACGTGACACTCAAACTGTCACAGAGGAGGAAAGGTTGTCGAGCCATGGGCTAACAACCAAGCTTAGCAATGAAGCTACAGCAACTCGACACTCAACCTCAGTGCTGGAACGAGCGACATCCTTTCGCTTGCGAGATGTCCATCCAACGAGAGATGAGCCAAAGTGTATGGCATAACCGAAGTGAGAGCGGCAATCATCCAAGTCAGAAGCCCCAACCAGCATCGGAGAAAAAAAGTCAAAGCAAACTTTTTAGCGGACTGAAGAGTGAGTGTAATTTATCTCATTAAAAAGTAAAACGACTTATGTTTTGAAACCGATGAAGTATTTTGGGGTGTGTTTGGATTCCAAATGCATTATCATTATAATGCAAAATGATAAGACAGTGTTTGTTTAACAAAATTTTTAAGGCGTTTAAATTATGATAGTTTTGGATTCCACGATATATTAATTAAAATGCAATTATTTCATCTCAATTTATGTGATTATTTGGTTAAATTACAGTTTTACTTCGGTTTTTACGAGATTTTTATTTTTACAACCAAACGAACACATAAAACGAGGTAAAATAATTGTATTATAATGAAAATACAATGGAATCAAACACACCCTTGGATGAGAGGGAGTATAATTTACCTATTTTTTTCTTAAAAAAAAAAGAAAAGAAAAACAAGAGAACGGTCAGAAGACTCAAACCCGGTCGACAATGGAGTTCGGTAAAAGCTGGAAAAACAGGAGAAATTTTTGGCCCGGGAAAAAGCTTAATGACTTGTTCATCGTCCATTCACGTGCTACCTCCAGGCAACATCCCCTTTCCCCTTTGTCAGTGCTGCACTCCTGCAAAGTTTCGTCTTTTATTCGACCCTTGAATTCTTCAATTATTATTAACCAAGCGCACGCTGATCACTCCCTAATTGCAGGAACTAACACAATTAATCAACCACAAAACTGGGATTAAGAATTGAGATAAAGAACAACACATAAAACAACAGGGCACAAAGCCGTTTCTTTCTGCACTGGCTTAAAGAAACGCCGGCCACCTCTCCATTCACAGTAAAAACACTTGCAGGAAAGGACTTAGGTCAAACGACATACAAATTAACACACACCAGTTACTCACTTTCCAGTATTTCAAACCAAAATAAAACAAGCTTGCTAATTAATCATGCTTGCATAACCCTAAAAATTACTTGAAATATACAAAGAAATTGCAAAGGTCATTGTCCTTGATAACGAGGGGTTGATGGGGGCTTTGGTAAGAGGACATGGGCTAAGATCCAAAAAGAAAAGGTTCTGGGTCATATTTTGAATGATACAGGGAGGCAAAACAAGGATCTTTTTTTTTTTAGTTTTTTTGGGTTTGGGGTTATGGGTCTGGTTTGTGTTTTTAGGAGCAATTGGGGTTTTTACCAGGTCCTCCATAGTAAAAGTAGTGCCCCCAATCACCATTGTTTCCTGTTTGCACATCATAGCAGCTGGACTGCTCGGTGAAGGTGCCGATATCCTGGGGTGCCTTGAGGTTGTTTGATGAATCCACCACTTGTATGTTCCGGAAGTAGCTTGCCTTACCAAACCCTTCTTCAGGGAAATGCCCACTTCCCATCTGTGTCGAAGTGTGCTGTCCATCTGGCTCAGAGTTTACCACTTCACCTCCCCATTCAATCATGGATGCGCTGTCTGCAAGGTATGAGAACAGGAATGACGGCCAGTAGCCTAAAACGTAGTCGTTCCCAAACTGCATCCACCAGTTGCCTTCTTTCGGATCCTGCAAGTCATTTGCAGCCCAAAAACAACTCTTAGCAGTACTAATTAACATTAGTTTATCAACGCAATTTTCTACTAAATGAAAACAAACAAGTAGTCAATGGGCAATATTTTGGTTAAAAAGATACAGTAGATTCAACCTATGCTTCTCCTAGCAAGTCCAAACAATAGGGTCCTCAAATTCACATTTCTATTTACATGTGATCCTCTTTTGTCCTCATGTTTGCACCTAACCAAATCTTGTCTTGACATGCTAATCAAAAGGTCACTACCACTCAAAACTCCATTGTCTTCATTGACAAAGGTATAGAGCGTGTGACCCCATCTACACCGCTAGATCTTTCTAACCAAACAACATTACAAAAAAACCCAGCTCACCCGGTTGCCCCACTAGCTACAAAAGATTCTCACCATTCAATCAAGGCAATTTTTTTTTTAATATTCATTTTAAATATGTTTGAGTTGATATGCCATGGATGCACCTGCAATCTACCCTATATGTTTCTCATATAATAATGCAGATAATGTAGGAGGATACACTAATTCAATTGTTATTGAGAATTGGAAAGGGGAAATTGCATGGGCTGCATCACTGGACTCTGCCTAAATGAATCTACTGACATGGTGTGCAAATTATTCCTACATTTCAGTAAATATAGAAAAACTTTTTTTTTCCCGAAAAAAAAAGATTGATGCTTGCAACTAGTGTGAATGATTTTGCAGCAAAGCATTGACAGGTGTGTGTGGATGTGGTTTGGCCTTTACCTTCCAGACAAGTATACTGATATCGTACTGGGAGTTTCGGAAGGAGGAAACCGGCGAGATGGTTGCTCCCATTGCTATCTGACTGTTCACTTGTATGAATCCTGAGCATAGCAGGTTGTAGCAACCGGTTGCTTGATAAGCATCGCTCTGGTAAAATAAGCAAGGATTAAAAATTTTCTGTTGGTTGCTAATGTCAATGAACAAGATGTAAAATGTAGTAGAAACTGGTGCTTACAGTCCAATATGTGAAAAGCCTTGTGTTGTTATCACCGTATAGATCCGGGCTGACCTGTTTCATCGACATTAAATTCAAGTTCTTAGGAAAACTATGTTAACCTAAACAGATGAGATTCAGGATATGATGTAATCATTCCAATGGAAAATCACCTGCCACCCGGCTTCAATACTGTTAAGATCTTCACCAAAGGAACCTCCCAACACCCAGATTTGGGACAAGCTGAACTCATTTGGCTGCTGAATCATAGGATCCCACACATTTATGGTTGCTTTCGCTCCATAGTACTTATCTCCTTCCACATAAGCTATTGCGTGCTAACCATAACAAGAGATCCCACACAGAAACACGGAACCATTAATCGATGGAGATGAGCATAAATCATTAAACCACCATCCCAGAATGGAACTCAACCAATTTGGGTAAGGAATCACCTGATGCCCGCTTTCATTGACGAGGTCAGGATTAGCAGACCTCGGCTGAGGAGCACTCTTGTGCTTCTTCCTTCCATACCTCTTAACCGAGCTCGCACGCAAGACATCATCCTTCTTCGTCCTCCTGATTGGTATAGTGTCAGCTGGACACTCACCAACAGAGTGCCATAACTGAGTGATTGGGGTGCTACTCTCCTTAGCTTTAGTGGAGATTTTGTTGTCATCAAATAGCCCCTCAGGATGATAACTAGGCCTCATCTAAACAAAACCCCAAACACATGCCAGCAAAACATCAATTATCAATGCATCAACTGAGCAAAAGGCAAAAGGGCTAAAAACAAATGGTACCTGAATTTTGTGGTTCTTGAGGAATGGGTGATCAAATGCAGGTTGGTGTGAGATGTGTACACAATCTATTATATCCCCATCTGGACCCTGCACCACACCACAAAACACATTTTCACAATACTGAACAGTGAACACCAAATTTCCTCAACTCAAAACAATAAACAACCATTCAGTAATTCAGTGTTCTATGAACAAAAGTTTCAGTCAACATAGAGATAAATTGCAGAATCAAGGTGTAACATTAAAGCAACAATAATTTTTAATTTTTATTTTTAAAAACAAAGCAAATGCCTCCCAAAAAAAGGGGAATTTTTTCAGCAGTAAAATTACAACACACAAGAAGAAAAGGGGGAAACCTGAAAAGACTTGATGGCCGGCTTGTTCAAGCGATTGAGGTGCTTCTGAACCTCAAGCGTCTGGTGGGAGGAGGAAGACGGCAATCTAGCGGCGCAAGTTAGAGGAATTGACACAACACACAAGAAGAAAGCCACAGCGAGCGCTCTCCTCCGGCTAATCTGCGCTTCCATCTTCGGTGAAATTTCGAAATGCGGAAATAGGATAAGCATAAAACTTCGAGAAGATGAAAAATGAACCACCAACGCCACCGCTCAGAAGATCCACTCCGCCATTAACGGCTCACACAGCCACAGAAGAAAAACGGAATCCGAAGAAGCAAACAGCAGGTATTCAATTTCAATCAGAGCTTTCACTCACTCTGGAACCACCACTGGTTATCGTGCGCACCCCCCAACCCCACCTTTTCTTGTCGCCTAACACCACCTCTGTAAAGTGACAATACAGAGATTGATTTAATCGGAGGGAAATTTCTCCCAAAAAAACAACACCGGAAACTGCCAACTCCTCCGCTTCAGCTTCAGCTTCCGCTTCCGCTTCCTCTCCCCCCCAACCTCTCAAAAACCGCACTTTACCTGATTCTTAAGAATTGGAATGGAATCTGCAAGAAATCGAATGTGTAATTTAATACCAGTTGAAAAGAAAAAGGGAAATGGGGGTGAGGTTTTGGAGGGGCTGAAAATGGGGTCGTGCAATGTGCATTATGGGGATGCCATTGTCGTTTTTGAAAGGTAATTACTTTTTGCAGTTTCAACCACGACTTTTTTCCCCTACTTTCCCTTTTTGCCCTCATCTTGAATTTTGTTTCACCTTTTTGCCCCTACCTTCAACCTGTCTAATAAGATTAAAAGTTAAATTAATACTTCGGGTCAGTTTGGTAACACGGATTAAGTATGTTAAATATAGGTTAAATTGGAATTTTCATAAGCTAATAAGGTGTTTGGTAGCCCAACTAGTAAAGTGATGATACAAACTACATGATAAGATAGGGGAAAATTAATAGAATTCTGAAAAGCTTGGATGGAGTAGTTGTTGAAAATCCAATTTCAAAAGCTAATTAAACTAAAATCTTATACGTAGTTTTTAACTTATTTAAAACTATAAAATATTAAAATCACAAGCTTCGAAAAGCTACTCGCATTGCCATACGGATCCGAATGTATTCACTTTTATTTGTCATTTAATTATTATTACTTTTTTTATTTGATAAAAATATATCTTTATTACTGTTTATTTATATTTTTTAAAATAATATAAAATATATAAAGTATTATTGTTTTAAAATAATTTTGTACGGAGTACTTATTAATAATAAGTTTAAAAATATTAATATTTTATGTAATTTTTTTTTTTATCATTTTAAAAAATCTACGTGAATCTTAAATGACATATTTTGTTGAATAGAGAAAATATCATTCACACACATTTTAAAATAATAATAAAAAAAACTATATAAATATTAATTTATTTTTATGGCTATTTATTACTCCCTCCATTTCGAAATTCATGTCGTTTTAGCCTTATACACAAATTTTAATAAAAACACTCATCCATCAATCAACATTATCATTCCACTAACTTTTTCCATTAATTTTATTACCCACCACATTTTTTAACCAATCAAAACCTTCAAAAAAGTCAACAACACACAAATCAATACAAATCACTACTATCCACTACCTAGAAAACCTAAAACGACATCTATTTTGATACAAAACTAAAGAGCTAAAACGACATGAATTTCGAGACGGAGGGAGTAGTAGTTTTGTAGAATCATAATAGTAGTACTTATTACAATAATTAATACTACCTCCGTTCCATAATACATGAGCTTTTCTTTTTTGACACGTTTTTTAAGGAGCGAAAAACTCAATGAAATATTATTTTTTTAATCAAAATTTTTATATCATTTGATACTTATTACTAATAAGTATCAAATTATATAAAAAATTTAAGTAAAAAAATAATATTTCATATAGTTTTTCATTCCTTAAAAAACGTGCCGAAAACTAAAAACCCATGTATTTTGGAACGGAGGGAGTAATTCTTATGTTAATTAGAACATGTCTTTTACTATTTTACTATTCATGTACAGTGTTTTTAGAATGATAAAATCTACATAGTAAAAGTTTTAATTATTGGTGGGTTTTGTGGGAAAAAAACTTATTTTAAGGGTGGTATTATGTAATTAACCTGAAAATGATGCTTTTGTCAGTGTCCTTTTTCTCCTCGTGTGTAAATGCCGATGCCAAGGGGAGGGAAAGAGGTCACAGTTAACGCCGTTAAGTAAGGTCTAAGGACAGCCAATGAACGGCTGCCAGATGGAATGCGGTGTGACGAAGCGGGCCCCACCTTCACGGTCAAAACGGTGACGGTGAGGTTTAAAATCAGAGTGATGGTAGTAAAAAGGAGCAGAGCCCACGTGTATGGCCCATTCAGTAGTCATTCACACCTCACGGCGAAGTAACTCTCGTGACGGTTGCTGTTAAAACTTGAAAGGAAAAGAATGAAAGGGTAGAAGTGTAATTTCAGCGCAACGGTAACTGAAACGAGCTTAGTAAACTGGGAAGTTTCAAGTTTCTATCTCACTGGGCTCCTTTGAGTACCGCCAACGGCCCAACACCCCCCAACGGAATCCAATGTATCGTGTGGTTAAAAAATGTTACCACTGACTAGTAAACTCCGAGTAACATTTTTTATATTTTTATTCATTTACTGTACTTCGTATTTATTTGGTATTCTTAAAAAATAACCACTGCTTATGTTTTACAGTAGTTTACTGTACCCGTGCGTAACGCACGGGATTTATAAATTATTTTATATAAATGTACTTATTATAATATAAATTAAATAATGACTTATCATACTTTGATAATTTTATTATATTAAAAAAACGAACAAATACTTATAATATTTATGTCAAATATGTTAAGCGAAACTTTATATGAAATTATTATAAGTGCAGAATAAATATTATTAATTAATATAAAAATATACGAATATGTAATATTATTATTTGGAAATTTCACACTTTTAAAACTCAATGATATATCACTACATGATAATCAAATATGAAACTTATTAGAGCTCAAATATATATATATAGGGATTGACTCCGGTGAAAACCTCAAATTGTGGTAAAAACCGTGAGGACTACCTTATAGCTTGATTTATTTGAAACATGTGCTAAAAAACTCATTTACACGGTAACTTTACAACTCGGTTCAACCTAAAAACCGTGCTAAAAACTCCAGTTTTAAAATAACACATGACTTTATAGTTCGGTCAAGCCTAAAAATCGTGTTAAAAAGCTCATGTTTTAAAATTACATAGTGACTTTATAGCTCGTTTTTATTCAAAACCGGGCTAAAATTTATGACTTTATAGATCGGTTCTATTCATAACCGGGCTATAAAGCAAGTGATCCGGGCTAAAGAGCCGGTCCTCACAGGTTTTTACCACAATTTTGGTTTTCACCCGAGCGCACCCCTATATATATATAAACAAATATTAATGCATTTGATATTATAAGGATGTTTAAAAAATATTTGAAATTAAACATTAAACCCTAACTATCACTATATATATTAATTTAAATAAATTAGGTGTTAATACATGTTTAACTGATTAATTCTTTTCAATATATGTTTGTGAATGTAGATTAAGAAAATAAATTTGCATAGATTTTACCTATGTAATTAGTGATTTGTCTAACCAATGGCATTATGACATTGGTTAAGCATCCTTAATTAAGAAAGAAATTACAAATGGAAATTGGTGAATGTTTTTTAAATAAAATAATTGGCTATATTAATTAATCTTGTTAAATATTTACAAATTTGAAAAGTTCTCCTGGAAGGATATGACATTTTTTTGTTGTTGATAAATAGACATTTAGACCTATATGTTGGTTATGAACTATGAGATATGATAGTTACTGCCAATTTGAACCAAAATGGGTCCAAATTTAAGAAATCAATCTACAAAAACATGAAAATGGGTAATGGTAACCACTAACCAGTAACTATCATATCTCATAGTTCATAACCAACATCAAACCAAAAGCATTATAGAGTATTCAAGAAGTTTAGAAGGCAACCAAATGTGCATGGACCATGAATTGAACATGGAACAGAAGCAAAAATCAACAAAAATTTGTTTCCTAAAGTCGAAAGCTTCAATAGAATACAAGTTAAAACCTCAAGGCATTTGTTGCAAGTGTTCTCCGACAGTCCAAAGGTGTTGTTGCATTATAGATTGATCAATAGACATTAATTTGACCACATCTACTGGGTCTGTTTTGGTTGTTGTCCTAAGATCTCCCAACTGGCTGGTATCTAGACATTTGTTGCAAGGCCCCCACAAATGCCAAACTTGAGAGTGGTGTACGTTCATGTATATCCACTAATGTGACTAGTATATGACTGTCTCGACATTTGTAGAGGAGAGATCGAGAGTAAAGATATTAGTGAGCTTCGGTTCCTAGATCTTCCATAGCATCTTATAAAAAATGAAGCATTTTGTAAAATAATGGGAAGGGATAGGAAGAAAAGGAAAGGAATTTCTTTTTCTCATTGGATAGACCAAAGCAGTATAAAAAGGGTAAATAAAGCAAAACACCAAACACAGGTTACCAATGCAGAGTATATAAAAAAAAAATTGTGTTGTACACATAGCTCTACATTTCCTTCTCACAAATCACCAAAAACCAAGTTCACTGTAACGAATGAAGCAAATATTAGGCATTAAACATGTCAATATGTCTGAGTGGTTAAGGAGACAAAACTGATCAAATCGGTTGGGCTTCACTCGAGTAGGTTTGTTGTACTTCAAACAATTTATATCTTCCACCATGGTTGATTACAGAAGCAACATTCACCTAGGATTTACTTATTAAGAAATCTCTAACTGAATGTCTTCCTACTTGATGCCTAGTAAGCCTATAAATAATTCATTAATACTACATCACTAAACCTACAACCTACATTTTTATGGTTGCACACCCAACACTTTCATGGATGTAGGCTACAACCACAAACTAAAGCAATATAAAAAAAAGGCATAAAAATTATATAATGTACATCCATTAACATGAAGATTCGTGGAATTAGGAAACCATGTGAGTAATGTGATTAATTAGAAGACAATAGAGCCACGAGTTACCCGAATCAGAGGTGCTTGAGTTAATGCCCCCGTCCCTCCCAGCAAGGAGTTAATTATTAAGCGTTACATATATACACCCCTATCTTCTCCGGTAAAACCCATACTCATTTCTCAAATTGTGCCCTAGTTCCACTAGATAATGTCCTTTCACTTCTTGGAGGCACTGCACAGTTTTAAGGAAAATGTTATCAATATCACATTTTAGGAGCAATGAACTGCAACTTGTAATAGAAAGAAAGCAAATCTCACCTCAAAGAGGACTCATAACCTGAATAAATAAAGAAATTCAGTGCCCATTTCTAAAATCTCCATCGTCATATCAGTATAAACTAAAAATGTATATATGAAATGAAGCCTTATAATGTAGGTAATCTAATCACGAATGTTCTAATATATTCATCCTTCTCTCATCATCCCTTGTCACGTTCATAATGTTAATGCCACAAGCGGACCAACTCGGTCTGTAACACAGAATTGTAACACAAGGGTGGAGGAGTAGCTGCATCTCTTAGATGATTGATCTGCTACTTTACAAATTTTGTAGTTGCATAGAACCAAGTTTTATATTAGGACGGTAGGAGAGCTATCAACAATGATACTAGTTCATCCAGGCAAAAAGCTATCCTAGACATATATCTCAGAAATCTAGTATCTGACCACAAGCTCAAATTCCCACTAGTCCACTACTATGACATTTCCCTTCAATCTCTGTCATCTCACGCTTGAATTTCATCTAAAACAACTACTTCAGCTTTTAAAACAACTTTATCAATATGCAAGGAAATGTTACCAAGAAGTCTAATGAATGATCTAGATAAAGCTTAGCATACTAAGATTCATGTTATCCATAGATCGCAAAACCCTTGATTGAAATCGAAATCCCCAATATCATCCTACAAAACCCTAATTACAAAAACTTGAAGAACAAATTCAATTACATACTTCCATGGCTTCGAGTATCAATCATCGGATAAAGGACAACTTGCATCCGCTCTCCCCGTGCGTAACACCAGGCAGCACCACTTCCGCACCTCATCGAGATCAATGAACGCGACCTCCTCGGCCGGCGCTTTTAGAACCCTAATTCTCGGCAACAGGTGGTAGAATCCGCTGTCCTTAACCCTAATCAGCCTCACAAATCCAAAACCCCTAAACCTAATTCAGAAAGGAGTGATTTAGAGAGATAGAGGGTGAGAAAAAAGGATCCTATCTCGATTATTAAACCCACCTTATTGAGAACCGTCACAAATTGGAGAACGGGGGAGAAGAAACTTGATGGAGCAAACTCCAACCGCTCCTGTAAGCGGTTCTTCTTCTTCTTAAACGCTCCTTTGCTTCTCAATAGAAACCGCCAGGAGATAGATAGCGGTGACGGTGGTTAGAAAAAGGAAGGGATCGTGGGAGAGAGAGGAGCATAAAAGAAAGAAAAAGGAGAGAAGGGAAAAAAGGGAAGGAAAAAAATAAATCAGATAGCCCTCCACGTGGATAGCTTGAGAGTGCTTGAAAGGACTCAGCTTTAAGATATAGGGGATGTTAAAATTGAGATTATTTACTTTTTATGATTTTAAATTTCTCAATTATGAAGCTATATAATGCTTATTTAAACATATTTATTTGATTTTGTGTTTAATTAGGATAAGTTTATTTGACGTGTTATAGATTTGAAATTAATGTATAATTTATTACATCAAATTTGTTTTAGACATAGTTCATGAGATAAATATAAGAAAATAATAAAAAATTATTTTGTCCATTAATAAATTGTTAATAAGACTGTCAAACCATCTTGACACTTGTCGATACCCTACTGTCAAGCATCCGCCAAACTTTTTTGGATTTTAGGAAATCCGTAAAATGACAAAATGTCATTATAGTAAATCAACTCTAAAAGTGAATGATAAATATAGTTAAGGCTAAAGTGTGTATATTAAAATTTCAACTTCACGGTTAGCCATGAATTAATAAATTGGTACTATCAACTAAAATGACAAAATGTCATTATAATCTCAATCACTGTCACTATTTATAATTAAAGCTAAAACTCACACGAAGTATCACTTAAGCAATACTTTAATGCAATACTTTTATTAGTATGAATATTGAACCATCATGATTTCACTATCAGCTAGTACTCTAGCAGCTACCACCATTAATTGGTGAATGATAGTAGGTAAAATTGCTAATGAAGATAATTAACAATTCAGTCTATCCAAATTCAAATCATAAATCTACGTCTCGTAATCTATTTTAAAAATAACTAAATCAGCCCTTTTTGAAAGGAAATTCATCCGAATTAAAATGCTTAACCTATAACCCAAAAACGGCTAATAATTTACAAAAACATTTTCTAACATGCATTTTCATTTGGCAAAATTACAGAAAACCACCCATTAAATATGGGTGTTTTCACTTAACCACCCCTTAAATACAAAATTACAGAAAACCACCCTTTAAATGGTATTTGGTTACAACTCACCACCCATTCAACTATTTTCTTTAATTTATTATTAAATATCTTATATTTTAATATTTTTAAACTCAAATTTGATTGTAAATATATTCATATTTTGAATTTAATGGCTCGATCATATTTTAGGGATTATTTTATTTATTTTAAAAAAATAATAATAAATATAACCTAGAATTATTATCTTAATTTATGGTTGAAAATGTTTATAAATTTTAAAAATATTATAGAAATTACTCTTATTTATTTATATTTTAAATAAGAGTAATTTACATAATGTTTTAAAAATTTATAAACATTTTCAAACATAAATTAAGATAATAATTCTAGGATTTATTTATTATTATTTTTAAAAATAAATACAATGATCCCTAAAATATAATTGGGCCCTTAAATTCAAATTTTGAATATATTTATATTCAAATTTGAGTTTAAAAATATTAAAATATAATATATTTAATGATAAAGTAACAAAAATAGTTGAATGGGTGGTGAGTTGTAAACAAATACCATTTAAAGGGTGGTTTTCTGTAATTTTGAATTTAAGGGGTGGTTAAGTGAAAACACCCATATTTAAAGGGTGGTTTTCTGTAATTTTGCCTTTTCATTTTAACCATGTTGCAGTTGTAACCAACCGTGATTTGTGGCGGGGCTACGTACATGAATAGTTACCACAAAAACATGAAAAGAATAAGAAGTTATGTGATTCCGTGATTGTATATATATGAATCTAGTAAATGTAAGGCGTTAAAAAAATGTTACCTCTTGTTTTACCCACCAACTCCCAACACACTGCTCCTCTAAAACCATCCGCAATCATAAGGTTACCCCTTATTCAATTTTTTTCATCTCTTCCTATAATATTTTGACACCTCATTTATTTCTTATTTTAAATAATTTTTTCACTTTATCAACCTCTATCTTTAAGGTTTTCATATTTTTACCCCACAACCATGAGTTTACCTCATTCTTCTCTTTTTTTCCATTTATTTGTACCCACTATATCATTTCCACCAATCATAATATTATTAGTTAAATAAAAAACATAAAAATAAATAAAGCATCATGTTTTTGCACATGGTCCAATGCACTTCCTACATCTCCACACCAATGTAACCCTTTTCCTCTCTTTGCCTTAAGGTTTTGCCTACAACCATGGGGTTACCTTTTAGCAACCTTAAGGTGAGCAAAACCCATGGTTGCTCATGCTCTAAGTATGGATTAGGGCTAATATACGAGCTAACGAGCTCGAGTAGTGGGTGTTCAAGCTCGGCTCGTTTAGACACGAGCCGAGCTCGAGCCTCATTTTCTCAAGCCGAGCCGAGTCGAGATTGAGCTACTCACAAAATGTAGATATGTGATTCAAAGTGAATGGAGTCCAAAAGGCAAAACGGCTGACATACTCTTTAGAAGAAGAGGTTAAATAAAACCTAGGGACAGAACTGTAATTTCACCTACGAAACGAGATATACGCCCTATTTACAAGGGGTTAAATAAAACTTATTTACATGGGGTTAAATAAAACATAGGGGACAACTGTAATTTCACCAATAAAATGAGCTATACGAGCTACTCGAGCCGAGCTCGAGCTCAGAATTCTGCTCAAGCTTGGCTCATATTTAATTCAAGCGACCCCGAGTCGAGTTTTTTTCGAGCCGAGCTCGAGCTACTCGGCTCAAGTAACCGCCCTACTAGTATGGATGTATTCACCGCGGGTTGATCGATCACCTAATTAATTTTAACTCCCAAATAAATATGTTATACGTAGTACGGAGTATCTCAAACACACAAACTCCATCAGGTTGCCGGTTTAAGATACTCGTTTATGACATTGAATTGGCCCTGATTTTCTCAAAGCTTGCAGAAATGCAACTAGGGTTGTGTGAACACGAGTAGCTCGAATTCGACTCGCACTCGGCTCGATAAAACTTGGCTCGAGATAGTTCATTTTTAAGCGAGCCGAGTATGAGCACATATTCAAGCTCGGTCAAAAGCTCGACTCGTTCGAAATAAGCTCGAATAACTAAAATTTTATGAAATTTCTAAAATTTTCTTTAAGTTACTTTATAATGAGCAAGTAGAACTTCTTTTAACTCGGCTCGAACTTATTCATTTCCTAAACGAATCAAGTATGAGCATATTTTTAAACTCGAGTCAAAAATTAATTAAGCTCCACTCGAATTTATTCATATCCTTGAATTGGTAAATAAAGAGCGGCCAAATAAGCTAAGTTTATACATATCATTTGAAAAATTAGCCGAACATGAATAATTTTATTATAATTAATTTATCCTTCTTGAAAAAGGGTAAAAGTAAAGCGGAATTATTTAACAAATGGAAAGTCTTGTGAAAACAAATTATTTCATTAAATACAAATAAACTTGAATTAAGGGCATTTTGATCTTTTTAAACAAAACAAATAAAGGTTTAATGGGTTGATGGTCTTATGAAAAGATAACTAATTTATAGGTGGTTTATTGTAATTTAAGTTTTTATGGGTGGTTATGTGAAAAGTACCACAATTTATGGGTGGTTATGTGTAATTTATCCAAAATTAAAAAAGGGATTTTTTTTTTTCAAATTCACGGTCATGGAAGAAAAATACACAAAAATAACAAGCATATATCTGAAATAAAAACAATAATGAAAAATGATACAACATTCTACCCGTACAATAACGTCGTCTATTTTTATTATGGCTACACCCATCTTGTATAATATCACGTACACCTTTGTTACCATACAACGAATCGTTCAATACTCTATATATCTATATTGTACAACAAAATAGTCTATTCTTCAAGGTTGCATATTCCGGGCTGTTATTCGAGTTGAACGAGCCGAATATAACTTGTTCATATTCCGTTCATTTAGGATATGATTCAACATTTTAAGGAGAGGAGACTGTTAGGAGCTACTGTAAGTCTCAACTCTTCACATTGCAAATCCAATTTAGATATATATTGGTTGGAGTATTTATGGTGGGTTTGAATTCCATTCCATTTTAATTATAATTCAACTATTTACTTCAGTTTATGTGAGCAGTTGGTTGTATAACTAAAAATCTCATAAAAACTGAGGTAAAATAGTAATTTAACCAAATAATCATATACATACAGGGATAAAACTATTACATTATATATAATTAATAAATTATGGAATCCAAACACACCCTTAATTTATCTTAAATTTTTTGTTTACTAAAGACGACCTTGTCTATTTTACATGCAACATGTTTCCTTTACAAAATACAAACAAATAAGTTTGAATTAGGGGTATTTTAGTCTTTTTAAACAAAATAAATAGAGGTTTAAACTGTGTGGGTGGTCATATGAAAACAAATCAAATTTATGGGTGATTTACTGTAATTTAAATTTTTATTGGTGGTTATGTGAAAAGTTCCATAATTTATAGGTGGTTATGTGTAATTTACCCTTTAATTTTTGGTTCGTTTATACTCCATGCATGTTTATTTTATTAATAGTACTTGTATATAAGTTGGTGATATATTCTTCATATTGTAAATTGGTTTTACAATAAAATATCTCATTCGGCTTGCATACGTGCTAGATAACTACATGTACATCTGTACACACGACTATCAGATTTCAGCCTGAGTCAGAAACTCAGAATTTGATAGTCCTTGAGTATATCAAAATTTAGAGTAGTTGAAATTAATAAATAGGATGGGTATAAGGTCACTATTATCACGTAAGTCAAATTCAAAGGGCATCTAGTGGACGAAATGGATGTGTAAAGAAAAGCTCCATCAAACATAGTCGATCGGTTAAAAAAAATGCGTTGTTTGGGTTGATCATGGGACGGTAGTGTCGGTGAGAGCCGGTGGTGGTGACCGGTGGGTGGTGGTCCTGTGGTGGCTGACTGGCTGCCTAGCTTGGGACCTGAGGTGCGCTGGCCTGGACCTGAGTGGGAATTGGATGCATAATGGGTTTGGGTGGTGTGTAATATATCTTATATGGAGGATTGAGTATGGAGTTTGGGTGTCGTTTTCCACCTAACACTCGACACTCTCACATGGGAAGCTGATGTGTGAATCTTCAAAGCCATCAAAGTCATTCACATTCCATATATATAATTCAATGGACACTGCGCGACCATCTTTTTTTTTTTTTGTTTTTTTCCATTTGCCTCCATTTCACATCAAATCTTACCCCTAAAGTAGCTGACTATATACGTGTTCTATTGCTTTTAACATTTCCTTACGACTTTAGGCATTCGCAGAGGCGGAGTTAGAAAAAAATCGGGGCTCAACTATATTATTAAGATTTTTTTGAAAGGCTAAAAGGGAAAAAAGTCTATAAAATGAAACGAATTAGAACTCAATACTTAATCATTTAAATTCTCACACCCATACCAAACTGAGCATACTAATTGATTTATTTCTCTTTAAAACTTTTTTAATCCTTAAATTATCAAAAATTTCAACAAAACCTCCCGTTGATGCTTTTGATTTTATTTTAGTTGATTAAAGATCTTTGTGTATGGGTGTTTTTTTAGTAGTTTATAAACTAGTAAAATGAAGAGGTTAAAATTATTAGTTGTGTATGGGGCAGTTTATATAGGTGCGGTTTTAAATAAAAATTGGTGTTTAAAAAAAAAGCCACATCTGATAACTTTTTTTTTTAAAAAAATAAATAAAAAAGACGGTACTGCCCCTCACCTTTGTAGCTTTTCACTTTGAAATTATTATACTACCCCTAATAATAACCAAATAAGCTCCACTTTTTATAAATAAACTATTTTTCGCCGCATATGAAGTTTATATTATTACATAATCTTTCAACCGTTACTTTACACAATTTTTCAATTTCAACTGCTTTTAAATTTCAATCACTTTTTCAACTCCGTCCCGTACGGACCCTAATTTTGCCCCATATATCATCTTAATTTTATCTTTTTATTATTAATAAATTTACGTGAGAGCTTCGTCTCTCTTTCTAACTTAACAACAAACAAAAAAACACTCACTTATTACACACTTAATTATTCATAGATACTGTATTTAATTTGTTGAGCTTGAAAAGTCCACTTTTGATTTAGAAATATTTATCTCACCAATTTATTATATCAATAAGACTAGATTAATTATATTATATTTATTTATTTATAATAAGTTAGCACACATTATATTTCTCAATCTAATATTTAATTGAAATAAAATATTACCCATTATATGAGATATTTACATAGGATCAATTTATTTATTTTTAGTTGGCTTTGTATAGGATTAAGTTTTTACTACCATGAATAAAAGATTCTCTTCAAAATAATAAGTTTTTTAATACTCGTGATTAAATAGTGCCCAATTGCACTAAAGTTTGGAGAAAGAAGGGCGAAAGAGAGTATTCTTTTAAAAATATAAAAAGTGGAAAATTTATGGGCAAAAACACTTTAGAAAAGACCCTTTTTTCCAGTTTCATATCCATAATCAAATGGTGAGAATCGTCTTGTCCAATACCGTAGTCCATTTTTATGGTTCATTTAATTTCATTGGCCGATAAGCATTAAAATAATTTATAAGGTGCAAACACTTATTTAAGAAAATAATTAAAATTTTTAATTTAGCCAATGAAATAATTTAGACTACGGTACGAACTATAATTGCGGACTAGACGATCAGGTTGATAATCAAAGTATCAAACCATTAACTAACAGAAATGTAGGTCCCAACTCCCAACTAATAAATCGTTCCATCCTATAGGGTCATCGGCCATATGGCCCACTTCACTTGTCATGCCGTGATTCGAGCGTCGGTAAAGGTTTCTCTCCAAGAACTTTCATCTCAAAATTAAGCATAATGATTATATATTTTATTCAATAATCACAGCTTTATATGATACTCCAATAATCATCTCTTAAACCCTCTTCAATAGCATTATTTTATCATGAGTCTAGACATCTCTCACCATAATTTGTTGAGATTCCATATTGATTTTGAAGTAAAAACAAATATGCACACCACTATGTTGGGAACATTCTCTCTCCTAGGAGAGAGAAACTCTTATTGTGAAAACTCTCATTGGCAATCATGTTCGTTTAGAACATTTGTGTATCTTCTCCTTCTATTTGTTTCAGTTTTGGCTAAATCTTTCCCTCAAACCACTAATTTCGGGTCCATTTCTCGTCTAATTGCTATCATCTAGAGTTTGGTGGCCGGAATTTGGGTTTCGTCTGGTCGCCGGCGGTCTTCTGCTGCCTTCCTTTCCTCCCCTCTTTCCCTGCTCCTTCATGTGCAATCTCCGGTCTGGGCTCTTGCGGCCCGAGTCGCTACTTCCTGGTCTTCCATCCCCGGAGTTTCTGGTCTCGTGTCCTCAGTCGGCTGTTGGTCTTCCTCTTCCCGACCTCTCTTTCCGATCCGGAGTTTCTGGGTTGGGAGGTCGGCGTTGGGCTTGAGTCAGGCCCGCCGTCTCCTTCTTGCCCTCCTCGTAACCTTTGCCTTCATCGTCTCTGTCCGATGGCGGCTGATTGGCCCTACTTTTTGGTTCCCCATCTCCGACTACCTTCTTCTCTTCCGGTGTCATTCGGGCTTGGCAGGGCCTGTCGGACCCATCCTATTTTCCCTCGGGCCCAAGTACTTGGTCCTTCGGGCCCAAGTTCGCTTCCTTTGGGCCCAGGTTTCGCTTCCTTGGGGCTCAAGGGTGTGGATATTACTTTTCTCTCTCTTGGTCCTTCGGGCCCAAGCTTCGGGTCCTTCGGGCTCAAGTTTCGGGTTTTTCAGGTCCAAGGGTGTGGCTTTGTCTATTTTAATTTAATAGAAAATTCTAACTAGTTTTTAAATCCCGAATGGATTTGTTGACAAAATGTCCGGAAGGGCTTGAGTAAATCCACCCGAAAGGGTTCGTTGTTATTCTTGTAGGTGAAAACTTTGTGGCGTTTTGTTCGAGCAGTTTGCGGCTCTGCTTCTGATATTTCGAGGAGATCTTCTGCTTGGTTGGGAGGCGTTGAGTCTGTAGTCGGGTCTGGCTGGAGTCGAGGTGGTGTGCTCAAGGCGACTCCGTAGTCGGGATAGAGTTTCCTTGGAGTTCGTCTGCACTACCCACATGAGTTAGAGTCCTGCTGTACTACTGGCCCACGGTGCTACTGTTCGGTGGTGCTTGACTGCGTTTTTCGGTGGCTTCCTCAGCTTTTCGGGTGTTTGGTCTTCTTGGAGCGTTTGTAGTAGAGTTTATTACTTTTGGTTCACTACGCTTGTTATTTGTATTTCTGTTTTTATGTTGCTTTGTTAGACGGTTCGCCGTCTGCCGACTTCGGTCGGCCTCTCGATGAGTCAGGCTTGTATGACCTTCGAATTCTTACCTAATAAAAAAAAACAATAAAAAATAAAAAAATATGCACACCACTATAAAAGAGGATGAAATCCTTACGCAATAGCTCAAACTTACTGGGTAGGTATCGACCTTATAACAATAATAGTAATACCTAGTAATAATAATAATAAATAAATATGACATAACTTCACACGATTGATTTTCGAAATTTAACATCAATTTCTTTTTCTAGACAAACGACTTCATGAAATACTACAAGATTCAATGCATCAAGTTCGTTTGTCTCTTTTAAGTGAAAGAGAAAACACTACTAATTGTCCTAGTTGAGGTGGCCCAGTTGTGTGGAGTAAGGAGGTACGGTCCTACGTTTAATCCCTGCTTCTTTCCCTTTCGTTGGATGAAAATCTAAGGTTTGTCTTGTTCCCTACTAGTGGGTCGATGGGTTGAACCGATTGGTGCAAGCCGAGTTACCTGGTGCGCGACTCTTGTCGACTGGGTCATATGTCCGAGGTTTGCGACCAAAGTGAGTTTACTTGTCATAAAAAAAACGGAGAAAGAAGAAGAATACAACACTAATTGACCTATTAAACCTCTCTCGTTTTATAGCTTCTTGGTAAGTTGAGTTAGTTAGTGCCCATTTTAAAATTTTGGGGTGGGCCTCAGACCAGTTGAACTTATCGGCCCAAAATTATCTTAAATGAAGGCCCAAAAGCCCATTCGCGAACCTTGACCCTCTGAGTTCTGTCGACGACGGGCAACCGAAGTGCGAGCAAAAAAAAGATGGAGGCTCTCAAGGTTTGGAGTTGGAGCTTCTCAATCTCATCCCGCCAATGGCGGAGTTTACTCCTCCACTCCACCCCTCTCCGCCGCGCCACCAGATGCTGTTCCTCCACTCCCTCCGCCCCCGCAGCCACCGCCGCCAACAGGAATCGGAGGTCATCTTCTTCCCCTTCCACCACCTCTACTTCCGACAAGTACGCCGTGCGCGCAATTCGTCTCACTAAGGTGATTTTGCGGATAGTCAACTTAATTTGGCCGAATCCGTGTGAATTTGATAGTGTTTCATTGGTTGATGATGAATGTTATCCCTTTCTCGTAGCTTAGGTTGAGGAATTAAGAGATAAGGGACTTGAACCCTACGCCTACAAGTGGGATCGAACTCATTTGGCTGCTGATCTCCACACGATTTACGATCAGTTGCAGCCTGGTGAAGAGTCTGAGTCTGATAATGTGTCCGTTTCCGGAAGAATCATGGCTCGTCGAGCATTCGGCAAGCTCGCCTTTTTAACTCTTCGGGACGATTCTGGTACTATTCAGGTAATTTGTTCTTCTTTTTGTTCCGTTGGCATCTCCTCCTAGCTCAGACAATAACATATCCAATGTCAATTTGTCTTTATTGTTTTTTTTTTTATGCCAGCTTTACTGTGAGAAGGAACGCCTTTCCAATGAGTACTTTGAGCAGTTGAAATCGCTCGTAGATGTTGGAGATATTCTGGGAGCAGCTGGCACAGTCAAGCGCACTGAGAAAGGTAGCCATTCTTGATGAAATGGAATGTGCATATCCTTGTTTGATATCAGTGGTGACTGGTTAGCTGTGGAGCTGAGAATAAATTTTTAGGTTCATAGAATGTGCAGGGTGTATCGAAATATACGCTGCTAAATACGGATCATCGAGTTATTCTTCTGACTCTTGTGTTCTTTTAAAATGTTTATTTATTTGCAGGAGAGCTCTCCGTTCGTGTGAGTTCATTTTCAATTCTTACCAAATCTTTACTCCCACTGCCTGACAAATATCATGGACTGACTGACATTGATAAACGCTATCGCCAACGGTTAGTTGGTTAATTATTTTCTTATGATAGTTTTGATTTGAGTCTTGGTGTTGCCTTTGCCTTCCTACTTATTCTGCTATTCCATGGATTTATTCCCAGATCTCTGCTTTGTAAATTTGAAGGCCCTTATTGAGTTGTGCAAAAAGAGCCCTTATTTTGCCTTTTTCTTTTTGCTTTTGTTTCCTTCTTAATTTTTATATCTTGTTGTAGATAATTCTGGTAATATCATATAGAGGTAATTTAATCTATACTATATTCTTGTTGTTTTTATAGATCATAGATTAATAGGCAGATTTATATTCTCGCTTATTAGTATTATCTTCCTATGGCCTATGAGACTCATATATTTGGTGCTATTGTTTACTGGTCTTTATCCTTTCCGTTGATTGATTTGATAACTGCATCTTTTGCTCAGGTATGTTGATATGATTGCAAATCCTGATGTGGCTGAAATCTTTCGGAAGAGAGCAAAGGTAGATTATGAGGAGCAATGGCTTTAATGTTTGCCGAATATCTCCCTCCTTGATGACTAAAGCAACTAAGATGTTCATTTTCTCCTTGATTATTATCCCTTATACGTATTTCATGCTTCTAAATTTCAATGCTTTAATAAGAACATGAGGACCTAATAATGTGTTGATTTCCTATTTGTGTCATAGGTTATCTCAGAGTTACGGAAGACTGTAGAATCTTATGGATTTATTGAAGTTGAAACTCCTGTTTTACAGGTTTGTGTCTGCTAATACACAAGTGGTTTAATTATTATTGTACATATTGATCTGATAAGCTGAACATATGTACTTCGTTTCCTTGACTTGATATTAAATGGATCTTTTGGCTAGGGAGCAGCTGGTGGGGCAGAGGCAAGGCCTTTCATCACATACCACAATTCACTGGGAAGGGATCTATACTTGAGAATCGCGACTGAACTTCACTTGAAGAGAATGCTGGTGAACATTCTCTATAATCTCTAGTCTCTACAGCTGGTTAAAATTGTTTTCCTTTGGACCAAAACATGGTCATATGTTGATGTAGTCTTATAATATCCACATAAGGAGTGTGGTTGGTATTTACGATCAAGTATTATCTTCTCTATTTTCTACTTGTGATTGTGTCTGTCCAGAATGAAGATCCTGCCAGTGTACCTAATTCTGATATTGACAGGTTGGGGGATTTGAAAAGGTTTATGAAATAGGACGCATCTTCAGAAATGAAGGTCTTTCAACTCGTCATAATCCAGAATTCACTACTATAGAGGTGATAATTTTGAACGTTGTGGTCATTTTATTTTAGTTCTAGTGTACTTTTGGGTAAACATTGTTTATGTCAAAATGGCTATTGATTTTGTTTACTGATCTTTCCAACTGATCTTCTGTGAAAAAAAATCCATATTTAAATAGATGTATGAAGCTTATTCAGACTATGAAAGCATGATGAGAATGGCAGAGGAAATTGTCACACAGTGTGCACTAGCTATTCATGGGAAGCTTACTATAGATTATCAGGTATTCTTCTTTGCTTGTATCTTTTTGGTAAAAGATGAAGAGATGCGATATTAGAGCTGATGATGTGAGTAAGCCATTTGCATTCTTATCTCCACAATATGGTGGATAATTTTGTTAGTAGATGCGCTATTGTGGGTGACATCAGCCTGTCACCTCCATGAACTTTTTTGTGTTATCTAAATTTTTGCATCATTATGTACATATCTACAATGGGAGTCAAGTGCATCGCAGGGCCTGAGAACATCGTATAATTAATAAAGACACTGCTGAACATTTTCCAGGGAATGGAGATAAGTTTAGAACGGCCATGGAGGAGAGAGACAATGCACAATCTCGTTAAAGAGGCCTCAGGAATTGACTTCAGTGAGTTCAGCACCCTAGAAGCTGCTAAAGAAGCCACATTGAGCACTCTTGGCAGCAAACTGGAGGAAAAAGACAAGTTAGCAATCAAATCGTCTCCATCAATTGGCCATGTCCTTAACGAGGTAAATGGGCTGTTTCATTTCTAGCTTTGCTAAAGACAAATTTTGGCCAAGACTAATTGTTGATTGGTAATTAATCACAGGTTAATGACCCTTTCTGATTTAGATCCTGCTATAGAACTTATTAGCATCAGTGCTTAAGGTTTGCTTCTATTTTTGGTTCCAGGTCTTTGAAATGTTTGTAGAACCTAAACTTCTGCAGCCCACATTTGTTTTGGATTATCCTATAGAGATATCTCCTCTTGCAAAGCCACATCGAAGGTAAAGTGTGATAAATTTGAGTTCAGCACCATATTGATATTTTCAGGCTAACTAATTCAACGACTCCTGCAAATTTGCAATATGTGTCAGTGTTTTCATTTTATCACTGTTGATCCTAAAGTGATTGTTACATGGGTTCATTGATACATCGAATATATAACCTGGCATTCCGTTATCAGCTCTGCAGGTTTAACTGAGAGATTTGAGCTGTTCATCTGTGGCCGAGAACTAGCAAATGCATTCTCTGAACTGACAGATCCTATGGATCAGGTAATAGCATTTTCATTTTGCTAAAATAGGGGAAATTGCTAAAATAGCATGAACCTTGGAGGTGGTAGCGTTTTGTGGCACAAACTTAGCAATAACATGAAAACAGCAGACTTTGGTGGTGGTAGGTCTAAGTGGCACGACTACTACCAGCTAGGGCTCAGTTTGGCAAGATTTAAATTTTTATAATTTGTTAGTTAATTGGGTTTGAAAGACTTCGTTGACCACACTTGTGCCATTAATAGCCACCACCCTCAAAGTTCATGCTATTTTCAGAATATTGCAAGGTTTGTGCAACTAAAAGCTACCTCCCTAAAGTTTATGTTATTTTTAGCAATTTTCCTGGGGAAAAACATTCTAAACTACGTGATAAACAGCACCTTCTAGTTAGAAGTTTAATGCTTATGGCTTATCTATTATATAATGTCAGAGGAAACGATTGGAAGAGCAAGTGAGGCAGCATAACAAGAAGCACATGACAGTTGATGGTGAAGAAGAAAAGAAGAAGAACACAGATGATGAATCCTATGAGGTCACGCTGGATGAGGACTTCCTAACGGCTCTGGAATATGGAATGCCTCCTGCTGCTGGGATGGTATGCTCATTTATATACTTGTGGCTTAAAATGAGATCATTCTTTGTCATCACATCATTTTTCTAACCTTTTCCTTTCACATTAACATTCACAGAAAACTTTTACCACTGAGGCTTAATAGGACTAAGTTTGATGAGTTGTTTTCAGGGGCTTGGAATTGACAGACTTGTAATGCTGTTAACAAACTCTGCTAGTATCCGAGACGTAATCGCTTTTCCGGTCCTCAAGGATCAGCACTAGTTGTCCAGAGGAGATCTCCCTCAATTTTGTCTCGAACCAAACAAAGACCCACCTTTCCTATTTCAGAATCCAAGTTCCCTGCATTTGCTGAAGGTATGCTCCATCTTCAGAGAGATCGTTGTCTGTACAGTAGAATTCGCTTGCTCCCTCATCCCACAATAGTTTTACTTCAAACTTAGCGTATAAATTGGTACTCATAAACCTTATAAGATGGGCACCTTTCAGAAAACCAGAGAATGAATCTCATCTCTATTATATGCACTATATAGAATGTGTGTTGTTTATGATGATCCAAACCAAAGGGCAAAGCTTTTGGTTTCGGTAATCAATTACCTTGCTGCTTTTGGTTTAGTGTCTTACCTTCAATGGGCGCACACGGCGAGAAAGAGGGGAGCTTTTGACCCTCCAGCAATCAACACTACCCCTTAAAGAGTAGACAATCGACCCACAAATGCAACTTTTTCCAGAAACCCCCACTATTGTTTACCCTTACTTTTTCAGGTAGGTTTTTGATACCCCTATAAATAGATATGGTGTGTTATTTGTGCCCAGAGGTAAATCGTACCGAACCTTTGAATTCACTTTGTGCGAGTAACAATGTCGTCAATGTGGTTGCGTGCATACATTACGAGTTTACGAGTATACACATTGATCGTAGTAGAGGTTCGGTTTTTACCAATGGCGGAAATTGACCCCTTCTTAGACACTGATGGACAATCTCAATCTCATGTTGCTTGGATTGGGAGTCATTTCATGTGATCCAAACCAAACTGGAAGATGGAAATGTGGGATTGGAGTTTGGATTAAGTTTTATTTTTTGAAAAATGCAAACCTACCCAATTTTTTTGGGTCGGAAGCTACTCAATCTTTTAAAGATGTGTTGGGTTTATTTTATGTTTGGCTTTTCTTGGAGAATTTGTCTGTCTACGATTCTCTCTCTTTCATGATCTACTCCACATGATTATTTATTTATTTCAAGGAGTATAATAATTAAGTTAGAAGCTTTATAATATATATCTACCATGAGAACTCGAATAATTTAACCTGTCCTTTTAGATCGTGTTAGATGGAATAAATTACACTTTTAATGACTAATGTACCATCTCTGTTGATTTGTGCATTTTATAAAATGAAAGGAAAATAATATGTATGCACATGACATCAAGCTTCATGATGGGTGGGATCAAGGGCAGCCCTATGGAAAAAAAAAGACCCTCTGTCCATAAAACATTTCTTGTTTAAAAAAAATATCAAAATTGCTCTGGTAATAATTAAAGAAATGTGGTTGTAATTTTCGATAAAGTGAACAAATAAAACCATATTATTTGTTTTATTTAAAATGATGCAAATTTTTAAAATAACATCTTTTAATTAAGGAAAAACTAATTAAAATACCATATTGTTTGTATTAAATTTAAAATACTCCCTTCTATCACAAATGAAAGACATTAAGGAGTTAAAAAAAATAAAAAATATTAAAATATTAATTAATTTTTTACAATATAAAACTTATTATTAATAAATATTATATTGTAAAAAAGTTTAATTAAAAAAATTAATATTTTATATAATTTTTAGCTCCTTAAACTACGTGTACAGAACTAAAAAAATCTTACATTTATAATCGGAGGAGTATATATTTTCCGTTTTTTAGTGCGATTGTGATTTGATGTTTTTTTCTACATTCAATAGCATCAAAGAAAAGGTATAAATAAAACATTTACGTATCTTGATGGTATTTCTATCTGTGGGTTTTACCGGCCTCTCAAGATTCAAGTCTTTCTGATATCCGAATTATTATTTTATCAAAAATAATAATAAATAAATAAAACATTTACATTCGATGAAAATAGTAGTATAGTCTATTTGTGTTAGATAAACACTTCCTCACATGAGTTATCGAATAAAAATATGATGAAATTATTTTGAACATTCAAAGAAAAAGAGAGTTTTTATTATTTATGTGAAGATCTGAACTGATAATTTGATAAACTTGGTCTAAATGACGTGACACATAATATGTCATCTTCTACCCTACATCATTGATTCTTCTACCCATGACATTCCAATCACTTGTTACTTCTATTATCATAATCATATCTATCATAGAACTTAAATCATCAAAAATAATGTCTGATTAGTACACCCTAATTTATTTATTTTTTGATCTTGAATAGCCCAATTATTGCAAAGATTGAGGAGCCATAATCTCCCTTAGTACAATGTCCCTTTGTAAGTAAACCCTTTTTATGTTCTCCCTTGGTCCCTTCTCTTGGACCTGGGAAGGTTGGCTTAAGTGGGTGGTTATTTAAAACTTAAAGAACCAATTTTTTTGATGAAAAAAAAGGCTCTTTAAAGAAAAGAAATAAAGAAAGTTCATTTCTTGTCTCCTCTGGTGTTGATGGCTATGGACAATGATGGGGAAGAGGAAAAGGCTCCATCTTTGATCTGGGAGTGTAATCATCTTATCTTGAGGGTGAAACTGTAATAAATCTTTCTTCTCCCTCTATTCTTTTTTCTTGCCTCTTAATCTTGCTGTCATTCTTACTTTTGTCTCTTTCTTCATCAAACCCAAATGCCAGGGCAGCAAATCTTAGACCCATTTCAGATTCTGAACTAGTAAACTATACTGTGAACCTCGTCTATTTCGTGTGCTTCACCAGTTCATATTTTGGGGGTTTTTTAATAAGGGTTTGGCCTTTGTGGAAGCGGTATTTATTTTGCTTCCCTGACGCCTTGAGATTCTTCATTCCCACAATCCTGATTTGATTTTGTGCCTTCTATTTCTCAATTTGATTTTTCAGTTTTCCTTTTGGGTTTATTGAGTATTGCTGGAGAGTTTTGCAGGGTTCATTTCTGGAAACATATTTTGATCGAATTTTGGATTTGGGGGTTTTGAGTCTGTATCATGATAGTGGTTTGTTAGTTGATTGTTCTTCAATTTGGGTTTTTTTTTAGTCTGCGTCATGAATTCACGATAGTGGTTTGTTAGTTGAATATTGTTTTGATGATCATTTGTTGGGTATAAAATTGCAAATAGGAATGAGAATTGCATCAGTAATAAGAGGGAGAGATAACAAGTGTTGTTACTGTTGCTGTATTTGATGAGGGTTTTGTTCTGCAAAATTCACTGTCCTTTCATTTGCTTCTGCAAACCCTCATCTCATTTGTACAATCCATCCCCTTTGAAATTGGAAAACACCCCACATGCATCTCCACCACCACCGCCTCCACCGACGCCTCCTCTTCCTCTTGCTTCCGAGGCCAGTAGTTTAGGGGAAGGTCATTCTAATGCTAATAGCAGCAGCAGCGACAACGGGAATGGAAATTGTAATGGGAGTGTAAGCCATCTGAAGAGCAGTCTGCGAAAGCCGTCACTTGAATCCTCACACGTCGAGAAGAAAAAAGTTCAATGGGTTGATGTTTTAGGCAAGGAACTTGCTGAGATCAAGGAGTTTGAGTCCAGGTATTTGTTCTTCCTCGCTACTTTTCCTCTTCTTTTTGTCAATGTTGGTTAGTTGCATTCCCCCCCCCCCTCCCTCTTTTACTATTACATTTTACCTTCTTGTTACTTGTTACCAAATTGGTGGTTGTTGATGTAGAGCATAAGGTTGTAATTTCTAAACCATCTTAAATTAGAGATTGGTGTTACCTTGCAAATGAGAAATTTTCTTTGTTGAAGTTCAAGATTTGATCCAGACATCCAATTTAGGATAAGAAATTGGACATTGCTTGTGTTTGAGGTAACAAGCTGCCAATTTTGGATGATAGAGTTCTATCATGTAGTGAGAATTCTATGCTGGCAGTTAAAGCAACAATGGTTGCAATGTCACCAAAAATAGAATTGCATTTCTGTGCTGAAACTGGTTCGAGGGGTTTGTTTATAATTGGATTTTAAGTTTGCTAGTGCATCACTGAGTCAGTGCTATACGTAAATGAAGTTGGAGTCCTAGGGGAAGAGAACTTTGAGCACTTGATCCATAGATTTGTCCTATGTTACGACTAATGAAGTCAAATGGAACTTGTCAAAGATTCGCAAGCACCATATATTTTTCTCTGCTAAGCAATCATTCTTAATACGTGAGGTTTAATTCCATTCTAACTGATCGTATATACTATATAGATATACTTTGGGCATGCCAAGGCTGTACAATTGTACATTACTTTCTCTTTGATCCTGACTGCATTCCCCTCCCTATTCTTTTCGTTTGATCAAAGTGCATTATGCCGTGCGGTGCTCACGTGATACTTTTATAATGTGCGTACACTCTTCCGCTGAATGTTCTTTGAAACTGTTTATGTTTCAGTATGGTCTCATTGGTATGCAATGCATTTCTTCATTTTGCTTAAGGTGTGCAATCTTTCATAACAAGTCCTTGACAGAGGCTTAAAGTGTCATAGTAGGGCAAAACTTGGTAAACTAGCTTTAGTTGTTCTTCTTTTGACACGATAAGAATTGTCCTTATAGTTACTTGGTTAACAACAATATGTCCCATTTTTTCTTCAACAGCTGCAATAAAGCATGAACCTTTCACAAGAAACACCCTTTTGCAACTTTGATTGTGGCTGTAAATGATTTCAAAATATTTCTTGACTAATGTACATTACTTTGCTGTTGGTTGGGTGCTTCTGAGTTGCAACTTCGTATTTGTTTTTATGTTTAGACTGTGCTGCTGAACTCTGTCGTCTGGTTTCTATTCAATCATGGAATGTCTTTTGTTCTTGACAGTGAAGAAGATGGAGATCAGGGCTATGGCCGTTTGGAGAATAGAGGCTGCATTTGTACCATACTCTGACATATCTTCTCTGGAGGCGAATCACAACTCCTGCCTGAGCAAAAGCTACTATTCAGGCATCCAAGGAATTCCAATCTGTACAAAGGTCTTGTAGATTCTATCTATCCATTCGGAAGGGAGCTACTCCAAGTAAAGCCATCATTTTTGTTCTTCGCCCGAGTTGGAGAGCATCATTGAACAGTCCTACAAGATAACTATTGCTTCCAAAAGTGTATCTTTCAATGTCATTCAATTATTGTTTGTTGAGGTCCTGAGGAGACATATTGGAGCTTCTTCCCTTGAAGATATTTGTGTTTCTGTGACTCTTGTTACTCCATCTGGGCAAATCCGGAGTGGATAGATAAGGTGCGGTCTATGAATTGCACTTGGGTTTGGACTATTTCTTCAGATTAGGGATTGGAGTTGGGAAAGATTCCATGAAATTGCACTTGACTTTTTCCAGTATGGAGGCTTGATGCAGGATATGATATTTCTTGTGAGATGATACTTGTATGTGAAATGAAGACAACACAATTTGTCCAAGTCGACGCCCGGTTTGGGATTATAGAACTGGACAGTAGATGTCCCTATTGCTTTGATGGCTTAGAGAAGTTGAAAAATTCAAGGGCAAATGTTCACTAAATAGAAGCATCTAAAGCTTTGAAAATTTTCAGTGTATGTTTTGTAATGTAAGAATTCATTCAATGCTTGTCTTCTTGAAGATGAGGATCAAAGCTGTTCAAACTACAAAGTGCTGCTCACAGGATCTCTTTGGTTTATTTAGTTATGTATATGTTATTTTTCAATTTTGATGGCTAGGAAATTGAGTGTTTTTTTTCTCTTCATTTTCTTGTGTTTGCTGGAGGACAGAAAATGAGATTCACTTGGCATGTTGCAAGTGAAGTCATGAGATTAACATAGGTGAGTTCTCACTTACAAGTTGAGAGGATGGGTAGATAAGATTTCCCTAAGACATAGACTAATAATTTTTTTATAAAAAAATGACGGGTTACAAGGTAGAGTAAAGCCACCGAAACTTTATAGGTTAGTTTAGTTTTGTGCTACAACATGAACTCTAACCTTATTATGGACCCAAATATGTCTAATATATACACGCCTTGAGACACTTCATAATCTCATCGCTATTCCATTCCTATTCTTTTAGTCTTATTTTCGTATTACACACAAAAGACTCGAGGTCGACAAAAACATGTTATTTATTCAAACTCATATGATAAGGTGAGGAATGAAGCTTGACATAATTTTGAAGGAGAGTATTCTTTTGTGTTAGTGTGATAGACTGTTAGAAGATTTGTGTGAACATATACCAAATGTTTATTTTTTTATCAGAACATATACCAAATGTTGATGTACAATTGTACAAACAATTTCTTCAAAATGGGTAAATGGAAGGCAAGTATGCAATGCACAACACTTAAATTTGTGAAGGAAAGAAGCTTAAATTGCTTATTATGAATGAATTGAATGGACAACAGGGAAAATGACAACCTCAAATAATGACAATGATTTTTTTTTGTCTTCTTACGGGTGTACCATTTTTTTATTTATTTTTTTTTTCACTTTTTATTTTCGTAAGTTGAAGAAACTACACCTAAATTCCTAATCCAGAAGTTAATGACATAATGTAAATGTATAAAGGAGAATTATATGGTACACATTTTTTAACAAAATGCATATTTATTACTATCTCCACTTTTTAAAGGGAAATTTAAATAAATCACCAGTTAAATGTGAGAGTTTTTTATGTAGCTACCTTTTAAATATGAAATTATATAAAATCACCCGTTAAAGGCAATGGAGATTGCGTTAAAGGGGGTTTTGTCTACAAAAGACCACACATAACCTCTTTTCTTGTTAAGAGTTTATTAAAATTAATAAAAAAAATTGATATTTTATGATTTCATACTTGTCAATTATAAGCATGAAATTATATATATATATATATATATATATATATATATATATATATATATATATATATATATATATATATAAACAATTAATTAAAATTTTGATATTTTATGTAGATTTTATCATCCCAGAAAGCATGCATGAATAATAAATGACATATCTTTTAGAATAGAGGTAGTATTCAATATTGATTTCCTTAAAAAAAATTCCCTTGAGAAATATTAATTACAAGAATTTATTTGGGTAAAATTTATGATCATAAACTTTGACCAAATGTTCAAACATGTCCCTTAACTTTATTATGCAATTACATGTGTATAACCTAACTCATGTCATTAATACAAAAATACATTGATTCTAGGGCGATTTTGGTACTGGGCCTTTTTTAAATATCCAATTAGTCACCTAGCCCATAAATCAATTTAATTAGTTTGCCCTAGCCCCCTTCCCAATAGGGTGGGTTGGTCAATGGTCAACCGTTTGACCATTGACCGGTCAACGGTTGACCGTTGACCGGTCAACGTTGACCAACCCATTTTGATGCCAACTTTTTTTTTTTTGATGCCAACTTTTTTTTAGTGATGCCATATTTTACCGTTTTGATGTCAAAATTTTACTATATTTTATTTTCACTTTGATGCCACTTTTTTATGTCAATTTTTTGATAATATTTTTTTTTACCGTGATGCCATATTTTTTATGATATTTTTTCAAAGTAGTATTTTTTGATGACATTTTTTTCTTTAATGTGATACAAATTTTTCAAAATGGCATCAATGGTCAACGTGACATTAGAGTAAACAAAAAATGTCATCAAAGTTTAAAAAAAGTGTCATCCAATAATTTAATTAGAAAAGTGGCATCAGAGTGAAAATAAAATGTAATAAAATTTTGGCATCAAAACGGTAAAATATGACATCACAAAAAATGTCATCAATGTTTTAAAAAAGTGGCATTAAAAAAAAGTCATCCAATCATTTCATTAGAAAAGTGACAATAAGGTGACAATATTTTGATTCCACGTTTTAAGCTCTTATGCCATCAATTATATAAAATTGTCACCACAAAATGTTGGCATCAAAACGGTAAAATATGCCATCACTAAAAAAAAAAGAAAAAAAAGTTGGCATCAAAAAAAAAAAGTTGGCATCAAAATGGGTTGACCGTTGACCGATCAAGAGGGCTAAGCAAGCTAAAAAAACAATTAATGAGCTAAGCATGCTAAAAAAACAATTAATGGGCCTATCTAGCTAACCAAATATGCTTAAAGGGCTTTTTCACCAAATTCCCTCTTGATTCTATGTCATTATTTAACGCATATTTAACAAATTTACTAAAGACAGGACCAAATGTGTACAAAATCTCAAAGTTCAGGAACTTCAATGAACAACAATAAAATCTAGGGACCCGTTTCAACATTTGGTCAAAATTTAGGAACCATAAGTGAATTTTACACGAATTTATTTATGATCCACAATTGAAAGCAAACCAATAACGCAGTGAAAAACAATATTTTCGATTATAAGAAGTAATAACATGCATGAAACAGCAAGACGAAAAGGAAAAACAATATTTTCGTCAACTTTTTTTGGTAAGCAAAAGAGAGGCAAGCCCCTACTCAAACAAAACAAATGACCCGACTACTCCAAATAAAGACCATGGTAGCCCTCCCCCTGTAATCCTTGATCACAATCGAACTAACCCTATCGGAGGGCTCCGCATGCTCATGGAACCCTCTCGGGAGATCTAAGGCAAATGAAGAAAGGGAGTTGACAACATAGTTCGCTTCCCTATAGACAACGTGTAAATTGGAAATCTCACAGTCTATACAAATTAAGTCTTGGCAGTTGGCACTGACAGATCAGGCTAGACATCAAACGACTCTTCACAACACCTTTGTTGATCAATGAATGGGCAACCTTCGAATCTATCTCCATCACCGCCTTATAAGTAAGTTACAATATTTTCGTCATTAACTCTGTTATGTTAAGAGACCACTCTAACTGAATCTATCTCATTGTTACCATTCTCACAAAATCATCAGAGTCCCGAGTCAGCTTTCTCAAACCGATTCCCCTATCATTAAGCATGGTCGCATTCGAATTAATCCCGATATATCCCAATTCCCAACTCTTCTAATAGGAGTAAAGGACCCATAAACTCATTAACGAGACAATTGTATTCATTTAGGATAGAAGTGTCCTATAACACCCATAAACAACATTAATATACTTTCATTCAAACAAAATCATTAAAATATAGGAGTACTATAAAAAAGAAAACTATTTATATTGTATTTAATTGGTAGGAGGATAAAGGACAAAGAAAAATGCATTTCCACTAATAAAAACACATTATCATGTTGAAGTTCATGTTCATGTTTAGTGGACAATGTTGAATGCATCCATAACCTAACAATTTAATTTCTTCTATATGATATCATCAATGCACTAACATAAATAAACAAAGTTTATCACTGATCAAATTCATAATTTTTTTAGAATAAATTTCCTTTTTTTTTTTGAAAAAAAAAGTGATTACCCAATCCAACAGGAGCAATGGTGGAATCCATAGCAGCACTATGGTTGCTTCTATTCCTGCTGTTAATGGTGCTAATCACAATCTCCACTCTCTACAACAGGTCCATTACATCCCACAGGAACCTCCCTCCAGGAACCCTAGGTTTCCCCCTCCTCGGGGAGACTCTGCAGCTGTTCAGGGCCTTGCGGAATGGGCAACCGGAGCTCTTCCTGACCGACCGGATCCATGGCGACGGCACCCGCCCTTTCAAGACCTCCTTGTTCGGTTACCCTACCGTCGTCTTCTACGGCAAGGCCGCGAACAAGTTCCTGTTCTCCAACGAGAACAAGCTCGTTCAGGTTTGGTGGCCGCCTTCCGTTCATAAGGTCTTCGGGGCTTGCGTTTCCACCATTGTCGGCGACGACGCCAAGCGCTTGCGACGGATTTTGTTGTCTTCCATGGGTCCTGATGCTCTCGTCACGTATGTCAGAACCATGGATGTTGTCACTCGCCACCATATCTCCGCCTTCTGGCAAGGTTTGGGCGTTTTTTCTTTGAGGGATTTTATCGAACACCTGGTGTGCTAAATATGATCGAATTTCAGTTGTTTTTATTTGGTTGAATGTGATTGATTAGGGTTTTTGCTGTCATGTCATTGAGGAATTTTATCAAACATCTGGCGCGCTAATTAGAAATCAGGAAATTGGGCACTGTGCTCCTTTGAAATTTGATTGGGAACTAGATTTTAGAATTTCAGTGATTTTTTTATGATTTCTGACAGAAATTTCAGTCTAATTCATTGCTTTGAGATGGTCAAATCTTGCTTGGATGGATAGAGATATCAATTTGGATGAAAACCTGACATGAAAGTTGTATTGAAGGTAAAGAAGAGGTGGTGGTGAGCCCTTTGATGAAGCAGTACACATTCGAACTAGCGTGCCGGTTGTTCACTAGCATAGAGGATCCAGCCTTCATCTCAAGGTTATCAGCTCAGTTCAAGGTGCTTCTGAAAGGGGTGATTTCCATACCTCTGAACTTCCCCGGAACGAGCTTTTACAGTGCAATGAGAGCTGCAGATGCAATCAGGAGAGACCTAAGAGGGTTTGTGGGGCAAAGACGGAAGGAGTTGGAAGAGAAGAGAGCATCTCCTGATCAAGATCTCCTGTCGCATTTGTTGGTCACTTGTGACGACAATGGAAGGTTCTTGACGGAGGAAGAGATTATCAACAACATGCTCTTGCTCCTCTTCGCAGGCCATGATACTTCCTGCTCTGCAATCACCCTGCTTGTCAAGTTCTTGGGAGAGTTGCCGCATGTTTATGACCAAGTCCGCAAAGGTACTCTCCTATTCGGCTATTCCTATGAGGTAGTACTGAATCCGTAATTGATGTTATGTGTTCGGTTAATGCAGAGCAAAGGGAAATCGCGGAATCAAAAGCAGTAGGGGAGTTGCTGCAGTGGGAGGACATTCAGAAGATGAGATACTCTTGGCACGTCGTCTCTGAGGTCATGAGGGTCACTCCACCTGTTCCTAGTGGCTTCCGAGAAGCCATTGTCGATTTTGACTATGAGGGCTACACAATCCCTAAAGGATGGAAGGTTATTCCTCTTCTGCAAATGTCTTACCTGCTAATTTGAATTCTTTGAATCAGAAACATGCTTAACAAGAGGGATGCTTGCAGTTGTACTGGAGCCCAATGTCCACACACAAGGACCCGAGTTTTTTCCCGGATGCAGCCAAGTTTGAGCCTTGCAGGTTTGAAGGCAATGGCCCTCCTCCTTACACATACATGCCATTCGGAGGGGGGCCTCGGATGTGCTTGGGAAAGGAATATGCTCGTGTAGAGATACTCGTATTCTTGTACAACATTGTCAACACCTTCAAGTGGGAGCTGCTCCTTCCTCAAGAAAAGATTGTGTATGATCCAATGGCGGTACCTGCCAAGGGACTTCCTATTCGTCTCTATCCTCACGCTTCGTAGCTTTGCTCTCAGTAACACTCAAAGTAATGTATCAATACTTACAAGCTGATACCTGTTTCGTCGTGTATGTATCTTATAGATGCTCGGAATAATACCATGAATATCTGTTCATGAATTGCAATTGTGTATGAAGCAGTTGATATTTGAAGTGTGGATACAGTTCAGGAGAGTGATGTATGATCCGAGGCTGTGTACACCTCTATAAGCACTTACAAGAATCATCCTACCTAAGCCTATAATCCGAGAAGAAACAAAGGAGAGCGACAAGAGAGGCATTCATCTTCCTCCGAGCTGTTACTTCTTGTTGAAGCCGAATAGGGACTTGATGGCATTGATCGCGTTTTCGTTTATGAATGACTCGTCAAACCTCTTCATGAGCGGATCAAACTCCTCCGACTTCCTAAGGTTCACCAGATCCGGGTCTGATCTGATTCTCTGCAGCATCAAATGGAGCCACCATTAGTCCTCCAAGGTTGATAGCAAGAGAGTAAAGTGCAAATGGTTGAACTGATTTACCTTGAAATCTTCAAACCCTGATTTCAATGCTTCTTCGAGAGCCGAGAGGCCAGCTTGAATCTGTTCATCACAACACGCATACGAAGATCACGAAACTGCTGTGCTTCTCCACATTCACTCACTCTACATGAAGTTAGCAAGTACCTGATTCAGCTTTGAGTAACAGCAAGCAACATTGTAGCTGGCCACTGAAGATTCATCTGGAGTAGGCTTTGATCCTAACACTGACTCGAATTTCTCCAACGCCTCCTCGTATTTCCCATCCCTTGGATGAACAATTGCACAAGTTAGAGGACACAAGCTATCAATTCACAATAGATTGGGATACAAGACTGCACCTGGAAAGCCGGAGTCCTTCACGAAGATCCGTTTCCCTGCGTCGTTTCAGCTCAACCTTCCTTTGGTAATTTTGCATCTGAATCCAAAGAATGACACACAAAATGTTCAAGATCACTACAATCAATCAACAAGAAGCATCAAAGTAGCAACTGCAACCTGTATCTCCCTGATCCGGTTGCTGATAAACCCGGCGTTCCTTTCAGCTCTGATGATCTCCTTCTCAGTCAACTCGCCGGTATCTTCCGTCTTCCCTGTCGGAAAGCAAGCTTTGTTCAGCATCACATTGATCAGTTGAAGTGAATTGCATAAAAATGACACAGAAACTGACCATATCTCTTCTCCATTCTCATAAGCAAGGGGCCAATTCTCTGCCTAATGGTGTACATTGTTCTACCATACTCAGCAGCAGGCCAGATTTCGGTTCCGAAAACCGCACTGTCAAAATATGCAAACAAGCACACATTTTGGAATCTCATCATCATCAATTGAACTTGACATGAATGAATGAATAAACCCTAGAAAGGGTAAGTACCTGGTAGCAATAACTCTATCACCAACACTGAATTTGCCGGTTTTATCAGCTGAGTAACCAGGGGCAATGGCATCAATGTAAGTGCCACCATCTCTCCCTTTGGCAAACTTCAATCCATATGGTTGCTCAATCTCCACCTCATATTCCTCATATCTGTCTTCTTCATCTTCTTCACCTGGGTCTGATTCAGCTGTGTTGGTTGTGGATTCTGAAGCCCTAACCCTTTTCAAATCCCTTGATTTTGGTTGGGGTTGAGCACTCAGGCTCACCATCTTCCATGAGCTCAGCAGCACTGAGTTGTGGACAGATAAAGGAGGTGCAAGAGGGAACCTGTTATGCCTCCTGATGCAGCAGCTGCTTGGATTTGGACTTGTAGTAATGGCCCCTGTCATCTCTCAATCTTTAATCTACTATCTTCTTCTTCTTCTTCTTCTTCTTCTTCTTCTTCTTACTTGATAGGTATTCCACCAAGAAACCACCACACACAGAGAACCAGTAGAGGAGGAGATCTCTTTGCCCCTCAACTATCCTCTGCCACCTGATTTCTTTTTCCTTTTGTTTTTTTATTTAATAACTTCTAAGTTTTTTTTTAAAAAATATAATTATAAATATTGGAAAATTCCAAGCATGAATTACTTGATTTTTTTTAGGAGTTTTTATATAAAGTCAAAATAGATAATGGGTTAAACACTTAAACATATAAGGAAATAATATAAATTTTTCATTAATCGATTTATCTATAATGAAAATAGAGTTATTTTAGAACTCTAACAGGAGATTAATATAGAATATTTTGAGATATTCATTTTTTAAAATTAAAATATGACATAAATAATATATATATTAAAATCTTTTTCTAGATTTACAAACTATTTCTCTAAATTAAATTGATAGACCACATAAAATATTTTTTAAAAAAAGTGTTAAAAACTAAAAATTAAACCATTAAGACCATCTCCAACCGCTTTCCTAAAATTTTAAAAAATGGGAAAACAAAATACATATTATTTAAATTATTTTTGATTTAACTCAACAATTTCCCTATTTAAAAGATTTGAACAATCATTTAGTTTGGAGAATATTTCAGATTTAGAGAATTCTCTCTATTTTTTCTGCTGCTTCTTCATTTTTAAGAATGTGATGAGAAGTATTTGGATCAAAAAATATAAGGTATTTAAATTCTCAAAATCTCCAAAATGGAGAAATGGAAATGCTCTAATAGAGCTCAAAGATTAAAGGAAAGAAAAAAGAGGAAACAAATGGCTGAGAAGTCACAACCGATGATACTCACAAAACACAATCACCAGCACCACCGGTGAGTGGTCAATCCCCACTCATTCTGATGGTGCCACGTCATCAATTCATTACCCACTTTCTTTTTTCTTTTTTTAAGATCCATTCATTAGATCAGTTGATCCATCTCCAAAATCTCCATTCCCACTTGTAAACCAGAAACTTAATTCATAAAAACAAGTTGCAATTTTCTTAACCCCCAAAACAGATCAAACTATGATGCATTTATCTTATATTTTGGGGGCAAATTGTGATGCATATTGATCTATAAGACTATACCAACCTCAAAAAAAGAACATACCTGTCATATAAGTATCCCAACTGATGTTATTTAATCCTATTTCAAAACAACATGGTAGATTGGTAGTAATTTGTGTCTACTCAACAAGAAGATCAAAGATGGGCTTTATACATTAAGGCTCTCAGACAGATGCCTTCCCATCCTTGACTTGCTTATTCGAGATCTCTCCGATTGTGATCACAGTCGGCTTCCCTTGGAAGGCGTCGCCATCATCATCAGCCTGGAGAGGCTCCAACGAGTCTACTATGTCCCGCATTAGCGGTCTGGCCTTTGGATTACGGTTCAGGCAATGGTAAGCTAGCATGGCCGCCTTTTGGACTCCTTTGATCGGATAATCTCCCCCTAGCCGTGGATCGATGATGTTGAGCAGCTTCTTCTTTTCTCTGAGTAGAGGAACAGCCCAGTCTGTTAGATTCTGCTCCCTGGCTGGCCGGGATTTGTCCAACGACTTCCTGCCCGTGAGAAGCTCAAGTAGAACCACTCCGTAGCTGTAAACATCACTCCTAGGAGTCAGATGACCTGAAAAGTCAAAAGCAGGATACTTCTGTTTAGCAGATCACTATGCCACCAAGGCGAATTCATCCAAAATGCGTCGGATTACCTGTCATTATGTACTCAGGCGCTGCATAGCCGTATGTTCCCATTATACGCGTGGAAACATGAGATTTATCGCCTACTGGACCATCCTTGGCGAGGCCAAAGTCTGAGAGCTTCGCATTGTACTCCTGTTGTGATTTTTTATCATCAAAACAAGCCAATTTCAATCAGTAACTTGAGTACTGTCAAAAAATGGGAATCTTGATGTACTCACCATGTCCAACAAAATATTGGAAGTTTTAAAATCGCGGTATATGACTGGCTTCTCAGCATGGTGAAGGTAAGCAAGTCCTTTAGCAGCTCCGAGTGCAATCTTCATTCGGATTGACCAGGGTAACGGTAACAGCACTCCTGTAAAGATAACAACAACATAGCAGATGTTGAAACACTGTCATAGGGAGATCAGCAAATTCGGGTTATCAAGAATGCTTACTAGAAAAGAGGTTGTTCTCCACACTGCCTCGAGGCATGTACTCGTAGATCAACACCCGCTGTTCATCTTCACAGCAATATCCTATAAGCTTCACCAAATTTGGATGTGAGAGCTGTCCAAGAAATATGACTTCTGCCTGTTCAAGAAGAAAATTATTGCTGTCATAAAATTGAGGGAAAATCTAAACAAGGTTGTTTTAAGAGCGGAAACGATACCAGCCATTCTCGGTGACCCTGGTAACTGTTGTCGCCATCATGGACTTTAACAGCTACTTGAAGGGGATCAATCCCTTCTTCTCTAAGATCTTCTGTGATGAAGCCCTTGTAAACACTTCCGAATCCACCACCTCCCAGTAAACGGTCTGGCCTAAAATTGGCAGTGATTGTCTTAAGCTCTTGAAAGGTGAATGCAATGAGAGGATTTGCAGCTGTATCACGGCGAAGGTCTTCTACTTCTTCTGGATTCGAAGGTAACCTACACTCGAGTTTTGCTGCCTTGTGAGAGGAGCCGTCTTCCTCCCTTGCAGATTCTGCAATTTATATTTTTATCCGCGATTAACTTGCATTTAGTTTGTCACTAACTCACTGTTGTTTCTCAGCTTGTTCAAGTCAGACACAAAGATTGTTTCTAGTAAACACTTAATCGAATAGCATCTCCAACAGCTTCACCATTTAGAGAAATTTGTATTTTTGGAAAATTCCAAGTTTTTTTTTTTCTAAGAGATTCTCCATCTCATTGTCCAACACAGAGAATCAACAAAAAAAGAAAAAAAAAAAAAAAGAGTTTCCCCAAATCTGCAGCATTCTCCAAAATCTGGAAAGAGCTTTGTCATATGCTTCTTCAAATTTTCGAAATGGGAAAGCCGTTGGGATTGGAGCAAAAATAATTCGGAGAATATGACTTTTACTTGCCCGAAATTTTGGAAAAGCAGTTGGAGATGCTCCAAGGCTTAGTTGCCAATAAAACTGGAAATATTCCACATCCATTAAACAAAACTAAAAATTGAAAATATTCCACATCGATCCCTAGTTATTGCTCCTTCTGCAGGTTTCACCTTGTCTTATAGTATATTTTTTGGAAAATTCAGCATTCAGTTCATAGAAAACTCTTGAAATCGGTCTTTAGCATAGACTAAGCAGCTTATAAATGACGCATGAAAGAACCAAACAATATATACAAGTTCTAAAGGGGAAAAAACAAGAGTCATTCAACTTCAAAGTGTAAGAAAAGGAGGAGTGAAAAAGAGATGAAACCTGATTTGGCATTAGAGGAAACCTTATGGATGGAAGGTTCCCGCCCATAGCAGCAGCAATTGCCCATTTTTTAGGAGAAAACCCCCAATCAACAAAGGGAAACTGAGGGTGGAGGTGATTTCAATTGCAAACCATTAACAAAGGAGAAGAAGAAGATCAGAAGTTGATTCCCAGCAACAGCAACAGGCAACCATGAAGAGGGAGATCAGCCACCACAGCTGAAAGAGGGAAAGTGGAAGGGAGAGAGTGGGTTTTCTGGCAGGAATTTTTCAGTTTAAACAAACAAAAAAAAGTAATATTAAAATGTAATATTGGAGCTCCACCGTCAGGTCCCTGGTCACAACTCACAAGGGGTCAAATTCCTGGCTATTGACGCAACACATTCATACCCCTTTTAACCACTGAGATACTCAATCGGACACTTGTAACTTGTATTGGACTAATGGGTGTGAGGGAATGTTGTAGGTGAAGACATGAAATGGGAACTGAAAAAGGATTCATGATAGAAATGATTAGTGGAACAAAAGAGGTGGTGGGTAAAGCTCAGAGGCTGAAAGTGTGCCAAAAATAGTGCGCATTTCCATCATCATCATCATCATCATCATCATCTTCATTCCTTCCATCTATCTCTTTCTTTTTTTTCTTTTCATTTCTCAGTGTTTTGGTGCAGTTTTCTCCTCCGTCTGTTGTTTCTTTCTCCACACTTTGTTGACAAAAAAAACATTGCTACATACGGTCCATATCTACCATACACGTAGACATGATGATCCAAATTCCAAAAGCTCTCACCTTTAGACCTTGAAACTTGGGGGCATTTTAGAACTGACCATTTTTTTCTTTTCGGTGGAGCATTTTATCGAACAAGTGGTGGGCGCCTCCGGAGGAAGGAACGATTGCAACCCAAGTCGAAGAACGGTGGATTTGTACAATGTTACATCAACGTATCAACTATCAACCCATCAACACCTTAACCATCCAATCCAATCCTATGACCTACAAATTTGATTGAGGACTACTTTTATATAAAGTGGGCTCGATTTACATTTACAGCCCAATTAAAATTTGGACATTTATAGCCCAGTTAAAGAAATGGGCTACTCTAGCCCGAATGGAGGCCCGGTAAAAATGTAAAGGTTATAAGAACTTAAGAAGTCTATTTCATATACTACTATACTAGTCCTGGTTTTGGCAATCAACCAAGAGCCTCTAGGCGGACGAGATCGATCCTGATCGATCAGAGGGCAGGATCAAGTTGAAATAGGGGGACTGGAATTGAGAGAGCAGGTCCGCAACCCAATTAGAGCAACTCCAACAGATTCTCCATGTTGGGTTTTTGGAGAATATTGAGGTTGGTTTTGGTCCAACAGCTTCCCCATTTCATTCTCCAAAATAGAAAATGGAGAGAAGAAATGGAGTTGATTCCCTAAATTTGGATAAAACTCTATATATTTTGGGGTAAACTCCATAATGAATAATCTGTTGGAATTCAGTCCAAAAAAATTCAGAATATGTGATCTATAATTCTCCATTTTGGAGAATTTTTTAGAGAAGTTGTTGGGCATGCTCTTAGCCTCTCGAAAAATGTGGGAAATCACAACAAAATGGAAGCGGTATTTCAGCTTTCCAGAGAAAGTCCATCCCAGATTAAGGTAATTGATAATGGAAATGTTATCACCTTCTATAATAATATTTTGTATGTGTAGGTCGTTTGCTTATTAAGACCTTTACAGAGTGCAAAGCACTCACTCCCGAGGACACTCAACAGAGGTGAGGGTCCAATCTCGACATAGATAATAGAGTCCTCGTGATTACAAATGACAAATTCGTAACTTACTTTGTTTGTGACATATGTAGAGCGTCATAATGTATATTTTGGTGGTTTTTGTCCATTTGTTATTAGGTCGATTTTTGGCTTTTGTTGTGCCTATTTTTGGGGAAGGTACTGTGTTGGTGTCATCCATCCCAAAAAACTCCTGTAACGAAAGTTGGTGTCTTCATAATTTCATTTACATGTTTCTATGATTTTATAAAAACATGTTTTTGTTGAAAATGAAAATAAAGATAAATATAAGAGTTGTGAAAAAATGTAAAACTCTTAACTAGTCCCTTTTAGCCTTGAGTAATATTATCCATGTTTTGCATGAAATTAATTTCTTGGATTTTTTAGAGATTTTTTAACAACAAACAACAACAACTACCCAGTATATCCAGTCAAAGCAGGGTCTGGGGAGTCAAGATGTAAGCACTCATTCCCCGAGCAATTCGAGAGAGTGTTTTCGAATAATAATTTAGAACAGTGATTAAGAAAGACTACGCATGCATCATGGTCCACCATAGAGTATCCTTAATAGAAGAGAACTTACAATTCATGGTCAAAGGAAATTTTAGTAGCATCCAAGGAATGTCATAGAAGAGATATTCATCATCCTCTTTAGGACCAGAGGTGGTAGTCCCCCCAATAAAAAATAAGATTTAATATACATATTTCTCTTTTCGATAGCTTCGATTTGATATATTATAATTTATAAGCTCAAATATGATACATGAGTTCAAAGTTATAAATGTTTCAAGATTGAAGCGATATAAATTATTTACCAATTTACCAAATTAATATACCTCTATCATACTTTTCATTTGTTAAACTTCGTCACTTAATACTATAATTAAACCCAAAAACTTCAAATATTAATGGTTTTTTCGGGGAAAAAAATATTAAAGTTCAATTTTCTAGACCCCTTAACTAACCACTTGAGGATCCACCACTGATTAAAATCGATCCAGTCGGATCTTACAAAATTCAAAATAATGTGAAAAATAAAACACGGTAACTAAATACACCGCAAACAGGGTTTAGGGCAGACGCACGTTGATATGAAGGTAGTATCATGAACTTTGATTTGCTTTCGATTTCCAGTGTCTATTTTACGTCGATTCGTACGTGACACCACATTGATTCGAATATGCACCACCGTAATCCGAATTTGCGGTGTATACGAAAAAAAAAACACCACAAATTAAAACAAGTCCCATTAGTAAAGAAGCTGCTCGAAAAATTAGTGAAGGAGGTGGTAGAAGACAATACATTATACAGGTGAACCATTTGCCTGAACTTGAAAACCCTTGGCTAGTTGGCTGGGATCCGAGAGTCACTCGAGGTGTCGCAACTCGCAAAAAGTTTGCAAAGGAAACGCCGTGAATTCGCCATCGTCCATGGATTTCAGTCTCAACAACTGAGACTTGATCGGATCCAAACGAGTCTAAACTATCTCCTCACTAATTTATCTTGCGATTTTCATCACGCGAGCAGGTGTACAAGATGAAAAATTCCTCCTCCTTGTTCGCTTCGTTGTTGTTGTTGTTGAATTTGATCGCAATCGTCTCCATATCAGCCGCTTCTTCTGATTCATTGCTCGGCGCGTCTCCGGAAGGTATTCTGCCTGCTTTGCTCGTCTCTCTTGGCTTCTGTTTCAGTAGATTTGCAGTGGATATTTGAGAAATCTCGCCCTTTGTGCGATTAGCACCAATTTTACTGGTCGCTTTCTGAAATTGACGGTTTTGCTTGGCGAATTCCTCACCCTCTAACTAGATGTTAAGTATTTCAAGACGGCGTCGGAATTTGTGAGCTGCAAGGATGGATCCAAAAAGATCCGCGTAGATCAGCTCAATGATGATTTTTGCGATTGTCCGGATGGCTCTGATGAACCCGGTACATCTCTTATCTCTTTAGTCCTTGCTTGTAGTGTTTGGAAACTTCAAAAAGAACTGTAGTATCTAGTATGTGCAATGTGGGATTACTGTTATTGTAAACTACTTATTGTAGATTGAGGTGTTACTTAGCCGACACGAGTGTTATAAATGACAGGAACGTCGGCTTGCCCCAATGGAAAATTCTTTTGTCTGAACGCTGGTCACATTCCCCTTGTTGTGTTTTCTTCAAGAGTGAATGATGGAATATGCGGTGAGAACCCTTTGTGATTCCCTCTGAAATATTATATTTGCATATGCTTTGCACTTTCGAGTAACTAGGGGCAAAATTTCCATCACCTTATGTAGACTGTTGTGATGGGAGTGATGAGTATGATGGTAAGGTTAAGTGTACAAATACGTGCTGGGAGGCTGGAAAAGTGGCTAGAGATAAGCTGCAGAAAAAGATTGCAACATATCAGCAGGGAGTGACACTCCGGAAGAAGGAAATTGAACAGGCCAAATTAGCATTTGTGAAGGCTGAAGCTGAATTAACAAAGCTTAAGAACGAGGAGAAAGAACTCAAGAGTCTAGTTGATGATCTTAAAGGTATGCTTTTGATCCTATCATGCATGTGCTTGCCTTTGCTAATAAACATCCACAATCTGTTTGTTGTTCTTCTAGATAGTATGTTTGTTCTGTTGGTTGGTCAGATGTGTGACATTCTCTGTTTCTGCTATAACAATAACCTGAAAACTGTCTTTATGGATTAAACTGTTATTTCTTTTTAGAAGAAGAGCTACCCTGAAATTATTGAGTACCATTCCATGACATTCTTTGAGGGATTTCTTGAAAGTTTTTTGAATGAATGGGTAAATATTTATAGAAAGGGATGGGGAATGTACAAAATAAGCTGGCTAAACTAAGGGCCTGCTGTAAGTACAGAAGAGTCCTACAGCAGAACGGTGGTAACTTGATGATGATGATGATGCTTGAGTTTGTGATAATCATGGGACCAACTTTTATAGTCCTGCATGTAAATGCTTTCTTCTGATAAAATTGCATCATAGTTGCCCAGAATATGGTATTGAGTTGGTTTCTAATTATGTCAGTTGCTCTACGTTGTTTATTTCAATAAATAACTTCCCTTTTCTTATATGTTGTGTTCACATTATTCTTCCTTTCTTCTTTAACCTTACCCATGGAGAACTTTAATTTATTCTGATTTGTCTTGTTTGTAGAGCGCAGAGAACAAATTGAGAAAGCAGAGGAGAAAGAACGCTTGGAGAAAGAACGTTTGGAGAAAGAAAAAGAAGAAAAGAATAATAAGGAAGTTGAAAATAAGGCAAATGAGGAAGCAATAAATGGTGAAAAAACGGAGAATACGAAAGAAAAACCTGACCATGATGACAGTATTGGAAACATTGATAAGGTTGGGCTATTCTTCCAACTATGCTAATGCTTTGTTGATATCTTAATAATGTTCTTAATTGTTGTATTATCTTATATGTAGTTTGTCTAATGATTTCCTTGTCCGCTTCCACATGTAGCATAGCTCTTTTGAAGTTGTGATTATTACTTTGCATTATTTAGTTTTGATGTTTTGGTATGGGATGCTTCTCTCCTTCACTTTTAGGTACTCAACTTTCGCTAGCCTTGACATTTACTTCATGAAACAGGATGTTGAGAAGAGCTATGCAAACTCAGATGTAGTGGAGGAAGATAATTTGGAAATAAAAGAATCTGAGCATGATGCAGTTGACCTGGTAATATTCAGGGTTTACTATGAAAGCTTTATTTGGTTGCTTTACCAATGGAACAAGAATTTTGTTTCGTCTAGGCATGAAATCTTTCCAAGTCTTGAGTATGTTTCTGTAAATTTCTGAAGCATGCAGAGAAAGAGGATGATGAACTTGCTGCTGCATCCGAGCGTGGTACTCAACCCCACAATGAGGTGCTTCTCTTGATTTTTCTAAAAAAACATACTCTTCTTCTTGATAAACCTCTGGAGATTCTTTATACTTTTTTTATTGTTGTGATCAGAATCCGATAATTAGATTTGAAAACAAAGCTGTGCAAATGCCTAGGATATTCTTGTTTGCAAATCCTTCTGTGGCCCTACTATATTTTCCATGCATTGATTCATCGTTCCTTCTTTTTTCTCCATAAATTATGGTCTTATCAACTCGATAATAGTTCCTATTCCTGGATGTTTTGATAGGAGGAAGAAGTTTCTGAAAAAGATGAACATTTGTCAAAAGAAGAGCTGGGACGTCGTGTTGCTTCTCGTTGGACCGGAGAAAAAACTGGGCAGAAAACTGGGGAATCCGATACATTGAAAGATAACGATAGCCCAGGAGAGATTCCTAAAGATGTCCATGATGAGGAATATGATGGTTATAATTCGGAGGTGTATGACGATGATGAAAGATATGATGACCATGATCATGACTCTGAAGACAGTGTAAATGATGACTTCACAGAGGACCATGAGGATTCTTCGTACAATTTAGATTCTGAAGATGAAACACACTCATCAGGTCAGCAATTTATCTTCTTTTTATTTTGTTTTATTGTGGGTGACTTTTCAGGCTCTTATATTTCTGTTAGGTTGTTCAAAACTAATCCAATAATATCTTCAGGCAGCACCTCTTGGATTAAGAAAATTAAAAAAACTGTGGGAAACCTTCTAGAGGCTGTTAATTTGTTTCAAACACCTGTGAACACATCAGGTATGCTTGACTAAGTTATAGTAATTGTTAATTTTGTTCTGTCTGTGTGTGCCAACAGTTTGTTTTATCTCAATTGTTGCTGTCTTAGATTTACCGTTGAATATTTTTATGTCTGATATGGATGCAATGATTGTCTTACATCCTAGATGCTTCTCGTGTGCGCAAGGAGTTTGAAGAATATAGTTCCAAGTTGTCCAAGATGCAGTCAAAAATTTCAAGTTTATCTCAAAAATTAAAGCAAGACTTTGGTGAGTGTAACTTATAGCACCTGTGTATTTCGCTAATTATAGTCTCATTCAAGGGGCTCATTTATTTGATAAACTAGCTTGTGTTCAAGAAGTGACAAGATGTTTTGTTTACAGGTCCTGAAAGGGAGTTCTATTCATTCTATGATCGTTGTTTTGAAAGCAAGGAAAGCAAGTATGCACCAACACCTTGCTGTCAATTCTTTATATTTAAAACATTGCTTGTGTTTGGCTTTGTTGTATTTGTATACTTTTTGAAACTGCTATATTTTTAATATATATATTTATATATTCCCTCTTTTATTTTCGGTATCAGGTATGTTTACAAAATCTGTCCATATAAGCAAGCTACACAGAATGAGGGACACAGTACTACTCGATTGGGGTAGGCTTCTATTAATCTCTTCTTTTATGATTATGTTATTCCCTCTTCTCCGGCCTTCAAAAGCAGCTAACCATGTTTAGAGAAACTGGAAAGTTTGTGAAAAAGGCTATTAGTTCTGCGTGATGAAATCTGACTGAACTACCAAGCTCATCAAATTCTAGCTTGGTGTGCTCTGCATGGAATCGGATGCACCATTTTAATATAAAATAGCACTCCCTCCATTTTGAAAAATTTGTCGTTTTAGCTATGAATTTTCATTCAGAAAAAACATGTCATTTTAGCTATTTTACCCATGGTTTTTCCAATTGTACCCTTGCTTTGAATTTTGGCTACAGCGTTAAATTCAAAATTTTTGGGGAGATAACTAAGATTAGAATGCTAAGAGCCTAAGAGTCATGGTAATCGTTGGACAATGATGTTGGAAAATCAAGTATGGAATTGGAACTTGGAGCTAGCAACACAACTAAGGGTAGTTTGAGTAGTTTATTATGTTCCATAATAGCATCCAAAGCTAAAACGACATGTTTTCAAGAGTGAGGGAGTAAGATTTTAACTCAGGGACGTCTATGCAGTTTGCAGAACTTGAATTCTGAAATAATCTGCAAGGGGAAGGTTATTAGGTAAAGAGGTCAACTCAAAGCAGAAGTCCTATACTCGATAAAAATTGCCCAATGGACTTAAAACTACTTTGCTCATATTTTCTCTGGACCATGGTATTATGACTAATCCTGCTCTCATATTCGGGTTTTAATCTAGAACTAAAAAAGAGATTCGCACACTGTCTCAAGATTTATACCAGTTCTTTTTAACAGTGCTACTCCCTCTGTCTCAAATTTTGTTCTGATTAGACTTGTAGGTTTGTTTCAAAATGTATGCTGTGTTAGGTTTTTGTAGCCTTCTTTCTTCCATATTTCTTTATGGTTTAATTTACAGGTCAATTACTAAGTTGAAATATTAATAGTAGTAGTTAAAAAAGGGGGTAAAATAGTACGGAGTACTTATTTAATAGCTACATTTGTGTTATTCTATGCGTTTCTTAAGAAATGTGCGGAACTTTGGAATGCCACATATTAGGAGACGGAGTTGAGTTAGTATTATTTTCATCTCATTTTCCCCAACAGCTGATGTTCCTAATGCTGATAGTTTCCCCTAAAGTGATTCCATACTACCTTTTCCATTTGGTATTGCTACTCTCTTATGTCTTGCTTTCTAAAAACAGGCAGTGGGAGAAGTTTGAGGAGTCATACAAGGTGATGGTATTTTCAAATGGTGATAAATGCTGGAATGGACCAGACAGAAGTTTAAAGGTAATCTTTTTGGTCTCAGGGTTCTGTGACTGAAACTAAATATTATGTAACACTATAGATCTTATTGAGATATCTGAAACTTATGATGCCTTCATCTTCACAGGTCAGGTTAAGATGCGGTTTGGACAATGAGATCGCTGATGTAGATGAGCCAAGCCGTTGCGAGTATATTTTCTCACTCATTATCCTTTATTTTTTCAAAAAAAAAAGTTTTGGGGGTTTGAAGGGCAAAAAGGGAAACAGTGAATAATCTATCTGTTACTTTGCTTCTTTTGCCAGGTACGTCGCTGTTCTATCCACACCAAACGTTTGCCATGAAGAGAAGCTGAAGGTATTACCTCTTCCTTACCTGAAACTTATGACGTGTTTGACAGATTATGCAGATAAGATAGCCTTTTGGCCATGCCAAACGTACCCCTAGAGAAGTTAAGAGCAAGGTTTCATTAAGGTGTCAAATAATCTATTAGACTAATACCCGATGAATTTTTTGTCAGGAACTACAAAGCAAGTTAGAGAAGATGAGCAACCAGCGGTCACAGAACCACGACGAGCTGTAGCTTGTTTGGTGGCATACACAATCTGCCTTTGCACAAGAGTACGTGAGAACAGCGACCCATAGGAGGTGTTATTAGCTGGGAGGAACATTGATTTTTCAGCCTTCTGGAAACTTAACCAACACAGACTGATCTCATTCGAATGGTTTCCTGATTTTTTTTCCTTTCCCAAAACTTCCGGAGTAGCAGCATTTCTTCTTGTATGAGCATAGAAATAGACTTGGAAGGGATTCAATGTCAGAAGAGGACTTTTCTCCCCTCACCCTGTGAGCTATGACTAGATTGTTAAGCTGGGAGAAACGCTTCAAACAGCCGTGGCTTACATAAATGATAAACAAATATAGAGGAGGTTAGTTATTTCTTGTAGAACTTGAGTCTGATTCAGGTCTGACTGTTTGAGTTTAAGCAAGTTATATTATGAAGCTTCTGCTAGAGGTTAATTCTCTTTGCTGCATCTTCACAATAGTGGTAAAGTCCACTTTGCATCGAATAAACTCAATAAGGATGTTAGAAATTCTCTTTATATATGCTATAATAGATTTTGGGTTGTTTTTAAAATTCTTTATAAGGTTGGTTAAAATATATATTTACGGACTAAAAAAAGTTGGGGAATTTTTTTTTATTAGGTAAGAATTCGAGTTCACACATATCTGAAACTCGAAGGCTGGACGAGCCGCCAGTCAGAAGAAACCGTCTAAAAACCCTAATATACAATAAAACATACCGGTGCAAACACAGGCAAACGACTCTACAAAAAAAACGAACTCAGAAGACCTAAACCAATCTACAAAAAAAACGAACTCAGAAGACCTAAACCAAATTGGATGTGGCCGAAGACGACGGACGAAGTCAAGCCCCACACTAAAGCAGAACCGTAGATCAGCGATACATCAGTATCCGATCAAGATGAGACATCTGATAAAAATTGGGGATATCTTTGTAATGTCTAAGAGGTTAGTGATTAAAATGAAATTAGAAATGGTCTTCGAAGGTGTTAAACGAAACATGGAAAAATAGCTAGCAACCGCCAACCAGTACTCCGTAATCCGTATCCCCTTTCTTTTACAGAATCACAGGCGAACAAACATCATCCCACTCCCACTCCAGTACTCCACTACTATAAATACCAGAGGCAGGAGCTCAAGGGGAAAATGGCTGCCAAAGCTGTGCTGCTTTCTCTGGTTGCGTCCTCACGCACTCCATCTTCTTCTTCAATCACCAGAAGACTCAGACCAATCCATGTGCTTAAACTCGGTTTTCCTTCATCATCGGCGCCGTCTTTATGCTTCCGAAGATCCAGGTCCATCTCCATGGCCGCGCGCACACGCGCTCGGGCCGCTCTCGGCCTCACCACTCCATCTAATGCCGATCCGCTCGAGGTTCATTTAAATCCTCTCTCGATTTCTTTGATTCTGTTGGTTTTGGGTGTTGAAATTGGTGACTTCGTTCGTAGATCTCGCTTTCCGCGAAAGACGTCGATTTAGTGGAATGGAAGGGGGATTTACTGGCTGTAGGCGTGACGGAGAAAGATATGGCGAAGGACGGGGACTCGAAATTCGAGAATTCCATTCTTCAAAGGCTGGATTCGCAGTTGGAAGGTTCGCTGTCCGAAGCGTCTTCTGAGGAGGATTTTACGGGCAAGGTTGGCCAGTTTACTGTTCTCAGGCTTCCTGGATTAGGTTCCAAGAGGATCGGTCTGATCGGACTTGGTTCCCCCTCCGGTGGATCTGCCGCTTACAATAAGCTCGGCGAAGTCGTTGCTGCTTCTGCGAAAACGGCTCAGGCAAGCAACGTCGCCGTCGCTCTTGCTTCGCCTGATGGAATTTCTACTGAGCACAAGCTCGACATTGTCTCTGCTATCGCCTCTGGTACTTATTTCTTTGTTCCTCGGTACAATAGTCACATCCTTGGTGTATATTAATGTATACTGAAGTGTGAACTGAGTGGACTGGCTTTGTGGATATAGGTACAATTCTTGGGATATATGAAGACAATAGGTTTAAATCGGAATCAAAGAAGCCGGTGCTTAAATCGCTTGACATTATTGGATTGGGAGCTGGTCCTGATTTGAATGAGAAGCTCAACTATGTAGAAGATGTCTGCTCAGGGGTCATATTGGGCAAAGAGCTTGTGAATGCGCCTCCAAATGTACTCACCCCAGGTTTGTTAAGTTTTCATGGTTGATATTTTCTCTTATGGGACTCTTTAGAGCTTATTTAGGCTTGCTTATGAACCTACCTAAAGATTTTGAATCAGATAAGAGAACATGATTGTAATTATATCCAAGGGAGGGTTTCAGTAATCTTTATATTTAATCAGTTAAGATTGGCCATTAGTCTCAGTTTTGTTCTTGATACATTGGCTTAATAGACTTATACATGTACTTGATGGTTATTTGCAAATAGTAGAAAAGTTTGTGCCAATATATTTAGTGTGCTGTTAAACTTTTTTATTTCGCAACTCAGAGGTTCTTGCTGAAGAGGCTTCAAAGATTGCCTCCATGTATAGTGATGTTTTTTCTGCAAAGATTTTGAACGAGGAGGAATGTACGGAGTTGAAAATGGGATCATATCTTGGAGTTGCTGCAGCTTCCTCCAATCGCCCTCATTTTATCCATCTATGCTACAAACCTCTGTCTGGTCCAGTTAACGCCAAATTAGCCCTTGTCGGAAAGGGATTGACGTTTGACAGGTCTGTACATTATCTTAGAAGTTTGTATCACGTTATGGAGGAAAACCTTTTTTCTTCTTAGATAACCTGTCCTGAAAATTTTATGTTTAGTTCATATCTCCTTATCTTCTTGAATATTTGTAGTGGTGGCTACAACATTAAAACGGGACCAGGCTGTTTGATTGAGCTTATGAAGTTCGATATGGGAGGTTCTGCAGCAGTTCTTGGAGCAGCAAAGGCCATTGGTCAGATCAAACCTCCTGGTGTTGAGGTAAGCTTCTATTCTGTTGTTACTATCCCTTGTTCTGCATTTGTTTGAATCAATAGGATAGAAAGTAGAAACATTATTGCTTAGAGTTTATGCATTTATCTTAATTACAGTGTATAAATTACTGTACATATATTTTTTGCTTCTTTATTTTTCTCATCATTAAATATCTGCTAGGATAGGAACCTTAACAGGTTTTGCCATGCAGGTTCACTTCATTGTGGCTGCTTGTGAGAACATGGTCAGTGGAACTGGTATGAGGCCTGGAGATATTCTTACTGCTTCAAATGGAAAGACAATTGAGGTGCCTATGTACTTTCATAAAGGGCCCTTTTGTAGTGGGCTCATTCTCACCACTAACTTGCTGTCTGCCAACACCTTTCTTTATAATTTATGGATGTGCTTGTTCAATACTCCGTACTAAAAATATAGACTGTCTGATAAGTGATAATAGATTTATCACATGGAATAATACTAGCCAACTAATCATAGTATATCAGTCTTTCTGATCGGTAAATAAAAGTGACGCTGCTTTCTAATTTTGCTTGATATTGAGCATCCTTCTACGAAATTTTGCAGGTGAACAACACTGATGCGGAGGGGAGACTTACCCTTGCAGATGCTTTGGTTTATGCTTGCAACCAAGGTGTAGAAAAGGTGACTCCCTGTAGCAGTTCTAGGCCTAAACATAATTAGTGTATTTTAAAATAGGCATACTCGACAGGATGTAAAGAAAATTTATTCTGTTTCATACAATTTCCCATGTTGTTTCGTGAGCTACTTCCTCCATTAACAAATTCTTGTAGGTTTTCTTACACTTGCATTTTTTGTATGCAGATTGTTGATTTGGCAACATTAACTGGAGCTTGTATAGTAGCCCTGGGACCTTCTATTGGAGGTAGAGTGAATCTTTTCTCTGCCTAATTTATACAAAGAACAAATCTATGGTCTAGTAGGTAGCTCAGGCGTGTTTGTTGTAAAAAGTATAGTTGATTGAGCGTTCTCTTACAGGTGACATGCAATCTTGATACACAAAAATGTTTAGTACAATTTTTTTTGATGTTTTCCACTTGTTTCTATACATTGTTTTTGACAGTGCCATCAATAACTTTTGTAGCATGATTGAAGTCAACACTTGAAAGTTGAAATGTACTATCTAGTATGTAATATGCATCATCTTATGATCTTCTACCCGAGGAAGGTTGATTATTTTCTCCTGTAAGTTGACAGCCTATCACCCCGTCTTTTCATATAGGTATATTTTCACCCAGTGATGACCTTGCTAAAGAGGTACTAACTGCATCAGAAGTCACTGGTGAGAAACTATGGAGGATGCCCATGGAAGAAAGCTATTGGGAGTCGATGAAATCAGGGGTTGCAGACATGGTTAATACAGGTGGTCGCCAAGGTGGGGCAATCACTGCAGCTCTCTTTTTGAAACAGGTAAAATACTTGACACAATTTCCATTAGTACGGCAAATCAATCATATCATCAAACATTGTTGATTTGATAAGGAGCAATTCCATGACTTACCCATGTAGTTAACAATGCATCGTTGATTGGCGGCTTTGTTTGCAGTTTGTGGATGAGAAAGTTCAGTGGGCGCACATAGACATGGCTGGTCCCGTTTGGAATGAGAAAAAACGCGCAGCAACCGGGTTTGGCGTGTCCACCTTGGTGGAGTGGGTAGTCAAGAACTCTTCTTGACTTCCTTTTTTCCTGGTATGATTTTGAATTTTGGCCTTGAATAGACTCCTCTTATGACAAATAGAAAAGAAACTCTTCCCATATTTATTCTTCTGACCATTTTTCTATAAACAAAATTCTAGGTTAAATAATATGAACTGATATTATGTTTAGTTTTGAGAAGTAATCTTATAGAATATATGAACTCAGGAAATCAGTGATACTGTCTTCTTCCTCTTCATCTCCAGCTGTCTTGATTCCTAAAATCTATAATGAAACAACCAATATCAACAGTTTACTCAATCCAAAGCATAAAAGTTTGACGTGTTTATAACTTTATATACGGCCTGAAAAGGTCGAAGTAGACAACAAGGCAAAGAATCTGAAAGTGGACACTGGAGTCACAATATCACAAGGTAAATACATGTCCGTTCGTGACAGATGTGCTAACTTGGCAATTCATACACTATGTACATGATCAACACGACAACGAAAAGACAAAAATTATACCACAAAAGGCACTCAGAGAACCAGTCTACTTAGTTGCCATCTGCTCGAGAAGATTCCCCAGGACCACCAGAGGAAGATGCCGATGGAGACGACTGGGGCAACAAAGAGCTTCTGCGAGATCTAGGAGAGGAAGAGAACGTATTCAGAGGCCAAGGAAAGTTGAACCTACTCTCGCTTTCACTGCTGCCATGGTGAGTCCCGTAACTTCTGTTGCTAATCACGCCCCTAGATGCCTCTGAGACACGCTTGGACTCGTCAGCAGGTAGCTGAAACCGGCAGATGGGGCATGAGCTGTGGAGCTCGAGCCACGGGACTATACAGGCATTGTGAAATTTATGCTTGCAAGGCATTTCCTTTGCTTCAGTAGTAGCGTCGAACTCGTCTAAGCATATTGAACATTGCAGGTTGTCTTCTATTTTGACAGTTGGAAGCGCATCAACCACCTCCTTTCGGGCAGGCAGGGTCCCGTACCTGTTTGGATCATTCTCGGCCAAATGCTGCAGCAACAGATCTAGGCCTGGGCCAACGAAATAATCCCCGAGTGACCCGAAGGGGTTGTGGTTGTGGTGACCCGAGTTCTGATCCTGGTTAGAACCATTCAGGCCTTGAAGCAGTATAGTTTGGTTAAAAGGGTTGATCAAGACAAGACTCTCCCTCTCCCTCTCCCGGTCCCTTCCCCTGTCGTTTTCCGGAGTCTCGACTCCTGCAGTAATGCCTTGAAGCAACTGGAGGACCGCGGTAGAACTCCGCCTCCTCCTCCTGATAATAGAGTCCAGCTCCCTGTCCATCTCAGTCTCTCCCTCCCTATGCCTCTCCCCGTCATCGTTACCATCGTCTGCATTGTTTTCCTCGAGTAAATGCTGTCTAAATCTTCGCCTGCTACGCGGATTACCCATCATCCCAAGCAGTATAGGAGCCCAGAGCGACAGTGCATGATCCGACGTTATATCAGGTTCATCAAACCTTCTCGTGGTGGCGTCCATTTCCTCGACAAACCCTCCGAGGCAAAAGGGGCATTTGAGCTCAGCTTCCATGATCGGATTCACCATTTGCGTGCACATATGGCACCAATAGCCTGCTCCCAATCCCATAACTTCCTCCATTCTTTACAGTGGCTCGCCTCGTTTATATCTGCGAAAACCAAAGGCAGCTGATCTCCAAACTCGTCGGATAGAAAGAGGAAACAAAAGCTTATTGCACAAAGAGTCTTTTCCTCTCTCTCTTTCAGGGGAAGAACTCAAGAAAGGGAGGGCACGGGGATCAAACCTAGACCGAATTCTCGCAGATTCGGTACAATCCTACCACCATTGCCGCAACCCGAATCCAGCAGTACAATGGAGGAGGAGGGATTGATATCAAACAAAGAAAAAAAACCGAAAAAGATGATCCCCGGAGAACAGATGAGGCCCGGAGGGGAAGGAGGAAACTATGGATCCTGATTCGAACCGAATATTTATCATCTGCAAAGAAAGCAAAACAAAATTGCAAGATCAAACCAAGGGGTTCTCCACAAAGATAGGCAGTTCTAAATTAAGAATGACTGGAAACTGATCCTTGAATCCAGGCAAGAAAATCCAACCAGAGAGGTAGACACTAGACAGTAAAGAAAGCGGAAGATTTAGCCGATGATCGATCAAGTTACAGCTGATTTCACAGATGAAAATCAATAATCTAATCAGAAACTTCATTCAGTAGATTCAAGAATCATTATCACTGTCGTGTAAATTCGGACAAAGTTACTTCCCCAAATCTCTTTTGCAACCTGAATTTTACTGTTGGATGGAGTGAAAGAGATTCCAACGGTCTGATAATGAATAACGGAAATTTTCAATGGATCCAACGGTCTGATACTCAACTCTATACAAGAAGTCAAGAACCTGATTAAAATACACCTTCGCTATATACACCACAAACCCTGTACGTCAATTCCGCCGTGCAGGATTAAAGTGAGTTGATTAATTTTTAAAAAGTGTTAATTAGTGATGGTGGGTTGCACGTCGAAACCAACGTGCATTTTTAAAGGTGGATTTGCGGTGTATTTAAAAACCCCCTATAAAAATATAAGAAAGAAAAAGTATTTCAAATGCACCAACTTTGTCTTTACATGATAGTTTGCTCATTTGCGGACTTGTTCGGTCTCTCGAGCTCCAACTTTGTTCAAATTACTTTCGGATGTTGTTAGATACACCGCAAATCACCATTTTAAAATGAAATATTTTTTAATTAATTAACAGACTTTCTTAATTAATTAGCCCACAACAAACTTGCACGTCTTCTGACGTGCAAATTTGGGGTGTATTGTGTTTTCATTTAATATCCATATGCACTTACAATTAGGAATTAAACAATAACAACAACAAATCAGGTCTAGGTGAAGCATTTAATTACTTATTCGGTCTTTGTTTCCAAACGCACCCTAAGTCCCTAACCAGAGTTCTATTCTAATCTAAAGTTAAATTCAATAAGAATTACCGTATTACTCCTTCCTTGGTTTTTAGATGTGAGTTTGGTTTTTAGATGTGAGTTTAATTGATTTGTGTGTTATTAATTTTTTTAAAATATTTAATTGGTTAAAATGTGAACTGAGTGTTAAAAAATAATACGGAGTAAAATTTATAAAAAAGTTAGTGCAATGATTATGTTTTTTTTAAAGTGAGCAAGTAATTTTGGATCATTTTTCAAGCGGTCATCGATAGGACTATTGTAGGCGAGACGAACGATACTATCTACTACAATATGAGATTCTTCATACAAAAAAAAAGTATTTAATATTAAAACCTTTTTTTAGATTGAATACGTGTATTATTATTTTATTTTTTGTTGGGAGTATACTGTATTAAAACTAGAACAGGATTTATTATTATTCGTCATATTTTCAGAGAATCTCATATTGTATTAGATAGTATCGCTCGTCTCGGCTACAATAGTCCTATCGATGACTGCTTGAAAAATGATCCAGAATTACGGTTTCTCGGTCATAAGGTCCATAAGGATGCTCGGAAAGAAGACTGTATCAGAGCATCCCCAAGAGCATCCCCAAATTTTCTTCAAAATGGAGAATGAAAATGCATCTTCCCTAAAAAAAATTTGGATCAATTCCAACAGTTTCCCCATTTTTAATAGGGGCCTTTACATAAATATCCATAAAAATTGGCCAAATTACAAGAGTATCCATGTATTTGAAAATTTTACAAAAGTGTCCATCCCCTTGCCCCCCCTGCCCCCCTCGCTGGATCATTGACTGGTCAACGGTCAACGTTGACCGTTGACTGCTGACGTTTGACCGTTGACTGCTGACGTTTGACCGGTCAACGTTGACCAAGTCTTTCGGATTTTTATTTTTTTTTTCTGTTTTTTTTTTTAAAAAAAAAAATTTCATGTAAGCACTTTCAGATATGCAACTATAACCCGATGTTATGCAAATAGAATATTATGATATGCAAATATAATACTATGTTATGCAAGCTTAAAAAACCTTATGAGAAAAATATGCAAATCCATATGTATTTTAAAATTACATTAATATATCTTATTTTCACATAAGCACATCGCTCTACCATTTATTGACATAAGAGACTTTAAAATTGCATTAATGTCAAACCCGATGTTGCTGACACCAACATTCCTGACACCGTTGACACTGACCGGTCAACGTTGACCAACTCCTTCAGATTTTTTTTTTTTTTATTTTTTTTTTAAAAAAAAAACAAATTACATGTCAGCACTTTCAGATATGCAACTATAACCAGATGTTATGCAAATAAAATACTATGATATGCAAATATAATATTATGTTATGCAAGCTTAAAAAACCTTATGAGAAGAATATGCAAATCCATATGTGTTTTAAAATTGCATTAATATATTTTATTTGCACATAAGCACATCGCTCTACCATTTATTAACATAAGAGGCTTTAAAATTGCATTAATGTCAAACCCGATGTTGCTGACACCAACATTCCTGACACCGTTGACACTGGTCAACGTTGACCAACTCCTTCAGATTTTTTTTTTTTTAACATGTCAGCACTTCCAGATATGCAACTATAACCCGATGTTATGCAAATAGAATATTATGATATGCAAATATAATATTATGTTATGCAAGCTTAAAAAACCTTATGAGAAGAATATGCAAATCCATATGTATTTTAAAAATTTGCATTAATATATCTTGTTTGCACATAAGCACATCGCTCTATCATTTATTGACATAAGAGGCTTTAAAATTGCATTAATGTCAAATCCGATATTGCTGACACCAACATTCCTGACACCGTTGACACTGACATTGTTGACATTGCTGGCACTTCTGACACTGTCACCACTAACATTGCGAACACCACCAACATTTTCCGTATTAGCGTTGACGTTAATGTCGGCTGACGCTGACATCGGAGATGTTGACGCTGCTGACGCTGACATCGAAGATGTCGGCTGACGCCGACATCGATGTTGCGAACACTATTGACGCCGACGTCGAATATTGATGTTGCGAACACTATTGAATCCGAAATTGCCATGTTAAAATCTTCATTTAATCAAAGTAATAACTAATAAGTAGAAATTGGGGCACATAGACTAACTTGAATCGAAAGTTGCCAAGTTAAAATCTTCTAAATCTAATCATGCAAAAACTGAATTCTGAGTTTGAAAATCATTGATTACAACCTTAAAAGGGGGTAGAAGCCGATTTACAAAGAACAAAAGCCGTATACATGGTTGCCGATTAGAATAAGTATGATTATAAGAACCACACATGGTTGTCGATTTAAACACAAATAGACTCGAGAGGTATACCATTGAAGAAAAACTCACTTGTACCTTCGTTTCAGGCAGAGAAATAGTTGAATAGCTTCCTTCAATTGCAGTTTTTCTACAGATAGGTTTCAAGAACGTGGGAAAAAGGAGGAAAAAGGTTCTGCAAAAAGATTTGGCGTTGCTGCAAATATGGGGCAAACAAGCGTATTTTGGAGATTGGTTTGGGGAAACTGTTGGGCAAAAAATAAGCCCAATATTCCCCAAAAATCCAATATTCTCCAAAATAGAGCATCTGTTGGACATGCTCTCAGCTCAGTCCTTCCTAGCTAATTCACATCCTGCGATAAAAAAAAAAGATTTATTATTACTACGTACAGTACTGTATTATATACTATGGAGTATACGTAATACTAGAACTGGAAAAACGCAGATTTCGTTGCGGTTTAGGCAACTTGACTGACAAGTGGGTTGTGAAATTGATGAAAGCAATGATAAGGATCCCAATTGTGACTGTGAGAGTTTCTTTCCATTTTAAACCCTAAATTCACATTCTCTCTCCTCGCAGATTTTCGTTTTCGATCGATTGCTAATACCACTGTTACGTCCACTGTATATCCGATCCCGGTGGTCCCGTCCCAGTTGAATTTACAATCCAGGATGATTTCGATTGGTTCCCGTCCTTCTCCGCCGATTTCTACTTCCTAGTGTTCGTAGATCGCGTTTTGGATTGATTTCCCTAGGAGCAAGAGCGATGGAGGGAACTCCAGGAGGAGGAGGAGGAGGGAACGATGTGGAATTGCTCTGCAAGACGCTCCAGGTCGAGCACAAGCTCTTCTACTTCGATCTCAAGGAGAATCCGAGAGGCCAGTATCTGAAGATCTCCGAGAAGACCTCTGCTTCTCGATCCACCATCATCGTCCCTTCCGATGGCATCAACTGGTTCCTCGATCTCTTCAATTACTACGTTAACTCCGACGATCATGAAATCTTCAGCAAGGAATTGCAACTCCAATCCAAGGTGCTTCGAATTTCACTGTTTCCCCCCCTTCATTCTCTTTTAGATTTTTCGTTTTTACGCCTCTCCTTCGTACTGGTTTTTTAGGTTTTCTACTTCGATGTCGGCGAGAATAGGAGGGGCCGATTCCTCAAGGTAACATTCTCTGTCTTTTTTCTTCTTAATTCTTATTTATTGTTCTGTATCTGTTTAGTTTTGACAAAATCCTTTGTGAGTGGAAGTTGATCGCTGTGTATATTTGGATCCGTTCTGATTTCTTACAATTGCTCATTTGTTGAATTTTTCATAGATTTGGTTTACAACTTAAAGAGGAAAGTTATTAAATTGAGAATAGAGTTAAGCTCAGACTTTACTACCTCGGGTTGAGCAATACCTTTTGGGCTTTTGACTTTACGTACCGTTATAACAGCTGTTGCAGGATCCGATGTCAACTAGAGATTCGTCACATGAATCATTAATTCTTTTTTTTTTTTTTCTCTGTGGCCTTTAATCATCCCCTTTCATAACTATCCACCAGCTTTTTTCACAAGATGCTCACAGATATCATTTGTTCTTTATATGGAAACATGCTTGTCATTTTTCAGCATGATTATTGTGAGCTTATGCTCAATAAATTAGATTTCAAGTAGAGCTGCTTTTAGCTGAAAAGCGGGAAACTTTTTGTTTTAAAAGTAAATCTGATGCTCATAGATGCATTTTTTTTCAAGGATGAATTCAACTTCAAGTGATGCAAATCTGATCCAAAGTATAAATGATGAAGTAGATAAGTCAAGCTCCATGTCAGTGATCATCTGGTGCTCATCCTTGTGTTTGTTGATTCTTGTCAGCAGACAGTATCATGTTTGTAGCTCCTAGGGTGTACGTATTAGTATTTCAATCACTCCCCATATGACATATAATACTCACTATGAGGTAGATGAGCAATTGCCCTATTTCTTCCTGTGGAATTTATTATTTCCATCATTTCCTCCATTTTCCAATAGTCTTCTTGCTTCCATCCTGCCACAATCTTCTTCTTCACGACCACGCACTACTTTTTGTTTTTACTTAATTTTCTTCTCCTTCCATGCTGTACTTCTTTGAGAGAGTGTTACTGTTTCTCTCTGTCTAGCCTCTAAGAGTATGAGTTGAGTCAAATCCCAAGGCCAGTCTTTATGCATCTCAAATTTTAAATATGTACTTCCAAGTATAATAATTCTAACATCAATTGGCAAAAGATTCAGTAATTTAAAATCATTGTAGTCTGTTGTTAATTAACATTAAAGGTTGAAGTGTACCTCCATTATGTGAAAAACTTGTAAATAAATACAAATTGAATAATGAATATCAGAGCTTTGATCAGTTTCATATTTTGATCACAAAGGAAAATTGAGGAAGCTTGAGCTGTATATTTTTCAGTGGTATTATGCAATGTTCAATCCTTTTTACAACAGTTTTCTTTAGAATTTAAATACCACATTTATGAGTTTAATTCTCTTTTCAAATTGTAAGAACTGAGATAGAAATGGTAAAGGGGAAGGCATGTTTTGAAAAATCTCAAGAATGATATTGAAGTTGTGCACATAGGTATCCGAAGCATCCATGAGCAGAAATCGAAGTACAATTATTGTTCCTGCAGGAAGCACCGGAGATGAAGGTTGGGCAGCATTTCGTAACATCTTAGCTGAGATCAATGAAGCATCAAGCCTTTTCATCACATCTAATCAGGTTAATGTTCCTTTTGATTTGATAAGTGATATTTGGAAAGCTCATTTTTTTTGTCAGGAATCTCACTTTTCTACGCTGATTTTGTCTTTCCTGTTGATTATTGTTGTTTTGGAACTGTTTTTTTGTAACAGCAAGCTTCTGAATCTACAGAACATATAGTTGGGCTCTCAGATGATGTAGGCGCTGGATTCATATCTGGTCACAGCCCCCAATCTGCCCCAACAACTGAACTGAATGTGGACAAGTCAGCTAAACTTTCACGGCCTGAGGAGGTTGGTAATAATTTTGGCGTTTCAAAAGTTATCAGAGCTGATCAAAAGAGATTCTTTTTTGACCTTGGAAGCAACAATAGAGGACATTTCTTAAAAATATCCGAGGTGTGTTTGCATTCTGCTTCCATTCTTCAAATACTTCCAACAGTTAATGTACAGTGGTGAGTCTGTTATATAGTCTACTAAAAAAAAATGCAGGTAGCAGGTTCAGATCGCTCATCAATCATCCTCCCATTGTCAGGACTGAGGCAGTTTCATGAAGTGGTGGGTCACTTTGTGGAGATCACCAAAGACAGGGTTGATGAAATCGCAAGCGCAAATATCCGAACTGTGGATCCCCCTCAAAGATAAAGCCCAGTGTCTTGATAAACTGAGGATGTGTTTCTACTGTCAGGTCTCCCCACCTGTTTCTCTTCCTCGTTCCAACTTAGTTTTACTGTTATGGTTCTGCTTCATAAGACAGAAATATTGGGATTGGTTGACTAACTTCATCAAACAGTTAATAAGAGAGTATGGAATCTGGGTTTGCTGGAAGGAATAAAAATGTTTGATAAGTAGGCTCTTTTTGGTATGTACTACAGTCTCCTTTCCTCTTTGAATGCATCATGTGATGCTTATTTATGTCTTGTTATTGGTTTTCTTATCTGTTCTTTCTATGTAGGTAACCAAATTTTCATTGTACGTATGGATAACTCATTCTGATAAAGGTTCTCTCTTATTTCATTCAACAGAACTTGGTGTTCTCTTCATTTTGCCATGCCACTTCATTCGAAATTTACATGATATTAAAATATTGCTAAAATATCATGTTGTTGTACTAATATTTGGCAATACCTTATTCCTCACAAAGATGATTAACTTATTCATGATCTTTTTTATACACATAAATTCAGCTCTTTTACGCTAGATGACTAAATACAAACTTTATACCAACAAATCATAACTCTTCCTGATTGAAATCCAGAAATGCAGTGAACCAACAAATAAACTCTTGATTTAATCATATAGAAACACTGTTGGGAATACCCTTACCAGTGAGCCCAGCCTCACTAGAAGGATACAGCAATGTGTATGGTATATTGACCGGGCCGACCCGGTTCCTCCATCTTCCATCCCCATTCCTTGCTGTGATGTTATGTTCAACCTCCTCCAACTTCTGGGCAAACTCCTTGAAGGCCTGCAGTGCAGCTTCATCTGATGTCCATTCAGGGCTGTCTCTTTGCCCGAGATAGACCTCATTGCTTGAGTGGTTTGATAGGGTCTCTATAGCTGATATCCCTAGCAAGGTTTGGACCTGGCTGGTGATAGTCTTCAAGAATGCCTTATCTGGGTTTGCTTCCATTTCCGCGTACTCTGGAGTGCCCGGGTTAGGAAGGAAGCGCCTGCTTATGGTTGGGCGGTTGGGGAGGAATCCTGCATACGGGTATTGCCCGAAATTCACTGCAGCATGAAGAGCAGAAGCTACCCAGATGATGGTTGTGCAGACTTCAATTAGCTCGTCTAGGGTGTTCATCTTTGGCCACCATTTCTCATCCTTCTTGTCTCCATGACCCTTTTCTCGGACGTCTTTCCACCAAAGCTGTAGCTCGGTGTCTTTGATTATCAAGTCGTCGGATTTATAGTATACAGAACAATACTTCCTCACCCATGATTTGATAGCAAACCAAATCTCGAGTCCGTCCACTGCATATGGATAGTCTTCTATTAGAAGCCTGTATCCATGGGGACTGTTTGAGTCTTCAACTGCCATTCCCCTGAACAATCAGAAAACAAACAGTTTGTCATAGAGAAAATTTAGTTATAAGATGCATACAGTTTCAGCATCCATTCGTATTCTATGTAGTTGAACTATCTTACCTCTTGACGAGATCTCTGGGGAGCGCTTGATCAGGGAATACCCAGTTGTTGTACACTGCAGAAGACATTTCCAGGGCGTACTGCCCTGGGTAAACTGTAAACTCAAATATCCCTTCAGCATTTATGAGAGTCTGCCTTGCTAACGCGTTAATGTTCATGGTATCGCGGAAGTGAGGATGGAGAAGCTTGTGGATCGGATGGACTACGCTCAGCTGCCTGTTTGTTGCTATCACGAATGGCTCCATCGTCGCATGTGTGTACAACCTGCCACAAGCTTCAACATGTAGGAATCAGATGGTAAAAAAATTTGACATCTATCTATTTCTTTAACAGGATTTTTTTTACCAGTGGCTGATCAGCTGATGGTATCCACTGTCATTGACCCCTACATAAGCCTTAGCAAGCAGCCAAATCGCGGCATCAACTCCATCCTGAGCCGGTTTGATCACTCTGCTGATGGCTCCATGGCTGTCACCTTCTTCGTGTGGCAAACTTAGTTCTATCGCCACAGGCTTGAGGACTCCATCATCTTTCAAAAAGAGGAGTGTTCTCGTGGCATACGTTTTGGTGGCTGTTTCGTTGATACGCCTCAGGTATGGCATCACCGTGTCATGATGATCTAATATGAATAGCCTGTTATCCCTAAGTGCCTACAGGTTTAGAAGCACCGGTTTCGTAAGTCACCTGAACTAAACATGCCTTGGTATCTATCTTATATGAAGCATATGCCTTACCTGGTCTACTCCTAGCCCGTCTAAGCTCTCCTTTACGTCTTCTTTTGTCATCGCGCTGTTCTGATTTCCATACAGATTAGTGTCTAGATTGCTCACTGGAGGAAACACCTGCATTTGATTCGGAAAATGTCAGTTTAAAAACACCTGCATTTGATGAGTTTTTTAACTAAGCTTGATCACCTCAAGACGTCGGATAACAAGTGGATTCAATCCTGCTAGCATCTCCCTAGTAAACTCTTCGTCAGTTTGCCATCCATCCATGTTCTCTGCTTCATCACAACACACTTACAAATGCCTGCATTTTCTCAATAAAAATGGCACAAATGGATTATACTACTGTAAGAGTTACCTTTGATGATTGCAGGCAATGGGTACTTGAACAGTGGGTTGCCGGCAGATGGAATCAGGCATTTCAGCAAAGGGATTGCGTCTTTCAGCTTTTCAAGGAAGCCAGGAGTGTGCAGCTGAATCCCCCCATCATACAGCTTCCTCATATCATCGAAGCTGTCAAACTCCTTTGGGATAATGTGACTAAGGGCCTCCAGCTCAGGGCGAAGGGCCTGGATTACGGCTTTCAGTGTATAGGCCTCGAAATCAGCCAGCTTCACATGATCGAATCTCTCGTCCCTTGGAACGTAGATGTTTAGGCTCATCAACAGCGGAATCCTACTCTCGCATTTAGGATCTGCAAACACCACGTACAACAATCTTAGAAGCCGTCAATGAAACCAACATTTCCTATTGAACCATCCAAAACTAGTCCAAGTCCTAACCTTTCTTGCTTGGTTTTCGGCTTGTTCTACCCCTTCGTGGATAGGGATACTCGGCAGACCCTCCCAGTATAGGCCGGATGTATTTAGGCCCCTTATCCGGCTCACCATAGTCATTGTAAACAGCGTAGTCATACACGCGATCCCACTCCTTGAGCTCCCCTTGGCCGTCTCCTCTTAAGACCTCCAGCTCCTCCTCTCGGAACCCTCTCAGTGGCTCCGGTGTTTCATCAGGTAGGTATGTCTTGTTACTGAAGAAGACGCGATCTCGTTTGTATCGGTGTGCAGGATACACCCAAGAGTTGCACACAAAATGGACTTCACCATGGCCTGGAACGTCGTGGAGGGTAACCGTCTTGAGGTGGAACTCGTTATGATGCTCGTTGCGTATTATGAATGCCCCAGGGACTCCGAGTTGCTCGTCCCAATCAAACGTAACCTCGATCGAAGATTCGTCTGCTTTTATGAAAGTGAATTTGGTGAGCCAATGTTCCAGGTATGCAGGCTTGCCTACTTTCCCTTTCTTGGTGTTAGCTGCAGTGCACAAAATTCATATCAGCTCTGATAACATATGCACGACTTTGCAATTTTATTCGGTAGGTAAGGTAACTCCCGGAGACACTCTAAACAACCATTCTGGAATGGCTCACCGAAAAAGACTTTTGGGTAGTACTCATAGGTTCCCGGTTCGAACCCCGGAATGACCGCTCTTTATTTACCAATTCAAGGAGACAGTCTAAACCCAATAACTAACTAGTACCAAGTATATTTCGGGTAAGGGGTGCTAAAAAAATTTCATGAAATATTTTTTTTGTGTATACTTGATAAGAAGATTTTGTAAAAAAAAATATTGAAAAAACACTAAAATTGTTATTTTTAATGATTTTTTTTGTATTTAAATAGTTGAGAGTAACCAAAAAAATAGAATAGAAACAAAAAAATATAGATAATGACGATGAAGAATTATTTTTAATCCAATATTGAAAAAAAGGGTTTAATATATAATTTAAATATAAATATGACATTTTCTAATGAAATGGTTGATAGAAACAAAAAATATAAAGAGAAATTAATTAAGAAGAATTAATGATAGAGTAAAACAAATAAAAAGTTACGGAAGTGAGATTTGAACCCTTTAATACTCCTTACTTTCTCTCTTCCTTCCCTTACCACTTGAGGTAGATAACACTTTTATTTTAAATATCATTTAAAGGTATTATATTACCTTAAAAATACTAAATATATGAAAAAACGATAGCATAGGAGGTGTAGAGACATTAATAAGAGTGTGAATGTAACAATACACGAAGAAAACGATAAATAGATACAATTTACAAGTCTTTGAGAGGGTAGGTGGATAAGTACAATTTTAAAGCTTACATGTTGGGACTTTTGAACCACACATGCAGCCAGAGATGAACACATTATTAATGGACCATTCATATTCATATATGCTATTTAATGTTACCTACTTACTGTCCTCAAGTCACTGATCGATCACAAGTCAAACATCGTTTATTTCCGATCGGATGGATGGAGTAAGTTTCTGCTGATCATTTATACATAACGCAGAATATTCAACCGACACAAACAAATACAACTGATCGAAGACTTTGAAACTCGGGAGTTTCAGAGTCTTTGATAGTTCACAGCAACGGTATTCGGCAGTTTTGAAATTAAGAAAGAACAGGCCGGAGCAAGAAGAGACGAAGGCGTACCGGGATCAGAAGCAACTGAGCTGACGAGTTGAAGGGAGGCATTCTTTCCGAACAGCTTATCGAAGCAGTCATGGATGGAGTCATTGATCTCCAGGACGGCATTCTTCTTCGTCTTCGTCAGCACCACAGTTCCGTTGATCTTGATCAGCTTCTCCGCGCTGCAACTCATCTCCTGACTCCTGTTTTTTTGACAGATGATCGATCAAAAGCTGGGAGGATGAAGAGACTGAAAGAGGGCTCCAAGCAGTGCAGGGCCGGCCTGCTTTGATAAGATTATAAGATCAGGAGACTTTGAAAGGGTATTTAATTCATACTACAATTTGGCAAACTGTGCACTGTATCTAATATATGCAACTATGCAAGTGCAACACATCAACACCCAAGTCACAAGTTGGACTTTTTTTTTTTCTTTTTTTTTTTCTTTTTTTTTTTTTTTTTTTTGGACGTCGGGGGTTCCGAGGTTATCGACTAATCCCCCACGGGTCTGGGCCCTAGTCTGCAAAGGATGCGAACCGGTTTAGCCAGGAGGCAAGCCACCAGGCAGGCTCACCCAAGCCAATGAAGGCTTGAGCACCCACTAATACACAAATTGTGTAAGAAGTGGGATTTGAACCCTTGACCCAAGCCAATCAAGTCACAAGTTGGACTTGATTAATTATTTAAGGGCGTGTTTTCCATTATTTTAATTATAATCCCCTTATAATTATAATCGTTGAGTAATACTCCGTCCGTTTCAAAATAGATGATCTTTTACTTTTCAGTACGTTTTTCTTATGAATATCGTTTTTTTTGTTAATTCTTTTCTGGCTTTTTACTCTATTTTTAAGTTTTTCACTTTGTGAATAAAACGCTGTATGAGACCGCATTTTTCTACCACACCGGTAAAAAATGAATATTTTTTATAAATTTTTTTTTAAGTTTGAATATTTTGTTAATTATTTAATTTTTAGTGAATATTTTGAATTCCATAATTATTTTATATAGTACGTACTAGCTACCTACTTGGTTATCTGGGAGAAGTTAGCTCACCAAGAGCTATTTAATTAATAAGCATAGATAACTCTACAATGGTGAATTTGTAATTAATGTGCATAACTTTAATAACTACAGTATTTTTTTAGGGAAATTTACATAAAACTACTCGTTAAATATAGACTTTTACACTTAACCATCTGTTAAATATAAAATTACATAAAACCATCCATTAAATGGTTTTTGGTAATAAATCACCATCCACCACATATTTCTATTAGAATTCCATTAAATATAGTGTATTTTAATATTTTATACTTAAAATTTAAAGTTTAAACTTGAATATATTTAAATTATATTTGTGGTAGGGATAAAAAAATTATATTAATATATTAGAGGCAAAAAATGTGTGAAAATATTTATTTTTAGGGTGAATGTTCTAAATGTAGAAAAAATTATTCAATTTTATTTAAAAATTTAAGCAAACTTTAATAAAGATACTTTTAATAAAAAAATACTTTTGAGGCTAGAAAACATTTTTAAAAAAATTAGCTTTGTTTTTTTATTTTTAGTATATAGTATTATAGTCTAAGTGTTTACAAATGAAGGAAAATTAATGAGACATTACTTATTGGTATTAAAAATATTATTAAATTTAAACAATGCTAATGACTTATAAATATATTTTAATTTTGATTAAAAAGTATCCTATAAAATATTTTAAAAATGTATAGCCATTTTTGGAATAAAATAGGAGAATTTGTTCATATATATATACATCAAGTTTTTGAAAAAAATATTTTTAAAAAATTTAGTAAAATATATTTTTAAATCTATTTGAGATTCTAATTTAAATATAAAGGCTAAAATATTATAATATCATGTATAATTGTCAAAATCCTAATAGAAAATTAGAAATAGACAATGGTGGTGATTTGTTAACAAAAATCATTTAATGGGTGATTTTCTGTAATTTTGTATTTAACAGGTGGTTAAATGTAAAAGTCTATATTTAATGAGTGATTTTCTATAAATTTATCTTTTTATTATTATTAGACTGAAGCTATTTGGCAAGACAACGAACTTGTTGAAATGACTATTGACAAAACAACTTCTTTTTCATTTGAAAAAATATTTATGAATCGGATGGAAAGCCAAAAAAAAATTAAAAAAATTACATTAATCCAATCATCAAAATCCTCAAATATCTACCGAATGGTAAGATTAATACTCCCTCCGTCTCGAAAAACAAGTCGTTTTAGCATTGTGCACTAGTTTTAATAAAACATTAACCAATCAATCAACATCATCATTTTACTAACTTTTTTCATTAATTTTATTGTTTTTAAATAGCCACTATATTTTTTAACCAATCAAACTCTTTTCAAAAGTCAACAACACAAAAACTAATACAAATCATTACTCCATCTGTTCCAAAATAAATGTCTTTTGTCTTTTAGTTCACGCTTTTCAATGAGTTAAAAAATCTATAAAATATTATTACTTTAGTTAAATTTTTTATACAATTTTATACTTATTACTCCCTCCGTTCGGCAAAACTTGTCGTTTACTATTCATGCACGTTTTTTTAGAACGATAAAAACTATATAAAATATTCATTTTTTATAAATTTTTTTTAACAAGTTTGTACTTATTAATAATAACTACGAAGTTGTTAAAAAAATTATTTAAAAAACTACATATTTTATATAGTTTTTAGCTCCTAAAAAAGCGTGCATGAATAGTAAAATGTCAAGTTTTTCCGAACGGAGGTAGTAGTATTTACTATGAAATTATATAAAAAATTTGATTAAAAAATAATATTTTATAGAGTTTTTAACACCTTAAAAAACGTGTCGAAAAAGAAAGTGACACTTATTTTGGAACGGAGGGAGTACTATCCCCCTTCCTAGAAAACTTAAAACGACATGTATTTTGATACAACTCGACTAGTCTAAAACGGAGACGGAGGGAGGATGAACCAAAATCATCCAAAAGAGTAAAAGAAGTTTGTCGTCTATTTAATGAGATCCCAATAACCTAAAATTCATCTTCTTCCGGGCCTGATTTGGGGCAAGTAAAATGATAAGCCCAATTTCATATCCTATCTCCTTCTCAATTCTCTCTCTCTCTCTATTCTGTAATCTCTCAAGATCATAACACATTCGGGGAAGAACAAGGAGATTAATTTAGCAATGAGAACGGATACTGATTAAATTAGGAAAGGGAGATTGATGAGGGCGAAAAATTGATAGATGAACCCTAACTCTGTTTCTTGAATAACCTATGGTGGAAATCAATATTCCAATTCCTTCAATTCAATAACAATTAGGTCAAACACAAACTTTATACCAAGCAATCCCAACTTACTCATCCTGATTTAAACTCAGGAAATGCACTGAACCAACAAATAACCTCTTAGATTCAATCATATAGAAACACTGTTGGGAATACCCTTACCAGTGAGCCCAGCCTCACTAGAAGGATACAGCAATGTGTATGGCACATTGACCGGTCCAACCCGGTTCCTCCACCTTCCCTCCCCATTCCTTGCTGTTATCTTATCTTCAACCTCCCTCAACTCCTTTCCAAACTCCTCAAAGGCCTGCAATGCAGCTTCATCAGTAGTCCATCCAACGCTGTCTCTTTGACCCAGATATACCTCGTCGCTCGAGTGGTTTGACAGTATCTCTATAGCTGACATCCCCAGCAGCGTCTGGACCTGGCTGGTGATCGTCTTCAAGAACGCCTTATCTGGATTCACCTCCATTTCAGCATACTCCGGAGTGCCCGGGTTAGGCAGGAACCGCCGGCTTATGCTTGGGTGGTTGGGGAGGAATCCTCCATATGGGTATTGCCCGAAATTCACTGCAGCATGAAGAGCTGAAGCAACCCAGATGATGGTTGTGCAGGCTTCGGTTAGCTCCTCTAAGGTGTTCATCTCCGGCCACCATGTCTCGTCTTTCTTGTCTCCGTGACCCTTTTCTCGGACGTCTTTCCACCAATGCTGTAGCTCGGTGTCGTTGATGATCACGTCGTCGGATTTATAGTATACCGAACAATATTTCCTCACCCATGATCTGATAGCAAACCAGATATCTAGTCCGTCTACTGCATATGGATAGTCTTCTATTAGAAGCTTGTATCCATGGCGGCTGTTTGAGTCTTCAACTGCCATTCCTCTGAATAAACAGAAATCATACAGTTTGTTACAAAATCTTCAATTGGCAATAAGAGGAGTAGCCCACTGACTTAGTTGAACTATTTTACCTGTTGACGAGATCTCTGGGGAGCGCCTGATCGGGGAATACCCAGTTCTTGTAAATTGTGGAAGACATTTCCAGAGCATACTTCCCTGGGTAAACTGTGTACTCAAAGATCCCTTCAGCATTTATGAGAGTCTGCCTTGCTAACGCGTTAACATTCATGGTGTCGCGGAAGTGAGGGTGGAGAAGCTTGTGGATCGGATGGACCACGCTCAGCTGCCTGTTTGTCGCTATCACAAATGGCTCCATTGTCGCATGTGTGTGCAACCAGTGGCTGATCAGCTGATGGTATGCACTGTCATTGACCCCAACATAGGCCTTAGCAAGCAGCCAAATCGCGGCATTGACTCCATCCTGAGCCGGTTTGATCACTCTTCTGATGGCGCCATGGCTGTCACCTTCTTCGTGTGGCAAACTTAGTTCTATCGCCACAGGCTTGAGGACTCCATCGTCTTTCAAGAAGAGGAGTGTTCTCGTGGCATACGTTTTGGTGGCTGTTTCGTTGATACGCCTCAGGTATGGCATCACCGTGTCATGGTGATCTAATATGAATAGCCTGTTATCCCTAAGTGCCTACAGGTTTTGAAGCACCGGTTTCATAAGTCACCTGAACTAAACATGCCTTAGTATCTATCTTATATGAAACATATGCATTACCTGGTCTACTCCTAGCCCGTCTAAGCTCTCCTCTACGTCTTCTTTTGTCATCGCGCTGTTCTGATTTCCATACAGATTAGTGTCTAGATTGCTCACTGGAGGAAACACCTGCATTTGATTCACAAAATGTCAGTTTAAAAACACCTGCATTTGATGAGTTTTTTAGCTAAGATAGATCACCTCAAGACGTCGGATGACAAGTGGATTCAATCCTGCTAGCATCTCCCTAGCAAACTCTTCGTCAGTTCGCCATCCATCCTTGTTCTCTGCTTCATCACAACACACTTACTAATGCTGCATTTTCTCAATAAAAATGGCACAAATGGATTACAGTAATGTAAGAGTTATATACCTTTGATGACTGCAGGCATTGGGTACTTGAGCAGAGGCTTGCCGCCAGTCGGAATCAGTGACTTTAGCAGCTCAAACGGCATCAAGTCTTTCAACTTGTCAAGGAAGCCATGATTCGGCAGCTGAATTCCCCCTTCATACAGCTTCATCATGTCATCGAAGCTGTCAAACTCCTTTGGGATAATGTGACAGAGAGCCTCCAGCTCAGGCCGAAGGGCCTGGGTCACGGCTTTCAGTGCATAGGCCCCGAAATCAGCCAGCTTCACATGACCGAATCTCTCGTCCCTTGGCACGTAGATGTTTAGGCTCATCACCAGCGGAATCCTACTCTCGCATTTAGGATCTGCAAACACCACAAACAATCTTAGTAACCTTCAATGAAACCAACATTAACCATCCAAAACTAGGCCAAGCCCCAACCTTTCTCGGTTGGTTTTCGGCTTGTTCTTCCCCTGCGTGGATAGGGATACTCGGTAGATCCTCCCAGTATAGGCCGGGTGTATTTAGGCCCCTTATCCGGCTCACCATAGTCATTGTAAACAGCGTAGTCATACACGCGATCCCACTCCTTGAGCTCCCCTTGGCCGTCTCCTCTTAAGACCTCCAACTCCTCCTCTCGGAACCCTCTCAGTGGCTCCGGTGTTTCATCAGGTAGGTATGTCTTGTTACTGAAGAAGACGCGATCTCGTTTGTATCGTTGTGCAGGATACACCCAAGAGTTGCACACAAAATGGACTTCACCATGGCCTGGAACGTCGTGGAGGGTAACCGTCTTGAGGTGGAACTCGTTATGATGCTCGTTGCGTATAATGAATGCCCCGGGGAATCCGAGCTGCTCGTCCCAATCAAACGTAACCTGGATCGCAGATTCGCCCGCTCTTAGCCCAGTGAATTTGCTTAGCCAATCTTGCAGGAATGCAGGCTTGCCTAGTTTCCCTTTCTTGTTGTTAGCTGCAAAGGTGTACAAAATGCATATCATGGGGTTCGAACTCGAGACCTCAAAATTACCGGGTAAATGGATACAAGTTACAAGTGTTTGAGAATCATGGTAGGTGGATAAGCACATGTTAGCTTGCATGTTGGGACTTTTATTGGACTGGAGACCATTGACATTGACCACTTGCCTGCAGCCCCAGGATGTCATCTTCGATGATTTATTTCCAATTATTGTAAAAAGAATACGGAGTATATTTTTTTTTAAAAAAAAAAATGTCATTTTGCAAGCTCTTGGACCCACCATGGTCCCTCCCTCCAACTCTTTCAACCTCACAGAGTCACAGGCATAGCAAGAGATAAACAGTAGTACCAGTTGCAGTTGATGGCAATAACAAAATTTAATATGGGCATCTAAAATAATTTACCTAAAAAAGAAATTAAAAAAATAATAATAAAGAAGATAAGTCTGAAAGTCCTTAAAAATTATATAAAATATTATAATTTTTAAAAATATATTTAATATTTATTACTGATAAGTATTTAATTTTAAAATTTTTAATAAAAAAAAATAATATTTTATGAAATTTTAACTGCTGAAAATACACATTAAAAACTCATATAACCTTTCTAATAAAATGAGTAGTATTTAATGTTATCTGCTGTTTGTTATGTCAGAGCCAAGCTTATGAGTTAACTGATGGACTATGACAACTATAAATTGAATTGAAGTTTTGTATGTTTCTGCTAAAATCATTTATGCATCCGCGTGACCCAGAATAGTCAACCGAATCACACACCAAACTAAAGGAAGAAGGAAACTTGGATTCTTCATTTCAAGACTCTGGAACTCCGCTACCAGAGTTCCAGAGTCTTGAAATTCACAAAATTAAACGCATACCGGGATCGGAAGAAACGGAGCTGACGAGTTGGAGGGAGACCTTGTTACCGAGCAGCTCATCGACGCGGTCATGGAGTCCCGCGACGAAGTTGTTGAGCTCCAGGACATTCTTCTTCATCAACACCGCAGTTCCGTTGATCCTCATCTTCAATCCTTGCAGAGTTCTTGGAGAGGATGAACCCAGCAGTGTGTGATCTACTTTTTGAATGAGATCAGGGGAGACTTTGAAAGGGTATTTATAGTACAAATTTAGTGAAGTCTGTACCTGTTAAGGCTGTACGTAGGAAACACCCAAGTTGGACTCTTTAATTAACTTGTTGAGTTGTTGTTTGGCATTTTTGTATTTAGAGGGTTTATTTTATTCATTTATTTGGTTAGTTTGTATTTTTGGGTAAGACTAACTCACAATCTTGTGTATATTTTAGATATTTTTTAGCTCCATTGGTTGTTTTTAGGTGTGCATATTTGAGCATATAATGAGCAAATTTGAGCACATCACCTCCCCATGTGCGCAAAAGCTTTTTCAAAAAGTAAGACAATTTTATTGGTGTGTTTTTTATGAAATTTGTTTTATTTTTTTCTATTAAATTAATTATATTTGAATGATGTGTAAAAAATACATATTTGATCATTTGAGCAAAATACCAAAAAGTAAAGTCTATTTTTACCCATATGCAAATATATACATTATAGAATATGTATAATGTATTTTCGTGAATATATTTTTTTGGCATTCGGTTAGATGCTACACAAATATATCAACCAATTTCCTTAACCAATTAACTAAATGTTTATCAGGTAGTCCATATTTAATCCAATATCCTATTGGGTAACTTTTTGACGTTTACTATACGTTTTCTCACTCGCTTCTCAGTTTCATTCACTGGCGGATTTAGGGGTCGGCTCGTATCAGCGCGAGCCCACCCCAATCCCGGAAAAAAATACAAAAGGTTAAGTAAAAAGTAAAAAATAAAAAATAAAAAGATCTAAATAAATTTAGAAGTGAAAATGAATCATAAAGTTTACCTTGCCTAGTTGGTAAAGTATAAATGAGGAATTTTTTCCTCTTTATCTAGAGCCCAAAGTTCAATTCCCACTTTTTACATTTTCTTCACTTATTTTTAACTATCTTTTTATATATAAGTTCAAATATCTTTTTAAATTGAGAATAATTAATTTCAGTTACTATTGTTTGAATTCTATTTTAGTCATTCATTAGGGGTTTCCTTGAAATTTTTTTTAACTAATTATAAATTTTATTCGATCACTTATAATAATATGGATAAATCTTTGAATTTTTTTTACATAACCCTTCACACTTAAATTTATTTAAAGTTTAGCAAAACTCGTTTTATTATTACTTAATTTTTAGCTTAAATCTCGCCCACCCCTATGGTACGCTCTGGCTTCGCCACTGTTTCATTGCTTTTAAACGATTATCGATCATCCTCCCTTTCTCTCTCGATCACCGTATTCATTTTCTATTATTGAACACATGTAATGTTATATGTGTTGATGGAGGGACTGATTGTAGTTGCAGGCTTTTGCAAAGGAACAAGAGTTAGTGCTCTCTTATCTTTAGCAGAATAGATATTATTCCCTTGTCTGGGATCCCAACTTTTGAAACAACTTGTAGCTCACTCTGTTAAGAATAGCTCCATTTGGGAATTTGGATATGGATTAAATATAAACCAATGCGTTATTGATTCTGATTCTCTTATAAAAATGTCACTTTACCCTCGTCAACTAAATACTCTACTATATATTTTGGATTTATGGAGATATACATGTATTAATATTGAATTTATGTTTCGGGAAAATGGATATATAATTTGTAACCCAATATATTGATTGTTCTTGCCTTTGAGGTGTTTCACCTAATGTGTCTACTTCGTTTGAATCGTTTCTATTGGTTTGAGAGAACCGATTCACACATTGGTGACATTGTCAACCAAAGAATTCAGGTCCGTTGAAACTTGAAAGCAACCATGAAAATGAAATTTAATCATGAAAGCTATTTTTAAATTTGTACTATAGGTGATCGAGAGTCCCAATTCGATGCATATTGACATTACCGTATCTTCTTATGATTAATGTGAATGCAATAGAAAAGCCAACACCATTTAATGTGAAAAATGTGTGTCACTTAGTTTTTGGGTGGTCACCAAAAAAAAAAAAAAAAAAGTTAGTTTTTTTTGGGTGTAACTTAAGTTAGAATTTGGACTTGTTTGGAACCAAATTTAAATTTTGAGTTATTTGAAAATCTAAAATTAGACTTTTTTTCAAAAAAAAAACATGACACTCATTTTTTTAGGAGATTTTTTTGGGTTTGGCATTGAATTTGGCTTCCCTCAAGTATTGTAGGGTGAAGTTCAACAAATCCTAACCATCAAAAGATGGGTGGGTGGTAAAGATTTCCCCCTCTTTTGGAGCCCACCCCAGCCAAATTTATTTTTTATTTTACTTAAAATAAAATCTGTAAGGAGAAAACTAACTTGATGGTGCAGTACTGCACCGAAATCAAACCCTGAATTTTCGTTTATCAATTTCTTCACTAAAAGCTAGCCACCTAACTAGGGGTTGGCTGGTATAGGTCGCAGCCTACCTAATTTTTCTATAAATAGAATACCAAATCATATGAAATATATGTGATTTCTTGCCTAAGGTGATCCGCATTCATGAATCCTTTCACAGACTCAAAACTTACTTTTTCATTGTCACGTCAGCTTATGAACCTGGCTTCAGATTATTATTTTTTCACCCCCCATTCATGAACCCGACCTCGGACTCATAACTTACTTTTCTTTATTTACCTTTTTTATTAAATCAAATTTCTATATATTAAATTCATACTATAATCCACTCTCAATAAATTTATTAATAATACTAATTAGTACTACCTCCGTATCAAAATACTTGTCTTTTGACTTTTTAGCACGCTTTTTAAGAAGCGAAAAAATCTATAAAATATTATTTTTTTTCTTAATTTTTTTTTTCATAATGTTATAGATAATTATATTAAGTATGAAATTATTTTTTGACCGAATTCATGTGTTTGCTTCCCTTTGGTCTTTGGTTCGACCTCCCTTATCTACCCATTTTACCTTCTTTTTTTCCCATATGCATTCGCTCTAATATTCCTCTAAATTTAGCCCATCCAAAATTCTAATCCTAATTCCGTCCCTGCTAAAAGCAGTATATATTTGTGGAAAATTTTAATCATGGATAGAGACTAGTATAAATGTTATATATTGATTTATATCAATATTTATGTGCAATGAAGTCTGAAGATATTCCAAAACTAACATTAAGCTAACAAAAAAAATGGCAAATTATAAAATCGTTATAGGTATATACAAAATATTTTAAAATTAAACTTAATTACAAACCACAATGGTCAGCAAGTTTTAATTTGTCTTTTTTTATGTTCTCATAAATAGTTTTTTCCAACAATAAATTGAACAAAAGTACTAAATTTAGTGTAAGATAAAGCGTAGAAAAATGCGAATCGGGACCACAATATATGCACGGAAGTTAACATAGCTCCAAAGCTTGAGCATATGACTTCAACGAGTGGACTGGAAAATATAGTGCAATTTGAGAGAGGTGATATCATTTTTTAATTTATAAAATAAATTCAACTTTGTTATTTGGGTTCTCATTGCAGTCAACTAATTTGTGTTTCCATGGCAGACGCGGTCGAATCTTTCTCCTTTTAATTTTAATTTTAATTTTTCACAAATTTTGATTTTATCTAGAGGTCGTTTGGTTACCGATTAAAGTTTAAAACATCATAACATAAATATAGGTATTTGGTTGCTTTTTTTAGTACGAAAAAATTGTAGGAATTTGACTTCTCAAAATTCTAATTTCGACAAATGAGGAAATTTCACTTAGCTAGGGGAGACTAAGGGTGTTGAATGGATAGCTTATACTGAATAGGTAGCTGAATCTGAACGGTTTATTGTGTAAAATATATTAAATTAAGCCAGTAATGTGTGTAATGTGTTTGATAACCTTTAGCTGAATGGATAACTGATAAAAGAGAAGATTTGTGTATATAAAAGGAAAATCTCCTAAAAGTTTGGGGTGGTTAACTGGTGAAAATTCAATTCCAAAACGCTAATTAACAAATAATGTTGCCTTTATTTCATTTAAAACTATATAATAATTAAAACAAAAGGCTCTAAAACGCTACCTGTGTTGCCAAACACACCCTAAGTAAGTTGCAATTCCATCTTTTTATGGAAAAATTCAACTTCCCTCGTTTAAATTCTCTACATCTTACATAGTACTATAACTTAACTAAACACCTTTTTAAAATGGGAAATTTACAGAAAACCACCCATTATATATAGCTTTATACACTTAACCACCCACTAAAAACGAAATTACATAAAACCACCCATTAAATGGGTACGTTTTGTTTTCAAATCACCACCCGCCACATAATTCCATTAAATATAGTATATTTTAATATTTTATACTTAAAATTTAAAGTTTAGGCTTAAATATATTTAAATTATATTTATTGTAGGGGTAAACACTTATATTAATATACTACTATTAGGGGGAAAAGTTTGTCCAAATTTTAAATTTATTTTAAGGGCGGAGGTTCCAAATGTGGAAAATGTTATTTAATTTTATTTATAAAGTCAATTTTTTTAATAAAGATACATTTAATAAAAAAAATACTTTTGAGCCTAGAAAAATATTATTTAAACAATATTTAGTTTTTTTTTCATTTTTAGTATATAGTATAGGTGTTTACAAATATGAAAGAAAATGAGAAATTAATTATTAGTATCAAAATAATTATTAAATTTAAACAATGCTAATGACTTATAAACTTATTTTTAGTTTTGATTAAAAAGAAGTCTATAAACTTTATAACCATTTTTAGGAATAAAATAGAACAAATTTGTTCATATATACATCAAGTTTAAAAATATATTTTTTTTTAAACTTGATGTATATATGAACAAATTTAATGGGTGGTTTTCTGTAATTTTTTGTTTAATGGGTGGTTAAGTTAAGAGGCTAATTTAGCGGGTGGTTTTCTGTAAATTTCCCTTTTAAAATTCATGGGAAGTAACTTATGCTAGTTATCAAAAAAAAAAAAAAAAAAACTTATGGCTAGTTTGGTTGAGCATAGTAAGACCAAATTGAAGTAAGACCAAAGACAATATATAGACCTGGTCAAGCAAAATTAATACGTATATGAAAACTTAATTGAGAGATATATTCATTTGGTTTGGGGCAACATTATAAGTTAACTTGTAGAGTTAGTTAATTAAATATAACAAGCTACTCCTGCCTTGATGTGGAGGGAGACTCTTCAAAGGTGTTCAACGGGATTTGGCGTTGTCTTTGGGAGATCGAGTTAGCGATCTCTGATGCTCTTGGTCTCTGTCATCTGTCGAGCATTCGCTTGCATCGCCTTCTCTCACACCTATCGCGAAGGAAACCGTGTGGTTGACAAGCTTCTTCATGTGGGTTTTTCCTCACAATTCGTCGACGTTCGGGCTCCAACTGAGTGTGTTGACGTCGTCCTACAGGACGCTCTTGGACGGTCATTTGACCGTGGTTGACCACCCCTAAATTAAATCATCGTCTTGTATCCAAAAAAAATTAAATATAACAAACTATTTAAACATGAAAGCAGCTTTAGGAAAATTCAGGTGGCCGGAGCAATATAACATGGGAGGACCACATAAAATCAATAGAGTTAAATTATAAAACTAAATAACGATAAATAATGATAATCTGAATTCCAACTAAAAAATGTGCATTCTTCTTCGTTCAAAGTTCGAACGCTCTAAGAAAGAAATCGATGAACGAGTTTCTTTCTTAATTCTTATCTCGCTTCCCAAAAAAAATCATGCAGGGATTTAGGGCGTGTTTGACAAGCGCAGATTAGGAGATTATGGTAGATTAGAAGATTAAAAAAAATAGAAATCTCCTCGGGGACCGCGCTGTGGTGTTTGGCAAGCACAATGGAGATGGAGATTAAGGGGATTCCAGGAGATGAAAAATGGGGAAATCTGAAATCTACTGGGGGCAAGATTTTGGAGATTTGGAGATTTACATATTCCAGGAGATGAAAAATTCGACATTCTTGCCCCTCTCCACTCACGTGTTTCAGATCCGGGGAATCCAAAAGGCATCGCCGCCATTGCTGTTCACCCAGGGTGGCGGAGAAGATGTTCGTTGCATCTCCACCTCAAATCCCTCCTCTTTCAGCTTGTTTTCACCCTTCCTGATGTATTCCCCTTACCAATTTCCGATTACACCAAATGCAAAGCAGATTCGGATAATCAGATTCAGAACTTTTAAAAAATAAAAGGAACGAAATGGGGCAGACCTTTCCAGAAGCAGCCATGGCAGCAACGCCACGGCGCGGGGACCACGAGAGGAAGAGGAAAGGCGAAGATGAGAAGAGACAATGTCGAAAATAAGGTGGGAGTTGCAGTCAAAATTAGGGGTGGCCACGGGTTACGGGTCAACCCGTGACCCGACGGGTCGTACGGGTCAATGACCCGGCGGGTCCGAGTCAACGGGTCAACGGGTGGGGGCGGGTTGCGGGTTAGGGTTAGGGTCGGGGGTTTTGAACCCGATGACCCGGCGGGTCGACCCACCACCCCAATTTTTTTTTTTTTTTTAAAATATTTTTTTTATGTTTATAATAATTATTATGTATATTATTCTTAGAATAATTCATAATATATAAACATAAACTAGTTTGCAATGTGCAATGTGGGTCAAAAGCACTATCACCCTTCCCTTTTTATAGATTTGGAAGACTTCCCCTATTCTCTCAACTTTCAATGTGGGACAAGACTTCCCCTATTGTAGTGGATGAAGGAAGTTTTATAAAAATATAAAATTTCTCATGTTTTTTTCCACTTCATATTAAAATGAAATGGATATAAAAAGTGATATGTAGAAAAAGTCTTTACATATAATTTTTTAAAAATTTTATTAGTAAAAAATATTAAAATAAATAATTTTTTTTTTAATTCGGAAATCCGCCGGGTCAACGGGTCGACCCGAACCCGTCAACCCGTGGAATTCCCAGGTTAGGGTTCGGGTCGCCCTTCCCCGACCCTTGACCCGGCGGGTCGAACCCGTTGACCCGCCGGGTTCGACCCGTGGCCACGCCGGGTTCGACCCGTGGCCACGCCTAGTCAAAATAGGACCTTCGGGAGGAAGGACAGATTTGAGCAGCGACAGACGACAACGACCATGGCGAGATGGAGGTGAGAGATGACGAGATGGAGACAACGGACCTATCGACAAGGAGGTGGGAGTTGCTCTCTCTCTCGTTTGCTCTGTAGAGGGGTCAAAGCTACGGCCTAATGGATCCCCGTTACCACTTGCTCGGAGAAGACGGGGTGGTGAAGCAGAGGGGACTCCAACCAGCGGCATTGGAGGAAGACGTTGTCACGAGGGGGCATGAGCAGGGTAGGGGTAGTCATTTTAGGGGTAGATGAGTAATTTTCAACTTTCCAAATAAATCAAAATCTTCTACCCATCAAACACTTTTACGAGATTTCTGACCAAATAAATCTCCATCTCATACCATCTACAAAAATCCCATTAATCTACAAAATTTATCTCCATCTCCTAACATCTACAAAAATCTCATTAATCTACAGAATCTCCATCTACTGTCAAACACGTCCTTAATTTTCATTTCAGGTCTTGAACAAATTCTTAATTAATTAAATTGGACATAAATGATGGAGAGTATAATTACTTGGATGAATAGCTTAGATTTGAAGTGTCCAATCAGTTTATGAAGTCTATTTTGTATGATCAAGTTCTAAAAGCTACATTATTATTCAAATGGATTGAATTCTACATTATAGTACGTACTAGACCACTAGTTGTTCATTTCAAATGAACGGGATTATTCTACATTGTAGCGCAAATGGTTAGTCAATGTGGACGAGTTAAAATCAACCACGTGGAATTGAAAATGTGCGTTCCTACCTAATCCATGGATATTTTTTACTCGTATATGCCTAGTAGTCTTTATTTATAATTCTGGATTACAGGCAGGGGCGGATCCTTTAAAAGATTGGGGTGGTCGTCCTCCCAATCAAAAATAAAATTTAATATACATATTCATCTCGTCGATAACTTCGATTTGATATATTATAAGCTCAAATCCGATAACTGAGTAAAAAGTTATAAACGTTTCAAGACTGAAACGATATAAATTATTTTTCACATCATTTACCAAATTAATACACTTCTATCATACTCATCATTTGTCAAACTTCATAACTTAATACTATAATTAAACCCGAAAACTTCAAATATTGATGTTTTTTCGGAAAAAAATAGAGATCAATTTTTCGCCTCCTCAACTAAACGCTCCAGGATCCGCCATTGATTACAAGTTAAATCTCATATGAAGCACCGGTCAAATTATATATTTTCCTCGTGTAGGGATTGTAGGGTGTAGTTTCCAAATTTTGTAAAATGCAATATTTGGGCTAAGAAGGGAACGACGTCGTTTTTATATTAGAGAAGGAAACTTTATGAAATAAATATTAATACTTGGCATGTTACCCTTGACAAATTAAAATGGTTTGATATTGAAAGTTGAAACTTTGGTTGGTCTATGTTCAGGATATGAGGCAACAATTAACAAGGTCAGTTTTATTGTTGCAAAATATGTAAATACTCCATTTTTTATTTTTCTAATTGACACTTATTATTTTTTCCATTTTTTAAGAATGATAAAATTTATATAAAAATATATTTTTCAATATAATTTGATAATAATAAATATAATTTTTTTATAAAATAAAATAGTTAATATTATACTATATTTAAAAACCCGTCGCTTGAAAACAAAAAAAGGAGTATATAAACGAGCTCAGTTTGTTTGTCCTAATTCCTAAATCTTCCTTTAATGCATGCTAAATTGAGCCAAACCTATTTTGGGCCCATAACTTTCGGCCCATATTTTGATACTTTCAAGTTGCAGTCATAGATAGCCCATAGCCCACTCCATAAACTTTTTATGTGCATAAGAGTTGGTGCAGTGTGTTGAAAATACTACGTATATAGTGTGAATTTTATCCTCTCCTCTTCGGTCTTTATGATTTGTTCTAAAAATCGTGTCTGGGCGGCGTTTGGGCAATAAGCGGAAGGACACCTATAAATTTTTACGTTTAGGCGGGTTTCTAGGCGGAAATCCACCTAGACACTTTCTAGGCACTGCTTAGGCCCGTCTAGTTAGACGCTTATTTAGTTTTAACGTCTAGGGAGGTGATTAGTCGACTTAGGTTTTTTTTAATCCCCTAACACATGATGTATTTGCTTTTAAGTCGAACCTATGATTTTTGATTATAGGAGGTATGGAGTCACCGGTCGGACGCATACATTATCTTTTCATTTACTCTAATGTTAGTTAAGCATCATAAATTTAGGTTTATGAATGATATTATGGATTATTATTACATTATATGAATTATTTTTATGTTATATACGTTAAAATTATTACATTATATGAATTATTTTTATGTTATATACGTTAAAATATACAGAGTAAGAAAATAGTCAAGTTTGTTCTAAGTCCGCCTAGGCACCCACCTAACCGCCTAGGTCCTAGGCGGCGCCTTTGAGAACATTGCTATAAATAATAATCAAAATAATATTATAACTATTAAATAATGATTAAAATTAAATTAAATTTTATATCATGTAAAATATTACTAGTATATAATTATAGTAATATTGTTATTATTCAAAAAGAAAAAAAAAATCAAATATATCTTTTGACTTAATAATGTAAAAGTACCCATATTAAAAATTTCTTCAATAGAAATATATATTTGGGTAAATTAGAGAAAACCACCCACTAAATAGTCCCTTTTTCAATTAACCACCCACTAAAATCAATATTACATAAAACCACCCATTAAAACACTTTTGTCAACAATATTCCACCCAAACAGAATATACTATCAAGATTCCATTAATATCTATATAAAATACTAAAACAGAGACCAATGGAGCGACCTCGCGGCAACGAAATTTTCCGAATTAAACGGGATTATTTCTGCTTACGTGTCATTTTTTGGATTAAAACGGTATTATATTTCAGGGCCACATAAATTAATAAACGAATATAGTTAGGTAAAAACTTATCTTTTTATATACATAATCTATCCAATATAACCTTATATATACTTATTACTATAAACTTACTTTTCTGCAAAATATTAGAGCATGTTGCTAGGGAGGATATTTTATATTTTTTTTTTAGCGGTTTAGTGGATATTAGGGTAGAGAATTGCAATTGCTACAGGCCTACGTCTATTCCACCTTTTAAACTTGCATTACTGATTAGATATTAGGGCATAGAATTGCAATGTTATAACTCCAATTCTGATGAAGAAATACTTGTGATTCCGTCAATGGTGGCTCAGAGCAAGTAAGGATTCCAATAGTTCCCCTTTCTACCAATACGATTTCCCGTTTTATTTCTTACATTTAAATAAGTGATTATTAACCAATCAACTTTTATTTATGATATGGTTTATCAAATCCTTTTAGTTACAGTATGGTTTTTTTTTTTATTATTTGTTGTATTATTTTATCCACGGGCAAAACTTATCTTTTTACATAATCTATTCAATATAACCTTATAACTTATATTTTAATTAGAGTATGTGATTAAGATATTTATCTAGAGTATCTACGTGTTAACTTAACCCTAAAGTAGTTCCTAAAGTGGTTGGTTACCTTAAGCAATCCCGTATCAATTCTAGGATTAACCGCTCCTACATCTCCTTTCTTTGATTTTCCTTATTTTCTTTCTTTCTGAATTATCAATTGCATGACAAACTATTTTAAGGGTTTAACGTAATTTACAACTTCATATCTTAATTTATTTTAGTGAGTAATGCATGTCATGCTATATATTACCCCGTGTTTGAGTCGTATTAATATTGGATGGACATGTTATTTGATATAAAAAGATAAGTTTTCTAACAAAATTAGCATTTTTTTATATTCCTAATTGTTATTTGTCAATTGAATGATGGACGACTCCATCAAATAAACGAGACAACAATAATTATTTATTTTTATTTTTAAAATTAAATATTTAGTGAATATGTACTTACGTATGAGTTTGTACGAACTACGCACTATTTTTTTTTTCAATTGATTGAATTGAAGATTGATCAATTGCTTCAAATTATGTAAAATCATAGATTATTTGAACTTCGAGGTAAAACTCGAACAAACTCAATCTTAAGCTCTCACGTATTCGTCTGAAATCGATCTAAACAACGAAGCTTGTGTAAAGACCGAAAATTTTAATTATGATTAATTAAGATTTAATTAATTTCCGAGGGATAATTCGATCAATTATCCTTCTTTTGACGATTTTGAAAACCCGGAAAAATTTAAAATTTATGGATGACATATTTTATATGGAAAGAGGATTACAATTCCAATCTATTGGAATTCGTATGATAAAATTCCGAGAAATATTAGTGAGGCAAAAGCCTTGTCATCCGTTTATTTCGGTAATTTTCGTAACTTGTCGCGACATTTCGGGACGTTGTTTTAACATTAAATTGCTGCCCAAACCACCCCATTTCAGCCCTTTATATGATCAAATATGAGCCATCATTTTGTTGATTAAAGAATAACCCCCCCCCCCCCCCCCCCCCCCATGGATTGACACCTTTGAATGACCAAGTCCTATTCCATTCACTATGCTACCTAATACACACCAACTCCTTGACCACCCTTGCCCACCCTTTTGGATCTCTTAAGGACACATTTATGGCCTCATTTAGCCATTCCACACGCCAAAAATCAGAGAAAAGAAGAAGGAAAGAAAGAAAAAGAAAGAGAGAAAGAAAGAGAGAGCAAGTTGCCCTAGCAACCTTGCCAACTTCAAACCACCATAACTCCCTCCTCACTCAAGCTTTTTGGCTGATTCTTGAACCCAAATATCCACAAAAGAGAGGCCTTTCCAACCATAGTGAGTTCACAAAAATCCAGTCCCATTAAGCCACCCGTTGAGCCCCGTTTCCGAGCCAGCTGTGCTGAGCCCTTTGTGTTATTGAGGTTTTCAAGTGTGTTTGGGTGAGTCTTGGTTTCCTCCCCTTCAAATCTGATTTTATACTTGTTTTACAACTAATTTTGAAGGTTTTTGTCTAAGAATTCCTTTTATGTTTTGGTTTGGATTTGTCAAAAATGCTAGGTGTTTGGCGCAAGGTCCCGGGAAGCTTGGAGGGGTAATTTGATCTTTTTCGAGAGAGGCTTCGAGGGTAATCTCTCATCCACCTTCCCCTCTATAGGTTAGGATCCTTATGTGTAAATTAGGGCTTAGGAAGTGGAGCCTCTATGTGTTTTTGGTTGCGTTTTGTAGCAAATGTCACAACAACAAAATGGATATATATGCCTCTGTAATTTGGACTTTATTTCCAATCCAACGGTCTGATTCGACTGAAATCTTAATATGATTTTCATGGGAATGTTATCTAACTGTCCTTAAAACATTAGGGCGATCCAACGGTTGGATCAAGAGTTATTATAATTTTAGTAACCAGTGTTTATAATGACTCGGTTAGAAAACTTGGCTAAGGGAATGCTAAGAATATGGTTAAATATGTGATGGCATAACCGAAACTTAGAGCATATAAAATACAGAAATGAAGTATACCCATAACTTGGCTTATGATCCGATAAGAAGAAAATCGATTATGTGATAATACGATATAGATTATAACTGGTTAAGTCCGGATCACTTAACCAAAGTGCTTAATCTATAGAATCGTGAACCTTATGTGGATGTATGTTGATTATTAGGTTGGGTACATTGCATTAGAATACCGCCTAATGAAAGCTTAATGAAATTAATAGGCTCTTGTTGATTGGATCCTTGGTTGTGCACTTTATTGCTTGCTTATTCTCCGGACTCCAGGTAAGTCCCCTGGACTTACTCATGATGGATTTATGTGATACTCTTTGTCTTATCGAGAGTCTTCATGCATCACGCGACCTAGTAACATGTTTAGGAATATAAACTGGTAATATGACGTAGGATGAACTTAGTAAATCCAATAATTCATATGTATGCTATGTGTCTATGGTAGGACGGCCGTCAAAATCTAAATGAATGACTTATATTCGATGGAACACGAATGAAATAATGAAAGGCTTATGATGAGAAAGAATGAGTATGTTTGAGAAGGATGAGTACGTTTGAGAAGGATGAGAATGATGATGATGATGATGATTATGATGACGATACGGGCCCTTGTGTGTTTATTTCGCATTTATATATATCTATACACTTGCTTATGTGTCGCATTTTAACATTCATGTAGTTTAAGTATGCCTCTTTATATGGCACGGAGTGTGCATATTTCCGATGATTGACCCCGATATATTTCTTGTTTTTTAGATTCAGGTACCCCTTACCCGATATGACTTGCTTATGTGGATGGTTTTCGGGACAGACCTTTTGGACGATTAGAGTGAGGGAGGCGCTTGACAATCGTACTCTTTTGCTCATACTTTTATCGTTTTGACCCGGCGTGGCCGTGGCGTTTTGTTGTATTTATGATTTCCGCTTTTATTTCTATTCGAAACGTTTTCGCGATAGTCTAGGACAGGTGAAGCCTCCAACGGGCTTACGATCTTTTCGGGGTTCGCAATCCCCATCTTTTGACAACTAAATCTTCCGCTTAAATGAACCTAATAATAACTCGTACTCGGTCGTAAGATCCAAAGCTCACGGAAGAAGATCAAACTTCTTCTATAACGTTCCCCGATAATCTAGTATTCCGAACCTTATTTACCTTCTAAGTAGGTTTATGGAGGTTAATTCGGGTATTTAAATTTCGGGTCGTTACAGCTTGCCGTATTGATTGGCTAAAATTAATCCTATTAAGAAGAAACCGACATATTTGATTTCTAATTTATTATATATAATAAATATTATATTAAATTTGATCTAAAACGTATAATAGTTGACCAAATATTGGATAAATTATTTTATATAAAAAGTTAAGTTTTCTATCTAATTGAAATATTGGATAGATTAATTGAGATGACAATTATATTGGGTTATTAATAATGAGATATAAGGTTGGATGTTTATAAAAATATATTTTCAATTTAATAAGTAGAATGATGGTAGAAAATGAATTATGCAAATCTGACGCCATGCATGAATATTGATCAAAACTTGCCGCCAAGCATAATATTAGAAATATTATTTTATCTAAAAAAAATATGGGTAGAGTATGATGTTGCCGTCATGGATTTGGAATTAGATGGGATTAGATTAGAGTATGATGTTCACAAATAGATTTTACTTTCACGAGTTTTTAAAAATCCTTAACAGTTAAGATAAAATTTGTGCTAAAAGCCTAAAAGATAAGATTTGCACTTACATATATAATTTTATTTATAAAGAATCTCACATGGCTTAGCGAGGCCACAAATTTGATTAATATAATACTTTTGGATTAAAATAAAACGAGATAAAGAAAAGAAAAAGAATTAATATTGTGAAAAGATTTTGTAACTTATTTGAATAAATCTAATTAATTTTATCTACATGTCATTTTATGTGTCCCGTTAATTAATAACTATAATTAAATTTTATAAATTAAGTGGTTACAAAACTTTTAATATGTTGACATTATTCTATGATTTTATTTACTTTTTATTTTTATATTAAAAAATTTGCAAGGTTTTGATTTATTTATTTAAGAAAATTTTAAGTATATTAATTTCAATCAAACATAATTTATTTATTTATTATATATATGTATATATTCATCTAAACTAAACATACTCTTAATTTAGTTTATTGGTATTAAAAGATCCAAAAATTTCAATTAAACTATTATAACCTTTAAAATTTAAAAAGAAAATATAAATTAAATATCAATTTATTTATTAAGAAACCGCACAACGGGCGGGTACCGAATACTAGTTATCTGAAAAGACATAATTACCCATGAATAATTCATCTACCCATTTTTAATTAATTTATTTCATTGTCACAGTGGTTTCAAAACCCGGATCTTTCATCGCCAACCTAGATCTGAGCTTGGCATGCTTACCCATACACAGATACACTGATGGAAAACAATATTGGCTCTTTGATTGCCATTCCATAACATGACATATTCAATTCCAAAATTTGATATACACAACGAAACTTGGCTCAACCCCAATTTTTTGAAACGCATGCAAAACAAAGCCTATCAAATTGAATTGGGGATTTTGGAAGACGATTAATCTAGAGTTCCAAAGACTATATAAACATGGAATTGGAGGTGAATATGATGTGAAATGATAGAACAATTGTTAGATCTAGGAGTTAACTGAAAATAGCGGTACACTTAACTAATGGGAATTAAAATAATGAGTTTCAAAAGGTACAATTAGATATAAAATTCTTAAATATTAAAGTGAATTTCGAAAAGCTTTTACAAAATAGAAAAAAAATGTCAGATTTGAGATGTGAACAAGACGATTAGTGGGTAGCTTATCAGACAAATTTTATTTGTTGTTGGGTCTTTTGAATTTCATTCGAAATAATATGATGAAGAAATCTATTTTGAGAAGAATTAGAAGTCGTGGAGTTTTTATGTTGAGCCATTCCTTGAGATTTTTGGGTTTAAAAATTCAAGTAATAGCCTATAATGGAAGATCTTAAGATTGAAGAAAATCGATGGCAATTAGGGGTAAATTAGATTAATAAGTAAGGGTAACTTGGTCTTTTTGATTAGATTTTCAAAGAATACTTGACTTGGGTGGTGTTCTGTAAATGAATAGTATTTAACGGGTGGTTTTATGTAATATTGATTATAGTGGGTGGTTAATTGAAAAATGGACTATTTAGCGCGTGTTTGGCAAAAAGGGGGTTTTTTAGGGGTTGGAGTTTTTTTAGGATGTGGATATTATTTATGGGGTTTATGGAGGTGTGAGAGGTGGAGTTTATTTTTTAAAATAACCTTATAAAAAACCTGAATGATGTTTGGTGGTTATATGAATTGAGAGATGAATTTATGGTGAAAATGATTGAAATGCCCTTAATAAAATCAATTTCCCTACCCATCGTCCAACCCTGTTGAAACCCTAGATTGAGGCCAGACGGACAACAGCGCTCCTCCCCACCTCGTGACGTCGCCGACGCCGGTGTGGGTTGCCTCACCACTCACCTCCCCTCGATCAGTCTCGCCCGGCCTCCGTCTCGCTCAGATTCCATTCGATCTCGGCCTGTCCCTCGCGAGCGCTGACTTTCATTCGCTGGTAACCATCCTCCTCCTTCCCCCCTCTCTCTATCTCCACCTCTCGCTCCCAAAGTCGCCGCCGAACTTGAATCCAAGCTTCGATGCCAACCATCTCGGTGACTACAGGGAAGCCGGAGCCAACTCCCAAATTGCCCGGGCACCAACCTCAAACCCGCTCGCCGGAGCCAACCCCAATCGACCCTACCTCAGACACAAAGGGGAAGAGAGATTGAAGAGGGCAAAATTGAGATGATGTGGGTGCCAAAAAAAAAACCCTCCCAAAAGCTTGGTAGCCCAAAGTTACATTTTCCATGGATTTAACCCGATGAAACCTCCAACTGCACCCCATTGCACCTCTTTGCCAAACACCAGCATACAAGCTTATTTTTTTGAGGAAGCTGATGAAAGCTAAAGAAACCTATTGAAAGATGATGCCAAACACGCGCTTAGTGGGTGGTTTTATGTAATTTACCCTATATATTTTTATGTAAAGCTTTATATATGTTAAAGAAATTTCATGTAAATATATCTATTTTACTACACATTTGGTTAAATTTTCTTATATAATAAACTTTAAATTTAAGGATACATACAAATTTCTTTTATAAATTCAACATTTCCTTATAAGTACATAGGGTTGTTATTCGAGCCGAACGAGCCGAGTATTGTTTGTTCGTATTCACCTCGTTCAGAATCAAACTGAGTTTGAGCCAAACTTTGAATCGAGCTTAAAAATATGCTCAAATTGTTTAGAAAATATATGAGCTCGAGCCGAACTTTTATCGAACCTAGCTCAAACTACTAGGCTCATATAACGGTCCTAAAAGAACACAACATATGAGTCAAGACTTTACAATACACCACTTAATTTTCTTTGATATGCAACATCTTCTATTGTTTTGTCTTCAACCATTTTTGTATAGATATATACTACCTCCGTTCGGCAAAAAATGTCATTTATTATTCACGTACGCTTATCTAGAATGATAAAAACTATATAAAATATTTATTTTTTTTATAAATTTTTAACAAGTTTGTACTTATTAATAATAACTACAAAATTGTTAAAAAAATTATAAAAAAAATAGATATTTTATATAGTTTTTATCTCTTAAAAAAGCATCCGTGAATAGTAAAGTGACATGTTTTGTCGAGTAGATTAGATTCATTAGAAAACTGATATTATAAATAGCCACGAAAAAATATATGTTACACATATAATATAAAACTAATTTGTAAAATAAAAGTCGCACACAGAAAACTGATATTATTATAGTCTAAATAATTTTGTTTAACCTGTAATAAACACAAAAGGTTTAGAGGATTATTTCTCTTAATTTGAGTTGGATTGTGGACCACACGAGTACTTTACCGGTTTACCCAATCAACGATGAAGATTGGGGTTTTACCTATGTGCGTTTTTCCTTTTTTTTCAAAAAAAAAACATCTTCTTCGACCAAAATCAAATAGCCGTTTACTAGCATTTTTTTAAAGGAAAATTATTCGACCGTTGGGGACAAAAGGTATACGTTACCTATCCCTTCCCCAAGCCCTCCTCTGTAGAAGCTCATCTGGTAGCTCCTGACCCTCCTCTTCCCAGAGAGCCCTCCAAATCCCACTTTTCGATCTGTACTCTAAACAATAAAGAAAGAAACAATGGTGGCCAGAACCCCACCCAAGCATCAGAAGAAGCTCATGGTGGCTCCTCTCAATCCCACTCTCATCAGAGAAACCGTAAAGAAGGTACCCCCAATTTCTCTTCCTTTCTTTGTTGCCTTCTTTAGATCTGATTGGCCTCTGGGTTTAATCTTTAATCAGTGGTTGGTATAAGTGGACCATCCAGATTTCCTCCATTATCACCTTAAACAACTCGATTCCTGGAGCGTCTAACAATGATTATATATGTGGCTTTAAATCTGATGGTTTCTTATTTATTCCACCCCAATTGAAGGTCGACCAGTGTATGGCTCGGTTGCAAGAGCTTCAGTACACCGTCGCCGGCGGCAACAAGGTCGTCGCCGGAGTCAATCTCAGCCCTCGTAGCACCAGAGGCTACTTGAAGACCAGTCTCAGGTGCAAACAGGAATCTATTAGGTATACTTTTACTTTCAAGTTTGGAAAGTTTCAAACTTTTAATTCCAAGCCCTCAAATTTCCCCCTTTTCCAGATAACTTCTAGGGATTTCACAATTTCATACCAGCAATGCTGTTTTTCAGTGTCTGTTCATTTGATTTCTTCTTTCTAATTTCAATGTCTCCAGGATCAAAGGTGCCAAAAGATCTCCAACCGGAAAACTCCCATCCAACGTCGCAGGTCGGTTCAAATCTTCACACTTTCACACTTTTTTCCTCTGAAATCTTTGCAAAATTTTGATTTTAATTCCGTAAACAGGAGATTGGCGAAGGATGTCCCTGCCGGCGATGCTTCTCGGCGAAACCGTCCAAGAAATCCTCAGAGCCAGTCAGTTCGCCACAGATATCGCAGAAACAATCTCCGATCACAAACCCTCCCCTTGTGCCGTCGATGATCCCAAAACTCCGGTGACAATCCGCCAGAAACAGAGGCCTTCCGATCCCGACACTGGCGCAGCAGGAATCGAGTCCCGGAGGAAGCGAGAGAAGCAGCACAGGCTGCGAATAATCCGACTAGAATCGGGCACTCCGGCGCCACAGAGAGCTCGATCGCGAATCAATTTCAAGGTCCCGTCGCCTAATAGGGCAGAATTAGTCCAATTGGAGAAGGAGAATCGTCAATTGAACAGAGTTTCGCGGATCAATATTAAGGTGCCGTCGCCGAATAGGGCAGAAATGGTGCAATTGGAGAAAGAGAGCCGTCAATTGAACAAATCGGATTCCAATTCGGCTAGGTATTCGGCGAACAGAGTTTCACCGAGGCACAGGCCATGGGCGAAAAAGACGGTGCTGTTCCCGAACCCGCTCTTCAGTTCGTCGCCGAACTCGCAGCGCCAGAGATTCGGCAAGACGAAATCGCCAATAATCACGAAGAAGAAAGCAGCAACTCCGCAGATCGGCGCTAACACTTCGACTCCTACCAAAACCACGACCCCGCACAAATTCATAATCAAGTCTCCGCCGTCGGCGAAATCGAAGTTTCAGGTGAAGATTAGGAGCCCGGTGGCGGTGGCAAAGATATCTCCTCCGAGGGCGCCGGTGGCAGCTGCTGGGGGCTATAGGAGGGCGGCGTCGCCGTTGAGGATGGTGGCCACTGCTACGGCGGCGAAGCTGAGGAGGTCGCTGTCGCCGGCGAGGCTAGCCAGCAGGTTGATGTCGCCGTTGAAAAAGAGTAGGAGTAACAGTGTTGTCCAGGGCTGTGGCGGAGGCGGAGGCGTTGGGGTGGTCAGTGGGTTAAAACAGCGGCCAGGCGTGGTGGCGATGAGATTCCGGCCGCCGAGGTTCTGAGCCAATTAATTCCAATATTCTGGTTGGAATATTTTTTTAAATCTCTTCTTTTAAATTTGGGTGTGTGTTAAATTAATTCATGGTGGCAAATTTGTTCATTCTTCATCCAAGCTTTGCAAATTGTAACACAAAACCAAATTGTCCATTTCATTTGGACTATGTTTCTACCTTATAAACTCATAGTTTTACTTCAAAATCTTTACATACCTATAAAAGAAAAGAAAAAGTTTTACTATACTATTCAAACTTACAAATATTCTCTACAAATAATGAACAAACAAATAACAAATTTTGCACTATAATCTCGTTAGCGTAATAATATTAACTATTCAATTTATTATCTGATGTTAAGATAAGAAGAGTAGTAATAAGATTTAATATTTCAAAAATGAAATAAAGATCGTATTTAAATGACTTTAACATATTTAGTCTTTCATTTTATAATATTACATTTGCAACATTAATGACTAATTAGTACGTATGTAATACTATTTTTTCACATTAATGACTTTTGTGCGCGTAATTTAAGAAGTTAAAAAACTACATAAAATATTGATTTTAAAATTAAATTTTACGTAGTATATAACACATTAACATCTCTTTGTCATGTGGGAGAACATAGGATTACAAATCACACAAAAGGTGGTGTCCAATTTATGCTTAGTGGAGATAATACATGGCAACAAATTCAAATTAGAGTGTTTGAGTGTGAATCTAAAGTGGCATAAACTTTTTCCAAGTAATTTTTGACCCAAAAAACTTTTTCTAAGTAATGATTAAAATGTTTTTTAGGCTTGCACAAATGCATATTATAATGGTTTTATAAATATTTGCAAACCCAAATTCATATATTGAAAAACTATTCACCAATATATATACACATATAATATAATTAAACTTATAGAAAAAAGAAACAAGTTAAACTACAAATCTGAGATGCAATTTAAAACATTTTTTTTGCCTTTTTTTTAAAAAAAAATTTGTTTTTTTTTCAAAAAAAAAAAAAACCCCTCTGCTTTCCCTCCCTCCGAGTGGCTCCGCCCCTTTCAAACGCGTATCCACCGACTCTCTTCCATTTCACTCTCACAGTCACACCTCTTTCTCTCTCCCTATCATCTGCAAGCAATGAAGGAGATAATCGGTTCGATCCGGCAATCTTTCGTTTTTCCGTCGCCGTCCAGCGGCGAGAGCACCGGCGAAACCCTAGCCGACAAGATCAGCTCCCGCATCCGGAAGTCCCGTGTCTTCTCTAAACCCTCGAAATTCCTCCTCCATTCGCCGTCGCCTTCCCCGCCGCCGGCTTCCAGGGAAGCTTCCCATCCGCCGATTAGATGGCGGAAGGGCGATTTGATCGGTTGTGGCGCTTTCGGCCGTGTCTACATGGGGATGAATCTCGACTCCGGCGAGCTTCTTGCCGTTAAAGAGGTAGATCAATCGATTCGTGGATCCCTAATCTTCCATCGGCTTTCTTGTATTATGGATTTTGAGTTTCAGTTTCTTGAGGTTTTGTGGTTAATTTGAATTTCTGATGTGTTTAGGTTTTGATTGCTTCCACTGCTTCAAGGGAGAAGGCACAGGTAATGGCTTTAATTATTCTCAAGACTTCAATTGTTCTTTCTAGTTCTAATTGCTGTTTAGTATGAACCTGTAAGTTGTTCCTAAATTGAGATGTGTCACTCAAGTACTCAACTATGAGTTGGTGGTTTAGTAGACTTTGCAATTGTTAAGATGTCATTGACTGAACTGTATTTCATCCACTGTCCTTTCAACAGCTGCATTCATATTTCATAGGGCAATCGATTTTCCAATAACTACTTAACTTTTTGCAGATGGTTTGTTTTACTTTGAACCGAAAGTATATGAAGTTAGTCTGTAATATCCACTGATTGATCGTACTCAATGCTCAAGCAATTAACTGTATGACTTATGAGGGTGAGAATATATCCTTAATATATTTGTTACTAAATGCAGGCTCATATAAGGGAGTTGGAGGAGGAAGTGAACCTTCTTAAGAATCTTTCACATCCTAATATTGTTGTAAGTATGGTCTTTTTGCTTCATCATCTACCCCCCAGTTCATAGAATTTGTTCAAATAAGTTTGTCTTGTTTCAGCGGTATTTGGGGACAGTAAGGGAAGAGAACTCTTTGAATATTCTGCTAGAATTTGTACCTGGTGGATCAATCTCATCGCTATTGGGAAAATTTGGACCTTTTCCTGAGGCTGTAAGTTTTTGAAGAGCTAGTGGCATTAAACTTTTTCTTCATGCTTATCCAAATGCAGATCAATGCATCTTACATGAAATAACTTATGCAGGTCATAAAAACATACACTAAACAGTTACTATTGGGATTGGAGTATCTTCATAAATGTGAAATCATGCATAGGGACATCAAGGTGCCTCTTCAGACTCTTCAATAGTTAGTAAAAGTGGATGTTGTGTCATACTGCGACCCTTTATTTAATTTTCTTATTGAACAAATTTTCTGTGTGCAGGGAGCAAACATTCTTGTTGATAACAAAGGATGTATTAAACTGGCAGATTTTGGTGCATCTAAAAAAGTGGTTGAGTTGGTATGAGGCTATATATGTTTCTCCATGTAGCTATCCAGTGAGTAAATTTGGTACGTCTAATCTGAATTTGTTGTATGCATAGGCTACTATGTCAGGTGCGAAGTCTATGAAGGGCACTCCTTACTGGATGGCTCCTGAAGTTATTCTTCAAACTGGACATAGCTTGTAAGTAAAACATTAATTTGACTCCCATATTCAACTTCATCAGATGATGACACTTACTAGACTTTACCTCCTACCCTCAACTCTTTAATAGTGTCTTTTCTTCAAAAGTTGATGCATAAATAACACCAATGGAAAGTGATTATTTCGAAGACTATTGGTGACTATTTTCATATCATATGCACCCTAGTTATGTCATGTATCCATGCATCAGAGGCTAATATATACATGGAAACCCTGAGCAAATGACTTTTATCTTTCACAATTTTCATGATAAATAAGAAAAAGCTGATGTATGCTGAATGAATCACAGCTCTGCTGATATATGGAGTGTTGGTTGCACTGTTATTGAGATGGCTACTGGGAAGCCTCCTTGGAGTGAGCAATACCAAGAGGTATACGCATGTTTTTGTTTATTGCTTATGCTTAGGAGCTGTGGTTTCTCTTTACCTGAGGTATTCCCAATATAATGGACTTATTCGTACCTCTGAGTAGGTTGCTGCTCTTTTCCATATTGGAACGACAAAGTCTCATCCTCCCATCCCTGAGTATCTTTCGGTAGAGGCGAAGGATTTTCTGTTGAAATGTTTGCACAGGTATGCTGCCTTTTCAAGCTGATAATTTTAACAAGAGGCAGTTGCTAATGACCGTAATCTAAAAATAAGGTGGATGGCTCTCACCTCATCTGTTTTATGGTCATTGCTACTTAAGATTCCTTGATGATTCCTAGTAGTCAAATTTGGTGCGTAGAAATGAAAAAGGTATTTCTAAATGTAACTTTATTGGGGAAGATATAATTGTTTGTAGAACCACACATGAAACAAAAGATTTGCTCATTTGAACCAAGATTAAACTTGGCTTGAATAGCATTAGTTGTTGGCAATACTTTTCCATTTTAATCTGACTTGTTCTACTTCTGTTTTTCCATCTCTTCTGCATTAAGTTTTGTTTTCTACATGTGATGTTGATGTAGGGAGCCAAAATTAAGGCCAACTGCCACTGAGTTACTCCAGGTAATTATTAAGCTTTTGCAATTATAATAGACATTATAGCTCAGCATAATTTGTTTAAAATCTTAAATGCTCTTTGTTTATACCATCTGAAATTTGCTTTTTCGTTCTTCTGATCCCCACAACAAACGATCCCAGCACCCTTTTGTAACTGGAGAAGAAACGGAACCTTTGGTGGAATGCCATGACCTAGCCAAGGTAATCCTTGTTACTAGATTGTCTGCAAATGGTTGACCATCGGTCTTTATTTGATAATTATCCAATTGACCTTTATTATTTTCGTGGCTGGATATAGGACCTTCCTGAAACTCTGTCGACATCTCAGAGAGATCCAAAAATCTTGTAAGTGTTGTGATTTGATACAATTTAATCCATGGTATTTTAGTTTTATAAAGTGATACACATTTCAATCTAAAGTAATTGTATTTTACACATTTTTAGTTATATGACTGCCGACTCCAGCTTGATTGTTATCTGTAATGCTATATACTAGGAAAAGCTCCTCAGCTGTCGAGGAGGTTTCTGCAAGAAAGCCTAGATTTTGTGATGATGAGATGTGCATGATAGATGATGATGAAGATTTTTCCTTGAAGCTTGAATCTGCCTTAACAGCTGATGTTGATTTGAATCAGGTAGGCATTCTTGCCTTTCTTGTTCTTATATACTTTCTCATTTCAATGCCCAAGTATGAGACATTGAGCAGATGATTTAATTGGTTCTTTTTTTCTTCTAGAGCTTTAACCCTATGTCTGAGCCAACTGATGATTGGAGGTGCAATGTTGGTGAAAGTCATGAATTGGAAAAACTAAAGGGACACATGGATGATGTACCAGTTGATAAGCGTGCAAGGATCTCTTTAGCATGTAAAAGTGTTGGAGATGATGCTCTGTCTTCTTTTTGTCCATCATTAACAGAGGAAGAAGTTGAGGACACTGAATCGAAGATTAAAGCATTCTTGGATGAAAAGGTATTGCCTTCTTAATGTGTTTGTAACTTGGAGTATATGAACCTGCTTGTGCTTTTCCAGCTTTGAATTTGTAATAACATGAATAATAAAACAGTTTATCCATGCTGGCCTTAGGTGATCGAGCTTAAAAAACTTCAAACACCATTATATGAAGAGTTTTTGAACACAATTAACGGATCTTGCTTTGAAGATATGCACAATGACAGTGCTCCAAAATTCTTGAAACTACCTCCAAAAAGCAGTTCCCCTGGTAAAATTCTTAATGGTTCACCCTCCATGGCTGTTGATTCTGGTGATACTGCAAGCCCTTCAAGTTCTTCTAGGCATTTTTCCAATATCAGCAACACAAGCAACCCAACATCACCTGATGTCACGCCCCCTCAGTGTAAAGTACGGAAGGGTTTAGATGTCAATGGTCAGTGGGATTCAAATAGCCCAAGGTGAATTTGCTAGACATTTCTCACTCCATATATAGTCTTGAAAACAATTTGTTTGTGATTGTTCTGAGAAGATATCTGTTACTGCAGCATGAGTTATTCAGAGATACAGAGAAAGTGGAAAGAAGAGCTTGACCAAGAGCTTGCACGTCAAAGAGGTAATACTTTAACAAGATATAGTTTCTCTGTTTTGGTGGTATATGAGATGCGAGGGGTCTTTGTTCAGTATGTTTGCAGACTTCTGTATTGTATTCAATTAAGATTAGATAATACTCACAAATAAATTCAGGGAGGCTCTAAAAATGTTATGCGCCAGGATAAGTAAAACGTGTACTAAAAAACCGGATCTTAATTGCTTTTGGGTTGCATGATGCTGAACTTGCATTTATGCAGAGAAAAAGCGCCAAGGAGGTGTTGTAGGGAGCGCATCGTCACCGAATGATAAAGTCTCGCATCGACAGAAAGAGCGATCAAGACTTGCATCTGCAGGCAGGTGAAATCACTGTTTTGCCATTCTTTTTGGCCTTTTTCTGAAAGGGAGGTTTGCCATTTGCTTTACATTTTCATAAGATGCCTCCCTTCTGGTGGCTATTCAACTCTTATGTGCTTCATAAAGGGCTGAATAGGCACCCTTGCCTCCCCTTTTTTCCTACATGCTGTTAAATGAGTTAAATGGTCATACAGAATGCAACTTTCCAACCACATGTACTTCCCCTAGGAATGGGTGTGTTGCTTGTAATGACAGTAATGTTTAGTGTGTAATTGTGTTTTTCCCATATAGATAATAGAGCTTGCTGTGGCCTTCACTTCGGATCAGGACTATATAGTTGAAGAAAAGTAAGGCTACACAACATAAAGAAGCAACAAGTGACTGAGGAATAAAAATATTACTATGACATATAATAGGTTGTCCTTTAGCTTTTTGGTTTGCTTCTGCTGTTACATTAGTGACTTGTGACCCCTAAAAGCCAATTTCATTCTATATATATAAGACAAGAACTTCAAATTGCCACACACAAAAAAAAGTAGCAGCTCATGTAACATTGGTATTTTTTTTCAGAGGTTAGTTGAAGAAATACCTAACTTTACATCATTATGGAAATGAAAAGCTAAAGGTGGAGCCATCTGTGAATTTGTGGCCATAGAAGTAACAAAAAAGTAGATGAAAAAATGAACAAAATTAAGATAAAAAATGATCAAGGGAAATCCCATACCTTTGATGTGGGTGTAATGAAATTATGTAGATATACATGCTCTTGTTATTGCTCTTTTTTGTTTGTGAATTGTAATCTAAGCCCTTTGTCTTCCAATCCTCGCCTTTCATCTCTCATCGACGGCTCAAATGACGCTGTCTAGGATCCTTGACGACTATCTTCCAGTGCCCATCTGGGTGTTTATCCTTCTTGGCCTTCCCTCTCCACTTCTGGATCCTTGAATCCATCTTCTCGGTCATCCCGCAGAATCCCTGCAGCCGTTTAGGCATTGCCTCGTACACCTTCCACCACCGTTTGTGAGCATCATCGCTCGCAAACCTATGGCGACCTGGCAAATCCCAGTTGCAGTCGTAGTCCTTGTAGCAAACCCAGGGCTTGAACCCGAGAAAATGTATGGTGAGCCGGTCATTAGGCACTGTTCGAGAGTCGTTTGGGTTCATGTAAATCTTGAGGTAGTTGAGCTTTATGGTCAGCCTGTGCCACCAAGTGAACACCTCATTTAGGAAGCCTTGGTCCCCTCCGTTGTACGAGTGGAGCTCGTATCGTTTGTGCATCATCTTCTGGAACATACACTCGGATGGCTCGACCAGCATGATCCCCGAGTTGAAGATCCAGTTGTTGTTAGCTGCAGCTGACAACTGCGGGTACGCGAAGAAGTGGTCCAGGTTCCGAAGGAGAATGAAGTCGGCGTCTATGAACATGACCTTGTCGTATTCGGTCAGCTGCCACACCCTCAGCTTGCTGTAGTTCCACAAGTTGTAGGCATTTGGCTTCGCGGTGGGGCTCTTGATCCGTTCGATCCTCTTGACCTTCCATCCTGCGTCGCTGAGCCCTTTGATCGATCTCGGGGAGATGGTGCTGTCGGCTAGGAGGACTAGGTCCTTGGTGGTGTTGGTTCGGAGGATGCTTTGGGCGAGGGCAATCGCGCCACACACGTAGGCCTCGGACGAGTGGAGCATTGTCACATAGGCTTCCTTTGGGCGAGGGTATGGCTTACTTGGCTTGGCTTCTGATTCTTGTGTTGCTTCTGAAGGTGTCACTGATTCTGCATTGTGAGGTCTTGTTTTGTAAGTAACTGATACAATGATAAACTCTTGAAACGGAATAACAAATAAATGGATTTTTGCCAATTATCAAACTCAAACCCATAAAGGAAATGTTTTTTTTTTTTTTTTTTATCGAGGGAGTAATTCGAAATCTCAGACAACAACATTGTCTGAAAAATCGAGAGCTCGAAGAAAAACGGTAAAGAGTCAAGCAAATGTAGACAAGATCCCAGCAGACAAGATCAGCGAAGTGAAAGTGTAAATGCCGAGAACATGGAAAAATTATGAACTGATGCGACGGCTCGACGCTGGTAAGCCTAAAGGAAATTGGTTTGATCAAGACAAAGGAGACAAATATATTATTAGAAGAGGTTATGGTTTGATTTGTTCTTCTCTTGTATTGTACACAAGAATATGATCAAAGTAGTCAATAAAATGCAAATGAAAATATTTATTTGTATTCAAATCTGCACGATGTCTAGAAATACCATATAGACTATATAACTATATAGTTATTAATTGCAGGCCAAATATGACCTTTTTATTTCCCTCCTCCTCTTAAGGGCCTAACAAATAATACTACGTGCAAACAACTAAAACAACTACTACTAATTAAAATTTGAATTGATTGATCACATAACACCAAGAGATTAGGAAGAAGGGCTTCAATCATACCAAACCTATAATAATATTATTTTATAATATTCATACTATACAATATTATTTTATGGAATATAAAATTATTCAATTAGTTTTTTTTTATTTGAGAAAGGTTAGTAACCCTTTTATTTGTAATAATTTATTATGGTATACATTGTTTAAAAAACGCTAGGCAAGTGCTTGGCGATAGGGTACGGTTAAGGGTTTAGGTAGATTTCATGGCGGATCTTTATGATCTATGCGGGTCTTGACAATCTTGACGGCGGGGCGAGGACAAAGATTTAGACTGAGTTTTTTAGAACAATGATTGTATACCTACACTATTATAAAAAAAAAACAGCCTAATAATTTAGGTAATTAAGGATTAAAATCCACCCTTTATTACTAAAAATTAAGAGGAAAAATACAAAAGAAAAACAAAATCTACCCACAACTGATGAATGAAGCTGTTTCCATGCCTCTCCAACCTTCTACCAATGACTGATCCACACTTATTCAACACACTGCAACTATTCTTTGACAAATTGATACCTAAAACTCAAAGAAACTTCAAAATTTCACCTGATCATTAACTATAATTACTACCATTTAAGATTAGCTAAGCCATCTAATCTGAGATCAAAAATCACTAACCCTAGCTAGATTGAACTATAGGAGCAAGTCTTGCACCTCCGAAATTGGCGATCGATCGACTAAGGCAATGAATAAGTGTAGATGAAGTAATTACCAATTTAGGAAGTTTACTAACCAACCTGATTGATGATCGGTATCAATGTTCCAAGGACGAGCAAGATCACAAGTTCCGACCGGCATCGAAACCTTGTGCTTCAACTTGTTCACATTGGGCCTGTAGACCATCGATTCGCCTTTCTTCCATACCAAGTCATCGCATCGGAAAATCTCCCACATGGGCTCGCAGCCGCCCAAGAACACCACGTGGACCGGCTGCTTAAGACTCTTGACGACCAGGTTGGCCACGGCGAGATTCACCTGAACCCTAAACACATCCCTTATGCCTTGTTTTGTGGAGTTGGCGTTAGTGGCAACACCACAAGGCACCGTGGCTACCACCACGTCGAGGCCTCGAAAGCTATCGAAGTCCGGCATGGGGATGGTGGGGCACTTGGGCTTCCTCTCGTCGATCCACTCGGGGAAAATATGGGCCCACTCGAGGCCGTCGTGAGCCCGAGTGAAGCCTACTTGGACCAGCTCCGCGAGCTCGTCGGGGAGCTGGTTTTGACCCTCCAACACCGTGTTGACGAGTCCAACTTTAAGCCTCCTTCGCCCTGTTTGCCTCAAAACGACGTCGTACCACTTGGGGTACTTGTCCTCCCGGGCGGTCAATGTGGCGGCCACCAAGCCCGGGAGGCGGTGGTGGTGGATCAGCGGCGGGAGCGGGCCCGGCTGGAGGGTGGTGGTGGAGAGCAGGAGGAGCGCGGAGGTGACGAAAAGGAGGGAAAATATCAAAACCCTTTTCTTGGAGACCGCCATTGTTGAACTTTGCTTACTGAGTTTGATGTTCATTCTCCCACGTCGATGAAATGAAGGAATCTTCGAAGGCAACTTATAGTGCACAGAGATCAGAGGGAGAGGGGGAGGTTTCAGTTTCATGGTTGCACGTTGTGGTTTTACAACACTTTGATTGATTGATCTTCAAAGTGTTGAATTAATTTGGGGTTTTTTTTTGTTCTTGATCAAATTGGAGGTTGATTCGCTCAAATTCCTAATTCAAATGAGCAATTTGGGTTTTAATTTGGGTTTGGATATGATTAATGTGTTATTATATAATTTATGACGTATGTTAGGTAGAGAGATGATAATTAAATAAATGGAAAATGATATGATAACTAAAATCAAAGGTCGTCGTCATCGTTTTGATTGAATTGTTATTATCTTTGTAATAGAGATTATTTTGAAAACGTGTGCTCTCATCACGATCAAGTGTTTGTTTGTGGTTTTAGGCGACTTGCAAACAATCAACTTGGATTAGGGGTGACACTAAACATATATATTCATCCATAATTAATTATATTATAAATTTATAAGATTTGGCCGGCTAATTAATGTAATATCTCAATTGTTACACTATGTTGAATACTTATATTGATTAAGTCATTATGTTTTTTTTCTTCATGTTACATTCTTATTATTGCTTTAAATTAATCCATCCCAGTAATAAAAACCGATGTCTTTTCCACCTAATTTCCTGGTGGTATAATATAAATATAAATAAATATATATATATATACTACCTCCGATCCAAAATATAAGTCGTTTGACTTTTTAACACGTATTTTAAGGAGTTAAAAACTATATGATATATTAACTTTTTTATTATTATTTTTTTACAATTTAATACTTATTACCAACAAATATTAAGTTGTAAAAAAATAATTTAAAAAAAGTTGATATTTTATATAGTTTTTAACTTTTTAAAATACGTGTTGAAAAGTCAAACGACTTATATTTTGGATCGGAGGGAGTATATATTTATTTATTTATTTATAAAGTGTCATATAAATAATTTTAGAGTTCTGATAATTGCGGTGAACGTGAGTTTGAAATGAAGTTGCGTGTATTTTTATTTAATTCAAAAAGAGACTATTGAGTTAATTTAGAGTTCTGACTATAAACTTGACCATTTAAGTTTAGAATTTTTTTTCAAAATATTCAAAAAAAAATAATAATTTAACAAAATATTCAAACTTTTAAAATATTTATAAAAATATTCATTTTTGGCAGGTCTGGCAGAAAAACGCGGTCTGAGACCGCGTTTTATTCATAAGTAAAAAATTTGAATTCAAAGAAATAAGTGGCAAAAAATGATAAATTTTGAAATTGTTAAAAAATTCCACCCTAAAAACGCGGACGGGGTCCGCGTCTCTCTCTTTCTTTCTTTCTTTCTTTTTTTTTTTTTTTTTTTTACGTTAATGGGGATTGGGGAGCGGGTCACGGGGAAGCAGAGCTATCGGAGGAGAGTAAGCAGGAGGGCCACCGAGGAGGAAGGAGGAGAGAGAGGAGGCGCGGGTGTGGGTGAGGGAGGCGGCGCGGGTGGGGGCACAGGGAGGCCGCCGGATCTAAAATCAAGCCGGCCACCACCATCGCTCTCCACCGTCACGAACCGAGTTCAGATCTACAATCGCCGGCCACCACCATCGCTCTCCAGCCACCACCATCGCTCGTTCCTCGCAGCCACAGATCCAAAATCGCCGGCCTCGTTCCTCGCAGCTCCCCACCATCGCTCGTTCCAACCACCACAGATCTAAAATCTCTGGCCACCACCATCACGAACCGAGCCCGGATCCGTCCTTCTCCAGCCGCCACACCCACCATCCGAGACTCGCACCCCTTTCTCTATCCTCTTCGCTCCCGAATCCGGCCACCTAGACCCCGGATCCGCCTCCCTGCGCCCGCTCCTCCCTGTGCCCCCACCCGCGCCGCCTCCTCTCCTCTCTCTCATGCGCTCCGCTCCTCCCTGCGCCCCCACCAGCGCCGCCCCCCTGCGCCCCCACCCGCGCCTCCTCTCTCTCCTGCGCTCCGGCCTCTCACTACCTGTTTCAATTTCCCCAAAAAAAAAAAAAAAAAAAAAAAAAAAAAATCAGAGACGCGGACCTAGACCGCGTTTGTAGGGTGGAATTTTTTAACAATTACAAAATTTAACCCGAAATAAAAATTAACAAAAGAAACGCTGTATCAGACCGCGTTTCTTTTATTAATTTTTTGCCACTTATTTCTTTGAATTCAAATTTTTTACTTATGAATAAAACGCGGTCTCAGGCCGCGTTTTTCTGCCAGACCTGCAAAAAATGAATATTTTTGTAATTATTTTAAAAGTTTGAATATTTTGTTAAATAATTATTTTTTTGTGAATATTTTGAAAAAAAATTCTTAAGTTTATACTCCTATATGATAAGATACAATTATTGGTGTAAGAATATGCAATTATTTAGTTTTTTTTTTTTGAGTAAATTTTATTTCATCATAAAAATGTATACTGAAACTTACAAAGTTTTGTTAAGCACTGATTTTATTTTTTGATAAACAAGTAGGGAGTATTTTTTATATATACAATATATTACAAAATTTATCCAAAAAAGGGATAAAAAAACAAAAAACAAAACAATGAAATATTTCATTGTTCAAATTGATCCACATTAATTTTCTATAATATTTCAATAATTTCATTCATATGACAAGGGAAGAAAGTGGTACCCTAATCCAATACCATTATGCCTGGCTGGCTGAAAATGATATTTATATATATATATTTTTTTATTTAATCTTAATTAGTTTTCTAATCATCTTGCATCAGAGAATAAGAATAAATGTCTACTAACTTGGCAATTGGCATGAATCACACACCTTTGCTTGAGGTTCACAAAAGAGAAAATTCACAACTTCTCTAGTTTTCTTAAGTTAATACTCCCTCCGTTCCAAAATACATGGGTTTTTAGTTTTTGACACGCTTTTTAAGGAACGAAAAACTCTATAAAATATTATTTTTTTAATTAATTTTTTTATATAATTCAATACTTATTAGTAATAAGTATCAAATGATATAAAAAATTTGATTAAAAAAATAATATTTCATAGAGTTTTTCGCTCCTTAAAAAACGTGTCAAAAAGGAAAAGCCCATGTATTATGGAACGGAGGTAGTAATATATTAAATTTCACAAACTTTGCTTAGTTAATAATAAACTTTTTACAACTTTTAAGGGAAAATTAATTGACAATTAACCTTTTTCACAACCTTGCTTGAATTCCACAAAAAAGATGTAGTATATGTAAGCTCATGACATGAAAGTCATAACCTAGCTAGGCCTTAGGGATTTTGTATGATGCTTACAATGGACTAATCAAGAACACAAAAAGAAAACTTACATTTTAGTTATTTCTTCTATATGACTTTTTTTTTTTTTTTTTGCTTGGTACATATTTTTATCATAAATATATATATAATCCTTCAAGATCCAAAATGTCTTGAACAATAATAACAAAACTACATCATCCACACTTATTTTTTGGTGCTGAATTAATATAGCTGGTCACTCTTATCCATTTGGATGAACCTTTCAACCAAAAAAAAAATCTACCAGTTCAAATATGGTAATGGATGTTGACATTTATGATGAGGAAAATGTATGTACATCAAGAATTAGGATCTTAAACTATTGAAGCACGGTGAATCCGGTCGATCAACGTCGAACTCACCTTGTATCACAGAAAGATTGCAGTGTTATGGCGAGGTTAGCCCTTGCATACTGCATCCACAAATCTATTTCCCGTTGTGGATTTCGAATTCAAACACACACAGTTGCATCCAGCATGGTCGGAATGCCAACATTCATAGGTCAGTAACTTCTGTTGTAAAGCTCTCAAAATACCAATCACTTGATTTTTGTCCAGCCAATATTACAGTGTGGAAGTCTTTGGAGGATCATGGTTCATTAGATTGGAACACAAATGGCATAAGCAACAGAGAACAGTGAATAAAGCCATATTATAAGTTGCCAGCTTATATATTATATAAACCCTTTTAGCAGCTCCTTATCAACACATATTTTTCATTACCAGCTCACCAGCTGCTACTAAGAAATCAGCAATCAAACAAAAATTTAGCCTTTAGACCAATACGGAAACGAAGCACTGGTTCAGATTTATGAGTTTAAAATCAGTTGCCAATTCAAAGGCAACCACTCTACAAATCCACAGAAGAACCACCAGTTTCACAGCAAATCCTGGTTCCATGATGTGGTCAGTATTAGCTGCCTTTGAAATCAAAGTCGAATCAGGTAGGTTTTCTAGGTCAGCACATCGCGTCAAGCAAACCCATATAGAGATGGACTGCACGTTTTTTGGTTTACTCTTTCTCTTTTGCTAGTTGTAGACTATATAGATGCAGTAATGGCTAGACAGACAGATGTGCCTTTTGCCATGTCTGTGCTCTGTGGGATCTTGGGTACTTTACAAAGTTAAATGCCTAAGAGCTGGAAATATGAACATGAATTTTATTTTCTATTTCTCAAGTAACTCACTAGGGATGTGAGATGTTAAAACCAGATGCTAGATCTCAGACCACAACTTGTGTAAAAGCAATGGCATGGAGTATGGAGTATGGACTATGGAACACCGAACACAGAAAGATGGGGGTAGTATTCTACTCGGAAATTCACGATTTTTTATTCAACTGGATGTAGTTCTCCAGCCTATGAAGCAGAGGTTTCAGAATTTTAAGATACATTTAACCCAGCAATGAATAGCACACTAGTATTACAACAAGCAAAAATCGACATTATGGGTGTAAAGGAAGAAAGCTACAGTGCTACAGATGATGATGATGATACGAAGAAATTAGACGTACATAAATGATTGGAGGAGCTCTCTACCAGTATCAGGAGCTGCCACTCCCAAAGCAGAATTCGACACCATTCCCACCAATTCCAGCTGTGAAACATTGGAATCCCTGGGATTCGAGATCTGCCATCACCTTGTCCACCACTGCGCTCGACAGAGCTGTTTTTGCACGGTTAAGGAAAAATTCTGATGACTTTGGATGTTAGTCACTTGATTCAATCTATAAAAGGTCAATCTGTGGACAAAACTAAACATTTTATGTTCCCTGCTAACCTGCCTTGATTCAGTTTAAACATTTTTTCCCTGGGAAATTTATCAATTATTGACAGACAGGCAAATGAGAATGCAGTTATCATGTTGATGAAAACGTGAAAGGAAGAAAAGAAAAGGGAAATAAGAAACTGAAGTAGGATACGAGTTGGCAGCAGTGTCAAAACACAGCCTCCACCACCAGCTCCTGTCAGCTTGGAAGTTAGCTTGTACTTCAATGTGGTTCTAAGAACAGCTTCTATCGAAGCATGGCTGACACCCATGCACTGGAGCAACCCTTGGTTCATTTCCATCAGTTCTTTCAGCTTCTCTTCCTTGTCAGTCAAAGTAATCTCATCGGTGGCAGTAGACTGGATAATCATGGCCAGGTCTTTGCTGATTGAATCAACAGCACTGAACACCGAAGCCATTGCATCTGGGTGCCTCGTTGTTCTCTCTGAGACCCCAGCAACTAATGCTTTGGTGTTCCTCCCAACTCTTGTATTAGTGATCATCATTTTCAGAGGCATACTCGACTTCAGGCGTGTGAGTTCACCAGATCTGAACTTGATCATATTGCCTGATACAACACAAAGTTTAGTCTCCAACATGTTGGGAAGTACTTGAATTAGGAAGTTGAGAACCACTAAGGCTTGAAAGGCAGCTGCAAGGGCTCACACATTACAAAATTGTGGTCTAGTGTTGGATTTGTATTATATGATTGTAATCATGACTGCAATAAACACTAGGTATCTTACGAGATTCCTGCTCACATTATTATTATTGTTGAGATGCCGATATCACAAATAGGTTTTTCAATTGTAGAAATTTCTTAATGCTAGTATGTTATGAGGTTCCTGCTCATATTATTGTTATAGTTGAGATGCTGATATCACAAATAGGTTTTTCAGTTTTAGAAATTTCTCAATTTCATCAAATTTTCTTGCTTTCGGTTAACTGAAAAAATACTTTTTACACATACATCTATGTACATAGAGTAAAGATCATGTGAATGATTTAGATGACCTCAGCTAATCATTCTATCGGATGATCCTGGATGGCCTAGTACTGGAAAATAATTTCAATGGCTCTTTTTTGTGTGTGTGTGTGTGTATGTGTGTGTTTGGTTTTGTTTTCTAATCTACCATACTGTAGCAGACTATAGTTTCAAAACAAAGCACCTGCATAATTTCTCATCATTATTGCAAAAACACAAAAGCAGCACCATAACTACCAAGAACTGAAATTACTGACAGCAAGTATCATAAATGATGCTTCTAAGACCACATACCATAAGTGCTTACAGTGTTGTCTATGCCTGATGGCCTCCCATGGATTATCTTTTCACCTTCAAAAGCCCATTTATTGACCAAATCAAGCTCACTTTCATCAAATGACAACCACTCATTTTTGCTTCTATCTTGGCTTACACTTCTCGATAGCGCAAGCAGGGCTCCTGAGAGCGAGACACAATATGCAGCAGATGACCCAAGTCCTGCACCGAGCGGCAGCTCAGATGATACTGTCAGTGAAGCAGATCTACACCTGTGTGGGATAAAATTTTCAATCAGAAGGCAAGCGAAATCTGGCATGGATGATGCAAAAGACAAATTAGGATTGTATATTAAAGGCTATCAACCTTTCCATAAAGAAACAAATCAACATCATGTAGAACTTCATTCGGCTTAATTGTATAAGCTCAAAAAAGGGAAACGAACTTGTATTTACAAGATCATACAATCCAGGCCAAATAAGTGTTAAATCCTGTAGAGATTTTGTAGTGGCGCATACCCATGGATGGAGGTGTATAGCCAGAGAAAGGCAGTGATCCCGGAAGCAAGTGCGAGTTTCGCCTCTGGAAGATTATGCTCTTCTACTAAAGATCCTAAGACCTTGAGGCATTCGGCTGGACATGATTTCGGTATTAGAGGAGCATGATTGCCAAAATCTGCTACAGCTGTTTTAATTCTATCAATTGGCCATGAGAACTCCAAATCTACATCCTTCAGGTGGAGCTTAAGCAAGCCATCACACTCTTAAAACAGACAGAGAAACAAGAAACAATTTCAGTAGACAGAAAAAATTGATTAGATGCTTCTCAGAGATTTGAACAAACACACAGCGCAACCAATTCAGTGAAAGAGCGGAACTAAACCTAATCACAGCATTAATAGGCGGAATACAGAATGTGAAAAATTAAACAAAACTACAAAGAACTTGGGAAATTAAGTCAATTTACGACGCAAAGAGAGATCATCAGCAAAAAAAAGTAATCAATCCAGCAGTCAATCAAAAGAAACACCTTTCAGATGATATAAATTTCAAAGGACAGATAAGAGTACCAGAGGGCGGGGGGAGCCGGAAAGTGACGCAAGTGTAGAGGTTGATGGAGGCGGCGACGGCGGTTGTTCCGTGCACGACGGCGTGTTCGCCGGAAAGTATGATTTTCCCCGGAGCTCTCGTCTTGACCTCCATTGCTCTCTACACAAAACGTAGAGAGAAATTCCCTCTCTTTCCACCTCCAATGCCGCGAGAATTTGATTATTCGAATGCAGCAAGCGAATTTATGGAGGATGGCGATTGGGATTCAAATTTCAATTGATCGGAATCGGAGCGTTTACCATGGAATTTTCTCTCTGACGGAAACTGGAAAATGTTAAATGTGCAGGACAAATATTCGCACATTTTATCACTGACCTATGAACTGTAATTTATCATTTTTTTATGCAGGTAGAAACACGCGCTTGAGGTAGCGCGTGGGGTGACGCTGTCTTCTTCTTCCGTCGGCGCCCGTCGCAACTGCCCTCTATCAGTCGTCAGTCTCACTCTGATTAAGTCAACAAAAAAATAATTTTAATAAAAGAATTTCATGATCAAGAGATCGTAGACGTGATCAAGATCTGACAGTTTGTTGATAATCGAGTTCAAATATGAGGTTTTTACTTTATTTTCTAAGGATTTCAAACTTACCTTATATACTATTATTAACCAACATAAAAGAAGTCACACATGATACTTGATCTGATATCGCTCATCTACACGAGCGCTTCTTCATCGACCCTATGGATTTTTTTGTGTGTGTTTGTTTTTGGTTTACTGTTGATATCCCTTTGCTTGTGTGTTTGTTTGCATGACGGTTTGTCTATCTATCATTATTTCGGCCTCTCAATTTATCGGGTGATATGTCGTCCGGTGTTTCAAATCTCTTTTCTTTAAAAAAAAAAAAAAAAGGATTTCCTGCATTTTCTCTCTATTAAATGTTTATAAGAGAAGATTCAAATTATTCTTGATCCTTTATCGTCTGCCTATGTCAGTCAGTGTTTCCTACCACTCTTTAGTTTTTTCGGTGTTGTTTTTGTTGTTGATTATGTATTTTCTTTTGGATTTTTTCCATGTTCATAACGATTAGTCTTTTGTCGATTTATTTAGCCTATCGACCCATCAGATATAACCGGTAAGTCGGATTTTTTGACTTTTCACAAAGTAAAAAATTGATTATATATATGTTCAAATCCTAAACATAAATAATGTATTTATGTGAAAATTCACTCTATCATTGAGCTTATTTAGTGTAACGTACACTACTACTTGTACTAACCATTGACAATAACAATCTTTTTTGTTCTTGGTCGAGTCTATCTCACACTCTAAAAAAAAATTAAAAACAATATTACTCCGTATAAGAGCAAGCCCAACAGGTTTTGAAAAAATTCTCTATAATAGAGATCAAAATATCAAAATCTCTAAAAAAATTATCCTCAAACTCCAACAGCTTCTCTATTATACAGATTTCTACATTAATTATATAATATAATAAATACAAATTTCTTCCCTCTCTCCCAAAATAATTAATGTTTTCCCCTCTCTCCCAAAACAATTAATGTTTTTCACCCTCTCTCCCAAAAATGGTGGATCCTACCAAAAAAGAGATGGTGGAACATTAAATTTTTCCTCTTTCTCCCAAAGCAATTAAAGTTTAGAGTGATTTTGTCTTGCTACAAATATAGAGAAAAATGTAGTCTCTTTTCAAATTTCTCTATTTTACAGATGGATATACAAAAGCTGTTGGGCAAAAAACACTCATTTTTTTTCCAAATTTTTCACTTTTCTCTATTTTAGAGATGCTGTTGGGGTTGCTCTAAGAGTTTTAAGATTAATTCTAAAATTCAAACTCGAATGTCAAGTAAAGGTGGACGACAATAAATTTTAGGGAAAATTGCAAAAAATAGCCTAACCTTTAGGGGTAGTTGCGCTCAATAGCCCGAACTATAAAAAATGCAGAAAATAGCCTCAAGTATTTACTTGGTTGTAGAAAATAGCCTCAAGCTACACTTAAATTCAATTAATTACCTTCAAATTCAAATTAATTATTAAAAAACAACCTCAGGTTGACTTTAAATTCAAATTAATTATAAAACCTCTTCAAAATAATTATTATTTAAAAAATCATCACTTCTTATATAAAAAAATGTTACACTTAATTCTTGTTATCTAAACTCATAGCTAAATTAATTATAAAAACTATCTCAAACCATATAAATATAACTTAAATTTATTATTCTAAAAAATTAATTAGATTATTTACATATCATTAAAAGTAAATAAATACTTAAGCTTCTATTTACAATTGATTTAATAAGCTTCTATTCACAATTACTTAGATTTTTTAAAAATTTATTTATTTACACAATTTATATGGTATAAGGTAGTTTTTGTAATTAATTTAATGATGAATTTAGCTAATAATGACTTAGTGAGAACAAAAATTTATGAGAAGTGGTAGATTTTAGGAACAAAAATTATTTAGGCCATTTTTTTTATATAAGAAGTGATGATTTTTTTAAATAAAAATTGTTTTGGAGAAGTTTTGTAATTAATTTGAATTTAATGACAACTTAAGACTTTTTTTATCATTAATTTGAATTTAAAGGTAATTATTTGAATTTTAATGTAGCTTGAGGCTATTTTCCGCAACCAGTTAAATACTTGAGGCTATTTTCTGCATTTTTTATAGTTCAGGCTATTGAGCGCAACTAACCCTAAAGGTTAGGCTATTTTTTGCAATTTTCCCTAAATTTTAACGTTGAAGTTTTTGGTTGAAATCTTGTGTTAGTCTAATTAAGCTCGTTTGTAATTGTAATCTGTTTTTTTTTTTTGGGAAGTAGGTAAAAATTAGGAAAGGCGTCGGCGGCCCGGCTTCTTTCCTAGCGCGTCCGAACGGACGAGAACACAGAGTTCTGGATCATCGGTGAAGCTATCATCGGCAGGAATAGTGTAGGCCAGACGTGCAATCCTGTCAGCCACAGCATTTGAATCCATGAAAATATGACGAATAGCAACATTAGATATATTATATAAATCGACAGTCGCATCAGCCATCAGTAGCTCGATAATCCAGGGGCAAGACCAGTCCCCCAGCAGAGCCTTTATGACGACCAAACAGTCTCCTTCAATCAGAAGGTTATTTAAGCCCATGGATTTCACCTTGGCGACCCCCATCCGAAGGCCCATGGCCTCTGCGAAAACAGCGGAGCCATTATTACAGGGACCCCTCTAGGGACCTTATATTCCCCTATGATCTCGAATCACGAAGCTGAAGGTTCCTTTCCCTTTGTAATCTGGTTTTCTACACAACAATCTGACTAGGAGTCTCGACATTCAATGTACACTGTTTTTTTTTCTATAAGGAATACATAAATTGTTTGTCAGATAAATTAATAATTGGGTGTCACTGTTTTGTGTATAGTGTTGAGCGTCGATCAACTTTGATCAGCTTGACCACTTTCAACCGAATCAAAATATGTGTGCTTTTAGAGTCAAAAAGGCTGTAAATTTTGGTCTTACAAGCCCTTCAATTTGGACTAATTTTGCTTGTTTCAAAACTCAATCCTACAAAACCAAACCAAATGTAGTTTTTCCTTCTGTTTTTGAGGAAGAACTCGTATGGTATCGATATCTAGATATCAAGATATCAGTGTCGATATCAGGTAATACCTCCTTGAAAATCAGTATATCAAAATAATACAAATATCGATATTAGCCATACCAAATACTAAAGGATACCAAATACTAGATATCGATATTAGCTATACCAAACACAAATATCAGATATTAGCGATACTAAACACAAATATCAGATATCGCTTGATATCTCAAGGATACCAAATACTAGATATCGATATTAGCCATACCAATATAAGATATCGGGCCTGATATTCGATATTTGATTAATCGTATTAAAGCTGTTTTTGAGAGCCATAATTCATAAACTTGAACCGGAGACTGGAGAAATACATTGAAGACGATGATTAATCGGACTATTAAGACTTGAATTTGCTTAATAGTCGACATTTTTTTCCTACCTCTTATCTAAAATATAAGATATTTAACTTTTCAATACATATTTTTACATAACTAAAAAATATATAAAATATTTAACTTTTTTAATTAATTTTTTAAAAATGTTTAATTACTTATTATTAACAAGTATTAATACTTATTATATAGTTCATGCTGAAAAATTAAATATTTTATATTTTAAATTGGAGTAAGGAAATAAGGAGTAACTCGTAAAATTTATATTATTCTTAATTAAGAGATGTTACTTCGTATTATGTACTATATGACATCCGTCTCAAAATACAAGTCATTTTAATTTTTAATACGTTTTTTAATATGTTAAAACTCTATAAAATAAATAAATTAAACTTATTAGTAATAAATTTAAAATTTTTTTAAAAAATTGATATTTTATAAAGTTTTTAATATTAAAGCGTGTTAAAAATAAAAGGACTTATATATTGAGACGGATAGAGTAATTTTTTTCTTAATTAAAACTCTGAAGCAAACTACATCATCAGCAAGTTCCTCCAAACACACACAAGTGCTATTTTAGGTGAGTTAGGTATGGTTCATAACTTGTTCATATGAACAAATGAAAACACCAATTAAAGACTTAACAATTAGCTACGAGTGGTCACAATTCCAGTATTTACATCAATGTTAACCATACAACAACTCCATTCACAAATCACAATTCATTGTCCACCAAGCAACTATATGTTGCACAGTTGCTTTGTTCCTTGGAGACTTCCATGTAGGGTCTCGACGAGATTGAGCAGGAACTTATCAGCGCCATGTCTCGCCAGCAAGGACACCGATACTGGAAGGTTGTCGTGCAGCCCAAGGGGTATGCTTACCTGCAAATCACCCAAGATTGTCAGTTTTCTTGCTTCTGATAGAACAGATATGAAAAGGGGTGAACAATAGAACCTGGCAAAAGCCTGATACTCCGGCTATGGATAGTAAGCCGAAAGCTCTGTTCCGAAAGCCTTCTAGAGGAGTAGGATCTGTTTTCAGCTCCGGTGGAGGGCCAGGAACTGTTGGGATCGCGAGGACGTCAAATTCCTACATGGTTTCAGGTGTGATGTCAAACGCGAAATGTAGCTAACAAGCAAATACAGGATTTGATGAAATCCTACCCCAACGAGGGAGGTCAGTGCAGCGCGTAGCTCAGTCCTCACGGATTTGCAAATGCCAATGCTTTCGTCAGTTGTCCTTATGGCGTCCCACACTCGTTCAGCTATTTCGGGGCCTAAATCTGGTTTGGCTTTAGTTACCCATTCACCATGGTTGTTCTTGAATTCATACCTTTGCAGGAACCGCATAGCGCTAGAAAGTGCTGCTAAAGATGCAATGTTGTATTCCTTGCTGTCGCCTCCCTGGTTCATGAAATGCGTTAAACTTGGAACGCTGTCTTTCACGTAGTCTCCAAGTGTCAAATGCTTGATAACGTCACCTGCAACGACATACAAATGTTAAGAGTTGACGAAGACAAAGCTTTGATACCGAAAACCTGGGCAATCACCTCCAAAGAGGTTCTTCGCTGCTGTGATAAGAACTTGCTTTACTCTGTCAACTGGAATGCTTAGAAGCTGGAAGCAGTCATCCAGGATGAGTATACGACTGGGAGGTCTGGAGTCCAAATCAGGTAACGGGAGTAGGACACGTCCCACTCGGTTCAAGATGGTGGGATCATTAGAAAACCAACCTGAAGTGAAGGAGAGATACAAAGTCATCATAAAGAAATCAGTGGTAACACGAAGGGCTTGATTCGTTATCTAGTGGCATATCCTTACCAACGGTATCAAAACTCTGCGCCATAGGAACTACTCCATCAACCGAAACAACACCATGTGAAGGGCGAAAGCCAAGAATTCCACAGAATGAAGCCGGGACTCTTACACTTCCTCCAGTGTCAGTACCTAATACAAGACAGGATAACCATAAGCTTCTATATTCGCTTAAAGAGACATCTACGAGTTAAGCATCTTAAAGAGCATATTGATTATACCCAGTGAGAAATCCACAAGTCGGGCTCCAACAGCCACAGCAGAACCGCTAGACGATCCACCAGGGATACGATCAGGAGCCACCGGGTTTCTGGGTGTCCCATAATGCACATTTTCTCCATTTATACTGTTTCAAAAGCACATTCAGATACAATGTTCTCTCCTCTGGATGAATAAATAACTCAAATTCATGGCAATTCACAAACCAGTAGCACTGTAATTCAAGAGCTCTAAGAGTGACTAAATTTCAAATCTCCAGTCAAATTTCATAGCTGAGAAATTAATATGAACTGCTACTTAAACTCAATTTCCATGGAATAGTGACTAAATTTCAAAGCCCTAATGCAAACCCCCCAATTTTCTCCATGAACCAGGTACCAAGATGCAATTTTTATTTTAATTGTTGTTAAAAAATTCAAGAGAACGAGACCTGTAAGCCATTTCATCCATAATGGTTTTGCCAACACAGGTAGCACCCGCCTTCAAGAGAGAGACAACCGCCGGAGACGTGGAATCCGCCGGGGGGTGGGTCTTGGCCCAATCGGGGTTTCCGAATCCTGTCACGTACCCTTCCACATCAAATCTGTTATCCAATTGAGGATGATACAATCAATCAGGCCATCTCAGAAATCATTTCAACATGTAGCAATTTCTACAATCAACTAACTGAAGAAAAGCAATAAGAAGGGGGGAGAAACGAACATGTCCTTGACAGCGAATGTGAGACCCTGCAAAGGGAGGTGCTGAGGAGATGGAGATGGCTCCAATGTGAATTTCTCCATGAAAGCCCCAAACTCGTCTCCGGCCTCCATTGATTTCTGATTGTGCGTCTCTCACTGAACCAGCTGAGGTTTATCTCCCCAACTGCTATTTGATATTTTGATGGCATCTTTTCTCTTTTTGAAAATTACATAAAATCGTCTTTGTTTTTGCATTGTGAACAACCTCGCCCAATATTTATATTGTTGTTAATAATTCAACACCATACCTATTTTATCTTTTAGTAAGAAAAAACATCAAATGTCAAAGAAGTCCATGCAAAACAACAAAATTTATTGCCTTTGCATTACAAAAAATGGAGGGATTTTTGTTAATTTTTTCCAACAAAATCTGTGCTAAGATTGCTATATGCTGGTACACGGTAGGGATACAGTGAAAGCCAAGTTGTTAGGCTTTCAATCAGCTTCATCAGAGGAGTCCTCAAAGAGGTACGAATAAGGACCGGTTCGTATTAGGGCTGCTCCCTCTACTGTATGCTCAGTGCTCTCGGAGGTCTCCTCGGGGCTTTGCCAACCCAACTTTTTCTTGCAAGCTCTGTCGTATGCTTCAACGGTTAAACCAGATGCAAGAAACAGCTCAAGCTCATACACGAATCGGTCTGTCCTTGCCACGAGGAAAGGCCTGGCAGCATCCGCAACCATGGCCCTGAAAGCTGCCCGTTCAAGATCAGGCTCTTGCCTTGGCCTTCTTTTCTTGTCACTGCAACGTGTCAATCATTGACAAAATCCAGATTAACATGACATTTTTATCAGGAAAAAGTTCATTGCAAGCTGATCAGTTTCAAGGGGAATGAGACTGAAACACATCTTCCTAGTTTGATTGTTAACATGAATGCAAACTTACAGCTGAATTCCAGCACAGACCTTACCTTCTAGAAAATGACTCGATCACACCAAGGATGTGGTGCAGTATAATGTCAACATCTTCTTCCTGAAAGTACCAGACCAGGGGCAGTTAAGAAACAAACATGCTTACAACATGCAACAGATTTTACAATGTCATAATTTAGGAATAGCATGAAAGTTGTAAGAAACGAATTGATTTATGATCTTACATGTAACGAGGTAAATAACTAGTTCCATTTTCTTTTCTAACTTCAGAGATGTTCGGACTGACCTGCGTTAGGGCCTGTATCTCCCTTTTTAACCAACGCTGAAGCCATGGGTTTGTCTGGAGATACTTTGCAGACTTCCAATATCGCATTACATCAAATGTATTACTTAAAGCACCTGGCATAGGAAGAAGTATTCATCGGTAACATACATGATTCCAGAAAAGGGAGGATAAAGATGACGATAAGATGGTGGAAAGTAAAGATACCTTCTTCGGTAGAATAACACCACCATCTAAACTTGTGGGCCTCAGAAAAGAATGTACTACACACAAAATAAATAAATAAAGTTCAGATGGCATACATTATAAATGTAGTAAGTATACTTCAAAGAGAATGGAACTCCAAAAAGAAAAAAGTCCAAAGTACCTCTTTCTATCATCATCCTGACCAATGTAATGCCGTTGAAAAATACTTTGATTCGGTTGAGATGTACTTTCTACATAGCCATATATGATAGAGGAGTTCACTGTCTGCATAAGAAAAAATCAACCTAATCATCAATACTGCAGATCCTAACATAAATCAGAATCTGAAAAAATGTGAAACCTATGACAGTGTAAGTATGCTGGATAGCAGAAAAAGAACAGTTGCATAACAATAGATTTCCCCGATAATTTTCTGGTAGTTGCAAGAAAAATCAACTAAGAAATGTGATTGAAAATGTGTTCGGTGCAAAATAATCGAAAATTACACCCCTCTAAAATTCTACAACCATTTATTTTCTTTCAAAGATAGCAGCAGGTTCAATCGAAGCAAGTGAAGGATTACGATTCGACAGATCAACAAATCATAGCCTGCAATGCTGTAAATAGGTTAAGGATTACATCAACAAACAAAGACCTGTTCTTGGATCCAAACCCAACATCAAAACTCAAGTTCCTTGCAACAAACCAAACTCAAATAAACGAGGAATTGACTCAAATTCAACATTGTTCTAGCATTCAAGTAAAAGAGAAACTGAAATCAAACCTTGCAAAGAGGGCATTGAACTGAAGATGATCGACCAGAAGAAGCCTTGCTGGAAACTACCCTTTCCCAGCGCAATATGCAATCGTAGCAGTATCTATCTGCACCACACCAATAAATTTTGAAGTTTTAAGGCTTCGATTGCAGAAACAGAATCAAAATTCAGCATGAAAAGCAGAGGTTAAAAAGAAAAAGGAATAGGGCGACACTGCAAGCAGGTGAATTTCAGCATCTACTAGAGTAACAGAAGAAATCAAAATCAGTTTGGGGGTGAAGGGCATACGGAAGCAGCGATCCAAATAAGCATCACGGGTGACGGGTCCAAGGCAGATGGGACACGGATTTGGATCGTCGGGGGATTTGGAGACGGGGCAATTGATTGCCTCCTCTGCCTGATTCATTGCCCCCGGCCCCGGAATTTCTACTCGGCACTCGCCCACCTTCCCGATTGACGGTAGATGCGAACCCTAATAATTTCCCACTCCTGGATTAGGCAGTGGAGGGAATATTATTTGGGCTCCATGTCACAACATCTTCCGAAATGAAAGAGAAACATGAGATTGTTACAACAATTTTCATAGCATAGAACAAAATGCAATAGCGATAATATTATTTTTATAAAGTTTTGATATAAAATCTGTTTTTTTTTTTTTTTTTTTTTTATGACGAGTAACCCACCTCTTTTTGGTGGCAAACCTTAGATTTTCAGGTAGGAATCGAACCCGAGACCTCCTGACCACCCTTGTTCCATACTAGGGAGCCACCCCGACTGGGATAATATAAAATCTATTTTAGTGTCAATAAAAAAGGGTGTAATAAAAAAAAATACTCCCTTTGTCTCGAAATAGATGTCGTTTTAGCTATTTGGCTTTGTATCAAAATATATGTCATTTTAGGTTTTTTAGGTAGTGGATAGTAATGATTTGTGTGTTGTTGACTTTTTTAAAGGTTTTGATTGGTTAAAAAATGTAATGGGTAATAAAATTAATGAAAAAGTTAGAGAAATAATGATGTTGATTGATGGATGAGTGTTTTTATTAAAATATGTGCATAAGATTAAAATGACTTAAATTTTGATGCGGAGGGAGTAGTATTTTTCAAAAATAAAATGAAATACGATAACATTTTTGTGATGATAAAAATGATGTGAATTGTGTAGTTTAAAGTTTTGAGTTATTTTACCATAGCTAAGAGGTTGGAGTCCAATGCATTATGATTATAAATTTATAATACAATTATAATTATAAATACTCAAATAATATTGGTTAATTTATTTTATTTTGTATTTAAAAGAACATAAATTTAAAATAAAATATATTAGTATAAATTATGTTTATCAACTACATTAATTTTATAACATAATTCTAAACTTAATGTAATTAATTCACATAACTTATTTTATCGCAATTCGCAACCCTACCTTTTTAAAAAAATACTGTATTTCTTATCTTGTGTATATTATGCGCCTCCCTTTCCAACGGTCTATTTGTTCCTTTCTTCCATCTCAAGAACGCAGTCCACAGAAAACAGAGAGAGAGCCAGAAATGGAGATTCTCGCATCACCAACTACAAGTCTCTCATTCTCCAAACCCTCCCCATTTCTCTCCAATTTCTATCTTCTCAACCTCTCCCCTCCCTTTATCTCCTACAGAACGAAACCCCAACCGCCGAAGCCAATTGCATTCGCCAAGTGGAACAGGAGGAGATCCGGATCCCGCAAATCTAACCGCATTTTGCTCCAATCGGCCGCGTTCCTGGCTTCCAATCTCAAGATCATACCGGAGCCCCTGGAATTTGTCATCCGGGAATTCGCCGGAGGCGACGGCGGAGGAATCGGGTTCTGGAACGGGCTCGGAGGCGGAGGATCCGACGGCCGCGGGAGGAGGAGAGATAAAAAGCTAGGGCTTTGGGCGCTTCTTGTAGTTTCTGGTTTGTTCTTCTGTTTTGTAGCTGTGGAGAGAGGAACGGGGCGTGATTCGGCCTGGATTGTGCCGATTTTCAGTGCGCTGGGGCTGTTTTGCTTGGGATCAGCGTGGAAGAGAGAGATCAGAGGCTGGTTGCTAGGGTTTTGTTGCGGTGCTTCCTTGGTTGGTTTAGGGTTGCAGAGTGGGGATTTGGTGAGATGGTCAGAGAAATTTAGGGCAACTAACAGGTATATCAACCCAATTAAGACAATTTTGGGAACGACAAAGAGGAGGAGGAGATAAAGAGTGTGATCAGTGAGAGTTGCATACATGATGAACACTGACAGAACGAAATGAAGCTGCAAATGCCATCGATGTGATGATTATATCTAGGGTTTTGATCTTTCATTTCGGTTTTGCTGTAACTTGCCATTGGATGCAATGCAAATTTAATAAAGTAGCTTGAAGTTTTTGATTCATTTGTGTATTATTTTGCCGAAATCAGAGATGATCTAATCACAACACTTAACAGTTCACATCCAATTGGGTAGGCAACATGAAACACTTCATCAACAAACAAATCTCATAAAGAGTTTCAGGTGACAACACCCTAGCTTCAGTTTGTGTCTATTTGATGCACAAACTAGCAAGCTCGCCGGTATTACTTTCAAGCACGTAGAAGTTCAGCAACTGATATAAACGGCATCTGTCCATCTTGGAAGAAATGCTTGCTCATCTTTTCAGTTCAGATGCGAACACAAGTTGCCAGCAGCTACTATTTATTTCTATGACCAGGGTTTCCAATGCCTAGACTCAAACAATGACCACATCTGAGGAGGAGTGGTTGCATAGTCGAGAATTATAGTTTAAAGGTTCTACTTTCTAGTTCTCATTTCTAAAGTATTTAGGATGATAGCTGCTCAAACCATCACTGAAGGCAGCAGAAACACTTCATATCATCTTGCGGATTTACTTTTCCTGACGAGACCTTCCAAAACTCCATCGTTGAACACAGCGGTCAATTTCTGTGAATCAACTGGACCCGGAAGCTTAAAAGAGATTGAGAAATCTCCTGGTGGGCAGAGGTTTTGTGTCAGCATCTCAAACATCATGGATTCCTTGTACACTGTTCTCTCTCCTGTAGTTGTTATCCCTTGTATCAGGACTTCTCCGGCAGGGGTGGTGTTACACGAGAACCCTTCTGCAATTGCAGGTTACATGGTTGTCATCAGCCGTCAAAATTACTCATATATCAAGTTCAAGAGCACAACATAGAAATTTTTACACTACTTTTTGGCTAAACAAAATTGGATGAAATGAGCACCAATTTGGATAGATACACTGTCCTTTTTTAAAAAAAATCCCTGAAAACAGGTCAGTAGATTGTCGCATTAGCATTTAGCACAATATGAAGTTAGATGAGAACAGTGTGACATGTAAGAATGGAAGTTCGAGTTCTAGACAGGTAGAATGCGAACAGTCTGAATATCAAAAAAAATTACCATGACAAAAGACCCATGCCTTTAAATGACAAGACGATTCACAAGTAACAACAACATATTAACTGGAGTGGCTTGAACAGACATATTGCGTAAAACCTGCTAGAACTACATTTAACTTCTAATTATAATACAAGGCCTCCATAGGCCGAAAATCCAAGACAAAAAGAGAGTGATCATAAATCTTTAAATCTGAAAATTAAGCCAAGGGACAAATTTAAAATGCTTACCTTTTGCAACACCTGGCAGGAACATACGAAAGATGTAACTACTGTCATCTTGGCCAATATCCACCTTGCCAATAGCTGGGCCTACCATTCCCATTGCTGCACTTCCACTGAGCAACAGCGCATTGTTTTTCACAGATAAGACGTTACTCACTTGTTGCTCAGTGAGCTGAGAAGGTAAGAACATCAAAGAGGGCTGAACGGGAATCATAGATACATTATCATCCACTGGATGAATTGAACTGGAGTTGTGATTTGATGTCATTGGCATTGGGTGGAATGGCACGCTGTTTAGAGGAGTGACGTTTAACGCATCTGAAGAACTAGTTGGTGGAAAACAAGTAAAATAAGTGAGTCAGTATTGTATATACACAACAGAAAACGATTTAGAGGGTAATGAACTATTGATATTACTCGCAGTTGAATAGCAATATCAGAAGAAAATAATAAAGAATAAAGTACCAAAGAAGCAAGGATCATTTATCAATTATCATTTTAAAAATAATACTCCCTCCGTCCTAAAATACATTGCCTTTTAGCATTTTGCACAAGTTTTAATAAAACACTTTACTTTTAAAAAAACATCATCATTACACTAACTTTTTCATAAATTTTATTATTTTTTAACACCACTACACATTTTAACCAATCAAATTATTTTAAAAAGTCAACATCACACAAACCAATACAAATCATTACAACTTCCTACCTAGAAAACATAAAAGGCCATCTATTGTTGGACAAAATTTTACCTCTAAAAATCCATGTATTGTTGGACGGAGGGAGTAGTTTTTAATGACTTCTAAAACAGGATGATTCAAACAATGAAGTGATCATTAGCTTTGAGAATCAAATTAGCAATCAAGGTGGTAAAAGAGCAACATGAATGGCATTCAAGCTGACAAGTGATACTAATCAGAAAATGTAATGCAGTTGTTATAGGACAAGAGCCTAGAGAAATCTAATTGAAAAGATTTTCACCAAATTCAAAACAATTCTACGGATTTCAAGCTTCAGCAAGATGACATCTTTGATTTTGGATCACCTCCAACGTGCAGAAAGCGGTAAAGCCGGATCTTCCAATAAAAAATTGCCATAAAAAAAGCAGACGTAGCATCAAAATATTGGATGACCACGTCAAAGTATCAAACCCTAACAATAATGACAGAACCAAACCTACAATTACATCATAATTGAAATTCAAAGAGAGGATAAATTCACAATTAATTCGAGTGCAAACTAATTCCTGTCTATCAGCTTCTATCGTCTATCATCATTCCTTCAACCTAGAAAAGCTTAACTAGTTCACAAATCCAGGATACATAAAGAAGCCAGAAGCATAAAATTAAAAAGCATAAAGCCAACATATTCAGCTGAGTAAACTCGATTCGCACAAGTTCACGACGTGCAATTCCATCTGAATGAATCAATAAATTTAGTGAATTATGACCCCTCAATGGCTTCGCAAGGTGAATTATGACAAAACGCAACGAAACTGATACAGTCTTAACATATCGAAAAGAGATGAAGGAATGCAAATCAAATAACCTCCCTCGGAAACCAATTTCTCATACACTAAACCTAGAAAATTCAATCCAACAAATCAATCTCAATTATCGTCGAAAACAACAACAGGAAGAACAAATCAGATCTCAATTTCAATTCGTCCAAAAATAGTTTGAAGAAGAAAGACAGAAGAGAACCTGGCCGGAGGAGAGCCCATTGGAGTTGGCAAATGGCAGCGGCTGCTTGGAAGAGGAGGGGTTAAGCGATAAGCCGATAAACCACAGCGTCGTCAGTCGAGTGTGTTGTCGAAGGTTCGGCAAATGACCGTCAAGATCTGATGGATAGATCTTTGCCGTCCGTTTTAGTGGGGACCACTTTCTATCTTGCGTTCTTTTTACAGCATTTTATTTTTCTAAAGTAAAAAAATTCAGAGTATTAATACATGAACCAATATTAATACCGATATTAATACAGATTCAGAGTATTAACTTTGAAAATTACTAAAAATATATACAAACTATTAAATACGGAGTATCAAACAAATTTTAATATATAAAAAAATTATTTTTTAGAGTGAAAGTTAGCGTGTTGAGTAAAAAAAATCAAGAGAAATCACATTTTTTTTGTATCTATATTAGCATATACACATCGTATCATCATGTACGAAAAATAAAATTCCGCTTAAAAAAATAAATATTTTATAAGAAAGCTAGATATCAAAATAAATTATTCTCCCTCGTATGAAACGTTTTGAGTAAGATTAAATTATTTGGGATTACTATTATGGGAAATTTCGTAAAAATAAGTTTTTAAAATTTTCTAACTATTTACAATACGTTCTTCTAAACACGAGTACAATTTATGCAATTTTTTTACTTATAGATAATTCTTCTATTAATCCAAAATCAATACTTAATAATTTATTTATAAGTTATTTTATTAAAAAATAAAATAAAATAAAATTTAAAACAAGATTTATACATTTTGTATATTATATTACATTTTGTATTTTGTTCCAATACAATATACAAAATGTATAAATCTTGTTTTAAATTTTAAATTTAAAACGTACAAAATGTATTTTGCTCCAATACAATATACATTTTGTATTTTTGTGTTCCTCGAGGATGAGTGAAATGCAAATAAAACCTCGATTATCCGAATAAGTAAAAACAAATCCACTTCAACCAAACAAAAACAAAGGGATTATTAAATTAATATATGGAATGGATCACTTGATCGCCAAAATGCACTAATGAATCTCTCTGTAGAATAGCGGGATTGACGTAAAGTCCTCCTCGAGGGTTTCCATTCATTGATAATCATGTATATAAGTTACAAAGGTACCATACTGAAGTCCTCCGTTCCCAGAACCTTGTCACATGTACTAAAGACCCACGCTCTGATACCATACTGAAGTCCGTTGGGACTCGAGATCGGGGGTCGTGTGCACGTGTGCGCCCATGCGCTAATAGCTTAGTACATAAGCCGAGCGGGGTTCCATCCTAAAACCAATTGGCATTAGGTGGGGTAGCCCACTAGGTTATATGCTAAGGCTTTATGTTTCTCGTATTCAATGTGGGACATTTTGTCTCTTCACATTGTTTCATTCTCAACACGCCCCCGCAAGTGCAACTAGGGTCGTCTTTCGCCTCTAGTTGACCCTTGGACATCGGGTCTAGCATCTCATTCTCTTTTTAGCTAGCCCAGGATCGAGAGTCGGACCGTTTGGCTTTTCCGCTCTGATACCATGTAGAATAGCGGAATTGATGTAAAGTTCTCCTCGAGGGTTTCCATTCATTGATAATCATATATATAGGTTACAAAGGTATTGGGCCTTAATGGGCTTTTGGCCCACTATACAATATTCCATTCATTGATAATCATATATATAGGTTACAAAGGTATTGGGCCTTAATGGGCTTTTGGCCCACTATACAATATTAAGACCTATGTAATCTATCACTCTCCAAAGGGAATATTCCTGCATTGCTTTTGGAGTCATTTTTTTGACAAAACCTACCCAAAAGTTATGGAATTTGAGTTCTAAGTTCTAACCAGATTGATCAAATGACCATCCAAAAATGGAACCAAAAACAGATAACAGAAACACACACATCATATGAAGCATTTCACCATCTTGTAAGTTTTAACTGGCAATTTTGAGATTGTTCAAAGGACGCCGAAACCCCGGTGCCTGACCCTTTTACACTTAGCAGGCAAGGTTTGCTTACCTGCCTCTGTAGAAATTTACAAAGTTTGCTAAGGCAATCAAGCAAAAGCTAAATCAGAGGTCAGGCATATCATCCTTTCCCAACCAGTTACTCCATTATTCAATGCTCCAGCCTTCCTTCCTTTCAATCTGCCAAGAAAACGACCCAAATTGCGCCTCTTCAGTTAGCAATGGAGGACCTGTATGTGTAATGGAATTGAAATGTCGAAATCAGCATCTCACCTCTGCAGATGTTAATACCCAGAAGATGATGGCTGTCCCGGTGGCGGAGTCTGTGGCCACATTGCTGGATCTGCAGGCATGTAAGGCTGATCCGGATGAGCATACGCGTTCTGCGGCCACATCATCATACCACTGCTTCCCGCGTGAGGAGGGTACTGATGGGCGGCTTCGATGGGATAGTAAGGGATGGCATCAGTCGGCGCTGTAACTGGCAGGGTTGCTCTAGGAATGCCAGCGAGTATATCTTCATCCCTCGGCACGATGTCGATCAAGAAGTCGAAGAGATCAGTCCTCGAGATAGCAGCAGAGATGTCGTTCCTCTGCAGAGTCCTCCTCCTGTTCTCCTCGGTTTGGTTCCACGAGCGTAGGGTCAGCTCCAGGATGAACATCTCACATGCCCTGGCAAAGATGACGGGTGCTTCAGCGGAAATCATCCTGACATCCCCATCGGACTTCATGATCTTCTTGATCCTTGCCAAGGGAAGGCTTTGGTTCCTGAAGTCACACAGGTTCTCAATATCACGGTACTGGGTTGCCCAGAAAGTCTGCAGCTGTTGCTCAAGTTCACGGTTCTGCTGCTGGTGGATCTGCTGATAGGACAGCGGGTGCGAAGCTAGCTGGTTTCCGGCTAACTGGGTAGGGTGGACTCCTACGACAGATGCTGGTGCCATTTGGTTTAGTGGGTAAGCGCCACCAACATATGGCAGCTGATTAGCAGCGTTCCCTTGCCCATCCATCCTGTATTCAAACGTCAATAGTTAATTCGTTTCAGTTACTGCGTTGTCAGCAGATAAACGGAGAGGAAACTTCCCAGAGCTTGCAATATAAATTGATAATGCATTGAGAATTGAGATTTAAATTAAATCAGCTAAGATGAACACGTAAGCGGATAAAACTAAGGTTGATCAAACATGTAACAGACAATCACTATTATGCAATATAAATAGTTGTTTGCCACCAACATTGAACATAGATAAAGGGAAGAATATATCCACAGAATATGCACATCTTCATGAGCCAAAACCTCGCATTTGCTAGAAATACCATATATGCTATAGCGTACTTCTAGTTGTATTCTTCTTATCAAAGCAAGGTAAGGAACTCTTATTTATTCCATTTATGCTAAATTAAGCCACACACAAAAACAAAAAACTACCACTTGAATTATAGCCAAATAGAGCGGCGCGTTTCCCTGCACTGATATCCATTATAAACATTTCATCTCTAATGTTAGGAAGTAACAAAGAGATCAAGATCAAGATCATTTTTTTTAAATCTACCCAGAGGGTACTACTTTTAATTTCATCATTTGGAGAGTTAAAGAATTTGTTATCAAAGTAAAAAGCAAAAGGCAAATACTAACACCACCTAGACAATGTTTTTCAAGAGAAATGTCACATTCGGTTCTTAAATACTTCTAAATATCAACCACACGACAAAGAAACGACAAAATTTCTCCCTCGCACAAATCCACCTCGTGACCGCCGCATTTCCATGTGCCACTTCATCCCCACATGGCCTTTTTCGTTAACCAATCAATAATAAATCCTTCAAAAATATCTCCCGCGCACAAAACCACTTCAATACCGTTGTCACTAGTCAATCACTAATGTGACACGACAGGCGATATAAAAACCAAAGACCGTTGAAACCGGATCACTAGTCACTTCCAGTTTCCATTTCCTGCAACCGCTCCCCCAGTCACCCACCATCTCTAGTTTGCCTATGAATTATGGGTGTACTTTCCATCCCATACCACAGTGAATTTGGCAAATTCTTCACGAATATACAAAAATCAGTCCAATCTTCTAAGGAGATAGATGTGCACAAGATGAGCAGTTCACCAAATCCTAACTACAACCAATGAGGCAAATTCGTCTCTTTTCTTCATTCCTCTCACATATCAATTGAATTAATCATATTTCTTATGTCAAAAAAATTCTATCTTTATAAACAAGCACCAATCTATCAAGCAAACCAATCTAACAACAATCAATTAGCCAGACAGATGGCCTTGGAACCCATATAAAATCCTGGCCAAAACCTCCAATTGTAATTCTTCATTTGTTAATTCATGATCTTTCTATACCAAGCACTATACTTAATCCAGCAAAACAATCTCCAACTGGAATCAGGTTGAAATCCAACTCACTTCAATGTCCTAGCAGCGGGTCAATCAATTCATCTATACAGGAGCAAAAGCTCACACTGATATAAACTTATTACCAACTATACTTTTGAGGATTACTACAGGTTCAAGTTTAACCATTTCATTTTGCATAAAATCAAACATTTTGAGCAAGCCATCATCTAAAGGTTTCTTTTTTAAACCTTAAAAAAAATTAAAATGGGAAAAAACTAACAGAATAAAAAACTCAAGCAATTCTCGGTGCAGAAACCCACATAGTTTGATTAATCACAACATCAAAACAGACACAAATGAGGTGAGAGTTCAACATGCAAAGGTGGGTTCATCCTAAATTTAAGAACCTTGAAACCGGAGGGTAAAAATGCCAGTAGGCCACAGCAACAACAACAAAAAGGTACCAAATTTTACCTTTCAATCAGAAAATCAAGCCAAATAAACCTGAAACAGGAGGAAGAAAAACCAGATATTAAGATCAAAACCAAAATCAAAGCAAGCTCTTAGAAACTGAAAAGAAAAGATGGAAGCACTCGAGAAAGAAGAAAATGTTACTGTAATTTAGGGTTTTAGAAAACGATTTGGAGTAGCAAACAGCGATAAACAACGAGGAAAATGGAAATACCAAGGGCCAGGTGAGGAAGGGCGAGTGCGCACTGCGTGGTTGTTGAGACTCAGGGTGAGGTTTTCTAATTTGGATCACTGTAAAGTCGTCGTCTTTGTAGTGAGATTTTGGTCGTCGTCTAGTACGCCTGATTTGGGCGCTTTCGTCCTTTTTCTCCGTTCCATTCGGTCGATTCTGACCTTTTTCTGACCCTCTCTCTGATTTCTGTTTCGGATTTCTGACGCACCCAACCGAAAACCCCTTCTGTTTCCATCAAATTTAGCACGATTCAACCCCTCCATGGAAAATGACCCTCTCTCTTATTTTAAGAGCATGGTCTGTTGCCCAAACCCTCTCTTTCTCGTTTGTCCACCCTACTTTCCGGTATTTTTATTCTCAATCCTTTATACTTTATTTATCACTTTTTACTATATACGTCCCTATATATATCGTAAATTAACGTCCCATTCAACGTTGTAATAACGTTCAATTCAACATTGTTAATTTTGTGCTAATTTCACTTATTAAACGTTGTAATAACGTTGAATTAGACGGTATTACAACGTCAAATTGAACGTTACTAATACGAATCAAATCGGGCCTAATATAAGATATTAAAAAAATATTGACTTGCAACGTCCTTTTTTCTTTGAGTGTGGGTGGGTGTGAAAATTTTTATTTGCCCTAGCAACGCCGGATCCGGCGTTGTTAGCCCGGTTCGGCCCGATCCGATCCTTCACTTCAATATTACAACGTTGGATCCGACGTTATAATATAATTAATGCTACAATGTCAAATCCGACGTTGATTAACAGCTCTAATCCTCATATTTGCGGTGTATATAGGGACACCCTTATATAATTACATTAATATTTTTTCCAATTGTTGAATTTATTAATAATTTAGTTTAAAGATTTTAAATTATTAAAAGTAGTTATCAAATATAATTATAATATTAAATTAATAATTTTTTGAATTGTCAAATTTATTAACAATTTATATAAAATATTTTAAATTATTAAAATTAATTATCAAGTAGAATTAGAAAATTAAATTAAACTTTTGTATATTGATAAATTAATTTAATTTTTTAATATTTAAAATTACATAGAAAATATAATGGGAATGAAGAAAGTAATGAAATAGGGTATCCCTGTATACACCGCAATCACTTCAAATAAAAATAAACATATACATTAATGAAATAGGGTATATCCCTGTAAAAATGACATTATTACTGTTATCTCTTTGTCTGTAGGTTCAGTTACTACCCAATGTGGTTTAGGCTGTGTATGGCTTGCATATAAGCAAGCTAAAAAGCGTGAAATTATTAGCTGTTAAAAAAATAAACAGGTTTAAATGGTGTATGGGAACAACAAATAAGCTTTAGTCAGTTAAAAAAAGGGTTTATAAATAAGCTTCCGATTGAAGCTTATTTTGAGGTTTATATTCCATAATTACTATTTTACCCCTTCTCTTTTATCTTATTTGGTTTGAAAGTACCACAATACCCCTAATAAAAACCAAATAAACTCCACTTTTTACAAATAAACTGTTTTTCTCCCCATACGGAGTTTATATTTTTTCATAATTTTTTAACTACTTTTACCAACAGTTTATAAATTTTTACCCTGTTTATAATTTTAGTCAGTTTATTAACCCCGTCCCATACGAACCCTTATTGATCTAGTTTTGTTGTGAATCTCGGCTTGCTTTGTTTAGACCTACATGAAGGATTTGTGCCTGTCAATATAAAAATATATTGGAGCTTCTTTTCCGGAAATCTAATCTTGGCCCATGTTTTTTTGTTAGGTCTTGTACGAGTCTCTAAATTACGTGATCATATGCTATGTAGCGATTTGGACCCCCATCGTAGGCTGCCTTCTCATGTGTTTCTGCCATTCTGACTTGCTCGGTGTGTGGGCACTCAGTAGTGGTGTGCCGCTGTGATCCGCATTCGATGCAAGGCTGATTGACAGATAGGTATTTGACTTGCTTGAGGAGCTTGCGATTTTGGTCTCTGTAGAACTGCTCCCTGACATCTGGGTCGATCTCCTTTGCTGGCTCATAGAGTGGCATTGACAGTGATGGCCCGGCGTAGGAGTTCTCCTCATAGTTTGTAGGAGCCCCATATTTGTTGTCGTAGATAGTGAGCTTTTCTAGCACACCCCATGCGTCGCTTGGTGGCATCGTCAGATACTCATAGCGAGTATAATGGTTGATTCTGTCCTTAGTGATTTGATCAAGAGAGTTGAAGAAGATCTCCTGAATGACGTGGGGTGGCTATCCATGAGTAGGGCAAGATCGCAGCAGTTCTTTGTAGCGTTCCCATGCCTTTGCCAGCGGTTCCCCTTGCTTCTGTTTGAAGGCGGTGATTTTCTAACGGAGAAGTCCTGTTTTGGTGGGTGGGAAGTATTTGTTCAGGAACTCTTGCTCTACTTGGGCCCAGGTGGTGAGAGATATCGGCTTCAGCCCTTCAAGCCACTTCAGTGCAGGTCCAGCGAGAGACCAGCGAAAAGATTTCATCTTGACATATTCCAGAGTTGTACCTTCAGCAAGAGTACGACACATATCATGAAAGTTAGTAATATGTTCAAGAGGGCACTCATTAAATTTGCCATAAAAAGCATTATTTTTAAGCTCTATCAGAAATTGAGTGCGAATTTCAAAAGAGTTATCAGAGATTAGAATCGCCGATTCAGGCACGACGAGAGTTGGATGCATATAATCCTCAGCAGTGGTTGGATATTGGGCAAGCTCAGATTCTGCTTGCCTTGCACGCTCAGCTTCTTGTTCCCTTGCTGCCCTTTCATTGGCTATAGTGGTATCCTTTGCGGCTAGTTCCCTTGTAAGCCTTTCGATCAGTTGCTCTTGTGTTTCAACGGCCGCCATGATCCTTTTGAGTTTAGAGTGGATGTGTAGGTAACGCTCTGGTTCGTCTAAGGCGTCAAACTCAGGTGGTAGACCAGAACGGCGCATACACCTGTATAATAACTCAAAGCAGATGTGAGATTTAACTACCTAAGGCGCGAATGATAGCTTCCCCGGCAACGACGTCAATTTGTTGTATAGGAGGAAATCAAGTATGCAAATAATAAAATATAAATAAATCACAGCAAATCAGATTCCGTCCCTTGCAAATAATTACAAGACCTCCTCCTGATGCAGCAGCGGGAAGTCAGGATCGATCAACGACGAAGCGTGTCAGCGGATCCTAGGCAGCGAAGAAATCTCACGAACAGAAGTCGACAATTGTGGTACTCGACCTCGACTAAGGGTTAGTCGACAGGGGTCAGGCACAGTCGAACACAGCGCAACATCAGTTACAGGGGCTCATGGACGTCGACAAGGCCTACTCGATGTCGAGTAGAGGTCTTAGTCGACTTTGCTTCGTCTCGTCGAGTACCTGCACAAGTAAGCTACAGCGACTTTGGGTCGAAAATCAGTAGTCGAGATCGAGTAGTGCTATTCGATCTCGAGTAAGACAGGGACTAAAACGAAATAAAATAAATGCAAAGGCTTTTGTGATTTCGACTAAACTTAATGTAAAAAGGACTTCCAAGAATTGGGGTTTGCAACAACGATAACCAAGCATGCATAAGGCAGAACCAAACAAATAATCATGTAAATCGCATCAAAGGACTAAGCTTTCGCCTTTTCCAACAATTAGACAACTCTTTCAAGAAACCCTAATTGTCTCTACTAATTTTATGTTTACAATCCAAGTTGTTAACATGGATCTCCATTAGACGGGTAATAAACACATAAACAAGTAGGAAAATGCTCAAAACATGATAAAGGTCGGATCTTTACCTCAAACGCGCATGGCTATCGTTGGGCTCGCCCCAACCCTAGAAGTGGGTGGACTACTCACGCCTCATCGCGACCTCAGACATTGATTGGAAAGAAATAACAACTTGCATTAAACTAAATTCAAAGACTTTACAATCCCGGCGATCCAACTCTCGTTGAACGCCAAAACCCTAAAACCTCTGAACTCCCTAAATTGTCTCTCTCGAACTACTTCTCTAACTGAAATTGAATTAATAAAACTGAGCCCCATGGGCTTTATTTATAGCCTTCTAATCCTTGCTACTCAAGGATAGAATATCTATATCTATATCTAAAACTATATCTAAAATGCTTAAGGATAAATAAAAGCAATAAAGAAATTAAATCTAAATATATCTAAATGTCTTAAAGTGGATAGATCTCCTCTTCCATGATGTGTCTTGATAGATTGGATAGATTCTCGGCCTTCTCGACTTCCTTCGTGCCCAAGGAATCCCAAACCGAGTAGGATTCGTCAAGCCACGTCACACAGCTTCTGGAATCGTCGTCGATGTCGACAAGGGTCTTGTCGATATCGAGTAGGAGTGTTGTCGACTAGGCCGGCTTCGTCATCTCGGCTAGCTGGTGCTCGATGTGGCTCGGACTTGGCTCACGGGTCCAGTCGATCTCGACAAGGGTTCGTCGACATCGAGTAGGCATGTTCATCGACTAGGTCTTCTCGGGTGACTCCGCTCGACATGGCTCGGATCTGGGCTCCTGGGCGTCGTCGATCTCGACTAGGGCTCATCGAGGTCGACTAGGGTTGGCTCTCTGGTGATATCGAGGACTCTTCCTCGGCATGGACTCGGACTAGGGCATGGTGGCTCGTCAATCTCGACTAGGTCTTGTCGAGATCGAGTAGAGATGTGCTCAACGTCTTCGTCCTCGGCTTGTCGATCAACTCCTCTTCTCCTCGACTCCGGGTGTGGTGCTGAGGTGTCGTCGATCTCGACTAGGTCTTGTCGAGATCGAGTTGTGTTCCGGGAGTCGGGTTGGTCTGGCTCAGCTTTCTCGACCAGGCTTTGTCGACCAAGTCCGCCTGGGCTCTCTACTCGACATCGAGTAAGATGTACTCGACATAGAGTAGCCCTGGCTCTAGCTCAGTTTGTCCTGGTTCTGTACTCTCGAATTCTGGACTTCTGTAGTTGTTTTCCGAGCTTTTCTGACCTTCCTTAGAATTGCTGTAAAACGTCTCGAATTCTGCGATTTTAAACAGAAACCGGTGTAGATTCCATAATTTGGCAAATAAACATAAAGTGCATAGATTCTGTACTATTTAACCCAAATGTATGCAAAGTATGCAGAAAACGATATTAAAGTTACTGTAAAATATGGCAGATTTAGCTCACAACACATCCAAGGAGGGTAGCCAGGGTTGGGGTATCAAGAGGGGTGGCGGGGATCATACTGTTGCGGGCGGGCATTGCTGCGGGCTGCGGCCGCCGCCTCTTGGTCCCTGCTGGTCGTTGTTGCGGCCGCGCTGGAGGGAAAGCTGCTCGATGATGTCACTGGATGAGACTAGGGGTGTGCAGAAAAACCCGAAACCGAAAACACGACACGAAAAAAACCCGAAACCGAAAAAACACGACACGATAATGACACGAACCGCTAAAACACGACATTAAACGGTTCGTGTTCGGATCGGGCACATCCCCTTGCCGGGTACCCGACACGAACCATTTAATTTTTTTTTTTAATTTATAGATAAGGTTAATATAGTACTAGTATTATAAAATCCCTAGTGTATCACAAATGTCCACTAGCTTAGTTGGCCTTGGTTTACCCGTGTGTCCAACGCATCCTGGGTTCGAATCCTAGTGTTTTGTCTCTTTTTTTTTTATAAACTCTTCCTTTTTTTTTAAGTATATAAAGAATAAAAGTCCAAAAAAAACCCTAGCAGCCGCAGTGCCGCACTGTCTCCACTCTCTGTCTCTCTCTGTCTCACATCCTCTCCTCTCCAACTCTCATATTTTTTTTTGTGAAATCTCATATTCATTCAAACTTTTGGGTGAAATCTCATATACATCTTGTCATCCTCTCCTCTCCAACTTTCAGATTCATTTTTTTGGGTGAAATCTCATATTCAATCAAACGCAGTGGCTGCTTCTTCCACCTATCTATGTTGGCTCGACGAGGCGGCGATGGCGACCATGTTGATGCCGGAGGCGGCCATGAGAGGGCTCACTTCCCGGCAAGTCACAATGACGGAACGAAGAGGCGAAGAGCCAACTCACAAAGATGATGATGCGAAGAGGCGGAACACGGCGACGACGAGGCAAACAGGCGGCTCAGTGCTCACGGTGACAAGGCAATGACAAGGCTGTTGAAGAACAAAAGAATCCAAAACCCCGTATCTCAAGCTCTATCTCAAGCTTCAATCAGGAAGAAGACCAAATTGAGTATATCTTTGCAGATTTAGGTCAATGTTATCAGATCTATCATCCTCTTTGTCAAATTTGAAGAATTATGGCTTCAATTTCAGATTTGTGTATGTCAAATTTGATTGTTCTTGTTACTGTTTGACAAAATAGGGATAGAAAGAGGGGAACCAGTGACCCAACCCAGAAAAAAGAAAAGAAAAAAAGAGGTTAACGGTTCGTGTCGGATAACACGGGTATCCGACACAGATCCGTTTAGCTTTACCGTGTCGGATACCCAGTTTATAACGGTTCATGCACGGTTCGGCCTTTTTATGCTAAACGGTTTTGGGTATCCGACACGATTATCCGGTTCGTGTCGGATACCCGGTAATGCCCACCCCTATATGAGACCAACGCCGTCTTGTCTTTGGCGGCGTCGGTTGTCTGACGTTGAAGGCGAGTCTCCTCCTGGATCAGTTGAGACCGGGTCTTCTCGAACGTAGGGAGAGGTTCCGTCTGCTGTATATGAGTTGCAGCAACATTGTATTCGGAAGGGAGGCCCGAGAGTACCTGGAGGATGAGACGGGTGGCGCTGGGTTTGGAGTCGACGGCGTCGAGCTGATCAGCCAAGGTCTTGATGTGCTGACAGTAGGCAGATATCGACGGGAAAGAAGAAAGCTTGCAACTTGAGAATTCGTGCTCGAGATAGACAACACGGGTGGACTTGTTGTCTTGAAAGATATCCTGAAGTTTCTTCCAAGCATTCAAGGCGGAGTCTTTGGGGTCGAGTATGGTGGTCAATAGATCTTTTGAGATGGTGTTGAAGATCCATTGAAGGACAATGGTGTCAAGTTGAGCGAAGAGATCGTCGTCTTCGCTCTCAGGGCGTTTGGCGGAGGAGTCAATGTGGTGGAGGACTTTATGAGCCTTAACATGGGTCGTGAAGAGGTGCGACCACATGGTGTAGGTACTGGATTCGTGATCAAGAATGATAGGGATGCAATTTTTGATATTGGAGATGGTTAGGGCGGAATGGAAGGGTGATTTGGTGGCGGTGGGTTCGGCGGTCATTGTGACGAGAATGATGGAGAGAGAGATGAGTGATGGGTCGGCGGCAAGGGGGCGGGGGGGCCGACGACAAGGGGGTGGCCGAGGCGGGTGGGGAGGGTGGCGGCGAGGAGAAAGAGAGGTAGTCGAGGTGGTGGCGAGGAGAGAGAGAGGTGGCGGCTAGGGCTAGGGTTAGAGAAAAAGAAATTTAGGGTCTTTGGATCTTAGACTGTGATACCATGTGAGATCAGGAGATTGATTGTAATGTCCTCCCTTGAGGTTTTCCATTCATTGATATAACATATATATAGGTTACAAAGGTATTGAGCCTTAACGGGCTTTCAGTCCACTATACAATAGGAGACCTATGTAATCTATCATCTACTGCTTGATGATCATACGGTTAATTCACTCTCTTTTTTTAGCAAGGGACCGTAATTTATTGATTTATGAATCTTCTTGAAGTACAAACCCTAAAATTCATAAGTTGTTACTTCTTTTTGTTTTCGTTGCATCACACCTTCTCAATGTCATTACTTCTTTTACAAGCTGTTAGTGAGTCTGAGACACAAATTCATAAGTTGTTACTTCTTTTTGTTTCTGTTGCATCACTTTTTTTGCTGTTCACCTTTTACTGTTACTTCACTATGCATTTTTAGATGCTAATCATGCTATGCGTGCTCTTTATTACTCCCTCCGGTCCTTAATATTTGTCTTTTTCAAATTTTGCACGTTTTTTTAGAAAGATAAAATTATATAAAATATTAATTTTTTATTCAATCTTTTTTAATAATATTATACTTATTACTAGTAAGTATGAAATTATTAAAAAAAATTATTAAAAATATAAATATTTTATATAGTTTTTAGTACCTTAAAAAACGTATCGGAATAGTAAAATGTCAAATAAAAAAGAACGGAGGGAGTATGCTTCATGTCACTTATGTGTGTTGTTTTTTGTTCGTTTTTTGAATCTATTTTTCGTTTATTTATTCCCCCTAATTTTAATTTTTAAAATTTTTTTTATCCTTCGCATATCCTATCATAGTATATACATCATATCAACTGAGTAGATATTGGGTGTGTTTGGATTCCATTGCATTTTCATTATAATGCAATTATTTTACCTCGTTTTATGTGTCCGTTTGGTTGTAAAAATAAAAATCTCGTAAAAACTGAGGTAAAACCCTAATTTAACAAAATAATCACATAAATCGAGATAAAATAATTGTATTTTAATTAATATATCGTGGAATCCAAAAATATCATGATTTAAAAGCCTTAAAATTTTTGTTAACCAAACACCGCCTTATCATTTTGCATTGTAATGATAATGCATTTGGAATCCAAACACACCCATTATTACTTTCATAACCGTTTTTTAACCTTAATGATTTATGAGATTTTTCTTTTATCCTAAATCCTAATTTTCTCCACAAACCAATTACCTAAGATATAGAATCTGAGATTACCAATGACCTCTTGCTCTAGCGGTAAGGGTGAGGTATCCCAAAGGAGAGGTCTCGGGTTCGAATCTCACTTGGTGCATTTAGGCCATATTAATTCCCACAAGCGCGTACCCCGGGGGGTTTCTGGGGTCGAGCCGGTCGGCGCCAACCGATTTACCTAGTGCTCGGGGTTTGCCACCGAAGTTCGGTGGGTTCCTCGTCATCTCAAACAAAAAAAGAATCTGAGATTTTCTTCTATAACTTCTGATTCTCCTTACTCCATTATATTTAGTACAAAAAAAAAATGATGCGATAAGATTGAGTATATATTTTAACTAAAAAAAAGATTTGAGTGTACTAGGCCCAACTCTCCGATCCCCTCACTCACGAAACCCTAATTATATACCTCGCTCTCTCTCGGCATCTCCACTAACACGACCTTTAATTTCAGTCTGAGTAGTGTAGAACAAATACAATGGATTCCAATTACATCTCGGAAGAAGTTATGGGGGAGGAAATACTGGTTCGGCTTCCAGTCAAGTCTCTGGTGAGGTTCAAATCTGTATGTAAAAGATGGCAGTCTCTAATCCAGTCCCGTTCCTTCATCGACTTGTACGATCGTCGTCGTTCCCGATCCTCCACTACCAGCACTGCTGATCAACGGACCCTCTTGATCTCTCCGTACGCCATTACTCGCAAGTCGTCGAAGCCTCTACCTTTGATCACGCTGGCGCCAGGCCCCCCGGGCATGCTCTTGCCACGCAAGATGACGCACCTCAAACGGCCTTCCGACGCTTCAGACGACGAAGATGTAGACGAAGACTGGAGCAACGCGGTGCGCGTGCTCGGGCCGCTCAGCAACGGCATCTACTGCTTGATGGTCCATCTCCACAAGGACGTCAGTCGTCGGATCTGGATCGGAAGCGCCAAAATCGCCTTCTGTAATCCATCTACCCGTGATTACAGGCTCGTTGATCCTTTCCCTTGCGGCGATGAACTCGCCCGGAAGGCCAACTGCCGATTCCACTTAGGGTTTGGCAGCTTCCAAAGTGACTATAAATTGGTGGTTATCATCAGTTGGGGCGACCGGTTTTCCTCCTTTCTGAGCTTCGTGTACAGCCTACAGCGCGGCGGTACTTGGACGAAGATCGTCGATTATGAGCGCGGGAAGAGGAATTACCGCCAACCAAAGGCTACAAAAGCGTTGGTTAGAGCTGCGAGATTTCGAGCTGTGTCCGCAGAGGTTCTTCCGAGGGAGTTGGCACTGGATGGCATCCCACCGGGAGGGTAACAACTTGTCTGTGTTGTTATTTGATTTCACCGACGATGCTTTTAAGTTGATGTCCTCACCACCGGGCTATTATTTCGACGAAAATGGTAGAGGTGGTGGTGGGGTTTTGGTGTTGAAGGATCACCTTGCGGCGATTTCAGTCACCACGCCGTGTCATCATCTTGATGTTTGGATGATGAAGGAGTATGGAGTGGGTGAGTCATGGATGAAGATTTACGCAATCCACCCGGGGTTCAATGGTGTGTTCTCAACCCTTGTTGGGGTCCTCTTTCGGCCCCATGGAGATGGAGATGGAGATGGAGATGATGACGGTGATGGTCATGTTATCGAAAGGATATTTTTTGAAGAATACTTTCACAGGCAGTTGATCTCTTGTGGTGTTAACTACGGATATAGACAGCATGGTGTTTATCATATCTCCTCTACTTATATTTTTTGGAATGTTGTTGGCGTTTCAGTTTACAGGGAGACGTTGGAATGCCTCACAAAGGCTAGCTAGGGAGGTATGCAAAACCATACATTTATTAGCTACAACTTTTAATTAAGTCATATACAATGTTTTTTCCCGATTTGATTTCATTAATTGAGTTAGCTTGCCTTGGCTATGATACGATCGAGGAAGTCTTACCATGTGACCAAATATATATTCATCGTTGGATTGATTGAAATGAATGGATCACATTCTAAACAAAATAATGATTAATATTAAAATATTAATGGTGCCCACCGTTGACAACATAGGAGGTAGGTGTGTGCCAACTATTTTTATTTTTTTTGTTGGGAGGAGAGTTGGAGCTCTCACGGGTATCTCATCACGCTTTTATTGATAAATAAAAACGGGCTAAGTAGTCAGTCTAGGGGGATAGTGAGATAGTCCAACCTCTCACATAACCATGCAGAAAAAACAAAACACTCCTCACATAACCATGCAGAAAAAACAAAACACCGTCAGGAGGGTCGCTACGATCGTTGCTAAGAGTTAGGAGTCTGTTTCTAGCACCACTTTCCTGGGCTACGAGTTGCTAAGAGTTAGGAGTCTGTTTCTAGCACCACTTTCCTGTAGCCCCCATTCCAGGCAAGCATCAGACCCTTTACCACACCCCCACAATTATGCTATGGGTACAGTAGAAGGTCTGGTGTTCATGACACATCCACGCTGCCACTCCCCGACATTGTTTCTAATTATACCAGCTGCAGTTAGTGGCGGAACTCAATGTAGGAGGGAGGTGGCCAAGGCCCCCGGGCGGAAAAAAAAATTTAATGTTATATTTTTAGGATATGTAAATAGTAAAAGAGCATTTTAACAACTTTTTTTTTTATTAGGAAATAATTCGAGACCGGACAGGCCCGGACCTCGAGAGGCCGACAAAGTCGGCAGACGGCAAGCCGTCTAAACATACAACATAGACAGTGGCGGAGCCAGAACCCGAATAGGGTGGGGGCACACCGGTGATAAACGACAATTAATAACACGAACCCGTACAACACATAACGTCTTCAACACTACAAAATAGCAATAAAAATAAAAGAGTTTACTAGTATAAAAAAAATTCATTGCTAATTACAGTTTTATAATGAAATAGTGGTTCAATTCGACACGTGATAAATCCATTTTACGGGTTTTCATATCCTAAAAATGTTGAATGATGAATCATTATCAATGCGTTTGAAAACATGAATCATTATCAATGCGTTTGAAAACATCTTTTTCAACCTAGCAGACAAAACTCTCAGAGAGAAAAATCTTCTCCTATCTTGTTGTGCAAATATGGCTTGATAATACCCATAGTAGAGAAAGTTTTTTCAACTATGGTTTTTGCAACCGGTAACACTAAAATCAACTCGATGAGATGATATACCAAATCAAAAACTTTATGAATTCCTATCTCGATCATCTTTTTAGAAACATCACTAATATCTTGCAAAGTAGAAAATATGACATTTTTCTTCATTTAAATTTTCATAATTTCTTACCTAATTGTCGAAATGAGTAATATAACATCTCATTTCAAAGATCTCAAGATAAATTATAGTATATGAATGTCAATCTAAATGAAATATAAAAGCATTGTTGGTTATTTAAATAAGATTTAAAGTGATTAATATACCTTCAATTTTCAAACCTTCATAACTTTTTACTCGGTTATCGGATTAATGCGTACTATATATCAAAACGAAGCTATCGACTAGGAGAATACATATATGGGGTTCGTCGGATGAGGGTGGGGGCACGTGCCCCCACATGCCCCCGTTTGGATCCGCCACTAAACATAGAGCATTTTAACAACTAATTGCTCTAGTTTAGTTGTTTTATACTACCAACTATTTTTGGGATATGTAAATAGTAAAAGAGCATTTTTTCAAATAAGGAAAAATGACCGATAATAATACGAACTATCAACGGTGAACCAAAAATAATACGAACTTTCAAAACTACCAATCCATACACAAACTATAACACATTAAACTAAAATCGATACAGGTCCAAAATTTACAAACTATAAATTATTTTAGACTCATTATAATTACTTAGAAAGTTTGGGAAAATTTTATAAAATTAAAGAAAAAAATATAATGAAATTTATACATGATTATACCTATTTCAGTGGGCTTTACCCAACCCAAACCGGAGGCCCAATTGAACCAATAAGCTCCGACCAGACAGCTCCTCCTTAGACTACTCGTCTACTCCTTCCTCTATCTGTTCACCTGCCACATCTCATCGGAATTGGTCATAAGGTGTTTGCCGCCGGCGCCCGTCAACCTCTTCACTCCTCAAATTTCCCATATAGCCTTTCCCAAATTGGCTGCACAGTGTCAGAGGCCCAGGAAGAAAGATCTAGTGCAGTATTATAGTACCGCTGTGCGTGTTAATTGCTCGATCTTGTAAGATTTTATGCCAATTTCTCTGTGCAGTTCTCGTTCGAAATTGAGATTTACTATTGCTTATTCTTATTGTTCTAATTTAGTGTGTTAGGGTTTTGAATTTTTTATTCCTCTCCCGAACGGAATTTTGAAATTCTCTTTGCCATTGTAATTTTATTAGTTGGTGAAAGGATCCGAATTTTACTGTTTAATCCTACGTTTGGCGGTGTATTGGAAAATTTAGGGCTTTTGATATTGACTATATCAGCGTGATACTTGAGATCTGATTTATGTCAATCCACACTGAAGGTGCTTTGCATCAATCAATGGAAGGAGCTGAGGCTGAGGATTGCGAAAGGCCAAAGAGAGTAGTTTTTGTGACGGTTGGAACGACGCTGTTTGATGCCCTTGTTAAAGCTGTTGACACTCCAGAGGTGAAGCAGGAGCTATTTTCGAAAGGTTATACCAACCTTCTTATTCAGATTGGGCGAGGATCATACCTTCCGTCCAAGGTTTTATCTTCAACCTTTGGTTAGAAAATGTTATCTTATTGATTGAATTTTGTGCTTTTATGGATCTCTTCTAGCAAGTTATCAATCTTTAGGGTTTATAGAAATTGCTGCATCTATTGTTCTTGCAAGTTATGGATTTGATTCATTATTTTAGATCTTCATGGATCTTGTCGGAGTTTCATCTCCGATTTTTTATTTGTATTTTTGGTTAATGCAGTGTGCAGGCGATGATAGATCACTGGCTGTTGACTACTTCACGTTCTCACCAACCATAGCTGACAGTTTAAGATCAGCATCTCTTGTGATAAGTCATGCTGGTAAGTCACATATTCTACACTTCAGTTTATTTTGGACAAAATTTTTGAACTGAGATCTTTAGCAATTTTTTTAGCTTGACCTTATGTGTGATGCTTTCTATCTATCTCCCTCGCGAAAGACAAAATAAGCTCCTCTCCTAACACTAATCCCCTAAAAACATTGTCCACCCTGAGCCATTGAAGAAATTCAAGTGTACGATTAAAAACTGCAATGCCAATCTTGATTGCGTAGTTGGGGTTCATTCGATAGCATAATGATGCAAATTACCAAGATGCCATCCACCATTCCTTAGAATTAATCTATGCGGTTGGACCAATTTAGCTTGATTTTTTGTTTTTGTCCAGAAGGTGTAGAAATAACTAAAAGTAGCTACTCTATTGCCCTTTTCTTTCTAAATTACTTTTGCGGAATTAGAAGGGATGGATGGTGTAATAGTGTTGTTCTTTATCTTTGTAGGCCATCTATGTTATGTTGCGTATTGATTGTTCCGGCTATCTGCCGATGTTGATAAAGACTAAGCTTTACTATTTGGTTATTGTGTAGGGTCAGGGAGCATATTTGAGACGTTGAGGCTCAACAAACCTTTGATCGTTGTAGTAAATGAGGATCTGATGGACAATCATCAAGCTGAGTTGGCAGAGGAATTAGCGGACAGGAAGCACTTGCTTTGTGCACACCCTAACACTCTTTACAATACTATTGCAAATATGGATCTTGAGTCTCTAGTTCCTTATCCTTCCGGTGATGCAAAACCGGTAGCAAAGCTCATAAATAGTTTCCTGGGCTTCCCTGAAGACTAGTACAGTCTTATTTTGCTTGGCATGTGCTTCTGTTTTATGACAGTACTTTACCCACAAATGTACATGTATAGATATTGAACTCCGGATTTACCCTCTTCTCTTTGTTATATTTTATCAATCTTGACACTTTTTTTAACCTTTGTAGAATGTGATCAAGTTTCTCCAAGAAACTATTCGCGTAACGCTAACCCTTGTTTCCAAATCTTTAAGCATTTGTTCAGGTGCTTCTGCCTTCTTAACTAAGAGTTGACAGCAGAGTAGCAGGACCTCTGTTTCGTACGCCCCTTAAACTCAGTGGTTTCTACTTTCTACACTTTTTCATTAATTTGGTAACTTGGATTTGATTTCAGGTGATGTCAAATACACCGCGCTTCAAGGCGTATGGGACTTATTGTCCATGCTTTCATGCTCCACCAACTATCAGTTATTGTTTGGGAAGAGCTATTTTGGGAATTCACATGATTCCTTTGCCAAGCATTTTATTTTGTATGGTATCATATGAGACCTCCCTTTCATTCTTTCTTTTACTCTAAGCTGTCACAGGAGTTTCCACTTTGCCATGTATGTGCATGTGTTGCATTGTAAGGCGAATGATAGAGATTGGGCAGATGGGACTCGAGATATGAGACACTGTCCAGCCCATCTAGAAAGCGATGGCACACCAATTAGAGTTCATTGCTTGGAAATTTGCAGTGATTTAGAATCTTTTTCAACAGTACAGCTGATATTCACTACAGTGCCCTTCTGTAATGCCGAAGATTTCAGGCGTCTTTTGAATGGTGATTTGAGAATCAAGATGTGTTTTAGCTAGATTAGCATTAGTTATGCCAACGGTAACAAAGTTGATTGTTCCTTGACTGTTTTCTGCATATATCGTAACAAGATTTTCGTAGATGAATGATCAACTTTGGTGCAGAGGAAGGTACTGGTAATTGAATAGGCAGTAAATGCCAATGAATGCACTAACAGTTCAGACAATGATGCATCAATCAGAAAATCCTAATTCCTGGAACTCAAAGTTGATAAAAACAGCCATTTAAGGGTAAAGGTTTCTGCTTTGCCACCCATAAGTTCAATACCTGTGGATGTAAACCATGGAATGTGTTACCAAAATTTGGATTTTAGTTCAAAACGACGTCGTTGGAGTTTTCATGCTTAAAAGGCGATACATTTTTGTCGATTTCTGTGTTCTTTGGCATTGTGCCATATATGCTCAAGGGCTTGGTTTGGCATGTTCTTTCTTCTTCCCTGAGAGGGAAGTAACCTTAGTTGTTGACCTTGTTTTAGCAATCAATGCTGAAGTGTGGTGACAACAAAAGCCCCAAATGAAAATGAGAGGGAGGCTACAGAGGTTAAGCCTACAAAAACCTGCAAGTCAAATGCAAGATAAGTTGGGGAAACAAGTAGCAAAGCTTGCAGGCTCTATGGGTTGTGAAAATGATGGGCTACTGCTTCATTAACACTACATAATATGTGCAGAAAATGAATGTAAGATATTGAAATCTTCATTCACTTTTACAGCAATTTGTGAACTGATAAGTTTTAAAATCTTACATGAATGTTTTTTGGGGGGAATTGATTCATAAACCGCTTTGGTTTTAATGTTTCTGAATTGTTTTATGCCACTAGGAAGAGGTCAACAGTTACTCCTAAGTCCTACCCACCACTTTGCCTGCCCACAATCAGCAACAAAAATCTGGAATAACTGTTTGTGGAATGAAAAAAAAAAAAAAAAAAAGGAGATATATGACAGAACCATTGAATAAAATCAGTTTGTCTAACAGTAATTAAGATGCCAACAATGGCTTAACAAGCTAATAATGATGTAAAAAGTGTTTGGTTGGGAAAAAGGAGAAAGAAGAGGGTGGGCTCCAAAATCTAATGAAGTTTCGGAATGGTAGCCAGACACTCACGATTCCTAATGATTTCATCCAAAGGAAGAGACAAAATCAATACAGAACCATCCCTTTTCTTCGTTGCTCACGAGATTACATAAAATAAATTTGATTCATATAATATAATATAAGACAAATAGATGTCACCTTATTCATATGTATCCTTATTCCTTATTGCCTATTGCTAATCTAACCTCATATGCACCCAAATTTATACCAGAGTATTACTGTACCGCACATAAATTTACCGTCTAATAAAATAACATTTATTGATCTATGTGTTTTTTAAAAAGCTAAAAATATATATAATAAAATAAAATATTAAATTTTTTAACTAATTAGTTCTTATAATTTCTTAATATTTTACTATAAATTATAAAATAACATATTTTTAAAGGGATGCAATAAGTATCAAGATTCACCTTGTGTGGCTCAATGGATCTTGCCGGTTGGTGCTAACCAATTTACCTATTGTGTGGCTCTTGTCAACTGGATTATGTGTCCGGGTTTATCACCAAAGTGAATTATCCTCGTTATAAAAAAAAATATCAAGATTCACCTTGTTTATTACAATTGGATCTAGCCGGTTGGTGCTAACCAATTTACCTATTGTATTGCTTTTATCAGCTAGATCACGTGTCCGGTTTTATCACCAAAGTGGGTTATCCTTGATATAAAAAAATAGTTAAAAAAACCACTTATTTTAGATTAAAAACTTGCACTCAAAAACTAATAAATGAAGGAAGGAAATATGGATCAACAATCAATAGGCCACAACAAACCAACTCAACCTCCCATAAAAGTTTATTCCCAATTGTCATTATGTCAATGTCAAGAATCAAGATATACTTTAAAAGCTTACAAACCCACCTCTCCATTTTTCCCACCCCAAAACACTGATTTCTCCTCTCCATCTTTTTATCACACAAAAACCCAAAGGCCTTCAAATTTGCCTTGCTTTCTGTGCTCACTTGTTTAGAAGCTGAAACTATCAGTCTCTGCAACAAGGTCTCCTTCCTACATCAGTTGATTACCCTTTTCATGGAAGCCAACTCCAGTGGTACAGTTGTTGATCCTACAGGATCATCAACTGATAACACTGCCTTGGAAAACCACAGCCATGGCCATTTGCACTCGTCGCCGCCGCGAAGCTCCAGCCCTGGAGTTGATCTTGACCCTACTTTACTGCTTCTAATTGCCATACCCATAGTCCTGGTGGTTCTACTCATTGCCGTTTTAGTCCTGGCAGCCATGCTCCGACGATCGAAATCCAAGAACCGGAATTCAATCCCTGTAAGGAACACAGATAATAAGGCCTGCAGCTTGTTTGCTCACACTGCAATCAGTGTCACAGAAAGCCCAGGTAATTAACTCAAAAAATGTTGCTATTAGCTGCATTCATGAGGTCTTTTTTCTGACAAATCTTATGCTATTTCAGAGATGAACAATGGGTGCATATCAGTTGGGGCGAGCTCGCGGCGTTTCTCATCGTCGCAAAGGAGGTCAAGAGGAGTCCAAGTGTTCACCTACAAGGAGCTTGAATCAGCCACAGACAACTTCAATGAAGCCAATGTGATTGGGAATGGTGGGTTTGGGGTTGTCTACAGAGGGGTCCTCACTGATGGAACCCTAGCTGCAATTAAGATGCTCCACAAGGAAAGGAAGCAAGGGGAGCGTTCATTCAGGATAGAGGTTTGTTGCAGCATTCAATTCCCGTCTCCGTTTCCGTTTCAGTTTTTTGTCCTCATTTCTCCCATGGAAGTTTCAGAAAATCTCCCAAAGTACTGTTTAATTGTACAAGTAATGTCAACATTAAAAGCTAAGAGTCTTATCTTAAATACTTAACTAATTTTGGGTTTGTCTTCATCTGTTTAAGTCAAAGTAACTAATCTAATTTAAAAGCTTCTTTAGCCTCCCCACCCCACGGGCTCAGATCTTAGATCCAATTTTTAAATCCACTCTTGCTTTGAATGTCATCTACACCTATCTTGTGACCCCATAAAATATCAGCATTTAAGGTAGACTTACCTAATCAAGCACATGGCCAACAGGAAATCTTTTTACTTCGTTTGGCGTCCAATCTGCGCGCATCCTGGATGTGTGTACCGATTTTATTGATAAGCCCAACTCATCCTGGATGCGCTAGATTGATGATCATCAGTCTAGTGCATCATGGAGGGCATATAAAACCTGTGCTTATTGTAGTTACCTTGGTGTTGGATGGGCAGGTGGACCTCCTTAGCCGGCTACATTCACCATACCTGGTGGAGCTGCTTGGGTACTGTGCAGACCAGCACCACAGGCTGCTAGTCTTCGAGTTCATGGCGAACAGCAGTCTCCAGAACCACCTCCACAGGTTGCCCCATGGCTATCCCACGCCGCTGAATTGGGGCATGCGGCTAAGGATAGCCCTTGATTGCGCGAGAGCGCTAGAGTACCTACACGAGCACGCAATCCCGTCTATAATCCACCGCAACTTCAACTGCAGCAACATTCTGCTGGATCAAAACTTCAGGGCTAAGGTGTCTGATTTCGGCCTGGCTAAGATGGGTTCGGAGAAGATCAACGGCCAGATCTCTACTCGTGTTCTGGGGACCACCGGATACTTAGCGCCAGAGTGGGTTGCACTGCTCTTATCGCTCTTCCTTTGATGCATCTCTTTCAGGACCATGACCGTGGATACTGCAACTGCAGAGTTGCTAATAATGCAACACATGGAATGGACATTGGCTATGGTCCCCTGCATTCCATGATTTGGGAAATCACACTTATAAGAAATTCAGTGCAGCTAATGTTTTATATTAAACTTCACTTCCTGTTATGCAGGTACATCTCGACAGGGAAGCTGACGACAAAATCTGATGTTTACAGCTACGGTGTGGTTCTTCTGCAGCTCATAACTGGCCGGGTACCAGTTGATACAAGAAGGCCTCCAGGAGAGCACGTCCTCGTCTCTTGGGTCAGTGGTCATAACGACTGTATCTTCCACACATACATTTTTTTCTCAATCAATCTGTCACTTTACAATGAAAAATCAATCATCAAAGTGAGTGTTGATTCATAGTTCTTCAAGCCAAAGTAGCTTCCGACTACCAAACAACTAGAAAGCACCTCTGTCAGTAATTTGATTAGAGGAAGGAACTAGCAAGTAACAATAACAGAAACCAAACATTCAGTAATTACCAAAATGTCAGACATCTAAACACAGACAGAAGTATATACAATGCAATAGAGAGGAACTTGCACTATTTGTTATAATTATCCGGTTCATTTTATTTCTAATAAGAATTCAATCTAAAAAGCTAAATACTCAACTTATGGAGATTGATCTCTGATTCTCAGGCTCTTCCGAAGTTGACAAACAGAGAAAAGATGGAGGAAATGGTCGATCCGGATCTAAGAGGGCAGTATTCAAAGAAGGATCTTATTCAGGTCAGTGAATTCCCTTATCACTAGTTCAAAATTCAAATGCCATAGCAAATCACACATTCCTGCCCCCAATTAACGTCTATCTTGCTTATCTGAAGGTTGCTGCTATTGCTGCTGTATGTGTACAAGCAGAGGCGGATTACAGGCCTCTAATGACAGATGTTGCCCAGTCTTTGATTCCTTTGGTTAAGAATTTCTCCTTCACGTCAACCTCCTCCAGATTCCACAGCCAAATAAGCAGTCCTGTGTGACGCGATCACAGCAGAAGATGCAAAATATTCAGAAATTTATTCAAATAGCTCGTCCAATCTCCGGACTAGTGAAGGGTTAGATCTGGCTATTATAGGCAGGGTCAGAAACACCTCTCTCAAGTTGCTGCATGATTCAATATCTTGATTAGTAAAATAATCCTAATCAAATGTACAAAAGGTCAAGAGCCTCATCTAAGCATTCAATTTTTAATAATAATGTATGTTATACCTCCTTTTAGTCATTCAAATTTGAGGAAAATGTGTTCAGTGTTGTATTTTCTCTACAACTGAACTCAGGTTGATTAGGATCATAACCCATCATTTAGCAAATTCGCAAGATGCATTTCCCTGCTTTTTACTACTTATATTCCACCTTGCTGAATCCATTTGGACTTTAAACTTCTTAGTTACTGAATTTTACTTGAATCCTGCAAGATCTGTTCAACTACATCTGGAAAACGAAAAGCAAGAAGCAGGTAGTTCCTTTCATTGGTTTAAAGTTTAAACTTAAAAGGGTAAATAAAATTCTTAAATCTTTTATACTTCATTCTTATCAAATTATCAAGCACAAGGAACAAGCCTCCCATACACTGCTTGCTTTTATTGAGAAGAAAGGATCTTAGGGAAGCATCTATCAATTCTTTCATTTTCATTCACAAGGGAATTTCCTAGCTAGCTGATGGCTTGATCAGGCAGTCGAACATGAAAAATTGATCTTAACTAATGTAAATCCTATCAACAAACTTGTTTTTTTTTTCTTGCTCTTTAGCAGTTCCTTGGAATACCATCCAATAATTTACATTATCCATCCTGATAATAAGGAAAACATCATAGCCAGTGAAGCTGTAAAGAAATACCCTCTATTCAACTTGGCCTACTGATCTTCCTCGGCAAACATATAATCTAAGCTTTTGGATATGTTACGTTCCCTGATTCATCATCAAGCTCTTTTCAGTCCGTAATCCCCTTCATCTTTCTCCTAAGTCATTGCCACTGCCATGATCTCAGAATATGCAGTGACAGATACATACCCATTTAACTATCAGTTCCATATCTTCATTCTGTCATTTGTTCAAGTTCTTGGTTTCTTAGAAGACGGTGGCTCCTTAGCCGCAAGAAGTATAGATCAACAAATCAATAAAGAGCTCACGAAATTTCAATTTTCAAACATATGTTTCACCTAACTCTACCAGCAATGTAGAAGGGAGGATTAACATCAATCAATTCAAAGTTCTAAACTTCTAATGCAAAGAGGAAAGCAAGAGATCAATAAGAAAAAGATTCTTTGGAACATCACCTAATACAGGAAGCGAGTTTACCCTTCAACTAGACCAAAAATGGCACTTGCCTTGCAATATCACCTAAAACAAGTCAATGTTTCATCTTTCCATCTCTTTCCCTCTCTTCCTTTCAGTTGCTGCAAATGGAGACCATGGAAGCAGGTGGGGAAGTTACACAGTGCAGGTCATGAATGAACACAGTAAGCAAACCAGAGTGGATGAAGTCATGACAAGGACCCTGTAATTCCCCTAGTTAATAACACACTCAAGTTGCTGATTCATTCATCTTTTTTTATGCTGTGTTGAAATCTTCCCATTGACTTTATTTGCTCATACAAGCAAGGAATAAAGGAATAATTGACAAATTCCACCTCCTCAAGCAAGCTAAAGAACATCAGACCCGGTCGCTCATCTCTTCTACCTGCCATCATCTTGCCCCTTTTAACTCTCACCCACCCACTCACCGTCTAACCATCAATATCTGCAATTCGTTTGTTTGTGGCTTATGGCTTAATCAAAGCTGCAATCTTTTTGGGTGCTAGTGACAGTGGAAGAAAATGAGCAACAGCAACTGCACCACCACCCATGCTCTCATGTTCTTCTTCCTCCTCTCCATCCTCCTCCTTCACAACCATGATTTCTTGAATTCCTCTCCTTCCAATTCCAAATCCCCCAAATTACACAGTAAAACTAAAGATTCGACCTGCAACTGCAAATGCCCCGCCGCCACACCCGCCGCCGCCCCGGCGATCACGCCCCTCCAAGCTTTCATGTCCGGGGTGGTGTTTACTCTTCTATGCATTCTAACACTCAAATTTCCAATCTTTTTCACATCCCCGGTTCGATCCGCCGTGCACGCGGCGCTCGATTTCTCCAGCTCTTGCGTGCGCAGAATCAAACGCTCCCAGCCATCGCCGGTGCCGATACAACCGTCGCCGGAAAAGGCCGGGATCTCGGCGTCCTTGCTCAAGACCCTGCCGATCTTCGCCTACTCCACCGAGAAACGCCCCAATTTCGGCAAGGGCGCGGGGTTGTGCCCAATCTGTTTGTCGGAATTCCTCGATGATCAAACCCTCCGTTGGCTCCCCGACTGCGACCACCTCTTCCATCGGCGGTGCGTCGACACGTGGCTTGAGTCCCACAAGACGTGCCCTTGTTGCAGGGCGAATGTCGAGAGACCCGGCGGAGAGATTCTGATGCTGGAAAACGGAGGTAATTCGCCAGGGATGCGATCGGCGTCGTTCAGGCGGGAGGGAAGTGACCGCGATGTGGATGATCGGAGGAGAGTTGGTTGTGAAAGGAGTGTAGTGAGTGGGCTGATTAGGGTTTTGATGGGACGCCGGCGACACCACGGCAGCCGCACTCACCACCGTTAAACGGCGTAAACTCTCTGTATATATTCTGTACATATTTGATAACTTTACCAGATGTCTCCGAAGAGACATATATTCTGTATATATGATGAATCTTTAGAATTTAGGCTTGCATATTAAAATGCATTCAACTCTTTAATTTTTTTTCATCAAACATTTTTAACATTCAAATGCATTGTTATCTTTTGTAAATTTCATAAGAATATTCATTTCAATGTAATCAATGGTTGAAATTGAAATCGTAGAAAGTAAATTATGTACTTTGGAGTAATTATATTCTCAATATATTTACTACATGATAGATCGAATTACTTTAAAAAAAATAGATTAATACTCCATAATAATAATAATAAGCCCCTTCGCCCGGCAGACTTGCTTCTTTATTCCTGTGACAGAGGGCGGGATGTGTGTATCGATTTGACGGGATCATCCCCTTTGACTCAGTTTAGGATGTCTGACTTTGTGTCCGGTTGTGCTGTTGTTGATGCTGCTCAGCGTAAGTGTACAAAGTATCTGGATTTGTGCACGGCAGCTGGTTATGGTTTCCTACCCTTCTTCTTCTCTTCATTGGAGAAGTTATATACGGATGTTGTTACCTTGCTGAAGCGGATTCAGAAATTCTCAGTATCTCAAAATGTTGGGGCTCGTGTTGCGGCTTATATTTTTACAAGACTTAGCTTTGTTATCGCTAATGGAGTGGGAGCTCATATAGTATCTTGGTTGCCCACTAATTTCTTGTAATATATTTTGGCCTACAGAAGACCCTAGGAGTCGGCTTCCTGGTGTTTCCCCCCGTTGCTCGGCAATCGCACGGTGTCAAAGTTCTAGGTGGGCTTGTCAGCGTATGCCCTGTTTTCAGCAGCGACCTTGTGGCAAAGAGAGTGACTAGGACCATAAAGCTTACACGTTCCCTATATACACCACAAATACTTCGTCGGGTCCGACGTTGTTAATTGTGTGCTAATTTCACTTACCGGATGTTATAACAACGTTCAATTTGACGTTTTACAACGTCAAATTGAACGTTGCTAATACGGGTCAGATCGGGCCTAATATAAGATATTAAAAAAAAAAAACAAATTTGATTTACCACGTCTTTTTTTTTTTTGTGAGTGTGGGTGGGTGGGTGTGATTTTTTTTTACCCTAGCAACGTCGAATCCGACGTTGTTAGCCCGGTTGGGCCCGATCCGATCCTTCACTTTACATATTACAACGTTAGATCCGACGTTGCAATATAATTAATGTTGCAACGTCGAATCCGACGTTGCATTAGCAGCGCTACTCGGATTTGCGGTGTATATAGGGAGACCCCAACGCAAGGATCGATGACCCTCAGTGCGAGTTACTTCTACTTTGGGCTTGTACGAGTATTTCTAAACTCTACTTTGCCTTGCGTACTTGTTCTCCGCGTGTCTTTCGGGCGGCCTAACTTTCCTTTGATGTGGCACTCCGTTCTAACTTGGAGCGTATTGTCACTGCGTCTGGGCCTGGGTTTGGAGATTGGGAGTGGCGACTTGCCACCTTCCCTTTCCATTTTGGTGGGCTCGGAGTGTATGCTGCTTTTGATGTCATACATTATGCTTTTTTGGCATCCCGCTTGCAGTCTGCTGAGTTGCAGGCTAAGATCTTACGCCCTTCTGGCATCATTGTTGCTGGCCCTACCTTTGATGATGCTTGTCGTTCTTTTAATGAGGTCACGGGTTCTGATATTCTACGCGATCCTAGTGAAATCGCTGCCCCTAAACTTATGAAGAAACTGTCAGATATATATATTTTGTGAAGGTTGCTGCTACATATATCAGACTCTGTTTTCTCATTGACTCCGCGACAAGTGGCATTATGGAAGTCTCAGCAGGGTGCTCACTCATCTGATTGGCTACGTGCAGTTCCTATTTTTGGGTTGGTTAGGGCAGACTATGAATGGAAAGACCTATCGTAGTGTGTTTAGCTATCGATTGGGTGTTCCATTGTTTACGGTGTCCAAGCCATGTCTCGCTTGTTCTCGGGTCATTGAGGGTGATGTCTACGGTGACCATGATGTGTCTTGTGCTGGTTCCGTGGGCATTAAAATCGACAAAACCTCGTCTGTGACACCTTATTGGATATCTGCTACAGGTCTGTGATTTCTGCCGGTAAGGAGGTTGATGTCGGTTTGGGGGATGGGCGTGATAAGCCCATTCGTCCAACGGACTTGCTCCCTTATTCATGGGACAGAGGACGGGATGTGTGTGTCGATCTGACGGGATCCTCCCCTTTGACTCAGTCTGGGATGTCTAACTTTGCGCCCGGTCGTGTTGTTGCTGATACTGCTCAACGTAAGTGTGTCAAGTATCGGTATTCGTGCATGGCGGCTGGTTATGGTTTCTTAGCCTTCTCCTTCTCTTCATTGGAGGAGTTAGATACGGATGTTGTTGCCTTGCTGGAGCGGATTCATAAATTCTCGGTATCTCAGGATGTTGGGACTCGTGCTGCAGCTTATATTTTTACTAGAGTTAGCTTTGTTATCGCTAAGGGAGTGGGCGCCCAGATAGTATCTCGGTTGCCCGCTAATCTCTTGGCGTTGACTTTGCCTAGGGCGAAGTTGAGCGCCGTCGAAGACTTGTTCGTTGAGTGTGAACCCCGACCGTGAATGCATAGAGTGGAGATACGTGCTTGTGTTGTAGTTGTTCTTTGATGGGGCTGCTTGTTAATTAATTTCGCTTGGTTGTTATACGTTGAAGCAACTTGTGTCGTGACGGAAACAACTTTATTTCGTTCCATTCTGTTATGCCAGACCTTGTTCGGTATCATTGCCCTTTTGTGGGTCTTTGTGGTTGCCTTGATGGTGGTGGTAGGGGTCTTGTTAAAACCTCCATGCTCAGACACCTTCGTGATCGACATTGCAGTGGTGATGCTCAGGTACTTACTCGTCAAACTCTTTCTGATAGTTTGACTATTTATTCTGATGCTGAGATAACTTTCAAGCGTATGGGGGTGTGGTTATGTGGAGTTTGTCTTAAAACGCATACATTTCGTGCTCGGTGTCGTCATACTCAGGATGATTCTGTGGAGCCTCCGGACTGTGGTGATGGCCTTGTTCGCTTTATTATTTACGATATTCCCAGACCTCCAGCTCTGTCCCCGTTGGTTCCCTTGTCTGATGTTGGGACTGTGCCGGTTGGTTTGTCTATATCTTCGCTTGACCGTTTATTCTCCATGGGGTTACGCACTGTGAGATCTATCCCTCCTAAGTGTCGGTTAGGTTTTTCTCGGGTTTTAAAAGAGGCATTAGATGTTGTGGCTGACTCTCCGAGCGACCTCTCCTGCTGGATTCGTTTGCTTGTGATGCCTCTTTGTATCCTTAAGACCTTTTCTCCGCGGAGTAATCTTGAGTGTAGGACTGCCGTCAAGCGGCAGCGTCAGGAGGAGAGTATTGCCAATGCTATTCGTGCTTGGGGTGTGCCCGGCGGCAGTTTGCAGCTTCTACAGGAGACCTTAGCTGAGGTTCCCCCTTCGTTTAGTGTGGAGGAGGATCTTGATTTGAGTGAGCTTAACCTGCGACAATGTCGGAGGAAGATTTGTGATGGTCACTACACTGCTGCGGTTCGAGTGCTTTCTTCATCAGGTATTGCTCCTTATTCTGATGCCACTCTTGCGACTCTACAGGAGAAGCACCCTATTGCCCCATCTCCCAACTTATCGCCTTTATCTATGGATCACCATCCTCTCGTTGCCTCTTCGGCCTGTGTTTTGGATATGATTCGGAGCTTTCCGCGTGGCACGTCATGTGGGAGGGATGGGTTCCGTGCTCAGCATCTTTTGGATTGTTTGGGTGGAGCGGATGTCGCTGTTTCGGATGATTTGATCGCCTCTATTACTCGGGTTGTCAATCTTTTCCTTGAGGGTCGTTGTCCGCAAGCTCTGGGTGAGTATATTGCTAGTGCTCCGCTCACCCCGCTTGTTAAGCCAGGTGGAGGTATACGTCCTATTGCTGTTGGCACTATTTGGAGACGCCTTGTCTCTAAGGTTGGTGCTTGTTTGGTCGGCCCTTCTTTGTCTGGTTATTTTTCAGGCCTTCAGTTTGGGGTCGGGGTATCCGGTGGAGGAGAGGCTATTCTGCATGCTTTGAATCGGTTCGTTGAGGCTCGTGGTGGTGAGGAGGGTCTCTCCATGTTGTTGGTCGACTTCCAGAATGCATTCAACTTAGTTGATCGTGTGGTCATGTTAGAGGAAGTTCGCCGTCACTGCCCGGTTCTATCCCGATGGGTGGAATTTTGTTACTCTAGTCCTGCCCGACTGTATTATGGGGAGCATAGCTTATGGTCTTCTCAGGGGGTTCAGCAAGGAGATCCGTTGGGCCCTCTGCTCTTTGCTTTGGTGTTGCATCCTTTAGTGTGCAAGATCAGAGACTCTTTTGACCTGAGTCTGCAAGCTTGGTACTTAGATGATGGCACTGTTGTTGGGGATACTTTGGTTGTGGGGCAGGTCTTGAATCTGATTATGAAAGATGGTCCGCGCCTTGGCCTTCATCTTAATGTGGATAAGACCGAGGTTTTTTAGCCTACAGAAGACCCGAGGAGTCGGCTTCCTGGTGTTTTCCCTCCCTCTATTGCTCGGCCATTGCGTGGTGTCAAGGTTTTGGGGGGGCCTGTTAGTGTTTGCTCTGATTTCAGCAGTGAACTAGTGGCAAGGAGAGTGACTAGGACCATAGAGCTTATGGATTCTGTCGCGAGGATTGATGACCCTCAGTGCGAGTTGCTTCTGCTTCGGGCTTGTACGGGTATTTCTAAGCTTTACTTTTCCTTGCGTACTTGTTCTCCGCGTTTATTTGGGCCGGCCCAACTTTCCTTTGACGAGGCACTCCGTTCTAGTTTGGAACGTATTGTCACTGCGTCTGGGCCTGGGTTTGGAGATTGGCAGTGGAGGCTCGCCACATTCCCTTTTCATTTTGGTGGGCTTGGAGTGTACGCTGCTGGCGATGTGTTACATTATGCTTTTTTGGCGTCCCGTTTGCAGTCTGCTGAGTTGCAGACTAAGATCTTGCATTCTTCTGGTATCATTGTTGTTGGGTCTACTTTTGATGATGCTTGTCGCTCTTTTAATGAGGTCACGGGTTCTGATCTTCTACGCGATCCTAGTGAAATCGCTGCCCCCAAGCTTATGAAGAAACTGGCAGATATATATTTCACGAAGGTTGCTGCTACATCAGACTCTGTTTTCTCATTGACTCCGCGACAGGTGGCATTATGGAAGTCTCGACAGGGTGCTCACTCATCTGATTGGTTGCGTGCAGTTCCTATTTCTGGGTTGGGGCAGACTATGAATGGAAGGACCTATCGTAGTGTGCTTAGCTATCGATTGGGAGTTCCATTGTTCGCGGTGTCCATACCATGTTCTGCTTGTTCTCGGGTCTTTGTTGGTGATGTTTACGGTGACCATGCTGTGTCTTGCACTGGTTCCGTGGGCATTAAACATCGACATAACCTCGTTCGCGACACCTTATTGGATATCTGTTACAGGTCTGGGATTTCTGCTGGTAAGGAGGTTGATATTGGTTTGATTGATGGGCATGATAAGCCTCTTCGTCCGGCGGATTTGCTACTTTATTCCTGGGATAGGGGGCGGGATGTTTGTGTCGATCTGACGGGATCCTCCCCTTTGACTCGGTCTGGGATGTCTGACTTTGTGCCTGGTCGTGTTGTTGTTGATGCTGCTCGACGTAAGTGTGCCAAGTATCGAGATTTGTGCACGGAGGCTGGGTATGGTTTCATACCCTTCTCGTTCTCTTCGTTGGGAGAGTTAGATACGGATGCGGTTGCTTTGCTGAAGCGGATTCAGAAATTCTCCGTATCTCATGATGCTGGGGCTCGTGTTGCCGCTTATATTTTCACTAGACTCAGTTTTATTATCGCTAAGGGAGTGGGTGCCCAGATAGTATCTCGGCTACCCACTAATTTCTTGTAAATAGTAATTGGATAATATATAATAATAATAATAATAATAATAACAATAACAACAACAACGGTTTGTCTATTGTGTGCCCTAAGTGTATATTATAATGATACTTTATTGGGAAAAAAATCTAAAAGGAAATTGTTGAACCCTATAATCTAATTTAAAAATGGGTAAACCGGTGTATCTAGGAGAAATATTTCTCAATTAGGCTTCTTATCATATGCCCTTGGAGCATATGATAGAAAAACCGTAATAATAAAGTAGTTTGTTGGAACTATTTAGCATCACATATTCGAACAACTAAAATTTAAGGGCATATAATCTACTTAATTATAACTATTACCATAATTATAATTATTCATGAATAGATAAATTTATAGACTTTTAATTCGTAATTACAAAAGGTAAAAAGCCATATCGACTTGTGGTGGCCAAAAGGTCGTGTATACTACTAAGTATACCCAAAAAGACTATCCCACCTGCTTTCATGTACTCCCTATTCCTATCTCTCGATGCTCAGTCTTACTACTAGCTACTCAACCCCTACATTAAGTTTTTGCAACCATCGCTTCTTGCTTGCGACTTGCCTTTGCACCTAAGAGATATTCGCAATCCCTGCATTAATTATAATTATTCTAATTAGGGTATTTGTGAAGTGTTTCTAAAAAATCATCAACATATATTTATTAACTCGATCGCGAACTCTCCTGAAGGGCATGCAAGCCTTCAACTTGTCTGCGAAGACATCTTTGTGCATTTGTCATATTTTGCTGTGTATGACCTATTTATGATGCATGCACGATTATTCTGAGATGGCTATTTGTTGGGGTATCGTCAATTTGAATTTCACAAACTTCGGGTCTGTTTGTATAACCATTTATTATGACTTATAATGTACAATATTACATTATAATGCATGGCTACGTAATCGGAGCCTTAGGCCATCAACTTTGATATATGTTGTATTTTTTTCTTCGTTTGTTTTATGCTAGTTTTATGGTGGTTTAACTGTGGTTGATCTTTTCAACCTCTCGATTTATCGAACATGTCTGATGCGTCGAATTTCTTTCTTTTTTCAAAAAAAAATTGGAACAAAGCAACAATAAAAGTGATATCGAATTGATGAAAATAAAGAGAAAAAAACAAATTAAATAACACAATTTATTCCTATTGAAAAAAGTCAGAATACTATTGGGTATGTTATTCAGAACTTCGAAGACACATTTACCTATATAGGTCATGCTAAAGTGGGAATCCAGTCATCTTTGAAGGTGGAAGCTTTGGCCATGCTCCAAAGTGAACTCTAAACCAGAGCCGTAACAGGGGTAGGCTGAGCTTTGCTGCAGTCTACCCCATTTTAGAAATAAACTATACATGTTAGCCCAATTGGCAAAACCTTTTGAGTAAAGAATGAGTAGTCTGCTGCAAACATGTGTTCGATTCTCAAATTGGCTTCCATTTTCTTTATTAAAATTCAATTTTCTTTTATTAATTCAAATCATTATTATCCTCTTCTTTTATTTTATTTTGATTATACTAATTACTCAAAAGAGCTAGTTTTATTCATTCTTTTGTTTAACTCTATTACTTAATTCATCATAATTAACTTTTTTTTAAAAAAAAATCCTATGAATTTTTCACCTAAAAGTAATGACAATCTTATGTAAAATAATCAAAATTATATGCAAATTTAGCTCACCCGGATTTTCAGTCCTGATTCCGTGCCTGCTCTAAACTCTTAATACACGACCTTTAAATTGAAGGAGACTTTCTAACTGTCATAAGTATTTTCAAGGGAATATAGAAGTGCCATGACAAATAGAAATGTTTACATCTAACATCTTGCATCATTTTGTAAGTTTCGCCGAGTCTCATTTTTTTTAAGTGGGACGTTCGAATAATGTCGTTGCTGATAAGGTTATACACTTTGACAATGCGACGTGTTTACCCTATTTCCACCCTATGGAGTATGGAACAACGAATGTCTTCACGACCCATCAGATGATATCGAGAAATCTTTTCAGTATTTAAAAAATATGTTAGAATACTCGAGAAATTCAGAAGATGACATATCTAACAAATGTATATCAATGAATGACATAAGAATAATTCAATAAGCCTAGCATTCATTCCATTGACAATTACAAATATGAAATTTTCAAGAAAATGCATGTGAGGAACTATCATATTGTCGCTTTTCCTCCCCCTACACTCAAAATATATGACCGGTCTCCTACACTCAAACTATATATCATCGGTCAACTATCTCTAATAGTTTTGGTTTTTGAAGAAGAGTGGAGATTTTAAATAATATTGCGTTTTTTTTTATGTACTCCAACAAATTTTATTCTATTTCTCAAAAAAAAAAAATATAGTCTATTATACAAAATAGAGAAAGATAATACAGGAATAAAAAATTTCCACGAATTTGGGAAAGAGGCAAAAATTGCAGTTACCACCTCAATATAAGTATATAACTATGGATATAGATTAGTCAATTTTGTAGAGATCATTACACAGGTATGTAAAAAGGAGATTGATATTTGTTCATATATGTATAGAAATATGCATATGAAAAAAAAAAAGAAAAAAAAAGAAGTAGAAAATTTAAAATTTTATTTTATATATATTATTCATTTTATTACAGAAATTTTACCAAGTTCAATAATCGATCTAATCACATATGTGGTATTACATAGCAACTTATTACTCGTCTTCTTTTTATTGAAAAGGAAACATTATTATACTCAAGTTGAACATTCTGAATTACTATGTTCGTTTGGATTTAATCAAAAAAAAAAACTCAGAAATTGAAATAGCTTGTGAAGTAGATTTCAATACATTTAACCGATTTCTGCACTATTGTCTCCTTTATTTCTTGCAAACGGATAGATAAAGGATGCAAATGCCTTATGTGGCTTTAACTAATAAACATGTCATAGTCCGTTTTTGTCAGCTATCTGTCATAGACCGTTTGTCAACTATCTGTCTTAGGATTCGTTTGGTTAAATGTAGGAATTTCAATTCCCAGGAACTTAATTCCTGGGAAATACAATTCCCATAAATTCTACTTCCCGAGAAGTATGAAAATGTGTTTGTTTGCAAATAAATTCTCAGGAACTCAATTGCTGCATTTTGTTTGGTTGAACACAAATATTTGATAGCAATTGGTTTTAAATTACCTTTATAACCTTTATATATAAATAAATTCATTATGTGGATAAATTAGATATTTTCTTTATAAAAAATAAAAAATAATAAAAGATTGGGGGAAGAAAAGGGGGAAGTAGATCTTACCTACCCCTCTCATGGTAAGTTGAATTCCCACTTTTAATGGGAATTCCAATTCCCGTGAATTCTAATTCCTACGTTTTTTAGTTTTCAAATTTTATACCAAACACATATATTGTAAACCAATTCCTGGGAATTTATACTTCCCGGGAAGTTAAAGTGTAACCAAACGAAGCCTTAGTCCATTTGCCAGCTATCTGTCATAATCTGTTTGCCACCTATTTGTCATAGTCTGTTTGTCAGTTATCCGTCATAGTTCGTTTGTCCGCTCCGTCATAATCCATTTGTTATCTCTGTCACAGTCCATTTTGTCAATAGTCCTTGGAGTGAAGGAAGCGGTTAGGGGGTGATAGGTTGACATTTAACTAATATATAAATCTTGGATAATGGACATTTAATCGATTAGATCTTATTATATGAACATTTACTTTTTTTTCTCTTTCAACTAATTATCATCTTTACGTTCGAGCTTCCCAATTATGAGGATCTAACCTCCTCATTTTACTCTTTTTTTATTGAATTTGGACAACCCAACCATCGTGGTCCGTGGATACTGGATAACCTCCTCACTTTTTTAGGTGCCTCAATATATTCAGAAACTTCTAAAATTCGAAACCAATCAAATGATGTCACATTTCTCCATAATAAATCAATTTCGAGTTTCGACTGAATGTTAATTAAGGAAGTTTGAAAATAAAGTTAATCAGTGAAAAGAGAAGTAGGCGAATGAAGAAAGAAGGGAAGAGTTTTCGGACACCCATCATTTGAGGATGCTCTTAGCAAATGTGGACTTTGTTTTTTAATTCAAAAAAAATAAATATTTAATGATCAAATCCCTTTTAAGTTTTAACTATAAGGTCAGCGTTTACCTCAAGGTCTTGAACATATTGTATTATTTATTCAATTATTCTATAATAAACGTTTTTTAAATTGGAAAAAAAAACCTCCTCGACCTCTAAAAATTAAATAAAGACTTCATACGCGCCGTGATGAAGGTGCTACAAAATATGAGTCCGCAATTTATATTTTTTTTTGTAACCTTACGGCATAATTTTTTTTTTTTTAAATCTTCACAATTTTTTTTTGGAATGACAAAAATATAATTACGTACATCCATAGTTCAATGTATTACTAATTTACTAGTAAATAGAGATTAGATATAAGAGTAAATTACAGAAAACCACCCTTAAAATAAGTGAATTTTCACAAAACCACCCTTAAAATAAAAGTTTGCAGAAAACCACCCATAAATTTACTTTTCTTTCAAACAACTACCCATGAGGTAGACCTGAGCATGGGCGGGCTTGGGCCGGGCCTCCCACCTTTTCACAGCCCATTGTACCGGGTCGGGCTTGGGCCAGACCCGGTTGTTGGGCCTATTACCTTGCCCAAGCCCGCCCGTGTTGGCGGGCCGGGCTGCCCACCGGGCCAAACGGGCTTTTCATTTAAAAGATATAAATTAAATTAATGAAGACTTAAGGGTGTCAAACACATACATACAGTATATAAATTAATATATTATATACTGTATATAATATATTATCAAGGTAAAACACAAACGGAGTATAAATTTACATACATTTACATTCATACATACATACAATATATAATATATTATTAAATACAGTATATAATATTACATACATTTTCAAAAGGTAAGGGTGTCAAACACATACGGAATATAAATTTACATACATACATACAATATATTGTCAGATCTAGGCTATGCAGAAGCTTAGATCCGATCACACCAAATGAGAGAGTTTGGGAATTTCTGTTTTCTGTATTAATCAAAAAATCAGTTACAAAATGTAATGACAACCTATTTATATGAACTGCTAGCTAAATTAACTCTAGTTCTAACTGTCTAACTAAGGTCCCAATCTTAACCATACATACAAATGTGTAACCAGACTCCCTATATCCCCCCCTCAAGGTGGACGAGTGGGATGAAAAACGAGTCCCAACTTGCAAGACAAAGTGAAGTGCTGAGTAGAGCCCAGTGGTTTCGTAAAAATGTCAGCAATTTGTAAGTGGGAAGGGACAAACACAGTGGAGATGAACCCTTCCTGGACAAGATCTCGAATGTAGTGGCTGTCCATACGAATGTGCTTAGTGCGCTCGTGGTAGACTGGATTGACAGCAAGCTGTTGGGCAGATTTGTTATCACAACAAAGTGGAATGGGGAGGGAAACTGGGATAATCAAATCAGCTAGCACACCTGCAATCCACTCTATCTCGCTGCCAGTTGCAGACATGCTCCGATATTCACTTTCTGCTGAAGATTTGGAGACGGTTTTCTGTTTCTTGGTCTTCCAAGAGACCAAGCAATCACCAAGAAAAACGCAATAACCTGATAGGGATCGGCTAGTATCCCTGCAGCTGCCCCAATCAGCATCAGAATATGCTCTGACCTCAAGGGAACTGGAATTTGGGTAGAATAGAGAGCAGTGGATAGTGGCTTTCAAGTATCGAAGGAGAAATAGAGCGGCTCTCATATGAGGGGCTCTTGGCACTGACATGAACTGGGTGAGCTGCTGAACCGTGTACGCTATATCGGGCCTGGTCATGGTGAGGTATAGCAGACGTCCCACCAGACGACGATAGCTCTCAGGATCTTCCAAAGGATCCCCTTCATGGAGGCTAAGGTGAAGATTCCTTTGCATAGGAAACTTGGCAAACTTGCAGTTCAACATGGCTGCGTTGGATAGCAAATCAGAAACATATTTGCGTTGATTGAGCAAAATACCAGTGCTTGATCTGGAGATCTCCATGCCAAGGAAGTAACGAGCAAGGCCGAGATCTTTAATGGTGAAAGCCTTGTGGAGAGAATTCTTGACAGTGGAGATAATGAGCTCATTATCCCCTGTGAGCAACATATCGTCAACATATACTAGAGCGACTGTGATGCATGACCCTCTCTTGAGAACAAAGAGTGAATAATCGTGACGAGATTGAGTGAAACCCAGTGCAGTGAGATGTTTTGTCAATTCAAAATTCCACTGGCGGCTGGCTTGTTTGAGGCCGTATAACGATCGATTGAGCTTGCATACCAGACCAGGAGAAGCTTTGTCGTAGCCTGGAGGAGGCACCATATAAACCTCTTCGTCCAAATATCCGTGCAAGAACGCATTGTTCACGTCCAGCTGGTGCAATGGCCAGTTCTTAACAGATGCTACAGCTAGCAGCAAACGCACAGTTGCATACTTGGCAACCGGGGAGAAGGTCTCCTTATAATCTCGATCCTTAATCTGGTTGAAGCCCTTGGCAACCAATCGAGCCTTGTAACGCTCAACCAAGCCATCAGCTCGAAATTTGACTCTAAAAACCCATTTGCAGCCAATCGAATGATGGCCAGGAGGCAAATGAGTCAATGTCCATGTCTTGTTGGCCTCTAGCGCTTCGAGCTCCACTCTCATAGCGTCTCTCCACTCAGGCACCTTCTGAGCTTGTGAGAAAGATGTAGGCTCAACCACTGACAGGACATTGAAGAGGGAATGGACATAATCAGGTGAATACATCCGAAGATCTGCAGGAGTGACGACTGAGAAAACAGAAGAGGAGGATGAATCAAACTGACCATCCTTAGTTGGAAGGGGAGGACATATGTAATCCTGGAGCCTAGCAGGCCTGACAATCCGTCTGACAGGCCTTGTGACAATCGTGGGTTGCCTATCTTCAGGGATAGGGGTAGGAGGTGTGGCAGAAGAGGGTAATGAATCACCCACAAAATCAGGTATGGTCCCTTTGGAAGTGGAGACTTCAACCTCATTTATCACATCCCTATCTGACACTCTACTGGCTGGAGGAAAGGGATCACCATGTGCAGGTTGCACATATGCAGGAGAGGGATGGGGACCAGCATTGTCCTCATCAAACAATACTCGAGGAAGGGAAGGGATCATCAAAGGATCAGCATCAGTGGGTTCAGGTTGCTTGTCTTTGAAATGAAATATCCATTCCTTGAAAAGGACATCCCTGCTCACAAATACTTTGTGAGTTTCTAAATCATACAGCTTATAGGCCTTGTAATCAGATGGATATCCTAATAGCACACACCTCCTTCCTGATGCATCCATCTTGGACCTGTGAACCTTAGGGATGTGAGCAAAGCAAAGGCAACCTATGACCCTCAAATGATCATATGAGGGCTGCTTTCTGAACAGAACTTCATAGGGAGTTTTATGGTTCAAAACAGAAGAGGGCAAGACATTGATGATATATGTAGCTCCTAACACACATTCCCCCCAAAATCTGAGTGGAAGACCAGCATGAATCCGTATTGCTCTAGCCATCTCAATCAAATGCCTGTGCTTTCTCTCCACCCGGCCATTTTGCTCATGAACATAGGGAACACATTTCTGATGCTGAATCCCTTTGGCATGAATTAAGGCTGTTAACCTGGAGTTAACAAACTCAGAGCCATTGTCTGTTCTCAGAGTCTTGACATGGGTATCAAACTGATTTTCAACCCTTGCCAAGAATCCAGACACTACCTCAAAGACCTGCCCTTTGTCTCGAAGTAGAAAAGTCCATGTGGATCGAGAAAAGTCATCCAAGACAGTCAAGAAGTAACGAGCACCACAAACAGATGCCACCTTATAGGGTCCCCACACATCCATGTGGACCAATTCAAGGGGCTTAGAGGCAACAGAAGCACTCAAACTGAAAGGAAGTTTATGCAATTTAGCTAAATGACATATATCACAATTAAAGGTTTTCAAACTAGGTCCCTTAGCCCAGTCAAACAGGCGCATCTTAGATGGAGAAATATGTCCAAGTCTGGCATGATGGATGCTTATTAAACTTGTCCTAACAGAGGCAATCAAACTACTCACATTGTTTCTGAAAGGAAGAGACTCAAGACGTCGAACACCAGTGCTGCCAGGGAAGCAAGAGAATTCATCACCAAGCTTGTAAAGACCACCATCTCGAACACCACAGGCTATCACTTTATCAGTGGAAGTATCCTGCAACCAACATTTCATTTTTGAAAAGACAAACAGGTTTTTGTTATCATCTAACAGCTTGGAGACGGAGAGAAGATTATACTTGAAGTTAGGCATATATAGCACATCATGGAGCAATATATTCTGATTGATGTTCACACTACCAGAATATTTCACTGCCTGTGTAACACCATCTGGAAAACCAATCACAATCGGCTTGGCCAGTTGTTTCATGGCAATGAACATGCCACTACTGCAAGCTATGTGATCTGATGCTCCAGAGTCGACAATCCAGACCTTGTTGATGCCTTTTTCTCTTTGATGAGAGTAGGAGATCATACCTGCAAAGTTGACGGAGCTGTTCCCAGGATGATCAGGATCAACTGGAGCTTTGCCTTTGAATGCCCTCATGACTTCTGCTACCACAGCATTCACCAAGGAAGTATCAATTTGCTGAGTGTGAGAACCAGCAATTCCATTCTCAGCGGTAAGGGGACTGTCAACTTCCATGACATCCTGAACATTAGCAACTACCTTGTCATTGTTAGGGCGCTTGGGGCCAGTATACCAGTCGGGAAATCCGACTAGTTTGAAACATGTTTCCTTAACATGTCCCCGCTCTTTACAATAATTGCAAAACAATTCCATTTTAGCCTTCTTAGTGTCATTCTTCTGATCTGTAGACCTGTTCTGACCAGATCCGCTTGCCTGAGCTCCATAGCCTCCTTTAGTGGAAGATCCACTCCCAGATCCAGAGTTGTTGTAAGAACGCGAGGCCAGAACCTCATGCTGAGTGGGAGCACCTCCTGTGATCTCCTTCTGGCGCTCAATTTGCAGCACCATATGGAAAGCACGGTTGACAGATGGAAGTGGATCCATGGACAAGATGTGGCTCCTGATCCCTTCGAAAGTGTCCGAGAGTCCCATCAGGAACTGCATCAGACGTGTAGTGGCATCTCGTTCAACAAGCTTCTTCAGGATTGCACATGAGCACATTTTTAGTCCCCCACACTTGCAGATCGGAATTGATTCTATTTCCTGAAGCTCATCCCAAGCTCTTTTCCGTTTTCCATAGTAATTGGAAACACTTTGATTATCCTGCTTAATCTGATAGATCTCTTTCTTGATCTTATAAACCAAAGGAGCATTCGATTCAGCGAATTGCTCCTGAATTTCATCCCAGAGGTTCTTAGCCGAAGTAGTGTACATAAAACTCTCAGCAATCTCAGATTTCATCGAATTAATAATCCAACTAGACACCATATAATCACAACGCATCCAGCGATCATAATCATCATGAATTTCAAGAGGTCGCTCGCACTTACCGTTTATGAATCCAAGCTTCATCTTGGCTCCTAACGCCATGCGCACAGCTCTGCACCAGCTGTGAAAGTTCAATCCGTTGAACGGATTGGACACCAGGACCATCCCAGGGTGGTCGGAATTGGACAAGAACAGTGGATCCGACTGGTTTGCCCCGAGGTTCCGACCATTAGGAGTCGACGACGATCCTCCTTGATCGCCACCATTGTCACCTTGACCTTCATCTCCAGAATTCGCCATGGAACCTTGAAGACGCGAGAATCGCAACACTAGATTGTTAGTGTTGAAAGCTCTGATACCATGTCAGATCTAGGCTATGCAGAAGCTTAGATCCGATCACACCAAATGAGAGAGTTTGGGAATTTCTGTTTTCTGTATTAATCAAAAAATCAGTTACAAAATGTAATGACAACCTATTTATATGAACTGCTAGCTAAATTAACTCTAGTTCTAACTGTCTAACTAAGGTCCCAATCTTAACCATACATACAAATGTGTAACCAGACTCCCTATATATATAATATATTATTAAATAATAATATATACCGGGCGGGCCTACCGGCCCGCTTGGGCTTTATACTCTGCCCAAGCCCAGCCCGGTGGGCCTACCGGGCCGGGCCTGTCGGCCCGCTTGGGCCAATTACTCTGCCCAAGCCCGCTTTTTTTGTCGGGCGGGTTAGCCCACGTTTGCTCAGGTCTACCATGAGGCCATCTTTATGTGTAAAAAGTTATAATTTTTTAAAAAGTTTTTATATTTTATTAAATGTTTTTGTTATTTTATTATATAATTGGGCTACTTTGAATACAAAAAATAAGAATTTAACATTTTTAAAACACTTTTTACACATAAAAATAAGGGGTAAGGCCGTAAGGGTGGTTCTTTGAAAGAAAAATAGGTTTATGGGTGGTTTTGTGTAAAAATTTATTTTAAGGGTGGTTTTGTGAAAACTCACCTATTTTAAGAGTGATTTCCTGTAATTTACCCTAGATATAATTAATGTTGAGGAAACCCTAAGCTCTAGGGATTATCCTGGCATGGGTGATTTTTTTTTCCTAATGTATATTGACGAGGAGTAATTAAATTAAATAATACTCATCTGTTAATTAAAACTTGGCGTTTATTATTCAGACATGTTTTTTTAGAATTATAAAAACTATATAAAATATTAACATTTTTTAAAATTTGTTTTTATAAATTCATACTTAATTGTAATAAGTATGAAGTTATTTTAAAAAATTATTGAAAATTTTAATCTTTTATATAGTTTTTAACACCTAAAAAACGCGCATAAATAGTAAAACGCCAAGTTTTAATTAATAGAGGTAGTATATTATAATTGCATAAATTAACATGTAAATACTTAGTAATATATTAGGGAAATTTCATGTGGTACTCAGGTACTAGTATCTACCAACTTTTACAAAACACCTAGTGTAAAAAAAAATCTCGTGGGCACTACATGGAGTTTTTCAAAAAAATTTGTACGAGACAAAAATTATAAAAGTTCATGAGTAGTGAAATTTCCCAATATATTATAATCACATATATTAAAAAATTATAATTCTCCGAGGTATAAATGCACACAATTGTATAACTTCACGAAAAAATCAACTTTATAATTTCAAAATAAAAATAAACACAAAATAAATAGAGACTAGATAGGCAAATAATTCAGTCTCAAACCTCTTATTGCCAATGGTATTTGAGATTTTCAAATTCATTTTTTTTCCCTGTCTTTTACAAAATAACTTACCTTTAATATTTTACAATCAATTTTTAATCTATAACCATCCCTCCTTTGTTGTGTAAAAAGTTCGGGTTTTAATCTATAATCATCCGTCCTTTGTTGTGTAAAAAGTTCGCGCCACTCTTTTATGGACCTTTTATCCCCTTCGTCAATAAAAAAAATATAAAAATTAAATACACGATAAATCATCATCAAATATAACATGGTTTCATATTCTTATTGATGTGGAACAACGCCGTTTCCAATATTAAACACGTTGATTTGGACTTTGACAACCTGAAAATCATCCTACGTCGGTCATGTCTAATTGAACGTTAACAATCTTTATATAGGATAAACAAATCATATTGAGAAAGATTCCCTATATTTGGATGCATGTACCTAGAAAAACATTACTACAAGTCTACATCCGTTTAGAAATATAAGTCATTTACTATTCACACACGCTTTTTTAGGATGATAAAAATTATATCAAATATCAATTTGTTTATTAATTTTTTTTAATAATCTCATACTTCTTACTAATAAAGTAATAAGTATAAGATTATTAAAAAAAATTAATAAACAAATTGATATTTTATATAGTTCTTATAATTATAAAAAAGCGTGCGTGAATAGTAAATGACTTATATTTCTAAACAGAGAGAGTATTAAAAATGACTAAAATCATTTAAATTTGAAAAATCTTTCTATTTATATCATCTTATCCTAAAAAACACATGTTAGAAAAACCTTTGAATTAAACATTGATTTATGGGACGTGATTTAAGGAGAATCTAAAAACACAAACAATTAACTACAATAATTATACATTCTTTTACCAATTAAAAACTAATAATCATTTAAATTGATGGAGATGAATCACATGTTAATCTTTATTTTTACGGAAATTTCGCGAGGTACCCCTGAGATAATAGGTATTTCGCGAGGTGTACAGATGTTTAGACTATTTCGCACGGTACCCCTGAATTTAGAGTGATTTTCGCATCGTACCCCTCTTCCGTCTAAATTAACATTTTCTGTTTAAGTCTCAGAATTAAAAAAGGAAAAAAACTGAAGAAAACGTCTGTGCTCCTCCTCCTCTCACAATTCACACGATGTTGAGGAGAGATACAACCAGATCCAGAGAGGAGATCGAGACATGACCATAGCCAGAGAGGAGAGGCGACAACCGGACTTGAGGAGGAGAGACGAGGAACGGTCAACAGGACGACCCAAAACGGAAGAGAAGAGAAGCGATTCGCGAAGGCCGCTGATTCGAGGCGAAGGCGGAGGGAGACCGTTCTGCGTGGTGGACAATTACTAGTGGATAGCGTTTGGTGCTACGAGGTATGATTCTATTCACACTCGACCTTTCAATTTGGGGATTTTTGTTTCATGTGAAAAAACTAAAAATTAGGGTTCATAAATGTAGAATTTTGGTGTTTCGATCCTAAATTTATGTGGTTTCTATTCTGAAATGTGGAGTGGCTGAATTTTGGCCTTTCACTGTGGTTGATTTCAACTATTGTTAAGTTCTCATTTGTGTGGTTTCTATTTTGAAACGTGGAGTGGCTGAATTTCATGTTTGCTCCCAAGTTAACTTCATTAGTATGAAGTGGTAGACAAGGTCTTTGGTCACGATTTTACCACTGATGAGGTGTGTGAAGTGGTAGCTCAGCCAAGAGTTAAAGCTGCAATGGATGGTGTCAATGGTATGTTACCATTACTTGAAGACTTGAGCTAATATATACTTAATTCTACATCTCATTTGTTTCATCTTTATAAAAGTTGAATCAATTGGGCTTTTGAACTATTAATTTGAGATTGTAGACACCATCTCTATGTTACTTGCATTTCATTTGCCATTCCGATAATTGAGCTAAAGCAATTGGGTTGAATTGTAGGGACTGTGTCTTATGGTGTTATGAGTAGAGGGAAGACACACACCATGCATGTAAGTTTCAGTTTCAATATAGCATTTTTTTCAGGATTTCAGGGGCTTCTCACTTTTTCACTATTATTGAACTATTTAGATTTTTTTAAATTTAAATTTGGTTGTATTTCACCTTGAGATTTATTTTGTATGTATATTTAAAAATACAATCTGTTGCACACTTGCACATGTATACATGGTAAATCTTAAGAGATCAGCATTATAGTCAGATACAACAATCAAATTGAAAAAACTCTGAATGGTTTGATTAGTTGATCATTGGTGGTTGAAGATTTTAATTAGCCTATTATCTCAAATGGCAGAGTAATGTGTTTTACACATTGATGTGGGTTCGAATCCCACATAGGCTACAAATTGTCCGTGTGATATCTCAAATCTTGCTTTCGTTCATACATGTCAAATGTGTTTAAGGTGATGTATTTTACTAACTGAATGATTTTTTGTTGGCTTTAGGTTATGTTTTATACCTCATTAGTTGCCATTAGTTGCCATTTTCTTTGCATTCAGAGTTGTTCAAAAACAGCATGCTTCATGGCATAGTATGTAAATATGTATACCTTCTCCACATTCTCCAAGACATCACTCTTGCAACTTTGCAAGCATATATCATAATTTCACTGAATTGTCTGTGAACAAAATGAAAGCATAAATGAAACTATTCTTCTTCTCTTTTTTAAATTATCTAAGCATAATAGCATATACAGTATAATTTATTGTGTTTTCTCCTCCTGCAAATGAAGTAATTCAAGTATCTCTACAAGTAAAGAAGTTTAAGGATTTGGAATCACATATTTATTGCCATTTTAGTGATATAAATTATTCAAGATCATGCAATTATTTCCGCAGAACTCTATCCCTGAGGTTGATGGCACTCTTCTTGGACCTTGGCAGTTGGCAGATAAGTTCAATTTCATCTAAAAATCGACCAAAGCTTGAGCTAATAGGCTTTATTAATCAATAACACAAATAAGGCAACAAGGTAATAATGTGTTAAATATTTAGATAGCCTATGTGGGATTCGAACCCACATCTTTGTGCCTAAACGCACCGCTCTACCATTTGAGCTAATAGGCTTTGAATGATAGAATTAGACAACTCCAAAATATGATAAAAAAACTCATAAATTGACCACAAATAACTAGCAACAGTACATGAATATCAACAACCTCACACTAGGTTAGCAGCAAAAAACGTTGTACACTCGAATTCAAAATATAGATCATTAATTTAAGAAGGGCTAATATAGATCATGGTGCAACAAACATCAAAAAGAAAAATGGCTGAATTGACATTAGTTTAGGAGAGTCTTGCACACTCGAATTTGAAACACATATCATCACATCAGTTAAATATATGCTGATAGGTAATTTTGGCAAAAAGATCAAGCATTTATAGAAGCTAATTTGTGCTGACAGTTAAATCAACACACCATCCGGAAGGTAAACCAACTTATCCTCTTAAGTAAGTGCAGTTAAATATATGTTGACAAGTAAATCTGCATATCTTCTAGCAACCATACACAACAAGATAGGCTCATCATCTGGCAATACCCATGGAGAAAATTGATCTTCGTTGAATATAACCCTCAATCTCTTCCATATAAAGCCAAGTAGGGCCCCAATCAGACAATAAGAATAGAAACTGCTAATCCAATAGTCCAATTTGCCAAATTCATCAGAGTGGAGAAATCAGTTGAATAAACTTGAAACTCCAATTCACAAATAGAACTACAATCCCTGAAATCCCAATTCAGAATTGAATAACAATCTATAAACCCTAAATTCGCAAACCCAATCCCAATTCTGAAATCCTAAATTAATTAAAAACCCTACACTTTGTTTGGCTTATGGGTTTTTTTAGGGGCAGGAAGGGGCAGGAAATTGAAGAGGGGAAAGGAAGGGAAGGAATTTCACTTTCCCACCAAATTCCACCCTTTTGGTGGGTTGTGAAATCCCATGGAATTGAGCGGTTACTCAAATTTCAGATTCCTTTCCCTTACTTTAAATGGTTCACCCAAACACATAATTTATTTTCCCTTCACTTCCCATCCTAAAAATCCCACCAAATCCCTCCATCTAAACAGGGTGTAAATTTTCATATTGGGAGAACTTCAGCCGACTAAATTCACTAGGAGAGTAGGAGGAATAACCTACCTTCACCACGGTACAACTGCAGTCGCGAATCGTCTTGTTGAACGACCACCGTCTCTCCTCCCCAAGTCCGGTTGCTATCTCTCCTCCCCGATTCCGGTTGCCGTCTCTTCTTTCTGGGTATGGTCATGTCTCTCTGGTTGTGTCGCTCCTCAATCTTCTCTAGTTCTCTGTGTCAATATCGTGTGAATCGTGAAAGGAGGAAGGAGCACGGACTTCTTCTGCTTTTCTTTTCTTTTTTATTCTCAGACTTTTAAAAGAAACTGTTAATTTAGACGGAAGAGGGGCACGATGCGAAAATCACTCTAAACTCAGGGATACCGTGCGAAATAGTCTAAACATTTGTACACCTCGCGAAATACCCCTTGATGGAGATGAATCACATGTTAATCTTTATTTTTATCTCATGTTTATATTACCTACGACAAGGAAAAATTAGGATTATAAATAGACCACCAAAAAAAACTTAAAATATATATATATAGAGGGTGGTTCATGGGTATACAACCCTTATTGTGTATAATGAGAACAAATCTGGACCGTTGATTGAATGAAATGGAAGGCTGAGATTAATAGGCAATTTTGGCTTTTTTTAAATTAAAAAACAGTGGAACCCACGTCGTTTTTTTGCCCACTTGCTGAAGGGAGGCGTGTGTGGTGCACTCTCTTCAAATTATTCGACAGTATATCTAGATTATTCGATCGTATCGTCTGATTATGCAATGGTATCGACAGATTATGCGATGATATATGATTTTTTTTTGTTAATCTTTCTAAATGGTTGATTATTCGGTCGTTTATGAATGATTATTCGGTGATATATAGATGATTATTCACCCGTATATGAGTGATTATCGCTTGATTATTCGATAATATCAGTCGGTTATTTGATGGTATCGATGGATTATTCGATGATATCGCTTTATTATTCGATAGTATTACTTGATCATTGACAACTTTAAATTCACCCATAAACAAATCCCACCAAATTATCCTATATACATGTGAATAAAGTTATAAATACAAACGAATAAACCTAAATTACAAAAATTATTCAATGATATCGTTTGATTATTCAATGGTATCGCTCGATTATTCGATTACCCGAGCTCGTTTATTACGTACAAACGAATAATCTTTGTATATACACCCATATATATAAAAAAAAATCCCATGTACATACGAATACTATACCAATATAGGTATGAATAATCTACCAATTACAAAAAACCCATCATCAACCCCTCTTTGTGATGGTGCAAGCTTCACCGGATTTGAAGGTACGTGCCCAGTCGTAAGAACCTAATTTTGTAGTTGATTTGTCCAATGTCAATGACTCAGTGATCCCTGCAACTCCAAATATCAATACATGCATTTCTATAATTCAAATCAAGATGAAGATCAATAAATCCTAGAATCCTGTTGATAATCAAGAATAATTATAAAAAAAAAAAACTCTTGAAAAACGAAAAAAAAACCTTAAATCTAAAAATCCATCTCAAAATTCAAACGAAACTCAAAATCAAGATGAAGATTGATTTAGTAGAATCTAGGATTTGTATATATTCTTGAATTTGTCAATCTCCATACCCAATATGAAGAACAACGTCCCAAATTTTTAGATCTAGATTTAGTTTTTACGAACCCATAAAAACCCTAATTATCCATCAATCGAGAAAATAAATACATACCCGTGCTCCGTAGATGGATGACTTTGGTGACAACCTTTGAGGCATCGATCGGAGAGGGGATCCCCTGAGTCTCGCGTTCGGGCAATATGGAGTCCGATAGGTGCTGTAGCCTCGACCGCCTCTGCAACCGCCATCGCCGTCGGACTTCTAGATACTCCGACAACGCCATCGCCGTCGGAATTCGTCAAAACACCAAGCCCTAGTTCCGGTGGTTTTCGCTCTCACCTAATCGCCCGCCTACGCTCTCTCCTTCTTCTACGGTTGAAACTTGCGATTGTGTGGTAGGGTTGGGAATGTGTGGGTAACGCGCCTATATAGGATGTTTTTGTGTTTTTTTTTTTCTTTTAAAATTAATTCATATTATTGATTAATCTCATCCATCCAATTTCCCTAAATCAATGGATGAGATTTGTTCTCATCTATATTATAATACTAAAGGAGAAGTCGTCTACGACATGTGGAGGCTTCTCCTTTAAAGTAGGATTTGTTAGTTTTTTTTTATTTAAGATTAATAATAAAAAAAAATTAGATTTAAAAATTAAATTACTAATTAACCTAATTGATATGCCATATCTAAAATAACTAACTAACTAAAACGTAATCTTATTGTTTGGATGAGGATATATGCAAATCCAGAATCTAGAAACTTACGCAGATCTTATCACTTTGTTTTTTTTATCACCGATCTTATCACTTTGTAATGTAATCTCTTACTGGATCTATTGCAATCTTATCACTAAAATAATTTTAAAAAAAATCAGATTAGTCAATTCCAAGTTTCAGATTGTTATTAATCAGATTAATCAATTTTTATTTTTATTTCCAATTATTTATCAATTCAAAGTAGATATCTAAAATCAATGATCTCTGATTTGGTTAAAATTTTGAATTTTGAAATTAGTTTTTTTGTTTTTCCAATTCTTTAGATCAACTAATCTGATTTGGTTACAATTTTGAATTTTGAAATTTAAAAAAAAAATATTCACATCGCCAAAATCGTAGTATACTACTGTTATAAATACTACCCTAACTCTTCCTGATTCAATTGTTCCCATTTTTATATTCATTTGTTTTTGTGCTGCTGTGTTGCTTTTATATCTTAATCCAACATAATCATATTTGTAGATGCAGGTTGTTGATTCTACCCTAATTTACCTGATTTTAATCCCAACCCAACTCCCCTCTCTTACTTTCCTTTTCAGTTTATTCGATTAATTACGATTCCATTGATTCTACTTGGAATTATGTCCAGTTGTGCTTAACTACTCGGAAAATTGATGTGAAATCGATCGACTTTGTGTTGCTACGTGGAATCCTTAGTCAAGATGTACGTGAAATCATTCAATGTAACACTAAATACTTACAATGCAATTTGATTTGAAGTTATCTAATTAATCTTTTGGTTTCATCTTATAAATATAGGGGCAAGCTAATGCGGATTTCATTTATTTTATATATGGTTTTAGTTATCTGCATTCGTTCAAACATACTCCATATATTCTCATTCTCTCCGGTGTTTTTTTCTTTCCCGATTGTCAATTATGATTATCGGTACACAAATCGGTGTGGTTTTGTTCAAACATACTTCGTATATTTCATTATCTAGATGAGTTACTACTACAAAAACTAAACAATAGATGAATCCGATGGAATATTATTGTTCACGTATTAAGAATATTAAGATCACTAAACTACAACGATCCTGAACAAGTTCAATTCGGTTGGCAAGATTTTAATAGATGAAAAGTTAATTGTGTTTAACAATTGATTAGTTTGTTTACACAAAGTCGAACACATGAAACAAGGGCTTATATTTTTATATTTTTATATTTTTTTAACTACTTAATAATACTTATAATATTTTTTAATTAGCTCAATTTGATTCCAATTATTAAAGTTTCTTATTATTTAGAATTTTTATATTTTTTCATTATTCAATGTGTTAGGGAATGCTTATTTGTTTGCTACTTAGTAATACTTATAATATTTATGTCAACAATGATAAATGAAATTATATAAACATATATTTTAAAACAAAGATCCGTGCAATGCACGGGGTACTAAGCTAGTTATACACAATAAGGGTTGTTCTCATATATATATATATGGGAGATATCTAATGAGAAGTAACATTTAAATGAGAAGATGAGAAGTAAGCCTTAATTATACCCTTTAGATTAAAATAATTTTTTTTATATGGATATAGGGCACATATCTAATGATAAATATATCAATGTTTTTTTAAAATTATTTTTTATGCTTTTTTTTTAGATGATGAATGAAAAAGCTAATTTAAATTAGCATAAAAACCCTAAAATGAACCTTAAATCACCCTCTAGATAAATAGCGTAAAAAATATTTTTTTTTAAAAAACATTGATATATTTCTCATTAGATATGTCCTATATATCCATATTAAAAAAATTATTTTAATCTAAGGGGTATAAGGCTTACTTCTCATTTAAATGTTACTTCTCATTAGATATCTCCCATATATATATAATATACTCAAATCAATTACTCGTAATATTCTAAAATCAAAACTAATTAATTTAATAATAATACACCGATTAATTTTTAACTTTTTCAAAGAAAAACAAAACCCTTTTTTTTTTTGGTGATTAAACGAGAGCAAGCTCTCAGAAACGAAAACAAACAAAAGACAAGACAAGGGCTACAAACGAGCGAGGCGGGGGATAGCCCTTCCCCTAGAGTCTTCCTCAACAAAGAATAAAACGCCCACAGGCGGGCTCGAAAGAAAATGGACGCCTAAGGGGCGGGAAAAAGCGAGAGCTGCAAGGGAGTCCGCGATGGAGTTCGCTTCCCTGAAGACATGGCGGAGTTGGAGATCCCATCTCCGGTTGATGAAGCCTTGGCATTGAAGAACCAGGCTGGATAGCGGGTGTCTCTCCGAGATGCGCCCTTTGATCAGCGTGACGGCGAGCAAGGAATCCGATTCAAGTAACACTCTACGAAAGCCTCTATCCCAAGCTAACCGGAGCCCATCCAGAATACCCCAAAGCTCGGCCATTGGGACAGAACATAAGCCAATGTTGTGACAGAAACCTTCGATCCAGCAGCCATTGTCGTCACGAAGGACACCACCAGCCATGGCTAACCCATCACTGTTAACTGCACCGTCAGTGTTCACTTTGACCCACCCGGCCTCCGGCTTCTCCCATTTCACCAAAACAATCGACCTCTCCGCAGGGCTCGGTTCATGCTCCGAGTTGCACCACGCCTTGTTATACTCGTTCACTCTGTCGTCGATAAATCCAGCTTTGTTGATCTGCACCTCCTTGCCATTGAACACCCTATCGTTCCTCCATCGCCAAGCCCACCAAAGAGCCGTCGCAAACCAGCTTGCCCAGTCAGTCCCTCCGCTCAGCTTAGCGTGGCTCATCAGATTGCCTCTGACCCATACTGCAAAAGAAGCACGAGAAACATCAGCATCTCCCAACTGGGTCGAGCTCCACATACCTCTAATACAAGAGCAGTCCCTGAAAAGGTGGGTGAGAGTTTCCGGTTGATCCGAGCACACAGCACAGCCGTCGTCAACCGCCAGATGTCTCCTCTTACGCTCCACATTGGTGAGGACCACCCCTTTGAGCACCAGCCAGCTGAAGTGTCGCACCCGCTCGGGGATTCTAAGCTTCCAAATCGACTTGTACACCTGCATATCCGCATCACAGTAATCCATGGAACCAAGAATGCGATTGTAAGCAGTGCTAATATAGAATTGACCATCGGGAGAATCTTTCCAGCAAAGGGTGTCCTGAACCGTCCCATCCTCCACCGGCGCCACCGACGCCATTTTCATAAGAACTCCTGCCGGAAGGATTGGGGAGAGGGTGTCCCAATCCCATCCCTCACCGCTCGTCCAGTAGTCCCTGACCGTAGCATTAGCCGAGTCATCAGCGCCTCTCCCTTGTGCCCGCTCCGATAGTCTCCCGATGCCAAGCCAGTCATCACTCCAGAATCGGATGGACGCCCCATCACCCAACATCCATCGGGCACCATCAAGGACTACCGAGTTGAGCCCCCTCAACAAGCTCGACCAAACTGGCGAATGTGATTGCCCCGTAGAACGCTGATTCCTCAAATATTTAGCCTGCAAGATAGAGCTCCAAACGTCAGTGCTTTTGCTCGATAAAAATCTCCAAGCCAGTTTACCTGAAATTGCCAAATTAAGCTCGCTCATAGATCTTAACCCAAGACCTCCTACACTCTTGGGTTTACACAGTTCCTTCCACGCAATAAGGTGAATCTTCCTCTGGTTCTCGTCATCCCCCCACACGAAACCCCTGCACAAACTGTCAATTTTGTCGCAGGTGGACTTCGGCAAGGTAGTAGTAGCCATGGAGTACATAGGTATGGCACATAGGACAGTTTTGGTGAGGGTGACTCTGCCTGCAAAGCTCAACCGTTTGCATTTCCATCCGGCCAATTTGCTTTTGACTCTATCAACCACATGGGAGAAGGTATCCCTGTTGATTCTACTGTGCAGAACCGGCATGCCAAGGTAACTCCCCAGATTCGTGGTTGCTTCAAACCCACTTTCTCTTTGTAGTTCCTCCACAGACCGGCTATCAACATTAGGAGAGATGAACAACTTTGTTTTGCTCACGTTAACCTTCTGACCAGACGCCAAGCAGAAGCGATCAAGGATCCCCTTTATAACTCTGATTTGCTGCACCGAGGCTTCCGCGGCAAGGACAAGGTCATCTGCGAACATGGTGTGCGAAATCACCGGCCCGCCCCTGGACATCTTGACTCCTTTCCACTCCCCACAGTCCACAGCTCCTTGAATTAAGTGGCTGAGCCTCTCGATACAAAGGATAAAGAGGTAGGGGGAGATGGGGTCGCCTTGCCGAATACCCCTACTAGGTATAAAGACCTCCGTGAGCTCGCCGTTGATCAGCAAGCGGGTCCGAGCAGTACCTATGCATTCCGTCAGCCATTTGACCCAACAGTCGGGGAACCCTGCATCCTCGAGGGTGTCTGTTATGAAGTCCCACCGAAGCCTATCATAGGCCTTCTCAAGATCAATTTTGAGTAACATCCATCCCTTCCTGCCTTTCTTGCGTCTCATAGTATGAACGATTTCCTGCATAATGACCACGTTATCGGTAATAAGTCTCCCTGGGAGAAAGCTCCCTTGCATTGGGCCGATGAGGGTCGACAGCAGGGGCCTTAGCCGGTTAACCATGACTTTAGTGATGATTTTGTATAGAACGTTGCACAGGCTGATTGGACGGTATTGGGAGATTGTGTCGGGCTTGGCCACTTTCGCGAGAAGAACAATGAGAGTGTCATTGATCCCCATGCCTAACGAGGCCGAAGAGAAGAAATTGCGGACAAAATCCTTAACAGAGTCGCCAACAGTGCTCCAACACTTCTGAAAGAACACCGGTTGATAGCCGTCTAAGCCTGGCGCTTTAAACGACCCCATCTCTTTGATTGCCGAGAAAATCTCCATGTCCGAGGCTGGCCCAGAGACGGCCTCCCAGTCAGCCGACGGCAGGCGAGGGAAGCCACCTTTCACCAGTGGGTGTTGTCTAGCTTCATTGGGAGGAATAGTATAGAGCAGACGGAAGAAATCCGTCACAAGCTGCTCAATAACTTTCCCATCCTGCACAACCTCACCATCAGGCCCTTTGAGGCCATCAATCCTGTTGCGCTTTCTTCTAATGACAGTAGATAAGTGGAAGAAAGAGGTATTCCGATCTCCTGCTTTTAACCACTGCTCTCTCGACTTCTGAAACCAAATGATCTCTTCCTGTTCAAGTGTGGCACAGAGTTGGTCTTGGAGCTCCTTTTCCTTATTGATAAGCTCTGTAGTGACACCTCTTTCCATAGCCAATTGGATCGCCTTGAGGTCTATGGAGATACGATCTTTGCGCTCGAAGATATTACCAAAAACCTCCTTGTTCCACTTGAGGAGGCAACCACGAAGATGGTTTAGCGCAACCGGCGTCTCACAGTTACCGTCCCACGAGTCCCTAACCAGCCCAGAGAAACTCGGGTGGGTCATCCAGGCGGCCTGGAACCGGAAGGGGCGCCGTTTCCTATCAAGTTGCACCTTAGGGTTGATAGTCAGTAAGAGTGGCATATGATCGGAGCCAAACTTCTGAAGATGGCGGACCGACGCCTCAGGCCAATCAATCCGAGCAGCAGCGTTCACCATAACCCTATCAAGTCTCTTGGCAATGTAAGTCTGAGGAGTTTTACCCCTGGACCAAGTAAAAGTTGGTCCCGAGAACCCGAGATCAATCAGCTCCGCCCTGTTAACCCAGTCCTGAAAGAGATCAGAGTCCGAGGACAACTGCCCCTGGTCTCCATCACGCTCCCAGCTCTGCAAGGTGCTGTTAAAGTCGCCTCCAACAAAAAGCGGACCAGTGATCTGATCAGTAACATTGCCCAAAGTATCCCAAAAAGCGCGTCTATCCTGATCAGTAGGGTAGGCGTAGATAACCAACAGATGAAAGCTCTTGTGACCTCCCCCCACCTTAGCAAGGATAAAGCGATCATGAGAGCTCACTATAGTAACCGTCACCTTCTCCTTATCCCAAAGCAACCAAACCCCTCCGCGAAAACCGTTGGCGTCAACTAAGAACCTGTCGGTGAAATCCATTCTGTCACAAACTTCATTGGCCTTAGCCCCTGAGATTTTTGGTTCGAAGATAGCGAGTACATCAATCTTATTGTGTTTGATCATATAGCGGATAGATCTGCGGAAACCAGCCCTGCCAGCGCCACAGCAGTTCCAAAGAAGGCAATTCATGATGACCAGTGGAAGAGAGGACCACCCAAGCACACCTACAAACCCTCAGTCTGAGCACCCACCATAGGGGTATCTGAGATCGATTCTGAGGTGCTACCGGTCGTAATCGATAGCATCTCCTCATCCGTCGACTCCGTGACTCCGGTGCCGTCGCTATCAGGCGAGGGGATTACTCCATCGACTGAAGCTATTATTCCGCCCATCTCCGTGGCATTCTGGAGCGATGAAGACCTTGTGCCCTGGACCAAAACATTAGATAGAATTGGGTTAGAATCTGGGTTACCCTGATTGAAATTTTCAAACTGGGCACTCGGCCCATTAATTGGGTCCACCGGATTATTTAAAGCATCAAAAGAATTATGTAAGACTGGAATGAAAGTAACGGGTGGGTCATTATTCCTGGCCCTCTTCTTAGGCCCAGGTTTTGGCTCATGGCCCAACCCACTCCCCTTGTGCCCCACTTTCTTTTTCTGCAGAGAAGTCTGCCCTTTTCCACTATTTTTTCCTCCATTTTTCATAACCCCCAAATTAAATACGGGATTTTTGGGGATCTCCGTCTGGCTACTGGTAGAAGCGCCGTCATTCTTTCTCGGAACCAACACCTGTCCAGCCCTCATCGGATTAAATGCTTTCTCCTTAACCGAAGTCTCCCTCATCATTACATTCTCCCCCAACGGCTCCTTGACATTGGGACCCTGGCCCGGCCCCTTCCCAACTCTGTCGGAGTTTCCTCCACCGGCGCCGGTGGCCTGCCCCACATCCTTATACTTCTTATTGTTTGGCGGATTTTGATCGTTGTTCCTCATGACTTCCTTTTCATCTTTGTGTTTGTTTTTCTGTTTGGGTTTCCGGCGAGCGACTTCCATCCAGGGGCCATGGGTACCACTGCCCTCCTTCGCAGCCTCCACCGGGCCACGCGCCACCTCGGTAACCATATCCCCCTTCTGGCCATCATCTTTCTCTATGACCGCTTCCTCGCTTGGTTTAGGGGTTTCATGACCCGCTCCCGAGGGGCACCTCGAGGCAATGTGGCCATATCTCCCACACCTGAAACAAATCAGGTGGAGGCCCTCATACTCCAAGAAAAGCTTCTGATTGTTGATAGTGATCGTTCCCTTGAGCGGCTTAGTAAGATCCAACTCCACACACACTCTGGCGAACCTACACCGGTTGGAGAATAATGTCTTTGTATCGACTTTGATCGGCCTCCCAAACCCCTCTGATATTTTCATGAGCACATTCTCTTCATAATACATGATTGGAAGCCCAGAGATCCTAACCCAAGCCGGTGAAGTTGTGATTTCATCCGTCTCCGGGTTAAAGTCGGGCGTCCAATCCTTGATGATTAAGTAATGGCCAAAAATGGTCCAAGGACCTCCAGTGAGCGCACAGATGTAATCGTGTTCAGTTTCAAATCGGACAACATAGTACCCATTGGGAAGATCAGCCAGCATCATCTTTCCGGAGGGTTTCCAGAGTTCCCGGATTTTCTTGTCCATCACGTGGAAAGGAACGAAGCCCCCGAGCAGCTTCACGATCAGGGAGGACCTCCAGACAGATGCGAGAGCCTGCATAACTTCGGCGTCGATGGAGACGACCGGATCCCCATTTCCCCCATTGGGGTAGGAGATGTTGATTCTTCCCTCGAGGAAATTCGGTTCCAGCACCGGCCTTCCAGCGCCGGATTCCCCCACCACCATTTCCTTCCACGTTCTTCTACTGTCAGGGGGGTCACCTGTGGGGTCACACGGGGTGACCGGCGTAGGGGGCACCATGACCGGCGAGAACCTAGCGTTGCTGATCGGCGAAGAGCTTTTTTAGAGAGCTTTTGTTGTTATTTTAATTTCTCTGGTCTTGAACCTAGCGTTGCATGGACCATAAGTAGAAAAACAAAACCCTCACCAAACACGATACATGACGAATTTTGCTTGGCTCTTTGGAGTATTCCACTTGCAAGTTCAATCCCTATATTCCCAATTTCCCATTTCCCACCATGATCAAAGGCCCTCTCTCATGGATGATCGCCGTCCTCATCGTCGCCTCCATCTACTCCTTCTTCTGCCTCCGTCGCCGCCGCCACCGCAACCGCTGGTTCCGCCCCTTCTTCCGCCGCCGCCGCCGATCCCGCGGGGCGGCGCTCCAATTCCACCTCTTTGACCTCCAGTTCAACCCGACGACCCTCACCGGCGCCGGCCTCGACCCCTCAGCCATCGCCGCCCTCCCCGTCGACTACTACGCCGCCCTCAACCTCCTCAACAACGGCCGCATCCCGTCGGAGTGCGCCATATGCCTAGAACCCTTTGAAGACGATGAAACGCTGCGTTTCATCCCCACGTGCCTCCACGCCTTCCACGTGTCCTGCCTTGACCCCTGGCTTGCTGAACACACCACCTGCCCTTCCTGCCGAGCCAGCCTCGTCCCCGTCTCCGAGTCGACTCGGTCTGAGCCCCAACCCCAGCTCACTGAATCGCGACCCGGGTACGACGTCGTATTGGCCGTTGATCCCCCGGAGGGAGAAAATCAAGAGCCGTTGACGCTGGGGACTCCGCCGAAGGTGCTGTGGGCCCACTTCTGGAGGCAGAAGGCGCCGCTCCGGCTGAAGGTCCACGTCTGCCGCGTACTCTCCGGCGCGTTCCCGGTCTGCCGAAGGCGGCGCTGCGCGATCTGCGGCGGCGCCGGGGAGACCACGGAGCACTTGTTCTTCCGGTGTCCGGCGGCGAGGGCGCTTTGGTACGACTTCTGGGGGATCCGGACAGACGGGGAGGCGACGGTGGGCTGGACGACATCGAATTGGGTGGAGGCGTCGCTGTATCCGAACCGATTCCTGGCGTTCGATCTAGAGGAGGAGGGGGACATGTTTCTGTTTCTCGCCTGCTTGTTCGATAAGATTTGGGCGATCAGGAACAGCGTGGTTGAGGGCCAGGAAGATGACGTCTCCGTCGAGAGGCTGAAATTGGCGGTAGAGGATTCGTTCTGGGAGCTCCGAAGCGCGTTCATAGGACACGCCTGCGATCGGAAGGTGTGAGATGTGCTCACTGTAAGTTATAAATTCATGAATTCGATTAAAATACATACATATACATGATACATTAGAGTAAAAATGTAGAAATCGGCTGATTTCAGTTTGGAATTGGATGAATCAATCACAGTGGAGTGATGATGATGATGGAAATCGGAAATTAGGGGTTTAGGGTTTGATAAATTGGCGAGGGGATGTCATTAGAAACCGTTGTCAAACTTGCAAGGCTCTGTAAAAATGAATTTGGTGCAAGTTTGGATCATTTACATAATTTTCAGGTTAGAAGTTGTTAAGCTCAACCTGAATTTGTTTAGCAATGGAATTTAGATCCAATGTTGCTTGCGAACCATCGAGGTCAAGATGAACTACCAGATAACTATAATGTATGTATACATCGTATTTGTATTCATTGTAAAGCTCACAGAGTCACAGGATTGAGAATAGTAGATGGCTTTCTAGTCTTTGAAACGTTTATTTTGCCCCTAATGTGTTGGTTTGGGATGTATTGTTGGCGATGTTTGTGGTGTTTTGGTGCTCTGTTTGGGGGGTTTCTGCCCATCTTGAGGGCTTTTGGCCATGTGCACTAGTGCTACTGTAATCAATTTATATTGTTTCAATATAATTTAGCGATTAGATTACCCCAAAAAACATCAATTCCCAACCCATCAAGGAGGGTGTTTTAGAGGGTCGGGACGAGCTTGCATTGGCGATCAAGTGATCACACTCTCAGGATAAATGTAGCCTATTTATAATTTAAGATACATTGTTAGAAATTTTAATCATTTTTCAATTTTTCATACAAAATTTGTTTTAGTAACCATATCTATTATCTTTGTTATCTTATTCTTACCCATGTTTATCTTAAATAATCTTATATCAAAGAGGCTTTTATAAGCTAACGAGGGAGCTAGGAGGGGTTGTTATTCACTCAAACCTACCTAATGGTGCCGAGATTCGAACCCGTACTCTCTTTATCGCAACTCGGCTGTAACTTGTGAGTCAGTTGTGACCCTGATGGTGTCGGCAAAAGGGAACCTCTCAACTTTCTGTTCAGGAATTGTTGGGCTGAAATTGGGCCGCTTGAGTGCTGGGTTTGGCCCACTTTTGTTTATTAGGCATTCCTTAGTTTATTATCTAATTCTTTCTTTCTTTTTTATGATCGGGCTGTGGCATTGATCACACCTTGAATTGGTAAATAAAGAATGGTCATCCAGGGTTCGAACTGGGCACATATGGGTACCACCCACAAATCCTTTCCGATGAGTCATTCCGGAATGATTTGGCATTGATCACACCGATTTTACAAACACCGATTTTACAAAGTAGACAGGTATTCTGTTTGAAAACAGTTTATAACATTATACAAAAGACATCGTTAATGCGATTTTTCAAGGATAAGAACCTCAATTTGGAATTTTTTAAAAATTTTAATTAATATAGTATTTTTTTAGAAAATATTTTCCAATTTAGATTCTTATTTATGCCCTAAGGATATAGAATAGAAAAAATATTGTTAATATACTGTTTCAAGACAAAATACCTAGCCAAGTTGGGAAATCAATGTCATAACTGTGCGTTTGATGATATTTTAAGTTTTAACCATGCAAAATGGAATATGTGTTTGACCAATGCCCATTTACAGCATAATTTAAAGACTTTGAGCAATTCCAAGCAATTTCTCTGCGCCATCTCAATCACCTTCTTCATCAACTTACCTCAAGAGTTAAAACGAAATAAAAACTTATATACTTAAAATTAAATGAAGAATACGTTTCCCAAGTAATTTTTTTACAAGTCCATCTTCTTATTCTTTGATTAGGTGATTAAAATATAACAATGGTCATGTTACATGCCACTTGTTTACAATTTATTAAATGGATGATCTCAATTGAGTACTCAGTTTGTGACTTTGTGGATACCAAAAGTCAGTTTATATAAAAGAGCTAGTTAAATCATATTTTATTTCTCTTTAGAATGTTTTATGAGGAAATGTGATATACTAACTATTTTTCTTCTCGGAATGTGATTTAGTGGAGTTAAAGAAAAAATAATTATGAAAAAAAATCTAAATTATTTAGTTTTACACATGAGTGGTTAATAATCAAATCTACTTTTTTTTGGTCTACAAATCAAATCTACCTTTGAAACACATTAACACACCGATTGGTGCAAGGAATTTTATCTTTGTGCATTTCAAATTGAAATGATTCCAATTGGCGGGTGTAAATCTTCTGTACCCAAGTTTGTCCCATCCTACTATTCCCTCTCACATATTCTCTTTATTTTTTATTGTTTTTAATCTATTTTTTATTTTTATTTTCTTTTTTTTAATCAATGCTTGTGAAGGGACAAAGAGGAGGACAGAGGATGTGAATCCCTAATTGACTTCTTAAATATCTGAATATGAGATTTACACCATAATTTATGTAATTTTTATTCGTCTCAATGGCTATATATTTATATTGTACAGTATTAGATTCCAAATGATAATCCATTTAATTATTATGTTTAACTCGTCTATCCACCCAAAAACATTCTTTGACCAAATCTTTGTTAAAGGATTTAAGTCCCTGTTTTGAATTAGACATCTTGTTTTGTTTTTTTAAGTGGAAACTTCCTAAAATAGTAAAATACAAATAATGACTTTTTTTCCTCTAATCTCCCCAACAAAAACTATATATTACTAATTAATTGAATATAATACAAATAACGACTTCTAAAATTATCATATTAACCCAAAACCTCTTTTGTTGACAACGACCACTTCAGACTTCAAACACATAAATCTATCATGCCCTCCTCATCCTACATTACTCGACCCGTGTGACCCGATTGATTGATGATCCATGTCAAACAGCGGGCCGAAACCGCTCCTAATATTGATCATAGCCCTCCTGATCTTATTCTGCCTCGTCATCTACTTCACTTGCGGGTGCATCCGCCGCCGAAGGCAGCGGCGCCGCCACGGGTTCCGAACCAGCACCGCACTCCAACCGGGCCCGTACCCTATGAAGCGTGAATTTCCGCCACGCGGGCTTGACCCGGTGATGGTAGACTCCTTCCCCATCATTCCTTGCAGCGTGCTCAAGGAAACCGCCAAGCCCGGCGCCGACGGCTGCGGCCCGGGGCTGGAGTGCGCGGTGTGCTTGAGCTCGTTCCGCGAAGACCAAACGCTGCGTTTTATCCCCAAGTGCGAGCACGTCTTCCACCCGGGCTGCGTTGACCCTTGGCTCCGCCTCCACTCCACCTGCCCCTATTGTAGGGCCGACCTGGGCCCGGGTCATGGGGACGAGGATGAGCCCGACTCGGTTGTGATAGTCGTGGTTACGGAAAATAACGACGAGAGGTACACGCTGAGGTTGTCCGATGAGGTGTGGCGGAAGATCATGAACGAAAACATGATTCGACATTCGGACGATGGTGGGAGGTTGGCCGGAGAGTGGTGTACGCCGATGGGCCGCCGTGGTGGCGATGAGGAAACTCATTTACAAGGTAAAATGTAACGGATCGATATTAATGTAAGTTGAAATAAACCAAGAAGTGTATATGTTTTGAATTCAATTAGAAAAGAATGATGTTTGTTAATAGCCAAACATGGCGATCTTCTTCTTGTTTTTTTATTTTTTATAAAGCATGAAATCATCGGAGAGGAAATATAATCCATCAGACATTCAGACTCCAACTCATAATATCAACTTATATACTAAGACTTATTATACTCAACTTTACATAGTATTTTTTTTTTGTTTTTGTCTCTTACATATTTCAACATTGATAAACTATAGTATATAATTGCATACATACTTCATGTTTGTGTTGTAAATGTTGGATCAACTGTCTAAGGTGGATCACAATTGACACAAATCACACAATCACACCCTTCTATAGGTGATCTATGACACAGAACAGAGGAAGAACATGGTTGCAATCTATGACAGTAACCAACACAAACACCAGCACACAAATTTCTGAAAATGCATATATGCGTCACTCCTTTGATTAATTGAAAACGTGCAATACATACCCAAACAAAGTAAAGGCTCAACTGGTTGAGCAAAGTAACTACCACTACCATCCCTAACAACACACCTGGGCAGTGCTTTTGATTGAAAACGAAAACTAACATGACCCAAAGTTCGAATCACATAAACTAAAATTTAACAGTAAATCCCAAATCCCAGGAGTGAATACAAGGATTTAAGGGAAGCAGGGGGATTCCGTTGGGACTCGGGATGAAGGGAAGCGGGGGAATTCCATTGAAGGTGATTCCGTTGGGACTTGGGATCGGATGTCGTGTGCCCTAACACAAGCCAAGTGATGTTCCATCGTAAAACCAATTGGTAATAGGAGGAGTACCCCACTAGCTTATATACTACGACTTCTTTGTTCATATTATCAATGTGGGATCTTTGTGTCTTCACATTCTATCAACACAATTCAAGTCAGGGGCGGAGGCGGGGAGCATGCGGTGGCTCGAGCCCCCTGAAAAATTAATTTTTTTTTCCATATAAATGTGTGTGTGTGTGTATATATATATATATTAAAAGAGGTATTAACTAGACAAAAGTACATTGTAGTACAATTGATAGGAGATCTGTATAGGGAGCTAGACTGAAGATCCTGTGTTCAATTCACCTTCAGCCAACATGAACTCGTTAAATTTTTTTCCAGCCCCCCCTAGACTGAGCCCTGGCTCCGCCCCTGATTCAAGTGAGCCCCCCTGGACTGAGCCCTGGCTCCGCCCGTGATTCAAGTTCCTTGTGTATGAACACCTGGGCTCCTCTTGATCTCCTTTTCGATGATAAACGTCGCGAACGAGTTGGTCCCAACTGATATATATGCTCCCATTGTTCATTTCTGAAATAGCATCCCGGCTCATATCAGATTTGTCAACAAACAAAGAACTTATGAATGCAGCCAAAAGCCACAAAAAAAAGAACTTGTGGTGGCTGTGCCATATGTGATGCTGATTGCCGAATGAGCAAACAAGTTGCAGGTTTGATCTGTGTTCGCGCTTCATGGATTTGGATCATTGGATCGCACGGCTGCCAGGACTAAAATGACATGGCAATGAGTTGGACAGGAGCTAGCCATCATTAATACAAACATCTCACATTTTCTGGACATGAGCTATCGACCATTAAACAATGAGCCTAGGGCTCTTACACACCCCAACCAGTCCCAATTACTAGGGCAGTTATATGAGCTGAATAGCTCGAGCTCGTCCACTTAGTTGAACAAGCTGATTATGAACATGATTTTAAGCTCGGTTGAAAACTCGGCTCGTTCGATTTAGGTTCAAATAACTAGAATTTTATGGAATTTAAAAAATTTCCTTTAAATTAATATGTTATGACCAAGTAAAATGACTTAAAGCTAAAAAAAAAAGCTCGGTTCGAGCTCGTTCATTTACTAAAACAAGCCAAGCTTGAACAAAAAAGAAAGCTCGTTTAGAAATTGGGCTTGGCTCGGCTCAATCTCGTTTACTAAATGAACCAAGCTTGAACATGCCAAACTCGACTCGAATAACACCCCTACCAATTACTACCTGATTGCTAGACTCACGAAACAAGAGATAATCATATATATGCATTTTACAAATAAAATTGAATGACGTTCCCTTCCATTCCATACTCTACAAACAAAGGGTGTAAGATGTGTTTGGAGATTTGTTTCGGAAATGGTTTGGGTTGGGATTTGGTGCATGTACTTTGTCTTGCTTGTTGTGATATAGGTTCCATGTGAACGGGGATTGGTTTGCCAAGCTTTTAGACGTCGTGGAAGTGCGATGACACCTGTTGATTCTTTTTGGAGTCTAAGTTGAGGTGTCCGCTAGTGATCCCCAAAGTTATCTGTGCACGCTGTTTGGCTAATTGGTTTTGGTTCTGCTAGCCTGTTGTTTTCAGTGTAGCATGACGTGTACTTTATTTCTGCTTTTTCCTTTCCGTCATTTCATTTCTATCATTTGATTATGTCATTTGTTTCTTATTGTACATGATGGTTAGTCTATCTCCCGGCTTGTCCGGGCTCTCGATTTCTCTAGGCTTGTGTAGAGAATCGAATTTCTTTCCTTATATCCAAAAAACAAAAAACGGGGCCTAAAATATTTCTTTCAATTGCATCTGCAATGTTACTATATTATTAGAGATATATTAGGAATGATATATTAGATATGATTGTATTAGGATATAATCTTTGATATTGTTATATTAGGTTATATATATATATATATATATATATATATATATATATATATATATATATATATATATATATATATATATATATATATATAAACGTGTGTTTGTCTTCTCTAATATGAGGCTTCCACCACCGATCTATTAGGGTCATATCCCTCTCTAAATTCTACATATATAGCCACTACAAAAAAAAAATGTGTTTATTTTGCCTAATTAACAATCTAACTTGGTTGATCCCTATGTATACGTACGTGGGGGTCTATATATATATGTTACATATACAAGGTTTGCCTAATTTAACCATTGGTGAGATCGACCAACAAATTCAAAGGCTCCAAGCCTCCAACCACATATTCTTTTAGGTACGTTTAACTGTTAAGATGTCAATCATCCTTTCAAATAAATCCATAAATATTGCATCTAATTAACAAACATATCAAAGGTTCATGTAGATTGGTCGTCGTCTGATATCACCATTAGTTAATTAATGACGCATCGGTTCATTATTAGTAGCTACTACTAGCTAGCAAAGCTTTGATACTTTACTGGCCAATGGCCATGTTCATCATATAAATATGTTGCCCATTTAGTTGCTAGAATGGTGCCAACGTACCTGATATAACGCTTTAATTTTAGGCCACGTTTGATTTAAATTTTCCAAAGGTAAAAAAGAAATATATGAATATATATTTCAAGATACATTATTAAAAATTTTAATTATTATGATATTCTCTCAACTTTTTATATAAAATCGGTTTTTCTGTCCCTTTCAATTACTCATTTAAACAATGAGTAATTCTTACTCCTCTTATCTTATTTTTCATATATATGAGATCACAAAACTTATACCAAACAAGCCCCTTTAGTGTATTTGACATAAATATAAAAATTACAACTCTCATACCCACAAACTTCCTTATTTACATTTGTTTCTCTGGTTGCTTGTTAATATTTTCTATCATAACGGTATATCAATCTATCGATTTATTCAACTTTTCGAGTCAATAGGGTTGTCTAATGTCTCAAATTTTTATTTTTATTTTTATTTTTTATTTTTAAAAAAGAAAAAAGAAAAAGAGAGAGACAAGATTGCTTTCTACAAGGAAATAAAAAAAAAAAAAGACAGCTAGAATTGCATGCATATTACAAGGAAGTAGTACCATGTAACTATGTATCTTTCGTTACGGACAAATTCTGAATTATTATATAATTATACACGAATTTGCTGATTTCGCTGTGAACCAAAAATTCCGCCATTTTCATATTTATTTATCCACCTCTTGGAAACATATTTCAACACTCCTATTATCCTATACGTAATACGTGGTAATTAAGCAAAGATTCATTTCCTTGAATTTCCCATTGTCCGAGTTAATTATTTATATATATTTATATATTATTTATATTGGGCATTAAAATAATTAATTTGTGCAAGACCGGACGAGACACTTGTTTATGACAACAAAGCCTTTCAGGTTAATTATTTGTTTGTTTGTTTTTCAATCTTACGGTGGGGAATATACCATATTATTGATAGAGGCCAGTTTCCCGTCAACATATATTACTTTATATATAGTTGAGTTTTTTTTTAACTTATATTTATGTGACGAGATCTACGTAAACGTGTACAAAATCATTTTGAACATGAATTTTACGTTAGCTAATTGTCATAAGGAATTTACAATATTCATCATTCTAAAATATATGTCACTTGATTTTTCATCGCACATTTTAACAAGTTAAAACCTATATAAAATATTAAAATTTATTTTTAATTTAATACTCCCTCTATTAATTAAAACTTTTCGTTTACGTTTTTTTTAGAATGATAAAAAGTATATAATTTTTTTCTATTTTTTAACACATAAAAAACGTGCATGAATAGTAAAACGTCAAGTTTTAATTAACAAAGGGAGTATTTATTATTAATAAATATTAAATTTTTAAAAAGATTAATATTTTATATATTTTGAATCAAATGAAGTAGAATTTTAGATTTGACGGGTCAATAATTGATAAAAAAAAAAACAGAAAGTTTTTTTTAATGTATAGAAAATTCCAAAAAAGAAATTGTGACACAGTGATTTTGATTCATGGATAGATAGATCAAGTTGCTATGTATGTACGTTGCACATTTTCTTATTCCAACTGACACACTATTTGCAATAAATAAATGAAAATAAATATTTTTTAATCAGAACATATTGCTTATTTTTTGTACGGTTGATTGATTAGCTGAACGCCTGAACGCATTACTTAATTAGTATTTAAGTATACAATTATTATAACATATTATATTTATTCCTAATTCTATGTAGCTAGGTTTATCTTCCTTTATTTTCGGGTTCATCATATGTAGCTAAACCAAAATAATATTCATTATATATTAAATTAAGGGGCCTTTACATAAATATCCATAAAAATTGGCCAAATTACAGGAGTATCCATGTATTTGAAAATTTTACAAAAGTGTCCATCCCCTTGCATTAATATATTTTATTTGCACATAAGCACATCGCTCTACCATTTATTAACATAAAAGACTTTAAAATTGCATTAATGTCAAACCCGATATTGCTGACACCAACATTCCTGACACCGTTGACACTGGTCAACGTTGACCGTTGACCGGTCAATGTTGACCAACTCCTTCAGTTTTTTTGTTTTTTTGTTTTTTTGTTTTTTTGTTTTTTTGTTTTTTTTTTAAACAAAAAATTTACTTGTCAGCACTTTCAGATATGCAACTATAACTAGATGTAATGCAAATAAAATACTATGATATGCAAATATTATATTATGTTATGCAAGCTTAAAAAACCTTATGAGAAGAATATGCAAATCCATATGTATTTTAAAATTGCATTAATATATTTTATTTGCACATAAGCACATCGCTCTACCATTTATTAACATAAAAGACTTTAAAATTGCATTAATGTCAAATCCGATGTTGCTGACACCAACCTTCCTGACACCGTTGACACTGGTCAACGTTGACCGTTGACCGGTCAATGTTGACCAACTCCTTCAGATTTTTTTATTTTTTATTTTTTATTTTTTATTTTTTATTTTTTATTTTTTTTAAAAAAATTGCATATCAGCACTTTCAGATATGCCACTATAACCCGATGTTATGCAAATAGAATATTATGATATGCAAATATAATATTATGTTATGCAAGCTTAAAAAAACCTTATGAGAAGAATATGCAAATCCATATGTATTTTAAAATTGCATTAATATATCTTATTTGCACATAAGCACATCGCTCTACCATTTATTGACACAAGAGGCTTTAAAATTGCATTAATGTCAAATCTGATGTTGCTGACACCAACATTCCTGACACCGTTGACACTGACATTGTTGACATTACTGGCACTTCTGACACTGTCACCACTAACATTGCGAACGCCACCAACATTTTCCGTATTAGCGTTGACGTTAATGTCGGCTGACACTGACATCGGAGATGTTGACGCTGCTGACGCTGACATCGAAGATGTCGGCTGACGCCGACATCGATGTTTCCAACACTGTTGACGCCGACGTCGAAGATGCTTTTTTTTTGTTCCAACGCTTCTTTTTTTCGTGTAAGCACTAATATTGTTGACACTGCTAACACTGTCACCATTAACATTGCGAACACCACTAACATTTTCCGTGTCAGCGCTGACGCTGATGTCGGCTGACGCCAACATCGGAGATGCTGACGCTGCTGACATTAATACTGATCAGCATAAAAGAAAGAACAGTTGTGCTACTATTATGTAGTACCTATGCAAACCTCAGATTCTGCTAACAAGTATGAGTTAAGGTCAATCTAAGGTGTTGGTTGAATGGCTTCTAATGTAAAATGCAGTGAGATGTTGTGTTAATAGCTTGTAATGATTATGCACAACCAAAATCTGATTTTGATTTTAGAATGAATTGAATTACTATAAAAATCTATTACACTGCTGACGTTTCATGTAATGAAGTAAAATTTGTGCCTTCGGCACAAATTTAAATTGAAATTTATGAAGTTAATACTCTTTGTATTGAAACTAAAAAGAAATTAATAGTGATCAGTATAAAAGAAATACCAGTTGTGCTACTATTATGTAGTACATATGCAAATCTCGGATGCTGCTGACAATTATTAGTTGAGCTCAATATAAGGTGTTGGTTGATTGACTTCTAATGTAAAATGCAGTGAGATGTTGTGTTAGTAGCTTGTAATGATTATGCACAACCAAAATCTGATTTTGATTTCAGAATGAATTGAATTACTATAAAAATCTGTTACACTGATGACGTTTGATATAATGAAGTAAAATTTGTGCCTTCGGCACATATTTAGATTGAAATTTATGAAGTTAATACTCTTTGTATTGAAACTAAAAATAAATTAGTAGTGATAAGTCTAAAAGAAAGAATAGTTGTGCTACTACTAATTAATACTTATGCAAAAATCTGGTGTTGTTGACAAGTGATAGTTGAGCTCGGTCTAATGTGTTGGTTGAGTGGCTTCTAATGCTAAAATGCAGTGAGATATTGTGTTACTAGCCCTTAATGATTATGCACAACCAAAATCTTATTTTTGATTTTAGAATGAATTGAATTAATGTAAAAATCATTTATAGTGCTGACATTTGATGTAATTAAGTAAAATTTAGATTGAAATTTATGAAGTTACTACTCTTTGTATTGAAACTAAAAAGAAATTAATAGTGATTAGTATAAAAGAAATATCAGTTGTGCTACTATTATGTAGTACCTATGCAAACCTCGGATGTTGATGACAAGTATTAGTTGAGTTCAATATAAGGTGTTGGTTTAATGGCTTCTAATGAAAAATGCAGTGAGTTGTTGTGTTAGTAGCTTGTAATGATTATGCACAACCAAAATCTGATTTCGATTTCAGAATGAATTGAATTACTATAAAATCTATTACACTGCTGACGTTTGATATAAAATTTAAAAAAAAATAAAAATGAGCAAGCAAAATTATGTACTAAACGTTTTATAGGAGTAGAACTTAAACATAGGAACATGGTTCATCGTCTTTTGATTGGGACTCTCAGATTATTCCTTTCCAAAGAAGATCATAAAAATATATTCAAGAGTGTGCAAATTGACGAGAGAAAATTGTACAGAATGTTCACTTTGGCAACCCGGTTTTGGGGTTAAGAAGAGCCTCCTTTTCATTCGATAACAAAACTGGACCCTTTCCAGGCCTTGTGCAGATGAAATAAGAAACGTCTCCGGTGTACTTCTGGGCAGTTGCATTGTCTTCAGGTGGAGGCTTCAAAGCTTCAATGCAGTTTTTGTCTCTAATCCCTGCGTCTTCTAGGATCTTTCTGTCACCAAGGATGTAACTGGAGATTGGAGACCAGAATAATAGTTAGAGAAATCACCTTCAGGCTTCATCCAGCCCACCATTAGTGCTCACAGCAAGAAGTTAAAAGGCGAACAAACTAGCTTTTCTGAGAGTGCTGAGACTCAAGATGCTTTTAGCCAAGTTTTAAATTTTATTTTCATGAAAAGGATCTGCTTTTAATATTTATGTTGAGCACCCACATCTGAAAGAGGTTCTCCCGACAGCTCTAGATAAAACACAGACTCGAAGAGAAAGATCATAATTCAAATATAATGAGTAGTACCTCTTGAGATCAACATCACTGCTTGGAGGAAAATAGAAAAGCAGTCTTTGCAAAAGATCTGCAGCAACCTTCCTATTACGTGCGATTAGAACTGCATTTGGCCCTGCATCAAAGGTGTATGCTACCTGCCAATTTTCATAGTTCGCCTGGTCATCATCATCACCACAACTAACAACCAAACTTCAAAACTGCAATAATTTTCTTAAAATGAAGTATAATGGAAAAAATATCAAACACAGAGCAACCCACTTCATCCTAATAACCACACTTCATAACTGCAATAATTTTCTTAAAATGAAGTAAAATGGACAAAAAAATAAATAAACACAAAGCAACACAAACGAGGGGTTCTAAACAACATGGAGATCTTTACTCCCAAGTCCCAACATAGTGACAGACAGCTGAGTTTTATTGTTCCAACAAATCATTGACATTTGAGTTAAGATGAAAATAGCTACCATAACCTATGAACTAAAAAAATAAATTCATTCCAGAGACAGCCTCAAAGTCAAAGTGCCAAACTACATGACTTGAACAAATGGAAACGAGAATTAGTGTTAAGAGGACACCAGAACAAACCTGAGGTGTTCCTTCAGCACGGTTCCATTTCTCAATGAAGCTTATGATCTTGATAATAAACATAGGTAAGAACATATACTTAATGTTTTCCACATTAAGACACCACATGGCTTGCTAATATTAATATGAACCGAAAAAAGAGCACTCACCTATGTGATGTATCATTCTTGTAGAATATTGGTGGATAAGTGTCCAGGCAGACAGCATGGAACTGATTGCTGTCTGCACAAGCCAGATTAGCAAAGCCTGGAAAGTCCCGGTTTTTTATGGCTTCCTCCATTTGATGTATACGTTTTGGTACGATGTGCTGTGACATTCAACAGACAAGTGTATCATAAAGAGATGCAAGGAAAGAAATGAGCATAAAACATCTAAGCAACATCCTATCGACTGAAAGTCTATGCATCAGTTGACAAAAGCAATATCTATTCACTCCCAGGACGGCAGGACGCGTGCTCAAGTGGAAAAGCGCAGATTTCATGAGAAAGTGGTCATGGGTTCAATTTTTAGAAAGAGATTAGGGTAAAGGAGAAGAAGAAGATGATGATACCAGGAGGAGCAGAGGATGGAGAGAGGAGCAAACTCCTCAACTTCACCTTTGTCGTGCTGGAAGAAGCGGGCGCCATATCAAGAGCAGATTCGGCGTCGGGAAGGAGAGAGCAGAGGAGGAGGAAGACACCTGTGTCCGGAGGTGGTCGGAGAGCTTATGGCGGCGGCGGTCGAAGAGCTTGGTCGGACGGAAGCGCCAGCGCCACATCATTCTCTCTCATTCCAGCGTCATCTTCCTCGATCTCTCTCACTCCTCATCATCCTCAGTTCGTCGATTAATTGAAGATGAATATGCGATGTCTCAAAATGAATAGCCAGCAAAGATCAGAATAAACCAATTGAACAAAGAGAACAAAATACATTGCCAAGCGTATAATCACAAGTAATGAGGCAATAAGGATTCAACCATCACACTTTAGGCAACTAAAGTACAAGCATTCAACCATCACACTTTGAGATGTCAGCATTTCAGAAGATGTCAACATTTCAAGAAGATGTCAACATTTCAAGAAGATGTCAACATTTCCAGAAAATGTCAACATTTCCAGAAAATGTCAGCTAGATGTTTCCAACACCAGTAAAATCAGGAAAAAAAAAGATTAAGCATCAGAAAGAGAGATTAAGCTTCACAACTAAAAGAGCCAGAAGATGTCAGCATTCAAACATAACCAAACACTAATTTCAAAGAGAAAATGTCAAAATCTCTAAAAAAAAGTTCAACATGTCAGCACAAGATTATATTTGCACAACATAAACTTAATTACACAAAATTAATATTATATTGGAAATGGTCTACTTAATTACACAAAAATAATATTATATTGGAGATGTCAACATTTTCAAGAAGATGTCAGCATTTCAAGAAGATGTCAACATTTCAAGAAGATGTCAGCATTTCAAGAAGATGTCAACATTTCCAAAAGATGTCAGCTAGATGTTCGCAACACTAGAAAAATCAGGAAAAAAAAAGAGATTAAGCATCAGAAAGAGAGATTAAGTTTCACACCTACAACATCTAGATGTTTAGTACTTGAAATAGTTCATATTTGGAATCGAACGGATACAAAATTGCAGGGAATCGAATAGATGCAATGCTCTAATTCTTAGATGTCAGCATAAAATATTCTAATTATTAGATGTCAGCATCAAATAATTAGACACAAAAATAATCAAGAACTAGAGGCAACAAGACAACAGCTATGGTGAAGCGATCTTTGGGAGGTGATATGAATGCAAGACATGTCTATGCCTGCTTATATGCGCAACCACAAGACATGGGAGGCTGTTGACATGAATGCAACCACATGACAAAATTAAGAACAAGAGGTTTAGGGTGACTTTAGGAGATCATGAAGATCTGCAGACAGTTTGACAGATTAAATAACAATTACAGCGGCAAAATCGCCTTCGCAAATCTGTTAGATGATGAAACTGAAAGTGACAAACTGAAATTCTTCAGATGATAAAAAATTCAGTGGATTCAAAGCATCAATTATACGTCTACGTCCTGGATGGAGTCGTAGAAAGCCACACATGACAAATTTCAGCATATGTCTAGTTATAGAAAGCCACACATGACAAATTGAATGAATTTTACCTGTGAGGTGATTGCAGACGCTGGGGAAGAGAGAGAGGGATGCAGAGCCGACCGGTCCTCGAGGCGGCCGAGGTAGCAGCGAACGCTCCGGGAGCGGCCGTGGGTCAGCGACGTTAAGGCTCCGCCCTGGTCTTCTGATGCGGGAGATCGGGGATTCAATCACAACAGAAGATGGCGTCCCCCTGCTATGCAGATCTCAAAAGAAATACCTGATTGAATTGAATTGCTGCAGTATTCAATTCAATTAGTAGATGGAGGCCAGATCTCAAAACTGGGTTGCGAGAGGCGGCCAAACCGGTTCAGATTGAGAATTCCCCATCTAGATTCAATCACAACAGATCTGACCGAGAATCAGGACGTCAACAAGAGGAATTCGGCAAATCCGGCTCCAAGCTCGCCGGAATGGTTGGGGCAGAGGAGGTGGAAGACGCCAGAGAAGGTGGGGATCGCGCCGACCGGCTTCTGGTGATAGCTAAACGGAGTCATCGTCGATGGAGGACCGAGGCTTGTCGAGCTTGCGATAGCTCTGTTCGACGGTCTTGGCCATGAACAAGGCGGCGTCGGCGAGCCTCTTGATATTGGGAACGCCGGAGAATCGATGGAGTGCAGAGAGATCTGAAGCAACGGAGAGAGATCTGATGGAGGAGCGAGGAGGAAGAGGATGAAACATCGGATTCACATTAGGGATTGGGTTCAAATTTGTTTTTTTATTTTTATTTCAGATTTTAATTTTATTTTAGAAGGATGGACACTTTTGTAATATTTACAAAAGTTAGGATACTCCGGAAATTAAGACAAAAATTTATGCCTTAGGCTGAAATTTTCTCTTAAATTAATACAGTATAAATTTCTGGTATAAAATCAAAGTATTTTAACAAAAGAAATTATTAACTTTGAGATATCAATTTATTATACAATAATCAGCAATATATATTAGTTTGACGACGAATATGCGACTATTATTGCAAGAAATAATCAAGATGGAAAATTAAACAAGCAATGTTTAAACAGAAATATATCGAATCATTTCGACAATCAAGTAAGAAATATTTGTACGAAAAACCAATTACAAATCGCGATAAACAGTATAAGATCGATCATTTTCGGTGTTTTTTTTTTAAATTTATTTGCGTGGGGTAGTGTGAATGTGAAGACTTGCAAGCATTAGTTTCAGTACGTAATGGCAATTAAAAATAAAATTAGTATATATTATGTTACTTAATTTCTCCACTAAGAATAGATCATCTATGTAAATGACAAAAGTTAGGCTCCCATAAGCCGCTCTAATTATTCTGATTGGATTTAAATTTATCAACTAGCTAGCTTCAATAATATAATATCAGTCATTTCGGTGTGTGTGTGAGCCCACGTACGGGAGATTCGAACAACACATAAATTCGAACGGGATTTCATGTCAAAACCAATTGGCAAGGAGAGGAGTAGCCCTTCAACCTTATATGTTGTACGTTCAAGCCTTCTCTATATTGCCGATGTGGGACAACCACATTCCAACACATTTTAATTTATATTTTAAGGTTAATAAACCATAATAAAAAAAGATTTTCTAATCTCAATGTTTAAACTCTAAAATAAACAAATTTAAATTAAAATGGCTAAAATAGCTAATATTCCGTGTTGAGAGCTGTGAAGAGACCAACATTGAAAAGATGAACAAACAAGTTTATATAATTAGATAAGTAGGCTACTCCTTCAATTATTACTCCCTCCGTTCCATAATAGATGGGCTTTTGCTTTTTGACACGTTTTTTAAAGAGCGAAAAACTCTATAAAACGTGTAGCCAGCATCGGCTGTGAGGAGGACGATGTGCACATCCTTACAGAGTGCTTCCCAGAACTAACCCTCAACCACCTAAGTCAATTAGAGCAACAGAAGCTTCAACAAACTACAACCATTACCAGGGATACAGGTGCACTCATTTGCTGGCTACACGGCCTACCAAAAACAAAAATACAAGACATCTCCACCAACTGGTGGGGTATCTGGTACTTTCGAAATATGGTAACATTCAGAAACCAAAAACCACCGACAACAGCCAAGATCGAGGCATTCTCCAGAAGACAAATTGATAACTGGAATCGAGCATGTCTTATGGAAGAACATGATCACACAAGCAAGCCAATAACATACCCAACAAAGAAAAAGGATAATCCACGAGCTGAGCAGAAAAAACACAAGAAATGGAAAAGACCACCACATGGCACATACAAAATTAATTTCGACGGCTCAGCTTTACTTAATGGGTCGGGATCAGCTGGTATCATTATCAGAGACTGGAATGCCAATCCCATTCAAATCGCATACCTAAAACTCGGTCGTCCCTCCCCCCTTAAGGCTGAAGCTGCTGCCCTTAGGTTGGGGGTAACGGAGGCCAGGAAGCTAAACATCCAAAACATGATCATAGAAGGCGATTCCAAAATTATTATCGACTATCTCAAAGACAATACCCGCTGCCCTTGAGAAGTGGAAATGATCATATCCGACGTGAAAACCATTATTCGAAATGTGAGGAAAGTCTCCTTTTCTCATATCCCCCGCGCAGGTAACAGAGTGGCTGATAAGGTTGCACACCTTTGCCACTCTTTTTCTAGGGAGCAAATAACAACTAACAAAGATCTTCATGATCTCATCCGCTTGGATGCCCTTGGGTAATCTCCTACCCAAAGTTTTACCTAATTAAAAAAAAATAAAAAATCTAATTATATATAAAAAATTAATTACAAAATAATATTTCATATAGTTTTTCGCTCATTAAAAAGCGTGCTAAAAAGTAAAAGAACATCTATTTTGAAACGGATGTAGTAATTGATTTCAATTGGGTTTTTAGGATGAACCTGCGCACAAGCGCTCGTACACATGACCCCTGGCCACGTATTTGGAGCATCTTTTCTAATAGGGATACTTAATTAGAGAAAGTGATATAAAATACATAGAATATAATTAAGTATTAGCCTATTTGATGAATGGATTAGTTGTAAAATTTTGGAACATTTGAGATTCGTATATAATATTTTATTTATGATAATATAATTGTATATATTAATTAGCAATTTTGGAACATCTTTAACCACCATAGTTTGTGATTTATGCCTAAAACCTACCTAAAAATCATTCAATTCAGGACTTAATTAGAATTTAAAACACTGAATTTAAAATGACTGAAATTCACCTGATCTGGAAATTTTAAAATTAGGCCAATTAAACACCAATACCTTTTGATCGATCCGTAACTCAAGACACCTTTTTTACCCTTAAATAACTAAAAACTCAAATAATAATAACTCACACGTCACACCAAACATAATATAATTAACTTGATTGATTATCTAAACAAAATTAATTTGATTGATGAGTGTAGACATCGCCTAATGAAATTGGATTTAGCTAATAATACAAAGAAAAACAATTACTCCGTAATACACTAATTAATACATAGTCCTAATCAAAATATATAATATAAGTGTAACGTACAATTAGACGTCGTTAATTGACAACTAATTATAAGGTTTGTAACACATTAGCCATAGGAGGAATTAATCTGTGGGCGCCTAATACCGGTAGTCATGATTTGTCCAAGATTTAATGACATGTTAAGCAAATCAATTGATCACTAATTAAATTTAAATTATGTCTTGTTCTATATAGTTGGGTCATTTCATGAATTTGTTTTTGCTTTTTCTCTGTCCCCTCGCTTTCCCAAAACAACAAACAACAATAACAATACCAAATAAATTAACACAAAATAACTCCAACAAAAGAGATAAGAAAAAGGGATGCAGATCCAATTTAGGCATTTTTGCACTCTTTTTAGTGCATAATTAGTGCTAATTTTTGCCTTCTTCTGATTAAATTTAAAGGTGATAGATGATTAAGGAAAAGGACTTCTTCTAGTTAGTTATTGTGTCAACATTAAAGCATCACTTCTCCATGGAAAGTCTCATTTTTTGTTCAAGAGCTTGTTTTAATGAAACTTAGATGAGGTTATTTAGCTAGTGCTATTGTGATTGGAGTTTGTTATTAAATCAAGCTAATCCGTGTTTGTTACTATAATATATGGTTTATCATTCATTGTTTGTTACTATAAGTAATGACCTTAATAGAGGTATTAATGGTTTAGGGTATAAATATCCATAGATATTGTAATTGGGGTTATCGAAGTAATAATCCAATAGTTTTACCCTAATCTCTATCTCCCTCTCTCGATCTATCAATTTCCATAGAAGCTTAGGCTTTCCCTCTATCCAACCTTACCGAGAGATAGACTAAATCCATCAGTGATCAGTGTACCTTAAAGTTACTGCATCCAAATAGGGAATCATTCTAGTGGAGCTCGTTGATTATTTTTTACCGCTGTTACTGCACGCACATGGGCAAGTAAACTAAGACCCTTCATGATGACATTATAGATTTGGGCTTAGATGTGTACAGACTCAATCACCAGAGCTCAAAATGATTCATATTTTTAACCATAAAAAGAGAAAAAAAAAAATTACCGCCAATATTTTATATTTCTACCACAAAGCTATTGCAACATGCAAAGATGGGTGAAAAATAGTCTTAAAAAAAAGACGTCACCGCTACATTTTGAGGTAGTTTTGTGACGGAAATATATATAAAAGATTAGCAATTAACATAGGTTTCTTGAAAAAGTATTCAACTTTAAAGTTCAGTATTTGGTATAAGAAATGTGCCCCTTGACATAAAAATTACTCAACTCATAAGTGACTCAAAACTTAAAAACTAAATAACCCATTTGGATCTACGCACCAAAGTGATTAACAGATCTAGCTAGTCATAGATCATAGATTTAATTAAGTATTTAGGGGTCAAGTTTTACATAATAGTGGATACAAGTAGACAAATGGGTACAAACTAATGTACAAACAAAAATCCTTTAAATTCATATGGTGAATAATTTTATTTTATTTAAAAAAAAAAGAACTTTAAATTCGGTGCAGTTTTCAGTCTCCATGTCACTTGCATTACCAACAAAGTGAGTCCGACCACATTGCCATGGACTCCACAAATTACATACAATTTCCCCACAAAGGAACCAACGAAGTTGAGGTTTGGAGTTGCCAAAAATTGAAGTTTGTGCAAAAACTTTAGTAACTTATAGGCTGAAACACAAATCTTCCAAAACTTGGGACCATTGAAAAAGAACCCAAAAAATATGAGGAAAAAGAACATTTTTTTAAAACATAGACATGTTTAGACCTAAACCTAGCACAAGAAGACATGTAGAGACATAAGGGTATTTCATCACTAAACAACACAAACTAAGGCTAATTAATTTAACCAAATGACTTTATTCACTTCTATAATCCTTTCAATACAACAACTTTATTCACTTCTATAATTCCTTAGTTTAGCAGTAACCGAGTGATCAACCATTCAATCAAAAAAAGAAAGGAAAAAAAAAAACAGATATATGTAGATCAGTACATGTGGCTCTTACAAAGCCTACTGGTAGATGATGGATGTATGTGATTAAACTAATCACAAGAGAATATTAAAATTTGTTCAACAAAATAATAATGATTTAGGACTGAAGTTTTACCCTTTTGGTGCAATTTCACGTGGAATAGGCAGTAGACACAGACATCACCCTATATAAAGCTCCAAATCTCTCCAACAACACATCACACAAACACCAAAAGCCAAGTGACTCTCCCTTCACATCTCTCAACCTTTTACTTTCACCCTGTCCTCTGTGTTTATTTATATGCATTATTATCATTTCACTGCCTGCATCTTATATGCAAATAAAAAAGCCCATCTATTTAAGGGTCTTTCTCCATCCCCAAGAAAGAGCAATAATAAGAGACAATGGCACTAGAAGCTGTGGTCTACCAACAAGCCCTTTTTGGCAATAGAGATCTCTACAGCTTAGACAACTGGGGCTGGGATTACACCTTTCCAAAAGACCAAGAAAATCATTGCTTTCAAGACCAAGAAGATGATATTCAAAATGGTGGTGGTTACCTTGGGTGTGATTTCCTTGAGAACCAAGGTGAAAGTTGCCTGTATAATAATGATCATGTGTCTCCCACCACCACCTCAGCGACTGCCACGTCGACGTCGAGGAAGCCGAAGCGGCGTCGGGCACGGAGCCGGAAGAATGAGGAGGATATCGAGAACCAAAGGATGACGCACATTGCGGTTGAGAGGAATCGCCGGAAGCAGATGAATGAGTACCTGTCTGTGCTCAAATCATTAATGCCAGATTCTTATGTTCAAAGGGTCTCTCTCTCTCTTCTCTCTCTTTTAATGTAGAACTACTTTTTTTTCTGCCACTTTTTTTCTTTTTGTTATGATGAGCTAACTTTTGGTTGTGGGTATAGGGCGATCAAGCTTCAGTTGTGGGAGGAGCTATAAACTTTGTCAAAGAGTTGGAGCAAAACCTTCACTGGTTGAGTGTTCAAAAGTCGGAAATGAGCCACAATCCAATGGCACCGGGAGAAGAAGGTGACTTACCATTTGGAGAGTTCTTCACCTTCCCACAATACTCGACAACCTACAATTCAGGTGGCGGTGTGAGTGAGACGAGGGGCGAGAGAGCGTACAGCGAGGCAAGCAGCATAGCAGATATCGAGGTGAACATGGTAGAGAGCCATGCCAATCTCAAGATCAGGTTGAGGAAGCGTCGAAAGCAGCTCCTAAATTTGGTGTCTGGATTGCAGGGCCTGGGGCTCAGCATCCTCCACCTCAATGTCAGTACAGCGGCTCGATTTGCACTCTACACTCTCAGTGTCAGGGTATGGATCTCTCATTTCTGATTGAAAATCATGATCATCCAGATCTGTGACAACTGCATTGTCTGCACACAAAATGGAAGGTTCTTAGTTATAAGCTAATCCAGGTATCCAATGATGCAGGTAGAAGATGACAGCAAGCTGAATTCAGCAGACGAGATTGCGACAGCAGTGCATCAGTTGCTAGGTAGGATTCAGGAAGAGGCTTCCTCTTCCATGAGCTGAACATCACATGATCAAGTTTGTTGAATACATGGCTTATTTTTGCATTTTGATCATCAACGCTCTTTTTCTAATTCAGATGCCTGATTCCATCCCCTTCAATCATTTTTCCTTCTCTTACCATCTGTGGAACATTTGAAGAAAAAGGGGATTGTGTAATTTGGGCATTTTATGCCAATGTCAACCATTGTCTTTGAATAATGGAATTGGAATCAATTTAATATGTTGGAAACCTACCTGAAGCCAGAAAAAGAAGATGCATCTCCAGAACCAACAAACTACATGACTTGTTAGTTCTCTTTAATCAGACCAATAATGGAGAGAAGGAAGTAGCAAATGGTATCTAGTCAAGGCCATCAGCCGACTTTACCTACCAAATCAACTTTTATCAAAAGGGTATGTTTTTTTTTAATGGGCCACAGCTTATATACGCACATTTAATAATGAAAAGTGAAAAGTGTCTAAACAATGCATACAATCCCCAATTGGTCCCTTATCAAGAGATCTATTCTTTAAACATGCAATCCTTATTTCCCTTGGTTTAAATCTGCCAAGCCATCATGTAATGTTTCCACCACGAGATGTGCAGATTTGTTTGGCGGAAGGGGCTTATACAGTTATTCATCATAGGCTCCTGATTAGGACAAATAAGTTCTTTATATGCAATCAGCACATCACAACAAACAAACTTTAATATAACTTACATCTAATTAGTTTCCAAATTTACTGTTGTTACATGGACAGCTTAACTACACAAGCATTTCTAGGACTGAAAACACAATTCACTGGAGAGTTGCAGGAAGAAACCATTGTGTGAAAACATAAGGCCGGTTTTGCAAAACCATATATAGCTTCAATAATTTCCCTTGGCCCTTTGCAGTATCCATTATGTTTAAAAACATATTGTATAAATAATTACATGTCCCATAAAATATAGTAAATAATGCTCAAGGTCAGCATCAAAGCAAAAGTGGATTCTTTCATCTTCACCAAGAGAATATAATAAATAGAGAAAGCCTAACTGTTGATTGGAAAGCTTTGAAGAGACAAGTTTTATTTGGATGGGAGAAAAAAATGGAGATGCTGTTTCCTCCTAAAGATCACAGGCTTGCCATTTCTTTTCCACTCTTTTTTTTATCTGTCCTTTTTTTAGTCTAAAGTGTAAAGCCTTTGGAAAGGGTCAAGAAAGATTTCAATCTTGTTGTGTTTTTCCATCTTTTTTTTTCACGTTGTGGAATAATTCAGAGAACTTAGAAAAAAGAAGAGAGGAAAGACAAGTAAAACACTAATACTAAAAGTAAAATTGGTTCTATGAACAGTTAACAAGAAGTGAAGAACTCTTTCTGTTTTTTTTGGTTTAGTGGGATGAGTTTCATCATTCACATGCATATGAATTTTGGATACATACTCTAAAATTAAGTACAGGGTGTCAGGCAAATAGTGGAGTACAGAAGGGTCTAGGGGCTGTATATATAATTTTACAAAGGTTCCAGGTGCTGAGTAGTCTCAATCCATCTTTGTTTTTATCTTCTTGTTTTTATAGTGGAAAATTTTAAAGTTGAATATTCCATCCACAAATCTCTCAAATTTTCCCAACTCTACTATTAAAAAACACCAGATAGTAAGAGTAGAGCAACTTAGAAGGCAAGTTTGTCTATGATTTTACAAGGAAGGAAAAAAGTGTCTATTGGACTTGATCTTGATCTGGAATGACAACTTACACTTCAACGTAGTATATGATAAAGGAAAGAAAGACAGGGTGTCTCTATGCTACTGCCTAATGCTATAAACTATGTGACATAATAGAGTTATTAAAGAAATCCAGGGAGGACAAAATTTAAGAAATGAAGTTACTGGAACAATCAATTTTTGTGGCAAAGGAAGATAGGGTTCCATAAACAGAAATTGTTAAGCTATTAGTTAGGATTACAACCAGATAGGGATTTTTTGAAGTTTGAAACAGATCAACAGTGATGCTTTTCAGTCGAGTGACAACCAAAATATCACACACAGCTACAAATCAGAATTCAGTAACAGGCGATATACAAGGAATGCGATCTCGCAGACACATCTCTGTGTCGAAGTTTCTCATTCTGCAGACTAAATTAGACTTCCTTCACCTCAGACTAGTAAACTGCACTCTCATTCAAAATTTTCCCAACTAATCAAAAGGGGAAACTGGCCTAAGAATTGAATAGTAATAGTTATAATATTCAACCGATTCGCAATCCTCTAAAATATTTAAATATGTGAATGATTCCAAAGGAAACGGAAATTAAGGAGGAGAAAACCGCAAGCAGCGTCGATTACAGAGAGAAAAAACCGAGTGCACAAAGGTAGAAGAAATGGTTTACCAGATTCAGAAATACAAGGAAGGAGATACGAAGGTTCCAACATCCCATCGACGGCATTGTTGTCGACTGCTGTGAGAAAGCGGCCGTCGTCTCTCTGTCGTACGAATACGGGACGGTCACCTCAAACCCTGATTTCCCGCTCAGATGGATTTGGGAATTTGAGCGGGAAATTAGGGTTTGAGGATTTTTTTGAGACTTGAGATGGCTGATTGCTTATTGTGAATTCCGCTAAATTTTTTTTGTCTCCCGCTTAAATATCCAATGATAGCCCAAGCGAGCCTCGCTGGTGCTAAATGTACTTAACACGAACGGATCTATGATTTGTTTGACACTCAACTTTACACGCATCTGTTTAATATAACGAACGGATATTTTCGAAAAAAGGGTAAGGAGTACCCTCTTTAACATTTCACTCATGTAAGGTATTTCAATTAGTGTTTAATAGTCTGAACTCAGGCACGGATCCAGGGGTGGGTTGTGCTTTGGGGTGGGTTGTGCTTTGCTGCAGCCCACCCCAAAATTTTAGAACTTAACTAGGTACGGAAGATTTATAGTAGAAAGTCACAATAGCCCAGATGGTTTTAGCCGGTTGTTTTAATGGGTTGGGCCGTAGTATGGACTATAACAATTAGTAGTCAACCCATAATATTCTTTCTAGTATATTTAAGATACAATGATTTTTTATTTTTTTTATGACGTAATATGTAAGGTGATTTTTTTAATTATTACTCTATCTGTTCGCCAAAACTTGTCATTTTAGCTTCTTTCACAAGTTTTAAGACAATTAATAAATGTACTAATTTATCCTTAATTATTACCCTCCTTTTTTACTTTATCAAAAACTACAACTAACAAACCATCAATCATATCAAGAGTAGGTTTGTAAAGTGAAGGGTAAAATACCTATAATGACCAGTTTTTTTGAACAAAAATAACACGACAAGTTTTGCCGAACGAATGAGTATTTGATATCAATATTATTTTTATTACGTAAGGTGATTTCAGCCTACCCCACTTTAAAATCCTGATTCCGTGCCTGTGACTGAACTATTGACGGCGAGATCTATCCAGGCCATCCACCACCCCGTCATTGTTAGGCGTCTTTGATAACCTGTTCAATATTCACCCGATATGTTCTATTAACACACTCCACTTTTGTGTATGCTTATTGATTGATTGCCGCTCTTTCACGTGCTTCCACCTATATATAGAGACCTGCCCTCCTATACCACTATGGCTAGACCTAACCATCGCCAGACATGCTCCCAATTTCACACGTGAATTCTAAATTGGCATAGCCATGAAAGCAATAAAAAAAAAATCATCTAATTCTATTGGAATTTGGGGAAGGAATGATTGAAGATCGACCGATTTAAGTTGGAAAGATTGAAATCAAAGGACGAAGAGAGATATTAAATAACACCTTACACCTACATATTGGTTGAATATATTATACAAAGTATCTATTGTTGGAATAATTAGCCAGACAATCAAAAGAGATGTAAAAGTGAAAATTGGGATTGCAGAGCCGTAGATAAATCTACTGCACTTGAGCGAAAAACCGCCTAGACATCGGTGCATATCATACAATTGACGGCTCACTCCAGGGTTAACTCTGCCTTCAATCGATAGGTGCACTCCCATCAATCGGGGTGGAACTCTAGGTCTTTTCATGTGTTTGAACCAGGAAGGAGATCAGTAGAAAACCACGTTCTATGTTCCTTTACCCCAAAACCCAATGACCACCATATATAGATTAAAATAACCATCAGGGAGAAACTTGGGGAGATAGCCCGTAGTTGAGAAAAGTTAGTTAAATAATAAATAAATAAATAATTTTAAAACATTTTTCCCAACATCTATCTATCTATCTATCTATCTATATACATATACTAAAACCGATGCATAGCGTCCTATGTGGCACGTTGTGGTTGATTTTAGGAGAAAAAATCATATGTGGCGCGCTGTGGTTGATCATAGGTGTGGGGGGATTAATAAAATAATATATGCTGTCATGGTTTATAGAAAGTTAGATAAGCCACAATCTATCTATATAATTTTCAGTTAATTGGCAAAAATATGAATAAAAAATATTCCATAGTCATACTTACCAAAAATATTATTGTAGATAAATATGTAATATTTGATCGGTGCTATTTTATTAATATATAGATATATAGATTAATTTTTGGTGAAGATAATTATTTATATCAAAATTAATTATTTTATCATTGTTATTTTATTTATATCTATATTGTTTTTTAGGCCAAAATAAATTATTCAAATATTTTGTAGCCATAATATATAGCCACAATCCATCCGTGCATAGATATTTTTAGTAAACTAATGTAATAAATATGTACTACATATTTAATAAAAAAGAATATTATTTAAAAAAAATCAACTATGTATTACTTATTACACGAGATTTAATTAACGATAGATTAGAAAAAATATTTTTATATAATATGTCGAACTAATTTTATTTATATCTATATAATTTTTTGGTTGGAAAAATTATTTATATTTAGATATTATTTTTTATTTAATAGAATTTATCTATATTATTTATAATATTGTATTAATGTATTTTCCGTACACGGGACGGGACCTACACTAGTATTTTTATAAATTGCTTACCCCGGACGCCTCTCGGGCGACTTAATCAGTAACAAGGGTCTAAGATCAGTGCTCACTGCGCACAAAGAGCCCTCTCGTTTAAAATGTTGCTCTCACACTGCTGTTGGTAAGACTCGATCCTTGATCCTTGCTCCAAATGTCACTTCTGTGACCGATTGAGCTAAGCCCAAAGTATATTTCTAGTCTGGACATATTGGGTAAAGATGTTTTATTAAGGGTGTTTTGGCCTTCTTGTATATTTTAACCCTAAAATCTAGTCGGTCAGTCCAAAGGGTAGGGGGTGTTTTGCAAGCATTTATCTTTTAAAGGACGTTTTATTTATTTATGCTTTTAACGAGTGGTTTAGTACAAATGAGGCAATTGAAGGGGTGGTTTCCTGCAATTCGGCCTAAAACTAAACGGTGAGGATACTCTGGTCCCTTTTATAGTCCACATTCTTTTATTAGTTGAAGACAATTATACAACTACCCTATTTATTATAAAAAATAATAAAATAATTCGCCACATCCAATCAAGCGATATGGACCACAATATTGGACTACAATTGTGGATTAGAAGGATCTCCACCGAAAACCAATGTATCCTTTTTTCTGGGCCCAAAGAAAAATATGCCATGAACTTTGGTCATAATAACGGCTCGACCATCTCAAAGCCCAATAATACATGGATCGTTGTCACCCTATCGTTATGTGTTTTTTTTTTAATTGGGTCATATTTTTAAAAGACAAAAAGTTTTGACGAAATTGAAATAATATTTAGTATGATCATGTTAATTAAATAGCTTTATCAATAGGAAGAAGATAAAAGGTTTTGGATAAATTGAAATAATACATAGTCGTGTAAAGGTTATTAGATCATGGAATTTAATTTTTATTAATATATTTTCCCCAATTATTTTAGACATGGATATAATTTTGGAAGAGTTTGATCACAATTTTTTATGGAAGATCTATCGCTTTTGCGAATAAAGAAATAAAATTTTCTTATCTTGAAGGTATTGATATATTTATGATATATATTTTTGGATTTTATACGTATATAGTTATGGATACATTTTTAGATTTTGACCTATATATAGTTTAGATTGTTAATGTTATTTCACAAACATTAATGTCTTCTCCCTTCTTTTTTGGTGTTGTGATTTTGACAATATAGTTTTGGTGTTGATTGGTTACAAGGTATGTTAATTTGTTGTTTCCTCTCATATATATTAGCTTTTCATATTTTGTTTTCACTGATTAATTGAATAAACGAGTTTTAGTATCAAATTTATCTAAATTAAAAAATCGCACCCAGTACGGGTACTGAACCAGAAGGAAAAAAAAAAAAACTTTAAACAAGTTGAACTTCCTTTTCTTTTCTTCTTTTTAAGGTGAACAAGTTGGAAGTGTATTAAAAACAGTCCAAAACTTTAGTCTTTAGTCGAATACAACAGAAACCAATCCCCCTCATGCTTCAGGCAGCCAGTCAGCAGCCCTGATTGACCCGCTCACGCGGCCACCTTCCTATTTTGACAAACCCGGGTCCTTGATTCCCTACCCCCAAAATTGGCTATTTATAGAAATCCACCCTATGTGCATAAAGTTTTGCAAAATTACCCCTTCATTTGATATTCACACCAAATTTCCCTTTAAATCCACCTCTTGAAACAAAATCCATCCACCGAAGCTACGAAGATCACTTAAATAGCAGAATACTTTTGTAATCTCGGCCATCGGACATCCTTAAACAATCTTCTTTTTGATATATTAATGAACAATCTCTCAATCAGACACGTAACTAGGGGTGGACTGATGTCATCTCTAGCCCCGTTATTAGAATAAAAGTTTTAGTAATGAAAATTATGAATATATAAAAAATTTAGTCTATCCACCTCACCCAAACGTTATTTTCTAGTTCTGTGTCTGCTCTCAATCTTGGGTGTTTTTTTTCCATAACGAGTTATATGTAAGGGTTGTTTTGTGTAAATATTGAGTTAAGAGTGTATTTTTATAAATAACCCAAAATAATATCACCACGTTTGTCGTTTGCAGGTTCTTCCTTCCTTCCCTTTTCTTGGAATTAAATTAATGTATATATAAAGTGTTCATACAATTGCATGCTAGCTTTCATTTTCTTCATCCATCAAATAGGTATCTCTCCCTCCTTATCATAATCTCATCGTCTTCGTCTTCGTCTTCTTCTCAGACGATCTTCGTCGTTTCGCAAGTTCGGAACCAGAATGAAGAACCAAACAAGCCACCAAGAAAAGCCCCAAATCATAACACCAAAACTCCTCAGCATCCAACTAAACCTCCACAGCTTCCTCCTCTGCCTGCTAGTGTTCACCACCGGAGTGGCCATCGGAACCACCCTCTTCTCCTCCTCCGCCTCCTCCTTCGACCTCTCGATCCTCATCGCAAACACCACGTCGATCCACCCGGCTTCCTTCCTTTTCTCCACATCCCCACCCAAGACTACCACCAACGATCAAAATGCCCTAAACTCCTCCAAGGCGGATGGTGGCATCGCCGTGGAGGGCTTCATGCATGAAATGGGCGACGACGAGCTGAGGTGGCGAGCCTCGATGGTCCCGAGGGTCCGCGGGGACCCACTCCATAGGACCCCCAAGGTTGCCTTCATGTTCTTGGTCAAGGGAGATATCCATTTGGGTGCTTTGTGGGAGAGGTTCTTCAAGGGCAATCAAGAGATGTACTCAATCTATGTGCATTCACCTCCTTCCTACAATGGCTCCTTCTCTAAGGACTCCGTCTTCCATGGCCGGAGGATCCCCAGCCAGGTTAGATTTCAGAATAATCTTTTCCGATTTAGTATCTTATGATTGAAAAACCGAATTATTAAAGATTCCAGAGTCAATAACCTAAAAGAATGTCAAACTTGCCATCCTACTACCAAAAATAAAGATTTTTATAATGGAGTTATGACTTTTGAAATTCTATGAAATTAGACCGTTATTGATGGCTTAAGCTGTGGCTGGATCATTGCTTTGACAACCATATATAGGTTTATTTTATTTTATTTTATTTTTTGAGATGAAAGCAAAGTATAAATGTCTGTTCTTCAATTCTCAAAAGTCCAAAACCTGCCTTCGATTTTTTATCGAGACATATGATAATAACACTAATTTAAAAATGTTTTTTTAATTTTAACTAGTTTAACTTTTTTTAATTAAATTTCTAAGATCGTTTGCTTTTTTGGTAGATAATCTTTATTAATTTAGGGTCTTATCTTATGTCCTGAAATAGGATAGAAAAACCTTAATCTTAAAGAATTGGATTTTTTTAATGCTTTAACTCATAACCCTTTGCTTGGGTTGTACTTGTACTCATTTTTTGGCAACCCAAAAAAGATGAACTTTTGATCTCATTGCCTTGTCCAAATCCCTCAGGAATCAGATCCTCCTTGATTGATTCCTTACTTGATCACAGCCTTTTTGTATGTTCACTGATCGAATCTGCTTTCGACCGATGCAGGAAGTCCGGTGGGGCGACTTCAACCTAGTCGAAGCAGAGCGTCGATTGCTAGCCAATGCACTCCTCGACTTCTCCAACCAGCGATTCGTGCTGCTGTCGGAGTCGTGCATTCCGCTGTTCAACTTCTCGACCGTGTACTCGTACCTTATCAACTCGAAGCAGACCTTCGTGGAGGCCTACGATCTCCCGGGTCCTGTTGGTCGTGCTCGATACAGCCCCCGGATGAAGCCCGTCGTCACACTTTCCCAGTGGAGGAAGGGCTCCCAGTGGTTCCAAATTGACCGCGAGCTCGCAACCGAAGTGATATCGGATGATAAGTACTTTGGGGTCTTCAAGAAACACTGCAAGGGCTCTTGCTATGGCGACGAGCACTACATGCCTACACTAGTCAGTATCGAGTTCTGGAAGAAGAACTCGAACAGGACCTTGACTTGGGTCGACTGGTCCCGGCGTGGGGCGCACCCGGGTACCTTCCAGAGGCCCCGAGTGACGGTCGAGTTCTTGGAGAGGCTACGCAACAACACCACCTGCGAGTACAACGGCAAGGCGGGAAATCCTTGCTTCTTGTTCGCGAGGAAGTTCCCGCCAAGCAGTTTGAGCAGGTTGCTGTTATTTGCTCCCAAGGTGTTGAAGATCAAATGATCTTTGTGTGTATAGGCAGTGTTCTTGAGATGGGTTTTCGGGTTTTTTTTGGTGGGGAAATATTCTGAGTAACACTCACAATTCATTCATTCAACTGTTCAAAGATTCAAGCTTGTAAATGGAAGCTCTAATATGTGCATTCTTACTCTGAAATAAAATGCAGAGGTTACTGGACATTGTTACGACAAACGACTTCTTCGAATAGACCAAAAAGGTGTGTACAATGTAGTTGTCCAGTGTAAGTTCAAATCACAATACATTAAATAGAAAGATGGCATTACCTTCACTTCAAATCGGGAGCGAGAGGGTTGCCATCCGAAGAGGAGCCCACCTTATTTGATCGTACTTAACAGTGGTGTAGTCACAATAACCTGGTCAAGTGAGCTAGCCCGGGCGGGTTCAAACAAAACCATAAAGGCTCCATTAGATTTCTATAACTTCAACGAACTCCGTTAGAGTCCTACCAATAGATTAACGAGTGGATGTTGTAGCGCACCTTTTGTTTAGGCAATGGTTCAAGGTGTCTGGTAGGTGGGTATGGGCACACCAGATTCTGAAGTGAGGTTCTTGTATGCATTCTGCAATCTGCGGGTAATTGGTCCTACCTGTCCGTCCCCAACTAAACGACCATCAATCTTCACAGCCTGCGAGGTATGCAAGACGCTTTCTGAAGAATAGCGAAAAAGATGATAATGGAAGAACATAAATCTTATATCAAACTTACTGGAGTAAGTTCTCCCATCGTTCCAGTTGTCCACACCTGCAACAAGATGATTTCATCAGCACCCGGAAATTCAATGTTTATCAGATGGAAAAGCTAAGGCACTGCACCTCATCCGCGGTATGGAATTCTGACAGGCTGATTCGCCTCTCTTCTAAGACCAAACCTTCCTTTACAACAAGATCCATGACCTACAACGCTCAAAGCACATTATTACTGACCACAAATGGCCGAATAGGAAAGTGCTGTATTATGCTCTAGCAAGTTCTTATTATGTACAGGCTTACAGTGGCTCGTGTTATTCCTGGAAGGCAGTAATCAGCGTGAGGCGTTACAACTCGGCCCTTCTTCACTAAGAACTGAAACATGAATGAAAGTACATTTTCAGAATGTAAAAGCACGAGGCGGAGGAAAAACACAAACTATCAGTATAGAATAGTACAATACTACAATGTCTTACAATGTTTGTAGCATTTGTTTCAGAAACATAACCATCCTTGTCTAGCATTATGGCATCATCGGCGTTTGCATTGTTCCCTTCTATCTGAAAAGTCATCAGTCAAGCAAATCATTCGCTCAAGTATCTGAAGAGCATTTCTAATCAGTCAGAAATTTCATTTGCCGACAGGACTATGCAGCTTAGGCGCAACGAACCTTGGCAAGTATGTTGTTGAGGAGGTTGTTGTGGTGAATCTTCGAATCCAAATTCTGAAAAAGGATGGAGTAGGAGGTAAGCAACTAGGAAATTTTTTGAGAAAGGAAAAATGCACAAGAATAAAAATCATAGAAACTCACATTTGGAGAATTTCGACGTGTTGTTGCAGTAACCAAGACTACTCCTTTGGTGTTATCATAAACAGGAGGTTTCCACTCTGCAAGAACTACATTTGCAAGGTCATATAACCAAAAATTAGATGCAGAAGAAACAGGGTAGGATGGAAATGCACATGTAAAAAACCCACAAGAGTTCAATTTTATGAAATCACATCTGCAAGCATGTGTGTTAACATAACAAGCTGGTTTCTAAACGGCGATGGAACTATAGTAAGTCGACAAAACTTCATTCTACATAAGGGCGATGGAACTATAGTAAGTTGACAAAACTTCATTCTACATAAGGTAAATCAGCAAAGAATAAACCAATGTACTAATAAAGATACCAATCAAGGTGCAGCCGTAAAGATTGAATGCAGGACTCATCCCAGAAGTGACCTAATCAGCATAGCAATACCACAAATCAATACTGCAATTTTTATTTATCAAATGACAGACGAGACCAAGCATCCACAGTCTCAAAAGCCTAGCCTCTAATTGGGGGAAAATTAGAAGAGCTATAACAATTAACACTGAAAAATGACCTTTTTCCCGCGGGTTAGACTCAAACGGATATGCGCATTATTGAACATGCCATTCCTAATAAGAGTTGTGAAAATGGCTTCCTTCACCTGCAGTTCCAGGCATGCACAGGTTTGTAAGGACAGAAGTACTGAAAAATTAAAAATACTTTTTGAATAAGAGACGGTTTCAAAATCTTACCTCATCTCGTGTAGGTACATTCATAAACGCCAAAGCTTTTGCTGAGTCAAACAGCCTGGGGAAAAACAGGTTTCAGGTGTTTGCTAACATCAGAGGGAAATGTGAACATTAACACCCATCGTATAATCACACAAAGTTTGATCATAGATGTGGTAAGTTGGAAATATTAGCAAGAAGTTCAAGATAGTGTCTACAAACCTATCTAAATGTTCCTCAAGCTTAAATACTTTCCCATCATAAATTCGGAGCCCTTCCCATACTGAATCTCCACCTTGCACGACTGAGTCAAAGACTGAAACCTTGAGAAGGATCACGGAGCAAGAATGAGATATAAGCACATAACAATTACATGACACAGAAGAAGAGATGCCTATGAGGTTTGATGGTTTAATCACAAAATACCTTAGCATTTTCGCGGGGCAAAATCTCATCACCAACCCAAGCAAGAAGCTTTGCATTTTCAGGGACAGGTAGACTAGGATCAGGTAAAGATGATTTCAGTAAAGAAAATGGTCTTTTCACATGTCGTCTCAGGAAGTTGTAGAAAGGCAGACTCTGTTCCAGTAACTCGTAGTGGGAAAACGGAAATGGCTGGAAAATGGATCAAGGAAATACAGATTACAGAAACACCAGTTAAGGCAGTGATCAACACTACAAATTAATACTCCGTAAAAAGCATCTACAAGTTAAAAATACTTTTTAAACTTTCACAGAAAGAAAATCAAAACTATTTCCACTGATCTTAGTGAAAGAATATGGCAATTCTGGATTTTCATGCTCTCTTATTAAGCATTCCTCCTCTCATATCGTACAATTGAAGTCAGCGCATGATGTGCATATGAAAATGATTTTCATCATGCATAACAGACAAACAGAAAGGAGTTGTATGAAATCCAGTTGAATGAAAAATAGACAAATGGAAGAGACAGTGCACCCTTGGGTATTTGTTTGGAGGAGAAAAACAAGTAGACTTATGAACACTCCCGTACCACCATGGAGCCCAGATTCCATCCACAGGCTTTGGTCCAGCTTCCCATCTAGGAGAAGGAATTTTTAGTAGAAAGTCAAATATGCAGGGTTGAAAGGATGTATAGTAACAACAGATAAAGACATAGCAACTTCCACCGGAGTGGAGAGGAATGCTTAGTTGATTATAGAGGTGTGAACAGGAGAAGTGCTAATGTAAATTACATACTTGAGCATTGCAGGTTGGAAAGGAATATCCAGATCTTCACAGAGGCCACGTAAAGTACGCTGGGGATTGACAAAGAAAAATATGAGATGATCAAAATCAAGCAATTCTAAACAAGATGTTTTAATGAAATGATAAAGTACCTCGGGATCCTTTTGCAGTTCAGCAGCATCAATGACAGGTGGTGCTTTACCCAGTTCAGAGAGCTCATTGTATATGGCAACAAGCTCCCCCAAACCTATCTCCAAGAAGGTCGGGGCTACGACCTTCTCAAAGGATGCCTAGAAATGAACAAAGTGAATACATAAATTCCCTATACTTTGTATAATATCACCCAACCAGAAATGTAAAAAGCTTACAGTGAACTGATAAAAACCAGGAGTTGTCAATAAATTGGCAGAATTATAATGTCCTGAAGTGTCAATTGATGTTTACAGGATATTTCTAAAATACAGTTCAAGTTTTGATAATCATAAATTACAAAGGCATGCTGAAAGTAAGACCGTACCAATACATCAAGTGGATTTCGTATCAGAATAAAGTGTTTCCCTTTCTTCATCAAATCATCTTTGAGTCCAGGAAGGCGTTGTTTTGCAATGTGCTGCAAACAAAGGTAAAAACAGGCACATTCAGAATGGGGAAGAAAATGCTAGATATCTGTTAGAAAGCTATCAACTCCTCTTTAGAAAAAACGCACTTTCACTTCATTTAGGATCATGCTGGATCCAGCATGATCCTCACTTATTTGTATTTCAAGTTAAAATATCAGCATATTATAAGTCCAAAAATCATGACTTTATATTGCATCTCAGAATATGAAATACTTTTAGTATCGAATAGAAAATGCATTGCTAAAAATTCTGAAATTGGGCAGAAAGTAGGAACTAGGAAGCACCCACATAAAACAGCTGTGTGATCCACATGATCCTATTTCTATAAGCATTTGACGAAGCAAAAGAGATCCATTACCTTGCAGAAACGGTATCGTTTCTTTCCAGCTGAAAAAATGATTTGTTTCATAACTTTATCTCCATCAGCTTCCTATTGCATTTATTGCACAAAAAATAGTCAAAAGAAACATGATTGACAATAAATTTAACCAAGATGCAGATAATCTTTTAACACATAAAATTTGGCCATGTCATAAAGGATCACCAAGTTACCATCTAGGTAGGGCAGGGATATCACTACCTTATACCAGCAAACATTTATTTTCCTCAATGATCATGTTGTAAGCTTCTAAAGTCATATAATCAGTGCTACATAAGACAATAACAGGATCAGTACAAGATCATCCGCATACCATGCTCGATAGGACCTTCTCGCGGTAAGGCCTGGCTGCGCCAGTAACTTGCAGAAAATGGGCGTATAACGGTTCATCAAGCACTTCAGTATCGTCGCGCTGAAGAAACATATAGATGCAGCAATTAAATGACAGACATTACTACATTTTTACAATTAAGTGATAGGAAGACTCAATTTTAAGATGGCCCCATATCATGCACAGCCAACTTAATCTGACCTACAATTCCACAGTATCAACTTCAAACTGCAAAACCCTAGAAACTGTGGAAAGCTAGTATCATTTGCACTTCTATAGAGCAATTCAATAGACTAATTTGCAGTGATACATCAACACTGGCAGTAGATTATTCCATAGGTTTCAACATTTCCAGCAAACGGAATTGGGGGTGAGAATCTGTAAATTTCAGTGGAAAGGTAGAGAACTGTAAAGAAAATCATTAATTGACGGGATCAATTACACCAAAAACTGACAGCGACAAGAATTAAAAACAGAGGGAGAGTGAGTGTAGGTACTTGAGCAAAGGAGTACATGAGACTGGTGCTGAGGGATCTGGGTGCAGACCATGAGTGGATCACCTGGACTTCCTCCATTGGCAAGAAGATCACTTCAATTCCCACCAAAGATTACGACTTTAAGCACTGATGTTGTATAATTGTATACTAAATGGTAAGCCCCAAATGGAAATCGCCGCAAAAATTAAAGAAATGATAAAAAGGGGTTCATTTGAATTGGCGAGATATGATTCCGTGCAAGCTTCAAAGTAAAAGGAAAAAAGAAAGGTCAGCGCCCAATTGCACTTGTTTGATTCTTCGGAGATGTTTTGATTGGGATTCCATTTCCATTGGTGGGCACTGATACGGCGATACAACGTGCAGCGTATTGTTCGATTATTAAAAAATTTAAATCCTCTTTTTCTTGCATATTGTGGGTAGCCAAGGTAGGGTCAAGTGGGTGCAGGGGCCCTCTATGGACGAATCTCAGAGACTCGGACAGCTCGCATCGACAAGGCAGGTTCAGAGTTTCATCGAGACAGAAACATGTTTGGCCTACACTAGACAAAACCATTGCAGTTACACCATCTTTGGATTCGGTAAGGGGTAAAATTCTAAAACAACACTCTTGATTGGTTAGGAGGGACTATATTCACCCATGGCATGTACTATATTTTAGATTTCGAGTAGTATAGTTTCAAGTTATTTTCGGGTAAGATTTGTTATTAAACTAGTTCATTCAGGTGTAAATGAGTTCTGTCAATTTTGGATTCATATTATTTTTGGAATTTGTGTTAAATTAGTTCGGGTATAATATTTTCTTTTTTCTCCCTCTCCATTGTCAATTGGGTTTATAGCATCAGCATCTATGGATTTAACCCTCCCCCATCCCTCCTATGGGGTAAACCCATGGATGTGGAATAAAACCCATTCCACCAAGGGGAAGGGGCAACCCTAGTGGAATGGGTTAAACTCATCCCCTTCCCATCCCATTTAATTTTCTAAAATCAATAAAAGTGTTGTTTTTTTATTTTTTTATTAAGTGGGTTAAGTTTTGATTGGTTAAAATATGTGGTGGAGTATAATTAAAGTTAAAAAATAGTAATGGGGTAAACTTATGGATGTGGGATAAAAGTTAAAATTCTTAAAGAATGGGGTAGAGTTAGTGGAGAATGAGGTATCAAAATATTACGAAGAGAGATGGATGGGGTAACCCTATGAATGCTGATGCTCTTAGATTGGTTCCTTTATGTTCATCTAGTCTCGGGAATTGTTTGGATCCCAAACATTATTACATAATTATGCATTTTTTTTATATGAAAATGTACTTTTTGAGTGTTTAAGGTGAATGATGTGAATAATAAATCACTGAATAGAAGTACTAAAGTAGTGTTTGATTGTAGTTAAACCCGAAATATACACTTAATTTGCCCCTCTAGCAACGTAAAGGGCTTAAACTTTCAAGTGTGACCAAATCCATATTTTGTCTCATTTGACCTTTAAAGCACGTACTGATTGATCATTTGACCTTTCAGTTTCTTTTTTGATTCATTTGGCCTTTACAACCCCTATTTATTATATAATCAACCATCTATAAAACATCTATAATCTATCTATCTATAATCTATATCTATATCTATATCTATCTATATATAATATAATACATAAAAAGTTGTGTTTATGGCCAATTTAATGCTCATTTATTTAATTATTCATATTTTATATTTTTTATTTCAATTTCACAAATGATTACAAACATCTTCATAGCTCAATGGTTAGTAGAGTTGTTTGGTAGGAATAAGGTCGTGAGTTCGAATCTTAATAGTTATCTATTGATCATATTTTGCAATTTTAATGTGTACCCATTATTATAGCCTCAAGCCTTATTTTAAAATCCATTAGTTTTAATTTCCTCCATTAGGCATTGTATTTTGTAACAACTTTAATTTACCTCTTTTTTTTTATTTATGAAAAGATGTCGAATATATAACTTTTGGCTTTTTTTTTAATTCAATTGGAAAATTATTTTATAATTAAGTAGATATATAGAAGAATTTTTTATAATTCAAGCTAAACTAATTAATTCAAGCTTATAATAATAATAATAATAATCTTCATAGTAATAAAAAATAATAATCCATCTATCTACGTATATATATAAGATTGTTTTTTTCCAATTTAATGTTTGTTTTTTAAATCAATTTCAAAAGCCAATTCTACTTGACCTAACCTATGTAAAGAATTTAAAGAGGCATTTTCTTTCATCTCCTTTAAAAACAACGAAATTACAAAAGAATAATCAATTAATAACTACATAGTATTAGTCTACATCCGCACACCCTTTATTACAATCTTACCGGTTTTCCAATATTGAAACGAGAGAATTCGAATAGTCACGTCCCTACCGTTACTCTAATAATAACATCAATTCATCAATGCTCAACAATTTTCAACTCTATATAAACGTGTTTATTAGAAAGGTTTTCATCGTCAAAAGATGTTCGTCCATACTTTTCTTCCAAAAAATCATTCATAATTTTTATGAGCCATTGTTTTTTATGCCCTTCATCAATTTTATTCTATTGTTAACTAGATCAATTTGCAGCTTAATTAGATTAACGATTATTTTGATATTTTTACTGACTATTTTTTTTTGTTTTGTTTTTTGTGTTGTTGCTAGATTTTGTTACCAAATGCAAAGAAAACGCCCAATAATCCAAGATGAATTGCAACAATTGCTTTGGGTAATACATCCTAACTCGGAAAGGTGCAACAATTGTTTTGTTTTTTGTATGTCTACCCATTGATTTTGTCTTATTCATCTATATTTATATCATTCGTGCATCTGTTTTTTCTATAGTTGAAACATTACTATTGGTATATTTTTCTAAGCTTGAGCTTAATTTTATATACATTAAAGTGTCTAATTGGTAAATAAAAAATTAAAGTGTCTAATTTATACAAGTGTTAGTTATTATTGCTAATTAATTGAATTTTTTTATTATCAATTCTCTCCTTTAGTTCTTCAAAAAATGGCTTAGCTTCAGGTTAACCCAATATAATATAGTTTTTCATGCTATTATTGATCAATTCATATAATTAGTATAACATCTATATATTTTTATTTTAATTGAGTTTGTTCAATATAGATAAAGATAAATTCAATTGTAAAAATATGGTTCATGATAATTAAGCACATACGTGCTAATTTATTAATAATCATATTAATTATGAAATTTGAAGGGTTTTCTTTAATTTGAATTAGTTTAGAAGGGCTTAGTTGCGCCTTTGGGGCCTAATTATACCTAATAAATGTACAAGCTAGGAGCAACTGTCTATGACATGAAGACTCGATCAAATATGCGATCGCTTACTAATTTTTTACTTTTAAGACTATAATGTTATACCTAATAAATCTCATATTTATCTTATTCAAAATTATATACTCTTAGGTCATATCTTATAAATTAATTTATTTTCTTGCAAAACAAACCTATATATATTTGACATAGGTTAATTAGGAGGAACAAAAACATGTGAATGAGAAGAATTTCATAGTTATCCTAAAACAAGAAGAAGTTAGTAGAAAAAGAGATTCGATTGAGACGAAATAGGTATATATTATTTTTTTTTAAAAAGAAGAAGTTCATATTAGTTTTGCATCTTATTATTCATTTTTCAAAATTAATATATGTCAAAGAAGAGAGGTTTTAAAAATAAATCAATTAAATTGTATTAAAGTACATTATTATACCAATATCAATAAAAATTAATGTCAAAGCGCATGTATAATAAAAGTTTGATTATTTTTAATATTAAATAAAAATAAATAACGTGTAAATCAAATATTGCATAAAGAAAATTACATTTAACGGACTAGATATACCTAATAGAATCAATTTGTCTGTTGCTATATATATACATCATTTCTCACATTTAGCATTGGATTTGGTGTGCTTATATATTCTTTCTATTGTTTAATTTTATCATAATTAAAAAATTTATACCTACATCATAGTTATTTTTATAATTCTTATTCTCTTTTTATTGGCTGATTTGAATAAACCTACGATTGTAAAGGCAAGAAAAATATATTCAATAAACTGGCACAATTTTTGTAATCCATTTTGTTGAATAAAAATTGCATATTCAATATTGGAAACACTTTAATATATTTTGTTTTAGATATATATAGTGTACGAATCTGATTCATTTTCAATTTTTATATATAAATATTTTATTATGATTTTTACTAGCACTGATTTGTTTACATGTATACATTAAATAATTGTGTGTAGTAAAAAGTCTCAAGTTTATAAATAGTTTACCTCTAACCCTTAATTTAAATAGCAAAATTACTTCCCATATTATATCATAAAAATAGAAAAATTATAGTTTCTTGAATTAAAAAAAAATAATGACTATATTTTCTTTCTTATAGTATTTGTTACTATATAAAAATGTCTGTCGATCCCGGACGTAGTACGGGTCTGCCTCCCTAGTATTCTTATAAACTTGTGTACTATGTATGGAGACAATTGCCCCCTTTATATGGGTGCGAATCTCATATTCTCGAGTTTGTCCCTCTCTGCTCTGATCCCTCTTACAAACTCCCTTTATTAATTTTTTTTTTATCTCGAGTTGAAAAGAGACTCTCATTCTCTCAAATATCTGGAGTTTAAGTACTATTATAACGGAGTACTTTAAAAAAAAAATGATTGTGAGAATATACTCGCTTTCGATCTCTTTCGCTACAAAAAACATCCTTAAGACTCTTACCAAAAAGGGATCAATTGCTTCATAATGTTGGAAACCCATCCTCATTTTGATGCCTATAAGTTTTCCTTTTTGTTGGTTATAAGTAACAAGCCTTATGAAGTAGCAAAAAAGCTTTCTACAACAAGAAAATCAATCTTTCTTACCCTCCAAACCTTGAAATTTTAATTTAAAATACAAGAAAACAAGGAAAAAGAAAAAAGAGAGAGAAAAATGTTGAGTTGGGTAGGTTTCCATGATTCAAAGCAAAACAAAAATTAGCTGTTGATGAAACTTGACATGACATGAAATCACCAACCAACTCAACTCACTTACCTTTCCCAACAGAAACCCTCATAAAAAGGGCCATCAAATTATATCTAATTCGTACTCTTTCTATCACTGGTTACATATCAGAATCAAAAAGCAACTACTCACCTTAATTGCAATGGCTTCCAAGAACTCCCTTCATCACATCAAACTCCTTGTATCCACATTGATCATCATCACATTCATACCCTACACAGCCTCCATTGATTTCAACTACCCTGCGGTTTTCAACTTCGGAGACTCGAATTCTGACACCGGCAACCTGGTTTCAGCTGGCATTGAAGAGCTCAATCCTCCCAATGGACAGACTTACTTCCAGAAGCCGTCTGGGCGATACTGCGATGGCCGCCTCATTATCGACTTTCTTAGTAAAATCTCCATCCATTCATCACAAGTGAGCCTATTTTTTGGAAGCTGATTTCATTTCATTGACAATTTTCCCAACTTTTGGTGATCATTTCAGTGGATGCAATGGATCTCCCATTCTTGAATGCCTATCTAGATTCCATAATCCTTCCGAATTTTCGGAGAGGAGCCAATTTTGCTGCAGCTGGATCAACCATACTGCCAGCAACTGCATCCTCTTTTAGCCCTTTTTCCTTTGGAGTTCAGATCTCTCAGTTTCGCCAATTCAAAGCTCAAGTTCTCGACTTGAGCTCCAAGAGTACGCGGTTTGATCCGATCTATAGTCCATACCCATATCTGATATCTGATATGAAAACATAAGCTTGGTGAGTTAGTTGAGACACTGATGCATTTGTTTTTGGTCTATAGGTAGGAAATTCGACAAGTTCATTCCCTCCGAAGACTCTTTCTCCAAGGGGCTTTACATGCTCGACATAGGCCAAAACGACATTGCTGGCGGGTTCTACTCCAAGAGTTTTGATCAACTGATTGCCTCCATTCCAAGTATCTTGGTGGAGTTCGAATCCGGAATCAAGGTGAATTGAACTAAAGCTCAATCATCAAAATATGTTATATGCAAGAAACCGAAAAGGATATGATCTAAATCCACCCTATACCGATCCTCAGAGATTGTATGACGAAGGAGCAAGGAACCTTTGGATCCACAACACAGGCCCTCTTGGTTGCTTGACTCAGAATGTGGCTGCATTCGGAACCGATCCATCGAAGCTTGATGAGCTCGGGTGTGTCAGCGGTCATAACCAGGCCGCGAAGCTCTTTAACCTGCAGCTCCAGGCCCTTTGCAAGAAGCTGCAAGGCCAGTACACCGATGCAAACGTCACCTATGTCGACATCTACACTATCAAATCAAGCCTCATTGCAAAGTACTCTCGATACGGTAAGCCTCAATGTGCCTATTCTTGATCAATTTTCATGGCTATGAGGAGCTGAAAATGAGGGCTTTTTTCGGGGCAGGCTTTGAGCAACCGATTGCAGCTTGTTGCGGCTATGGAGGACCGCCACTGAACTATGACAGCCGCGTCTCGTGTGGGAGGACAAAGGTCATCAATGGGACATCAGTGACAGCCAAAGGGTGCAATGACTCTACTGAGTATGTTAACTGGGATGGGATCCATTACACAGAGGCTGCAAATCAGTATGTTGCTTCACAGATACTCACTGGGAAGTATTCGGACCCGCCCTTCTCGGATAAGATGCCTTTCCTACTGAAGCTTAAGTTCTAAGACATCATTTCATAGATTGTGTCTCAAGAGAAAGGGATTGTTTACTTGATTTGAATTGTCTTGTAATAACTTCATTGTGCTCCATAAGTCCAATGTATATTCATTAGGGTTAGGTTTTGATCGCGAGGTTCGGTTGTACTAAACTAAACAATGCTAGAACATATTTTGCTTGAATATCACTCAATGTAGTGTCGCTTTCTCGGTGTGTTCCTGTGACTCAAAGCAACTCTTAGTCCTCCATTCATCAATGAACAATTAGAGCTTAGCTTTTGGATAAAAGAAGTGGCTGCTAAAGCTGATCTAGTCTACATCAAGAAACTATCAAGTTCCCTTGCAAGCAACTGTTTTTGTAGGATTTGAACAGCTTCACAGTTTTCTGCAAAAAAATTGGTCTCCTTTGATTGGGCTTATGGCCCAGTGTATGGATAACTATTGGGCCTGTGAGGCCCAATAAGGCCTCATAGGTCTTAAAGGTGTTTAGTTCATAATATTTCAACTCCAATCACAATATCACATCACAGATTATGATGTATCTTGAGAACCAATGATCTTTAATAAAGACACTTGCACATCGTCTACCAACATCGTCCCACTTATAGATAACAAAAATCAAACACACAGGGTGTGTATGGTTACCAACTTATTTTTTTTTAACAGTTAAAAATTGGAGGTTTTATTTTTAACTCCGTATGGGGAGGGGTTATTTAAGTAGATTTTAGTTTATTTGGGGGTTTATTTAAGAAGCTAATTTTGATAGCTTTTTGGGAGTTTATGTGGTTTGTTTTATTTGAAAATACCATAATACCCCTAATAACAACCAAATAAACTCCACTTTTTACAAATAAACTGTTTTTCGTCCCATACGGAGTTTATATTTTTTCATAATTTTTTAACTACTTTTTACCACCAGTTTATAAATTTTATCCTGTTTATAATTTTAGTCAGTTTATTAACCCCGACCCATACGAACCCACAAGCTTTTAATAAAAAATTATTTCTCTTTATCAACGGAGCAAACAAGTGTTGATTCTGAATATCTGACTCAATTGATTTCCCATGTTTCAACGGGAATTCGAACTTCGAACCTCGAGGCATGAGATGTAGCCCCATAACCATTACACCAACTTGTGATTGGTGGCTCTTAGCATTTCTAATATGATATCCTTAATAGCATAAAATTTGATTTAAAAAAAAAAGCATAAAAAATCATCAATATTTGAAGTTTTCGGATTTAATTATAGTATTAAGTTATGAAATTTAACAAATGATGAGTATGATATAAGTGTATTAATTTGGTAAATGATGTGAAAAATAATTTACATCGCTTTAATCTTGAAACGTTTACAACTTTTTACTCAGTTATCAGATTTGAGCTTATAATATATCAAATCGAAGCTATCGACGAGGAGAATATGTATATTAAATTTCATTTTTGATTGGGGGGCGACTGCCACCTCCGGTTCTTTAAAGGATCTGCCCCTGGGGACGGCGCTTGGTTTCAATAATTATTGGAACCTATAAAACCACGTTAAACCTTAAATTAAATTTAGTTTTGTTTAGCAATCGGAAACTTGGAGTCGTTGCTTGCACGACTATATGATAAGGCCCAAGATAACATAAGATAACTTCATAATTTATACATCAACCGACAAATTTCATAAATAAGTATCGGTAATGATACAATGCGTGCAGGTCCACGTAAAACAGTGAGGACTACCCCCGAATCACCGTCCAAATCCACGTTCTTCACGTAATCTCCGTCCACATCAGCTCGTGTGGGACCCATCAGACTACTCACTCCGTGATCTCGTTCTCACGTGTTGCTCGGTTTTGTATGTTCGCCTTTTTGCCCTTTTCCTCCAAAAAAAGAAAACTACTTTTTCAAATTGAGCGCCAAGATAACGGCCAGTCAACGGCAAGGTGCCTTGACCCTCACAATAAGCCCCTATGGTCTCTGGAAACCACCAATAGTAATCTGACACGTCACCGGTTAAGGGCTGATACCGAGACACGTCAGCGGTTTCAGATTTTGCGAGTGTAGAGCGTCGCAGAGGATCTGATTTGAGAAGTCTCCCTAACAACCAGTCCCCCCGCCATGTTCCATGGGGAAGAAACCAGAGAGATGCGAGGGAAAAAAATAATAAAGTCAGACGAGATTCAAATGATTGAAACTTTGCGAACCTCGCCCCTGATTTTGTTTGGATTTCGACGGTTTTAAAGAGCGAGAGTTGAATTCGAATTCGGAAAGTTTTGTGGATGCTAAAGCTGTAGATCGAGCTCGGACGTAGGAGACGAGATGTCGATAGTGTCAATCCTCTCCGTCGTCTCCGATATCGTCCCGAAAAATCTTCACAGCTCATCGTCGTTCGACACCTCCACCGTTATAGCGATCACCGTGTTCTTCTCCCTCCTCTGCGCTTGCATAATCATCGGGCATTTGCTCGAGGAGCATCGCTGGGCCAACGAATCCATCACCGCTCTTTTTCTGGTGCGTAACTGATCAATTTCGCCTCTAGCTTCAGAATATCGCAGTTTCAGTTTGCGATTTTTGCCGATTTAGGGTTTTTTTGGGAGGTGATGGGATTGGGGAAATGCCTTTTTGTTAAAATTATGATCTCCTGGTTTCTAATTGATCAAATATAGGCGTACTGTGTTCTTATTTGGACTTCAATTTGAAGTGATTTTGACACTGAATTGTGGAATTTGATGGAATTAGGGTTTGATATCTGGAGGAGTTGTCCTGCTATTTACTAAAGGACAGAGTTCGCAGATACTGGTGTTCAGTCAGGAGCTGTTCTTCATTTATTTGCTCCCTCCTATCATTTTCAATGCTGGGTAATTCGCTCACTGTCTAGCTCGATCTCGATCTCTTCATGTTTGCATCCTGCAAAGCACAAAATTTAACACATCAGTTATCAAGATTTATTTTTTTTGAAAATCAAAATTGTATACATTTTTCAGTTTCCAGGTCAAGAAGAAGCAGTTCTTCAAGAACTTCTCGACGATTCTGTTATTCGGAATCCTTGGGACCATCATATCCTTCTGCCTCATTTCACTCGGTAAGATTCAAAGTTTGTTCACCTCTTTTCAAATTGAAGGAAAACGAAGCAAATGGATCTAATAAGTGGACTGATTGCAGGTGCTTTTCTGCTGTTCAAACGACTTGGTGTGACGGAGCTGGATGTCCAAGACTATTTAGGTAATTCATTCTCATAGTCTGGATGGATAATTTCTACTCATGATAACGATTTCAGATATATCGACTGATTAGCATTCAAACTTTTGCAGCAATTGGGGCCATTTTATCAGCCACAGATTCAGTTTGTACCTTGCAGGTACTTACAATCAAATTTTGGAATGTGTAACATAGTGACTGTATTAGATTTATAATGATTGTCGTGCACTTCTTAGGTCCTCAATCAAGACGAAACACCATTCCTGTACAGTATTGTATTCGGAGAGGGTGTAGTGAATGATGCAACCTCCATAGTGCTCTTCAACGCCATACAATCACTCGATTTCAGCGAAGTTAGTGCCATGACAGGCCTGAGCTTGGTTGGGACCTTCCTTTACCTCTTCTTCACCAGCACTCTTCTTGGTGTCGCGGTACTTACAATCTAAACCTTTTTTTTCGGTTTGTAGACCTTGGAAATTAAATTGACTTGTAGCCTAACTGGTTATTTATGGTAAATCTACAGGTTGGTCTTTTAAGTGCTTTTATCATAAAGACACTTTACATTGGAAGGTATATTTCAATAATACATGTAATTTCACCGAATATTTTTTGTCGAAATAAATGAGCTGAGCCATATTTTCTTATGATGTAACAGACATTCAACAGATCGTGAAATCGCAATCATGATGCTTATGGCTTATTTATCTTACATGATAGCTGAGGTATATACATACAACGACGACAATTTGAACCTTTAATGAACAATTATCACCGATTTTGTACCATATATATTTGTCTATTTCACTGAAAACCTTGATAAATTCTTGCTTGCAGCTTATCAATCTTAGCGGGATTTTGACTGTTTTCTTTTGTGGCGTTGTTATGTCGCACTATACATGGCACAACATCACCGAGAGCTCAAGGATTACAACCAAGTGAGAGCCAAACATTATGTATCTCAGAATCTAAAAGAGTACTTGGTGAAAAATCTTCCTCAAATTTCATGGTGCATTGGCTTTTTCTTGTTTTCAGGCATGCATTCGCTACAATGTCGTTCATTGCAGAGACATTCATCTTCTTGTATGTCGGCATGGATGCATTGGATATCGACACATGGAAAGAAAGCAGTGCAAGGTAACACTAGCACTTGATTCATTCCTTCATTCTCATCTAAGTCTAAACAGTGTAATGTTTACTGTCGAATTCAGTGCAGGGACGACGTTTGCATTGAGTGCAACGCTGCTAGCGATGGTCTTGGTAGGAAGAGCAGCATTCGTGTTCCCGCTAGCAAACATTGCAAACTGGACAAAGAGGAGAGATGCCGAAAAGATTCAGTTCCGGAAGCAGTTCATAATATGGTGGGCAGGGCTGATGAGAGGTGCAGTTACAGTGGCTTTGTCTTACAATCAGGTAAAATTGCACACTAGGCAAGTGATCAGTTTCTCTTGTGGATGTTTTCTGACATTTGCAGTAACTTAACTGTAGTTTTCGAGTTCTGATGATGATAACTCAACGTCGTCAGAGAATTCGCTGATGATAACAAGTACCATAGTAGTTGTTCTCTTCAGCACTGTGGTAGGTGTCTTCATTCCCATCTTATTGAGCCATTTTTCAATCTGAGTGTCCTATTGACCTATGTGTGGCATGACAGGTATTCGGGTCAATCACGAAGCCTTTGATTGGCGCGCTGTTGGGGCGCAATGGGCCATTTCATTCAGATGTCACCGACTTTGCCAGCCTCGAATACCTGTTTCCTAACCTCCCTCTCCTTGTTGAAGAAGGCAACAGTAACGACAACGACAACAACAACAACAACAATAACAACAATGAAAACGACGACAAAAAAGGCCAGAGGGCTAACAACCGCGGGTTTAGGCTGCTATTCAGGCACCCTGCATTGACAGTACATTACCTATGGAGGAAATTTGATGACAAGTTCATGAGGCCTGTGTTTGGAGGGAGTGGTTCCGCGGCAAACCAGCCCATCCCTCCAACTGAAGCTCCGGATCAGAATCAAAGCGTCGAAGAACATCTCGGTCAAGTTGGATCCACAAATTTGAACTAGAGATAGTTTCTGACATATAATTTGGTTATAAGCAGCTTTCCAAACAGATTTTGTACAGCAGAACCAAGGCGACGGTCGAGGCGATTCATAGGTTCCTGATGAGTTTTTTTTAGAGGTGAAGTTCATAAAAAGATATACAATATACATTGTTCAAATGGTGATCCATAAATATCTATGCAATTGAGGAATATGGATTTGATTTCAATCATTTTGCATCTTATATAGTACAGTAAATAAGTTTTTTTTTTTTTAATTTATGTCTAATCACCTATCCTAAGAAACCAATTTGAGAAAGAGTTTTTAAGTTTTAATGTATAAATCCTAAATCCATTTTTTTTTCAAATAGTTAAAGTGATTTAATTTTGAATTGTTTCCCCATTTCCAATGGATCTTTAACATTTTATTAAATTTATTTTTAAAAAGTTAAGATTCTTTTCAAATATGTCACTTTCTGATCACAAGTTGGTGTGATGGTTATGGAGCTACATCCCATGCCTCGAAGTTCGAAGTTCGAATCCTCGTGGAAACATGGAGACGCTTGTGAGTGGGAGGGTCAACCCCTTAGTTGGGCCTACAGTAACCCGATTCAGATGTAGAGTGGGCAAAGCCCACTTGAACTGAAAAGGATAAAAAAAAGATAATTTAGATTCAAAGTTTGAAACAAACACAAGTATAGAGCTGGCAATACCCGACCCGACTCGAGAAAACCGATTCGATTAATCCGACCCGAACCCGTCCGACACCCGAATAATTGAAAAAAAAGTTTGGATCCGAGACCGACCGACCCGATCCGAGTTAAGCCCGAATCCGAAAGCAATCCGAACCCAGTAACAACCCGAACCCGATTATATCCGAATGGACAGACCCGAAATCAACCTGAAACCCGAAATTGCCCGACTCGAACATATCCGAAACCCGAAATTACCCGAACCCGGTTATACCCGAAACCCGAAATAACCCAAACCCGATTATATCCGAAACCAACAAAAATCTTACCTTTTTCCCTAAAATACTAAAAACAACCTAAGTATTTGATTACTTAATAATGGATTGTAATATTATCATACATATAGTATAATTAAATATAATTTTGTACACCCTCCATTAAAAAAGTCACTTTTTAGCATTTTTTAAGACACCAAAACCACATAAATATCAATTTTTTTTGTAATTTTTAAAATTTCGTAGTTTTGAGAAATAAATATGAAATTAATATTGAAAAATAATATTTTATATAATTTTGAGTTTTTTTAAAAAAAAATGTTGGAATAACTTATATTTTTTTAACGAATGTAGTAGTATTGATTAAGAATTGATAAACATTAGCTTAATATATATAGAATGATAAATAACTCATAGGTAAAAAAATTGATTTATTTTATCCAATATAATTCTTCCGGGTTCGATTTCACTGAACTCAATTCGACCAAAACTGTTGTGATTGAAACCCGATTAACCCGAACCCGAAGACCGAAACCCGATTCACCCGAATCTGTTTAGACCGAAACCCGGTTCACCCGAACCCGTTTAGACCGAAACCCGATTCGCCCGAACCGAATAGAACCCGAAAACCCGATTGTATCCGATAAAATAAGGCCCGAATAAATCGACCCGGACCCGATCAGACCCGAATTGTCATAACACCCGACATCAACCCGAGTCTGATATGACCCGAAACCGAATAACCCGAACCGAACCCGACCCGACTCGCCCGATTGCCACCTCTACCCAAGTATATGCTATATTTCGTTAGAATATTCCAACAAATTAAGCAAATAGATATATATTGGCTTCTTCATATATGGCCCCCAAAAAGGGGAAATACCAATTTACTGGTTTGGACAGACTTTTTAATATTCTTAAAATTATATATATTTTTCATTATTTCTTTCTTTAATCATTAACATTTTTTTTAGACCCTCCTCTTATGACTGTTTATTATGAGAATACTTTTTTTTTTTTCAATTATTTAGTTTATGTTCATTAATTCATGTTTGGGGTTTCTAATCTATGCTCCAAGATATTGAACAAGACTCTTATTTTGGAAAATATTTCTCTAATTAAAATAGTTTAGCTTTATTTTAAAGTAGATTTTTAGGGTTTACTTTTTTGATAGAAAACATTCTTATCTTATAATAAAAATGAACTTCACCTCTAAAAAGCCGATTCATGTTTATTACTTATAGAAAATCTTTTTATATACCCTAAAATACTCATCGGTTTTTCTATTCTATTCATAGGTTTTTTATATAGAAAACCGATTCATGTTTATTACAGTACTTAATAGCCATAAACACCGATTGACAATTTAGTTATTAATCTTGAGGTTGATCTTCGATTTAAAACTAAAAAAGTAACTAGTTTTTCTATACCTCAATCTATATTAATCAGTTTTGAACAAATTTTTATTATAGGAGTCTCCTTGTCGTAAGAGATGACAAAAAGTTAGAATTATCTTTGAAACAGGAAGTCACTTATGAGTATGAACGTTAACCGCTTAAACGTACGAACCATAGTACCCCGATCATGCTTTGGTAGGTAGATGGTGTGGAACGAGATAGAGGGGGTGAGAGTTAGGAGTTGAGGGGGGATATTTTTGTGAGACACTAGGTTCTGCGTGGCTTAAGGCTCGTTATATTTTTACAATAGACTCGGGGTATGGTCTACGTCTTTTGTAACTTGGTTACACCTTTTCAAATATATTTACCGCTTCAAACCATAGTACACCGACCAAATATAGAGCGTCGGATTTCAATTTTTAGCTGATTATCAAAATAAATGACAAAAAAAAAATTGAGTTTTTTCCCCACTCTTGTTCAAATATATTTGCAAAAAATGACTTATCAAATTTACAAATCGTTAAATTGGACCACACGTTTCAAGAAAAGAATTGTCAGCATTGTTGTGACCGTTACATGATTCATCCAAATTTACCGCCAAATCATCACAAACCAGTAAACGACAAAAATTGCCTTCCACAAGCAGAAACCGCCAATCCCCACATCGTTGTCACGCACTCACGCACCGTGGGCTCCACACGCTCAAGTGCCGGTGGCCTGCCACGTCATACTCGTAGCACCGTCGCGGCGCCGCCTGCCCTCCTTCCCCGCCGCTCGCCGGCGAACCGCCTTCCCTTTCTCTATCCTCCTCTTCAGGCTTCAATTCTCCCTCATCCATTAACTCCTCCTCCTCCTCCTCTTCCGATTCTTCGTCTGGATTTCCGACGAGGCGGAGAGTCAAGCGGCCGTTCTCCCGTGTGGCGATCATGATCTCCGGCCGGCGGATTCTCACCTCGGTGAGCTCCAATCTCCCGTCTTTCCTCACTGGCCGGAGAACGAAATCCCGCCGGCCGTACTCGTCCATCGACGTCAACGGCGGAGGAAACTCCACCCTCCTCCTCCTCTCCTCTGACCTCCGCCGCACACGCCCCCACGCCGCCGAACAATCACTCATCTCTCCTCCCTGTTTCCCGTTCTCCCACAGCCCTTGATCGGTGATCCCCCCATCGGAGCTCTCGGATCCCAGACTCTCCGTGCAGCAATTAAACCCGTCGGTGAATCCAGATCCGCCGGGAACGCAAGCAGCGGCTGCGGGTGTGGCGGGAATCGGGGAGTCGGAGAACAAGTCGAGCCCACCAAGTGTTCGACAAAAGTCCCCAGAGAGGAAGAAGGAGGAGTTTGCAGTGCTTTTACTATAAGAACTGCACATCTTATTAGTCTGATTATCTGAATTTCCCTCTTTCAGGAATCGATCGGAATGACTGTGTGCGTGTTTAGAGAGAGAGAGAGGATGAAGCTAGGTTTTGAAAATTGCCTATTTATGGGGTGAGAGAGGGAGAGAGGAAGAAGGGGTATATAAATAGGAGAGAGAAACTGTTGCAGAAAATGGGGAATCAAATTAGGAGGGAGACAAACCGACAGGGAGATGGAATTGGATGAAGAAACAAGCAGCTGGAGATCGAAGCCGATCGAGAAGGGGGATGGAAGTAGACTCCCAATCCAAATCGATCGGCCCTCAATTAACCCACGTTAATGTTGTGAGCTGTTGAGAGAGAGGATATGGTCCACTTCAACATTGATTAATTATCTTATCCATTTTTTTGTTAGTTTTACAACACCACTCATCTTAATTTATTTTTATATCAGGTTGAGTAGGAAAGATCAATATAATGTTTAATTATTTTGAATATAAATTAAATTTTTTATATTTATTAGTAAATTTTATTGGGAAAATATATGTTTTTTTTTAAAAAAAAAAATCAATTTCTTAAATGTAAATAGTTTTATAACTATTACATTTAAAAAAAATTAACTATAATTTTAATATTTTATAATAAAAATTTATATTCAAAATAATTACAACACAGTTATATTTATCTAAATCTATTTTTCGAACAAATAAATAAGTTAAGTATCCTTCCAGTGTTCTAAAAAAGCGTTAGGCGCGGATCCTAGACGACGAGGGGTCGTCTAGCGTTTAGGCGGTCAAGGCGGAAGGAGGCCACCTAGCCCTGTTTAGCGCCTAAACGGAGCCTAGGTGGCTCTTAAACGGAATTTTTAGAACAATATCCTTGATTAGGAAAAAAATCTTAAAATGAAATGGATAAACTATAAAATAAATTAAGTAAATTAATTAATCTAGTAGAATGTTTCACGTATAAATCGATAAGTTTAATCACCTTAAAGACATGTAAATTAAAAAATCTAGTAGAATGTGAACGAGAAATAATGGAAATATAAATTTGGGAGGCATGTATATGGAAGATAGGACCAGCTCAACAAAAGCCTAAATCATGGACTATAATATTTTAATATTTAGTGCTGGTCATCAAATTGTAGCCAAGATCTTCTATATATTACACCATATATCACGACGAGTATCATCTAATTATTTAACTATTAAATTAAGTTTTAAAAAGAATTTGTAGTTACATTTGTTCCATCGTATATATCTATCTATGTTTTTTTTTCTACAAATAGCCAAAGAACACGCTCATTTTTCATTCTTACAGAGCCCTTAATTAACCAATTATTTATGTATCCAATAACTTAAGATTCATGTTTTATGTTCTCGAGCCATTTATTTATCATCTTATTTTGTTGTTAGTTTTTTTTTTTTTTTTTTTTTACAGTAGGCGAAAAATAGGTGAGCCTTACTGAAGTAAGGCGCCACCATGATCATCCGACCGGATGATGTTACAGAGATCCCTAAGAATAGGGAGATTACTAAGAGTACAGTTGTCTCTAGATCTAGCTATGAAGTCTGCTGCCTTGTTAGCTTCTCTGTAGCAATGTCTAAACTCAATGCTGTCAAAGTTAGCACTAAGATTCTTGATTAGCTCCACTTCCCTTGATATTTCCCATCTGTCATGATACTTGTCATTAATCATCTTGATCACTTCCAGGCAATCTCCTTCCACTATGACTCTCCTTAGGCCTCTTGCTATGGCTAAGTTTATTGTTTTTTGTGTGATTGACGTGTTTTGCTCTTTTACGCCATTATCGAGTTACTTTAAAAACACCCTTAGGTCTTAGCCGAGAAGAGGGTGTAGAACTGACCCATATCCTCCGATCAAAATGAGATGTACTAAGATATATATCGCGAATGTCGTTGATAACTTGGACATTTGAATTTCTATCTCAACATTTTATTCATTTAGTTATGTTGGTCAACCCATCCAACGACATTAAACTTTCAAAATGATTTTCATTTCTAAATATAATGATACAGATATATTAAAATAGTCATATACGACATAATGTAATGTTTTATGGATTGTCTGAGTCGTAATTGTTGATTGAAAAAGAAAATTTTAAATGGAAATTAATAAACTCTAAAAATATTGAAAATGAATAAATTTAAGGAAATTATCATTTTTTATACAAGATGATGGTTCAAATGAGAGTTAGAACCACCATTCGATAACATCATTACGAATGAGGATTAACAAACTAGATATGACAATATACTCCCAGGCTCAATTGAGTAATCCAGACAAACAATCTTGTCAGCCATTATATTAATTAGCTAGCGAATGATGTGAATGGACAAATTCAAAAGTATGAGTTATTATTAGAATATCTGACACAATCGATCATTTCAATTCCTCAATGCATATTTTTAAGAGTTGGTAACAATCAAAACTATGTATAAGAGAAAATTACCATTTATGTTTGCTTAATCTATGCACAAGAAATATAAGACAAGGGAAAAAATAATAATTTTAAAGCTAATTTAAGTTAAATAATGAATGAAGCGATGGATAATTTATGGCTTTCATAGTATAAAGTAAAGTAAAACCATTTGTTTACTGGAGGGAGGTAGCCAACTCCATTCGGTGGGAGAATTAACCAAATGCGGAGTAAGAGCTTCACTGTGGGCGAATTGAAGCTTAACATATCTGACCCGACCCGGTTGATTCCAGTCGGACGGTAACGTGTACCCGTTCGTTGACCGGTTTGGTCAAAACGCGGTTGGTTCCCCTCCAATCTTCATCCCATATTCCCAGTTGCCACCCCCATCTCTATCCATCTTATTTGGCCCCACCTCGGATTCTTATCCATCTTCATCCCATATTCCCAGTATAGTCGGATTTGCCCACTCTACATCTGGGTTGGTTAAGGGCTTACCCTCCCACTTACAAGCGTCTTCATATTTCTACGGGGATTCGAACTTCAAACCCCGAGGTATGGGATGTAGCCCCATAACCACTACACCAATTTGTGATTGGTTGGATTCTTTACATTTGACGCTTTAATATGAGAAGCCAAAACATTATATTTAGCCGGCAAAATAATCCTACTCCTTGAATTGATAAATAAAGAGCGGCCATCCGGAGTTCAAACCGAGGACCTATGGGTACTACTCACAAGTCCTTTCTGGTGAGTCATTCCGGAATGGCTAAATATATAATCCCGACATCTATTTTTTATAAATAATCCTACTCCGTAACTACTACAATCCCGACATCTATTTTTTATAAATAAAATCATAATAATATAATAAATTATTATAAAATAAAAATTAATTTAAATCAATTTATCAGAAAAAGGTACTATAATATACTAAGCAATAAATTATATACTAATTTAATATTTTAAATTGCACCAATCGATGAGAAAATAAATAAATAAAAATCATTTGATTCGTTAAAAACCATATAATTATGGTGGTAACGACACCTCATCAAAAATGTTTTCCTTTCAATAGTTAGTTATATATTAATTTAACATCTCCCTAATTAACGTTTCATTTAGAAGTTAAAAATTGAAATCTGAAAATATTATTCTGAATTGAACTATTAATTATTATAAATCTTTTTTAATAAATTAAATAAGGACGTTTATTTTGACATCGTTTTTCACATAAATCTTTAGAAAAATATTCCCGGTTGATTCACACCCAAAGAGAGAGAGAAATATACTCTTTCCTATGAAAAGGACATTTTTTTGCATGTAAATAATACGGAGTAAGTTGAATTTTCATTTCAGCTCTCAGTCAATATTAATTTTTTTCCATATATTCTATAATACTTTGAAAAGTTCTGACCGTTGCTAATTGCAGCTTATATACGTATAATATACTTTATTCTATTTATAATAAACCTTACGTTAGCTTAATCTGAAAGCCGTTCAGCTCTGATTAAAATTTCCGCTGGACTGATTATATAATAAGCCAGATCGACTAGACAACGTACACACATCATATTATGCGTATTTACGTTTATCATAAGAAACCTTTTTCGTGTTGGCTCGGAGATGAAAGTGACGTTAGATGATTTTGTTATTTTTTTTCCGAGGGAAGTAAGATTTTCAAATACCAAGTAAATTATTATTCGATAAATTGACAAACTAGTATAATTCCCGCGTCATGGCGTGATTTTTTAAAAATAAAATAATATTATGCAATTAAATAAAATATTAGTTTAATATTTTGAATTAAAATTATACAAATAAACTCATAAAAGAAAGATATAATAACAAAAATGAACCTCATTGTAGGTTAATATTAATTTAATATTTTGAAATAAGCTCATTTGCTATTTCAAAGATGAAAATCAATTCCAAAAAAATAAATTAATATTAACCTACAATGAGGTTTCTTATTAGTATAATAATACTATATAAGTGCGTAGTATATACTGTTCTTTAATACTCACTCCGATCCAAAAAGAATGATGTTTGACTTTTTAACACGTATTTTAAGGAGCTAAAAACTATATAAAATATCAACTTTTTTAAAATTATTTTTTGACAACTTAATATTTGTTGGTAATAAGTATTAGATTATAAAAAGTTAAATATATTATATAGTGTTTAGCTCCTTAAAATACGTGTTAAAAAGTCAAACGATAAATTTTTGGATTCGGAGGTGTTAGTAAATCAGTGTTTTATGAATAATGCACACAACCTAAAAATAGAAATATTCACTTTTAAAAGATATTTTTCCTAATTCTAATGAAATAAATGTATGTATGATGTATCTAATGTGTACGGTACACATTGGAAATAATTAACGCAGTTATATAGTAATGTAATGCGTATCAACAAGCTAGCTAGACTCCAGCTGCAATCTACCAAACTTAACGTAACTCGAAGCAACTGGATAAATATGTACTGCAATTCATTTGCACCATATATGTGCTGGATCCATATACACGTTTCATTCCCACCAAAATAATATTTTATACGTATTAGTGTATTACCAAAGAAGTTGAGAGACTATTTTTCTGAATACACATTAATAGATTTTTAAATCTATTTTTAAAATAGTTAAACTAACCAAAACCATACACTATATAAGTATACTAGTGCAGTTCCCGTGCCATGACGCGATTTTGTTAAAATAATAAATAATTACCAAAGGTAGCATCGACTAATAAATGTAGGGATTTGATAAGGTAAAAAAATATGTAAAAACCATACAATGAAGGTGGTTATGACATATTAGCAAAAATATTCTCATTTCATTAATAATTTAATTCAGATAGATGGTTAAAATGTATAAATTTTCAATTATTAACAATTTATGAGATCATAGCATCAAAATGTTTCATTTTTAATATTTAGATATATATTATAGTTTAATTTAATATTTTGATTTAAATCAATTGATTAGAAAATATAAAATATATTAATTTAATATTTTGAATTAAACCAATTGATTAGATAATGTAAAATATGTTAAGTAAATAAAAAAACTCTATTATAATTTGATTGATTAAAAATTTATTGGTTCAAATGTTTTGAATTGAACCTATTGATTAGAAAAAGTAGTATGTGTTAATATATATTAATTTAATATTTTGAATTAAACCTACTGATTAAAAAAATATAGAATATGTTAATTACATAAATAAATAAATAAAATTATTCTCTTAAATAGTTATTCATTAATATATGATGTTACTTTATTGAAAAATAGTTTTGAATTAATCTCATTGCTTAAAACATAAGAAGTAGTTTAACATATTATATAGATATACTGATATATAGATCAATTCTAATAAAAATATATAAGAAGACAATATTATTATATAAAGTATATAAAGAAGAATAAAAATAAGTTGACATAATTAAGATGATATATTAAAAGATATATTAATAATTATCTGACTAAAATATATTGATTCTGTAATAATTTAACTTCTATAAATATCTTGTTCTAAGGTTGTGACACGTGTCAAAAATGCTTTTGTTTTAATATATTATATAGATGATTAGATAATGTAAAATATGTTAAGTAAATAAAAAAACTCTATTATAATTTGATTGATTAAAAATTTATTGGTTCAAATGTTTTGAATTGAACCTATTGATTAGAAAAAGTAGTATGTGTTAATATATATTAATTTAATATTTTGAATTAAACCTACTGATTAAAAAAATATAGAATATGTTAATTACATAAATAAATAAATAAAATTATTCTCTTAAATAGTTATTCATTAATATATGATGTTACTTTATTGAAAAATAGTTTTGAATTAATCTCATTGCTTAAAACATAAGAAGTAGTTTAACATATTATATAGATATACTGATATATAGATCAATTCTAATAAAAATATATAAGAAGACAATATTATTATATAAAGTATATAAAGAAGAATAAAAATAAGTTGACATAATTAAGATGATATATTAAAAGATATATTAATAATTATCTGACTAAAATATATTGATTCTGTAATAATTTAACTTCTATAAATATCTTGTTCTAAGGTTGTGACACGTGTCAAAAATGCTTTTGTTTTAATATATTATATAGATAGATAGATAGATATATAGATATGTATGTATATGGATTATGGAATAATTCACAAACTGAATCACTTAATCTATGCCCTAGAATTTGGTATTTTCTAATTTATATCCTAATCTCAATGTATAAACCCCAAAAAAATCTATTTAAAATAAATAATATTGAAGAATTTTTTTTGTCATCATGATGCTAATTAATGAACTTATACTAGCTATAATTAGCATATAGATTAGAAAAATTATTTTATTATATGTATGCACCACAATTTTAAAGAAATTTAAGTAATGTACTTTTATCTTTTATTTTTATTTTTATATTATAGAATATAGTAGTAAAGTAAAAAAATATTTACATAATTTCATTCATATAGCTATATACAGGATTATTTTCAGCCCTTCTACAATACTTTCAAATTTCTCCATTTCTTGATAAATCCTTAAGTGGAGTCCTGTTTTATTCTTTACACCATTCTTGAGTGTGCAATATAAATATTGAGATGTCTTCATAAGAAACACAAAATAAAAAAAAATGAATAGAAAAGGTCGTGTGCGGGCCCATACACAGAAGACACGAACCACGTATAAATCCAATGGGATTCCAGCCATGAAAGTGTCTAAAGTAAAACTAAGGACAGTTTAAGCTCAAATTGAAACTAGCTAGCTAACCATATGAGGGTGTGTTCATGGAGGCTTGTATCTCCTCCAGGGTTCGCCCCTTGGTCTCCGGTACCAGCTTCACCACGAACCCGACAGTGAACCCACACACGACCGCGAATGTCCAGAACGTTCCTGATCCATATCAAACTCATAAAACGTTAAATGCCATCTCAACAAGATCATGATCGATCAAGATCCATATATGAAAGCACATTAATTTCACCTGCTGAGCTCCATCTCATTAGGAAGTTGAATGTGTACGAGATTATCCAGGACCCGACCCAGCTAACCAGCGTCACCAGACTCCCCGCCACCCCCTTCACATTGATCGGAAACACCTGCAAAGATTGAACAACCAAGTGCAACTTAACATAACAATCAATCTACTAGCTTGTACGTGTTCTGTTAGTGATTCCTCAAACATTAGATATAGTACCTCAGACATGATCACCCATGGAATGCCTCCCATGCCCAGAGAAAACGACCCTGTATATATCTGGATCGAGTTTGAACCAACAAGGAGTTAGCTAGAAAGGTCTACAGCAAGTTACATTATCCATGAGATGATGAATTGCGGTGCATTGTAGAGCTATTTTAGCGTACCAAGACACCGGTGGATGCCATGAAGGGGGTGACCTCATCCCATGTATCAAGATCCTATTTGACAGACACTTGCTGTTGTTAGTTAAGAGATTTGCTTTCATACGGAATAACAACAAGTTGTATAACCTGTAGGAAGAATGCTAGCGCGGCCAGGAAGCATCCCAAGCATGTCCCGGCTGCTGAAATCTGTTATGGTTAAGCGACTTCAGGACTCGTCTTTGCAAAGTCCTCAATAGAGTGAAGTAGAGGGAATTCAAGGCTATGACTTTAAACATCGCGAACTCTCACCATAAGAAGTGGTCGTCTCCCAGATTTATCCATCAGGAGTGAGCCCAGTGCAGTCATTGGTATCTGCAGTGTATCATTGCCATGTTATACTCTTCAACCGAGGGGAATTTGCAGGGAAAATAATAATCCGAGAGCTCGTTACCTGAACTACAACCATGGCTATTGTGCCGAGCCTGCCTGAAAAGCCTGCAGATTCGAATATGGATGTCGCGTAAAAAGCTACTCCATTAACCCCTCCAAACTGTTGCAGGACCATCAGTCCAACTCCAACCTAGCTTGTTCAGAGTTCATTCAAGCTCTCCTAAGAACTTAATACATATGATAGATAAAAGATACTCCAAGGATGGATTACACTGTAATACTTACAACGAGTGAATGAGCATATCTCCATTGAAATAAGTCGAGAAACCTTGCTTTAGTAAGCTGCTGAAGGGTTTCTGTGTACTCCTGCAGGGGAAAAGAGAAGGGATTAGAGAGTGAAATGAATCCATTCCCAAAATGAACTTGGAAGCTCACCCTAATCTCAGTTGCTTCATAAGAAATATCACAATTGGATCCTCTGAGGCACCTTAAAGCGTCATCACAATCTAGCCACCGAGCATTCTTTGCCTGCAACGGATTTGCACAGCCGGACATGTAGCATTTTTATTTTAGTATGCGCAGATAACAAAGAAAGTTGTTGGTCTGCATTCTGCAACTCACCAGCCATCTAGGGGACTCGGGAATGAAGTACAACCCAAGCAGCTGTAGGAGGCATGGAACAGCTCCTGCAATGAGAATCATAGAATTTTTCAACATGAAAAGAAAAAGCCTTGAACAAAGTAATTAGACGTTGATTTAGAATGTACCGAGCAGTGCCAAGATGCGCCATTGAAGAAACGTTCCTATTAAATACATTAATGATACACCACAGCATATCATCAACTGCAAGATCACCACTGTGTAAGAGGACAGATGAAGTTAAGTAACAAATTTGTATATCAAGGAAATGATGAATATTTATTATGAAACCTGATGTACTGTTCCAAATCCACCGCGAAGGTTCTTTGGAGTTATTTCTGCTATATAAACAGGTACCTAACAACTTGTGTATCAGTATCACATGGAAAGTGTGTATCAGATGAACTAGTTTGCGACATTCAATTACGCTGTACTTAATACTTACTGCATACGAAAGGAGTCCAATTCCAAGCCCAATTGACAATCTTCCAACATCTAGTAGCCAAGCAACCTTGGAGCAATACAGATTGACTTATACAGTTATACTGGCTAAGCAAGATACATTAGCAACTTAACCAATTATACAGCAAAAGTGTCTCAAGTGTTAAACCTCTGAGAATGCGATTGCAAACCATCCTATAAGACAGAAGAGTTGTGAGAAACCCATGGTCTGGTTGACAAAAAACAAGTGCAAGTGAGAAATTTAGGACACCGATAAATCAAGGGGATTATATCAATGGATAAATGATGGGCGAATAGAGGACTTACACCTCTACGGCCAAACAGATCTGCTATCCTTCCGCTAAATATTGCACCAACCATTGCTCCAATTGTCAGAATAGATCCAAATACTGAATACTACACACGAAGAAGGCGATATCAAACAGGGAATTGAACATTGAACACAATCCAAGAACGAAGCTCGGGCTCAGCACAATGCAACGGAGATCTATCAGTGCAAACTGAGTCTTATGACACATTCCAGACTCCAAACCACGTTATCCCAATCACCAAATCATGTTTTAAGGGTCTGTTTGGCTTGCAATAGCTTCCTTATCAGCAATCAACACATTGCATCAATAGGACCATTTGAGGTCAAAAATTGAAAGAACAATAACACTTAATTTCCAGAACTCTCTCTAATTCGCAATTTCCGGCCTGCTATCACTATCAGATTGGGTCTTTTTGGCATAGACTTGCTTATGAGCAACCAACACATTGCACCAAATAGTCCTATTTTGAGGTCAAGAATTAAATTTTAAAGAACATCACCACAAAGCAGAAGCAAGGGCACCACAAGTCCACAACACACAGGGTGCCAATTCGAACTTGGAAAGCGAAAATCAAATTAAACTTACCTCTGCCAATGTAAGGCCAAGATCGGCAATGATTCCAGATTCAGTTGGGGATGAATACCCCACCTGTAGAAAGAAAACAAGAAAAAAACAATTGATCAAAACAAACCTAACCGATAATCAATCAATTGAGGGAAAATCCCTTACAGCGGCGCCGAAGACAAAGGAGCCACAAACAGCAACCAGAGTACTGAACACCACCACGGCGGTCGCCGGGTAGGACCCATCGATGCCGCCGGAATGTAGAAGGGGAGCTTCCACACTTTGTTTCTCCATGTGCTCTTTTCTTAAATTGAGTGGGAGATGAAGGAATGAACGAGGAGCTGATCGAGATCGAGTTGCGAGAGATTGGCCTAAATTTGACTTTTATTTTAATTTTTACAGAAATTAATGTTTGTTCGATTGTGTAATTTGTCTGGTAGCTCATAGCTCCTGCGGAGCAATGGAGTACTTGTTTGTCGTCTTGGCAGTTAATTAGTGTTTGCATTTTCGCTTTAATGGCATTCAACGTGGTGGTGGGGACCACATCCTAAGTCCTAATTTTTTTATTTTTTTATTTTTTAATTAGGAAATAATTCGAGAGACATACATACCTGGCAACTCGAGAGATCGATGAAGTCGGCAGACGGTGTAACCGTCACTACGTATAAAAACAACAAAGTGGGAGGCGTAGAAACCCGGACGAGCAAGCGAGCCAAACCCGTATATGCTGGAGACAACGTAGACTAGGACCCGATGTCAAGCATCACCTGGCGGCGACACCGTTGGCCGGCGGTAAATCAGGGGCGGTCCTGTGGGCGGTGAAGACGATCCTTCAAGGAATTTTCTATACGCGGAGTCGCCTCGATACACACCGCCACGACCCCAGGCAATCCCGACACCGGTTGCCAGAGCTCCAACACGGAAGAGGAACGCCAAGAGCAACAGGGATCACAACCAAGAACCACCCTAGGAGCCGCGCACCTTGAATCCCTTTCGACGAATGAGACTTTATTCAAACCTTTACGGGATTTAGGCCCTTTCGGGGTATTCTCAAAGAGTGGTTTCAACCCTTTCGGTGTTTTTTTTTCCCTAAACCTTGGGCCCGAAGGACCAAGGAGGAGCGGGAGGATCTCGTCATGGCCGGAGGAGGGGCGGCCGCGTTGACACCGGAGAGGACAGTCGGACCAAACGCCGACATATCCAAGCACCGGTCGACACACACCACAACCCAGCCACTGGAGGTCGAAGAGGAGGCAACATCGGGCGATATTAGGCCACGACGGCATCGAGTTGCTGAGGGAAAAACAACACCCCAGCCGGCTGGAACGGAGGAAGAGTGGCCCGAAACGCCCAAATATCAAACCGATTGGGTTAAGAAAGGGGGAAGACGCGGTTGACGGTGGTGGACCGAGAAGAGGTGGCGGTGGCGGTGGATCGGCGGGATGGAGGGGTTAACAGGGTATTGAGTTGGGTTTTTTTTTATAGAGAGGCAAGAGCCTCTCTCTCCTGGATTATATTAAACCCATGTTATTACATCCTAAGTCCTAAATAAAACACATTGAACATTTTTCACATACTATCATTTTACTAAATTGAAATTTTTTATTACGTTTTTTTATTTACTCCAATCTCATCATTCAAATCGTTTAAATTTTCGTCGCAATTTTAAAAAAAATTCTATAAAATATCAAAATTTTAATAATTTTTTCTTAATACAATTTCATACTTAATATTTGTAGTAATAAGTAATTAAGTGCAAGATATGTAATTATAAAAAAAATATTTCACATAATATATTTTTATTATTATTCTTAAAAAGTGTGTTAATTATCAAATGATTTAAATTATGAGACTGAGTAATTTTCTTAAAAGATTGTGCAAAAGCCTAAATGACATTTTGTTTAACGGATAAGAACAAATGAAGGTTGATAAATATTTGACACTTGAAATAAAAATGGAGGGAAAATGCAAAAAGAGATGAGTAAAGACATTAGGGTGTACATTAGTTCATCTGCATTGAAGATCTACAGAATGAGAATGTGGTTGCCGTACTTTTACAACACATAGATGACGACGACGACGACGACGACGATCGATATTCGATGATCATATCATTTTTTCATCTCCAAACTCATCAAAAGAAAACATAAATGAATCATCAACCCAATTGCAGATATGTAAAGAATCTGATCATGTACGTATCAAGGATTCTTGGATCTCCTCCAGCGTTCTCCCCTTTGTCTCCGGCACCAACTTCACCACGAACAAGCATGTAACCGCATTGGCAAAGGCAAATATGAAGAATGACCCTGCAAGATTGATCAAACAAAGCTCCATTATTGTTACCTAAGCAATTGGGGAGCTTCGACGAAAATTTGGAGGGAGAAATCACCTGATGAGCTCCAGTCTAACATGAAGTTGAAAGCATAAGAAACCATCCATGAAGTTGACCAGTTGACAGCAGTTGCCAGGCTCCCCGCCGCGCCTTTCACATTTATCGGAAACACCTGCAATGTGTACAACAAATTTGATAAATGCAGGGACTCAGTTCAACAAAATTAGTTCCAGTGAGTCATTCCGGAATGGTTTTTATTTATTTATTTTTTGGGCCCTCCCTATTAATTTTGAAAAGTTTTTAGTTTGGGCTAAAATATTTAAACTGAACCCTTAGAAATCATGGGCCCTAGGCCCATTCCCATCCTTATGGGCCGGGCCTAGATAACTGAGGTTCCAAATTACATCTGACTCATCCGAATTTGAATTGATGAGGTTACCTCTGACATGATAATGTATGGTATTCCTCCCATTCCCATAGGATATGCTGCAGAAAACAACTGCAAGAAGGATCAATGTTAATTCATATATATATATGACAGTGAAGTTCTTTCATGATGAGTGAAAAATTGTGGTTTCGTCGCGTTACCATGATTCCTACGAACACCAAAGATGGACTGAAGCTGGTAAAAGAACCAAGATCCTGCAAGTTCATACAGCACATGTCATGATCATTCTGTAAAACAATTCATGCTGGATTTAAAGGTAGGAATTGAATGAACCTTGAGCAGGAATGATAGTCCTGATAAAATGCAACCTAGGCACATTCCGGATGCCGATAACTGCAATATATATACGCGTTGAGTTGTCAGTATGAATGCTATTTTTTAGGCAATATACGATGTTATGAAAGTGAAATGTATTCGGTTTTTACAATGAGTAGTGGCTTCCTTCCCAATTTGTCCGTCAGGAGTACACCCATGCCGGTGACTGGAACCTGAGCAATAGCCATTCCTATGACCCCTACTGTGTTCGAGAAACCTGCTGATTCGAAGAGCTGACTTGCGTAATATATGATCCCCATTGTCCCGCCAAATTGACCCAAGGCCATGAGGCCAAGTCCAAGCTATACACACCAACATAATCACATAAAGTAGTGTGTTAGTATGCCATTTTGGTGACACATAAAGCGAGTTTTTGAGTGCGTTTTAAGGCTTACAGTGAGTGCATATGCGTATTTGCGTTGGAACAGCGCTAACAAGTTAGACGACTCCTGCAGATTTTGAATGGCTTCTGTGTACTCCTGCAATACAAGAACCCAACCACTTAGTTTATTTACTCCTCATGTAACATTTGAATGGGAATTCAATGGAAGATATAACAGCCAATGCACCTTGATCTCAGCTGCCTCTACCGATATATCTGCGTTGTATCCCCTAAGACGCTGCAGGGATGCTTCATAGTCCTTTTCCCGGCCAACCTTCACCTGCAATCCATCATATGCTTATCTCAAAAACAACCTTGTGTGGATATATTCATGTTGTGACCAAATCTTGATTTCGGTATAACACTTACCAACCATCTAGGAGACTCCGGGATGAAGGGGAGACTCAAAATCTGAACTATGCAAGGAACAGTGGCTGAAAATGTGATAACAAAAACTCATTACATATTCTAAGTCTTCACTCTTGATCATTACATATTCTAAGTCTTCACTCTTGAGGTATACAAACAAGACTCTAAGGAAGCAAATTTTACCGATCATAGCTAAGATCCGCCAGTTGACTACAAGTCCCGCGAAAAACATCAGTGATATACCGCAACAGATGATCAACTGCAACACATTCAGACCAGCTAATGAATGAGTTATGTGGCCTTATGGGTTAAAAATCTGCGGCTAGTGAATACGAAAGACTCTTACCATATAGATAAGAACTGCTCCTCCACGGAGGTTTTTAGGTGTGATCTCTGATGTGTATATAGGGACCTGTTCCAAAATAAAATTTTCAAGATTCATAGCAGCAAACAATGATCGAAAAAATGCCGGAGTGATTTAAATAACATACCACGTAGCTGATAAGGCCCATTCCGACCCCAACCAGGAACCTACCGACATAGAGTGACCAAGCCGCCTTTCACCAACAGCCAAACGATTTAAGTATCAATGCAAGTCCAACAAGTTTTGATACCCTTAAGTTTAATAACGTATAGCAAAGATGAAAAGGCCAAACCTCCGAGAATGCTATAGCGAGCCAGCCAACGAGGCAGGATAGAGACGTAAGGCCCATAGTCTGCATAAGCAAACACCAAGGGTCGGAAATGGAGTGGTAGATATGCTTAAAGAGGTATGATAAAGTCATAAAGGGAAGAAACTTACGCCTCTCCGGCCTAGATAATCAGTGATGCTGCCACTCATTATCGAGCCTACCAAGCCTCCAGCGGTGCATAGGGATCCAAACATAGAAAACTGCATCAAGAAACGATCAAAACAAGACAGATAGTAAGCAATGGTACATCTGATATAAGCAACTAACAACAAAAAATATCATTTTATGATATTTTTGTTTATATTGGTCATTTAGAAATGGAACTTACCTGTGCTTTTGAAAGGTCCAGGCCGCGGCCAGACATCAGTGCTGATCCGACAGGAGACGTGTACCCAACCTATACAAAAAGATCAAATTAAGAGGTATGTCTTTTTTTTATAGGGTCAGCAATGGCTTAAACTTTTGTGTTAGAAGATAGGACTTACACCACAGCCGGAGACAAGGGAGCTGCAGGAAGCAACCAAGATACCGAACACAAGAGCAGGAGTGACAGAAGAATCGGAAGGGCTGACACCGCCATCTTCCACATTGTTTAGCAGCAGATTTTCTCTTATTGATGGTGCTTCTTCACTCCCCATTACTTCAATTTCTATTCAAGTTTGTGTGTGTGTGTGTGAGATATTAAGCAATGTAGATAAACCTTCCACCACAAGACACATATAAAGGGAGCAAGTGCAGATGTTTCATACTTTAATTTCCAATTCTGACTGATTCATGTACAATTTGAATATTTTTTGGTCAACAAATACATTTTCTATAAAATGTTAGAATTGAATCAAGGATTATATATTTCTGAACAAAATTCACCTAATATCCTAGTCTTGATAAGGTTAATTGATTCTGGCCTAAAATTAAAAAGGGTGAAGAAACATTATAAGACCCAAGAAACTGTGATTTTTTATCCTTTTTTTTGGTTGGTCAATGATTTTTTTTTCCTTTTTTTGTATATGATTTTCTTAAATGGGAAAAAGAAAGTGTGCAAGTACATTTTTTTATGATTTAAAATGAAAAGAAAAAAAAGAAGGGAACATCTTTTTTTTTTTTTAAAGTTATGTGTGGGTTTGATACTTTGGTTATTTCCCAATTTCAAAAATTAATGTATTTTTTTTAATTATTTTTTATATATAATTTGATACTTATTAGTAATAAGTACAGAGTATCAAATTATATAAAAAAATTAATTAAAAAAATATTTTATAGAGTTTTTTGCTCCTTAAAAAGTGTGTTGAAAATCAAAAGCCCATGTATTTTGGAACGGAAGAAGTATGATTTTTACTCTACCAAAAAAACATATACGATTTAAAAAAAAAATCATACTTATTATTAATAACCATGAAATTATAATAAAATATTTTATATTTTTTTTATCATTCTTCAAAAGCATGTATGAATAATAAACGACAAATAAAAATAAATGAAAATGAAAATTCTGCTTAGTGCAAAATAAAAATCCCATTTTAGCGCATGATTGTCCGCAACGGACATACAATAGAATGTCCATCGTGGGAATTTTTTTTTACCCCCCATGATGGGTCAGATGTTAGCCTCTAACTTTCTGAATTCTTTCCCAATAAAAAAAAGGACGATATTATTTAATTATTTTCCCCTAAAAAAAAAGAGGAAAGCTGATTTTGGTATCAAAAATATCATGTATGAATAACTGATAATTTTTTTATGCCAAAAAAAAAATCATGTTACATTTCCTGTAAGACAAAATAAGCTACTAAAATGATGAAGCTCCAAAAGAAGCATCTGCATGAAAAATCACTCAAAGTTCACTTATATCCACAAATGAGATGATCAATGTCATTCCTTGATCTCCACAGATGTTCTTCAGAATGAGAATGTGGCTGCAGTGAACTTAAAAATCCGGCTTACTGCAGAGCATGTGTTAATGATTCTTGGATCTCCTCTAGCATCCTTCCCTTTGTCTCCGGCACCAACTTCACCACAAACAAGCATGTAGCCGCGTTGACACACGCAAATATCAAGAATGACCCTGCAACATTAAGGAAGCTAACTGAGCAATTACAATCTAAGGAGCTTCAAACTGTTGTGCTTTTTTTCTTTCTTTCATGTGTAATGCTAACTAAGCCATCAAAAAGCAAAAAATTAAACTGAATTCGGAGGGAGAATCACCAGCTGAGCTCCAGTCTAACATGAAGTTGAAAGCATAGGAAACTATCCAAGAAGTTGACCAGTTGACAGTAGTGGCTAGGCTCCCAGCTGTGCCTTTTACATTTATGGGAAATACCTACATTGTGTCGCAAATGATTATGTAGGGGCTTCACCTTCCCTTATATATTATCTAGGGGTTTGATTTGGTTACCTCTGACATGATAATGTATGGTATTCCTCCCATTCCCATAGGATATGCTGCAGAAAACAACTGCAAGAAGGATCAATGTTAACACCATTGTTCTTTCATGAGGAGCAAGTTAAGCTGAGTGAAATAGTGGGTTTGTCGCGTTACCATGATCCCAACGAACACCAAACTTGGACTGATGCTCGTCAACCAACCAAGATCCTACAAGTTCATACACCATATGTCATCATTCTTGACAAAAAAAAATCATTTTGGATTGTAAGCATTGCAAGTGATCAGGTATGAACCTTAAGCAGGAATGATAATCCTGATAATATGCAAGCTAGGCACATTCCAGATGCCGATAACTGCAATATACGCGTTAAGCTGTCATTTTTCTTGTTCTTCTGAAAAAACAACACATGAATCATATATGAAACTGATACGCTTTCGGTTTTTACCATTAGCAGTGGTCTCCTTCCCACTCTGTCCATCAGGAGTACACCCACACTAGTGACTGGAACCTGAATAATGGCCATTCCTATAGTCCCTACTGTAGTAGAGAATCCTGTTGCGAAACAAGGATCAAATTTAGCAGTTTTTTGTGGTTAATCTCTTGGCGCGGTTCTAAGATCAGTAGTGTTGAGTACCTGCTGATTCAAAGAGCTCACTCGCGTAATATATGATCCCCATTGTGCCACCAAACTGACCCAAGGCCATGAGGCCAAGTCCAAGCTACGCCAACATAAATTTGGCTGTTAATAACTTAGTATACCATTTTGATGACACAGAGAGAGTTGAGGTGTAAGGCTCACAGTGAGTGCATATGCATATTTCCGCTGGAATATAGCGAAGAAACTTGTTTCGTGCATATTTTGAAGTGCTTCAGTGTACTCCTGCAATGACAAATCCAACCACTGAGTTCACTCTTTTCATAATAGCTAGGTGAATGGAATTTAGCCATTACTGCACCTTGATCTCAGCTGCCTCCACTGATATATCTGCATTGTAGCCCCTAAGACGCTGTAGGGATGCTTCATAGTCCTTTTCGCGACCAACTTTCACCTGCAAACAATCAATTTCTCATCTGAAAACTCTTGTGTGGATTTCGGGATCAACACTTATGATATGCACTTACCAACCATCTAGGAGACTCCGGGATGAAGGGGAGACAGAAAATCTGTACTATGCACGGAACAGTAGCTGAAAATGTGATAACAAAAGATTCATTATGCTACAAATAGATACAAATTCAAGATATAAACAAGACTGGTAGGTAACAAACTTTACCTATCAGAGCTAGGATCCGCCAACTGACTACGAGTCCCACAAAAAACATCAGTGCTATACCGCAGCAAATAACCAGCTGCAATACATTCAGGTTAGATAAAGAATGAGTTATGGGTTAAGTTATTGCAGATGGTGAAGGCTAAGAACTCTTACCATATAGGTAAGAACTGCTCCTCCTCGAAGGTTCTTGGGCGTGATCTCTGCTGAATATACAGGAACCTGATTTGAAATGAATTTATATAAGATCCTATAATTAACCATCTGATTTAGTTAAAGGTTGTTGGAAAGGCTGTAGGGATAACATACCACGTAGCTGATAAGGCCCATTCCGACCCCTGTAAGAAACCTACCAACGTAGAGAGACCAAGCCGCCTTTCACCAACAACCAAAAGGTTAAAAGTTTCACCAGCAAAGTGTTATGATCAGTTAAAAAAATATAGAAGAGATGAAAAAGGCTGATGATTTATTATACCTCTGAGAATGCTATACCGAGCCAGCCAACGAGGCATGATATAGCTGTAATGGCCATAGTCTGTATAAGTAAATAAGAAGGGTTTAGGATGTGAGATGCCAGAAATGGACTGTTAACATGTAGAAAGGTATGATGAAGAATAAGAAAGAGACTTACACCTCTCCGACCCAGATAATCAGTGATGCTCCCACTCATTATCGAGCCTACTAATCCTCCAGCGGTGCATAGGGATCCAAACAACGAAAACTGCATAGTGATTGAAGATTTATTAAGAGTTTTAAAGGACTATATGCTCAAAAGCATCAATAATATCCAAACTAGAGAAAATGACTGACTGAAATTGGGGTTTCATATCCTAGTTTATGTTTAAAAGAAGCACCAAATTAACATCTAATCTTGTTCATTTGGGATTGCCCATAACCCGGAAAGTATCACTTAGCCATTGATGTAAGAAGTGTGGGCTTCTTTTTCAATCTTTGTCTTGAATCAGTAAGACATTTATTACTAAGGTAAATGAGGTGATTACAGCTTAACAACTGAACTTACCTGTGCTGTTGAAAGGTCCAGGTCAGACATCAGCGCAGATTCGACAGGAGACGTATAGCCCACCTACATCAAGACAAGAGAAATTAAAGATGTAAATCAACATGTGCTACGAATTCATATTCACTTCCTTGAGTCGAAAGCGACGGTTTTGATGCTGACATATGGCAAGATCACGTTTGGTGAAGTCAAAAGGGAGACTAGTAGCTTCATTAACTGGATAATTAATGTGATCCAAATCCGTATATTTGATTCCACCTAACTCTTCCCGATCGAATTTGGCCTCACACTGCAAGCTGAGCCTAATCAGAATTAGGTCGAATAGTCCGTCTTTACAGACCACTAAGAACCAAAGATCAAAGATAAGAATGAACTTCAATTTCCGATCTGTGATACACAGATACATGCCAAATTGATTCTATCGGTAACTAATCAAGGGCGGCGATGATCAATCGCAAAGAACCAAGCTTTAGGGCAAGAAAGGAGGGTAGGAAGACGAGGACTTACACCGCAGCCAGAGACGAGGGAGCCACAGGAAGCAACCAAGATGCTGAGCACAAGATAAGGAGTTACAGCGGAATCCGCAACGCCATTACCAGCCTCCAATTTCAGCAGCAGATTCTCTCTTGTGGATGCTTCTTCACTATCCATTATTACTTTTGAGTTTCTGTTTACTCCTCTGAGTAATGAATTAATGCTGCAAATCTCTGAGGAAGAAAATAGTAATCCAGAAATCATTTATATATAGCAGCAATTATGAATGGTTGGGTTAACATAAAGTTTTGAGGATATGCAATAGATGGGAAAATGGGCCCACAAACAGATGACCGTTGACATTATTGCAACCTGAGGAAGAAGGGTTGGTTGATGATTTAAGCAGATGGAGTATTAGATAGTTTCTCCACCTAAGCTTTCACGCTCTTCACGTTTGGTCTTGGATGTATCCTCTGGGAGTGGAACCAACAGATATTTAATTTAATTTAAATGTGCAACAGAAAATATTCAAATGCATTTTTTATTCTGTGACTGGAAAGTGAGAGACTGAAAGCATGATTAATTTTAATTTTTTTTAGGGGCGTTTTGCAAAATGGCCATTAAATTGGACTTAATTTGCGAAATAGCCGCATTTTGGGACAAATTAGAGAAATAGACGCAATATAAACAATTTTCTCTCCCCTCCTAATTCTCTCTCCTCTCTCCCCGCTCCCCGGACGTCTCTCCTATCTCGCTCTCTTCCGTCTCAGATCCGCGAAATTAATCGGAGCATTTGGAGTCGATGACGAAATTGGAGCATCTGGAGCGCCGGAGAGCGAAGGCTGGAGCGGCCGGAGGCGGCGAGGCCGAGCGAGGCTGAGCGACGATGCGAGATTCAGATCCGACCTGGAGGCCGAGCGAGGTCGAGCGAGATCCGAGCCGGAGGCGGAGCCGGAGGCCTGCGAACGTTGGATCTGGAGAGAGACGAAGGTTGAAGAAGGACTTAGCGAGCGAGGGAGGGAGGCGGTGGTGAGCAAGCGTCGGAGCGAGGGAGGGAGGGAGGGGCACCGGAGCGAAGGAGGCCGGATTGAGCGAGGGCGGGGCGAGCCGCCGGCGGTGGCGCGCGAGCGCGGATGTACCTGGTCCTTCTTCGCTGAAATTGGAGGAAGAAGAAAGAATTTTGATGAAATTACAAAAATCACCCTACAAATACGAGAAATTAAAAAAACTATCTATAATTTATTATGTGATTCATAATCTATATTTTTATTTTTATTTTTGCACAAAAAATGTTATATTTGCACAACATACGATTATATTTGCACAATTTACGGTTATATTTGCACGACAAAATGTTAAAAAAAAAAAAAAAAAAAAAAAAAAAAACTAGACTTGCTTCAATTTATTCTGAATCGCTTACAGTTTATTGAGAAAGTATGAAATTATATTGAGATAAAATAAGATCATATTGAGTATAAATTCACAAGCTAGTCTCGATTGTTTGGCAAAAATAACATATAGTTGAGCAAAAATAAGAGCACGTTGAACAATAATTTATTGAGAAAGTATGAAATTATATTGAGATAAAATAAGATCATGTTGAGAATAAATTCACGAGTCTAGATTGTCGTGCAACTCTTACAACGGAGTCGTGTGATTCTTACATATAGAGTCGTGCAACTCTTAAAACAGAGTCGTGCAACTCTTACAACAGAGTCGTGCAAATTTTCACCAATCATGTTGTGCAATAATTTATTGAGAAAGTATGAAATTATATTGAGAGAAAATAAAATCATGGTGAGAACAAATTCACAAGCCTCGATTGTTGTGCAAAAATAACCTATTGTTGAGCAAAAATAAGATGCTGTTGTGCAATAATTTATTGAGAAAGTATGAAATTATATTGAGAAAAAATAAAATCACGGTGAGAACAAATTCACAACAGAGTCGTGCAACTCTCAATACAAAGTCGTGCAATTCTTACAACAGAGGCGTGCAACTCTTAATACAAAGTCGTGCAACTCTTAAAACAGAGTCGTGCAACTCTTACAAGAGAGTCGTGCAACTCTTACAACAGAGTTGTGCAACTCTTAAAACAGAGTCGTGCAACTCTTACAAGAGAGTCGTGCAACTCTTAAAACAAGAGTCGTGCAACTCTTAAAAAAGAGTCATGCAACTCTTACAAGAGAGTCGTACAACTCTTAAAACAAGAGTCGTGCAACTCTTAAAACACAGTCGTGCAACTCTTACAACGGGGTCGTGCAACTCTTAAAACAGCGTCGTGCAACTCTTGCAACATAGTCGTGCAACTCTTCCAACATAGTCGTGCAACTCTTCCAACATAGTCGTGCAACTCTTACAACAGAGTCGTGCAACTCTTACAACGGGGTCGTGCAACTCTTAAAACAGCGTCGTGCAACTCTTGCAACATAGTCGTGCAACTCTTCCAACATAGTCGTGCAACTCTTACAATAGAGTCGTGCAACTCTTACAACAGGGTCGTGCAACTCTTAAAACAGCGTCGTGCAACACTTGCAACATAGTCGTGCAACTCTTCCAACATAGTCGTGCAACTCTTACAACAGAGTCGTGCAATTCTTAAAATAATATTGAGAGAAAATAAAATCATGTTGAAAACAATTTCACAAATCTCGATCGTTTTGCAAAAAATAACCTATTGTTGAGCAAAAATAAGAGTCGTGCAACTGTTACAATAGAGTCGTGCGACTATTAAAACAGATTCATGCAACTCTTAAAACATGATCGTGCAACTCTTAAAACAGAGTCGTGCAACTCTTGCAACATAGTCGTGCAACTCTTACAACATAGTCGTGCAATTCTTAAAATAATATTGAGAGAACACAACATCATGTTGAGAACAATTTCAGAAATCTCGATTGTTTTGCAAAAAATAACCTATTGTTGAGCAAAAATAAGAGTAAGTTGTGCAAATATAAGAGGACGTTGTGCAAATTTAATCATAAGTTGTGCAAATATGACCCTAGTCTAGTTTTTATTTATTTTATTTTTTTAACTTTTTATCGTGCAAATATAAGAGTACTCTGTGTAAATATAACCATAAATTGTGTAAATATGAACCAAGTCTAGTTTAGAGTTGCACTTTTTCCCGTGTCAGCACTTTTTTTCCCATGTCAGCACAAGCATGGATAACAATATATTTTCACAAAGAATCGAAGAAGCACATGACAAATGAATCATAAGCCGATCAAATGATGTCGAACAATTCCATCAAGCCTGGATAACAAATTTTTTTTACTTTATAATATTATTCGTGCGCATTTTATTCTAATTTGTGCAATTTTTATTCTATTTGTGTCAGCACTTTTTTCAAATATTATTTTTTTCACGTCAGCGCTTTTTTAAAATAAGATCATGTTGATAATAAATTCACAAGTCTCGATTGTCGTGCAAATCTTAAAACAAAGTCGTGCAACTCTTACAATAGAGTCGTGCAACTCTTACAAGAGAGTCGTGCAACTCTTAAAACAAGAGTCGTGCAACTCTTACAACAGAGTCGCGCAACTCTTACAACAGAGTCGTGCAACTCTATAAATATAAAATATTATTCTTGCACCGTCATTTTATTATTATTCCAATATTTTTGCGCACAAATTAATATTATTCCAGAAAATAGTGCAGAAATAAATACTATATGTGCATTTTATAATATGAGAAAATAAGTATAAAAACAATGTCAGCACTAAAAATACACATAAAAACGATGTCAGCACTAAATATTTTTGAAACTCTATTCTTCCTTTTCAGCTTATGTATGAAGCTTCTTGTTGTTTTATTGAATTGTTAATGATTTGATAAGAATGGAGCATAGAGGCTGTTAGTGTTATGAAATGTGGAAGATTTGCATGCCATTTCCTGCCTGTTTCTGTGAGGACAAACCAGAAGATATTGAGGAAAGGACAACTCGCAGCAAGGCTACTCATCGAAACTCTTAAAAAGATGGCTTGCTTATTTGAAGTCATTATGGAGGTGGACCAGTAAATCTCCCGTCCACAGACGAAAACAGAGTTTTAAACAATTTCATCCAAAAGAAGAAAAGGCAAAAGGAAAGTTCTCTAGGAATGCCATTATCACAAACATTTAGTTTATATAGCTGCAAAATAACTTCAGAAAGCCAACCATCTTATGAGTTGTAAAATCAGGTCTTACAAAGCTTACAGAAACTCGAATCCATTGCAACACCCACACTAAGAATTGTCACCACGTCTCCTTTATCACAAGTGATCAAAGCTTTACGTACTATCCCTGCTTCAGTTGATCCTGCTAGCTGTCCCGACTCTCCTACGCGCCTGAAAGATGCCATAAGAGAGGTAAGAGGAGAGAGCTTAAAATTAGCAGACTTTTCATCATGAACAAACCTTAACAAAAGAGATGCAAATTCTATACACTGGTCAAGGCACCACTGGTCCTAATTTACCTCCGTCTCAAGAGGGGAAATGGAGTAAAAACAAACTTAAAAAGTTTTAAGAGGTTACTCTTTTGGAGAAATGGAGTTAAAACACATTTGAACATTGAAAAACAACAACCATTTGTAAAGGAATTAATAGCATAGCTACTCACCCTTAATTGTAAATAGACACTTAAATCATCTTAACCCACCGTCAAGTAAAGAGGTAAAGGAAACCAATAAAGCATAACCACAAAGAAAATACAGTTTTCTCCCAAGTAATGTTGCTTGGTTGCACAGGTTCGACGTGATTTATTTTTCAATTCACATCAATATTTTTTCCCTATTGGATCATCAACATGTTTTATAATGCATTAAGAAGCCTCATCTGATCTAATTGTTCCCGGTTGAGCAATATGCAATAGGTCATGAAAAATAATGAGGCACCCAAAACCAGAACTCTGCTGTGCACTTGGTAAAAGTACATTAGGATAAGAGAAGAACTGGTGTCTTACTCATGGAACCTATTATGCACTTTTAGAACTTAGAAGTCATCCAACAGAAAGCGCCAAGAGGAAAAAAAACTATGAGGACAGAATGCTCATGTATTATTTTAAGTGTCAACACAGTAAAGCTCTATGAGGACAGAATGCTCATGTATTCTTGATTTTGCTGAACAATTGCGATCGTGGTCACCAAATTCAAAATGGAAAGCATACTCATTTTTCATGGTTACACACCCGAGGAGATCCTAATTATTTTTTAGGTAGCCCATTTGTGTTTTTTTTTCTATCAACAGTAGGCATGGCTGTTGTGAGAACTAATCAAGGACTTCCAATTATTCACATGCAACCAACTACAGTCAAATGCTCATGTATTCTTTTAAGTGTCAACACAGTGAAGCTCTTTACCTAATCAAGAATTCCAACCTATTCAGGCACTGAAGATTGTGACCTAGAAACTGCTAAAATTCAGAATAACGATGTTTCAACTTGAAAGCAGTAATCCTGAGCTTCATGCCTTCATGGTTTCTATTGAATTCCAGAAAGGCAGCAGTTTTTTTTTTTTTTTTTTGCAAGTTAAATGTAATGAAAATTTGGTCAATTAAGGAAACATATTACTTAAATCATCATCTATTATACATGTGGCATATGATACATTGAATGAGAAGATGGGAACATATCTTAAGGAAAAGATGGATAAGAAAAGATGAAATGAATTAACAGCTTGATCTAAGAAAAGACAATCATATCAACCTGTTAATCAAGTCAAGAGAAGCCCCAACCAAGATGTGTAGACATGACCATACGAGTTACCAAATTTTGAATCTAACGCCATAGAAGTGGGCAGCACTGGTTAAGAAACACAAAGTAAATGCATATACAACCAAGATAATCATAGATCGAACCGGAGAGGCAAAGAGAGTATCCACCGACAAGTTTACCAGCCCTGTGAGCACATTTGCCTGCATGTAAAGAGTTTATCAAACTTTTACCAAGAAACGAATATGAAAATTTTGAGTTGCAATGAGGATAAAAGTGTACCATCAGAAAGGTCCCAAGTAGGTTTTGATTGATTGCGTCTTCGAGCAAGGTAAACTTGCTTCCAGGCATGTGCTCAGAAAGCATCAATACTGCCAATACTTGCAAAATGATAATGATGTACAAGGATAAGTGCAGATGAAACACAATTCATTTAAGTAAGCACTAAGCAAATACATGACAATAGGGAGGAAAGCTATGTAACACATAGAACAGGTAGATGACACAAAAATTGATCCCCTTCTAGCAACTTGTGACCAATTGGCCATGAATCATGCATAACAAACCCTGGACTAATGAACCTGGTGTTCGATTTTAGGAATCAAACACAAAATTGTCACAATCATACCTAAATCTGATGTATAGTTTCACATATTCCACTATACAAGACTATAGAAGACCGAGTACACAGAAAATCAAAGGAGCAAGAGGGGGAAAGCGCCTGCTTCAGGCGAAACTAATAGAGAAAGAAGGAACGAACCTAATTCAGATCTCGACGCTCGCTCGAACTCGCTCCGGCGCTTGCTCGAACTCGCTCCGGCGCTTGCTCGACCTCGCTCCGGCGCTCGCTCGACCTCGCTCCGGCGGTCGCTCGACCAGATCCGGCCTCTCACTCCAGATCTCGGACGGCCACATCCGACGCTCGCTCTGGCCTCCGCCGCTCGTTCGCTCCGGCGCTCGCTCGCCACTAGACGGAGGCTCTGGCGCCGGATCGAGAGCTCCATCGGCCATCGCCTTCAATGGGGAGCGGAGAGAGAGATTGAAGAGACGATGGGATTAGGGCCAACGATCGGAAAAAAAAAATAAAAAAAAAATGAGAATTAGTATATACAGGGGCTATTTCGCAAATTTGTCCAAATCCGCGTCTATTCCGCAAATATGTCCAATTAATGTGCCTATTTCGCAAATTTTTTCTTTTTTTTATTATGAAAGAATTTGGGTGACCATGCTCTATCCGGCGGCATCTTTGCGGATGAGGTCAAGAAGACCTGAATTGTTGTTAATATCGACATCCCAGGCAGAGTGGCAGATGTGTGCAATTTTTTTTTTAATTATTTGTTTATTTGTGGGTTTGAGATTTTGATTATTTTAACATTGGTAATTGGAAATTTTTTATTGCCAAAATATATATACCCACTCTCCGTCTAATCATTTATGTTATCCGACTTTTTGCTATTCTTTTAAAGTGAAAAACTTTACAAAATATTATTATATCTGTTTTAAAATTTAAATTACTTTACTTTTAACATGCTTTTTAATAAGCTATAAAAATCAATTACTTTTTTTTATATAATTTCATATAGCATTATTTAAAAAAAATAATAAAAAGTAAATGTTTTATAGATTTTCACACGATCCTCGGTCATGAGTTCATTCTAGATCGACTGGGACATTTTTCGGGCCTTTCACTTCTAAAAGAATATTTGAGACCATACAAAATCTTCCAAGAATAACTGAGAAATGGTATTTAGGCCGTGTTTGGCAACGGGGTGGGAGTAGGTGAATGGGGAGGGATTTTGGGGATGGACAGGATGGGGATGGAATCTCGGGGTGGACGGGGTGGAGTTTTGAATCTCTTTTTATCCCCTTTCGTGTTTGGTTGGATTTTAAAGTTTTTATGGATAGAGGCACTCAAAAAGACCCAATTACCCCACTAAACGACATGAAATGACCATTATGCCCCTCCCAATTGTCCTCACCCCCAACCCATCAATCCTCGAGATCGCCGAGGAAATCAACCCATTTGATTCGAACCACCGCCGGCATCGGAAGCAATTCAAGGGGCTATCTAAGGTGAAAGGTCAAGAAATGTGAAACGAAGAAATCGGTGTACTGAATTTATATAAATTTATCGACTATTTTATTTATTTTTGGATTAAGTTTATGTACTGAAAATGAGGAATTTAGCAGCAACAATAGTAGCACCGACAGAAAATTATAGAAGCCCGCCTCCTCCAGATTTCAATGGAAGCCCGCCTCCTCCAATTGGGTTGTGGGGTTCCCTCCTCCTCGAGATTTCAATGGAAGCCCGCCTTGCCTGTGCTCCGATCGACGCCGATAAATTAGAAGGGAGGGTCGAAGCTCACCGGGGTAGTTTCGCGGACGTCGAAGCTTCGATCGGAGTTCTGGGCTTTGTCGGTGGCTCGCGATGGCTCGTCGGACCTACACCGGACATGGGTGAGGATGATGGTGAAGTCCGAGGGCGATTCCGATAAAAAACGACTGAGAACGGCTTACCGAAACGGCAAAGTGCGCTCGAACAGGGGATGTGATGGACGGCGGCGCTCTTGCTCGGTCTCCGGCTCCTCTTGTTTCCACTGTTGCTGGTGGCTCCTGGGTGGGCGTCGAGGAGAGCTCCCGATGCTGGCTCGAGGAAGACGGTGGGACGGGGTGGTAATCGGTGGTTCTCTTCGAACAGGGGAGGCGCTCAGCTTTATGGAGGAGGAACCCCACAGCCCAACCCCGCTGCTGGCTCGAGGAAGAAGGTGAGAGAGGAGAGAGAGAAGGGGAAGGGGCAAATCTGGGCACCCCACCTTCCCATCCCGTCCATCCTCCTTGAATCAGGTGGACCTCTCACCCCGTCTCACCCCCCGCATCCCCTGTTTCGCATCCCCTTCCACCCCCCGCATCCCCTTGCCAAACACGCAGGCGCGTTTCTCGAAAACCCATCCCCATCCCCGGCACCCCCTCGCATCCCCTGCCAAACACGGCCTTAGTCTATTAGATATCCTTTTCCCTAATAAACAAACTCAAATTTATTTGACCATTTCCACAAGAGACAGAGGGAATGTGGCGTAAGAGAAGATCAGTGTCATTCCTCGATCTCCATTGATGTTCGTTGAGAATTTTTCTGCGTTTACATCACTTATTCATTTGACATGATAACCATGTCATTCAATCATCTCTAAACTCATCAAACAACCGTTAAGGAATATACTCAATTGCCGATATCCCAAAAAATCCGGCTTACTGCAGAGCATGTGTTAAGGATTCTTGGATCTCCTCTAGGATCCTTCCCTTTGTCTCCGGCACAAACTTCACCACGAACAAGCATGTAGCCGCATTAACACACGCAAATATCAAGAATGATCCTGCAAGATCAATGAATCTCGCGTGTTAACTAAGCATTTACAAGCTGAAATATAAGCTCCTAGAAATGCTGAAGCTCTGTAACTAAGCTCCATGTCTATTGCTTACTAAGCCAACCAAAAAAAAAACACTGAATTTGGAGGGAGAATCACCAGCTGAACTCCAGTCTAACATGAAGGTGAAAGCATAGGAAACAATCCAAGAAGTTGACCAGTTGACAGTAGTGGCTAGGCTCCCTGCTGTGCCTTTTACATTTATGGGAAATACCTGCAATGTGTTGCAAACAATTATGTAGGGGCTTCACCTTCCCTTATATATTATGTAGGGGTTTGATTTGGTTACCTCTGACATTATAATGTATGGTATTCCTCCCATTCCCATAGGATATGCAGCAGAAAACAACTGCAAGGAGGATCAAAGGTAACACCACTGTTCTTTCATTAGAAGAAAGCTAAGCTGAGTGAAATAGTGGTCTTGTCGCGTTACCATGATCCCAACGAACACCAAACTTGGACTGATGCTCGTCAACCAACCATGATCCTGTCAGTTCATACAGCACATGTCATCATTCTTGGAAATTAAAAAATTTCTTGATTTTATGTATGTGGAAGGAAGATAGGTTTTCTTGCAGGGAGACCTGAACCTTTAGCAGAAAGGATAATCCTGATAAAATGCAACCTAGGCACATTCCAGATGCCGATAACTGCAATATACGTGTAGAGCTGTCAGTTTGCTTATTCTTCTTAAAAACCAACACATTAAGCATGAAACTGATGGCTGATGCGCTCTCGGTTTTTACCATTAGAAGTGGTCTCCTTCCCATTTTGTCCATCAGGAATACACCCACAGTAGTGACTGGAACCTGAAATGTACGTGTAAAATTCAACCACTGACAGAAAGTGGGGAAAAAAAATGTAGGAATCACATCTTGATTCTTGGCTGCACTGAAGTAAGATGAACCTGAATAATGGCTATTCCTATGGCCCCTACTGTTGTCGAGAATCCTGTTGCGAACCAGGGATCAAATTTAGCAGTTTGTTTTCGGTAATCTCTTAGCACAGTTCTAAGCTCAGTAATGTTGATTTACCTGCTGATTTAAAGAGATAACTCGCGTAAAGTATGATCCCCATCGGCCCACCAAACTGACCCAATGCCATGAGGCTAAGTCCAAGCTACACCAGCATAAAGTAGTGTGTTAATATACCATTTTGATGACACATAAAGAACTTGAGTTTTCAGGCTTACAGTGAGTGCATATGCATATTTCCGTTGGAAGAGAGCGAAGAAACTTGTCTCGTGCATACTTTGAAGGGCTTCAGTGTATTCCTGCAACACAGATGCCAATCCGCGGAGTTCACTCTTTGCATATAACATTTGAATAGAAATCCATTGCAAAATGAATGGAATTTAACCATATTACTGCACCTTGATCTCAGCTGCCTCAAGTGATATATCTACGCTGGATCCCCTAAGACGCTGTAGGGTTGCTACATAGTCCTTTTCGCGGCCAACCTTAACCTGCAAACCATCACATTGCTCATTTCAAAACCCTTGCATGGATGATGGATCAACGAAAAATTTTGTTTCATTTTTTGACCAAATCTTGATTTGGGTATCTCACCCAAGAAGAACATTTGAAGAGCGTGCAACACTTCCAATATGCACTTACCAGCCATCTAGGAGACTCTGCAACAAAGGGGAGAGAAAAAATCTGTACTATGCATGGAACAGCAGCTGACAATGAGATAACACGAGATTCATTATGCTAAAAATACAACTTTTTAGGTACAAACAAGATTAAAAGCATCAAAACAGGTATATATGTTCATGTTGGCCTCATATCCATATATCTGCCTTAGTGAATTTTACCTATCAGGGCTAGGATCCGCCAACTGACTATAAGTCCCACAAAAAACATCAGTGCAATGCCGCCGCAAATAAACAACTACAATGAATTCAGGTCAGCTAAAGAATGAGTTGTGGGCTAATTTTTTGCAGCTGGTGAAAGCTAAGAGCTCTACCATATAGATAAGAACTGCTCCTCCTCGAAGGTTCTTGGGCGTGATCTCTGCTGTGTATACAGGAACCTGTTTCAAGATGAATTTCGCTATAACTGTCTGATTCGGTTAGAGATTGGAAAGGCCAGAGTGATGTAACTAACATACCACATAGCTGCTAAGACCCATTCCGATCCCCACAAGAAGCCTACCAACATAGAGTGACCAAGCAGCCTTTCACCAACAAAACATAACGAGATCTCAGTTGGCCGGAACATTATAAAAGTGGAGGAGATGAAAAAGGCTAATGATTTGACAAACCTCTGAGAATGCTATAGCAAGCCAGCCAACAAGGAAGGATATAGCAGTAACAACCATAGTCTGCATAACCAAATACGAAGGGTTTAGGATTTCGAACACATGGAAATGGATTTTTACACTTAAAAAGGTATGGTGAAGAAAGAAACTTACAGCTCTCCGACCCAGATAGTCAGTGATGCTTCCACTCATTATCGAGCCCAACAATCCTCCAACGGTGCATAGGGATCCAAAGAGTGAAAACTGCATTAGTTTATGTTGAAAAGAAGCACCAAACATCTAAGCTTACTCATTTAGGATTGCCCATAACCCGGAAATTATCACACACCGGGGTAGTTATGGATGTAGGAACCGTGGGCTTCTTTTTCCGTCTTTGTCATGAATCAGTGAATGAGGAAATTACAGCTTAACAACTGAACTTACCTGTGCTGTTGAAAGTTCCAGGTCAGACATCAGCGCTGATTCGACAGGAGACGTATACCCCACCTACAAAAAAAAAGGTATAGGTGTATTATATCAACATGTGCTGCTTCGAAGGCTGACGATTTTGATGCTGACATTACAAGGTCACGTTTGGTGAAGTCAACAGGGGAGACTAGTAGCTTCTTTGGTTACACCATGAGATCTAAATTCATATATTTGATTCTGTATTACCAAAACAGTAGCAAAAACCAATAATTGGTTTGTGTGCTGTTTTTATTTTATTTCTAAAGTGAGATAACATGCTACATTATGACAGTAACTAATCAAGGTGATGATCAATCACAAAGAAACACGTTTAGAACAACAAAGGAGAGTCGAAAGACGAGGACTTACAGTGCAGCCAGAGACGAGGGAGCCACAGGAAGCAACCAAGATGCTGAACACAAGATAAGGAGTTACAGCAGAATCTGCAACACCGTTATATGCCTCCAATTTCAGCAACAGATTCTCTCTTGTGGTTGCTGCTTCATTTTCCATTACTTCAGTTTCCATTTAGTCCTTCAAGTAAGGAATGCAGCAGCTCCCTTCCGAAAATAGAAAAGCAGACATAATTTATAGAGAAGAAGCATGGGTGAAAAAGTGAATGATTGGGGATATGCAATAAATGGGGGGCTCACAAACAGATGGTCATTGGGGTTGATTGGTAGTTAAAGCAGACGAATAGTTTGCTCCTAAATCTTCCACGCTCAGATGTTCTTCACGTCTTCTGAACCCAGAAATGTATAGAAAAGTGTAACTAAGCTACAAAAGAGACATAGACCTAGTGTAAAAAGAGCCTAAAACGGTGCTGCATACCCAAAAAAAGAGCCTCATAAACAAAATGCTCTCCCACACTCTCCATGTACAAAATCCAGCGAGATCAACTTCAAACGGACGAAACTGAACATTCAAATACATTTTCTGTGATTTGAACGTGAAAGCAGAAATTATTTTCACAATGACAAAAAAGTAATTGGGAGTTTTTTAATGCTAAAGTGCTAAACTATGTGTTATTTAATCATTTTACCTTAATAAAAGAGGACAACTGATACTTACAGACTTGCAGGAACTTCTAAGTTCTAACTAAGAAACCCCAATGCATTTTACTCATCCGAAAGGATGGTTTAGATTGCGTCTATGAATGGAGATCAACTGGGACATTGTCCGAAAAGGAAAAAGATCACTAAGATAAGGTGTAATAGTTGTTCTTGGTCTGGGCAGTTGTCCTAGTGCAGGATGTGGGTGAGTGATTCTTGTATCTCTTCCAGTGTCCTTCCCTTTGTCTCCGGCACCAGCTTTGCAGTGAACAGCACCGAGAAAGCATTAATCCCCGCAATCAGGAAAAATGTTCCTATGAAGTGACAAAAGTAAGACATTGGAGTTTAATACAGCTCAAAATGTTAAAAAGAGTGATAGAGGAAAGCACCTGAGGAGCTCCATTCCATGATGAAGTTGAACGAGTAAGATACGATCCAAGAAGTCGCCCAGCTAACCAGTGTCGATAGGCTTCCAGCCGCCCCTTTTACATTCATGGGGAACATCTGAAAACGGCAACCTCCTCTCTTAGTTCAAATCCATAGTTACTTAAAGCTTCCCGGGATTTAAAACAGCATACCTCCGACATAATGACAAATGGAATTCCTCCCATTCCCATTGGATATACTGCAGAATACCCCTGAAATATAACACATTGGAAGCTGTCAAGTCGTGGTCACATGTTCAAAAAAGCTCAACATGTAAGCCCAATGAGGTTCCATCTCGATTAAAACCAACTGGCAATAAGTCGTAATCCATCAGACTTATATGTTGTTCAATTTCTTCATTGACTACAAGCTAGGAAATACTAAGTAATACTGATATGTTTTCAGTTGAAGAAATTTGTTGACCGGATCAAAATGTGAAAAAGATAAAGTAAGATAATGTACCCATATGCCAATTACGACCAAGTACGACCAAGTAGGGACTCGAGTCCTTCAACCAGTTATTCTCCTTCAGGAGGAATGATAAAGCCACTAGGATGCAGCTCAAGCACATTGAAGCTGCGGAAAACTAAAAACATACACAGGATAAAAGAGGCTGCAGCTGAAATATCATGAAACGTAAACCACTACTTCAGCTTCTAACCATTAGAATTGTTCTTCTTCCAGCTTTGTCCATAAAGTATACGCCTATAGATGTCGAGGGAATCTACAAGAAAGAAGATGTATAGGCAGTTCGGGTGTGAATATTTTTAGAGGCCAAGTCATCTGTCAAAGGGAGAAACCTGTATGATAGCCATTCCAATAGAACCAATAGTACTCGAGAAACCTGTCAGTAACAAAGTGATGCCGGTCATGTCTATACTTATGTTGTTCATTTTTGTTATCTCTTAAAAGGTTGTTCACTTGCCAGCTGATTTGAAGATATCACTAGCGTAAAATAGGATTCCATTGGCTCCACCAAACTGGGCTAGCGCCATAAGCCCGAGCGCAACCTAAATCAATGTTGTATGAACAATAGTGTCAGGCAAATCGACACTTAGTTTTCATCCCGAAAAGTATGAGACAGCTTCAGTTAAATCAAGTTATGTAACTCACAGTAAGAGCATGTGCATATCTCCACTGAAATAAATGTAAAAAGTTGACCTCTGGGATCTTTTCAAGGGCTTCAATATACTCCTGGAAAAAGAAATATATAAGTGTGATCCTGTATGATCTTGTACATATGAGTCAATGTAATACCTTGATGTCAGCCACTTCTTGAGTTACATCCACATCGTTTCCCCTAATACGCTGTAAGGTAGTGTCACATTCTTTAATTCTACCAAGTTTTGCCTGCATAAATTAGTACCTGGTCAATCAGAGAGGTGTATCCTTCGTTTAACAGGTGCTGAGGATTTCTCGTTGTCAAGACAACAAATGAAGGAGGAGTTTCCATGAACTTACGAAGTACCTTGGCGATTCTGGCATAAAAAACATGGCCAATAGCTGCATCAAGCATGGAAAAATACCTGAAGAATAATGGCCAAAAAATTCAACTTTTTTACCTTCTGATACATTCAGGCAAATTAAAGAGACGGTTACCAATAAGAGCTAACATGCGCCAGGAGATCACAAGTCCAGCAAAGTACATTACCGAGACCCCAGAACATATTGTCAACTGCGAATTTATAGAGTAAAAACATAACCAGTAAGGTTTCATAGATCATGTTATACTGGATGTTAGTATTTAGGAACAATGGACATGTGCAAGATCATAACTGTAACGAAACTTCACCTCTCATAAGACTAATTTACCTGAAATAGTAGGACAAATCCTCCTCGGAGATTCCTAGGCGTAATCTCTGCAATGTAGATAGGAACCTGTTTGCAATGGAAATGCTATAACATAACATATACCTAGCCAATTTGATTTTCACAGTACCAAACTAGTACACAGCCATTACCACGTAAGATACAATGCCGGCACCAACTCCAACAAAAAATCTACCAAAGTCAAGAGACCAAGCTCCCTGCAATCATCAACCAAAGAAAAGTAGTAGCATAAGAAATCGATTAACAAAAATGCTTGTTGATTATTACATATTCAAACATCAGGATTCACAACTGCAGATGATATGAACTTTGTCACTATAAAGAAAGAAGTGCGTCGAAAGGGAAGGCAAACCTGTGAGAAAAATATAGCAATCCACCCAAGGAGGCAAAAGATGTCTGACAGAGCCATTGCCTGCTTAGTGATATGAACCTAGTCACTAATGTAAAATTTGTAATTAATCCATGATCAACTCGATCAATATGAGAAACTTACAACTCTTCGACCGATGAAGTCAGCCAATTTTCCACTTGCTAGGGAACCAAACAGCCCTCCAACTGTGAGCATTGATCCAAAAAGTGAAAACTGCAAGATTACATGAAATTAGATAGTCCGGAAAGGGAGGAACCAAGTGTTTGAGAATCGCAGCAGCTTCGTGATACCTGTGCCGTTGAAAGGCCGAGCTCATCCATGATCTCAGATTCCACCGGAGACGAGTAACCAGCCTACACCGTTGAGAAATACTAGTGATCTAATTGATCATATAAGCATAGAAAACCTAATCCAAACTGGATTTCATAGGCCAATAAATCCATGATCAGGATGATAATTGAGGACATAGAAAGCAATACGACACCGAGAAGAGTACATACTGCACATCCATAAGCAAAGGAACCGGAGACGGCGAAGAAGGAGCTGAGAAGAAGCAGCGGGGTGACAGCGGAATCGCCAGTGTTAGTGCAGTTGGCATAGCTGTGTGAGCTAGGCATTTCATCGAACAGTAGGTGGGCCGTCGATGGCTCACCTTCCGTCTGGCTCACCATTGTCGACTCTCCGTGTTTTGTCAGTTCTTCATCTTCAGCAATTGTCTACCCAAGTTTTGAGCTTCTTGTTTTAGGTAGAGGGATGATCTCCTACCCCTCCGGCTCCACTGTTTGCGGTCTCCTCCTCCTTTCAAACTTTTTTTTTTTTTTTTTTTTTTTTTTTAAGAATTCGGGCGAGCTACCCGATAGCATCCTTATGGATGAGGTCTAAAAGACCAGAATCGTTTTGAATATCGACACCCCAGGCAGAGTGGTAAAGGTGTGCAACCTTATCAGCCACTCTATTCCCTAGACGGGGAACATGAAAGAAGCAAACTTCTTTCAAGGTCGATAAGAGGAGTTTAACGTCTGACATGATTAGCTCAATTTCCCAAGGACATTTAGATTTTTGGTTCAAGTGATTTATGATTATACTAGAGTCACCTTCAATGTGTATTTTGTCGATCTGAAGTAGCAGAGCGTGTTGGATTCCCAGTTTTAAAGCAAGGGCTTCCGCTTTCAGTGGGCTTTGCTTACCGAGTTTTTGATAACATATTTGTATTAAGCGTCCTTTCCAATCCCGGATTATGGCTCCAGCTGAGCTGGCATTGTTTGTAGTTGTGGATCCATCGAAATTAAGCTTGAGAGTTCCCATCGGGGGTTTACGCCATGTGACCTTACCATGCTTATTTTTCTTCTTTGGGTGATTAGAGTTGTGTGTGTGTAAGAAGTCATCATCTAGATTACCCTCCAATTGAGATGTTTTAATCCAATTCTCCTTGTGAGTTTTAATAATACGTAATGAGGTATCTCTACTTGGGATGGGGACCTGACTAAACACGTGTTGGTTCCTAATGTACCAAACAGACCACCAAGCGAAGGCAAGGTCCACCTTAGCAGTAGAATTAAGGGTGTTCCCAATGAAGGAAATGATAGGTTTTATATCTCGAGAATGACTTATCATACTGGATATTGTTGAGCTTATACGAGGAGGAATACGAAGTAGGTTGTGCACATAGTGGCATTCTAACAAGAGGTGAACATCATCTTCGACCGCACAATTACACAGGCTACATGTGGACGGAACAGAGGCCCCACGGTTTGCCAGCCTAGAAACCGTTGGGAGACCATCCTGACAAATCTTCCATAGAAAGTTTTTTACCTTAGGTGGAATATCCAAATTCCATATCCAAGCGTTATTGTCTAAGTTTAGAGGGGATCGAGATGTAATTAGTTTGTATGCACTCGAAGTGGGAGAAGAATGTCCAATATTTCGTTGACAATGTCACCTGGTAACACATTGTTTAGTTTTTCCATCCACCATCTACCACCCATAATGTAATCACTAACGGTTTCCTCAATGTTTTCAATTTGGGGGCAGTCTTCCCTAGACTGCAGACACGAGGTTGTAATCCAATTATCTGTCCAGAACTTGATAGATTTTCTATTTCCAACTGACCAAATAAGTCCCGATTTGAATTTATCAATGAGACTTGTCAATTTGGCCCATTGCCAAGAAGAGCCACCACTCTTCTTATATTGAAGGATGTTAGCAGAGCGTAAATACTTGTGTTTAATCAAAGTGACCCAGACATTATCTGGTTCAGCCAATATTTTCCATAGTAGTTTCATTTGAAGAGCTTCATTCATTTCTTTAGACTTCCTAAGCCCTAATCCCCCACACTTCTTCGGTCTGCAAATCCTATCCCAGCTAATAAGCGGACGGTGTTGAAGATCTTTATTCCAAAAGAACGACCTATTAATCTGGTCAAGTTCATTATGTATCGAAGCAGGTAACAGAAAGTTTTGCATTGTATACATTGGTTTAGCTTATAGGTTTGTATTGATTAGGGTAGCACGTCCCTGTTGTGATAATGAATTGGCACGCCATTTGCTTAGTTGTTCTTTAGATTTACAAATGATGTCTTCAAAAGTATGTTTGTTTACTCTACCATTAATAATTGGGAAGCCGAGATATTTTTCCAACGAGTTTTCGTTTGTAATATTCAAACAACTATTAAGCTCAGAAATCCTAGAATTTGAGATACCTTTTGTAGCTTGGTAACTTGATTTATGGTAATTAACTTTTTGTCCAGAAACTTTACAATATGTATCAATTATTGATCGGACTTTCTGTCCAGCCTCAATACTACCTCTTGTGAAAATGATGATGTCATCAACAAAGGATAGGAAAGGAACCCGAGGGCCGTTTCTTCCGAAAGAAAATCCAATTGGACTGTTATCCAAATTTGTTTCCGCTGAGAGCTTCCGTGCTAGAATTTCTGCTTCTAGGATAAACAAAAAGGGGGATAGGGGATCCCCTTGGCGAAGACCTCTAGAGAGGAGGAACATGTCAGTAGGGCCATTATTTACCAACACTGAGAAGGAAACAATTGTTACGCATTCCATCACCCAAGTGATGAAAGTGTGGTGGAACCCAAATTTTTCTAAAATCTTTTTTGTAAAATTCCAATCAACTCTATCGTACGCTTTCTCCATATCTAGTTTTATCGCCAACCATCCCTCACGGCCTGTACGTGACCTGAAGGAGTGGAAGATTTCGTGAGCTATCAGAACATTATCTTGAATTGCCCTGTCCGACACAAACGCACCCTGTAAAGGGTGAATTAGTTTACCAATTATTTTGTTTATTCTTTCAGTCAAAATTTTTGATGTGATTTTATAAAGTGTTGAGCATAAACTAATTGGACGATAGTGACTTGTAGTAGAAGGGTTGTCTCGCTTTGGTAGTAGTGAAATGAACGTGTGATTTATTTGTTTAAGAATTTTTCCAGAATGGAAAAAACCTTTAACAGCTCTAGTGATAGATACTCCAACAATATCCCAATATTTTTTATAGAATTCGGCTGTAATTCCATCAGGTCCCGGAGATTTATTGTTCCCCAAACTAAACACAACAGCTTTTATTTCATTATTAGACGGACGTCGAATGAGAAATTCATTTTCCTCGGTAGTAATAGAGGGATGGATTAGGTTAAGCATTTCATTTAGAAGTCTATCGTCGATAGGCTCCTTTTTGAACCTTTTTTCAAAGTCGTTTTTAATTTCATTTCTGACATTTTCCTCTCCAACGATTAGTGTACCTTCAGCGGTAGTTATGTTGCGTATTTGTTTCCTATGTCTTCGCCCCGAGGCAACACGATGGAAATACGATGTGTTAGAGTCTGAAAGCTTGAGATGCTTTGTTTTGGCTCTTTGATTCCAAAAATTTTTCTGAAAAAGGAGTAGTTTTTCCTTTTTTCTAAGAAGGCAATGTTCTTTGTTGTTGGTTCTTTGTGTGTTATTTACTGGTTCTGCTGATTGAATTTTAAGCAATTCATTCTCCACCTCTTTCAATTGGCGAAATATGTTTCCAAATGTGTGCTTATTCCATTCTTTTGCTTTTTTCTTCAGAATTTTATGTTTAAAAATAAGTTGAAACATAGAAGAGCCAGGGCAAGTGGCTCGCCAGGATTGTTTGACGATGTTACGAAAATCCTTCCGTTGAAGCCAGGTGTTCTCAAATTTGAAAGGTGGAGCTTTGAAATTTGTACTACTCTCGAGTGTTATTGATATGGGACAATGATCTGATGATGAAAAAGCCCCATTATTGGTAATTAGGTTGGGGAATTTATGAAGGATTTGGTGATGAACTAGAACTCGATCCAATTTTTCACGAATGTTGTTATCCTCTTCTCGATTCTTTCTCCACGTGAATGGGTTCCCGAAAGTAGGGAGATCCATGAGTGAACAATCATTTTTGAATTTTAGAAGTCTAGTAAACCGAGAGGAACGGGAGTCAGCTCCTCCCATCTTGTCCTCACTACATAGAATTTCATTTAGATCTCCTAGCACAATGCATGGGAGAGACGAATCAATCACAATTGAAGTCAGTGTTTCCCAGAACGAGTCTTTCTCCTGAGGGATAGGAGGGGCATACACAAATAACAGAAGAGTCATAAACCTATCATTGACATTTTCATAACGTAAACCTATGATTCGAGGTAAATGGAATTCTACAGAAATGATTTCATTTGATAATTGGTGAGTTTTCCATAAGATACCAAGCCCACCAGATCGCCAGTAGCAGGTGACCAGATAGCCTCGTCAAATCCTGCGTGTTTCCAAAGTTTGTCTTCAGGAATGGATTCAGTTTTAGTCTCCGCTAGGGCCAACATTTGAATATGTTCATTTTTGCACAAAGTGTTAACTTCCGTCCAAAAGGTTGTTTTCCCTATACCTCTACAATTCCAATAAGTGATCTTCATTTATACCACTCATTGATATAAGGATGAGATTTAAGAGTCCTTATATCGAAAAGCAATATTACCTTTAATCCGTTTTGGAGATATAGTTTGATTGTGAAAGGTTTGTCCAGTGACTTACTAATACCATTTTGTTTTTTGTCGAACCAAGAGAACCCGACATTTTTACAAATATACATCACAATTTTTACATTAAAGTTTCCACGAGAAAGGAGAGGATAGGAATCGTTGGTAGAGCGCCTTGAAGATACATACAACCCACATTCCAGATCGGTGTGTTCCGGTTCCATAAATACTAGAACGAGGGAATGAATAAGCCAAGGAGCAACAGTAACAGTTAACCAATGCTCTAGTATATCAACTAATATACACTTTAGTAAGACAAGAAGCGTGATGGAAGCACACACCACCAACAGTTTATGGCCCATAAAGGGGGTTATGGAAGAGTTTTCTGTGATTTTTAATAAGCAAAGATCAATTATAATACTCCAGGAGATGCTCATTGCAAAGGGAGAGCATGTAATATTGCTTGTAAGTTTAATCCTAGCAAAAGGATTTGCTGATAACATTAACGGAACATCTAATCCAGGCTTACAAGTACCATACATATAACCCCTGCTAAATGCAAAGCTTTGATGAAACCAACAAGCTACAGAGATAGGTTGATGCCGCACAAACCCGCCGAACAGGAAGGGTAATCTGATCGAGAACTGATAAAAACGGGAGGCAGCATGTAGATGAATGTGAGAATAACGATGATGACTTTTAGGGTGACAGACGAGCTTCCAGCACTTATCCGGGAGTAAACTCCCCTCCGAGTGATTTGCCTCGTTAAGAGGATTTGTGCCCTTTCGGGAGTTATTTGGGGAGGGAGCACAACTCCCAACCGCCAAAGAGTTCTTACCATAATATTTGTAGGGTGACTCCAAACCAGCAACAATAGACTGAGAACAGGATGAAACCAGGGAAGGAACAAACCAGAAGAACATGGGTATATACACGGGTTTCATAATATCAATATCATACAAACCTGATATGAGAAAGACAGGCCACACATAAACAACCCAGAATGCAGGATGAGCTTGAAGATCGCATGAACAGACAGCATAGAGGCAGTAGAGAAATGTAAGCTTGCTGACAGAAAAGCTCCAAACAACAGCGGAAGTGAGGTTGCAGCCGAAGGGCATGGACTCAAAGAAAGGGGGGTACTGAGTAATCAGGACACAATGTAAGATATCAACCATATCATTTTCCCACAAGTTCACCCATGATTGAGACTTGTAATAGATTGGATAGTTTATAGATTGCATAATTTTGGAGGATGCCAAAACTAAATAGAAAGTGAGCGGGTTTACATTAAAATCACAAAACATAGGTTTACAATAATATTGTTTGGTACAGATCATAATTTGTACACCCAACCCAAAAGCAATCCAACCGGTGGAAAGAGCAATGAACACAAGTGAGTTACTCACCAAAGAGAAGACGCCTGCATCTAGTCGAGAAGACAAACCAGACCGACAGGAGTAATCCAGGGAGGTCGATGCCGAATCAATAATATTGAGGCTTTTTTATAGTACAACCGTATCCGAAACGCAGTACACCAGAGCACGCCTCAGGATGGTTTTCAATTTTACCAGATTCACCGTTAGCTTCATGGAACTCAATCCAACCATATTTTTGCAGCTCGAGACTTCCCTATAGCAGGGGTAAGAGGAATCTGCAGGTAGTTTTGCCTCAAAAGAGGGTTTAGGGCCCTTTCGGGGGGTGTTTGATAGGGGCTCGGGTGAGGAGACCCCTATTGGTTTCTTTCCTTTGGACTTGTCCAAAGAAAACTTAGCAAATAAAGAAGAAGACGTACCACTGAGAAAGCGAGCGGAGCCGACGACAACAAGTTGCCCCAGGATGACCACTAGGAAGACACACCACCAACCCCTCCGGCGAGCAATTTTCTTCCGCTTTTTGAAGTTTTTCCGCTCCCTTACTTCTCCTTGACCACCAACCTTGTACCACAGAGAGTCCTTCAGATTCAAGGACCAGCCGACAGCCCTCCAGAGCCATGGAAACTTTTTACTCTTGACATCCATTGAGGCCGGAAGGAGGCAGATAAGGCCGGCGAAGCCGGGCTCACCCCGACAATCCAAACCAAAGGGATGAGCGATCAATTCACCGTAGTGCGTCCCAAAGGAACCCGTCACAGAGGGACCGAGACCAGCAGGGGTGGCCATAGAAGGGTACGAAACAGGTTTGGGCAAGCCGAATCGGAGGAGAGACGACTTGATTTTGAGGAAGGAGATGAAGTCGCTGGAGCGATTTTAGGGATTTCATGAAAGGGAAAGTAAAAGAAGAGGGGCGCGTGAATGGCGCGTTCTCCACCAACGTTTTTGGTTTCTCCACCAACGTTTTTCAAACTTCTGTTTGTGCAATTAAAAAAAAATTAAAAAAATAGAGATATAAGTATATTTTTATTTGTTTATTTTTTGAATATGAAAAATAGTAAATGTATTTTGTTTTTCTATTTTGATTATCAAGAAATATTTACATTTTATGATATGATTTTCTTTTTTAGTTGAAACATTGTCATTTAAATATATTACTCAGTAGAATATAATATAATTATTTATATAAAGATTGTTTCAACTTTAATACAATTAGAGTGGACTAGTGCAAGTCTCGTCCCGTGCACGGAGCTGGAAAAGAAATAAAACTTCTTATAAAAACGCGGATTTAAACCGCGTTTTTAGGTGTAAATTTTGACAAGTAATTGATATGTTATGCGGTTTTAAAAATATTGGGTATTTTGTGTTGAATTTTTTTAAATAATGGGTGATTTTGTTTAATTTTAAAAATGAGTGTGCTTTTGTGTTGATTTTTTTAGCAAAAATATAGATAATTATACGCAATTTAAAAGTAAAGGGTGATTTTATGCAATATTGAAGAAATAAATGTTCATTTTTGTTTATGAAAAAGTGAAAACATTGATTTTGGACATCAAACGAACTTTTGCAAAACCTTAGGGGCACTGGGGCACCATCTAGAAAAATAAAAATTGTGGGTTCAAATCCTATGTCCCTAGTTACGTCTCCTTCCCCTGTCTCCTTCACCAAAACTCTTGTTCTTTTTTCTTTTTAATCTATTTTTATTTATTTTAGTTTAGTTTTTTTAATTAAGAATTGTGAGGAGGAGGGGTCAAAGGGACAGGAGGGGGATAATTTTGAGGACAGAGGATTTCATTCCCCGGAAATTTCCTCCAAAAAAAATATCCATTACCACTACTATTTTTATTTTTTAAAATAGGATGGACTGCAACAACGCTCAATCATTCCTAGATCCATATATCTCTGTCTATTATATGTATTTAGTTTAATCTAACCAAAATAGAATGCATAAATAGCGTCAGACGGACAACCCATCATGATACAACTAACAAATGCAACAAACCACAATCTATGAACCAACCGACCAAAGCAAAACAAAGAAAACAACTCTAAAAAAATTATGAACCAAGTAGAAGTCTTGATGAGCGATGATGGCAAACTCGACAAGATGATGTGGATAATGAACGCATAGAAAAATTGACACTGACACGATGTCTCACAATGGACAAATGGATGACTCTTGAAAAAATGTAGATCACACGACATTCCTCTATCTCAATAAGGGATTTTTATAAATTACAAACACTGCTACAAGATCAAAATATAAGAATTCCACCATGTGTTGGGCTTGAATTGTCCAACTTCATGTTTTCAAATCTATTAACACTGTCTTATTTTATTCCAAATTTGGATTTTTAAAGGAGGTTGTATGATACGGGGTATATGATACGGGGTAAGCCGTAAGATGGTCCGATCTTCGACAATCAAAACACAAATTCAAGAACGGAATCAACAACGATGCAAGAACTCAAAGACTTGAACAAGACTCAACCAAGAAAGCAAGACTGATCGGCTGTAATAAAGACTAAAGACTTGAAATTGATGAAACAAAGACATGATAGATTGGTGAAACGATCAATATAGAACAAGATGAAGAACCTAGGCTCCCGTATGAGGTAAGAACCGACATCAATGACTATATAACCCGCCTCTACAACCCTACACAACCAAGCGGACAACTTGGAGGCACAAGGAGGGGGCTCGTGTATACCAGAGATTACTAAACCTTCGCTGGATTGACAAACTCAAGGAAAATCAAGATGAAACAATATCAATGGTGCAATCGATGAGCCTAGCTACGAATCGATCGATTTTCTCTCAATCTGTTTCACACAAAGGAAATTTTCTATTCAATGGAAGACTTGAGTTCTCTACAATGGAATCAGCCGTTACTTATAACCCTAAGGGCAGATTTTAGATGGAAATAATAAATAAAGAATAATTAAAATAAATCCCTAAATTACCTAAAATAACTTAATTAAAAGAGTTACTAAAAATAACAATAAAAAGGTTCCAACACTTTTATAATTTCGTCTAAATAGTGATAACTGCAAAGATGGTGATTTTCGGGCAAACTCTAGGTCGAATCTGGAAAAAACTTCAACAACAAAGTTGTATATCTTTTCGTCCTCGTTCCAACAAGGTATGACATGACCCAATTCGATAAATATGGACTCTGAACGACCTATTTTACTGAGACGTCAAAAAGCTGACAAATGATCATGAACGAGCCAAACACGTTAGAATCAATCTTGCGCCTTTGTACCTTCTCCCATGATGGAGCCTTATTCTTCCTCTTGAGGATGACATCATTCTCACGAGCTCGAGTCATAGGTCCATTCCCAAGTATGATACGCGTATCCGGACAGGGCCGACCCTGAGATTTTTGGGGTCCGAGACAATATAAAAAAAAGTCTTTTGTTCAATAAATATATTCATATATTTTTTAGAAAAATTATTTAAAAATGCATTTTTTTTATTTAACTATTATAAATTTCAGATTTTATTGTTATCACTAAAAGAAAAATTTACGGACTTTCAGTACTATACAATCTCTTGGCATAACACAACAAAATACTAGTATGATTTATAGATTTACCAATATACTTGTTTACTATTTTTTTCATTATATTTCCTTACAAGTCCTATTAAAAAATATGAATTTTTTTAGTGAGAAATAAAAGTAAAAATATATTTTTTAATATTATATTTTTTTTCCAGGAATGTAAAATAGTATAGTTAAACAGTTGAAAACATATTATTACTTTGCAATTTTTTTCAAATAAAATACTATAATTATTTAAATAAATTTATTAAAGTAGCATAAGTTGTTATTTAAAAACTACCCGTTTTTGCATTTATAACAAAAATTGAAAGACGAAGACCTTACACTCTTTATCGTTGACTCGAAATATCTTAAGTCACATCACAAATGCGTTTTTTTGACGTATAAATTTTCATAAATATTTTATTACGTGTAAATATAAAAATACACAATACCTTAATTATATATATAACATAATTTATTTACGGGGCCCTAGGCGACCGCCTCTTTCGACCACCCTTACTCCCTTAGGGCCGGCCCTGTGTCCGGATGTGTCTTGGATGATCCCGCATCCGTATAGGATAAGACTCTAAATTGAGAAAGATTCTCTACAAAAAAAAGGCAAACGATCATAATAATCTAATTAAAAGAACAAAATTAATTAATTATTTTTTTTAAAATTTATAAATTCAGGATCTTATCGTATGATAGAAAAATCGTATTTAGAAATAGAGCTATTTTAAATTTAAATATCTTTCAAATCATCCAAATTCATATTTTTTGTATGGTTCTTTTAAAAAAAATAAAGTTTTTGGATAACATATTACTCCGTAGTACTCCCTCCGTTCCACAATACATGTCCTTTTACTTTTTGGCACGCTTTTTAATGAGCGAAAAACTCTGTAAAATATTAAATTTTAATTAATTTTTTTAATATAATTTGATACTTATTACTAATAAGTATCAAATTATATAAAAATAATAATTAAAAAATTAATATTTTATAGAGTTTTTCGGTCATTAAAAAACGTGCCGAAAAGTAAAGAGACATGGAACGGAGGGAGTAATGTTTTCCTTTCAAAGATAACTCCGGTCTACAATTTCTAAACTTTATATAGTACTGTAGTTTATACGTCAAAATATTGCAAATTCGTCCTATTTTCGGAAGGGAATTACGTAGCACTCCAAATTCCAAAATGAAAATCCTTGAAAAGTTAAAACTATGGAAGGAATGGTTTTCCCGCGGAACTCAAAAGGTTTTGCCATGCTGGCAATCCGCACCTCTCTCTCTCCACCAATCAGATCTCACCATCGCTTTCTATATAAACCACATCTGAAATCCCACCTCATCTATCCACTCCCCCCACTCCTCCCGCTCCAGTATCTTCAAAGTCAATCGATTTCTCTCAGGGTTAGGGTTTCAAAATTCGAAGATGGCTATCAAGGAAGCTGGATCTACCAAAGGCGGCCGCGGAAGGGCAAAGTCTTCGAAATCCGTCTCCAGGTCCTCCAAGGCCGGTCTTCAGTTCCCGGTCGGTAGAATCGCTCGCTTTCTCAAGACCGGCAGATACGCCGAGCGCGTCGGCGCCGGATCTCCGGTTTACCTTTCTGCCGTGCTTGAATATCTCGCCGCTGAGGTACATTTTTTTTCATAATTGGATTTGATGGCCCTATTTAAGATTAAGAGTTCCGGAATCGAAACTAAAACAGTTGTTTTTGACTGGTTGTAGGTTCTGGAGTTGGCTGGAAATGCCGCAAGAGACAACAAGAAGAATAGGATCGTACCCCGCCACATACTCCTCGCTGTGAGGAACGACGAGGAGCTGAGCAAATTGCTTGGTTCCGTTACAATTGCAAACGGAGGTGTTCTGCCGAATATCAACCAGATTCTGTTGCCGAAGAAGGCGGGGAAGGACAAGGCACAGATTGGATCTGTTTCTCAGGAGTTCTAGATCGACTTTTCACGGTGGTGTATATGAATTTGGTAGATCGTACGTGGTGTTTTGGCTTTGTATTAGGTCGTTTTAGGTCTCGTATTGCTATTTTGTAATCTCATAGTTCAGTAATGAATCAAACTTCCATTTTCATAATTTTAACCTGTGCGCTCTGTGTTGCAAAATTAATCGCTGTTGTACTTCCTTGCTGGCGCGGGAGAGGTTCTTTCTGTCCTAAAACGGTCAATGGTAAGAAAACAACTTGGATTGGGCTCTCTAGTTGCTGCCATCTATGGTTATGGTCACAGGTGTGTAGAGTACCTGAAGCTTAGCCACAACCATATCCCTCTGCATCGTTGCTAGCTAAAGAAACACGCCCATCTCTTCTTCCGCACCAAAGACTTGAATAGCCACGGAAACAGGGATTGTTGGTCCAGGGAGAGCTGCATTGGCGTTGCTAGCTAAAGAAACACGCCCATCTCTTCTTCCGGTTTCGACATTGTTCCATCTCCCTCCTGCCATGACGACAGCAACACGAGTGGCTATGATAATGATATCAGCACACGACACGACTCCAGGGCAAGCCCTTTCCAAGGCAGCCTTGACGGCATCAATAACTTCGTAACCCCTAACGCTACCATTTGGCGAGGCAGTCTTCTCCGAGTTCGGCCCATCCAACAAAATTGAGGCATCACATCCCTATCATATACATATATGTTAAGTTGGTTAACTCGATCACATATGATTTGGTCGATGATCGACATTAGTTAGGACATGCCTTAACGAAGCAATCATGGAACTGCATACGGAGAAGCTAGAGCTGTCCGGCGAGGGTCATGAGAATGAGAATGGCGGCTAGTGCCGCAGGGGAAGTTGTCTTGGCGATGGCCTTGTGACCTGATCGATCTCTTTAATTAGGTAGGCAACAACGTTACTATGTAAGATTAGAGTGAGACTCTGCTTTGGTGTGGAAGCAACAAACCAAATTGTTGATCATTTATATTTTATAGGCAAAAAAATGAAGCAGAAGTTCTATGAATTGTTTGTGCTTCCCAGCAGGGTACAAGACGTGCTTGCTTGTATGTTCACCATTCAATTACATTTTAATAAAAAAATATTATTTGAAATGAAAATCTAAGAAGATTTGAGAATTAAAAATAATTACCAATTCTTCTAGTGAGATGAAGCATTTAGTCCCTACCGATGCATTTTTGGACACGACCCTCAACAATTAAACCCGTTGGACTTTAATACTAACTCCGTTTCAAAATAAATGTTTTTAAAAACATTTTGCACATTTTATAAGATACTAAAAACTCTATAAAATATTTTTTTTAATTATTTTTTTTAAAACAATTTTTCACTTTTAGAGAATGCTGCAGACTTTAATACTAATTTTTCAGTTTTAGAGAATGTCGCAGATTTATAAGGAAAATTAAGTTGTCTAATTTTTCGATGTTTTTCCATTTTGAAAAATATGATAAACAATTTGTTTGACTAACAAATCTATTTAAAATCCTTTAACAACTCCAAAATAGAAAAACTGTTAGAGATGTTTAAACCTTTGCAATTATAATCTTAGGTAAACGAACCCATTATTGTCCTAGACTCAGGATATACATATATACGATTTCGTAAATGTTAGTAATCACTCTCGAAGCATATTATCATAAAAATACCCTTGGTTAAAGATTATAGTTATAGTCGAAATTGCAGGAAATCACCCTTTAAATAGGGTTGTTTGCAGGAAACCACCCTTTAAATTTATTTTTGCGGCAAACCACCCTCTAAATATAGTAGTTTGCAACAAACCACCCTTTAAAATACATTCATTTAAAAAAACCACCCATCGACACTTTTAATTAAAAATCTACTAATTAAACCAAAATTACTCTTTTACCCCCCCCAAATAAAAATATATATACTCCCTCCGTTCAAAATTATAAGTCCTTTTAGGGGTTTGCACACATATTAAAGAAAGCACAAAATGTTACTTTTATACCCCTCATTAATTATCCACAACCACTAACAACTAATAACGTTTTATAAAACAAGTCAAAAAGTTACTTTTCTCTTGACCCAATGCCTATAAAACCTAGAAGAACTTATATTTCTAAACAAAATTTTAAGTCTAAAAAGACTTCTATTTTTTAATGGAGGGAGTTGTTAGGATTAGAATAATAAGGGGTCATATGTGTAATTACTAAGAAATTAGGAAATGAGTTATAAATACCCACAAGAGGTATTGTACGGTTCATTCATGAATAATACATAAATTACGGAAGTCCTTCTATCGTCTTCAACCTCTCGCTCTCTCCCTCTCTAATCTCTCTTCTCTCTCAATTCTCCATGGAAAGATACTCAAGGTCCTAACAATTGGTATCAGAGCCTTTCGGTTCTTCGACCAGAGACGCGCAATCGGAATCGCGAATTCGTCGGGTAATGTTAACCTTCGATCAGCGAAAGTTTCAGTTTTTCAGGGAGCGGGAAGAACTCTCCATCCTCATCAAGATCAGGCTTAAGCTCCATGAAATTTCGACAGAAGTATTTCTGGAGGTGTTCTCCACCTGTGGCAATATAGAAACGGTGGAAATTTTCAGATCTTGAGAGGAATTTCATTCCAAGGTTTGCTTTGAAAACCAAGACTCAACCATGAGAGCTCTCGATTGGTACAATGGCTGATGCATTTACGGTAGTTATTGCCAATTAGAGTTATTTCAAGCATCACAAGTCATCGATCGATCGAGCAATATCGAAGTTCCGACCCCAGAAGTTGAAGATGTCTTAGAGATTAAAGCTATGCCAGAAATCGGTGAGAGACATAGTAGGATGGAAGAAATCCCAGTTAAGGGCGACGACATTCAAATCGCTCAGGATTCACGAAGAAGTTTTGATCAGAAATTCGAGGAGTTTTCATAGATTGTTCTTGGGGATTCGAAATCGGAATTGCATGAGGTCCAGGAATTCAGTGTGGAAGACGGCGGCGAGATGGTAGTAGACCTAGCACGGGCGGAAGGAATCACAAACTCGATAGCATATGTGAGGCCAGAAATCTTCTTCAACCCGTCAAATTTGGACGCCCCAAGGGGGGACGACGACGAATCAAGTGAGCCAGAAATCGAAGCCCCAATGACAGAAGAAAAGCGAATGGATGACCCGATTGCAGATGGGCAACAAGAAAGACAGTCTTCGCTGAATTCGCCTGAGCCATCGCCCTTGTTGATGTCGTATGTGGGTGTTGTCCTTGGAGATGGGCAACAAGGGTGCAGTGATCCTACAATCTGTTGGGGAATCAGCGTTGGAAAAAGTCAGATAATCAACCTGGAACGGTTCTCGGAGTGTTCGTCATGGCAGCAATTAGAGAATGCAATCCGACTCTTCAGAGGTAATTCCCTATCCTCTAGCAGTTGTAGTGTTGGAAGAACTTGACGAAAAGGATGTTTTAATGGGTACGATAGCTTGCCGAGTGAAAAACAGTGATGCCTATAACCTGTTTGTGGAAATGCCTAGGATAGATATGGAACCATTCCAGGAAATTGATGCAGTAATAGGCAAACCGAGGATGGTAGAAAGGAATTTGATCTTTGATCCAGGAATTAGTGTGTTGGTTATTGGAATGGGATATAGAAATGGGATATTTGGGTTGTTTCTTGATCTCAAGCCCTTAAGGAATAGTTTGAAATCATTCCTGTTTGATGGAGGAAGGGTTATTGCTTGTTTAGTTGAGGTGAAAGTCGATTGTAGACCAGAGATGAGCGATGCGATTGTTGTTGTTGGAAAGCTTTTTCAAATTGTCAGTAGTGGTTGCTAGTGTGGTGAAGAAGGATGGATCTGTATTGCATTTCAGATTGCATTCTCACCTTTGATCCAGGCGGAGTTGGTTCAATGGGAGATATTGTTGCTGATTTTGCTATCATAAGAAGTGATTCAGTTGGGTTTCATTGTAAAAGAGGCAAAATTATACTGAATATTGATGTCCCAGATTGATTGTAGTATGTACTTCATGGGTTGTTTGAAGCTATTGCGGAGAGGGTGTTATTTGTGGTCAAGGTGAGCTGCTGCAGAGGTGAACTGTGGCTCTTGTGAGCTGCTGCAAATGGTATTATATGTGGTCACTGGGGAGCTGCTACAATTGAGACAAAATGACTAATGTTATTTTTCATGTGCAACTGTCATAAGAAGTGATTACAAAGTAGGGGTTGAAGAGTGTAATCTATCAATTTTGCGGTAGAATTAGAAATTGGAAAGCTTCCTTTTCATGTGGAAGTTGTGGCTCTGCTATCATCCCTTGAGTGTTTACTCCACAAAGTCATTTGTGTTTTCACATGTGCCATTATTTGATTATGAACCGTGCTTTGAGTTTCAGCTGAGGAAGAGAATGGTGAGTCTTGAGAGAAGTATATGCAAATAGATTCTAAGGTATCATATTCCACTTTGCTAATTGATTTCTTTATTGCTACATTCCACTTTTCTAGTTCTCCATTTTAGAGTTTTTGAGTGGTTTATGGAAGCATTATTTTTGTCCAACAAATTTTTATCATATTCTCTAAAATAGGGAATAAGCATAAAAAAATAATCTTCTCCAAATTTGTAATATTCTCCAAAACTAAATGTTTTTCCAAATCTTTGAAATTGGGAAATGATTGGTGTTGGAGAAAAAAAATATGGAGGAAATGTCTTTTGTTTCTCCATTTTGGAGAAATTTTGGAGACACCGGAGATGGTCTTACCTACTTGGCTACTTCTTCCTTATTCTCCTTTTCATGTAGTTTCGTTATTCAATTTTAAGATTATTTATTTAGTTTCCTTTTATGATAAAAAGGAGGTATCTGAAATTTTGTAAGGGAGACTTGAATATTGAATTGGATACAGATTTGGAGATTCTCCACCAATTTTCTCTTGCGATATTCTTGCTCCTATTGGTTTCTATCACACATGAACTATAGACAAAACACCGTCTACAGTTTACTATTCTCTTTTCTATTTACAGCATTGTTCAAAAGCATGAGGTTAGGCATAAGAACAATTACTCTGCTGAGTGCTCACTCATGGAATTGATACATTTTTTGGGGTGAACTCGTGGGATTGATACTGACATCACCTCTATAGACAGAAAGAAACAAGCTGGCTGATTTTTCTTTCTTTGTTTTCCTAGGACTCTTTTCAAGTTCCAAAGATTGAAATGGCTGCTGAAGCGTTGCTAAGCGAGGAGCAACATCAACCTCTTTTGTTCATGGAAACAGTAGTACATGAACTGATGGAAATAGTATACTGCATTGCTATGTACAATGTATTTTTTAAACATATAGGGTTTGTTTGGATTCTTTTGCATTATCTGAATTGGTAAATAAATAGATAGGTGACGAAAAGCCAAAGGTGATACAAAAAAATAAGACCATGCAAAGGGTTACACAAGCTTCATACCACATGTTGCAACACACAAAAGCCCTACCCCACATGCCACATGGCATTACATTCTCACAAATTTAATCCCTTAAAAAATTGCCACTTCATCACCACAAAAAAGTCACTCACTTGATTATAATTGAAATACATGTATTAACAAAATTACATTATACTTGAAATACATGCCCCCCTCCCTCTCCATACTTTCATATATTTCTCTACATTATTTCAGTGAATGTGCCATTGACATCGACATGGTGCACGAGAGAGGCAGAGATTCAAAACACAACACTGGCGAGAAAGCCACTCTCCGTTGAGAGGGGAACCTGAGGAGATACCAGAGCCACACAACCGAAAGTCACATACACCCCCAAATTAGATCCCTCTTTAGAAATTTTGTCTCCCTTTTTTGGTCCTTTCCGATATTTCTTGCTTTCTCTTTCTCCATCTTCTTTCTGGTTCATTTGTTATGGCTTTTTTGGCCTCTTCTTTTAATGGATAGATTTACATAGATGAGATCTTTGGTTTTTTGTTTTGGTAGGTTTTTCTTTGACACGGGCAATTCGAGCAGGAAGGATTTTGGGTCAAAAGAGTATGGATCTTGGAGTTATGATTTTCTTCGGTGAGAGATTTAAGAAGAAAGTGGGATCTTGGAATTATGATACTTTCTTTGGTGAGAGATTTAAGAAGAAAGTGGGATTTCTTTTTGGTGGAAAAGTGAAGTGGATTTTGAAATTATGGAAGTTAAGGAGAGGGGAGTCAAAGGTGAGAGGGTAGAAAACTTATCAAAATAAGCGTTTTAAAACACGTTTTTATATTTGTCATCCAAACGGTATTTAAAAATTAATTATATTATAATTCAAATGAAGTGTTTATAAACATAATACTGTCCATAAGGAATCCAAACAGACCCTATCAGTATTACTACTTATGTAATCTCATACTGTAGTATTTTGTAATCTCATAGTTCAGTGATGAATGAAACTTCTATTTTCATAATTTTAACCTCTGCGTTTCGTGTGCCAAAATCCGGCGATTGATCGCCCGTTGTACTTCCTCGCCGGCGTGGGAGAGGTTCTTTCCTTCCTAAAACGGTCAATGGTCAAACACATCTTCTCAATATTGAATCTGAAACGGTGTCGTTTAGCTTGTTATTATCAAGCTTCCGAGTTCTTTATGTGTGGCCCTTAAAAATTAATGGGGTTTACGGAGTATTTCTCAATTCAAGCGACGCTCATCCATCAGACCTCTTTTCCCCTTCAAATGCTAGCAGAATTGGATGGGCACAGGCTCTGTAATTGCTGCCATCTATGGTTATCATCATCTGGGCATCTTCTCAAATCGTTCTGAGCCTCCAAGATCCCTCCAAAGGAGGAGTTCAGTAAGAATCAGAAACGTCAACGCTGCATCAGAAACTAGGGTTTTGAGGAAGGAGGTACTGGAGAAGCTGGACAAGGAGCTCTCAAATGGGGATGAGAGATCAGCTCTTTCCATTGTCAGAGATTCTCTCAATAAACCCGGTGGTCTTCGTTGCTTTGGTGCTGCTAGACAGGTTTTTAGTTTTTGCTCTCTTTAAACCTGGCTTTCATTTTTGAATGCATACCTAGAAGGAACTTCAGTGATGAAGATGATTCACAGTGCAGGTGCCTCAGAGACTCTACACTCTTGATGAACTGAAGCTGAATGGAATTGATGCCCAATCTCTTTTATCTCCAGTGGACACCACACTCAATTCGATCGAGAGGAACCTGCAAATTGCTGCTGTGTTAGGAGCTGCTGCAGCATGGAATGCTTTTCAGCTCAGTCCTCAGCAGCTCTTCTATGCTTCCTTAGGCCTGTTGTTTCTCTGGACAGCGGATGTAGTAAGCTTCGAACTCTTCTTCATTTGATGCAAAGTCTTAGTTTAGACAAGTGACATAATTTCTATGAACTATGAGTCTTACAGTGTAAAATTGTGGGCATGTCTTACTAAATGTGTTGCTAACAGGTCTCTTTCAGTGGCGGTATTAGTGGTTTGATTCTTGATACTATAGGTCACGCCGTGAGTAACAAGTACCATAACAGGGTCATTCAAGTAAGCTATCCACTGTCACTGCCCCAATCTGATCTTTCAAGCTATATTGTGTGACTGGTGTGCAGAAAATTAACCATCATGAATAACTTTTTTGCAGCATGAAGCTGGCCATTTTTTGATTGCCTATTTGCTTGGGATTCTTCCTAGGGGATATACGCTGACGAGTATAGATGCTTTGAAGAACGAAGGGTCCCTCAATGTTCAAGCTGGTACTTCTTTTGTAGACTATGAGTTCCTCGAAGAGGCAGGTTCTCTTTCATGCCTTGTCTGAATACAAACCATTGCCTATCCATATTGATGTATCTTAACATAAAATTTTGAATTACTGAATCATTGGATGGTTTCTATGATTCGCAGGTCAATACAGGAAAAGTTTCAGCCAAGGTATGCTGCTTTCTAGGATTCCTACCCATAGTAATGACTAGAGAAGTAGAGAGTTCCTTTTTACATTCGGAGAACAACTTATATTTGCCTGTTTTGATTTTCAGATGCTAAACAGATTCTCATGTATAGCACTAGCAGGGGTAGCAACTGAGTATCTATTGTTCGGGTATGCAGAGGGAGGTCTGGCTGATATTAACAAGGTTAGTTCAAGATTGGTTGTCGTGTACCATAGTGTTTTAATTCTTTCGCACAAATTTTGGCTAACTGGATTTCTTTCGCATACCTTTTGTGTTCAAAAAGCTCGATGGCTTGCTCAAGGGTCTGGGTTTCACACAGAAGAAAGCCGATTCACAAGTGAGGTGGGCTGTCCTAAACACGATCCTGCTCCTGCGCCGGCATGAAAAGGCACGGGAAAAGCTAGCTGATGCCATGTCCGCAGGAAGATCTGTTGGCTCCTGCATTGATGTTATAGAAGAAATCATTGATGATTCTGACATTTCAGTTACATCACAGCTTGGGTAAGTTCCTGCCCTTTGATTTTATGCTTCAATCAATATATGGCAGTGTCAGGAAAAAAAAAATACCTGTAAAGAAACACAACTAATACAGTAATACTCCCCATACTTGAAAACATCAGAAATACAGATCAATTTATCTATTTAGTCCTTGTATATGATGAGACTGTTATCTGTATTTGTTGCATTTGATGAGACTCTTTACTTTAATTTTGGTCTTTCTTATCCCTTTTATTTTGGAATTAGAAGAAGTTATCAAAGGGGAAAGATTACAAGTACATATAGGACTTGCATATTGTTTACTGATAAGGATTTGTTATAGACACTTAAGAATCAAATTTCAGATTCATTTTTATGCGTTTTAATTATGTGAACAAAGACAAATATACTCAACTGTTAATCCATCTCTTGAACACTTCAGAGTTCAAACTTTATTTCAACAAATTCTGAAAATTACAAAGATACTGTCAAAGGTATTCAAGATCCAAACTCAAAGGATACTTTGAGCCAAGGAAAAAAGAATGGTGTTTTAGCCATTGTATTATAACTTGAGTATCCGTTCTCCTTAAGTACAGCTCTATATGGGGCCAAGAAAACAAAATCAGAATCTCTTCTTGGGAAAGTAGAAAGATGTAACCATTATAAAGTATTCCTTTTTATCTACACAACTCATCCAAAATTCTGGAACAAGGGATGTTGATCAACCAAACTGTGCTGATTCAGGCATACATTGGATATGGTTGAAAGTTGAAGAAGGATTCACAACACTTTCTTGGGATATTGTCTCATGTGTTCTTTGTCAAGAGTTCCCTGATGAATTCCTTCGGAGCTGGAATTTAGGGAAAACCAGTGAGTCAGGAAACTTTAGAGTCGCTAGGAATGCTGGAAAATTTGAAATAGAGTTCATTTGTTATCGTCTTACCCGGCAAGCCAGTGAAATTTTCGAATTGCACAAATGCTTGGTTGATGAACATCTCTGTCCCATAAACAATGGCGGCTCCGGATTCTTGTGATTCCCTCAAGAGCCTTGTTAATTTTGGTGTGTAAATGGCATCAAATACCAAAGAGTAGTGTTTTAGAGCTTCCTGCAGAGAGGACCGATGGAGAAAAATAAAGTTACTAATTAGCACTATTTTATCAACATATCATGCAATATCACACTTTCAAGTTTCAATATGTTCTACTGTCTTAAAAAAAATACTGTGTAAGGGCCTCAGGGCCATTTAGGCCTAGTGTTACCATGAAGAATGGGTCTGAGTAAAATTGTTGTGGTTTTCTAGTCATTTCCAAGGCGAATGCCATCTGGAATGCTAAATTCATGGAGGGATAGCGAGACAGACCTTAGAAATGGGGGTATCATCGACTCTTGGTTTCATTCCAACAGATGTAGTATTTGCAAGAACCATTCCCTCTTCTGGGTGGAAGTCATTCAGTTCTGCTAAAGTGATGGCTTTTCCATCAACTTTGCTGGCCAATTCCTTTGCCTTGTCTGTATATGTGCAAACAGTAAAAACATCAGCCTTCAATTTTACCATCCTCATTTAGGGAAATAACTTTCTCACAAAGTTGTAGCATTCAGATGCTGTAAAGCATTAAAGCTTCTTACCGTATGTGCGGTTGGCTACCACTACTCGAGCTCCCTTTGCTCTCCCGCCATAGGCGAGTGCCTTTCCTGCACCACCAGCTCCAATAACAACGAAAAGTTTGCCATCCAAGGGTGATCCAGCAGGAGTAGCACTATTTGAACCTGCAAAGAGCAGATGTTTTTATAATAAAGAAGTGTACTCAACATAATAGTTCAAGGAAGTTTCTATGTGAATTGATCTGTTTGAAGACCTCGTAATCCTTCTTCAATAGCAGCAATAGCTCCTAGGTAGTCAACATTATAACCGATTAGCTTGCCATCTGTTGGTTTTCTAATCATGCAACTTATAGCTCCAATAGCCTGCAAAATTTTCATGCTTTAAACCTCAGCTTGTGTGCAGAAAACTAGTATCACACTAAGAAGTCATGGTTCAAACAACTTACCTGAGCAATTGGATCAACCTCGTCACAACATTTTAGTCCAGCCTCTTTGTGAGGGATTGTGTAGCTGCAATTAATAAAAATAGAAGAAATTTCATTCATGAGACACTGAGAACACTACCAAAACCAACAAAGGTTATAGCTTGGATCACAAAAATTAGTGTCCATAGATCAATGAAATGAATGAATACCTGTATCCTACAAAATCAGGTGATGAATAGGTTTGGAGGAAGGTTGCTACATTATCCACCAATAAAGGCAAATAGATACCATTGAAGCCTACAGATTTAAAAGCTGGATTATATAAATGAGGGCTTTTGCTGTGGCCAATAGGGTTGCCAATGACTCCATGTACTTTGGTATCGGGGCCTATTTGTCTGAAGTTGTATAAATCCAACAAGTCTTTTATAGTAGGCTGGCCGGGGGCCGAAACTGCTCCTGCCTCCAGTGACCCAAAAGTGAGGAATCCGCCAAATTTCGCACAAAGTATCCGTGACATCAATCCCTTCTCACCCATTACAAGTCCAATAATTGGAACCTGCAACAATGACAAGCATTTTCACTTGCTAACTGCTAGAACACCAATAGCTTCCAAAAACAATCTGCCTAAATGTGAACAACAATATGCAAGAAGTTTCATTTCACGTCAACAGTCTAGAGTGAGCAATGTAAAATCCTTCATGTCTCACCTGTGAACGTGTGAGGACTTGAAAAACACGTGCTGAATCTGTAATGTCTTGTGCAGTTGTGGCAATCTTGACTATGTCAGCTCCGGTTGCTTGTATTCTTGCCACGAGATTGCCTATCTCCTCTACTGATGGCGTGATTTGATAATTGTGAGAAGAAACAATGACGTTCACGTTCTCTGGTTTCTTTCCATCAATGGAGTTAAAGAACTGATCCGCCACCTTCAAATGATAAGGCAGATATCTTAACAGTTTTTCTCAAAAAGTACCTATTTTTATCAGGCTTCTTGCTATTTTTTTTCCATCGATAAAATATATTCAGTTGTTAAACGAAAATGTGGACAATGTGTAGTTCTTGACACGGTTAGCTAAAATGTGGGTTACAATTGAGGAAATACTCATCTACTAAAAGTTATCTCATTCAGATGGGGGATAACACTTCCTTGGATGCAGAATGTATGTAATTTTAATCTGTTACCCTACTGCCACTGGTAGTGGTAGGTAGTAGCAACATTCAGATATACTCTAATTTATAGAGGGGAGGTAGGGATACTAATGTCAACCAAGTTAATCTGAACAAAGGATTTGTGTTAGAAAAGTAACCTTGAGCTCAATATCAATGTAGTCAGCGCCCAGTTCCATTGCTCTACGCAGTGCATCAAAGCGCTTGCTGTCATGGCCATCATACTGACCTCCTTCCCATGTTGGTCTAGAGAACAACAAGGATAGACAAAAAAAAATATAAAAAAAAATCCAACAAACAGATGATTCGATTAGAAATTTCTATTCCGGTGTTTGGTATCATCTTACAGGCCATTTCACCAATTGCAGGATATATATAATCTTACAGGCCACTTCACCAATTACAAATTTTCATACTTCTGATTGGGGATACCGATCATAGCTTTGAAATTTCTATTCCGGTGTTTGGTATCATCAGCATACCAAACCATCCGCATTAACCTAAGCCTTGATGGAGAATAACTATTAACCGGCTATCAAAGCAAATCCAATCGTTACTCGGAGAATTAATCCTTTAATTCCGTTCATGTTAATTTTGTTAAAAGGAAATTAAATGCATTCCGGAAGGTACTACCTGTAGGTGACCAAAGAAGGCAAAACGCTCTGCTTGATCAGAGTATCCAGGTCGCGATCAACATCGAAATCCTTCAAATAATCCAATCGAATCTCCACCAAATCAGCGCCTTGCTCTCTCGCTTCCCGCACCTGAAGCAGCATCTGATCCACTGTAGAGGCCATCACCGGAGCGCAGATCAATGTCGAATTCCTCCTCGCAGTCTCCCCAATGTGAACGCCCGAACTCGCCAACTTCCGTAAAGCGAAAACAGAGATCCATCAAAATGTGCGTTTTCGTTGAGTTTCCAAAATCGGCAACGATTAAGAAGAAAACAATACGAAATTCAAGCGAGCGGAGAGAAATTGGTACTCACAAGATCGCTGCTCGGCGTCATGGTGGCGCCCGGAAGCTTTTGCTGGAGAGAGAGCGTTGGAAAAGAGTAACGTTCAAAGCCGCCTGTTTTTGGAGAGAGAGTGACTGGCGGGGGGTTGGTGGGAGTGTAGTAGAGTGGGGTCGGTTTGGTACGCGTACTACTCAGCCATTTATATACTCCTTGGAGAACTCGTGTCCCCACCACGTTCACTTTCCACTTCATCTCACCTAGCTGTTCTTCCTCTTCATATATTGTTTAGGATTGTTATCATCGTTTTATTGGTCGATTAGTTCATAGATTATAGTTTATTGTGTTTCTCGATTATATCTTCACAGTTTGTCTGTTTGATGCTCTTCGCTCCCTCTCAATTTATCACACTTATATATGATATTTCGAGTTTTTACATTATTTTTTTTAAAAAAGGAAGAAGCAATTGGACCAATCAGATAACAATTTGTTTGATAAATCATAAAAACCATAAGACATGACCAATCACAACAACAATAAGTTCGGACTCTGTGGAAGTCAATGAAAACCAAGTAAAAAGGAAATTCCAATTTTATATATTGATATTGCCAAATATTACCTATATTAAGCAAGATATATCCCTCTAATTTAGAATTATAAGTTCTCATAGCAAGAATACTCTTGGTTAGAAGAATTTTTGAGACTAATCCTTTCAAATATTTTATAGGTAAATAAAATACAAATAAAAAATGAAAACATGTGATTTTACTCATTTAGATAATAATTTTTAAGGAGAATAACAAATAGAGCTATCCCGCTTATAAAAAGTAAAAATCAAAATGTATAAAATGATACTCCGTATCTTTTACTTAGCAAGAACCAATTCTATAAAATGACATATGTTACTTTAACAACTTGAGCAAGAGTTAGTAAAATTCAAATAATTTAAAAATATTTCATAATTTATATTTATATTTAATTTTAATTTATCTTTTCAAGATTTAATTATGTCTATTAAGATAATTGTAAAACTTGACTATTGAAGTTAGTCGAATTTTTATTATATTAATTTTATGTGAAGATTAAATTAACAAGAACGGAATTATATTTGATAGAATAAATTATTGATATATACATTAGTTATTGCAAAGGCAAATTTAATTTTCACATTGTAAAACACAACAAAATAAATTAGATGAATATTGTAAAGACAAATTTATTTATTTTTGGTATAACTAAAAATTATACAAGAAAATAGGTTACAACAAACTCTACTGTACGATACCTAATATACCTACAGTATTTTATTTGTACCTAATAATCGATCGTTTATAGTTATCTCGCTGGTTGACTTGATTCAAAACATGACTTTGACCACACGACATTTCGGCCCTCTGGCTTGTGCTTGTGCTTGGTGAACCATCTGGTTTTTTAGGAACCAACTGACTTTTGACCACACGACAAAAGTTTCCATTACTGAAATGGTAATCTTCCATACAACCTTTACCCAATGTTGGAAACAGTGGAAGATTCTTGAGGACGAGTCGTCCTCGGGGACCTTTTTTCTGCAGAAGCAGAACATACCCTCTCGTTCTGCCCGACGCTACCCCTCTGCTTCGGCTAGGGGTTTGGGGCACAACCGTTCGGGGGGATGGGACAAACCGTCGATGGATTGCTACAAACTTAATTTTGACGGATCTGTGAGACAGGGGGTTTCGTCTTCTTACGGCTTCGTCATTAGGGACTGGTGTGGCAGGGTTGTGGCCATGGGCAGAGACACTTGCATCAACGTCTCGGTTGCCTTTGCTGAAAATCTCGGCCTAAAGATGGGGATTCTTCGGGCTAAACAGCTAAACATTCGTAACCTCCTAATCGAGGGTGATAACCTTCTGGTTATTAAGGCTCTACTAGGGGTGGGGAAATGCCCCTAGAATATCGAGCTACTTCAATCTGATATTCTCTTAGACACTTCGTCCTTCTCTTATGTAGCTATTCGTCATATTTTCAGGGAATCAAACGCAGTCGCTGACTATCTCGCGCGCAATGTTCATGCGTCCCCTGCCAACGACAGCTACGACGACGATCCAGAGCTTGGTGTTCTCATCCGCAAGGATGCGCTAGGAAGGAGTTCTGCTGCGGCCGACCCGACCTAAATTTTATATTCCTTCAAAAAAAAAAAAAAAAACATGACTTTGACTGCTAAAAAAAAACACATTTTTTTGGGTCCTAAAAATAACAAGTCAAATTTAGTAGACGATTCAAATATAAATAAATGAAAATGATTGAGATTATGAATCAAAAAATAAAATGATTGAGATTGATTGATGACTATAATTTTAAACGATTATTATTTATTAGGTACAATAGTATTTTCTTGTTGAAAGTATTTTTAGGTAGAGTATATCCAGGTAGACTTTATACCAAAAATTTTATATTTGTCTTTCCAATGTGCAACCCCTGTTTATTAATACTAATTTTTTTAATCAAAATATATTACTACTAAAATCATTTCTTGCTAAATACTATGGAATTATTAATATAAATATTAACTTCTTTTTATTAATTTTTCATATATATTTTTTAGAGCTAAAAATTAGTATAAATATTAACTTCTTTTTATTAATTTTTCTAAAATCATTTCTTGCTAAATACTATGGAATTATTAAAATTCAAACACACTTTCTTTTAATAATTATGGAATTGTTAAAAAAAAATTAATAGTTTATATAATTTATGTCATCCTACAATCACGTATGAATTGTAAATGATGTATTTTTATAATATATTTATTGATATAGATTTTAGATATTTGACTTTTTCCCTTAAAAATCATTATTGAAGAATGTTAGGAGCCGCCCATGGGAGATCAACATGCTGACTACCGATGCCCTAGTGATGGCCCAAGTTTTTCAGTCAATCTCCTTCAATCACATTGTCTGAGAAATCAACGTAGTTGTGGATGATAGTACTAGGATTCGTCATTCGGCTTCATCAACCCTATTGACTTGACATTTAGAGTTTCAAGCTCTCGTCTACATGGATGCTATTTATTGACAGACTAGTCGGATCTGACGCCTCCCAAATCATTGCCTTTTGGAGGGAAAAAAAAGGATGAGTATGTTGGATTTGTAGCTAAATTTTAGGTGCAAGTAGAAGTATTTTGACCTTTTGCTTCTCTTCGGAATGTCATAAACTTCCCATAAATTATAGGGAAAATGGCAGAAAACTACCCTTTAAATATGACTTTTTGCAGAAAACCACCCCTTAAAACTGAAATTGCAGAAAACCACCTCTTAAACCTATTTTGCCTATAAATCGCCACCCACAATCTTTTTTTTTTCCGTTAGTTTGCCGTTAAAAACGGTGAAAAGTCATTTTTACCCCTCCCTTTTAATGTTATTTTAATGAGAGCAAAATGTATGAATTGAAATAAATTAATAAAACATATTTATCTATCCCGTTTAATGAGAGAAAAAGTATGTTATTCTATTAATATAACATTAAAAGGGAAGAATAAATAGATTTTATTAATTTATTTCAATTCATACACTTTTCTCTCATTAAAATAACATTAAAATAGAGGGGTAAAAATGACTTTTCACCGTTTTTAACGGCAATTTAATGGAAAAAACAGTTGTGGGTGGTGATTTATAGACAAAATGGGTTTAAAGGGTGGTTTTCTGCAATTTCAATTTTAAGGGGTGGTTTTCTGCAAAGAGCCGTATTTAAGGGGTGGTTTTCTGCCATTTTCCCTAAATTATATTATATTTTTCTTAGTTTTAAAAAATTGTCTCATCCATAGCCATTTGTACAGATCAAGTTGATCGAATTGGTATTTGAATTTCGTCTAAAAAAATAACCAAGAAATCATTGAATTATTATATCTAAACTAATTGATTAACAAGTTCTCAGAAATCCCATTTCTTCATTCCATTCAGAATGATCTTACATGAATCTCTTCACTACAATTTCATGGGCGTGCAACCTTTATTCATACAACAGAACTAAAACAAACAATTTAACAACTCGAATCCATCACAAAACCATATAATCGAATGCCAGTCTCCGATCACGAGTGTCTTGACATCAGCTCCCTGAACAGCTCTTCCGGTGCTGCAGATTACATTTTCAAACAAACAAAGTACAAAAATTGAACATCAGTGATTACTGATATAAGTACTGTCATAAAGTGGAGATAAATGTATATATATATATATATATATTGTTTACCTGGCAAGCCAGTGAAGTTTTTCCACTGCTCGAAACCTTGCCTGATCAACATCTCGGTCCCATAAACGATGCTGCATCCGGTGTCTCGCGCTTCCCTCAGGAGCCGTGTGTCCTTTGGCGTGTAGATTGCGTCGAAAACACACTTGTAGTGCTTAAGAGCTTCCTGTAAAGATTGGATTGTTACACACTTGAATTGATCAGTTTCAGTTCAATCAGAATTTTAAGTCTTTGAATTGGTAAGCATTTGTTAAAACCTTTCGAATTGGGGACTCTTCGATCTTCGGCTTCATCCCTACTGATGTCGCGTTTGCTAGGATCATCCCTTCCTCCGGGTGGAAGTCCTGCACTTCCTCGAGCCTCAGCGCCTTTCCTCCCACTTTTCCCGCCAAATCCACCGCTCTTTCTGCAAGAAAATGGACATCAATTGTGCATTTTCAAGATGATAACATGTCAATATATCACTAAAATGTTAGTGTTAGGGTCTTACCGAATGTTCGGTTTGCGACTACTACTCGCGCGCCCTTCTCTTTGGCACCATAAGCAAGTGATTTGCCTGCACCACCGGCTCCCAACACAACGAACAGCTTACCGGCTAATGGTGACACTCCATCAGGTATCGCGCCATTTGTAGCTTCAACAAGGTAAGAAATTTTATAAGAACAAGTGCTGCATTGAGTTTCTTAGTTAAGCCTCTTAGTCTGTATGATCTAACCTCTTAACACATCTTCAATGGCTTCGATTGCACCAATGTAGTCGGTGTTATAGGCCTTGAACTTCCCATCCGGTTTCCTTACAAGATTGTTGACAGCTCCAATTTGCTGTGCAAAAGTGAATCCCAATCACATCGCTTGTTATTCATTGTGATCATCATTGATAGATTCAGTTCTATGTACCTTGGCTACCGGGTGAATCTCGTCCATACACTGGAGCACAACTTCCTTGTGTGGAATGGTGCAACTGCAATTCAAAATTCCCGCCAAATTTGATTCAAAATCAATCAATCTTTTAGACTCATTTAGTAGAGGAGGTGAGAAATTTTGTCATTTTGTGTACCTGTAGCCAGCAAAGTCAGGTGAAGAGTAGGTGTTGAAGAACTTGACGACATCGTCAACCAACAAGTGCACATAGACAGCATTGAGGCCGACTTTCTTGAACGATTCGTTGAAGAGGAGAGGGCTTTTGCTATGCCCAACAGGCTTCCCAAGGATCCCATACACTTTGGTATCCGGCTTAATGAGCCTGAAGTTGTACAAGTCCAACAAGTCCTTAGCCGTTGGCTGACCGGGAGCCGATATTGCACCGGCCTCAAGTGCACCGTATGTCAAGTAGCCTCCGAACTTAGGGGTCAGAAGCCGAGATATCAGCCCTCTCTCGCCCATAACGATCCCTATCAACGGAATCTGCACCCAAAGGCGCGAATCAGGACATGCCAAAGAGTACTAAAGGCTCAGTTTTAGTAAGGTAAGGGGAGGAATATGTGCACCTGAGAGTGCACGGTGATCTTGAAGATGCGAGCGACGTCAGTGATGTCCAAGGCGGTGGTTGCAATCTTCGCAATGTCGGCTCCAGTGGCTTGGATGCTTGCGACGAGGTCACCAATGGCCTCCACGGATGGGGTGTTGTGGAAGTTGTGGGAGGAGACTATGACCTTGAAATTCTCGGGTTTTTTGGCGGCAATGGATTCGTTGAACTCATTGGCAACCTGCATTTTGGGGACAAGTTATGTGATTAGAGGTTCAAATTGAAGGTACATTTGGTTTTCATAGTAGCTAGAACTTAAAGAGGGCAAGGCAGAAGATGAAGGAAGATGTATAGACCTGAAGTTCGACATCGACGTAATCAGCACCGAGTTCCATGGCCAGGCGAAGAGCTTCCTGGCGCTTGGCTTCATCACCTTCATACTGACCGCCCTCCCATATGGGTCTAAGGAGCAAACCAGCCAAATCAGGCATCTCATTCTTCAGTATGGAGAAGCATCAAGAAAAATAGAGAGGTTTCCCTAAATCTATAGCCTTTTCCAAAACCAAATTTTAGAAATGGAGAGTTGGTGCAGTTGAAGAAAAAATAATTTAAAAAATATGTATTTTATTTTCCATTTCAGAAAATTTTTAGAGAATTTGTTGGAGATGGACTGAACGTCCAATTTGGTATTTGGAGAAATGAATTAAGTTATGAAAGAACACTAGGTTTGAATACATCTTTTAAACAATAAGTAGTAAAAATTATTAATTAGGAACATAAATTATTATTATTATTATATTATTGCAAAAAGGAAACTTTGAGGGTTAAATCCACAAGTCAGCCTGGGTCAACCTATATATTTTACCCTTTAATTAAAAGCACACATACAATTTTCTTTTTTAATTTCCTAGAAGGATTGGTGTAGAATTGTTTTTATAATTGATTAAAGCCCTAATTAACAAAAGTTATTTTACATTTTTTAAATCAAGACAACGAGTACTTAACTTGGTTCACATATGGGTTTCACGAGCCACTAAAATAAAATACCGAGTTAATATTATTTGAATCACAATTCCAAACGCATAAGCAAAATAGTAGGAAAGCAAGTTGGATAATTAAAAAATAAAAAAATTCCTGGCACAATCTAATTAATAGATGTGGAGCCACTTGAGCAATAGTTTATGATAAAATTAATATAAGTATTGTATTCCATGTACTCATTTTCCAACACATCATATATTTCTAACCAATTTTCAAACCACAAAATTAGACACGGGACTGTTTAATTAGTAAGATAATGACTACGTCAGTGAGCTCAAGTGGCTTGATCAACATTTTATTTTCCCCTCACTGCCATGAGATTAAGGGTTCAAATCCCATTAAGAGCAATTTGTGTTTGAGTGGATACTCATGTTTTGATTTGCCTTGGCATGGGTTAACCGTCTTGTGGCTTGTCGTTTGGCTTTACCCGACTCGAGTACTTTGCAGGCTAGTGCTCAACCCGTGGAGAACTAGTCGATAACCTCGGAACCTCCACGTCATAAAAAAAAAAAAATTAAAAATAATTTCCCTGGTAGGAGTGGCTCAACATTTATTTACCAACACATGATGTAATAATCTGCCTTCTTAGCCCCTATTTACCAACCCACCCCTAATTTTTACCATCTAATTAAGCAGGGTCCAAGTTGAATTACCAAAATTTTATTGTAAAAAACACACACACACACAAAAAGAAATCATATGTTTAACCAAAGTTTTATTATTAAAAGGTAATAAATTACCAAAAAAAAAATATAATTTTATTTACCATTAATAAGTTCATGGTGTTTTTTTAGATCACTAACTGAAAATAATACTCCCTCCGTTCAACAAAACTTGACGTTTTACTATTCATACACACTTTTTTAGGAGCTAAAAACTATATAAAATATCGACTTTTTATATAATTTTTTTTAACAATTTCGTAGTTATTAATAATAAGTACAAACTTGTTAAAAAATTTTTTTAAAAAATGAATATTTTATATAGTTTTTATCATTCTAAAAAAGCGTGCGTGAATAGTAAACGACAAGTTTTGTTGAACGGAGGGAGTATTTAGCAACATACTAATGGTGTGTTTGGATTCCAAATGCATTATGTTTATAATGCAAAATGATAAGGCGATGTTTGGTTAACGAATTTTTTTAAGGTGTTTAAATTATAAATGGTGTTGGATTCCACGATATATTAATTAAAATACAAATATTTTATCTCGATTTATGTGATTATTTGGTTAAATTATGATTTTACATCGGTTTTTATGATATTTTTATTTTTACTACCAAACGGACACATAAAACGAGGTAAAATAATTGCATAATAATGAAAATGCAATGGAATCCAAACACACCCTAATAATGCTGGTAGCCATTAATAAATAAATATAGAAATAAAAAAGTTTCCCTATCATGGCTAAAAAAAATCACATAAAACTTACCAAAACAAAAATCACATAACTTTTACTAAACCTTACTATAAGTATAACCTCTTTCTCACATATATATAATGCAAAATTATCAGGTTTTTTGGGAAGCAATTTTTGGCATAAATTTAACGTACGTTAAAAGGGGGGGGGGAAACATATATAGGTTGTGTCTTAGAAACAAACAAAAAAACATAGGATAAAATAGACAATACGGAGTAGTATTAATAGGTATATATAGAAGTACAATGGATGATGATGATGATGGGAAAAAAGGACCTGAAAGTGACGAGGGTGGGCAAAGGAGATAGCTTGATGAGCACCTCCAAATCAGGCCTTCCATTGAAGCTCCTGAGGCAGTCCAGCCTTATCTCCACAACGTCCGCCCCTATCTGCTTCGCCTTCTTCATCTCCGCCACCATCTGCTCCACCGTCGTCCCCATCAGCGGCGTGCACAGCAGCGTCGCATTGCTCCGGCTGCCCCCACGCAGCCCCACCCCCGCCGGCGCCACCTGCTCAAACTCGATCACCTCTTATTCATTTCCAAAATTAAGCATTAATTATATCAACTGAATCTACATGTATATATATGTGTTGTGTAAAATTGACTTACTTGAGATACCATTATCACTTGTGATAAACCCTAAAAAAGTGTTATTGGGATAAAGAGAGTTTGGGCGTTATGATGGAACTAGTTCATGTATAAATTGGGGGAGCTTTAGAAGCTATTGCAATCAATTCATATAGTACTAGTACTAGGAAATTGGGGATTTTTGGATCCCACTTAAGAAACAAAGGCTAAAAAATACAGTAAATAAATATGGAGAGAACGGTTAGGTAGGAGTTTTAGGTGGAACTGTGGAAATATATATATATATATATATATATGGAATTAAATTCAAGTAGAAAATTCAGTGTGCGTGTGTATAATTAATGATAATGATAATGAATTAATGATAATATATTGTTATTGTTATTGTTAATGTTATTGATATTTTAATGTGAAGGAGAGTTAGGTGGCTGAACTTCAAAAGGGGGGAATTGCAGGTGCATACAAAGTGTGTTTAGGAGAGATTAAGTGGGAAGTTAAAATGGTCTTATTTGGAGGGTGTAGTTGAACACGTGAAAATGTTGCAATCCCCCAATTGGGGAGGGTTGCCTAAACTTTCAAATATTGCACATAATCAATTACATTAAGGAAACAATATATTGCACATAATCAATTACATCAAGTACTTTTCGGTTGTCACGTCATTATTTTTCATAATAAAAGTCACTTTACTTTTCGGCACGCATGTTAATGAGTTAAAAACTCTATAAAATATTATTTTTTTAACGAATTTTTTTTATGATTTCATACTTCATACTAACAAGTATGTAATTAATTAAAAAAAATTGATTAAAAAAATAATACTTTATATAGTTTTTGCCTCCTTGAAATGCGTCCACTAGATACCAAACGACATTTATTTTGAAACTAGTTTGCATATTGCTTTTATTCATTTATTTAAACGTGGTACAGAGTAGTATTTTAAGTCATATGTTAATGTATGATACTTTGTACATAGTATTATTAAGGAAACACGTGTCTTTATTCATCTGTTATCGTTCTCGTTATAACAAACTGATAAAAAAAAAAAGTCATTTTTCTTAATAATAAAAGAGAATCAAGATTTCAAAACGGAGACAGTTCAATGCGTGCTGTCTCCTCAATTCCAATGGTGTGCAAAATGATCACCAACAAAGAAAGAAGACACTTGATACAATCAGGGACTTCTATGTTTTGGTGAGTAATTGATATCAACATTTAACTTGTAAGTAGCCAGAGGATGCGTTGCGTCTCTACCTAAACTAATCTGCACAAATTCGAGCTCTATCCATTGCTAAATGATTCATAGAGATGAGATGATCCAAGAAAACATTGGGCATTAACTAACTGTACCGTGTCATGCTATCTTTTGAGCACCCCTAGTCGATCTTACCCTAGATATACACTCCTGCAATGGACCAAAACAGCCCATTGCAGTTTTAGGCAGATTAACAAGCAGTTATAGGCATATTAACAAGTAGTTTCTCGACACAGGCGGACCTTGCATTGCACTGCTATTCCCCCGGGTATCAAAGTGCGGAAGTAACCACCAGGGGAACCACAGTGCTGCAGCTAGAGATCAGGGGTGGGTAAGGTAGAGCCTGGGACGAGGTTAGCAGGGCTGTTGGAGGAAACAGGGTGGCGAATGGGGCTTAGGTTGGAGTCAGCGAATGAGGTAGAGGGTGAAGGAATAGGGTGAGAAGAAAGGAATGTGTCAGCTTTCATAGTTGAAGTCAGAGGCAGATCAGGTGAAAATGCAATGTCGTCGGATAGATCCATGCTAACAACGTTTGAGTCATCAGTGGCTGATATAGAAGTAGGGGGAAGAGAGATTGAGTCAGTTGTTGAGCGGTTGTTCTGGAGTTGAATGGGAGGATCTTCTGAAGCAAAGATTGATGGGTTACATCCCCTCTTCCTTTGTAAGTCCAAAACTTGCTCTTCAAGACTATCGGTTGGGTATTCAGAGTCAAGCTTGAACTCTTTGATGCATCTGATTACAGTGACAAGGGCAGCTAATTTCATGTCTGCGGCCTGGATTTGCAAGATCTGCTCACACAAACCAGAAAGCAATGGCGTAAGGTGAGCTGGAACTGGATTATTGATAATGCCCATTACTATGATGTAGGCCTCTAAGGTGTACCTGTTCTTTGGCTAAAGGGTCTACTTTGGAAATGTTGTCCGCGGCAGAAAGAACACTTTCCAAGTAAGTCCTCAAAATGGGAGCAGGAGGAAACATGTCGATGAGATTGAATTCATGAATAAACCTTACAGCCTCCACTGCAAGCCTATCTTGAATAAGATGCTGAACTATATCTGTCATACACAAACTAGGATTTATGAGTTATCTTATACTTTCCCCAGTTGAGTATAATAATAAAACAACTCAATGAATACAAACATCGGAGGGGAAGTGACAAGTGAAAATCTGAGGGAGTATATGTAAACCAACAGAAAGATGCTGCACTATATATGTCATACACAAAAACTACGATTTATGAGTTATACTTTCCACTTTTGAGGATAATAAAACATCTCAAAGAATACAAACATATATTGGAGGGGAAGTGACAATCGAAAGTCTGAGGAAGTATATGTAAACCAACAGAAACTTTGGGTCAAGACTAAGTGTCTAAAACGACAAGCATTTTGGTACAAATACTAGAAAGCTAAACAGACAAACACTTTGATATCCAAGAGAGTACGTAAATCCTAAAGTAACAACTAAGAATGGTGAAGAACATACAACTTGGCACTTCTGACTATTTGCTCTACCTGTATGGTGGAAAGGCAACATGCCAACATGACACTGCTAAGCTAAAGATGAATTGAGAAGCTGAACTAATCCAACACAAAAAATGGAAAGCAACTTAGATATCCAAATAACAACAAAAAGATATCACTCTGCAGTCATAAAAAGAAGGGTAAAAAAAACACAAGATATCAGTCATGTTAGGCTGCTAGTGACAGTGTCAAAGAAGGCATTGACACATGAAGCTTTTAGCATAGAAAAATTTCTATTTAGACTGTAGAGTGACTAGAAGTTTCAAGTTTATCAAACTGGAAGCTAAATTGTTTTATAGCATAGTTAAAAACAGAAACAGTAATGAATTAAATATATATTCTACTGAAAATTTAAACAGAGGAATGCTAATCTTGATCACATTGCAATGAATAGATTGTTGCAATAAAATATGGAAAGAACACTAAGAAAAGAAAAGAAAAAGGTAAGTGCATTAGGTAAAAGAGAAAAAGCAGTGAATTCCCTACCTCTTAAGATGGAAGTGTATTTAACTTTAGACAAGCTTCAAAAACTAATATACAGCAGTTTATGTATTCTAAATGTGTGTTCTATGAGGTAGTAATCATTTGATTATTAGTAACAATGACATGCAATTCAACCATAAAAGTCACTGAAAGCGGGCACAGCCGCAGCTGCTGCCTGCACTGACTATTTCATAGGCAAATCCACGTATTGAATACTTAGAAACAAAACTAAACCATAGGCAAAAAAATAAACCTGAAAAGTGTTTCCAACTAAAAACTGTCGCACTATTCAGAAGACATGAGTTGAGAATGAAGGAAAGAACCACAAAGATCAAACAATATTGATTGCATGTAAGATGCACAACATAACTTCCGTACTCTAAATATCATGCTAGTATAAACTATATAGGAATAAGGAGGAAACAACCAAGGGTGCCTCAAATAACCAACTGTTTACAGTTACTCAGATGGTGCCTGGCTAGGTTTACTTGATTCAGCATTCATAATGCTGAACCCACTGGTATCCTCTCCGGAACTTGAAGAGTATTAAGCTTGGTAACTAGTGGAAGCTAATGGTCAGCACAGAAGTGATACAACTATAAACATCCGAATTGATAAACATGCATGGAAAAGGAAAAAGATAATGCAAGCTTTTAATACATAGATAGCCACTCTAATTAATAATAGTTCACAACAACGATAAGAAGTGCATAGTTTATCAAGTCAAATAACATTTTCACTGATAGTCGATACTAGGGAGATAGCATCAACATAAGCAAGCCAAATCCAGTTCCATCATGGAAACTCACCATGAACCTTATCATCGAGCCCCAATCTCCTACAAAACCCAGGAGCCTGTGGGAGATGAGCAGCAGTCTCAATACTTTTTGCAAGCTCATCTTTGTCAAACCCATATGTTAATCTATAAGTATCCAGAAGCTGCAAAAACCCCACCACCTCCAAGTTTTGATAAATGTCTGCTTTCATCCTCGCTTTCCACTCAAGCGCAAGTAACCTTGCCCTCTGCCTCTCTCGAATCCTAATCTGTGGTTTCAACTCAGTTAATTGCTCTAGCAGCACTATGCAACTTCTCCTAACTATGCTCAAGTCGAAAATCTCCTCCGAATTACCCCCATAAAACCCCTGCATTGCATCTAACACTAAACTGGCAGGGTTTGATGACAGCTTAAGAGCCCTTGTTACTTCATCGCGCATAATTTCAAGATCATTCGCACGCCTGTTAAGGAAATCTACCAAATCCCTACCATTCATGGTGATATAGAATCGAATATCAGCATTGCCAACCTCTTCACCCCTCAATCTTGCTAACATAGTATTAAGACATCTTTCATTATTAATGAGTACATTGTACCGGTCCAGAAATCGCTTCTCTTCCTTCTTGAGTTCAGTTTCCCTCTCCGTTAGTTTCTTTTCTTTGGGCTCAAACTCTTGAATCATCTCCAAAAGCCCCCTCTCGATCGAATTCAGTGTCTTCTCCCTCAAATTCAACTCAAACGCACGATCATCCAGCCTCACTTCTCTGCACACCAAATCGTTGTTCCACTCCTCCAACGATCCGAGTTTTCTCTTCAACACCTTCCGCTTCGCAATCAACCGATCCTTCCTGTCCTCCACCTTCTCCAACTTCGAAATCAAACGCCCCTCCTTCACCTGCAACCTCCGCAGCATTTGCTCCAAATCCTGGGCGGTTTCCTCCGCTCGCGCATGACACATCGCCACCAACTGATACGTTTGATCAATCTCCAAACACCGATCATCGATTTCCTTCTTCTCGGCCACTAATTCCTTGTCCCTCCGCTCAATTTCCTCCGCCTTCGCTCCGATCTCCTTCCACCTCTGCTTGAGAAACTTGCTCTTCCACTCCAACTGCTGCTGCTTCTTTTTCAGATCATCAACCTCCTCATCGATCGTCTTCTGGATGGAATCGAAGTGACATTCGAGGTCCTTCCACTGCACAGCAAGATGCATCAAGTCGGTGGACTGTGCATGGAGCTTCGTTAGGGTTTCTCGGATCGTATCGCGCTTGAAACGCGCGACTTCCGTCTGTTCCGCGATGGCTTCGCTGATCGCCGAAGACGAGGACATTGCCCCCGTCTTCAACGGAAACCTATAAAGGGGATTGCAGTTAGCAGAAGAAGCAAGAAATGGCAGCAATGGCGGAGGAGAGGAGGAGACTGAAAACCGCCGATTTGAAAAGGGGGAGAACCATTTGGAAGAGAGAAGGAAAATGGGAAAGCGGAGAACTTGGCGCCGAAAATAGAGGAGGTGAAGTGAGAGAGAGTAGCAACCAGCAATGGGACTGTTTGGAAGGAAGGAGATGAAATGAAAGCAATTGGAAAGCAAAAGTTAAAAAACAAAATTAAAAAAGTTTCGTATAAACAGGGAATTTAAAAACGGTTAATTGACAGAATGACAGCTGTATGGTAAAATTCGTAATTTAGCTGAATGTGTAACACGTTATAAATTTAGGGAAAATTGGTTATATATCCCTCCAAATTTTCTCAATTAGTTATATATCCTTAAAATCTTCAAAGTAAGTTATTTATCCCTTCCTTAATAAAAGAACTATTTATATATCCAAATTCATTTCTCCCCTTATAAATAATAATTAAAATTACTAAATGAATATAAAACATCAATTATAACATTTAATTAAGGGGAAAACATAAAAACATAGTAGCAATGTAAGCTACTCAGCCCCAAGATGAAAAAGATCAAAGAAAATCATAAAAGACAACCATCGGAAGATGAAAAAGACCAAGAAAACCTAAAAGACAGCCACCAGAAATGCACAGTTGCAACTTGCAACCACTCCTCAGCCCCAAATCAGGCCAAATGTGGATGGGTTCTTGCTCCTTCCCTCTGGACCCTCTGGTTTTGGCAATTCCAATTCTTTCTTCTTCAACCTGAGAATTTATCGAGCGTGATTTGCCAGAAAAAAATAGCAATGTCAGAGACCTTTCTTTGATCCGATTGCTCTCTCTTCCCAAACCTAATCAAATTTCCCGAATTAAAACGTTACAATCAACAATTAGTTCGTCGATTAATGGAAATGGATCGAAAAGTGATGTTATCGTCGTATAGCACTTGAATTGAAATCGTTCATGTTCGACCAACGTACCCCTCGGCGAATTCTGCGATAACTCCGCCACTGCGCCTATAACGCCATCATGTCGCCTTCCATTTGCCGATTCCAATACCTTCATCGACAAAAAGATCGCGATACATGCGTTGATGCTAAATCCGAAGATGTCGAAATTGAAGTCGTCGACATAGACCAAGAGGAGGCTGTCGTTAATCAAGATCCAGTGGATGAAGGAGAGATTTCAATTTCAAAGATGGGGATGAATATAAGGAATATTCATTAGTTATAGATTTAATGATTAATTTTAATTAAAAGAAAATACAATTTGGATATATAAATTATTTTTTTATCATTTAAGGGATAAATAACACATTTTAAATATTAGAGGGATATATAGCTAATTGAGAAAGTTTGTAAGGATATATAAACAATTCTCCCATAAATTTATGTAATTTTTTTTAAAAAAAATATATTTATACTCCGTACTATATTTACGGTTATCCTGACATGTTTATAAAAACCTTTAAGATAAAAGTTTATGTTTCAGAAAAATAGAAAAATTATTTTCTAAAATAATTAATTTTTTAATTATCAATAATTTTAAAAGCATAATTTGTCATAAAATTTAAAATTGATAAATATAGAGTATAAATATAATTTTTTTTTAAATATTATAAATTTATACTTAAAATAATTAAATGTTACCAATAATGATAAGGGGAACTTAAATGGTACAGTTTGGTACAGCCAATATTATTGGTATTTGATACGGATTAGTTAAGACTTAAGAGGGTTTTCCAAATGGTTTTTACTTTTTTAGTAATCTAGTTTTAATACATTGATCTAGGAAACAAAATTAAGGATATTTTTTAGTTGGTTAAGGTGTGTTTATAGCCTACAATAGATATACATTGGAAATTTTAATTTTCAAATATGTAGCATTCTATAAATTTTTACAAAGAATTTTGTTGTAAATACTTTGTTAAATCTTGTGGTATAAATTATATACTCCAGAGGCGATAAGAGGTGGCGAGGTTGGTGATGGGTTGCTTTTGCTAATTTAGGGCTGAAGAGGAAGATAGAGCTTGGTGGCTTGGTGATGGGTTGCTTTTTGCTAGTTTGGGGTTGAAGAGGAAGATAAAGGTTGATGTTGAAGGTGCTGAAACTTTATATATATTGATATGATTTTTCTATCTTATCCTTAGGATATACGATAAGAAGTCAAATTGAAAAATATTTTTTTTTTTTAGATAAGAAATTGATACATCAATTTCTTTTAGGATTTTCTTTCCAAATAAAGCATCATTATCCATGTCATTGGGGCACAATATACAACCCGATATTGGTATAGGCAATGTGATTCCATATCAAGAATTTGACTCGATCAAGCAATTTGATTCCATCTCAAGATAAAGTTTTGCTTTTGCTAGTTTATCATTTCGTTTTTATTCTTTTTTGTTGAACAAGTTAGCCCTTAATTACTATAGTTTACGAATTTATCTAAAAAAAACATATATGTTAAGAAGTGAGTTTATCTAAAAATAGTGCAAGTGAAGTGACCACTATGTGTGCCCTAAGTTTTAAATTTTGGAAGATTGGAAATAAATTGTTGTTGCAAGTGACCCACAGGCGTTAGGAGTGATAGATTTGTCCTGTTATAGCTGCAAAGGGAACGTGGGATGGTGTTGAACGACCTCCCCTTTCACACCAAAAGCGTTGTTTGCAGTTATCACAAGTTAACATTGATTCCATTAGAATCACCTTTGTTTTACATCTTCCTTTTAATCAAATATTCTAAAATTTTAACAAAAACAATAAATATGGTTACATTGTGAAAATTAAACTAATAAGAATCAAAGTGTGCGAGAAATATAAAATAAAAATTAATTTATATATAAATAATTAATTCTACGGGAAAAAATATAGATATAAATAAAATAATAGCTATTGAATAATTAATTCAATATAAATAATTCTTTCAACTAAAAAATAATATAAATATAAATAAAATAACAGTTATCAAATAATTATCTATTAATATTTTTAGTAAGTATGACTATGAAATAGTTTTTATTTATATTTTTTTTTATAAATTAACTAAAATATATAGATAGATTGTGGTTTATAATAGCTTTATGAAAATATATTATTTTACTAATTTTTTTGGTGAGAATTTTTTTTCCTAGAATCGGTTATACCATATCATATTTTACCCCGTTAGTAACTTATTATACCCACCATTTGGTGGCAAACCCCGAACACGTGAGTCAGCCGGTAAGAGCCACATATCGATTTGCGCCGACTAGCTCGATTCACTGGTAAGGAGCGAAGCAACCCTAGGATTTTCATCTAAGAAAAGAGGTGAAAACAAGGATCGAACTCTATACCTCCTTACTACCCATTGCTACACACACTACTAGGCCACCCCGATTGGGGCAAAAGAAGAAATGGGTGTCCCGTGAGGCTCGAACTCGCGACCTCAGTCCCTTTGATGGGAAGCTATCATTTTTTTTCCCATAAATGGAGGCATAATGTACATTAAGCTGAATAGCTGGTCCATTTTCTTTTTAAAATAAACCTTTATTTACTCCCATGAGGGATAGGTGATCTCAACCCATTTTAATGAGGTTAATCGGTTCCGCCACTTGATTTTTGTGATTTTGATGGTTCCATTAGCATGATTGGCTCATAAGGATGATCCCGATTGTCTCAATAATTGGGACTTGATTGGTTTCGACTTTCGAATATGATAGCTACTAGCTAGCATATCGACATTAAATCATCAAGGAGATAAAAGATCAAAGTGGTATCTCCCCTCAAAAAAAGAAAGAAAAGAAAAGAAAGAAGTATTATTAAAAGATATTTTCAAATACTAAAAAAAAAAATCCGCCAACACAAATACAAGAAGCTACATTTATAGTAGCAACAAAAACCTGATCAATTGCAGTCTTAACCGATTGAAGACTCTTTAGTAGCAATAAAATTGAAGAAAAACAGATCCGAATTAAGAAGTTGCATAACCATCCAGAGCCAGAACATTTGGTCTTTTTGCGATCAACTGGATATATAAAGGATAGTAGTTCAAACCTCTTAAGAAACTCTTCAAAGCAAGTATGAAAGCCTTTGTAAACGATCTTCTATGTTTTATACGATCTGGTAGTTCTCGGGGTGAAGCACAACCTTCTGTGCATACTTTGGAGGGGCACCACCTTTGAGTGGCAGGATGCTGACGACCTATTTCAACCAAAAATAGGGTGTCAATGATGAGATGGATGATTTTACAATGCCGAAAGATAGTGGAACTCGACAAATGGGAAAGATGGAGACGCAAGTAGGGCGCTATAATAGAACAGGGAATCACAAACCTTTAGGTCGCTGAAAGTCTTTGTAGAACTGAACTGCACTGATATGGGGAAGAAGACTGATGAATCCGTGGCAGGAACAACAAACTCCATTGATCCACTGTTATGTTCCATAGTCAGTGCATCAGAAACGAGAATCCGCCAACAATAAGACTGATTATTTCATTACTCACCTGCGATTCGAGTCATCAATCAGGACTATGGACCACTCCAGAGATGAATTCCTGGAATCATATCTGCGACAATGAAGCCCAACAAAGCCTTAGCAACCAATAACAGATGCATAAACTTTGTAATAACAGAGGAAATGGTTAATTACCGCCACTCTCCATCAATCTGCCTAACATTTGGAGCCTCTCGAAGAGCAGGGAGAGGAACAGAGATTACAACATGTTGTAGATCAAACATGGTTGAAGCTTCATACTCAAGGCTAACGTAAGTTTCACTTCCAGAAATTGATGGCCAGCAGTTTACTGCAAAAATAGTTGTAGCTTAGTTCAAGCACTAGAAATTAAGGGGCAAGATAGTTATGGGTATCAAGCACAGAACACAATTTCTGACTCACTGGTCAATGGCACAAGCGACTCGTCCAATCTATCAATTCTCCATCTTAATAGGCCAACACCTTCACCATGACCTGTAGGAAAGGCCCTACTAGAATCTTTGAGACCGAGAATATTTTCATTATTATACAACTCCTTGTTGATGTTAGGATGAGTTTTGAACATGACCCCAGGTGTACCACCAGACTCAACCTGGCCATAAAACGTAAGCTCAAGGTTTAGTTGAGCAGAACAATAAAAATCAAAGCTTTAATACGCAAGAAGATAAAACAAGTGTTATGTATACTTTCCTGCCACATTAGGGATAGTTCTAGTCATTTCTTTCCTCATTGTCATCTCATCCAACTCCAACCAGAGATACTCGAACTAATCTTCAGAATTCTATCATTATTCACAAGAGTATAGGCTCCATACGGTAAAGCAAGTAGTTTTTCGGAGCTTTGGGGTTTAATATTATAAAATTTTAACTTTTAAATGAGGTAAAGCTAAGATTATAGTTTAACTAGCTTTTGGAATTGGATTTTCGATAACTACTCATCCCAAAAATTTTGGAACTTTTCTTTTTATATTCATAAATCTGTTTTCTCTCCTCCCTCATAATCTAGTTAGTATTGGCTACCCAATCAACTAGGTCACTAAACACCTTACTACCTTATGAGCAGTTTAAGTTAAACATATATTTTCACAACTAACCCATCAACTTCAACTACCCCATCCAGTATGTGTTACCAAATAGAGCCATAATCTCTATAAATTTCAGATAGAAAACATATTTCAGTTGGTGTTTTAATGTAAGTGATCATGTTCTAGTTCTTTTGTTTAAATGCTGGCAAAAATTATTGAGTCCATGCTGCACCGAACACAAGGAATGAAGTACCTGAACTTGGATATAAGCATCTTTTTCCTCCAAAACTTGGAGGGATAATGTGCCTTGAACATCAAAGGAACTGACTCCACCATCTCGTTTTAGAGTCACATTGACCTTCTCTTCGACAACTAGTGTAACGGGATCAGTTGGAGGTGGAGCAGCAGACTTGGACCGATTAGCAATAGGACGCACATCTTCAATAATCTCTTCGCCCTCTGCTTTAAGTGAAGCCAAGAACTGGTTTGTCCTTTTTGTTCCTCCCAACTGCATCCCACTACCCTTTGGTGGAGCATTAGCAGGTGCTGTTGGACGACCTGCTGCTCAAATACAAAAGAAAGTGTAAACCTTGAGTTGGAATTCCAATAGTACTTTTGTGTTTGCAAGATAGACGCAAAAAAAAAAACAGGCATAGTAAAGAGCCCAAGGCCCAGAGTTTGAAGCCATTTTTAAGGTAACAACTTTTTTGCAAATTTTAGAGATGGAAGTACAAATTTCAAACTCAATAACAAAGAAAAATAGGAAATGTTAGAAGATTACAAGGAACAACAGAACAATTTTAGTACATACTTTTGGACTTGGGAGCAAATGAATCCATGTCAGAAGGCAGTCCAAATCCAGATCCACTACCAAAACCACCACTGCTAGAAATGCTTCCGTCATTGAAACCACCATCCATCCTTCCACCAGAACTCATTGATTGCATGAATCCTCCCTTATCACCTCTGTTCTTTTCAATCTGCAGCACACAATAACAACTTTATCACTTTCTCAAAGCTAAGATCACAAGGAGAGAAGGAAGGAGGAAAAGGTTAAAAAATACCTTGCTTTTATCGATTTCACTGGCCTTCCGCTTCATGACATCCTTCGTTTCATTGATCTTGCTCTGGATCACCAATTTGTGCAGCTTCTCTTCATGACTTTCCATTTCACAGTACTGCTTAACTTGTGCAATAGTTACATTCTCTTTGTGTCCAAGTGAAATGACTTCATCAAATGCAAATATTAGCTCAAATGCTGCCCTGCATATACCTTCTTCATCTAAAGACATTGCATACTCCGGTACCTATTCATGCTTAAGGATTTAACATAGCAAATGTATGATATTTTTTTAACAAAAGATATCTTTAGAAATAGTAACACACGATTATAGCATGAAAATGTACAAGCAATACTTGATCCCATTCAATGACTTTATAGAAGTATGAATGTGCAAAAAAGGAGAAAGGTTGAGGATCAATGCCTAGACCAAATTCTTATCACCGTTGTCAGATTGTCTCGTAAAGTTAAGACAAATAACCTCAAATAGGCTTCTTTTGTTGTATATCTAGTACCTGAGACTTCCTTTTCATGACCAACACATTCACGTCACTCACTACAAAACAAGCAACCCCCTTCCATAATCTCCTAACAGCCTATAATCATTGGGTGAGGATGGGGGGTTACAGGAGGTAATTGTGTTTGAAATGATAATTCTTAAACGACTACACCTATGGAAAAAATAATATAAGGGCAGAAATTGTGTAATCTTGCATTCACAGTAGGTTGAAATTCCGTATTCAGGAGAAGCCACATGAATGCCTTCACTAAAACATCGATCAGATAGAGAAATACTTTTGAGTCTATAAACATCAATGATGTGATCTATAGCAATGAATTAGAAACCAAATGTAGGAATGTGGAAAAATGAAGGATACGAGCTTAGAAAGCAGCCTCAAAGTCTCTAAATCTTCCAATATGTTACTCTGTTTGTTTGTGACAAGAAGCAAGTACAAGGCTTCTATTGGCTGGTACACATAGCGCACATTTTCAGTCTCAACATATGTATGCTGCTTTCCTGTTCCAACCAGCTTGGGGAAAGCTGCCAAAAGTCCCTCAATCCTTATCCGAGTCATGTCCACAAACTGTCTTGAGACAAGTGCTGCAGATACATAAAATGGGAGAAATATATATTTTTTAATAAAAAGGAAAAGCCAACCTCAACTGCAAGTTTGAAACCAGGTAAAACAAACAGTATATAGATCAATCTGGATAAGATCAAATGATCCGACATGAAAGGAACGCTTTCAAATATGAGAACAAAGTGAAAACTAAAGTATGAGACCAGCTCACACTCATTAGCTGAATTATATAATTATACTTGAAAAGGAAAAAGGAAACCTTGAAAAATAAGCAAATGAGATAAAATACATCTAAAGCTACAATTGCATCATATGCATCATAAAAGACATGATACGAGAAACATGTGATTTTTCCCTTCAATTGCAGAATGTGTGAAAACCCTTGCATTTTGATAAGAAAACTAGTTTGGAAAGGAGTATGAGATTTTCGATTAGGTTTGTCTCTTCGGGTTGATTCAGAAATTTGTCAAACTTGTTTGAAACAATGCAATACATCAAGCTCAAGCCCTTTCCACAATTCTGCAAGAATCATTTAAAATACATGCTATGAATAAAAATGTATAAATCAACATACCTTTTCCAGATTTACTGATAATAGAAGCCGCAAGGACAACCTATGCCAAATTGCAGAGATAAGATGTGAGAAATAAATCAACAAGAAATGACGTTCAACAAAACAATCATGCTTTGCAAGAACTATTATGATAACATAATGAATATGTATTTGTTATCGTCCCATAAACACTGCTTCAGTGAATTTATTCTCTAACAAAGCTTCACATTAACACAATAACCCTTTTTTCTCTTACAGATTATGTCTGCAACTATTCTCCTACCTACTTAAAATAAACTATGAAAGAAAACTAATCTGATGGAAAGATGTAGAAAATACAGCAATAGCATGCAAGTTTGAAGTTTGTAATAAGAGGCTTACCATCTTGAAAACTTAGGAACCACGATGTTTCTGCAAAATTCCAATAAATGGACAATCAGAAACCTATAAATATTAGCACTTCTCAGATTATCAAACAGATGAAAAACAATAAAATAGTAGACATCAAACAACCAAATTTCACAAATACAACAGCACTTTATCCAACAAATTACAGCAGATGAAATGTAAACTATTAATATTTCTCAAATTGCAGTGCGGATCCAACCAGCAAGCATCCAAACAGTTCTAGTTGGAATAGCACAAAAATGCTAATGAACGAGGTAGCAAAAAAAATATATAGAGGGCTTTTGGGTATACGGTGCCCTTCACGAGAAGAGTGAACCTAGATCTAATTCGCCCATAGATCTCCGACAGCCTCACTAAATCCGGCATAAATGGAAAATTCATCACGAAATAACAAAAATTTAACAGAGACAAACTATACGGGAGGATCAGAAACATATAATTGAAGGCAAGCAAGCCTAGATCTGGCTGTACATTACAATTTACAAACCAAAAAACACGAGAGTGCGAGAGAGATGGATCAACGACCTTAGATCTACGAAAACAGGAGCGGATTGAAACGAGAAAATGCAAAGATTGAATTGAGAAGGGGAACTTACACTCCGATATCAAGATTCCGAGGGGCGAGTTAACGGATCTCGACCACGAGGGACTAGAGAGAGAGAAGAAGCGAGCGTCTGCTTGAGATTTAGAATTTGAGAGAAGCGTGACGGGCTTATGCGAATAGTTGAGACTTAAGAGAGGACATGCCAAACCGTGGAAATTTTTATTTCATTTCATTTTATTTTTTTAGGCAAAGATTTGGGTAGTGTGAGACTTGCTGACCCACCCACCAATAAAGTGAATAAACGTCCTCTCGAGTAAGAAAAATGAACTCCGGATGAGATGTAAGAGTTTCATGGTCTAATATTGGATCAAAAAGAGTTTCATGGTCTAATATCATCTCTGAGTTGAGCCACTTTATCCGCCACATGGTCGATTTTGCGAAAAACGTGAGAATAAGTCGCTCATTCAAATCGACAGAGGAGAAACTGGATGTCCGTGATGATCATCTCAATCCTTCAAAAACATTGCCAGACATCGTAAATTGCATTGATGAGTGATGACGATGCGATTGTCACGCTCAATCTCGATACACTCACTGTAGGTCCAAGTCTCTAGTCGCAATGACGTCTAAGTGGAGGTGCTTCGACTTCGTCTATCATCGAAGAGTCGAAGCCACATTGTGAAGAGCCTGGAGACGTAACTAATCCTACATAGTCACGTATCACAAATCCTGTAGTTGCAAGTCTCGATTGTTTTTTTTTTATTAGGTAAAAATTCGGATGGAAAGCCCGATCCGAAAGCATCCAACAGAATGATTCGGACGGAGAACCCTATCCGAAAGCATCCTGCCGGATGAGGTCTAGAAGACCTGAATGATGGTATAACTCTGGCCCCTTGGTAGAGTAGCAAAGGTGTGCAACCTTATCCGCTACCCGGTTACCAATACGGGGAATATGGGATGTACTAACGTTCTTTACTCCTTTAAGAAGAGCTTGGATATCGGACATAATCATTTCTATTTCCCATGGACACCTAGCCTTTTTACTTAGGTAATCTATAATGATTTTTGAGTCTCCTTCTATTATTAGATCCATAATCTTTAGTTCCTTGGCTTTTTCTACCCCTAGTCGTAGTGCTCGGGCTTCCGCCATGAGAGGGAATTGTCCGCCAATGACATTACCTCCAAAGCTAATAGGATTTCCCTGCCAGTCTCTAATGATGTATCAAATTGAGCTATTTGAGTTCGATATAAATGATCCGTCAAAATTTAATTTGTACTTGCCCATAGGGGGTTTCCTCCAGCGGTAGGTTTTTTTGTTGTCTTTAGCGAGGCTGTTTCCCTCCTTCTGTTTTAGTAGATCTTCTGTGTCAGAAGCGTTCCAAACGCTAGCTCTTTTCCAATTTTCAATATTATCTCATAACATTTTCTTAATTCCCTCAGCGGAGGGGGTGTTGACATTTCTGAAAATGGTTTGGTTTCTGATAAACCAAATATTTATAAAAAAATTATTTCTGCAAACTTTTTTTAAATTGTGGTATTTAGTGCTATTTCCTGTTAATAGTATACCAAATTTATTTTAAAATGAAAAATGAAAAAATATATATAATATAATGGTAGGTTTAAGATTTGATTGCAAATATTTTATAGTCTTTTCAATCTCAAATACATTAATGTAAAAAAAAGAATGCACCTTTTGTGGGTACAAAGTACAAACTAGTTTTATTATGTAATCAAAGTTTAATTTGTGTGTTCCATCTGAGTGGTGGTTTTTTGTTGGGTGCGGTTACCTTTAGTTCGGGATGAAGTTTAATTTGTGTGTAAAACTCACCAAACGGGTCATTACAAATGGTAAACTCGGTTTTTAACCACCGAATGGAAACGATTTTCAATACCCAAACGGGATGGGGACCATTTTATAAGTGGAGTTGGGTTGGGGCTCCCCACCGTTGCCATCCCTACTGCACAAGGACCTTTGCCCACCGATGTGTATTTCCCATATTAACAGTGAATACACTGAGCAAACGAAACCGTAGCCAAACAAGGGCAACGGGACAAGGAATACAATGAGATAATTTGCCAGTACCAACCAAGAGGCATTGCTAATATCAAATGAACCCAGGTGGGTGATAACTCAATTCCATGTTCATACACGAGTATATGCCAGCTAGAAACACATTGTCTTACACGAGTCGTTTGGTATGATAGCCACTCTGATATGAACTCCGACATGAAAAGAACTCTCTTCACTCACAGGAAGGCAGTGCTGGAAAGTTGAAACAGATGATTTTTCCGGGCACAAGGCAGGATAACTCCAGTTAGGCCTTAATTCGGATCACAAATGAACCTGCCAGGGGAAGAAATACAACAGTAACAGCTTATGAATCATACAAACAAGACAAATGAACAGGAGACCAGTATAAAGCTTCCGGCAAAGGACTCACTGAACGATTTGACAGTGAATGTGCGCATTCAAACCAAATTAACTATCAAAGAGACCAATTTCCTTGAGTGATAGATTGATGGTGATTAATGAATCGTCAAACCAGCACCAGCATGGTTACATTGGCTATTTCACCCCTCCAATATACCTTTTAGCATAAAACTATTATAATATCGCTCCAATGATGACCATACTAAGCAACAATCTATTACTATAGTCAAACCGCAAACTGCCTACATAATAATAGGAGCAAACTTTTTCTGCAGGAAATCATGTTGAAGAAAAAGAATAAATTGGTAGGTACTCACAGGCAGGTAGACTCGAAATATCAGCCGAAACAGCACAAGATATTCCCAAGTTTGTAAGTGCTCCTCTTATAATTCCACAGGGGAAGTAAAGATGCATACTTGCTGCTTGTGCTGCCTTGTTGCCTGGTGGAGACTCTGAAGCATCTGGAGATGGCTCGGCATTATCACTAGATGGACCAGTGGCTATATGTGAAAACCAACGAAAGTGGTTATCTTGCAGCACAAAGGTTCCCTGGCAGATGAAATTACAAGCTTATCAATATCTGATCAATGCCGGGTTTGTTGTTCCAGAGAAACAGCTTCCTTTTAGACAAAAACAAACTGTCAACATATATAATACTGAACCTACTCTATGGTTTGTCTTCAAGTTGTCAATCTGCTTCTTAAAGATCTCAGACCAGAAATCCTTGCATATAAACTTGATGGCTTCAAGATGATCAGTAAATCGCGGTCTTTCCATCGTATATCTAATGAAAAAAGAAATTATATCAAGTCAGTTTGCAACGTATTCAGTTAAGGACAAGATTTAAGAATATACTAAAAAGCTTGATAGCTCCCCAAGAGTACACAGTAACATCAGGTAATGCTTCAGTGAAGAGTATTACTCCATGAGGGTAGGTTGGTCATCGATCTAGATTCATAGCAAGTCAAAGAGTTGTTTTTTCTAGCAAGCTGTGTTTTGGTGCCATTTTATTAGGATCCATTGTTAATGATTTCTTCTGTTTTACAAGTGGTGGTATTCTGCTATCTTTCTTTCTTTTCCCCTTCACTATTAAAGGGGAAGGTTCTATGATCTTGTAAGTTGTAACCATGACAGAACGAACAATGAAAAAAATCCAGAGCACTCCGTCTTCGCTCTTCCAGCTCTCTGTTCTTCATTGAAAGATATTCAATTTACAATTTCTTCTTCAAATTCTTAACAGGGTTAATCCGCTGTCTGCTAAAACATGCATAATCAAAATTCAGTTCAACAAATGTGACATCTGCTTCATTTTTAATCATTTATTTTGGTCCTGAAAGGGGACTTCAGATTATCACGTGTATTTCATTGCAATCTTTCATCAATGAGCTTATTCTCTTCAATCTAGTTCAAGCCAAAAACCTTCACACTAAATACGCCAAAGATTCTACAACATTTGAAATTCAATAGTCAAAGCCATCATACAAAAACTTGAAACTCGATGACTGATTTGGTACGATAAGGTAATTTTGGATCCAACATGAGCCTACACCAAAAAATGAAACTGAAGATCTGATTATCACTATTCCAAATTCCCCATGCCACTGAGCAATACTACCGAATTCGGCATAAAAACGTCACTTGCCAGCAACCAAACAATGCAAAAAAGAATTCCTCAATTCCGCCAAATGCATAAAACAAACAGAGCTCAAAATCTTCATACGTACATGAGATCTCACAGATCTGTACAAAAAATAGTGGAAACCTAGGGTTTCGAAGGGCGTACCTCTCGGCGAGCTGCTGGCCGACCTGGTAGCCAATGGCCTCGATTCTCCGAGCGGCGAGATCGGGCTTGTTGGCATAGAAGCGATCGCAGTACGACGAAACCATCTCTATCAGCAAACTGTCGACGCAGCTCTCTGATACTTCTCGCCCCATTTTCTCTCTCTTTCCTCTCCCTCTCTCTCTTGCGACCTTCTAAGGATCAACGACAAGTGCTAATTTGACGCTCAAGTGTTCAACACCCTAACTTCGATTTTCTTCTCCGTCCCCTGCGAATTGTGACATGTAAAAGGGTGATTTTCTTTTCATGTCTCAGTCCTGCTACTCATTAACCCAAAAAAAAAAAAAAAAAGAGAAGGTATTACCTCGGTTTTTAATAGAACCGCGCTATAAAGTGATTTTGTTCCACTTGGAACAATCCTCCCAACACCCGAGAACTAGCCTACTTTCCAATCCAAGAAAGCCAAGCGATAAGTTCAACCCATGTCAAGCATGAGTATTGAGTACCCACCTTAACAACATTAGTGGAATTTGAACCCTTGACTTTGATATCACTATAATAGTGAGGTATAAGGGAACACCTTACTCTTATCGCTAGACGCTAAGATAGGAGATCATTGGTTAAATTATTGCAAATCTTAACTGCAGTTAATACACTGCGCGTGTATGGAGGACCAAAATCTGATTCTTTCATTGAGTTCCAAAATTTCCAATGTAGTTTAAACAAGGTTGAGGAGTTTATCGATAATTATTTATTTTTCAATAGCTAATCAATGTTAAGTATGGTGTTGAACTAATCATACTCAATGCTGCCTGTGGTTTTGTAGACCCACACCATTTTGATCTAATTAGTCTAAACTCACATATAAAATTGTTCAGCCTTTGATAAGAAGAAATAAGAGTTATGACAGAAGATGGAATTATGACAGAAGAAATAAGAGTAGAGGGATTTGTTGATAATTAATAAATTGATATTAAAATTTTGTCAAAAATACATATATATATAGGATCCCCGAGTTATATAACAAGCGAATAAGGCCGGGTCAGGACCAGGTCCAGGCTAACTTTATTCTACTTGCTTAGTATCTGATCATTGAGAATTCGAGTCATTCTCCGTATGTTTGCGGGACTCTTCCCATAAAACCGTGTCGATGCCCAGCTTCCTGAGCTCAATCATTCCACGCTCAACTGTGAACACACACAAAAACCACTAGGCAAAATGAAAACAAAAGAATATCAATCTTGTTAAGGTTACTTCATGAGATCAGTACCGTCTACTGCGTCGTGAGAGTTAGGATGGTGACTGCTTTGGTTGATCCAAGTTTGCAAACGCTCTTCTGCAATTTCCCCCTCCAAGCCATGGCTTTTTGCTCTTCTCCAGAAGTAGGTAAGCCACGCCTGCAAGAGGGTAATGGTTAATAGTACTGCATCTATCTTTTAAATCATTTTTCAAGCAAGCAACGAAACTTCCTTAAAGGGTGTGTTCTGATTAAGGGCAAGGAGCAAATGAACATTCTAAAGTTGCCTGAAAAGGTAAATATACAGATAAGGTGATAAACACCATAGTTACAAAAGTATGAGCTCAAACAAAGGGACTCATGTAAAAGGGCACCGTATACCCAAAAGGCCCTCTATACCCTCCAAAAAAGCTAACGACTCAAAAGACCTACTACCTCCAAAAACACAAGCTGCTCAATAACTCATGAACTAGAACATTCTAAAGTTGCATACCAGCTTAAACTGCACATCTTCAACCTCATCTTGGCTCAATTCTGAAAAGTAATATGTACCCAATTAAAAACTAGATGTACATCAACAAAAGCAGACGCATTTTGTTTTCAATTTCCATATGTTAATCAGAGGGAAAAAAAATCTCACCACATGGATCTCCAAATTTGTGCAGCTCAATTGGTGCTTTTGTCTCATCTACTTCCACCATCCAAAAAGAAGTTTAGAGAGTGGGATAGTCATTATAATTGGTACATTTTGGAAGATTTTACTCAGTTTCTATGTGATTTTGGCCAGACAAAATGTCAGACTCCACATACCTGAAGAACCAAATTTCAACACATTTTGCTTTCTCCTTTGGACCATTTCAAGCAGAACAGCATCTTCTACCTTCAAGAAAATTTACGCGCAGCTACCAAAAGTAAGATATAAGACAATATACTAAAAATGGTGCTGTGTGTATCTAAAAAAAGAAGGCAAAGCTTTTAACTGTCAAAGGACACGTGTCGACCTTTAGTGAAGCAAGTTCCCGCAGACCCTTCTCAACCAAGAGCATGCTCTCAGCGTTGTGCTCTCCAGAAATTTGATTCACATCCCTTGTAACTTTTTCCCTCTCCTCTAAGTCACTGTTTACTGCTGAGATAGTGAACATATGCAACATGAATCTAAACCTGAAAAAATAAAATTCCGGTTTTCTAACCATTTGAGTTTGAACATGTGATATAAGTATTAATCTTGTACACCTTGGTGATCATATTTTGCTCTCTGCCCGGCGGATAACACAACTTCAAGAGGAAGTGGAGCCCAGGATGACCAGTATTCATGTTTGTCTTCTGCTATGTCGGGATGGATACCTGTTGAGAATGAAATGTGAAGAGACAAAATGTCCCACATTGAAAGTGTGAAACATAAAGCCTTAGCATATAACCTAGTGGGCAACCCCACCTAATGCCAATTGGTTTTAGGATGGAACCCCGCTCGGCTTATGTGCTAGGCTATATGCGCATGGGCGCACGTGTGCACACGACCCCCGATCCCGAGTCCTAAACGGACTTCAGTATGGTATCAGAGCGGAAAAGCCAAACGGCCCGACTCTCGATCCTGGGCTAGCTAAAAAGAGAATGAGATGCTAGACCCGATGTCCAAGTGTCAACTAGAGGCGAAAGACGACCCTAGTTGCACTTGCGGGGGCGTGTTGAGAATGAAATGTGAAGAGACAAAATGTCCCACATTGAAAGTGTGAAACATAAAGCCTTAGCATATAACCTAGTGGGCAACCCCACCTAATGCCAATTGGTTTTAGGATGGAACCCCCCTCGGCTTATGTGCTAGGCTATATGCGCATGGGCGCACGTGTGCACACGACCCCCGATCCCGAGTCCTAAACGGACTTCAGTATGGTATCAGAGCGGAAAAGCCAAACGGCCCGACTCTCGATCCTGGGCTAGCTAAAAAGAGAATGAGATGCTAGACCCGATGTCCAAGTGTCAACTAGAGGCGAAAGACGACCCTAGTTGCACTTGCGGGGGCGTGTTGAGAATGAAATGTGAAGAGACAAAATGTCCCACATTGAAAGTGTGAAACATAAAGCCTTAGCATATAACCTAGTGGGCAACCCCACCTAATGCCAATTGGTTTTAGGATGGAACCCCGCTCGGCTTATGTGCTAGGCTATATGCGCATGGGCGCACGTGTGCACACGACCTCCGATCCCGAGTCCTAAACGGACTTCAGTAATACCTTAAAGAAGATCAAGAATCAGGCAGACAGAAGTACACATAGAGCATTCCAGTTCTCATAGACATGCGGTCAAATAGTTCAAAAAAAAAAACTTTCTTCTGTGTGGTTCCATGAATTCATTAAAATTGAATTGGAAGCGGCTTTAAGTACCAAGAGATTAAAATTGTATGGCTCCAAGTGATTTATTAAAGACATGAGGACAAGAGCAATATTCGCCTAACAAAACTTTTAGGGATAATTAAGTTGGAGTCTGGAAATCTACCAAGATGAAAGCTGACCTTTTCTAGGTGCATCATAAGATTGTTCTTTCTTTGATTTAGACATATTATAGGACAAAAAAAGTATATAAAAATAAGAGGAGCACTTTGAGCCATGAAAAGTGCAAAATCCATTTACACTTGTTACATATTTGCTTTTTCTTTCAGGAATCACCATGTAACCTCACATGCAGAGTGAACAGGCAATGTTGTGTTCTACCAATTTAAATGATTAATTTTGGAAATTATGAGAGAAGCCTAGCCACTTACCATACTCAACACATAAACCCCAATACCGGGCAAGCCAGCATCGCTTAAGAACAACCTCTTCCTGCAAAAACACCAAATCCTTATTATCAGAAGCACAAACGAGTTCAATAATAGGACATACCAAAGAAAATTTATAGCAGAAGAAAATAAACCATCTCTTCCTGAGTCAGCACTAATCTTTGAACTGCAGACTGAAGAGATCTTAATTCAGATTCACATTCTTTGAGTTGCTCTTCAGCAGATGCTGAATCCTCTTTAACTGTCTGCTTACAATCAGAATGGTTTCAATCAAAACCCAAAGAGGAGTCTCAAACATAGATTGTATAAAAAATAGATTGAAACGGGGAATGACAGTAGATTAATAGTCCACCTCTTTCTGCAAGGATGTCTTTCTTCTGCACAATAAATAACGTAATAGAATACTTGAGAAAGAATATATACATTAAGTAATATCTGCAAGTGATTAATTCTATAAATTGTAAACTAGTTACTTGCCTGCTTAGTAAACGAGCTTCAAACGATACGCCTTCTCCCAATGTAGATACCTAAGATAAATGAACAACATGCTTAACATAAATATTTTCATTTCAAAGGCAATAGAACAAGGCTAACTTAACATATTGCTCCACCTTGCTAACTAAGCCATTAGCCTTTACCTGTGTTTCAAGCTGCTTAGCCCTTGCCTCTGCTTCTTCATATCGTTCTTCAATAAGTCGAAGCTGAGGGGATAAAAAACACATAAAATAATATGAGTCAACATACAAGTATATAGCTAATGTCCAGGACCTAGAACTTTAACTTGTTTAACTCTGCCATCTAGGAACCTTATTAAGATAGTACACTCCTGCACTCACTGATACAAAAGGGCTATGCTCTAGTCTTATATAGCAATATATAGGATGTAGAAGGAATATAATGATTTTCATTATAGACACAAGAATGTAGGGCATCTTGTCTCACCTTTCCTACTAGATTGTCATTTTCTTCTTGTAGCATATCAACCTGCAAAAGTTCACAAATCATCACAAGTTCCTGAACGATGTATTGAAGAGCGCAGAGGTCAAAATGAAAAAAGTAGGTGTAGGAATTAGATAGTAGTCCCAAAAGGCCTACTCCAAAGTCATTTGCACTTACAATTTTGAAAATATAATCAGCTCTTAAATGGCCACAATTTGCATATAAAAAAACTCAGATGGACAGATAGATACCTCATCTTGTAGAGCTGAAGTGCCACGAGATTCTGAAGCTAGAGAATTTCGTTCTGAATTCATACTTCCTAGCGTTTGTTGCTTATGAGATACCGGTGTAGAAGAAATAATCTTATGTACTGTCTTGATTCCTACAATTGGACGGCTACGTGCCATAGCACGAACACGTGGATGTTGTTCAGGTTGACTGATGACCGTAGGTGATCGCCCAGATAAATTATGTTCTAAAGAGCTTGTGGATACAGGTGTGCGCCCTACTGCTGGTATGGCATGAGAAGAAGGAGTTTGTTCTGTAGAGTAGACAGGCTGAGATGAACTCGTAACTGAAGGAGCAGATTGAAGTGAAGGTGGTTCATTAGTCCTTATTTGTAGTGATGAGGACCGGGATGGAGGATTTTCAACTGGTTGGCGAACTGGCTAATGGATGCAAAAACAAAACGAAACGAAAAAAACAAGATTAGTTCCCAATGTTAAACATTCCTGATAGGAAAATAAAATGTGTTTCAAATATTTCAGTTACTATACATCTGATGATAACCACAAGATGTGATAATAATCAGAACCTTCCTACTTTCAGAATACTGAACTAAATTACGAATGAAAGCGTCCATTTAGAACTCAATCTGAAAGTCAAGAGCTAGGTAAGACAAGTGCTTGCAAGCAATGAAATCTCACATTCAGTTGCATGTGTTAGATATTGCTCACATAAAAACTAATCCAATTGTAAACATAACTCAGACTCAATTACCACAGATGGACGAGGCCTACGTGCTCTTCCTGCTGAAAGCCCTATCCCGGTGGTGCTAGCTTCAATAGCTACATCATCATCCTCACCATCCTCATCATCCCCAGAGTGATGAGCCATCACCCTTGCTAGTCTTTGAGCTGCTGCAACAGCTTGCATGTTCTGAGTCTTCCTCGGCACTCCAGAGGATGATCTTACTTCACGGCTCAAAGGTGACCTTGCGTATGGAGATTCTCCTGACCTTGATTGATCCATAACTGATAACGTAATCAATCACAGGAGCGGTTCAGTGGTCTACGAGTCCACACATGCTTATATTGAACAATTTGAAAACTGACATGTACAATCGCGTATTATATAGCATTCCATTTGACATGTACAATCGCATATTATATAGCTATGCATAAGAAAGGTAAGAAGGAATTGAGTGAACTTCCGAAATTAGATTTAGGTTTCATCTTAAAACGAAAAACTTGTACGGTTCCAGCGTCTGGTGAGCTTTGTAGTTTAAATTTCTTCAATCAACGAGATTCGAACGGGGTGAAAGCATTGATTTAACTGCGAAAGAATTCAATTGCGCGAAATGCCAGTCCAATCAATACATATCAGACAACTATTTGGACGATTCATGCTCCAAGGTCAGAAAATGGGAGAGGGGATTTTCGCGCAAAATGAAAATCGAAGGAAATAAATCATCAAATATCAAGCGAATTTGGATAAATAACCTGATCATCCAAACCGAATTCGATCCAGAGAAATAGTAAACCTTCCGAGGAGTTAGAACTCCGTATTGAAGGGGTTTAACCTCCGAGGTCAAGAAGGAGGAGAAATCAGCATCAAACCGGGACTGAATTTTGGGTTAACACATCCTAAATTCCGATCTCTTGATTTCTCTCGGCGTCGCCATTTTCGCGTAGTTCTGGCCTTGGTGTCGAATCGTGCGAATCTTCAGGCGCCTTTGAATTTGAAAGTGTTAACTGTCAGATGAATAACGATTTGGGGGGAAATGGAGGGCGATATTTGTGTTTCAGGAAATACGGGCTATAGTGATGAACCGCCTTTCGCTCTATTCGGGCCCATCGGCCCTAACATGTACGGAGTATTTGGGCCAGGCTATACCTTTTTTTTTTTTTTTATTAGGTAAAAATTCGGATGGGAAAAACCTATCCGAAAGCATCCTGGCGGATAAGGTCGACAAGACTTGTATCTAGGTATAGCTCTGGCCCCCTAGTAGAGTAGCAAATGTGTGCAACCTTATCCGCTACCTGATTACCAATGTGGGGAATATGAGATACCTCTACATTATTTATTTCTTGGAGAATGGCTTGGATATCTGACATAAATTTGCACAAATTTGCATTTCTTATGAAAAAGTAAGTATATAATTAAAAGATTGGTTATATTGAAAAATAATTTCTTATAATTTTTAAGTAATTATTTTTTTATGATATAAATTTATAAACATGTAAATGTAAGTATGTGGATTATAAGTATAATTTTTATTTTTACTTTTAATGTTAAATTATACACGAAATAATTAAGTAATGCAGCGAGTGTTACATAATGTGATGTAGGAGATCTCCACTGTTGATCAACTACTTAAAATTGGAACTTCTAAAAATTTCATTAATCCATGAAAATTAATTGTTTAGCCAATAGTTGATCCAATTGAGCCATGACAACTGAAAATCATATTACAATATAACATACAATAAACTATAAATTCTCATAGGTAAGATACACAAAGATTGTCCAAAAGATATATATGATGAAATTGCTCATAGTTACCACATGTGATGATGTATGATTGGGATAGTTTAGATATTACAAGGGGCGAATTATGAGATGTGTCTTTAAGCGAGAAGTATAGATTTGTAATGAATGTCCATTAAAAGTATTTTGTTAAATAAACCCACACGTTTTAAAATTACCTTTATTTTGTATTATGTCTTATTCAGTATAGAGTTTTAATAAATTAAAAAATATGTATTTCAAGATTGATATATTATAACATTACCAAATTTTATAGAGTTGAACTTCATGTTATGCTAATCGATCGATCCTTGCGCTTGTAATTTTTACCAATTCTAATAGTATCCAGTATTAATAATGATTTTTCATGGAGAGTAAAGTATTTATCCAAATCACTTCAAAAAAAACGTCGTGATAAAGTATTAAAGTTTAAGGTCTAAAGTGCTATTACCATAGAAAAATTGTAAAGATTATGATACAATAAACGAACTTCAATTTTTTGTTTTCCCTAAAATATTTTGTTATTGTCATTATTATTAGTATTATTTTTAGTTTTTTTTTTATATATAAGACAAATTTTTGGGTGGGTCAATGGTTTTACAACCACCTAATAGTGTTATTTCGAACGAGATCGTCAATCGCTACTTCAGATCTCCAAACCTAAGAAGTTCGCCTCTAGACCGAGATGGACAAAGTGGTCTACCACCTAATTGCCCTCCTTGCAAATGTGAGAGAAGGAGATGGAGTAAAAAACACGGCTGAAAGCGAGAATGTCACTCAAAAGTGAATAAAATGATTATGATCGCATCGATCTCTCAAGGACACGTTCGACTCCCCTTTAAGACATTTCGCGGTTGACCCACCAAATTATTTACTACCTCCGTTCCAATATATGGACTTTTTCTTTTTTGACACGTTTTTTAAGGAGCGAAAAACTCTATGAAATATTATTTTTTTAATCAAATTTTTTATATCATTTGATACTTATTACTAATAGGGTGAATTACATTTTTGGTCCCTAACCTTTACCACTTGTTTCACTTTAGTCCCCAATCTTTGAAACGTTTCAAAATAGTCCTTAGCTTTTCTATTTCATTTCATTTTAGTCTCTAACCTTTCAAAGGTTCTAAAATAGTCCCTAAACTTATATTTGTTATTCGTTTTAGTCCCTGATATTAAAATATTATTTGAAATAATTATAAAATATCACCCTAAAGTTATCATAATGTATATAAATGAGTAAATTACCCATATAAAGCTATCATAATGTATACAAATGAGTAAATTACCCATATAAAGAATAGTTATAAAACAAATATCCAACTTTATGATTTTTTTTTAAAAAAAGATCTCGTTTATTATTCAAATTCATTATTTTAATGAATTAATATTTAATATACATATATTGGATCTATGTATTGGTAAATAGGAAAAAAAATATCCCACAATCTCTCATAGTTAATCACAAGATCTATAAATTTTATGAGAGCTTTTGTGAAAAAAAGATTTATGGATAATTTTATATAATTTTCTTTGTATGAATGATTTTATTTAAATTATGATAACTTTAGGGTGGTTTTTTTATAATTATTTCAAATAATATTTTAATATTAGGGACTAAAAATAATAAAAAAAATGTAAGGTTAGGGACTATTTTACAACTTTTGAAAGGTTCGGGACTAAAATGAAATGGAATAGAAAGGTCAAGGACTATTTTGAAACGTTTCAAAGGTTGGGGACTAAAGTGAAACAAGTGGTAAAGGTTAGGGACCAAAAATGCAATTCACCCTTACTAATAAGTATCAAATTATATAAAAAATTTAATTAAAAAAAAAATATTTTATATAGTTTTTTCACTCCTTAAAAAGCGTGCCGAAAACTAAAAACCATGTATTTTAGAACGGAGGGAGTATTTAATTATTTATTTTTGTAGTGTTCTTGGTGTCTATATATTGGAATTTTATTCATGTTTTTTATTTGGGACGAAGCAGGGAAGCACAGATTGCATTATTTGGTTAAGAGTTAAGACGACCTGACCAAACTGTCAATTAATTGAAGTCGTAACTAACCCTCTCCGGCCTAAATAATACAGACATTGAGAGAGAAATTCGTTCTCTAGGGTTTGAGTTTGAGATTCGTCTCCGTCGAAATCCCTTCACCGCCAAGCAAATTCGAGCTTTGATTCCCCCAACAAGCTTTCATACGAAATAGCCCTAAATTGATCGCCCTAATATGCCCTCCCGCCTCCGAAATCCGCTTGATTCGACGTTTTCTGCGGAGACGGCGTCGCCGGCCGGCGGTTTAGTCAGCTACGCCCGCCAACTCAGCTGGTGGTTGTGGGAGTGCCACGGATTCTGGCACAACGTTGCCTTGATCTTGCCGTCGGTGTCGTTCGTCTTGTACTTGGCACTTCAAGCGAAGAAGAGCTGGAGAAAGCTGTCAATCGGGAGGTCCTACATTATCAACTCGTACTATGCGATCGTATGGCTTGTTAGCCTCCTCAATCTCGCTTGGTGCTCTCTTCAGGTCTCGCACTATCCTCTTTCTGTCTTTCAGTCTTTTTTTTGGTTGTTGTTTTCATGTGTGTGATTTCAATCGGTTGCATAATTTTGTGATGTGAAGTTCAGTTGAATAATTTATCTTGTCTATTTAGGATCGTCCAATTGTGTGCTTGTTGTGTTTGGATGATGTGTTGAATTTTGTGATTCTCCTACAAATTCAAGGGGTTGGATGAATGATGTTTTTCAGCCCAAACTGGTAGTTTGGATGTTTTATGGATCAGTAGAATTGGGAGACCAGGCACCTATTTGCAGGGAACAATGTGTTCTAATTTTATGATAATTTATGACTCCATTTATCTGCCTAGCATGATAGAGATGTCTGGTTCATGTCTAGCTGAATTTTACCGAGTTCCAGTGAAATTGTTATAGAAAAGTTGAAGTGAAGTGGAGAGAAAATAAGCAGGAAAATGCGAGGCTGCATATGTGATATGAATTTACCAACTTTATATTGTATAGCCCTTTGAAGATATGTGCAAGGAATATCATATGACTCGATTATACAGCAGGAAGAGTTATGGTAGTGATTATCTTTTACTGGTGGTTTCATGTAGTCATTTAACAACTCATCTTACAAAGCGTTTGTTGGAGCCTTGGAGAAGGATGAGAGCTTTTCCTTATCCTTTTCTTTGTCTGCAATATATGAGACTCTAGACTAGGAGTTCTAAATTTTGTAATTTGACACCATGTCTATTAGAAAGGGTCCTTACATGGGTTGATCTTCATGTCAAAAGAAACTCGTTTTTGTTTCCAGGTTCACTCTTTGTCTGAATGATGATTTGGTACCAGTTACTTGGAGATTGTTTTAGTCTTTTATGATTGAAGTGGGTGCATCATTGAGCTATGCAATTATGCTTCCCAATTATTGCATTCCACCATTCCCTGCCTTTAATTTTGTAAAAGACTTGAAAATTGTTAGCAACTAAAATAATCCAAATATTTGAATTACCATAAAAGATATGATGCTAATGTGGCCATAGTGACTCTGATTTGTAAAGATTGTCAGTAATTGTACACGTTTTCATACTTATACACAACTCTGATTGTGTTGCAAATTGCTCAGGTATGGGAATGCACTCCAGACAAGGCGTTGGCATGGAATATCTTATCTTTGTTCACCACTTCGGGGATGTTGTTCCTAGAAGTCAGCTTGATTGCATTCCTACTTCAGGGAAATTATATGAATGGACTGGAAGCTTTAGCAAGAACATTTGCTGTTTCTGCAATGATAGTAGGCTTTGATATTGTTCTAAAGGTACTTCTCCTTTTGTCTTACTTTCCCCCTCTGTTGTATGCACACACAAATGTAAACCCTTCTAATGGTATGTTGGTGCTTCTTAAATTGCAAATTTACAACTACTAAAATGTGCAACTTTCTCTTAGCTTTGAATAAAATGGTGATCATGTGAGGAATGATTTTGTTAATGCAGGGAATTTATGTATTTGGCTTTGGAATCCCTTTATTTATTGAGAATGATGATGCCACGCATCGAATGAAATTTGATTTGTGGGCTGTGCACAAACTAGTGCTTACTGTGGTGTATGGAGTAATACTGTTCATGTACAACTCGAAATGGAGAGAGAGATTGCCTGGTAAGATTTGCATAATTTAAGTTTGTCATAGGTACATGCTTGCAAACAGAGATATGACATTTCCCTATTATGAAACTATAACCATAAAATTCTACAGCCAGACCTGCATTTCAGAAGTATATCAAGGTCATGTTCGTCATAAATGCATTGGCAATTTTCGCTTCTCTGCTCACTGGAAATGGGGTTGGATTCGGATTCTGGTATTTATCTATTCTCTTTATCCTTCTAAGAAGCATTCATTATCTGGATCCTTGTGCATTAAGGCAAAAATCTCACCTTTTGCAGGCTATACGACGTCACCATCATCTGCTACCATGCGCTATACCTCCCTCTTTTATATGTTACCTTTTTGTCTGATTTCTTCCAGGTTAGTAACCTGGACAGCTCTGTGGTTTATGGTTAAGTTTCTTCGTTAACTCATTGGCAGATAATTAACATATATCCATCTCTGTTGTGAACAGGAGGAAGACCTGAACTTGGAAAATGTTTACTACTCTGAGATGAAGGATGCTGGCTTTTTTGAAGCAGACTGGGAATGACTTTGCCAGTATGGGTTTGTAGGCACATACTGCGTTGTACTTGTCCAGTTGTACATGATGTTGTCTAATATATGGCGCGTCTGTTAAGAACATCTTCCATGTGATCTAAAGTTTGCTCAGTTTCCGGATTTAAACCTAAGTTAGTCATGACTGCCGTCTCCAGCATAACAATTGAGGTTGATTGTTATCATAGTTTGCCAATTTGTTTACTTGCTTTCGGGACAGCTAATGAGCTAGTGTGTAAATAATGTGATCAATGAAGGGCATTAAGCTTTTAGCTATGCAGCTATGCTGATCAATGAAGGGCATTAAGCTTTTAGCTATGCCCAGTTTTTCTCGTCTTTCAAATCTATGCCAGTGTTTAAACTCGAACTTTGCTCAAGGGAGGAGAGTCTCGCTAACTCATCTTGGCAGCTCGGCCACTGTGGGTATGCCAATATTTCATTAGATTGAAGTTGAACTGATTGATTTTTGGACAGAAAAAGAAAAAAAAAACACAAAGACGGGAGTTGAAAGAGGCAGATCCTCTTTAGGGCAAGTGGTGGCAGTCGCCCCCAGTCGAAAATGAAATTTAACATACATATTCCTCTTGTCGATAGCTTCGATTTGATATATTATAAGCTCAAATCCGATATCCGAGCAAAAAGTTATAAGCGTTTCAAATTTCAGCACTGAATTACAATATTTCCGACATCATTTACCAACCGATATATTTTTTTATTGTAATTATCATTTATTAATTTCATATCTTAATAATATAAATATATCGAGAACTTTAAATTAAGAGGTTATATTGAAATATTTGAAAACTATGAAATAAATCATGCAAGATTTATGTTTTTATTCTAGTTACATATCCATAATATTGATGATTTTTCGGGGAAAAAAATTAGGGATTAATTTTACATACAATATTTTTTTATCGTAATTTTTCGCCCCCTCAATCAACAAGTTCAGGATCCGCCACTGGAGTTGATTATTAATTCATATAAATAAGAAGCTAAGGAAAATCTTCATGCACTCTGAAATTGGAAACAAGAAAAAACTAGTCTTGGTCTACAGAGCAATGAATGACTTCTGCTCACACACCATAACTACTCTCAGCCTATGCACATGCATAGAATAACATAAGAGATTTCCATGACTTGATCTCTACTTCTTTTCCAACAGCTTCTCAATCAGATCAGCTGCATCCTGGACGGTAGCAATGCTTTGGGCGCTCTCCTCTTCGACACTGATATCAAATTCTTCTTCAAGCCCCATCACAATCTCAACCTGCCATGCGAATGGTAGCAATCATCAAATTGTTCAACGAAACAGTTTTCCAACACATGAAAGGAATGGACAATTTTGTAAATTAGTCAAGTCTTTGACCCAGAAGCACAGTAGTAGAGCAAGTGTATAAACTATAAAGTATATATTTGGCTTACAGTGTCCAAAGAATCAGCTCCAAGGGTCGTAAATGTAGATTCACCAGTAACCTCGGAGGTTTCGGGCAATGCCAGCTGCTTTTTCACTATTGCGCAGACCTTATCAACTGTCTCTGGTTTGGCCTGCTCATTGATAGAAACTATGCATCAAATAGAAGTACACCAATTGTATAATTAAAGAATTTACATGTAAATCAAATGAGTCGATATAGTTCACTGAAACAATCAATTTCTTCATAAGGCAAAACAAAGTACAACATACAGAAAGAAACTGACGATGAAAAAGCACATACGGCGCAAGAGATTCTCAAGCGAAGTGACCCTCTCTGCATTGCAGGTGTCCTTGTCCTCCAGAGTGCAATTGATGGCCTTAGACAATTGTTACTTTTAATCTGCTCAGAACAAGTTACCATATCTCCAATTAGTAGACAATTCAATGTAAAAAAGGCATTAGTAGCCCCAGTGCATATATCATATATGCAGTCATATCCATTCCAATTACGCAGTCATCAAGAGACAGATCCTGAACCACAAAGTCGAGGACCATGACAAGATCTCCAAATGTCAATGCTAACTCACAGAATAGATCTCAATCAGCAGTCAATTGCATGCGTCATTTAACAATTTCTACAATAGAATCTAATCAACTGGATACCGAACCAACTGACCCCAATGTTGTATACTGTAATTCTCTAATTCAACATAAACAACAAAGAAAATTCGCACAAAATTTGACATCAAACCAAGTAGAACGAAGAAAAAACACATCTTCTTACTATGTACACCACAACATGACTACAAACAGTGAAAGACAACATTAACAATTCGAATCAGCGGCACGCATCAAGCAATCGTCTAAATAAAGAGAGAGAAAGGAAATTCTCCAGCGAATCGATAGCAGCCGAAATAGTGAACGATCGAGATGAAATGAGCAGCAGAAAGGATTAGATTGAAGAAGGAGAAGAGTGATACCGAGCTGTGAAGGAGTGCGCGAGGACAGGAAGAGGAGATCGAAGCACCGGTCATGGAAGCCATGGAATTCGCGAGAGAGACGGAGAGAAGGAGAGAGAGATGCAGATTTCAGAGACGGCGACGGAGAACACGAAGAAGGTAAGAGCAACGAATCGCCTAAACAAAGCTCTCGCTTTACATATACGCACGTAGGACAGAGCGAACTACCACACTAAATAAGTGTGTTTCTGCAGGCCCATCAGGTTTGGGCCTAATGGGCCTAATATAAATTAGGTCCATAAGAATCCATAGGATTGGGCTGTACATTCAAATGCCTCAAAGATTTCATTTTTTGCCCTTGGAATAACGTGCGTGTGTTGTACGTTTTTTTTTTTGTCGTTACATTTTTTTTAACGTTGTTTTTTTGTGTGGTGCACTATTCGAACTATTCGATAAGGTGATACAAACATTCGTTAACTTATACTTATTATTCGTTAGATAATAGAAAAAGAGTTAGTCAATTTTGCAACTATTCGCTAGGTTAATAATAATTATTCGTTATTATTCATCCGTAAAGAGGAGTTATCATTTAGATAATAGCAAAAGGGTTGGTCAATTTTGCAACTATTCGCTAGATTGATAGTAATTATTCGCTAAGTTGATAGTAATTATTCGCTGGTTTGAAAGAGTATGTAAATGTAATTCTTGATTTCCCACATCTAATTAACCAAATACATATGAATAATTATAAATTATCAACGAATAGAAACTATGAACTTACCGAATATTGACTCTGAACATAAAACAATAACTAAATAGTAACGAATAACCTATATCATTCCATCGAATATTTATTGCATACCAATGAATAATTCCTTATTCTTGATCAAATAACAAGGAGAATCATGAACAACCACCAATCTATATACAATAATTCCTTATTCTTGATCAAATGCATATGAATAATTTTGTATTATCAACGAATAGAAACTACGAACTTACAGAATAGTGACTCTACTGGAAATAATAACTAAATAGTTCTTGATTATCAACGAATAAAAACTCTGAATTTGTCGAATATTCGATAAATTCATGAACAATTTTGCTTAAGAATGGTTAACAAATCTTTGAATAATGGATGAATAATTCTAAAACCCCCATAATACGGCACCATCAATAAAAACAATACCTAATTTTATCATTCTACAAGCCTAAACACTTAAATCAAAGTACATACCACATGTCATTAATCTAATAGGTGTTGGGTTTGAATCGTTGACAATCTTCTATTTGAAGAGGAATGGAACTACTATTGCCCTCCCTTGGTGTCTTTGTTCACCAAAGGTCTCTTGATGTCACTTGAGGTCGCTTGATTTCACACAAAGTACTCCATCAACAAGAAGATAACCCGCCTAGATGTATCGATAGCAAGTTGGGCACGTTGATTCCTGTTCCAACTCCGGGCTGCCCACATCCTTAATTTCTTAATTCCAGCAAACGAGAATCAAAGCACGTGTCAAGAAATCAGCTATTAAGCTTGAAATTTTGACATTAAAATTGTTGCAGAAACAAACAGAGCGAGAGAATGAAAACACACCTTGGGCATTAATATTTTCGGTGTGTGATTCCTGCTTAATTCCAAGGAGGTCTTCGATTAAAATGGAATGATTTGGCAGGAGGAGATTCAAACGGAAGAGAGATACGTTTTCCACAAATCGCCATCGCCTCCGCCTCTGCAAATCGCCATCGCTGGATTCGCCGTCGGAGGAAGAAGAGGCAATCGAAGACCCTGGGGAGTTTTGTGAAAACGATTAGGGTAAACGTAGAATTTATAGGGGATAGGGTAAGACTTGAGTAACACGCGCTTTTTTGTAACGTGGGGTTGTGTTTTTTAACTTTTAATTATCAATTAATCCAAATAATCAAATAATCTCATCCTTTCATTTTCACTCAATCAACGCATCAGATTTGTTAACACAAAACATGTTAACACTTGTTAACATTTGATCCCTACTCTCTCTATCTATCTATCTATCTATCTATCTATCTATCTATCTATCTATCTATCTATCTATCTATCTATCTATCTATCTATAAAAGTACGATAGTATATTAGTATATGCATGGGCAAATGAGAATCGAGAACATCTATAGCCTAATATGTAACACTATATAAAAGTAAATCCTACCAGGCAAGATAATTAACCAGCCATACAAAGATAACACAATTTTTGAAAAGAACCATTGAGTGATTTTTTTTTTTATTAGGTAAGAATCATTGATTGAATGATTACACACAAAATTTCAAATTCTAATCTTGAACTTTAAAAAACAAAACACACACTCACACAAAAACAAACAAACAAACATCATTGATCTTTAGTACTCCCTTTGGTAAGTATTACACACCTTAATATATTTATCTCTTTAAGATTTTTTAGGAAGAATTTGAATGACCCCGGTTGCGGCTTGCAACACTGTCAAAAGCAAGAGCAGAATCGCATAAACCACCGAGATGGTCGCCCAAGGATGGTTAAAATACTTCTGCCGAAGCACCGCCAGGTGGTGGTTGCACGGTCTGTTGTAGTAGTCGTCGAGCTGCGTGCACATCGTCGCGTAGTAGAAGTTTTCCGACCTCAGCTTCAAGTGCTTGCTCAACCCATTGAACATATCCGCCACCCTACTGTTGCTTCCCAACCAGTGCTCAATGATTCCGTGCTTCACAAGCAACTCCACATCCTCTGGTGTGTTGATCAAGAAATCCATGAGCGTTATGTAGTCTATTATGTACGAGTCATCGAAGTAGTGGCACTGCTCGAACACCGCCAGGTTCTTGAACAGCGCCTCCGTGTCGTCTTGCACCACTACCTTTGGTATCGATAGCGTACCCCTGCACCAGGTTGTGTTGAACTTGATATCCAGCAACCCGCATGGCGGTGCGGGGTTGACGGTAAACTTCACTCCTGCCTCCCGTAGTGCCGTGGCCGTTTTACAGACAACAATATCGCTCTTCTTATTACCTTTATTTTCCCTCCTGCAAACGGATATATTTGTTTGTTAATTGGTTTTATAATGGAATATCATTGTTGGATAGATATGAGCGAACATGGGCCAACCCATTCGGCAAAATTTATGGGCCCAAACAAGTCGGTATGCTCGCCCCAATAAACCTGACCCACCTATATACTATGTATATTGATTATATAATTTAAATTTCTACATCTAATATTTTATTAATGGTCTTTCTATCCTATGTCCATAGGATAAGATCCTAAATAGGGAAAGATACCCTACAAAAAATAAGCGATCCTATAATCTAATTTAAAATTTGACTAATTTATTTTAATTAAGGAAGTATTCTTTCTAAAATGGGCATAGGATAGAAAAATCGTTTTAATAATACTAAATTACTAATAGTATTTAAATCACTTATGAATAAATGAATAAGATATTCTAATAAAATTAATTTAAAGTTTTTTTCATTGAAACGAAGCCACACTAAATAAAAAATATTATAGTATATGATTTCAAAATTGTGTAACATGTGCACCTTTGTTTTGTATCAAATTTCAATTTTTTTTGTGATACTTAGCACGTCTTGTATAGTATAAGATGTAACGCAAAAACAAGAAAACTAAAATATATTTTGTGAATTTTTTATGGGTAGCCCTGTGCTGCCTGCCCAGCTGATGGGCTAAAGACAGTTGACCCAAAGATTGGACTTGGTCCAAACTTAGCCCATAATGCACATAACCCGGCCAAAGCCCACCCAGTCTGACCTATGCTTAGGCTTAGAGCATCAGCACTCATGGGGTAACCTCATCCCTCTCTCTCCTCGTAATATTTTGACACCTCATTTTCCACTAACTCTACCCCATCCTATAAGAATTTTAACTTTTATCCCACATCCATAAGTTTACCCCATTACTATTTTTTTAACTTTAATTATACACCACCACATATTTTAACCAATCAAAACTTAACCCACTTAATAAAAAAACATAAAAACCTCACTTTTATTAATTTTATAAAATTAAATGGGATGGGGGAGGGGATGGGTTTAACCCATTCCACTAGGGTTGCCCCTTCCCCTTTGTGGAATGGGTTTTATTCCACATCGTGCATTGGGGTTCCTTAACCAATTGGGGGTTCCTTAACCAAAAAATGTAGAAACCTATTATTATTATATTACATTTGTAAAAAGTAGTATAAGGAATGATTTGATAGGTTCCTTAGTAATAAACCTTTAAACACCCTAGTTGATGGATAAAGAGGCATGTGTGAGAGTCCAATCGCAAAAAAATTGGAGGTGATTGAAACACTCTGAATGGTGAAAAAGAAAGGGCCGACTACGGCGACGGAGAGGATGATTCTGGACCAGCCACCTGACCCACCCCCTCCCCCTGGTAACACCGGTAATGGTATGGGTGGGAGTGCTACTCAGGGTGGCTGCTCCACAGCTGAGAGGAAGTCTTGGCGGGATATGGTGGCTACTGGCGGCAAGGAACAACAGAGAACGTCTATTGAAAAAGGGCTCATTCAGAACAAGATAGTGGTGTCCTTTCCTAAAGGCCCTACGGGAGATCCGGTTGTTAGTATCGACAGTTCGGTTATGGAGGTTCTGGCTGGAGCTTGGAGCAACTCGGTGGTGGTTCGGATCCTTGGACCAAGGATTCCTCTACACATCATGGACATGAAGCTTAGAGAGATGTGGAAAGGATGTGGAAGGATGCAAATCATCGACTTACCGTACGGCAACTTTCTGGTGAGGTTTGGGAATAAGGAGGATTGCATTAGAATTCTCACAGGAGGCCCATGGAGTGTCTTTGGCAGATGCCTGATTACCCGTGGATGGTCACCCGACTTTAAACCGTCGGAAGTCATCAGAACTGCGCCGGCATGGATACGCATCTTAGACCTCCCAATGGTCCTTTATCAGGAGGAAGTGTTGATGAAGATGGCGGAAGGGTTGGGGAAACCCATTAGAGTCGACCACAATACGGTGTACACGAATAGGGGCAATTTTGCTAGGGTGTGTGTGGAAGTGGACCTTGAGCAACCCCTGAAAGGATCGATAACCATTAACGGGGAACGTTTCCTACTGGAGTATGAAGGGATCCCGAAGGTGTGTTTCGGGTGCGGTAGAGTTGGTCATTTGAGGAATCTGTGCCCGGAGAATACAGAGAAGAAAGAGAGGGCCACGGAGGTCCTGGCGGAGTGTGGCGCGGGGAGCCAAACGACTCTGGCTGGGGAACCGCTGGTTGAGGATACGAGCGACAGTCAACATGGACCATGGATGGTGGTGAAAAGGCGGGGCCGGCCTCCGGTCACAAAATCTAGGGCTACGTCTAGGCCGGGCATGGGTAATCCGGTGACTGGCGACGCTGGCAGGACCTCGGCGGCGGGAAATCTGAAAGGTCACAATAAAATTTCGACCGTTCCAAAAGAGAAGAGCATTAATGGTCGGGGGCAGAGAGAGGCGAAAAACGAGGCGGCTGAAGGCACGAAGAATCTGGGGATTGGTTCCAATAGAAACAGCAAAAAGAATGACGGCGCGGGGCCCAGAGGAGATTCCACCAACCCTAAACCACGTGGGAAGGAGATGGGCCCAGCTATGAATCAGGGCTCGGAATCGAATCTTAATGGGCCTGGTACTTCGAGCAATGGAAATGGGCCTGAGGGGGCCCAAAGTGAGAATAATTCTTGTCTTGAGGATAAGGCCAATTTGTTGAAAATCAAAACAAATCGATCTTCCCAGTTCAAGAGGAAGAGTGGTAAAAAAAGTATGATGAAGAAAGGGTTTAAAGGCAGTGGCGATAAAATTGTGACGGGCGGTGGTGAAGGAAAGACCGGCGGTGAAGATTTCTCCACCCGGGTGCCGGAAATTACATCGGTCGGGGAGCCCAGTGCCAACGATAGTACCGATATGGATCAGGACAAGGAAAGAATCGAGGTCGTCTGGTCTTTTCCCCCTGTTCACACCACGACAGAACCGTTGGGTGGAAAATTTTGGTCCCCTGTCGAACCGGCCATGGAGATTACTCGATCTGAGGACGCCGTGAAGAATACCCCTGACAAAGTGGATGAGACAGTGGGAGAGACCAGTGATGCCCAGTCGCGGGCGGCCTGAGCTTTTCTCTACCTTTTCTGTTTTATCTACCTTCGTTTTTGTTTTTGTTTTCCCTTACATCTCTCCTCTAAGTGTGTGATGGATAATAAAATAAATTTCTTATTTTGGAACTGTTTTGGTGCAGGTAAGAAGAGTTTTCGTAGAGCCCTCCGATTCATCAGGAAGAAATGTGCTATTGATGTTCTCGCCCTTATGGAAACTAGAGTCTCTAGGGAACGGGCTGATGGGATTTGCTCTAAACTTGGTTTCTCTGATTGGGTGCGTATTGAGGCTACTGGTTTCGCCGGTGGGGTGTGGCTTCTGTGGAACAAGGATAGCTGTGACCTTACGATCCATGATCAAACCTCTGATTTCATACACGCCTCCTGGCGGATTGGGAGTGGGAGGGCTCATATAGTTGCTGTCTATGCCCCCCCGACATTCGCCAGGCGTATGCCTTTTTGGGAGAACCTTTCGAAGTGCCTTGACTCTATTGACGGTCCCCTCCTTATGGGAGGCGACTTCAATTGCATCTTAAGGCCGGAGGAGACGTCGGGGGGGACCGGTGCTCTTCACAGGGATGCGCCAGTCTTTGATAACATCATCAACAACCACACGCTGGTCGACCTGGGTTTCTCGGGACAGGACTTTACGTGGAGCAAGGTGTCTATTGGGGGGGGGATTGTTTCGAAGAGGCTTGATCGGGTGCTCACCAACGTAGATGGGCGGGTCCAATGGCCGGAAGCGCGGGTCCGCCACCTCCCACGCTATTCTTCCGATCACTGCCCTCTTCTGCTCGAAATCCTTCCCATGATCGCCCGGGATCACAAAAGACGCCCCTTTCGTTTTGAAGCAGCTTGGACTACCCATGATCAATTTCCTACTTTTGTGGACTCACATTGGAGGCGTGATTGCCCGGTTCCGGCTGCTCTTGACTCCCTTAGTGTGGACCTCTCGAAATGGAATAAAGAGACCTTTGGTAGGATCCAAAGCCGTAAGGAGAAACTGTTATGTGAGCTTGACAAGATTCAACGCAAATTGGCGAGGCACCCTAGTCAGGCTGAATGGGAACAAGAGGCGATGCTCCGAAAGGACCTTGATCTTACTCTTGAACAAGAGGAAATTTTATGGTTCCAAATATCAAGGGATAAATGGCTTGTTTTTGGCGACTGTAATACAAGCTATTTCCATACCTCTACGATTATTCGACGGAAGAGGAACCGCATTGAGGGCCTAATAGGGGAAAATGACTGCTGGGTTGAGGAAAGTAAGGAGGTGGAAGCCATCGCTTGGAATTATTTCAAGAATCTGTACGCTCCCAATCTGTCAGACTCGGATAGGGTCCTGCTGCCGGGTTTGTTTCCACTGCTGGATGAGGAAATTTGGTCGGGGATCTCGGGTATTGCTAGCAAGGATGAAATCAGGAAGGCGCTCAAGGATATGGGTGCTTTCAAAGCACCCGGTATTGATGGTTTCCAACCAGTGTTCTTCCACAAGTGCTGGGACACTGTTGGAGCGTCAGTGATCGAGTTTATCAGGGACTTCTTCATCTCATCCAAGCTGCCGGAAGGGGTTAATGACACTCTGATTGCTCTCCTTCCCAAGGTGGGTAAGCCGGAGCGGATTCATGAATTTCGTCCCATCAGCCTCTGTAATGTTATCTACAAAGCCATCACGAAGATTCTGGCGACGCGTATTAAACCTTTTATGGAGCGGCTGGTTGGCCCGCATCAGGGAAGCTTCATTCCTGGTCGCTTCATATCCGACAATATCATTGTTGCTCAAGAGGTTGTCCACTCTATGCGTCGGAAGCAAGGTAGGAGAGGATGGATGTGTCTGAAGCTCGACCTTGAGAAAGCCTACGATCGTCTGAGTTGGGACTTCATAGAAGAAACTTTGGAGTTGGCGGGCTTCCCTCTGACGTGGATCGGTTGGATTATGGAGTGCATCCGAACTCCTAGGATGCAGATTTTGTGGAACGGGGAAGCTACGGAGCAATTCACGCCTACTCAGGGGATCCGATAGGGGGATCCAATCTCTCCATACATTTTCATCCTTTGTGTGGAAAGATTGGGCCATCTGATCTCGACTTTGGTTGATGATGGGGTCTGGAGGCCGATTCGCATCGCTAGGGGTGGCCCGGCCTTATCCCATATGTTCTTTGCTGATGATATTCTGCTCTTCGCAGAAGCTTCGGTCTCCCAGATTAAGGTCATCCGAAAGAGCCTGGAAGACTTTTGCAAGGCGTCGGGGCAGAAAGTGAACCTTCAGAAGTCTAAAGTCTTCGTTTCTAAGAACGTCAGTGAGGAAATTCGTTCGAGAATTCAACTTGAAGGCGGAATTGCTGCCACGGACAACTTGGGGAACTACCTTGGCATCCCCATCCTGCATAACCGGATTAATAAAGGTACGTTTTCCCACATTTTTGACAAGTTTAACTCCAAACTTGCTGGTTGGAGGGCGTCGCTGCTTAACCTTGCAGGTCGTACTACTCTCACTCGGGCTGTCCTCTCGACTATCCCGGTGTATACGATGTCCACCGTCCTTCTCCCGTCCAGCACTTGTAAGAGCATTGAGAAGACGTGTAGGAATTTCCTCTGGGGCTCCAGCCCGGAGAGAAGACGGGTGCACAAAGTCGCTTGGTCCGAAATCACCCAACCTAAAGCCTGGGGGGGTCTCGGAATTAGACGGATGGCTGATCTGAATCTCTCCCTGGTGGTGAAGCTTGGATGGAGGCTGTTGAATAACGATAGCGGTGTGTGGGCGGACATCATTGTCAACAAATATGCTGGAACGTCTCTCGGTAGCTCGAGTGGTGCCTCCCACATCTGGAAGGGTATCAAGAAGGCCACTGAATCCGTTCTGAAACCGAAGCTCCGTTGGAGCATTGGGGATGGGAGCAATGTCCGTTTTTGGAGCGATGTGTGGGTGGGGGACCGGCCTCTGGACCAACTGATGCTTGGCACTTCCCCGGAGCCAAACGCCCTTGTGTCAGACCTTTGGGAGCAGGGTGGCGGATGGAGATGGAAGGGCTTTGCCGATCTCCTCCCGTCGTCTACACTCCTACTCATTACTGCGACTACGGTCACAAACAGGGAAGATACTCTCGTCTGGCCCCGGAGCAAAGACGGTAACTATACTTCGAATTCAGGGTACCTCACCATCAGAGGACTGGATGATATGAAGATGTGTGATGGTCCTTTCTTCAAAGCCGTTTGGAGCCTGGATGTCAGTGAGAAGATAAGGACCTTTGTTTGGTCGGTCTCTAAAGGGGGGATTATGACGAACCATGAACGTTTCCGCCGTCATCTTGGTAATTCCGATAGTTGCCCTTGCTGTACAGATTCTTCGGAAACTCTTATTCACTTGTTTAGGGACTGTGGTTCTGCTAAGATGTTTTGGATGCAGGTGGTGGGGGAGGAGAGAAGGGCTGACTTCTTCTCTCTTCCCTTTGCGGCTTGGATGCGAGACAACCTCCTGTCAGATATGGTGGAGACTCAAGCGAAGAAGTGGAGAGCTTTCTTTGGGATGGCTCTTTGGAGGCTTTGGATACGTAGGAACAATCTGGCCTTCAAAGGGGAGCAGCTCGTTGATCTTCGACCGGAATCTGTTTGGAATTTGGTGGCCCAGCATAGTTTGGCCAGGACGAAGCTCCTTGCACTAAAGCCTAAGCCTGGGAATCGGAGCGTCCCCACCAATTGGACTCCCCCGGAAGCTGGTTGGGTTAAGTTCAATGTTGATGGAGCGGTCAAGGGTAATGGTGAAGCAGCGGCGGGAGGTGCAGCCCGGAACGATAGAGGAGAATGGATTGTGGGTTTCTGTTTCTATATCGGAGTTTGTTCGGTGGTGAGCGCGGAGCTGTGGGCGATTGCTAAGGGTATCGAAATTGCTTGGTCTAGTGATTTTACAAAGGTGGTGATCGAGTCGGATTCCGTTATTGCTCTGAAGATCCTCGAGGAGGATATCTCTCCCACGCACCCTTGTGCGAGCCTGGCGGCCGTCTGCCATGGCTTCATCAGTAGGAATTGGTTGATCCAACTCCGTCATATCCGCCGCGATAGCAATCGCCTGGCTGACCGGCTTGCCAAATCTTCTTTTACTTTGCCAATTGGCTGTGTTGTTTTGAACTCAACCCCCCCTGAGGGCCTTCCTGTTCTTCTTTCGGATGCTAAGGGTGCTGCTCTGGCTACCCCTGCCCCCTGTAATGCCTTTTGGTTCTAATTTTTAATAAAGTGCTCCTTGGAGCGTTGCCCACCAAAAAAAAAAAGAGGCATGTGTGAGAGGGTAGGAAAGAGAAAGTGGGGGGTTTTGGATAAGTGGAGGAGATATTTTTAATTTTATATTATTTAGTTTATAATAAAATGGGTTGTAGGGATGTGGGTAAAAAATTAAGTTGGGTTTCTTAAGGATAGAGAAAGATAAAAAGGGGAGTTAAAGAACCGAATTGGGTTCCATGGATGCGGATGCTCTAAGAGCATCCGAACTCATGAGTTTCCTCTTTCCTTATAGCCTTCCTCATCCTTATTTATGGATGTGGAATCAACCATATTGTGAGAAATAGAAGACAAAACTTTAGTACGAAGGGGTAACCATATCCCTTCCCCATTCATTTTTTGTTTTATAAAAATAATAAAAGTGGGTTCTATAACTTTTTTTACTGAGTGGATTAAATTTTGATTGATTAAAAAAAAATAGTAATGAGGTAAACCTATGGACGTGAGTTAAAAGTTAGAAATTCTTAAAGGATTAGGTAGAGTTAGTGAAAAAATGAAGTGTCAAAATCTTACGAGTAGAGAGAGGAATGGAGTTACCCCTGATGATGCTCTAACACATTATGGAAAATGGAGTTATAAGGGGGATAATGGACATGCACATGGATTTACCTATTTAACCCTACCTTTGTTCCCTGCGAATTGAAGGTAAGAAATGAGTCCGCACAAGGTCAAGTAAATGTTTGTATGGCTGATCAGCAGGAGGGGTCTTGATGTTGAGGAACTCGCATGCGCTGTAAAGGAAGCTTGAGGGGTTTCCATGGCCATTAGGTTGGTTGAAGCGGGCGGCATTGTAGAGCTCCTCGAGGATGAAGAATGGCAGTTGGTTCTCGGCAAGACGGATGTCTTGGCTCACCTCCACCACCATCCTCGGATTGTTGAACATTTGGTCATCATCTTTTATAAGCGAATTGTCGACCCTCCTACCGAAGAGCTCGATAAGGAAGGCTGCGTCGACTAGGACCATCACGATCAGCACCCCGCTGTCCACCTCGGCCACCTTGGGGTCTGCATAGCAATTGCGAATCTTGCCTTCTTGTTTCGCGACGAGCTTGAGGTAGTCTTTCATCAGGCCACGGCCACTAATTTCTAGAGAGCGGTCGAGGAAGGATTTGAGGTAGTTGAGCTTGTGGATTTCGTTGCGAAGTAGGTGAGCGTCGTTGTGGTGGAGAGGGCCGATGGAGACGACCAGGGGCGTGTAGGCTCCCAGCTCGTTCCCCATCTGAAGGTGATGAGGGACATGGTAGATGCAACGCTCTTTGGAAATATCGGGCAACTTTTTCAACTCACGTTGCAAATAGATTCGTAGGTTTTCGATAAATGCATCGTCCATGGTAGTGATGTAGTTAGCTATAGTTGTGTGTGTGTGTGTTTTTTAAGTTCATGGCCATGGCCATGGCTGTGATCGATTGGCTTATTAAATACTGTAAGATGTAAAGAAGAAGAGAACGAATGGATAATAAATTGCATTGCAAGAAATGGATATATATATACTTTTGCTTTGGAGGTTGGCTTCTGTTTTTTGGCTGTAAAGCCTAAAAGGGGAAAGATTATAGATCGGCACTTGTTCAAAGTTTTCTTATATGGGACTCCGGTTGCTTCATCTGTACTTCTTGATTTCATTCGGTCTCTAATTTCAAAGTTGTGTATTATATATATATACTAGGGTGGCAGACCCGTGTTACGCCCGGGGTAAGATTTTATATCAAATAAATGAGTTGATATTATAAGGTGAAAAACCAAATATTTTAACATGGGATATCAATCAGGTGAATAACCAAAAATTAACATGACATAAATTTTATAATAAACAAAATATTTTAATTACTCGTTTTTATTAACATAAGTTACAATTGGTAAAATATTTAGATATATGCACTCTTTTAAACTTATAATATTATGTTTTAAAATTAAGCACATCGATTTTGCTTCAACCGAGAAGTTTCTTATATGGTGAAACTTTTATTGCATGTATTTTTTTTATTTAATGATAAATATTTTTATAGGAAGATATTTGAAAAAAAAATATTATATCAATTTTCAAAATAAAAAATACCATCTTAATTTATAACAATTCAAAAAGATAACAATGCACTATTTAAATATAATTAACTTTACTTGTAAGGAAGTTAAAGAAATGATAGCATAAAAACGGATTAATTTTACTATCGTGGCCCGAAGACTTTGGGGATGAAATTACTACTCGAAATCCAAATAAGTTGACATTTAATTATTTGTAATATGAAAAGAGAACCATTTATTTTTTGAATTTAAGGCATTAAATTTAATGCAAAAAATCAATTTAAAGTAATAAATAAACATGGGGAACATGAAAGATAGCTATTATTTTTTTAATTCAATAAAATATAAATTAAAATTTTAAATTGAGAAAATAAAAGGATTTTAGGTATGCATTTATAAGATTGAACACAACTTTTCTATTATATATTATTATTATTATTATTATTACTACATATAGATATAGATTGTGTAGACCGTATAGATCGGTAGATAGATGATATATATATATATATATATATATATATATATATATATATATAGATTTATAAATTATTTATCGGACTTGTATTTATAGACATGAATGAAATGATTAAATTAATATAATAGACTCCTTATAACATAAATGACTTCTTTACAAATAAATGAACTTGGTTAAAGAATAAAAATTAATACATAAAATAGTAATCTAAAAAATAAAATAAAAATTAATCCTCAAAAATTAAAAAAAAATAAAAATAGTAGAAGTTGCATCATCCATGTACACAAATCAATGCTAATAAAAATCATAATAAATATTTCTATATATAAATTGAAAATGAATTAGAATCATACACTATATATATTTAAACCAAAATATATTAAAGTGTTTCCAAAATTGAATATGGAATGTTTATACAACAAATGGACTACAACAATATGCAAAAAAAATAAAGAATACGAATTAGAAAAATAACTATGATGTAGGTATACAAATTTTAATGATGATAAAATTAAACAATAAAAAAATATATAAGCACATAAAATCCAATGTTAAATAATAGAGCAACAACATTTTTTATTAATCAATGAATGAAAGATCAAAGAGGGAACAAAAAAATTCTTACGGGTCATCGAATGATCGAGGGAAGATATATATAATATAGCTCTCCCCAACTAATCTGCAAAATAAAAGATAAGAATAAAAATTAGAAAAATAAATATGATATAGGCATAAAATTTTGAATTGTGATTGATAAACAATAGAAAGAATATATCAACCTATCAAACCCAAATTACCCAATGCTAGGTATATATGAGAAAGTGTAAGAATATATATAAAAAAAAGCAACAAACAAATGATTAATCAAATAATGAAAGACATCGCTGCGAATTTAAGAGTTTATGCGAGTTAGAATAGATTCTAAAACTGTGGGATACTTTTTATAAATTGTAAAGCTGAAATAAGGGCATATTTTACCAAAACAGAATGTTTGAGAGTTTTTTTGTAGTTAGGCCTTCTTCTTCCTACCGCCCGACACAGCAACAAATCAAATCCGGCACAGCGATGCCTGGCGGCGCCGACGGATCATGCGACGGAGGAGGCGATGGTTGTGGGATCCCTACACCTTGGCGCACATATGGGAGGCGGTAGGTGGCTCCGGTAGCGGTGGAGGAAGCCAGGCGCGGTGGCTCCGACGAATCGAATATGAAATTGGGCATATTCTATTTTGCATGCTTTTCTCAAAAAAAATTGAATGGGATTGTAGATTACATGATTTAGAACATGATGAACCAGATTCAGAGCTTGGAGATTGGGCTTCAATGGTGGACGGAGCTTCCGAATGTTGAAAGGGTTTTTATAGTCGATCTTAAAATGAGAACGAAATATCAAATTGATTGCACCAATCTCTTCCTCTTCTTCTGGTGATCAATGTCGTGTATTCAATTGCAAGAAACGGTTGAAAAATAATCCCAAACGACACCAAATTCGATTTGGGGCAAAACGAACTTGGACGAAAACGGGGCTGAATTCGTTGATGATATCACAAACTAAACACGTTTTTGACATGTGGATGTTGAATCAAAGTTAATAAAGACGTTTTGGAGGTGAAACGTCACGAAATTTAAAACCACCATTGAAGGGTATGGTTTGAACTTTGAACGCGCATGGGAAGGAGGAGGAAGAAGGAAGGAGCGGTTCACTTGAACCGATTCTCCATTTTATTTTATTTTTCTTGGTTTGGACCGGTTCATCCGGTTTAATAAACCAAATGCTTTTATTATTTTATTTTATTTTTATTATTATTTATAAAAAACACTAATTTAGAGATAGTAAACACTCATTTGAAAGATGAAAAGAGAAGCCTTTATTATTATTTTTGAATTAAAGACAATCCTCCTAATGAAAAAAATAAAGTTAACTTAATAAATAAACATAATTTTTATATAATTGGAGAAATAATTGAATTGACAATTAATTTAAATTGATAAAAAAAACGAACATTATATATTACATATATAAATTTAATGACCAAAAAAATAATAAAAGATGTAGCTATGAAGAAATCCTTTATTATTTTTTTGAATTAAAGACAATCCTTCTAATGAAAAAAATAAAGTTAAATTAATAATTAATAAATAAACATAATTTTTATATAATTGGATAAATAATTGAATTGACAATTTATTAAATTGATAAAAAAAAAACGAACATTATATATTACATATATAAATTTAATGACCAAAAAATGAATAAAAGATGTTGCTATGAAAAAGTGGAAAATGAAAAAAAAATATGTAGCTATAAAGATTTGAACCTTCAACCAAGAGGTAATCCCCAACAACTATAACCATTGAGCTAAAGAAAGCAAGTTGATTCAAATTGAATAAGAAAAGAAAAATAGTGTAAATTTTCATGTACTTAATAGTAGCAATAAATGACTCTTGAACACAACTTTTTATGTTTTATAGATATATCGAGGCTGGATCTCGTGTAAGCAACCCTTAAGGGTGTAATTTATGAGCAGGGAAATTATTCGTAAGTATTAAGTGATTATTTTTGTATAACAATGTACTTATATGTATGTATGAACAAATTAAATGTAATTACTCGTATGTAACAAATAATTATTCATATGTATGAATATACGAATAACCACAAACAAATTAAATGTAACTACTCATTTTATCACTTCTAAAAATTAATGCTTCAAGCTCCTTTCAACTCATGCCTTCGGTTTTTAAACCCAAAATAAACCAATAAGTTCAGTTTTTTAATTCAAAAGAAATAAAAAGTAGGGAAGGTTTGAGAGTATCATTAATCTATCTATATCTAACCATTAAAACACTAATTCCTAAAAATGAAAATCCCTCTACAACATCTCATTATAGACCAATTAGCCTATGTTCGACCATCTACAAAATCATTTCAAAAATAATCACCGAACGACTGAAAACCATTATGGGAAAATTGATACATCCACTTCAGGGAGCATTCGTATCTGATAGAGTCATTCAAGATAATATACTTATAGCGCATGAAATCTTCCACACCTTTCGTACCCGTAAGGGATCCCAGGGATGGATCGCAATGAAACTTGACATGGAAAAAGTCTATGATAGAGTAGACTGGAATTACACAAAGCGCATACTCCATAATTTTGGCTTCCACCCACATTTTGTGAACATGATTATGGAATGTGTGACCACGGTTTCCTTTTCTATACTAATTAACAATGGCCCTACAGATCCATTCAAACCTTCCAGAGGGCTACGTCAGGGAGATCCCCTCTCGCCCTTTCTCTTTCTTCTTGGTGCGGAAGTCCTAGCCAGAAAACTTTCTCAGGAAGCAAACACTAGTAACAACGGTGTGGGATTCAAATTTGGTCCCTCCGGCCTAAGAATCCCTTTTCTAGCTTTCGCAGACGACATAATAATCTTTAGCAAAGGAAATAACTTGTCATGTCTAAAAATCAAAGAAATCATCGAAGATTACTGTAGATACTCAGGGCAAAAAGTAAATTACCACAAGTCCTCATTCCAAACCACCCCAGACATCCCTCGTGCAAGAACACGAGAAATTGAAAGTGTTCTTAATATCCCTTTTGAACGATGCTTGGAGAAGTATCTGGGTTGTCCCATCATCAATGGGCGCGTTACAAAGGATACCTTTGGCGACATAATATGAAAATCAAAAGACCAACTAAGCAAATGGCGAGCTAATGCGCTATCTCAACAAGGAAGAGCAACTCTTATTGCATCTAACCTGTCCTCAAAACCGATCTACACTATGCAAAGTTTCATGCTCCCCGCTTCGATACATAACCAAATCGACCAACTAAATAGGACTTTCTTTTGGAACAAGGATGCACAACATAGTCCACTCATCGGGTGGGACAAAATATGCAAATCAAAAGTTGTTGGAGGATTGGGGATTCGAAATCCAAAGATATGAATGAATCACTACAACTAAAACTACTGTGGAAAATTTTAGCGGAACCAGATAGCATTTGGGTTCAAATCATACAACATAAATACCTAAAGAATGAACACATCCTAAATTACAAGAGAAAAGGGAACGCTTCTTGGCAATGGAATAAACTATGCTCCTTAACTGAAAAATTCAAATCTGGTCTTATTTGGTTTGTGGGGAATGGAAAATCTATCAATTTCTGGAGAGACAATTGGATTACAACTAGGTCCATCAACAATATAATGAGTACCCAAAACACTGCGAACGAAATTGTCAGTGAATATATTATTGGGGGGAAATGGTGGAGAGAGAAATTGGATTCGGTTTTACCAAAAAATATTGTTGAAGATATCATTAAAATTCCTTTGCCAATAAACACCTTTGAGGACAAACTTTATTGGTGGCTTGATAAAAAAGGTTGGTTCACAACAAATAGCGCCTATAATCTACTCACAGCCCCAACAAACACTACAACTATAGACTATGCCTGGATTTGGAAAATCGATGTCCCCCCCCCCCCCCCTCGAAAATTAAAAATTTTCTCTAGAAGATTATGCAGAATGGGCTGCCGACAGCCTTGCACCTAGCCCGGAAGGGTGTAGCGGTCCCCGCCACATGCACACTGTGTAACCATGGTCAGGAAGACGACATTCATCTATTTCTGGAATGCCCTTACAACAACTTCCAAGCACAATTCCCCTGAAATATCGCTCAGGCGGTGAATACCCTTATCTCTCAGGAAAAAGACTTGGTCAAAATCATGCAATTTTTAGGGACGAATCTCCCCAAGGAAAATAAACAAAATCTAGCATTCCGATGGTGGACTATTTGGCTTATTAGAAACCAAGCAATCTTCAGAAATGACCAAATCACATCCGCTGAAGGCTTGAAAAAACTTATCGCACAATACGAAGAAAGCTGGAAAAGAGCTGCCAAATTATATCCAAGTAAAAATGACACAACTTCGCATCAGTCGAAGAAGGCAATTAAGCAAATAAGATCCCGGGAAAAAACAAAGTTATGGAAGAAGCCACCCGTTGATTGGCTCAAATTAAACTTCGATGGCTCATCCATATCAAATAGGAAAAGCTCTATAGGCTTCATATTTCGTGACTGTCTTGGGAACCCCATCTTCATGGAAGGCTGCTCGTTGGGCGGTCACACTCCGCTTATGGCGGAAGCTATTGCTTTAAGACAAGGAATCGAAAAGGCCAGAGAACTCAAAATAACGAATTTAATCATTGAGGGGGACTCCAAAATCATTACGGAAGCCTTACAAAAAAACGGAAAATGCCCCTGGGAAATTGAGCTTGTGCTGGCAGACATCCGAACACTCCTTTTGGAACTGAAAAACGTACGGATTTCCCACATTCCCCGCATTGGTAACCGAGTAGCGGATAAGGTTGCACACCTTGGCTACTCTACCAGGGGAACGAATTTATACACCGACTCAGGTCTCCTTGACCTCATCCGTCAGAATGCTTTTGGGTAGATGCTCATATGGCCCATCCGAATTATTACCTAATAAATAAAAAATAAAAAAAATCTAACCATTAAAAGATAAATATTTTTAATGAGGTACCATCACCACCATATATATACTACAAACAAGGATTTGTTTTGATTCAAAATGATTTTGTTAACTCAATTAAGACATTACAGAGAGTGGTATTTATAGAACATGTTTCTGAATTGGCTACTACACACTTCCACAGTTGTATACAGAGGAAAATTTAGAAGCATCAGCTTGGGTTTTTGCTTAGATTGGGCTCATCATCTTGGGCTTGAGCCTCCAATGTGTTGGGTTTGTCCATCTGGGATGTATGGGCTCCCCAGAAGGAGAAGATCGACAATTGATCAAGTGATAGAATTTGATCACTAATCCGAAGTACTTGATATCTTATTGATCATAAATTTGCCTAGTGGCTATGGTAACAAATCTCATACTAAGTGGCTTCGACGATTGAGCTGATGAAACTCTACTATAATTTTGTGTGCTCGGCTTAAATTAGAGCATAATACACTTTTATGTGTAAACCCCACGTTATATTAATCTATCAAAATTTATCAATAAAATAATGAAAATTGAAAATTGAGGAAAAATAAATGAAAATATTTACTTAGTGGGATTTGAATAAGGGTTGATTGAATTCTATTTAAAATGGGTGGGGTTTACCACCCTTGTATTTTTTTACATAACACATATTTATGTATTTTTTTTTCTGGATCGGGGCGGGCGACGGCTCGGTGTCGCCACCCTTCGATCGGCCACTGCATTGAAGAGTTAAAAAGAAGTTCTAGATCCGTTTGGCAATATAAGTAGCTTTTCGGAGCTTTTGGTTTTAATAATTTATAGTTTTAAATAAGTTAAATATAAGATTTTAATTTAATTAGCTTTTGAAATTAAATTTTCAACAGCTACTAACCGCAAGCTTTTCAGAATTCTATTAATTTTCTCCTATCTGATCAGCTAGTTTGTATTAGCTACTCTATCAGCTGGGTTACCAAACACTTTACTAGCTTATGAAAACTCCAATTCAACATATATTTTTTTTGATGCAAACCAATTCAACATATATTTAACACACTTCATCCATCAACTTCGTGTTACCAAATTGACCCCTAATTTCAACATCATACTTAAAACAAAACCCTAATTTTTCAGACCCGTAGGCTGTAGCATTGTCTTGAATTAATGAGTGTTTGTATTCCCTTTGGAGGTAACAAATACTCCATTCTACCAAACTTGTGAAATTTTATGTGGCAATTCAAACATTCAGATGAGTCCTGGAAAGGTAAATAGATAGATGTTGGCATAAAGCCAGGAAGTAACCAAAGGTGCAAGACCAAACCAGGATACTGCCTAAAACGGTGAAACTACGTACATTTGAGTCAATTACATTGAAAGAACAAGGAATTAGACGGATGGGCCTCCCATGTGGATATTGGGGCCCAACAAAAGTTTGAAGAACACAAGAAAAAAAAAGTGGATTACGACTGGAAGCTCCCCTACAACAACATCAATGGCGTCCTCGAGATCTCAGTAGAGGAAACGACAACATCAATGGCGTCCTCGAGGTTCTGAGAGATGACGACTGGAAGGCCAATGCAAAGATCTGGCATCCCGAGCCCTCCTCACCAGTCACCACCACAGACAGCACTTCGACAACTTCTTGGAGACCTCCAATGGCCTCTGGCTCCAGTCGACCGGACTCTAGCATTTGAACCCTTCTTCATTCCCCTCTCTCCAGGATCTCAATCTCGAAGCTCCTCCATCGTCGCTCGCAAGGCTGAAAAGTAGGGGCTAAGGTTGAGCGGTAGCGGGTGTGGTAGCCGTCGTCATCGCCGCCGTACCCGCCGAAGTTCAGTTGTTGCTTCGGGAGTTGTAAACGGTGGTTGAAATGATTAATCATTGTTGCTGAAGATCTGAATCCATGGAAGGGGAAAACAGGGGATTTGGCTGAGATTTGGATTTCCCCCAAATTTGTGAGATTTGGATTTCCCCAAATTTGTGTTTGTTGAGACGCATGCTTTCAATTAATTGAAAAATAGTATTGAAACTGCAATTAATTGTTAGCAATTAATTGCTTTTTTCAATTCAAAAAAAAATACTTGTCGTCGTTAAGAGTCTTGAGACTTAATTATACAGACTCCTAATAGAATTTTTATGCTGAAAGTAGACAGGTTTTAGGTTCGCGGAGATAGATGTTAATGCAGGTTGTATGTTCTTCTTCTCTTTATCAGACTTCTCTTTCGCGTGCAATCGCTTCTTTCGCTTCCTTTTCCTTATTTTAATCTATCTTAATCCGCCTGTCCTCTTTTCCTCCGTTTCCTCTCGTTTCCAAAAAGTCTTTTACTGTAATGTAGTTCTCCTTTATTTATAGGCTTTCGGCTCTCTTGCATGTCATGCCACGTGGCGTTCTTTGTTCAACACGTGTTGCGCTCGTGGGATGTGGGCATGGTTGCCACGTATCTATTTCCCTATCCGCGGACGTTTTGTATGAGTAACTTCTTGGCCCTTCGTCCGCGGATAATGAAATCTTTTTGTTTCGCTTTTTACCTGATTTGTTTGGTATTTCTGGTGTTTCGACAGGTGTTTTTTGGTCTTGGTTTAGTCACAGCTCCTCGGTCCGTGTTGATTATGTTTAGTAATTGACGCGGATCGATACTAAATATAAATGTTTGTAGTTTTGTTACCGTTGCTGATTCTGATGGGGTTGGTGGGCCTCTTTTTGCCGAGTTTTGGCCCAATTTGGGCCCATTGGGCCCATTAATGCTTGGAATTTCAAACGCCGGTAATCTTCCTATAAGTTACCCTGTTTCATTCACTTTTTCACCTACATTTGTCCTTTTCCACTTTTCGCGATTTTTAATCCTTATCTTTTTAGTTTTCCGGCAGCGGTCTTCTAGGGTTCCGGCGGTTTGTTTTGAAGTTTCGGGTGGTTTTCTTCAATTTCCACAAGGTATTTCTTTTTGTTCTTGGCTTGTTCTTGAGTTTTCTTCGTTGAATTCTTTGATTTTTTGTCCTTTGGATCGTAGATTTGAGTGTGAAATTGATTTGGAGGTGTTTTTCGGACGGAGTTTTTCTCTGTGTTAGTAAAGGTTTTCGTACAATTTTCTTCTAGTTGCTTTTTAGAAATGGCTAATTCCAACAAAGAAGGTGACTCACTAGAAGATTTTGAGAGGGATGAAGGATGGAGAGGTGATGGTGCTTCATCTTCTCAAGCGCGTTCGCCTTCGGAGCCGCTTTCTATCTCCACAGGGCGCTCTTCTTCTTCCTCTGATGATTCTTCGTCAGAGTCATCTTCTTCTACGTCCGCGTCTACCCTGATTACTATTCTTCACCTTACTCAGTTTCTTCTTATTCGAAGGGATGCGTGGATGGTGAGAATACAACAGCTGTGGATGATTTGGGCGTCAGTTCTTCCGTGGACGAGGGGATGTCGTCCGCGTCTCAATCGATGAACCAAGAATCAGAGGAAGTTTGGATTCCTTATGAGCTTTCCCCCATTGGTTTGGCGGAAGATGCCAAGGTGATCCGTTCTAAGGAGAATTTGAGTGATTTGGACACTCCCGCGTATGATTTGGAGGATCTTGATTCTTGTCTTTTTTCGGGGGATTTCAAACCTCTTCCTCCCCTAACCAGTCGCCCACCAGTTGTGCTCGAAAGGATTCATCCATGGAGATCCCCAGTGAGTAAATTGAGGGGTTGTACGACCTTGTTAAATCTTGAGGATCTTGACGCTCTTTTGCAAGTTTTTCCCTGGCCAGCGGGTGCCGAATTCTGTCTTCCCGAAGAAGGAGGTGGATGTCTAGACGCTTATGAAGACTGTTTAGTCGTATACGCGGCCTGTCTATCTCAAGGTTTCCGGCTCCCTCTTCATCCCCTTTTTTCGAAGTTTTTGGAGGAGTACAACTTGAGTCCTGCTCAAATCGTTCCCAATGGTTGGATGTTTTTCACAAGTTTTGTCATGAGATGCAAGGAGATCGGCGTTGCTCCCTCATTGAAGTTGATGCTAAGCATTTTCTCTCTGAAAAAGGGGACCCAAGACACAAGATTCTATCAATGTAATTCGAGTTGTAAATACATGGAGAGGTTGTCTAGTAAACCAAACTGGAAATATAAGTGGTTTTTGGTCCGCGACAAATCCGGGCAGGGCTTTGGTTGCCGAACGGTTCCAGGGCCTTTTTGCTCTGCTTCGAAACCTAAAATTTCCAATCTTTCTCAGTTCAAGTCATCTTTTTCTCATATTCCTAGATTTCCCTGGGACAAAATGTTGTCCGCGTTACGTCTTGAGATGGCTGGCTTGAGCATGCCTCATCCACGACTAGGTAGCCTCTTTGTTTAATAACTTGTACTTTCATATTTTTACTTTTCTTAGAATGGATGACTTATCAGAATGAACTTTATGTTTTACAGATAAGATGAATTTGGATGCGCTTTTAAAGCGACACAAGACTAAATCGGGAAAAAAGAAGAAACCAAGTTCGGTAGCCGATGTACCTCTTGTTCCTCCTCCAGTCTTGGACGCGACTCCAATTGTTGATATAGGTGTTGCGGATGAGGCAGGTGCTTTAATTGAGTCTTCGTCATTGGTTCCTGTTCTCAGAGAGGAACGTACTGGTCCGTCCGCGCCAGAATCTTCAAGACCCAAGAAGAGGAAACTCTCCATGGTTACTGGGTCAACTGCTTCGGACAAAAAGGAGCTCTTTCTGGAAGGTGTGGCTACGCTTCGTGAATTTCCCATGCCTGGTTTCGATCCGGTGGACCTGCAAGGTCTTGCTTTTCCGACCAAGAAACGTTGCCTCCCAGAGCAAGGATATATTAAACGCATGGATCATGTTACCCTCTCTGCTTACTTTGATCGTTTAATACAGTGGGTAAGTTTAGATTTTTTCATTGTTTTTAATTTTCTTTATTTTCTTGACGCGTTCCATTTTGATCCCTCTTATTTTTTACTTTGATTTTGCAGTTAAGGGTAATTCAGCCGGACGTTGAGAGACGCATGGTCTGCGGAGATGAAGACCTCAGGAAGAAAGAAGAAGAAATCAAGAAATTGAACCACAAGCTCCGCATATTGGGGAACACAGTTGGGGATCCAGCTTCAGTGGAGAAGTTTAAGAAAAGGTCGGTCGAACTTCATGAGGAAGTGCAAAATCTGAAGAAAAACATGGCTGTTTTTCAGAAGAAATATGATGACTTGAAAATTTCTTCAAATTCCGTCGCCTCCCGCGTCAAAGAGTTAGAGGCTTCTGAGGGTGAATCACAGAAGCTTCTCCAGGCTAAACAGGCTATCATAGGCAAAATGGAGGAGGATCTTTCAATTCTTCGAGAGGAGCTATCCATGACCAAACAGGAGCTTGACGTCGAGAATGCGCGGTCGGATCAGGATGTGGCTTTACAATGGCTTCAAAGCCCTGAGGGTTTGAAGTATCTATCTTCTGAATGGGTCAAGACTGAGGCTGGTATCTCTTTTCTATCCTCCGCGGCAAAGGCGTGCCTCCAAACTCCCAAGGGTTCCAGTATCCTGAAAGATAGATGTTTCAGCTTTTTTCGAAAGGGGATGGTGGCAGGGATCAACCAAAGCGTGACGCGTTCGTCAAACAATCCAAGCATCCCTTTGGAAAAGTTCGAGCCTAGCATGGAGAGTGCTGAATGGGGTCTTTCGAAGGAGGAGATGGAAGCGGAAGACTCTTATTCTGAAGGTGATGATGATGATGAAGCGGAGGAAGAAAATGAGAAGGCCAAATCTCCCTGAGATACTTTGTTATTTTAGGTTTTTTGTGTGGTGATGAACATTGGGAATCCGTACATGATTCCTTGGTTTTTGGTGTGTCATTGAGATCCTTCTTTTGTTTTGAAGATAGGTTGAAGATCTCTCTGGCTAAAACATTCGCGTCACTTGCGTGTTTTATTTGCAGTAAATATTTATATGTTTATTTTCTAGATCTTCCAAGTGTTGAAAGGATTTATCCCGGTGTTCAAGATTTATCACCACTTGTCCTTATTTCTTTGGATGAGTTTCTCTTCTTAAGGCCCCGGTCTCTGTCCTCTGTGATTTCTTGAGTTGGGTTTAATAGGTCGCGTTTATTGTGAGTATCATGTCTTCTGGAAATTTTAACCCATGGGCCTTTTTTCAAAAGATTGAGAATGCGGAGCAACTCTCTCGACTAGTGAGTATTTTTTAGTCTTTGTTTTAAACAAAGCTTGAGTTACTTCACCTTAAATGTTGATTTGTTTCATATATAGGTTATGCCTCCCCAATTTGAGGCTGAGTATGGACCTCTCCCTCCTCGATGGGCCTTTCTATCGTCTTATCTCGTCCGCGACTTCCCTGTGGCCGTATCATGGAGTGAGAATGGTCTTTTTCAGATTAATAGTGGTTGGGATGAATTCCTCATGCTTCATCATCTAGGGATAGGAAGTGCTATGATGTTTTTTCACAAGGGGAATGTCTCTTTCCAAGTTTGTCCGCGTCGTGAAGTCGTGAATGAACCTAAGCTGACCTCGGACTCGGTCTCTTCGTCGTGTGGTTCTAGCTGAATTATTTTCGTGTAGGCCTCTTGCATCTCTTCAAGTTTATCGCTTATTATAAATTTTTTAGTGTACTGGAGAAATAAAAGGGGAATTTGCGGTTTCTTTATCATTTTCATATATTTTATCAAGCTATAATAAAAGGAGGGGATCTTTATTATTATTGATAATGGAAAACGCGTACAGAGACCTTCCATGGGGTTTGGATTCCCTTAAGCTCGTTACATAGTTGACGCGGAGAATTTATTGGGAGATTAGGGGCGGCCTATCTCCCCGTTCTCTTCTCTATCTGGGCTAACAACGTCGACTTCAAAGATAGAGTCTCCCATGTAGGTGAAGATCAACGCGGATCCTACATTGACTCGATTTGCTTGTGTGAAGTCGCGCCATCCTTGGGTTAGCCAAAAAAGGCCATCTTCATCTTTGTCTACCTTCACTTCGTGTTCTTGGTTGGAGCGGGACCAAAGTCTAGCTTGAGTGTGAGCGTCTTCATCGATTAGGACATACGTGAGAGGGAGACGAAGGGTTTGAAGTTGCTCCTCTCTCATAATGACCCTGTAGAAAGCCCTAGGCTGGGGGTTTGGATCCATTTTGTTTTTAAGTTTGCTCTCTGTTTTTGGGTGTCCTAAGTGGGTTTTATACTTGTCCTTGTGAGGTTTCTCGTCTTTGGTTTCGTCGCTCCTTTCCAATATGTAATTTTTATTTGAATAAATTGAGCTTTTACTTTCGTCGATCTTGGGAAAAGTTTTTTACACCTGGTAACTTTGTTTTGAAAACGACGGACGCGTGCTCTTGACAGTTGTGCCGCCTGTTGCATGTCACACATGTGTTTCTTTCTGCTTTTGTTTGATTGTCCCCTTGTGGTTGATAAGGAGGGAATCTTTTACTGTGGTTTCCAACTTTCATCGAGATGCGGGGTTCTATTGTAGTTCCTCCTTTGTCCTTTAGAGCAGACGGGGTTGTTGATCTGGGAACCCGCTGGGCTTTCTTCCAAGCGATTGACTACCCGGAACAGTTTCTGCAGTTGGTGAGCTAACTATGTTAGTAATCTATAGAAAACTTACTCTTAACTAACATCTCTTTGCCCCTTTTTTAGTTGCTTCCACTTCGTTTTGAGGAGGAATATGCCGATGCTATCCCTAGTCACGTTTTTCTATCGTCCTATCTATTGCATGACTTCATGGTTTGCATAGAGCGGCGTAATGGTGGTTTTCTTTACTTTGGCCGCGGATGGAAGGACTTTGTGGACTCCCATGGTTTTGAGCAGGGGGCTTCTATGATTTTTACTCATACAGGTGAAGCTCATTTCGAGGTTCAGGTGGTTGATCCGCGTGGGGGAAATAACGAGGATCGGGCCTCTTCTGAAATAATTTCGAATGATTCTTAAAAAATGCCCAGTTCTAAGTAAGGTTTTAGGCTTTCTTATCTGTTTCAAAGCATATGGGTTTAGCTGGCTCACAGCAGCTACACCTGGGCATTTCTCTGTTCATGCATGTTAAGTTTTTCGAGGTTCGCTTGTCACGATGTCATCCTTTCAAGATTTCTGAAAGATTCTGTAACAGTATCTACTATTCATCTTATGCATGGCATCTTGTGGTTTTTGTCAAATGGCGTGACATCTTAGCCATATGTGTTCAAAATTTTCAGTCATTTTTCGACATGTGTCTGGATCTTTGCTATATAAAAAGGAAAGTATAGTAAAGGAATCATTGATCCATTGCCTGTATCTTTACGATGCCTTCCATGGACGGTTTATCTTGGTCATTCTCTGAGAGAATTCGTTTTCCTGAGCAACTTCTTCGCTTGGTTAGTTTATTGGTTGTTGATTTTATTTTTATCGAATCAATTTATCCATTAGCATTCCTTGAAATCTGTTTGTTTTTGTTAGTCTTTGCCTTTATGTTTCGAAGATAGACTTGGGCCTGGTCTTCCCAGGAGAGTCCTTCTGTCCACCAGGATTCTTCATGATTTTCCGGTGGAGGTTACGCGCGGAGATTATAGGATCCCGTTTTTGAGGGGTGGTTGGAATGACTTTGCCGAGACTCACATCATCCATATTGGTTCTTCTCTTACCTTTGTTTATAAAGGTGAGAATCGCTTCGATGTTCGGGTTTTAGATGTCGTGGGAGATGAGGTGGACGCGGAGTGGGCTTCTTCAGAGTCAGAAGGTCCTCCCTCAAATGGGTTTCGTTTAAGCCAGGGCAGGACTCGTATCATCCCAGGGCATTTTCCGCGGACTTAGGTTGATGGGTGCTTTGCTTTTAATTCTGAATCAACTGCAGCAATTTCTTTCAAAAATCACAATACTTTTTGGGGAATCCCCAAATGAGTATTTCTTTTGTAATATTTTGACTGTGGTTTGTTGACGGGTTTGGTCCTTTGAAAGGTTGATCGGACTTTGATTTCCAATGATCTAATTAATAATGAAATGTTTTCTTTCTTGAAAATAAGGATTTAATTACAGACTCGTTGCGAAGTTATGCTATAGATCGGACTTTGATTTCCAATGATTTCCAACGATCGGACTTTGATTTCTTTTGTAATATTTAGGACTTTATACAAAGTATCATCTCTGAGAATGCGGATTCGATCAGAGGTCTGACGCGGATATAAGCTCCAGCGTCTCAGGACTTTACACGAAGTATCATCTCTGAGAATGCGGATTCGATCAGAGGCCTGTCGCGGATATTAGCTCCAGCGTCTCAGGACTTTACACGAAGTATCATCTCTGAGAATGCGGATTCGATTAGAGGCCTGACGCGGATATAGGCTCCAGCGTCTCAGGACTTTATACGAAGTATCATCTCTGAGAATTCGGATTCGATCAGAGGCCTGACGCGGATATAAGCTCCAGCATCTCAGGACTTTTCAAGAAGTATCATCTCTGAGAATTCGGATTCGATCAGAGGCCTGACGCGGATATAAGCTCCAGCGTCTCAGGACTTTACACGAAGTATCATCTCTGAGAATGCGGATTCGATCAGAGGCCTGACGCGGATATAAGCTCCAGCGTCTCAGGACTTTACACGAAGTATCATCTCTGAGAATGCGGATTCGATCAGAGGCCTGACGCGGATATAAGCTCCAGCGTCTCAGGACTTTACACGAAGTATTATTTCAAATGCGAATCATCATAGAAAGCGCCCTCTAACCGCTTTATTTAATTTTTGCGGGGGCGACTTAGTTTTATATTTACTTAGCTGTTTTGATGGTTTACACATAATACTTTTTTAGATTGTCCGCGTTCCAGGTCTTGTTTAGGACGATTCCTGCGGGAGTGCTGAGTTTATATGCCCCTTTTTGGACTTCCTTGACAATAATATACGGCCCTTCCCAGTTGGGATCCAGCTTCCCTCCAGACGTGGCTTGTCGTAACACTAAATCTCCTTCTTTAAGATGTCGTGGGGAGATTCGTTTGTCTTGATACTTGGAGAGCCTCCTCTTGTATTCTAGCTCCTTCAGAGCAGCTGCCATTCGGCGTTCTTCAATGAGGTGGAGCTCAAACTCCAGTGCTTCGTCATTGATATCCGGATCATAGGTTATGATCCGCGCCGATGGTATCAACCTCTCTACTGGGATGACCGCGTCCATCCCAAAGACTAAAGAAAATGGGGTTTCTCCGGTGGGAGTCTTTGTTGATGTACGGTATGACCAGAGTACTAATGGCAAGAGTTCTGCCCAACGCCCTTTGGCTGTGTTGCCAAGCTTCTTTTGTATCCCATGTAAAAGTTGTCGGTTAGTTGTTTCCGCCTGCCCATTCGTCTGAGGGTGGGCTACGGAGGAGATTTTAAGATTGATGCCCAGCCCTGCACAGAAATCCCTGATCGTTCCGCAATCGAACTGCGGCCCATGGTCTGTAATTATCGTTTCGGGTACTCCGAAGCGGCAAACAACGTTTTTCCATAAAAAATTTCTCACTTTTTCCGCGGTAATTAAACCCATTGCTTCGGCTTCCACCCACTTGGTGAAATAATCAACTAAGACCAAAACATACCTCAACTGTCCAGGAGCAGTGGGAAATGGGCCGAGGATGTCCATTCCCCAAACAGAAAAAGGGCAGGCTCCGGTTATACTCTTCATTGTCTCAGAAGGACGATGATTGAGATTTCCAAACCTTTGGCACGCGTCGCATTTCTGTATGTAACTTCGGACATCATGTCTCATCGTAGGCCAATAATATCCCAGCCTGATTGCTTTGGCTACAACTGCTCTCCATCCTTGGTGATGCGAACAAATCCCATCATGCAGTTCTTCAACCACTTGACTTCCTTCTTTTGATGATATGCACAACAGATCAGGTAAGCAGTACCCTCTTTTGTACAGTTTTCCTCCCCGGATAGTGAATCGAGATGACTTGAGGAGTATCTTCTTAGCTGCGGCCCTATCTTCAGGTAGGGTTCCCTTACCTAAATAATCTGCGATTGGTGCCCTCCATTCTTCCATCTCTAGCTCTTGCACCTGATAGATTTCTTGAATGAGCCTTCGGTTGCTGATTCTTTCCAGAATCACTTCCGTTCCTACTTCTTTTGGCATTACAGCCCCCAATCGTGCCAACGCGTCCGCTTGCTAGTTGTCATCTCTAGGAACAGTTGTTATACAAAAACTCAAAAATGCTTTAGAAAGTGCCTGCGCTTTTCTCTGGTAATCTGGCATCAATCCCGTCCTGGCCTCATATTCCTCTGATATTTGCCGTGTCACTACTTCTGAATCGGTGAAAACTGAGACTTGCCTAGCGCCTTTAATCAAGGCTATTTCCAGTCCAGCTAACAGGGCCTCATACTCGGCTTCATTGTTGGTAGTTTGAAAATCCAACTTGTAGGCATAGTTGTACCGTCGTTCATCGGGCGCTGTTAGTGTGACTCCCGCTCCGCATCCATCTTTGTTGGCCGCACCGTCCACTCTGAGTGTCCACTCACTTCTTTCCGTTGAAGAGCTCAATTCAAAACTTGTTTCACTGATGAAGTCCGCCAGAGATTGAGCAAGAATTGCTTTCCGCGGAGTGTATTCTATCTCAAATTCTGTGAGTTCGACTGCCCACTTCATCATCCTCCCTGATAAACAGGGTGAGTGGAGAATTTGCCGCATAGGTAACTCTGTCATTACTCGGATTAGATGATCTTGGAAATAGGGCCTTAGCCTTCTTGCCGCGAATACTAGGCACATAATCATTTTCTCCACTGGTTCATATCTTGTTTCCGCGTCCTAAAGAACACGACTGATGTAGTAAACCGGAAATTTTTCTTCTCGCGTCAAGACTGCACTGATGGTGACGTTTTTTACAGATAAATACAGATGGAGGATCTCTTGTTTCTCAGGTTGGTGAAGGGTAGGAAGCGATGTTAGGAAAAGCTTTAAATTTTCAAAGGCTTCCTGCAATTCAGGAGTCCACCGTATCGGTCCTTTTTTCTTGAGTAGAGCAAAGAAAGGTAACGACTTATCCGCCAGGCAGGAGCAAAAACGGCTTAAGTAGTTCACTGCTCCATTCAGGGATTGTAATTCTTTGATCGTCCGCGGTGGCTGAAGATTCTGAATTGCTGTGACTTTTTCGGGATTGACATCAATTCCCCTATGGCTAACCATAAAGCCAAGGAATTTCCCCGAGTCAACCCCAAAGACGCATTTTTCCGCGTTCAAGTTCAAGCCTCCCCTTCGAAGAGAATCAAAAGTTTCCTGTAAATCCGCTGCGTGATCTTCTGCTCTTTCACTTTTGACGACAATATCATCAACATAAATTGAAACATTCCTGCCAATTTGATCACGGAAGATCCGATCAACTGTTCTCTGGAATGTTGCTCCCGCATTTCTGAGCCCAAAAGGCATGACGCGGTAACAAAAGATTCCTTGGCTGGTGATGAAGGTCGTAGCTTTTTTGTCTGAAGGTTCCATGTTAATCTGATTGTACCCTGAGTAGGCATCGAGAAAACTAAGGACCTTGTTCCCGGCGGTTCCGTCGACAAGTTTATCTATGGACGGAAGTGGGTAGCTATCTTTAGGGCAGGACTTGTTAAGATCAGTAAAATCAATACACATCCTCCACTTCCCGTTGGATTTCTTCACTAGGACAACATTTGAAAGCCATTCAGAATCTTCCACCTCTTCAATGAAGCCAGCTTCTAAAAGTTTATTAGTTTCTTCCTTGGACGCGGCAGCTTTTTCTGGTGCCATTTTCCTCCTCTTCTGCACTACAGGCTTCGTTCATGGGCGAATTCTTAAAGTATGTAGCGCTATTGTAGGCGGGACACCTAACAGGTCCCGAGGACTCCAAGCAAAGATGTCTCTTGACCTTGCTATGATTTTTAAAACTCTAGCTCTTTCTCTTGTTTCTAATGCCTGTCCTAGGTAGACTTTTTCCTTTGAGTTAGAGAAGGGTGTAACTGCAATTTTTTCATCCGCGGTAGATGTTTTGACTTCCGTTGGCCGAACTTCTAACTCAGCTTCTGAGAATTCGGCTGACTCACTATCTCCGACTTCAGATTGGCAATTCTCACTTACACACATTACTTCTTTATTTTTCTTGATGGAGGTTAAGTAGCAGCTCCTGCTTTCTGGTTGTTGTCCGCGGACTTCAACTATTCCTCCGCCTGGTAACGGGAATTTTCCCAAAAAGTGGTAGATTGAAACTACCATTTGGAATTTATAGAGAGAAACTCGGCCCAGCAAAGCATTATATACGGTGGGAATTTTTACTACTGTGAACACAACATTTTCCATGCGCCTGTTAGGAGGGGTCCCCAGAACCACTGTAAGCTCGATTGTACCGGCGACCTGCACTTCTCCCCCTGAAAATGTGATCAGCGTTCCAGGATATGGTTTTAGTGAAGCCGCGGAGATTCCCATCTGAGAAAACCCTTCCCATGATAGGATGTCTACAGAAGACCCGGTATCGATAAATACTCTCTTCACAGTTTTGGTAGCTATCTGTGCGTGTATGACCAAAGGGTCTGAATGTGGCATTCTTATTTCCTCCGCGTCCTTCGGTGTGAAGGAGATGTTTTCATGCTGCGCGAGAGAAATTTTTCTACTTGACGCGGATGGTGGTTGTCTTCCTTCCCTCTCATAGTTTCTTTTTTCCTGCCTACTGGATCCGGCCATAGATAGCCCTCCTGGAAGGGTGTTGATGAAGCCTTCCGGTTCGGGTATCTGTCCTCCCTCTGTCTTTCGAGCTTCCCTCTGATTGACAGATTTCTGAGCTACCGGTGTGTTGTCGTATCTCCCTCCGCGCCCTCTTCTTCCTCTGCCTCTGCCTCGGTTATGGACCGGGAGATTTCTGCGCGGATCATGTTGTCTATCAAATCGTTCTTGGGGATTTCGGGATTCGTCGAATCTAGGACCTCTGTCTTCCCATCGAGGTCTGTAATCAGGTCGGTTCTCCCTTCTCGGCGGAGATCTCACATCGTGACCTCTGTATTGACCTTCTCGTGGATGATGAGCACGTGGAGGATCCTCTCTATGGCAAGATCCTTGGCCCCTTTCCAGGTTCATATGTACTTCATCACGACGGGGACGGAAATCTACTGCTTCTGAATGATGTCTAGGAGGCTTGGCTTTTTCTTTTTTGAATTTCCCTATCAACTTCCCAAATGGTCCTGAGTTCCCAGTATTCGCCTTTGAACTGGACGCGGCGGCTTCCTCCGCTTCAATCTGTCTGGAGACTCGCTCCCTTAAGTCATCATAACTCGTGGGTTTTTTCCGAAATAAATATGTCTTGAAATCCCCTTCAGCTAGGTTGCCCATAAGTATGATAATAGCCGATTCGTGATTGAAGTTAGGGATTTGGACCACCATACTGGTGAAACGAGTGAAAAAATGCCCCAACGACTCTCCAGCTCCTTGCCTGATGGAATTCAAATCAAGCATAGTCTTCTTTCTTGCCCGCGCACTCCCAAAATGGGAAGTGAAGATGTGAGACATCTGTGCGAAATTGGTCACAGACCCTTTGGAAAGGTTGGTAAACCAAGTCAGCGCGATCTTGGTTAAGGTTGAAGGGAACGTTCTGCACAACATGGCGTCATTGTACTCGTTAATCCCCATCGCAGTAGCAAAATGGCAGAGATGATCTTCAGGATCAGTTGTTCCGTCATACTTCATGAGGTTCACATCTCTCCATCGCTTCGGTACTGTCGCGGAGCAGATCTCTTGAGTAAACACTGACGGGAATCCGGTTGGTGCTTTCTCGTTCCTTCTTTCTACAGAGTCAGATTTAGTCGAGGTTGAAACATCAGTTGACCTATCTCCGCGTCGATGTTTGTTATCTCTGTGATAGTGATCATCTTGCCACGTCTGGTATGGCACTTCTTGGTTCTGAAAGCCATAGTTCCAGTTGCTGGGATTTTCAAAAGCAGTGTTACGACGATCAAAAATCCCATGCTGTCCCTCTGGCCTATAATTTCCTTGTTGACGCGGATTTTGCCCCCATTGATCATAGTAATAGTATTGAGCCTGCTCCTGTTGAAAAGGATTTGGCTGTTTGTGTCGTGCTTCATAATACCAAAAGTTTTGCGGGATGAATCCTCCGTTCAATCCATACTGATTATCGTAGTGTTGAGGAGGAGTTTCAGGTTCTGTCCTCCCTCGGTATTAGGATTAGTTGGAGGCGTCAGCGGGACATACATGCTTGAAGCTTCTTGATCCTGGTGATCTCCTTGACTCATGTCCTGAGTCTGGTTATTTTGACTATCACCCATTTTCTTGCTATTACGAATTAAACCTGTCGCGGCAGAAAGTTTGATGTCAGATATCTGAAAACTTGTATTTGTGGATTTTAATCAAATAGAAATTGGAAACCCCTTAGTGTGAGGGGGTTCCCACAGACGGCGCCAGTGAAAAACCTCGGAACGAAAGGCCACCATTTTTATGTGGGGCCAGGGAACCTCCCCGATGAAATTTACACCCTTCCCGACGGACTTACCTGACCCGCGCCGAAAGAATCGACGCGGCCCAACCTGTGTCGCGGGAAGTTAAGCCAATTTGTTCGAATTTACAAATGACGGTTCCCTAATCGAGTTTTCCCTAGACAATTTGGAAACCTATCTAATCATACTTGATAATGCATATTTTAGATAGGCATTATAGATATATTTAGTTTAGTTAGGTTGCATTTCGTGCTTGCTTTGCCGTTAAATTGCATCTTGTGTTTATTTTAGAAGAGTTCGGATTCTGCGCAATTTCGTGTTTATCTCGCAGATTGAATCGGAACACATTTGGGAGATGCAATATCTCGAAGAGGAACACAAGATACATGGGAAGGAACAAGGAAGAAGAAGCAAGACGAGAAGAGAAGCTGCAAAGAAAGCAAAGACCGAGATAAGACGCGGGCGCGCCGGAAGCGCCGCGGGCGCGCCAGGTGGGACGCGGCCGCGCCAGAGCCCGCCGCAGCGGGAAGCAAAAGAAGCATTTGCGGCGGGCGCCGCACCACCTGCGGCGGCCGCCGCACGTACAGCCGCGCGCCGTTTTGATGGAAAAAACCCTAGTTTCTAAATTGTTTACTTTGAGGCCGACTTGGGATGTTTATTAGGCCACTTTTATGTTATTTTTCATTACCTTTGATTCTACTCATACAACCATTAGACGCTTTAGAGATTTTGAGCTATGTCTCCCATGAGGAACTAAACTCATCGATTTTGCCTGCAATTTGAAGCTTTATTCGGATTGATTGTGAGTTTCTGATTCTCGCTCCTAGTTTCCTAATTGTGAATGCTTCAACTTCTTTGTGCTTGATTGATTATTGTTTTGTTCTATCTTGACTGATCAACTTGGTAGAATCAATTCAATCGCTAAGGTTTTGTAGATTCCTGATTGTGAACCTTAACCTAAGTGGCAAACTTGTTCCTTTAGGGCTGATTGAACTAATTGAATGAGTAGGAAGTTGAATGTGTTGTTAAATCCTTCTTTAGGGACTGCAAATACCTTGGCTAATCTCTGAACTTAAAGCTATCAATTGGGTTAAATCCTTCTTTAGGGACTGTTCGATTGATAAGGGTTTCTAGGACTGATTGGACTAGTAACTATATTAGGTCGGGACAAGGGCATTCATAGGAAACCTAAAAGGGCAAGAGGAAGTTACAATATCAATTCAACCAAATAAAGTGGATAATTGTAGGTAGAGCGATCCTCTCTAATTTGCTTTGCATCAATTTGTTTATATTTTATTTTATTTTCTTTCTTATTTTCACCACCCAAAAACCTCCCGTTTGATACTAATTGGTAAATAAACTTAACTTAAGAATAACTTGATTCTCTGTGGGATCGACTCGTGCTTACGACACTACATTAGTTAGGTAGGTTCGAATATATTTTGATACGGTTTAGGCGACTAAAAACCGTCCATCAAATTTGAACCTCCTAACAAATTGAAACCGTTTGTGATTCCAGGACAACCCCCAGGAATAGCTCCAGGAAAGAAGCTACGGGTAATGGATGAATGTTGGAACAGAGAGCTATACTTTCCAAGAGTGCCCGCATTGGTCAATGAATTGACCGGTGTTGGTGACCCTGGTGGAGGCACATAGGCCAATCAAGGGCCATCACGTCGAGCCAACGACTTGAAACAAAGGCGCTTCTCGGGAGGCAACCCGAGGTAAGTTTTTATTTCTTTTTCTTTTTTCTTTTCCTTCACCCTGAGTATATGAGATTCACTTTTGTTGTCTTTAATGTTTCATTGAGGACAATGAAAACTTCAAGTGTGGGGGAGAGGAGTTTTATTTATATAGTGCATATAGTTAGATCATATATCATTTTCTGCACCATGTTTTAGTTTATTTAAGTTGTTGGTTAGTTTTATTGTTGTTTAGTTTTTATTTATTTTAATTTTCGGAATTAAAAAAAATAAAATATTTTAAATTTCGAAAATATTAGAAATAGAGCATGCATTGCATATATATGTGTTATTCAAATACCCATCTTGCTTAGTTTGTCCTCTATTTTAAATTTCAAGCATGATTCATAAAAATCCCATGGAGTTCTGGATGTTTTGATTATTATTGCTAAATGATTTTTGTGGAACATGAGCTAGCAAATATAATTGAGCATGTATGATTGAGCTAAAGTGTGATTGAAGTCCTAAAAACATGACCCTGTGAGGATGTTTGGCCTTATTTGAATTCTTTTGCTCAATTGTGTGAATTACTCGCCTAGTGTTGCTACCTCTTGATATTGACTGCAGTATCTATTTTTAAAGACCGATGCACGCGTTTGATTGCTTGCGGAGTTTATGTTTATATTTTGAGTCTTTTTATTTCATTTTATGCATACTTAGTGAATAAGGTGGCAATGGTTGATGCACTGAGTAACCGGATCTATGCATGACACCCATGGGTATGATTCGCGTAAAAAGGAGTTGAAAACTATCCACTAGGAAAGAAGCTTGATCATTAAGTAACCAGGTTCATTCATGACACCCATGTTTGCAACTTGCGTCAAAAGGTGTTCAAGTGGACTTCATATTAGTAAGTTGAGGTGTTGATAGACCGGGGCCATTCATGACACCCATGTTTGCGCTTCGCGTAAGGAAAGCACCAAGAAAAAAAAAAGAGAAAAGAAAACCAAAGAAGAAAAAAAGTGTCACATTTTATTTAGTTTTCTTTATTGTGTCCCGCAAGTAATGACATTTCGGTAGATATTTAGTGATATGGTGGTCAATGCCTATGAGCTTAGTGCATGATTGGTTTGAGTTGAGAGTTGTACTTAAAAGCCTAAACACATGAGTGAAACACATAATTCTGGTGAGGTTGGATGATGTCTACTTCTAAGCTTTGATCATTGGAATACATGCTATGACATTTGTTTGCTTGGCTTATGTTTTCACCTGCTATGATGTTGCTTTTGGTAATGTTGAAACTTGAAGGGATGTCCTGTGGGATACATTGATTCATGTTCATTCTATCATTGCTTGAGGACAAGCAAAGGTTAAGTGTGGGGGATTTGATAATGCATATTTTAGATAGGCAATATAGATATATTTAGTTTAGTTAGGTTGCATTTCGTGCTTGCTTTGCCGTTAAATTGCATCTTGTGTTTATTTTAGAAGAGTTCGGATTCTGCGCAATTTCGTGTTTATCTCGCAGATTGAATCGGAACACATTTGGGAGATGCAATATCTCGAAGAGGAACACAAGATACATGGGAAGGAACAAGGAAGAAGAAGCAAGACGAGAAGAGAAGCTGCAAAGAAAGCGAAGACCGAGATAAGACGCGGGCGCGCCGGAAGCGCCGCGGGCGCGCCATAGGTGACGCGGGCGCGAAAGGTGGGACGCGGCCGCGCCAGAGCCCGCCGCAGCGGGAAGCAAAAGAAGCATTTGCGGCGGGCGCCGCACCACCTGCGGCGGCCGCCGCACGTACAGCCGCGCGCCGTTTTGATGGAAAAAACCCTAGTTTCTAAATTGTTTACTTTGAGGCCGACTTGGGATGTTTATTAGGCCACTTTTATGTTATTTTTCATTACCTTTGATTCTACTCATACAACCATTAGACGCTTTAGAGATTTTGAGCTATGTCTCCCATGAGGAACTAAACTCATCGATTTTGCCTGCAATTTGAAGCTTTATTCGGATTGATTGTGAGTTTCTGATTCTCGCTCCTAGTTTCCTAATTGTGAATGCTTCAACTTCTTTGTGCTTGATTGATTATTGTTTTGTTCTATCTTGACTGATCAACTTGGTAGAATCAATTCAATCGCTAAGGTTTTGTAGATTCCTGATTGTGAACCTTAACCTAAGTGGCAAACTTGTTCCTTTAGGGCTGATTGAACTAATTGAATGAGTAGGAAGTTGAATGTGTTGTTAAATCCTTCTTTAGGGACTGCAAATACCTTGGCTAATCTCTGAACTTAAAGCTATCAATTGGGTTAAATCCTTCTTTAGGGACTGTTCGATTGATAAGGGTTTCTAGGACTGATTGGACTAGTAACTATATTAGGTCGGGACAAGGGCATTCATAGGAAACCTAAAAGGGCAAGAGGAAGTTACAATATCAATTCAACCAAATAAAGTGGATAATTGTAGGTAGAGCGATCCTCTCTAATTTGCTTTGCATCAATTTGTTTATATTTTATTTTATTTTCTTTCTTATTTTCACCACCCAAAAACCTCCCGTTTGATACTAATTGGTAAATAAACTTAACTTAAGAATAACTTGATTCTCTGTGGGATCGACTCGTGCTTACGACACTACATTAGTTAGGTAGGTTCGAATATATTTTGATACGGTTTAGGCGACTAAAAACCGTCCATCAATACTTGTCGTCGTTAAGAGTCTTGAGACTTAATTATATAGACTCCTAATAGAATTTTTATGCTGAAAGTAGACAGGTTTTAGGTTCGCGGAGATAGATGTTAATGCAGGTTGTATGTTCTTCTTCTCTTTATCAGACTTCTCTTTCGCGTGCAATCGCTTCTTTCGCTTCCTTTTCCTGATTTTAATCTATCTTAATCCGTCTGCCCTCTTTTCCTCCGTTTCCTCTCGTTTCCAAAAAGTCTTTTACTGTAATGTAGTTCTCCTTTATTTATAGGCTTTCGGCTCTCTTGCATGTCATGCCACGTGGCGTTCTTTGTTCAACACGTGTTGCGCTCGTGGGATGTGGGCATGGTTGCCACGTATCTATTTCCCTATCCGCGGACGTTCTGTATGAGTAACTTCTTGGCCCTTTGTCCGCGGATAATGAAATCTTTTTGTTTCGCTTTTTACCTGATTTGTTTGGTATTTCTGGTGTTTCGACAGGTGTTTTTTGGTCTTGGTTTAGTCACGCCCCTAATTGGACAGTCTTTTTTTTTTAAATCAAAGGTGGGCACATTTTATTAAAGTAGGTCGATCTCCGCAAGCTCAATTAAACTTTGCGGAAATGGCGTGAAAAAATACATAATCATCACCAACCTGTGGAACAAGTCTCGCTACCATATGTGCCACACTATTGCCGTTTCGGCGTATATGACTACACACAAAGGATGGAAAGGTTGATGCTACTTCCATAATATCACCAGCCAGCAAACTTGTGTATGAGTAGTCCTCCATCCCGGCCTTCAAGCTCTTAATCAGGTGCATCGAATCTGACTCCAACTGCACAGCTTCAGCGCCCATCGCAGCCGCTTGTTTGACACCCAGAAGCGCCGCCTGCATCTCAGCCACAGCCACCCCCCAATTAGCTTTGACGCGCCGGACAGCAGCCCACAGAACCTGCCCATTGCTGTCCCTTGCCACTGCACCCAACCATACTCGGCCATCCTCCCATACAGCGGCATCAGTGTTAATCTTCAAAACCCCTTGTTGAGGGCTCATCCATACATCGCTGCCCGTAGCTCTCCGGTTCACCTCCGAAGCCCTGTCATTTCGATCATCCCAGATTGCTCTATAGTCGGACACATACTTCCGGAAACCGTCTCGCAGCAGAGCGATATTGGGAGGGGCGTCATCGAAGAGTGTAGTATTCCTTGTTGTCCATGTTATCCACGCATTCGTGAAAAACTCTAGCAGTCCTCCTACCCCTTCAATCTCATAAATATCAGAGACTAATTGCGCCATTGACAGCCCTCCCAGTCCTCGAACCCGGTTGCCGATAGGAGATGCTTCCCAAGCCTCCTTGGTTGAGCTGCACCCTAACAATGCGTGGGTGATAGTCTCGTCCTCGGCACCACACAGACCACATGTAGCCGATTCGAGTATGTGTCTCCTCACCAGATTTGTTCGCACAGCGAGTGCTCCCTGTAAAGCACGCCACGCAAATACGAGGAGCTTCAGAGAAGCTCTCAACTTCCAGACCCACCCCCAAGAATGATCAGCCTCTCCATTCAGACGTTGGAACTAGGCATCTTCATGTCCACACCGTCCCATCCAATACGCCGATTTAACAGTGAATTTCCCATCCTTATTCGGGCACCATATCCGGGAATCATTGGGTCGCCGAGCGCTCAATGGGATTGCCAGGATGCACTCTATGTCGGACTCTCTGAAATTTTCATTAAGGGCGTCAACTCGATCTCCATGTACCCCTTTCCCGGTCAATCAAATTTTCCATTCACAGTCTACTCGAACAGCAACTCGATTAACAATTAATTGTACCAATTAATTGGTATTGTTTTGAAAAAACAAATCAGTTAACTATCTTGAAATAGGCCTTCATTTCAAAACAATTAATTGTAAAATAGAGCAGTTTTTCAAATTTTCAAGACAATTTTTCAATTACAATTATTTTTGCCCACCCCTAATGTCTTGTAAGGAACCATTTTATCCTCTTTTATTATATATCAAGATACTCGTTATTATATATAAAGATTATTTTATAAAGTAAAAATCAAAATATTGAAAATGATATTTTTTATGGAAAAAGAAAAACATCCTAAAATAATATAATACTCCCTCCTTTCAACAAAACTTGACGTTTTACTATTCATGCACGCTTTCTTAGGAGCTAAAAACTATATAAAATATCGACTTTTTAAATAATTTTTTTTAACAATTTCGTAGATATTATTAATAAGTACAAACTTGTTAAAAAAAAATTTAAAAAAAATGAATATTTTATATAGTTTTTATCATTCTAAAAAAGCGTGCGTGAATAGTAAACGACAAGTTTTGTTGAACGGAGGGAGTAGTTGTATACTACTATTTGATACTCCGTCAAGATGAAGATACTCACCGGCCACGAGACTCGCGACTCGCGAGGGAGATTATCTATATAATACTTTAAATGAGAAGCATTTGTTCCACGTGTCGCCTCCTCGAGTAAAGCTATTTTAGGTAATTCCTTTTTATTTAGCAATCTATATCTATATAATACTTTAAATGAGAAGCATTTGTTCCACGTGTCGCCTCCTCGAGTAAAGCTATTTTAGGTAATCTATATATCTATATAATACTTTAAATGAGAAGCATTTGTTCCACGTGTCGCCTCCTCGAGTAAAGCTATTTTAGGTAATTCCTTTTTATTTAGCAATTGGGATTAATTCAAATCTTTTTTTTAAAATAATGTTAATATATAATGCTTTATCAATCAGTTTAGCCTAAATTACAATTTTAGTTGTTTAAAAAAAACATCTATATCTATATCTATATAATACTTTAAATGAGAAGCATTTGTTCCACGTGTCGCCTCCTCGAGTAAAGCTATTTTAGGTAATTCCTTTTTATTTAGCAATTAGGATTAATTCAAAACTTTTTTTTAAAATAATGTTAATATATAATGCTTTACCAATCAGTTTAGCCTAAATTACAATTTTAGTTGTTTAAAAAAAACATCTATATCTATATAATACTTTAAATGAGAAGCATTTGTTCCACGTGTCGCCTCCTCGAGTAAAGCTATTTTAGGTAATTCCTTTTTATTTAGCAATTGGGATTAATTTAAAACTTTTTTTTAAAAATAATGTTAATATATAATGCTTTACCAATCAGTTTAGCCTAAATTATAATTTTAGTTGTTTAAAAAAAACATCTATATCTATATCTATATAATACTTTAAATGAGAAGCATTTGTTCCACGTGTCGCCTCCTCGAGTAAAGCTATTTTAGGTAATTCCTTTTTATTTAACAATCTATATAATACTTTAAATGAGAAGCATTTGTTCCACGTGTCGCCTCCTCGAGTAAAGCTATTTTAGGTAATTCCTTTTTATTTAGCAATTAGGATTAATTCAAAACTTTTTTTTAAAATAATGTTAATATATAATGCTTTACCAATCAGTTTAGCCTAAATTACAATTTTAGTTGTTTAAAAAAAACATCTATATCTATATAATACTTTAAATGAGAAGCATTTGTTCCACGTGTCGCCTCCTCGAGTAAAGCTATTTTAGGTAATTCCTTTTTATTTAGCAATTGGGATTAATTTAAAACTTTTTTTTAAAAATAATGTTAATATATAATGCTTTACCAATCAGTTTAGCCTAAATTATAATTTTAGTTGTTTAAAAAAAACATCTATATCTATATCTATATAATACTTTAAATGAGAAGCATTTGTTCCACGTGTCGCCTCCTCGAGTAAAGCTATTTTAGGTAATTCCTTTTTATTTAACAATTGGGATTAATTCAAAACTTTTTTTTAAAATAATGTTAATATATAATGCTTTACCAATCAGTTTAGCCTAAATTACAATTTTAGTTGTTTAAAAAAAATATCTATATATCTATATAATACTTTAAATGAGAAGCATTTGTTCCACGTGTCGCCTCCTTGAGTAAAGCTATTTTAGGTAGTTCCTTTGTATTTAGCAATCTATATCTATATAATACTTTAAATGAGAAACATTTGTTCCACGTGTCGCCTCCTCGAGTAAAGCTATTTTAGGTAATTCCTTTTTATTTAACAATTGGGATTAATTCAAAACTTTTTTTTAAAATAATGTTAATATATAATGCTTTACCAATCAGTTTAGCCTAAATTACAATTTTAGTTGTTTAAAAAAAATATCTATATATCTATATATCTATATAATACTTTAAATGAGAAGCATTTGTTCCACGTGTCGCCTCCTTGAGTAAAGCTATTTTAGGTAGTTCCTTTGTATTTAGCAATTGGGATTAATTTAAAACTTTTTTTTAAAATAATGTTAATATATAATGCTTTACCAATCAGTTTAGCCTAAATTACAATTTTAGTTGTTTAAAAAAAACATCTATATCTATATCTATATAATACTTTAAATGAGAAGCATTTGTTCCACGTGTCGCCTCCTCGAGTAAAGCTATTTTAGGTAATTCTTTTTTATTTAGCAATCTATATCTATATAATACTTTAAATGAGAAGCATTTGTTCCACGTGTCGCCTCCTCGAGTAAAGCTATTTTAGGTAATTCCTTTTTATTTAGCAATCTATATAATACTTTAAATGAGAAGCATTTGTTCCACGTGTCGCCTCCTCGAGTAAAGCTATTTTAGGTAATCTATATAATACTTTAAATGAGAAGCATTTGTTCCACGTGTCGCCTCCTCGAGTAAAGCTATTTTAGGTAATCTATATCTATATAATACTTTAAATGAGAAGCATTTGTTCCACGTGTCGCCTCCTCGAGTAAAGCTATTTTAGGTAATTCCTTTTTATTTAGCAATTGGAATTAATTCAAAACTTTTTTTTAAAATAATGTTAATATATAATGCTTTACCAATCAGTTTAGCCTAAATTACAATTTTAGTTGTTTAAAAAAAACAATGCGATTAATTCAAAGCATAAAATTAATAATAAGGAAACATAAAATTAATATTAGTAATCTGTATTTTATATACTACTTTAATTGCCTTTTTGACCAATGGCTTTAATTCAAAACATTTATTTATTTAAACTTTTACTATTATTTTATAATATTAATTTAATATATTATACACTTTACTCTATTACTATCTTTTCTAACCGTTGATATGTGTATTTTTGTCGGCAATTTTTTTGTATTATTTAATATTCATAATTTTACTATTAAATTATGCGCCATTGGCGCGGGTATAAGACTATTATTCTAATTAATCCACATACAAAGATGCCTTATGGGGGGAAAGGCAATTAAAAAAGACTAATCGATCAATTATTCAATTTCACACTAAACAAAATATTTAACAGCACACATTAATAATAATTTCTGGGGTGAACAACAAAACTAGTACGTTATGGGTAATATGGATTTTCAAGCAGGGACTGAGCCGGAGGTTTGAGGTGGCTCAAGACCCGGTTCGGTTAAAAAAAAATTAATTTTTTTAAAAAAGGAATAATACTCCGTAAATTATAAAATACTAGTGGAATCCCCGCGCCATGGCGCGTTTGCGAGGAAAAGTAGAATATAAAATGTTGATTATAAAGAAGAACCAAATAACAATCTCAAAAAATGTTAATAAATTTTAATACAATAATATTGTTCGAGGACGATATATGTGTTCACAAAGGCCAGAAAGTTGGTGCTTTGGAGCATCCCCTCGATCCATAAGCCTTCAGTTGTGATGTCTAAGAATGCTGGATTTTCATATCAGGTATCTAGCAAGCTTAAAACCCCAGCTATAATAAACCAAAAACCTGTCAATTTCACCAAGGAAAAATGAGGATGAAAATGAATCATGGAAGCTGAATTACAGATATGAAATGTAGAAAGATTTGAAGATGGTGAATTTTAGAGACCTATCATCAAGGAACTGAATGTTAGAATAAAATCACAGAACTGAATTTTATAAACCGAATTTTAGGAAATGAATATTAGAAACCGAGTTAAAGAACTGAATTTTAAAACAGATTTACAACTGATGAATTTTATAAATAGAATGACAGAACTGAAAAATTAGGATTTATATATGCTCAATTACAAAGAATGTATTAAAGAAAAGAATCAAGATTTATGATTAGCCGATCAAACTCGCGCTTCTACAACTCAAGAAAACCAGCAACAGTAGGTCAAAATGTAAAGTTGAAGAGTGCATGAGAGTCTGTCCTTACCGTATGATTCTCTATCAAACATGCTACCTAAAGCAAAAGTTGCTTCAGCAATGTAAGGGATAAATTCCAAAGGAAGTAAAGTTGCAATGTAGTTTCTGTGCTCACACTAAACATATCAGGTAAAATACATTCTTGAGTGTAATGATCACAACTGATGATATTTTCTAATCAAATTAAAAGTTAACTAAAAAGCTTCCCCAGCTTCATAAATCATAAATATTAATGCACAAATTACAAATCCCTTATTTTCTCTTATTTTGCCTTATTTCTATGAGATGTGTTACGGTGGATGGTCCCATTCACCAAGTAACTAATCCATCATCACTCCTACTGATACCTCTCAGGATATAGTCCGCAGATAGTATAATTCCTGATTCAACTGAATTGAAGGAACACCCAACCAGAATTGTTCCAACTCCAAATTACTTAAATATGATTTCAAGTTTTTTTCTTTACAGGTCAGCTATAAAATACCAAAAATTTCACTAAATTCGGTTGCATTTGGCAAAATATAGCAAATACAAAAAGTTCACCTATCAGTTCAAGTCATGAACACAAAATGAAATATAACATGTATCACGAAAAAAAAAATATGAAAGCAACCGAGAGGAAAATAAAAATTGAAAGAGAAAATGACAGCATAAATTGCATTCCAACCATTAACAGGATCTTCAAAGCTCCTTATGGTTGTAATGAAGTGACAACAAAGTTGGTATATACTGTTCTAACATGCCTATATGAATTTTTAAAGCTTTAGTTATTAAAGAAATAAAGAGATCACATTCCTTTAAATCCTAGAAACCTTTCAGCAGATAGTTGAATAGGTAAAGGGCGGGGTTAATTAGTAAATTAGTATCAAGGTTACAACTGCATTCATTGCTTCACGGTTTAATCAAAGGATAAATTCCATAACGCACCTGCTGCATCAAGTCCTAATTTCAGAGACAATCAATCTATAGAAGCCAAAAACAGATGAAACCCTGGATCAAAAACAAATAAAGGGGAGCAGAAGCTCGACAAAAAAAAAATTACAGTTCAAAGAGAGCAGAATGACGTACCTGGATTGGGTATGTTGAAGGCCAAAGTGAGGAGTTTGCCGGAGAATGCTGGTAAACATTGTAGTGCTGTAGATGGAGGTGGTGGAAGGAAAGGTTCTCTTCACTGGAGCACAAATTGAAGCAGAAAACTGAATTATAGGAAATGATGGTTAGAATCTGAGTTAAAGAAATGAAATTTCAATCAGACTTACAGCTAATAATGTCAGGAATTTTTTTTTTTAGGAATTATGGATAATGAATGAAAAAATAATATATTATAGAAAAGAATCAATGAAAATGAAGTAGCTAAGTTGAATTTTACAACAAATTAAGCCTAAACAGATCAGATATAGAACAAAGAGCTAAGAAATGGATTCAGGTGTATAGAAGTAAAATTAATCATAAACAGATCAGATATGGAACAAAGAGATCAGAAGTTGGCATCACTAAATCCTGACCACCAACCAAAGTTAAACACATATTCGATAAAAAAAATATTTAGAACACAAATCGCAGCTGCGAACAGTTAAAAAAAAAACAGAACCGAAATAAACATAAACAACAACAAATTCGGACTGCCAAGTACGCATCAGATGCAACAGGTTTAAACAGCAGCAGATTCAACACAAAACCATGATTTCAAGCGAAATCAAACAGCAACAGCCGACAGATTACAGATTTTCAACCATAGATGTCAAAAGAAGCAACAATAGATCTCAAAAAAAAAATGTACGTTCTTACCATGGTTCATGGCTTGTCAGTAATCTCATTGAAAGATAGGCTCCTTAAGTTATAAACTCAAGAAGGAGAGCACCGAATTTAACTTGGGGATCAGGGTTTTAACTGGCTGTGCAGAACATGTAAGATGGAATGTGATATGATAAACTATCTTGTTTTGTCAACAGAGGCATGAACATATGGTGTGTCTACTTATTCAATTCTTCAGGCGATTGAAAGGGAGTTTTACCTTTCGAATTTGACAATGGAAGATTTGATGGGCGGCTTAAGTCAAGTCACACTTGCTGTAAATTGCTCGTCCAATGGATAATCAGAAATTGCTCGTCCAATAGAAAGCAATTACTGAATCGGTCTCAATGGCCACTTTGAAATCCTATGGATAATCAGAAATTGGAAAATAAAACTCCCAAATACAAAGCAATTAAAGCAACGTTGCCAGATCAAATAAGAAGACAAAAATCAGAGGAGAAAAGCATTGAAAGAGAGAGGGAGAGAGAAAGAAACCTCGACAATTCGGCGAAGGCAGTGAGTTAAGACGGGATTTGGAGGCCGAGAGGAGGAACCGGAGGAGGGGCCACGACATTTGCAACAGGCCCATTCGCAGTCAATCTTGGAATCGACCATAGTCGGAGGCAGAGAAGCAACCTCAAGCAGAAACCTTAACGACATAAACCTGCAAGGGAGATAGGAGGAGGCGGCTTAACCTCGGAGGAGGAGGAGCCATGTGGGAAGGCGGCGAATTAGGCGGATGTTCTCAACCCTAGGCGGAGGAAGAAGGAGATTCGTTGTGCGGTTGGACATGGACAGTGAGCGACATAAGCCAAAAGGTCGGGAAGAGGATCCGAGAAGGGACAACCACAACCAAAAGGTGGCGTCTGAACGAAGGAGAACGAACGGGAGAAGGAGAAAGAAAGAGGCACGAAAATTGAACCTAAAGCAGAGTAAGACGGAGAAGAGGGGGGCGTATAACCTTAGCGGAGGAGGAAGACTATGGCATGGAACTGGCAGAGGCAAGGGGAAGAGCTGAAATCGGCGGAGAAGTGAACGTACGAATCGGAAGAGGCAGGAACGAAGGGGGAGGGGGAGCAATGAACCCTAGCCGCTAAGCGTCCTTTCCAAATTGTGTAGAGGGGAAAAGAAAATAAAAAGAAAAAAAGAATAAAGAATAAATGTAATTGGTCGAAAAGGAGTAAATGGTGGGGAGGCTGCCACGTCAGCAGAAAGTATTCTGAATTAAGTTATTATATAGAATAGATATAGATATAGATACTTATAAGTTTAATTGGCATGGAGTAATAATCTAATTTATTTACTGATAGTATAATTTATATTTATATTTATACCTACGCTTAAAATCCCTTTTTGTTATTTGCACGGCATTATCTCGCCATATGCACGGTGCAGGTGCCGGACTCCCAGATCGGCAGCGTCGGATGCCGGTGCCGGACTCCCAGTGTGGCAGGTGCCGGACTCCCAGTATGGCATCCAATGCCCGAGGCAAAGTTGCAGGGAATCTGCAGCTTTTTCAGTCGATGGGACTCTGCCGAACTCGGAACTCGGCATCGGCGTCAGGGGACTGGACTCGATGTGACCTGTCTTTACCTTCCAATCCTGTGCTCCTTCCGCCGGTCAGTGTCTACCGAATTGGGAGCTCGGCTTCGGCACTCGATATGCCGACTTGGGAGTCCGGCTTCGGCTGTTTCTGTGCCGAATTGGGAGCTCACCTTCGGCACCGTGCGTCTGGTGAGAAGTTAGCCGTGCACATAGCAGAACCGTTAAAATCTTAGGGAAAAAGCGCTGCTTACGGTGCAGACTTTTGTTGTTAATCCAATTTATTTATTGATATATATATTTTTTTTTGATAGGTAAGTCCCTTTCCATGTCCTGTACTAATAATAAAACAAATAATGACACCAAAAAAAAAAAAAAAACAAATAATATACTTTATACGTCCACTTCATGGAGAATAATATTTTTTTCGTTTTTAGATTAAACTAGTTTAGTACCCGCACTATTGTGCGGTATATTATTTTAAATTAATACATTTAATATTTAAAAAATATCTAAAAAATTTCTATAAGTAAACATTAAACTCTAAATACTCCTCACATCTAAACATTGTTAATTATTATATAGTTAACGGTAAAAAATGAAATCTATGGGAGTCGAGTCTTACCTTTATATCTTTGAATTTGTAATTAATTACTATCGGCATATATGAAAATCAAATCATAACCACTTGATCGACAAATCTTATCGGTATATATGATTAGTTGTATTTATCCTATCGGTATATATGATTATTTCTATTTATTAATTATTAAATACTCTATTGTTTATAAGGACATTAATTTGATTTAAAATTAATTAATTAATAAATCCTATACCGCCTGATCGACAAATCCTATCGCATATATTAATTATCACTTTAGGCTCCCACATGTGTTAACGGCATATATTAATTAGAGTAATTAAATAAATTAATTAGAGTAATTAATTAACAAATTGGATAAGTGGGATAACAATCAATTAATATTTTAATTTTTAAATCTAATTCTTTTTTATTATTAATGTAATTAATTAAGTAACAAATCCTAAAAAAAAGCTACTTTAAATTAATATGAGATTGCAACTCGATGAGATCAAATCAGAAGCCGGAGAACTTTAATTTCTAAACTCTAACTAACAAATCTTAACAATTAATAATAAATCTAACTTACCAATTATCAAATCCTATAATAATAAAAAAATTCCAACTTTAAGATTTGGTTATATCCTAAATGAGATGAGATTTTCTAACTAACTAAATCTTTAATTAGATAAGTTTAGATCAAAATTAATAGTATATATTTAAATCGTTGATTTTTAAGATTTGATTAGGATCTAAACTTATCTAATTAAAAATTAAAATAAAAAACAATTAAAATAAATAAATTAAAATTAACAAACCATTAAAATAAATCGATTAATCTAAAAAATAAAAAAAATGCTACATTAAAGGAGAAGCCGCCACATGTCGTAGGCGACTTCTCCTTTAGTATTATAACTAGCGTAGTACACGTGCGTAACGCACGGGATTTGTAAATTATATTATATTTTATAGAAGATATTACCATAATTTATTTACATTATATATTAGACATATTATAATAATATGAAAACGATATAGAAAAATAAATGAATTTGGATTAAAAAAAATGATGCTTATATTATATCAATATATAATATATGGGGCAAAACGTCATTGTCTCACCTTCCTAGCAGGGTCGGGTTTGAGATTTGAAATGTCCAGGACAGGATATAAAAATGTGGCCCTCTACTATAATTTTTTGTTGTGTTAATGGATTGGAAGGTAAGACCAAATAATTTGGTAGTTCGACTACATATTACACAAACTCTAGGTGAATGGAATTTTAAGAACTTTTGGACAGAGAGCACATAAAAATGTCGAATAAGAAATATTATTGTAATAAACTTAAAAGTAAAAAAAATGGTTCATCCATCTCAAAATTATTAATTTAAGAAATAAATTTGTTAGATTGTTTTACATATATAATATATATTATACTTGGTAGTTAACTTATAAATAAATTATTCTAAAAAATATTCTAAATAAATTATACTTGGTAGTTAACATATTATCGTAAGCAAAAAAAAAAACATTTCTCGAGCAAATACCTTAATTTGCCCATTCTCATCAAGCAAGGCATTGGATGGCTTTAAATCAGAATAGATTATTCCCTTGGAATGTAAGAAATGTAAAGCTGTAGCAAGGTAGTTTATCCGTGAGTTAAAAATAGAGCTAAAAAAAAGCTAAATAGCAACTATTTTATGTAAATAGAGCTAAATAAAAAACCTAAAATTAGAGTTTATAGCTTGCAAAGTAGATTATCCGTGAGTTAAAAAAAAGTGTTAAAGATGTATATATTAAGAAAAGAGTTTACTCATATGTGCACAAAAACATAGAAAATAATTTCTTTAAAAATATTTTCTAATCAAAACACATCAAAGTTGTTTAAAAATGGATAAAGACAAATAGCAACTATTTTATGTATTAGGCAAACTTTAAGAATTAAAGATTTGAACATTTGAACTTTAAATAAATTTCAAATAAATACTCTTGTTTTTTTTCTGTTCATATTTAGAGCTCGTTTAGTTGGCAATCCAAAAACCCAGCACCTTTAATTTGGTTCCATCCGAAAGATTTTTTTCAGTTTAATCTTGCCTTTTACGTTCAAATTTCATCTTGACATAAATGATTTGATTTGTTTTTTTAATTGGTTGATAAGATTTAATCGAGATTTTTTATATTTGGAGTATAAAGTTTTAAAAATTAGATAGATAGATGATTGAAATATCATTGATTAATCATTAATGAGAATTGGTTTATGCTAGATAGATGAAATAATTCATTATAGATGGCCAGACGTTAATTTGTATATATAAAAAATTGTTTTTTTTTTAAATTGATTAGTGAGAAAATTTTAAATCTAAGCTAAAAATTTACGATAAGTTCCACCAATTACTTCGTATTATTTTTAATTAAAGATGGACATGAACGTGATTAGAAAATTAAATTAGGAATTAATTGAATTTAGATTAGATAGATTAAAATTAAGTAGTTGATTAAAACTAAACTGTGATTGGTTAGATGATCTATTTTTAAGGTGAAATTTTTAAACAATTTGAGAAATAATTGGGGATTTATCGTAAATTCCCAACTTTTAGTGTATGACCGTCACGTGTCCCAGAAATGCAAATGTTTTAGTATTATATTAGATATAGATTTTTCCCTAAATTACTTTTCATTTTGGATAAACCTAGTTAAAACCTTTATGAATCTTTTCTGTAATTTATCCATTTTTTTTTTATCAATTGAATTAGAATGCATTCAAACAAGAAAAAACTTTGATTAATAGTAATTTTCAAGTGGACCTCCTGGGGTCAAATGGTATAAACGGCGGTGGTTTGACCATTGCTGAGGCAAATTCTACGGTTTACCTCCCCAAGTCGATGAGGGGTCAGAAACTTGGGGTTCAGGACTAGTCTAAGTGTGCTTGAGATACCTGGATTTAAAAAAGGCAAAATTACAGAAAACCACCTTTTAAATATGGGTGTTGTCACTTAACCACCCGTTAAATTCAAAATTACAAAAAACCACCCTTTAAATGGTATTTGCTTACAACTCACCACCAATTCAACTATTTTCGTTACTTTATCATTAAATATATTATATTTTAATATTTTTAAACTCAAATTTGATTGTAAATATATTCATATTTTGAATTTAAGGGCTCGATCATGTTTTAGGGATTATTTTATTTATTTTAAAATAATAATAATAAATATAGCCTAGAATTATTATCTTAATTTATGGTTGAAAATGTTTATAAAATTTTAAAATATTGTGGAAATTACTCTTGTTTTATTTATATTTTAAATAAGAGTAATTTACATAATGTTTTAAACAATTTAAAACCTAAATTAAGATAATAATTCTAGGCTTTATTGATTATTATTTTTAAAAATAAATACAATGATCCCTAAAATATAATGAGGGATTTTGTTCAAATGGACCTTTAAGCATATTTGGTTAGCTAGATAGACCCATTAATTGTTTTTTTAGCATGCTTAGCCCATTAATTGTTTTTTTAGAATGCTTAGCCCTCTTAAACGGTCAATGGTCAACCGTTGACCGGTCAACGTTGACCGTTGACTAGTTAACCCATTTTGATGCCAACTTTTTCTTTTTCTTTTCTTTTTTTTTTTGGATGCCAACTTTTTTTTTAGTGATGCCATATTTTACCGTTTTGATGCCAAAATTTTATGGTGACAATTTTATATAATTGATGACATAAGAGGTTAAAACGTGGAATCAAAATATTGTCACCTTATTGTCACTCTTCTAATGAAATGATTGGATGACTTTTTTTTAATGTCACTTGTTTAAAACATTGATGACATTTTTTGTGATGTCATATTTTACCGTTTTGATGCCAAAATTTTATTACATTTTATTTTCACTCTGATGCCACTTTTCTAATTAAATTATTGGATGACACTTTTTTAAAACTTTGATGACATTTTTTGTTTACTCTAATGTCACATTGACCATTGATGCCATTTTGAAAAATTTGTATCACATTAAAGAAAAAAATGTCATCAAAAATACTACTTTGAAAAAATATCATCAAAAATATGGCATCACGGTAAAAAAAATATTATAAAAAAATTGACATAAAAAAGTGAAAATAAAATATAGTAAAATTTTGGCATCAAAACGGTAAAATATAGCATCGCTAAAAAAAAACGTTGGCATAAAAAAAAAAGAAAAAGTTGGCATCAAAAAAAAAAAAAGTTGGCATCAAAATGGGTTGGTCAACGTTGACCGGTCAATGGTCAAACGGTTGACCATTGACCAACCCACCCTATTGGAAAGGGGGCTAGGGCAAAACTAATTAAATTGATTTATGGGCTAGGTGCCTAATTGAATATTCAAAAAATGTCCTCTACCAAAATTACCCAAATATAATTGGGCCCTTAAATTCAAAATTTGAATGTATTTACAATCAAATTTGAGTTTAAAAATATTAAAATATAATATATTTAATGATAAAGTAACGAAAATAGTTGAATGGGTGGTAAGTTGTAAACAAATACTCCCTCTGTTATATATATCAAGAGGGAACATAAAGAGGACGTAAGTAGTGTAAAAGAACGCGCCTACCACTTTTTCACGCGCCCCCAATTCTTTCTAAGAAACCCTAGTTTGTTCAGCTAATCCCTTCTCATCTCTATGGATTTCCTTGAGATCCAAACCAAACAAGTGTGGTTTGTCACCACCTTTGCCAACCCGAAGGCCATTCCTGGTTCTTCCCTTTGTAGATCTTCCCAATCCCCTTCTGTGGGCTGCCTTTTGGGGGGGTTCTTGATAGCTGCCATTGATGGCCACCTATCAGTGCGCTGCTTGTACAGGAGCAGAGAAAGCAAAAAAGTAGGGAGAAACTACAGGAAAAGGAAGAAGAGATCTCGCAATCGGGGTTGGAAGAGAAAAGGATCGACGACGTGGACTATGAGAGGGGATGCATCTGGTGGGTGTACTCGATTCCGAGGCGGGATTGGGTTGTGGGAGGCCGCTTCTACGACTTTTCACCAATCGATTGGCAGAGGGTCTTTAAGGCCCTTGGTTGGTGCGACTCGGCTCAGGTACCATCTAAAACCTAAGGTGAGGGAGCAGTCCCTTCGATTTCTAAATGGCTGGGTGCTTTGCCTCATGGCTCCTCTATCAGTGAAGGGGGATCGCCCCCCTTCACCCCTCACATCCCGAAAGGGTTCCCAAAAGAATTCGACTGAACAAACCTTTGACAGGTTCTTTCTCAAACTCTGGATTTTGAGTATTCTCAATTGTGGTTTTAGCTTGCTTTTGGATTATATCGTTCTGACACATCTCTTGGTGTATTTGCTGCACTATAAACAAAACCACACCATCTACTGGTGTTTGATCAACCCCGTGACTGAGGCGTATGCCTCGTCACCCCCTATCTCCCGAAAGGGTTTGGAGCAAACTGTGGTTTTAGCGACCTCTAAAACTCTATCCAACACTTATGTTGAGGGCGCAACCCCCATGGTGGACCCATTTGTGCTTTGGAACTCCGTAAGGTCTATGGACATCCGGGTGATCCTATGTTCTCTTTACACTGTGCTCTCAGGTATAAATTATCTATATTTTGTGTACATCCCTAATGATGCATTCTTGGGGTGTTTGATGACCAATCTCTTGAAAATCATCCTTTGCATTCTGGGGATGGATGGAAATAGGCTTGAGTATGATGAGGTTGAGCAGTTGATTGATTCTCCTATTAAACTGTTAGGTAAAATCTCTATAAGAGTACTAAATAGATTAGTTAAATCAAGCTCTACTGAAGTGTCATATGCTACTATTGTTGCTCCTCATATTCCTTTTTCTAAGGTATATGGGTTAGAGCAGCTAGGAGTATGTGGCCCTGTTTCGCTTGATCCCAACATTTGCGAAGGTGATTTTCATGTAGTATATCTCACATTTTCCCAGCTGATGGGATTTTGCAACAAAGCCTGTACAAGTGAATCATACTATAGCTTCAATAAGTTTATGTGTGTTGGGTACCTTTCGATAGTGGGTATTCTTGAATTTAATTTAAATAATCATGGTGATTATGGTCTATGTGCTTTGGCCAAACCACTTAGCAAACATTCTAATTATTCATCAATTACGGCCTTCAAGAGAGAGCCTTCTTCTTCTTGCTGCCAATTGCATTACTCTGCTCTTTGTCTAGCCTTGCCTTCCACCTGTTTGGATGATGTTGTTTGTGTGAAGCATTTATTCATTAACCTCCCAATTCATCTAATATCTTCTTTTAATATTTATAGGCCTAAAAACTACTATTATGAGTATTATCTCTCCTGTGTGAAAATGATCTTGTGTCTAAGGTTTGTTTGCCTTTGCAGTTGGAGGAATTTTATCCTTCACATGCACACTTCTTTATTCGTATATGGTTATGTACAATCTCCTTATTTATGTACAAATCTAAATTCTCATCAATCTATCTATACGAGTATGAGCAGCTCTTCCATGCTCAGTGACATAATTTCATTGATCACCACGAATGGGGAAATTAGTGTTGGTGTATTGGTCTGTAAAACTGATCAGATTGAAGGTGCAACTATTGTCATTTTTTGCGAAGTATGTATGTTATGTAATTTCAATCAAGTATGTAGGGCTTCTAGCTATGTAATGGAAACTACTGGTTTTGTGCTATGGTTTGTACCGTGTAGATATGGATGGACAAAGTATTCGATGAATTTCGGTATGAGTAAAAATTATGATTATATATATGCTTCTATGAGGAAGTATTGCAGGAAAATCATGGTTTGGAGGTTTACCTGGCTGCGCTTGGCCATAGGGCAGTTTAAGGATGAGTTTCAAAGGTTATTGTTGATTATTAGCTCAGTCAAAGTGAAATGCTCTTGCCCGAGAGTTTCCAAGAAGAAAATTAATCATAAGGAACCTGCGATGGTGGATTCCTACAGAATAAAAAGGTTAAAGTATATAGTTAGCCAGAGTAATATAAAATTGATCCTGTATAACGCTAGGTTAAAAACTCTTTCTCATTTTACTTTCAAATTGTTAGTGGGTAAGAGTTTGATATGTGTCTATACAATAGAGTGTGAAAATGCTTCTAATGCAAGTGAGGAGTTACTAGAAGCAATTAATGTGCTGAGTAAAGAATTTTTAAGTTGGCCTAACCATGTGATTGGGGCTTACTCTTTTGACAATAGTGCAAGGAATAATATGTTCATAACTCTCATATCAAGTATAAAGGATTGCAGAGAATATGAGAAGCGGCTAAATGACGTTGATCTCATTATCATTAATAGAGTAAGGAGTGTTAGACGACTTGATTTTAAGTACAAAAACATTTTCTATGGCCGAAAGGTAGGTTTTTGTATGAGTAAGTGTATCCTAACTTGGCAACTAATCCTGATCCTTTCTCAGAAACTAAAAATTATTAGTGAAAGGGATCATCAAAAAGTGAAATGAAAGTTGGCTCTTGGAATGTAAGAGGGATGGGGAGACCAAATTTTTGGGCAGAACTTGGTACCTTCTGTAATATTCAGAGAATACAAGTGATGACGATAATGGAAACTAAATCGGATAAAGTTCCGGAAGATAAAATGTGGCAATCAGCGGGTTTTGATGAAGCATTTTGGGTGCCTGCAATAGGCAAATCTGGAGGTATAGGGGTAATGTGGAAATCTCAATTACTCACCCATGAAACTATTACAATAGACCACCATAGTCAACGCCACATTTGTGCTATATATTCTAACTCGGATCTAAACTTTCGGTGTCAAATTCTGTTTGTTTATGCTCCTGCACAAGATCGAGATAAACCTCTTTTCTGGGGAGAAATCATTGATAAAATAATTTGTTCCAGTCTCCCGAGCTTGGTGGTGGGAGATTTGAACGATATAGTCTCAAGTGAGGATAAGGTTGGTGGTGCACAAGTTTCCTTAGGGAGACTTCAAAGATTAGCGGAAGTTAAAGACAAATGTGAACTTGTTGATCTCCCATTTATTGGGAATCGATTAACATGGAGAAAAAAGAAAGATGGACCTGATAACATTCATGAACGGCTTGATAGAGTTCTAGTCCAAAATGAGATTCTTGTACAATTTCCGAGTATTCACATTACCCATCATGCGTTCTCGTCCTCCGATCATTGTCCAATTACTATAAATCTTAGTGTAGGAAACATTCCTCCGGCTGCCCCATTTAAATTTGAGAACATGTGGTTAAAAAGAAAAGATTTGAGAAATATAGTCAAACAAGCGTGGCGAGCTAACTGTGGAGGTTCCGCGATGTATCAATTAGTCTTCAAAACTAAGGTTCTGAAAGCAAAAATTAAAGCTTGGAATCAGAAAACTTTTGGGAATATTTTTAGACAATTAAGGGAGGTAGAAGAAGAACTCATTCTCATTCAAGGAAATCTTAGTCATGTATCTAATGCTATCACAACATCAAAACAAAGAAATTTATTAAGGAAAAAAGAAGCTTTAATAAAATTTCATAAAACATACTGGAGCCAAAGGGCGAAAACCAAGCATATAAAACTGACAGATACTAATTCAGGGTATTTTCACAAAATAGCATCTGGGCGAAGAAACAGAAAAGTAATTAGACATATTATATCCGAAGATGGTACTCAAATAATAGGTGAAGAAAACATTAAAAACGAGATTCAACATGACTTTGAAAAACGTTTTAGGAAAGAAAGTAGCAACCATTTTGTGGGGAGTAGCCAGTTAGATTTGATAACACCAGAAATAAGCGATGAAGATAATTGTGAACTCATAAAACCTGTCCTCAACAGTGAAGTGAAAAATGCGGTGTTTAGTTTGGGAAGAAATAAGTCTCCGGGGCCTGACGGATTTACTGCAGAATTTTATAAGAACTTCTGGGACATTGTGGGTCCATCCGTAATTAGAGCAGTGAAAGGTTTCTTTCTTTCCGGAAGGATTTTGCGACAAATAAATCATACATTTATCTCATTACTTCCTAAGGTAGATAACCCTAGTACAACCAGTAACTACAGGCCAATTAGTTTGTGTACAACTCTTTATAAAATTATATCAAAAATATTTACAGAAAGACTAAAAAAGGTTATAGGGAAAATGATTCATCCCCTGCAAGGAGCATTTGTAGCAGATAGAGCTATTCAGGATAATGTTTTGATAGCTCATGAAATTTTTCATTCTTTTAAAACACGAAAAGGGGTAGAAGGTTGGATGGCTATCAAACTTGATATGGAAAAAGCATATGATCGGTTAAATTGGGACTTTGCGATAGAAGTATTGCAAAGATTTGGCTTCCACCCAACTTTTGTAGGTTGGATCAAAGAATGTATTTCGACAGTCTCCTTCTCACTCCTTGTGAACAGCTCCCCTACGAAGTTGTTTGTCCCTTCTAGGGGAATTCGTCAGGGCGACCCTATTTCCCCATTCATATTTATTTTGGGTGCGGAAGTTCTAGCAAGAAGATTACATCAAGAATCCTTAATGCCAATGAGTAAAATAGGATTTAACTTTGGGCATAATGGCCCTCGGGTTCCTTTTCTTGCCTTTGCAGATGATATTATCATTTTTGCTAAAGCATCGTTGAGCGCCAGTCAGAAAGTCAAAGAAATAATAGATGAATATTGTAAACTGTCTGGACAAAAGGTGAATTTTTACAAATCAACGTTTCAGACAACAGGGGGTGTTCCCAGCTCCAGAATTCAACTACTACAAAACTCTTTACAAACTCCTCATACGAGGGTACTAGAAAAATACCTAGGGTGTCCCATTATTAATGGAAGAGTTAACAGAACGACTTTTGAAGACATAATAAGTAAAACTAAAAATCAATTAGCAAAATGGAAAGCAAACTCCCTTTCTCAACAAGGTAGATCAATTCTCATTAACTCCAATTTAACAGCTAAACCGTTGTATGCAATGCAGAGTTTTATGCTCCCATCATCCTTGCATAAAGAATTGGACCAAATAAATAGGAATTTTTTCTGGAATAAAGATCTTCAATATAAACCGCTTATAAGCTGGGATAAAATATGTAAACCAAAGAGGAAAGGTGGATTGGGTATTAGAAAAGCTCAGGTGATGAATGAGGCACTCCAGATGAAATTACTATGGAAAACTCTTGCGGAGCCAGATAATATATGGGTAAAAATTATTCGGCATAAGTATTTACGAGAAAATGACATCTTAAATTATGAAAGGGTTAAAAACTCCTCTTGGCAATGGAGAAATGCTGCTTCACTAATCGATAAATTTAAAGACGGACTAATTTGGTCTATTGGGAATGGTAGAACTGTTAGGTTTTGGAAGGACCCTTGGATTTCTTTAAAACCTCTCATTAATATGGTTAATTCCACACAGATTACTGATGTTGATGCCCGTGTTAGCAGCTTCATATTGAATGGGAAATGGTGGGAGGAAAAACTAGAAGAAGTTCTGGATTCTGATTGGGTAAAACGAATAATGGATATACCTCTTCCCATCCACCAGATGTCGGACCGGTTGTATTGGAGGATGGACAAACAAGGATGGTTTACGACATCTAGTGCTGTCAATCTCTTATCAAACAATGAGGCTTTTGATGACAACCCGTGTAATTGGATTTGGAAGGTGAACACGTTGCCTAAAATCAAGAATTTTCTCTGGAAAATTTCTCAGAATGGATTACCTACTAGGGATAGATTAAGCAGAAGAGGAGCATCGATTCTGAATGTTTGTGGTTTCTGTAATTCGTATGGGGAAGATGAGGTCCACTTATTCACAAATTGCCCTTTTGGACAAAGCCCACTCTTAAAAACTGAAAAATGTGCAGAAGTGATCAACAACCTCTCTTATCAAAATATGAACGGCAAGGCTATAATGGAATGTCTAGGTCAATGCTTGAATAAAAAAGAAAAGGAGGAAATGGCAATAAAATGGTGGTCGATCTGGTATTACAGAAACCAAGTAGCATTTAGAAACCTAAAAGAACCTTCTCAAATAGAGGTACAATCTTTCCTGAAATCTGTCATGGAAAATTGGAGAAGGACAACGATGGAAGAAATAGATGATGGAGTAATGACGTCTGGCTATAAAGTTTCCTCGGGTCGTAAACTAAGCCGAAAGAATGTCAAATGGAGGAAGTCGGTGAATGGTTATCTGAAATTAAATTTCGATGGAGCTATAAGTGGAACTGAAGGAGCTAGTGCAGGATTTATAATAAGGAACGGGATGGGAGATGCTATTAAACTAGGTTATAAGGAATTAGGTGCTATTTCCCCGCTTATGGCGGAGACGATCGCTCTTAGAGAAGGAGTTATTGCTGCAAAGGAAAATAATTATCAAAAGCTCATTATTGAAGGGGATTCTCAGATTGTCATAAATCATCTTAAATCAAAAGTCCCTTGTCCCTGGGAAATTGAATTGATTATGGGAGATATCAAAGGTCTATTGCAGGCCTTTCGGGATATCTCCTTCTCCCATGTGCCCCGTGAGGGTAACAGGGTGGCTGACAAGGTTGCACACCTTAGCCGTCCTGTTAACGGGTTGGCACTGGAGTCTCATCCAGATCTTTTAGATCTCATCCATCGGGATGCTATCGGTTAGGATTTCCAACCGAATTCTTACCTAATCAAAAAAAAAAAAAAAAAAAAAAAATACTCCCTCTGTTAATTAAAACTTGTCGTTTACTATTCATGCACGCTTTTTTAGAACGATAAAAACTATATAAAATATTAACTTTTTTTTAAATTTGTTTTTATAAATTCATACTTAATAGTAATAAGTATGATATTATTTAAAAAAATTATTAAAAAAGTTAATATTTTATATAGTTTTTAACACCTAAAAATGCGTGCGTGAATAGTAAAACGTCAAGTTTTAATTAACAGAGGGAGTACCATTTAAAGGATGGTTTTCTGTAATTTTGAATTTAACGGGTGGTTAAGTAAAAACATTTAAATAATTGGTTTTATGTAATTTTCCCTTCAAACAAAAACACTAAAGATAGTGATTTTCTTGCGAATGAAATAACAACACGTCTTGTGGTTTCAATTGCTCTCCAAAAAGTAAGGAATTTATTTCATAGAGGCTGACGTCATCACAAAACGTCACCATGTAACAACATGGATCATCTCTATATATACCGAGATCGAGAGTGGCCGTAACGAACACACTAGCCTCCCAAGCAGCAGCATCCGAACCGAGATGGCCGATCCCAAACCGAACCAACCCAGTCCCAAGCCGAGTCCCAAGCCTGCAACCAAAACAGCCCCTAACCATATTGACCACAACGGCACCCACACCAATAACGATCTCATCGGTGCAGTCCTGCCCCCCTTGTCCGACCCGCTTGCTTCCGTACCGGCTACCGCCAGTGTCCAGACGAGCTACGGAACCGCCACCATCAATATCCCGCGCGGCGCCGATGGCTTGCTTCTGCCGCAGTCCGAGAAGGACGGCAAAGTTCTCGGTTGCTTTGCGAGCTTTGTCTCCTGCTTCGGGCGTGCGTTTACTGCGTGTTGCTAAGCGCGCGCGTGTACGTCAACATATGATATAGCGTGCGTGCACGCGAGTGGGCCACTAAATTGATATGTTTTGCCTTTTTTTTTTGTGAAAAAAAGCATGTTGTTAATTATTTGGAGTAGATGTGTGTAATGTTAAAGGAGGGTACATTGTGATGTACGTGTGTGTTGGCTAATTAATAAATTGTGTGTTTTTTTGGCTTCATCACAGAGGCGGATCCTTTAAAGGATCAGGGGTGACAGTCACTCTCCAATTAAAAATAAAATTTATTAATATACACAATCCTCTCGTTGATAGCTTCGATTTGATATATTATAAGCTCAAATCTAACAATTGAGTAAAAAGTTATGAACGTTTCAAGACTGAAGCGATATAAATAATTTTTCACATCATTTAACAAATTAATACACTTCTATCATACTCATCATTTGTTAAACTTTATAACTTAATACTAAAATTAAACCCGAAAACTTCAAATATTGATGATTTTTTCGAAAAAAAATTAGAGATTAATTTTTCGCCCTCTCAACTAAACGCTTCAGGATCCGCCACTGCTTCATCAGTTGTACGTTTGACTATACCTTCGGTCCATTTGTAAACCCTCAATAGAAAGTTATAAACAGTTTTCTTTTTGGTTTCATTTAACTCCACAACTTTTTAAATTTGTTTTTTAAAGCAAAATTAAATTATCCTAAAAATTGAAGTAATTTACAAGCTAGTAATATTCCTCCTCTCTCACTTTCTTTCGCCTGAATTTTAGGTAGGATGTAATGTTTTTGCGATGTTTTATGAAATTTAGGGATGAGTTTTAGGGTTTATAAATTTGTTTGAAATTTGGAAATTTTGATGTGTTTTTGCTCAAGAAGTTAGTACATGTCTTTGAAATTCAACCATGAAATTGTGTTTGTGGTTCAATTTATGTTTTGGTATTCTTATTTGGGTAGTCGTCGTTGATGACCGACCCACCAATGGAGTGGAGAAGATGTTCTTTCAACCCGGTTCTTTCCATAACTGAGCTAAGAGAGTGTCTTTTTTTTATATAAAAAAAAAACAATACGTAGTACAATTTGTTATTGGGATTTGGGACCAACACTTCATATGGTCACTGCAACCGTGGTCATTGTGGCCACTACCTCCCTTAGAGCATGAGCAACCATGGGTTTTAGCAACCTTAAGGTTGCTAAAAGGTAAGCCCATGGTTGTGGCCTCTACCTTAAGGTAAGAGGTGTGAAGGAGTTATCTTGGTAGAGAGAGGTAACCTTTTTCCTTTTTTAATTTTTTTTTATGATAAAGTAAGTTTATATATTTCACATTTGGATTTATTAGTTGTAGTAGGACTTAAAATGAAATAAAAATATATTTATATTTCATTATTTTTTAAAATAAAATATCACATTGGTTTAAATTTTTTTTTTCTCTATAATTTGAGCCCAATTTTATTCTATATATAACCCCATCTTGATCTATTGTAGTTGCACCTATTTTCTTAATCATGGATCACAATAATCCAAATACTCCACCCATTCCAAATATGCCTTTTGATCCAAATCTTCTCAAAAATCCTCAATTTCAAGTAATGTTCCAAATGTTTAACACTTTTTCAACACCCGAATATCCAAATTATACCCCACATAATCCTACCAATGTGTACAATCCTCTTTTTTTTTTCCAAACCAACAACATTTTGATCATTCTCTGGGTGTTCAAGGGAGTGCCACTCGAAGTCAAACCGAAGATGCAAGGCAAGTTCATCAAGTACAAGAGAACGAAGTTGTTGTTCAACTATTTCCCAATTTCAAGGCTATGATCCAAATTTATAGGTAGTTTTATTAGTATTTACGTATTTTATAATGTTTTTAACTTTTTTTTTTATTTTAATCTAGATTTAATAAAATATATTTACATTAACTACTTGCTATTTTTATTTATTTATAAAATTATAAATAAAAATAATTCACAATAATATATGATGATACACATATAATAAAGGGAAAGATATAAAGGAAAAGAAAAAGTGAAAATAAATTTGGAAAGATGTAAAAGGGGTTTCCCATGGTTGTAGAGGTAAACTTTTAGAAAGAGGTAGAAAAAGTAAAAATTATTTTAAAGAAAAAATTAAATGAGTTGTAAAGTTGTGATATGAAGATGGGGAAAAATGGGGGAAAGAGGTTACCCCATGGTTGCGGATGGTCTTAATCGTTGTGACCAAATCTGTATATGGTCGTTGCGACCAAACATGTGCTAAATAATAATTTCAGCCAGCACTAAAAAAAGAATTTTTTGCTGTTAAAATATATTAAATCTTATAAAAATTGTTAATTAGTTATTTTTAGTGAAAAAAAAAGAAAAATCTTCACCAAAAAAAAAAAAAAAGTGAAAAAAAGAAAAATAAAATTATCAAGAATGGAACTAAAGAGGTTCAAAACCCATGACCTTAATTAAGATATAAATCTCACTTCTTACCAATAAAGTTAATCTATATATATATCTTTATACTTTTTTTTTGGACGTGGGGGGTTCCGAGGTTATCGACTAATCCCCCCCACGGGTCCAGGCTAAGCCACCAAGCAGGCTCACCAAGCCAATGAAGGCTTGAACACCCACTAATACACAAATTGTGTAAGAAGTAGGATTTGAACCCTTGACCTCTTGCAAGGGTCACCTCTCCCTAACCACTAGGGCAAGGGGTCATTGGTATATATATCTTTATTTTTTTTTTATTTTTTTTTTGATTAGGAAAGAATTCGAGATCAGATATACCTGAATCTCGAAGGCCGACAAGTCGGCAGACGGAAACCCGTCAATACATACAAACGAAAACGAAAATAAAAAGCGGAGCAATACAAGAAGTGAAAACGCACCCTACAAGAAAACGAGACAAGGAAAACTAAATCTAAACCGAAGGGGACGTAGACTACGGACGAAAGCCAAGCACCGTCCTAAAACAGCACCGCTGGCCGGCGATACATCAGGGATCCCTGTGGGTAGTGAAGACGAACCTCCAGGAAGCTCCTTCCCGTACTCGGAGTCGCCTCGTACACACTACCTCGATCCCAGCCAGACCCGACTCCGACTGCCAGAACCCTAACATAGAAGAAGAACCCCCAGCCGCACCGAAGTAGAGACGTACACCACCCGAGCAAAGCAAACCGCGAAGAACCGGTCACAACGGACCAATCAAGCCTAAACGGGATTTAAACCAAGCTCATTCGAGCGGATATATATATTCAAAAAAAATATAAGTAAATATATTTAACATTTAATTTATAATTAATCCGGGCTTCTTCGGGCCCAATAATTTGTCTTGGGCCCAAAGAATTGTTAACGGGCTTAATCTTCGGGCCACTCGGGCCCAAAGAAAGGAGCAGGTGAAAGTGGTGAAACGCCCCCAAACCAGACCGGAAGGAGGAGTAGGTTCCGAGCCGACACGCCACGACAACCCCCAGCCGCAGGCCAGGCGGCGGAAAACACCACCAAGGTCGGCGCCAGGGCTGGAAGAGGGCAAACTGATGATGCGGGAACGAGTATCTTCGAGGCGGCCAGAAAAACGGAACAAAACCAAAATCTGAAAAACGACAGCCAGATAGTTCGAATGGGTTTAGATAGGGTGTGGAAATGAGATCCACACCCCTGTATCTACAGAAGTCCCAACAAAATTAGAGCTTTAAGGCCGGTCTAAGTGGTTACGAAAGAAAGGGACACCGAGCCTTGACGGAGAACAAAACAACGACAGCCAAGGCAGGGCAGTGCGATCCCGACGCCGAGAACAGGTCGGAGTGCCGGGAGGCAGCAAAGCAGCCACCACGATCCGACATCGGCGAGGCAACACGGAAGGGAGATGAAGAAGAAAGGGCGAGCTTTCGATGCGAGCAGCCGGACTTCAACATCACCCAGGTTATCAGATGAGAGGGTTTTTAACTCTCTGAGAGAGGGTTTTTTTTCACCGATCTTGAATCGGAGATGTACAAGGACGAGGTGGTACAACAGCCCGGAGCTAGGATCTCCGATGGATGGTTTGAGCCTCAATAAGGGGGGTTTCTCATCTCTCAGGAAGAGAGCTTTTTGGGAGTTATGAAACCGCGTTTTATTCACTCCATTCCTTCAACCTCGGGTTGATTGTAGAGAGAGCGAGTGCGCATCGGTCCGAGCGCCACGAGCACAAGCGAACATGGAGATTGGGATACGGGGTCGATTAAGATGAACGAATTGGGCAAGGAGGACGATGAAATTGGCGAAACGAACCGAAAATCAACAAAAGCCCCAACCTGATTTTGGTTCGTTCAAACACCAATTATGGGTATTTGGATTAGGGTTGTCAACTTCACGTCCTGCATCAGTGAAATACTTAGAACCATGGGGGGCAAGATCCGGGATTGTTAGGACTCCCGGAGGAGGATTAGGGGCTCCCGAAGGAGATTTAGGGTCTCCCGGAGGAGTTTTAGCGCCACCGTATTGGTGGTGGTTTGGCAGCAGGGGGGACGCTGCTGGTTTTCTTCACAGAAAAAAAATGTCACCTTTATTTGTGCTTGTGGAGTACAGACGGCACAACGTGACTCGTGAGCGGTGTTTAGTTCTTCTTACTTAGTAGACGCTACAATGGTATATATATCTTTATACTTATTTATACTCATGTATACTATTTTATCTCTAAAACTAGTTAAAAATTCCATTTTTTCGGCTTTTCTTCGAGGGCTTCTGCCACCCCAAACTCCCTAAATCCGCTTCTTCTATATAGTTTAACATATATAATTCATTATTATTTGATAGTTATTGATAATTTTTTTCTGATAGAGATCGGATGATTGAATCAAGAGAAGAAACATCCGGTGACTCTCTCCTTCCTAAAAAAAAAAAAAAAACTCTTAACTCTCTCCCTCTCTAAAAAAAATTTACATAATTGGCGTCATAAAAAGCAATTTTGTACCCACCAAGCACCATAATAATCTCAATCTCCAAAAACGACAAAATCTACAAAAATAATCTCCATCTCCTACAAATCTACATCTCCCGAATTAAATAATCTCCGAAAATAAATCTACTGCCAGGCTGATCATCAATTTATACCCCGGGAAAAAAGATTCAATCATACATATACAAGTATATATGCGAGGGGAATGAAGGTATCTTTATTAAGAGCCACTGAGCCAGTGTCCATATAACTGATCGAACTATTCGGCATATGTCCATTTTCACTTTTCAAACCCGACCATGTTCAAAACTTGATTCCTTGAACATGATTTGTTTTTTTTTTTTAATTGGTTTTTGTTTTTATGTTGTTGGGAATGAAAAGTTGTCTATTTATATATCGGATTGGGAGGATAAAATACCAAAAAAATATAAGGTAGGGTGAGAAATATATTAGTTTTGTATCACACTTTTTTGATGTGATGAAATTCTCTTAATTAATCTCTTCATATCTTAGTATATACACATATGATTTCTTATTTACAAATAATTATATTTATAAATCGATCAATGTTGATAATGTGTATTTATTTTTATTTGAAACGGGTATTTTAGTGTTAATTTGCCAACCAATAAAACTGAAATATTAATTAGATGGAAAAAACCTCATCGAAGGAGTTTTCAAGATTAATTTTAATGGTTCAAATTTGTGATTTGGGATCGTGCCTTGGGAAATGTTCGGGGCATGTGATGTCTTGCGGTGTGGCTCTATATATATATGTTGCCTTTGATGACAAAAATGATTGCGCGCGGTTGGATCCGGTGGTCGCAAAAGAGAGGAGGTTACAAAATATCGAGGCGAAAGGGGATAGTTTGATCGTCATCAATGCTATCATAAGGACTTGAACCTCAAGAGATTGAGATGGTGTTGATAGATCACTAGCTCATCTTGCTTTGATCCGGTTTCTTGCAATCATGTTCTTATGGAAGTCAATTAAGTGGCAGAAAAAAGTTTCTCATCTTCGCTTCTTCATAGGCGGTGCTTTGACCGTCGCTTATCCAGAGCTCTGTACTCTCATCTGTAATTTAGTATTAAAACTTCTATTTCAAAGATCTTATTCCTTCAATAGCCAACCCGCAGCAAATAAATTATCAAAATTCCAAAAGATTTTTTTCTGGTTAAAATGGAGAATTATATAAAGCCCAAAGATATGGAATCTTGGGCAATGTAAGGTGAAAAATGAACCAACTAAAGAATATAATTAAGTTAGCACTAAAAACAAAAGGAATATAATATATTAAGTTTCAGTTACATTCCCAATATTGCCCTATATTCACCATATATAAAAATATATGCCACATCAATAATTAACCAATCAATTGATCTCTCTCTCTATATATATTCCCGGCCAGTGTGTTTCTTGAAAACCAAAACAAAAAAGAAGCTAGTTATAATATTAATATACAAATATCTTGGCGGAGTGAGAGCTGTTACTATACGTACAGATGGTGGAACAAGATGGTAATGACTGTCTCAAGCGTTGTCTCTGTATTACCCAGTGTGTTTGTTGCATACCATCACACAACAAAGACGACGACAACAAGAAAGGAGATGCTAAGCCGGGATGTTGTCTCTTCAGGGTTTTTCGCTGTCTTCTTCGTTGTGTTTGTTGCATATAATGATCGTGCATCATCGAGTTCGTTATAATCTGTGCGCGTAACTTCCTATATCTTAAGTTCTCTTAATTGGTATGTGATACGTACCTAGCCCTGTTATGTTTAGTGTGTACGTGTGCGCGCATGTGTGTGATCATAATAATTAATTAAATTGCTGGTGATCGATAATAAATTGTGTGTGATGCTTCCTTTCCTTTGGTTCTTTGTCATGAACGGTAGATCCGATGTTAATGGTAGTGTAACTTGTACGTACAATGATGGGGCATATATGTATCATGTATGCTTGGGTGATCTTATGCAGGGGCGGAGGGAGGGAGGCATTAGGTGGCTCGAGCCCCCAACATAAATTCTTTATCTAATGGTGGTTTAGGGCAAAATAATATATTTAATGGTGGCTTACTACAATTTACCCAATTATTATATGGTCAAATTGCAGAAAACCACCCTTTAAATATGCTGTTTTGCGTGAAACCACCCCTTAAAATGAAAATTCCAGAAAACCACCCTTTAAAACCTTTTTGTTTGCAAAGTCACACCCATCACCCATTTTTCGTTAATTAAATATTAAAGTGTGTGAAAATTTAATTATACCCCTTATTATTATTATTTTACTCATTTCAATTGATATTAGTTGATATTTAACTTTTAACATGTTTTTCAAAAGTAATTTTTTTAAATAAAATATCATTTTTTAAATATAATTTCATAATTATCAGTAAAAACACTCTATAAAAAATAGATATGATTAATGTTTTATACGGAGTATATTTTAAAAAGTGTATATTACTAAAGGGCTACTCAAAGAAAATAAATTTTTAAAAAATGATATGTTATATAGTTTTTATTATTCTAAAATAGGTTCACTATTCCACATACATTTTTAGAATAATAAAAACTATATGAAACATTATTTTTTTTAAAAAAATATTTTCTTCAAGTAGCCCTAGTATTACACATTTTTTTATATGTATAAAACATAAATTACACATCGATTTTTTATAAAGTTTTTTTGTAAGTATGAAATTATTTTAAAAAACATTTTTTTTTATATTTATAGTGTTTTTTGCTTTTGAAAAACATGTTAAAAGTTAAATATCAACTAATATCAATTAAAATGAGTAAAATAATAATAATAATAAGGGGTATAATTAAATTTCCACACACTTTAACATTTAATTAACGAAAATTGGGTGATGGGTGTGACTTTGTAAACAAAACGGTTTTAAAGGGTGGTTTTCTGGAATTTTCGTTTTAAGGGGTGGTTTCACGCAAAACAACATATTTAAAGGGTGGTTTTCTGCAATTTGGCCTTATTATATAGCATAGCACTTGTTCGACCAAAAAAAAAATATAGCATAGCACTTGGGCTGGACCTCATTGGGCCTATAGGCCCAGAAATCCCACATTCCTACCAGTCAAGAACCCGTCGACTCCAAATCCTCTGTTCGCTGCAAATGATCTTTGATTTTTCCTATAAAAAAACTATATTTAAATCTTTATCCCACGTCTAAGATTAACAAAAACATGATGAAAATTAGTAAACGTGCTATTTTCTTCATCTTTTTCTAATCATTTTCAATTCCTTTAAAAAAATCCAAAAAGAAGGACACGAGGGTAAAATGGTATTTTTAATCCTTTTTTTTTTTTTTTTTGGGTGCAATTTTTAATCCATTTTTAATGGAACCCAAATGAAGGTGGGTAGGTGGATTTGCTAACAAAATTGTTTTAATGAGTAATTTTGATAATTATAAAAATAAGAGGTGATTTAGGGCAACATGGTGGTTTATTGCAATTTAACCATTCCGAAATAGCTCGTCGGAAAGAACTTGTGGGTAGTACCTATAGGTCCCCGGAATGACCGCTCTTTATTTTCCTATACAACGTGGTTTACTGCAATTTACCCAATAATTATATACATAGCACTTGGGCTGGACCATATTGGGCCTATAGGCCCAGCAATAATCGAAACCAAAAAAATCATATGACCACAGTTCATTAACTTATTTTTGTAGCGATACCACCCTATTTTTATCTCTTTCAATAATATTTACATCTCTATATCAAGTGTATATTCCATAAATTTGAGAAGCAAATTTAATATATAAAACCCAGAAAAAACCATAATATTTGGAAAATGTATAACTCATTGTAAATTAAACAGATCCTATTTTCTAACAATGCACTTCTACACACCTACCACAAGCCTAAAAAAAATGTGTCAAAAGTACAAATAAAAAGGGAATGGGAGCCCTGCATTCTACTGAACTCTAACCCACAATCCAGTGCTAGGCACACCTGCATGCACCACAAACAACATATAGTACCCCGGCGGAGCCATCTCCTTCGTCGACGGCCCGAAAACCCGCAAACTATACACCCCCGTCGACTCCTCCGACACGTTCTTCTCCGCCTCGAGGACCACCATCCGCTGGCTCATCGCGAACGAGTGCGTCGTAAACGACGGTGCAATCATGTTCACCCACACCACGCTCGCCGACACAAACTCCTCCACGCTGAACGTCACCCGGAACGGCGCCCCGTACCCGATGACGTACTCGCCGCCCACGAGGCTCGGCTTGATCGCCGTGTACTCGACCGAGAGGTACGGCGGAGAGTACGCCTCCAGGCTCAAATCAGTCGGGAATTGCACGTTTGTGAAGTTATAATAGATGTGTGGATTGCTCCCTCCCACGAAAACCCTTCCGTCGGGTACCAGCACCGCTGACGAGTGATACATTCGCGGTCTCGCAGCTGGTCCCATGACCGCGAAGCGGTCGTCGTTGACGTTGATTGGTCGATAAATGACGGGCCGTAGCACCGGCCCGTCCGCGTTCTCCCACCCCGCGGTGCCCAACTCCGCGCCGTTGATAATGATCACGTCGCCGGTGGGTAGGATCAGCATGTCGCCCATGACCCGAGCGATCGGCATCGTCTCGATAGCCCAGCTCGGGTTCTCGTCAGTGACTCGAATCCGGCCGCAGCTATCGCTCGCCCGCATGAAGACATTGGTCGCAGCGCGGCCAAACGAGCCGCGGGGCGCGCCTCCGCACACGAGGATATCGACTTGGATGACGGGAAGGTTCTCGTCGATCGGGAGCATCACGGACGAGCCCGAGCTCGGGTAGTTGCGGGGCTCGTCGACCGGAATCGGAGGGAACTCGCGAGCCACCCGGTTCGCCTTATAGTCGAACGAAATAGCGCGCGTGTTCGCGAAGAGGAACAAGTTGCCGTCCGGCAAGAGGTGCACGAACGGGTAGAGGTTGTTCTCGTCTTGGTCGTTGGTGTCGGCCAAGAACTGGAGCCAGAACGTCGCCGGCGTCGATCGCGGGTAGAATTCGAAATTGAACTGCCTCCGACCGCCGACGATGATCACCCGCCCGTCAGGGAGGATCTGGTCAGTCGAATACCACCTCCGCTCCGTTAAGTAATCCCGGTACTCAATCCAATCACAAGCGTCGTCCGAGCAAGGCGTGAAAGTCCGTACGACGTGATCGCCGTCGTTGTATCCGCCGGTTTGGAGGAGCGTGCCGTTAGGGAGGACGGAACCCGACGAGCACCACGTGTCGGTATCAACATAGAGAGCGCGGAAAGAGTTGGAAACGACGTCGTAGAGGATGGAGTGGGCGGTGCAGTCGACGGTGAGGGCGGTGTCGAACGGGTCGTGTCGACACCGCCCGTTAGGGAGCGAGAGGTTGGAGTGGCCGAAGTCGGTGCGGTCGTACATGACAATCTTGTTGTTATGTAAGAGCTGCATATGCATCGCGGAGATGCCGATGCTGGCGTGGAGGAGCGCCCATTCGCCTTGGTTCGCCGTATAAGCGAAGAGCGTTTGGGCGGCCGACACTCGGGCCGCCGCCACAAGGAAGAGGAGGAAGGCGGCGAGCATGGTGGATGCCTGGTGGGGGCGACAAAGCAAGAAAATAAATGTGAGGTGGTGAGTTGGTGAAGTGAGGTTAAGCACAAAGCATAAGAAATGTGATTAATTTATAAGGTTAATTCGATTGAAATATAAGTCAACATATATAGGAGTGATCACACAAAGATTGCATATTCATCTTATCGAAATTATATAACGGTGCACAAGATAATAAAATTAGGTAGAAGTTAAATTAAATTACCTGAAGAGCCAATTTTTTGGTTCTATGGTTGAATCGATCGATGTGCGATCTGGAATTCTTTTTTTTTATCCTTTCGAGTTCAAGTGGGCTTAGCCCACTCTACATCTGGATCGGGTTACTGTAGGTCCATTAAGGGGTTGACACTCCCACTCACAAGTGTCTCCATATTTCCACGGGGATTCGAATTTCGAACCTCGAGGCATGAGATTGCGATCTGGAATTCTGGAATGAGGTTCTTCTTTGGGAATGACGACCGGCGGCATATTTTGCTCCAATAGACAAAGATTATGATGGATGATATCTTGAATTTATTATCATTAAGAATAAAGCTATTATTGATATTAGAGGATTGTAACTCCCATAAAATTAAATCTTTTGATCGGTCATAAATGTAGGAGATTAGGTGTGATTTTTAATTTATTGTATATAAAGTACAGTTGAGTGTAATATATATTTTTTGAAATTATGTAAGTTGGAAGATATGTTAGTGTAATTGAGGAAATTTTAATTGGAAGATGTAAATATAAAAAGAACCGGTGATTTATAATTGAAAAAACACTCGAGTAAAATACCAGAGATGATCGATTATATTTTTAAATAAATCTAAAAATATAATCTACTTATTTTATTAAAAATCACATAAGAGACATTGCTCAGAGTCCTCAGACCATAACTATTAACCTATAAAGAAGTTGTATATTGATTTTTTTTTAATTAATGGTTATCCTAGGTTTTGGAGCATAGAAAAAACAAAAAAAAAAACAAATAATAAAAATACTATGAAAACCTTCAATATTCATGATTTTTTTTTATGACGTGGAGGTTCATAGAAGATAGAAAAACCGAAAAACCAAATAATAAAAACAATATGAAAACCTCCAATATTAATGATATTTTTTAAACAACATGAGTATTACTTTTTTTTTTATCTTTTCCAGTTCAAGTGGGCTCACTCTACATCTGGATCGGGTTACTGTAGGCCCATTAAGGGGTTGACCCTCCCACTCACAAGTGTCTCCATGTTTCCACGGGGATTCGAACTTCGAACCTCGAGGCATGGGATGTAGCCCCATAACTACTACACCAACTTGTGATTGGTAAAACAACATGAGTATTACTCCTAATAAAATATAAATCATTGACCTTATGATAGTGAGACGCAAAGTAAACACTTCACTCCTACGGTACTACCACTAGAATAAGAGGGTCACTGGTTTCAATATTAATCTTCTTTCACTCTAAGCAAATACTTTAAATTTTCATATATTTGGTAAACATATCTTCACCAAATCGTATAGATCTTTAAAAATCTGAAATCTAAGACTTTCTATTTTATCACCCATTAACACGTACTGCGGCTACTGCCCCGTTAATTAATAGGCAAGAATCGAATATATATACAACTTTTTAGCCGAAAATATTTATTAGTGCTTGTTTGTATTGCATTCAAAACTGAGGGATTGAAATAACATAGGAAATAGATTTCGATACATGTGTTTAGATTAGAATTTTGTTTTTAAAAAAACTCCAGGAAGTAAGATTAATGTGAATTTCAATTCCTCCAAAAGGTAGAAATTTAAATTAAGGAAAATTTACAGAAAATCACCCCTTAAATATGAGTGTTTTCACTTAATCACCCTTTAAATTCAAAATTACAGAAAATCACCATTTAAATGGTTTTTACTTACAACTCACCACCTCTTCATCTATTTTCATTAATTTATCATTAAATATATTATATTTTAATTTTTTTAAACTTGAATTTAATTATAAACATATTCAAAATTTTAATTTAAGGGCTCAATTATATTTTAGGGATAATTTCATTTATTTAAAAAAAACAATAATAAATATAGCCTACAATTATTATCATAATAATTATATTTAAGTTATATGATTAATTGATAGGTTAAATTTGGTGAATATCCATTTTTCATTTCAAAATTAAGTAAATGTCCACTTTTTTACATAATTAAGTAAATGTTCATTTTTTTCCAAAAATTACCCCCCTTCCCCATCCCTAACCATCCCCCCTTTGACCATTTTTAATTTTAACATCGACTAGTCAACATTGACCATTCTGGTCAACGCCTGCATTTGGTGACAATTTTTTGGTGACAGTTAAGTATATTTTTCTGGTGACAGTTAATTGTGACAATTATTTTGGTGACAATTGATTTTTTGTGGCATTTTATTTTTTCCGGTGACAGTTAGGGGAAAATCTTTTCTAGTGACAATTGATTTTCTTTTTTTCTTGTGATAATTGTCGGTGACAAAAAAATTTGGGCGACAATTGATTTTCTTCCCGTGACAGTTGCCAGTAACACTTTTCCTCGGTGAAAAATAGGGTTTTTCCTGTTAATAGATGATTTTCTTGATGACAATTGTTGGTGACAACTATTAATGACGAGGTTGATGACAATTGTTGGTGACAACTGGTGTCCCAAATCATAAAATTAACATCTCAGAATGATCACATTTAACAAATTGTCACCAGAGATTAAACAAACTGACATATTTTCAAGTTCAACAAATTGTCACCAAACATGCTAGGTTTGTTTTCCCAAATCCGAATCCAAACTTGTTTGTTGGACACAAATTTTCAAATATGAAATCGGAGAACAAATGAGGTTTGAGGCTGAGAAATTAACCCCTTGACGACACCTATGGCGGCTCGGTTCCAAATTCATGCTGGCCGCATTCAAAACGAAAAAGAACAAGCGGAAAAATACTAGGCAAATTGGTCTTGAATCACTAGAGAAGCCAAATTCAGAACGAAAAAAGAGCAGGCAAATGCTAGGCGGAATCGCGCCTATACAAAGGGACTTACCTAGAACTGAAATCCAGTGACTGCGAAAAGGAGAGTCCGACGACGCAGATCCAAGCGAAAACCTCGATGCAGATCCAAGCGAAAAGGAAGGTCTGGCGGCGACGAGTGGGACTGGAGATGGCGGCGACGAGTGGGACTATGAATGGAGTCGGACGGAAGGGCAACACCACTCAGGGCGAATTCAGGGCAACAAACCAAATTTTCCAAAGAAAGAAGAGGCATGACGGAAGGAATTAGGAGGGTATTACAATGGTAGGGGTAAACTTGAAATTACAATAAAATTATGTACACTTTCTTAATATCCGTTTAAATATGGACCTTTACTTAATTGATTTTTCTAAATGGATATTCCTCCAAATTTTTCCTAATGGATAACCTAATTTTTTTTAAATTTAGGTAAATTTAAAGAAAAAAATCATTGTAACAAATAAAATGGATCAAACTCATGTTTTAAGTTGAAAATTATTAACTATATATACCATCCATAATTCCATATACATATAGTATTATTTATTTATTTATGATCTTAACCATATTTTTTCATTGCAATTTCTAATAAGACCACCCTCAAGAGAAAAGAAGAAGACCAAAAAAAAAAGACACAATAAATGGAGAAAATCATGCAAAAACCACTAAAAATGGAAATTACAAATCCTTTGAATGAAGGTAAGCCACAAACTAAAACGAATTTCAAGGTGAAACAACCACATGTCACAAAATACACTCCTCATCCAAATCTCAAAATACAACGATCCTTAATCTCCCGCTTTTATGGATTTATATCAATAATTAACCCACATCCAAATTCAAAAACTGAAAAAACAAACACATATTTTCTTTTCTTTTTTTTAGAAACTAATAAAAAAAGAAAAAGAAAAATGAGCCAGCCCCAACCGGTGAGACCATTGGAACAATCCTCCACGGAGCAGCGGGATGCGGAGGCGTTGCTGGCGGGGCTGCAGGAGGCCAAACACAACCCTAAGGGTAAGGAGGGGGTTATTGGCTGCACCGCCAGTAACGCCGCCGCCGGAGCTGGCCATCTTCAGGAAGAATCTTTAGACATGGAGGAGGGTGTTAACGCTACTCCGGGAAAAACTCTGGTCTCTCTCTTTTTTCTTTTCTTTTTTTTTTTGTGGTTTTTTTTCTTTCATCAATCCAAATTTTTACTTTTGTCAAATGATTGATTAGGTTTGGAATTAGATTAATGTGATTTTGGGTATTGGATTCTATATAAAAAAAAATTATTAGGTAATGATTCGAGAATTAAACAATCTTGCACTGACACTTCGAAATGACGATAAAAGTCGTTAGATGGCAAACCATCAAACATACTACGTACAACATAATTAAAATAAAAATGGTGCTATACAAAAAAAGCAAGCAAAGCCTCGATCGAACAAACAAGCCTAACTCAAAAAAGTTGATTCATCGAAAACCAAGGAGTTTAAATTTTTTTTTTTTTGGTCATAAGTTTAAATTTTTCTTAGTTGTTAACAAAATCTAAATCAATCAACTAAATTAACGGTTGAGATTTGAAATCAATCTATTTTTTTAATTGAAAAACTGATTTCATATATTCTTATTAGAGTAATAATAATAATATTGACATTGAATTTTAAATAAAATAATTATACAACAGTTCTAATGAAACCATTTTATGATTGTTTAGCGGGATATGATTATTTTGGGATCAGATTTTACAAAGTTGAGAAATAATTAATGGATGGATCCATTTAAATCACCTGATTTAAATTTTCATGATTCAGATTTAAATTTATTAATTTTTTTTATTAATAACAAAATATATATTTGGCTTGATATACTTTTTTATTTTAAATAATCTCTTTTATTTCTTCTTTGAGAGTTTGAGATGTGATTTAATTTGATTAATTTGGCGATCTCAATACAGGGATCCAATGCGCAGGGCGAGGAAAAACGCCACACTCCTATAACCATAGGAGAAGCTCTCGAAGCGACCGCCATTACCGCCGGGAGCAAGCTCGTTGAACGCAGTGACGCTGCGGCCATCCAGGCGGCCGAGGTGAGGGCCACCGGCCGCACCAATATCACCCCGGGAGGCCTCGCTGCCACCGCGCAGGCAGCCGCCCAACTCAACGCCAGGACCGACAATCCCGACGAGAAGATCACTTTAGCTGACATTCTTACGGTACCGTTCCGCCGACTAAAAATATTAAATTGTGATCCAAAAAACGTTTTTTTATCTGTTTTAGTTCATCATTTTATTAAAATTATTTTTTTTAAATTTTTTTATCAATTTAATTTAGATAATTTTTTTGGTTTATGATGTTTGGAGATGAATTTCTCGACTTGAGTTCACTCATTTTTTAAAATAAATCGAGTATTAGCACAATTTTAAGTTCAAGTTCAAAGCTCAAATGACTCGAATTTTGTGAAAAATCTGAAATTTTATTTACATTACTATGTTTTTTTAAAATAAATCGAGTATGAGCACAATTTTAAGCTCGAATTCAAATTTAGGTTATGCTCGAGCTCGACTCATTTTTAAACGAGATGAGTATGATCACGATTTATGTATGCGACATATATTTCCTAACGGAACTTAAATTATATGGTTGCAGGACGCATCGTCGAAGTTGCCAAAAGACAAAGCAGCGACAAGGCAAGACGCGGAAGGTGTGGTGAGTGCGGAGCTAAGGAACAACCCCGACATCTGCACCCACCCAACCGGCGTTGCTGCATCTGTGGTAGCTGCCGCGAGGCTAAACCAGTATGCAGCTATGCCGGCCAAAGACAGCTAGCCAGCGGTCAACGGTCCCATCGCCTGTTATTATTAGACTTTTAACGGCGTTTGTGTGGTGGCCGGATAGCTCTGCATTCCTACGGATGGTTGGGAGTATATATAACGTATATATATATATATATATATATATATATATATATATATATATATATATATATATATATATATATATATATATATATATATATATATATATTATATAATTAGGATTAAAAATATATATATAATTAAGGATCTTTTGCCCTTCTAGTCAAAAGTGTACGTAAAGCTTGTTGATTATGTAAATATATTTAATTAGCGCTATATATAGAGGTTTGTTTGTTGAATATATATCCAATTGAAGCAACAAGTTCATATATTCAAATCATTCGATCTCTTTTTTGGTTGAGTAACTATTGATCGAGTATAACTACTTTTAAGAGAGCAAGAACGTGGAAAACAGTCATTAGATCGATCTAATAAGGTCTTGTTTGGCTAGTCAGCTAAAAACACATGCATACAGTTTTAAAACTCAGAAATTAAGTATGGTAAATTCTTGTGTTTGATTAACAGAAAGATATAGGAATTCAATTTTCAAATTAAAGGAAATTCACTTACGTATAGTCGATAAGTTCAACGTCCACCATTTTTTTTTGAAATTTCCTGCATTGTCCTATTTATATTTTTAAACACCAACCTTCAACCAAACAACTCTTTTTAATTATCTGAAAGTACATTTCATAGGAATTCAATTTATGAAAAGTAACTTCCCCAAAATTGTACTTCCAGCAATCAACCAAACAAGTCCTAACAACAATGACTATTTATCGATCTAAAATCAGTTCAATTTCCCAATGACATTTAAATTTTTTATTTAGGTGGTTTATGATTATCAGGGAGTCACCATCAAAGTGGAGTTTGTCAATACAAAGTTGTAGAGCCCGGTTGATTTCCAGTTTAGGTGTTTTGTCAAAAAGATTTGTTATTAGCTAGGGAGGAGAGAGATGATCCTCGACAATCTTTTTTTTATAAAAAAAATCAAAGAAGAAACAAGTTACTTAGCCTTTTCATTTTAATATATTTGTTTGTGGTATCCGTATGTCAACTCGTCGATCTAGAATCAGATTTTCATGATCTCTTTACTTAATTAAAAAAAAAGCAAAAATAATTAAATAAATCACCAACGTCAATTTACATTGCTTGGGGAGCAAGAACTTACCTTGGCTGAGCCCTATAACTTATCTCTCTGCAAGTGTTGCAATTCATCTCTCTTAATGGCGACTGCAACCACAAACTTGTTTTCGGGATCGACACCTGTAATCAGACAAATCCCCCTCCCATGGCGTCTTCCCAACCACAGTACCCCTCCCAGTATCAATCTCAAATTCCGCCCTTTCATATCCACCGCCCACTCCATAAACCCCTTCAAACTCTCCTCCCTCCGATGCTCCGCCGCCAAACCGCCCTTGAACCCTAAATCTTATTCGGATACCCGACCTGAAGATCTCGATCCGCTTCGTCTTGTTGGGGGCTTCATGGATACCGTCCTCGACGCGCTGAACGAACTGAGACCTCCGGATGAAGATCCGGATCTGACTTGGGTCGATGATTTCGTGGGTACAGTTCTTGATGCGGTGGAGGAGTTGAAAAACCCGCCCTCGAACCGGAATCTTGCGGCGGATACCCGTTGTGGAGAGGTTCGTGCTGACGACCCGTCCTCAAACCCGGAGCCTACAGCGGATATCCAATCTGAATGTTCGGATCTGAATCGGGTTGAGGACTCGTCAGAGACCAAGGTGGAGCCGGTGAATGAACGGAAAGTCCCGCCTTCGAACCTGAAACCCGATCCGGAGGTAGAGGATATCAAGGATACAATTAGAAATGCAATCTTGAGCGCGTTAGAGGGACTGGAAAACCGACTCCCGATTCGGGTCAAGGACGTCAATATCACACTTTTTTTTGGTGGGGAAAACCGGGAGAGACCTCCCTATATAATGCCAATTAAGAAATACAACGTCTAGCTATCGAAACCCCCTTAGCGTCACCCAGCAGGGACTGCTGTGTACATTCAGGCGGTTCGAGAAGCTCAAAGTAACCAATGTTCAAGGAAAAAGCAAAGGAGACTATGCTATCGGCGACAACATTAGCCTCGCGGTAAACATGACGGAATTGGACAAGCCAATTTCTACTAAGGAAGCCTTGGCAAGAGTCTACCAGGCTGAACAACGGATGAGTCGTCTTGACTTTCTTGGACATCAGATTCACCACCACTGCTGAATCCGTCTCCACAACTACCTTCTTGAAACCCATGTTCCAGGCCATCTCCATACCTTTTAAAACGGCCCAACATTCCGACATTGGGACCGAGCACGAGCCCAAGTTAAGTGCGAAACCTCTCACCCATCCTCCGTTTGAGTCCCTTATTGCTCCTCCGGCTGCAGCACTCCCATCCAGGCGACGACCTCCATCTGTGTTCACCTTCACCCACTCCCTTTGGGGTTTCTCCCAGCCTACCTCACGCACCACTGGAAGCTGTGGAGGAGATGAAAAAACCGCCCTCGACCCCAAAACCCAATGCGGATACCCGATCTGAATATTCGGATCGGAGTCGGATTGGGGGCTTGGTGGATACCATGGAGGAGCCCCTGAAAGAGCTGAAAAACCCGCCATCGAACCCGAAATCCGATCCGGAGTTGGAGGATATCATGGATGCCATTGTGGACACGGTGGAGGAGCTGAAAAACCGAGTCCCAATCTGGGCCGACGACTTCATGGATACAGTCACGGAAGCGGTGGAGGAACTGAAAAACCCGCCCTTAAACCCGAAAGGCAAAGCGGATACCCAATTTGAAAATCCGGATTGGATTCGGATCATCGGCATCCTTTATACCATCTTCAAGGCTGTCGTCAAGGAACTGAAAAAATCGACCTCGAAAAACGGTTGGGCTGACGACATTGTGGATACCATTGTGAAACCCGAAGATCTATATCGAATTCTGGTTGATCCCATCACGACTAGCATTATTCGGAATGCTTTCAAAAATCCAGCAATTGCGGTAATGTTGATGGCTGGCTGGTCGTCGTCTTCATAGATAAGTGACAAGTCGAGCTCTTCGGAGTCGGGTGATCAGGGCCATTCATGGGAAGATATCGCGGGCATTATCGCCTGCTTGTGTTTCCTGGCAGCATCTGATATTGTGGCTTTCGAGACGACCGGGCAAAGTATTTGGTCCGGCAGGAAGAAGACCACTGTGGTTAAGCTTCAGGTAATTCTCTATTCTAAACTTACAAGGCTTATCATTATTATTTATTTTTTGGATTCCCAAGTTTTATGGATATACAAAATCTAATTGAACCCTTATGAGTAGAGGTACGTGTTAGCTCTAAAAAAAAAGCTTGACTCGAGCTCATTTAATTACCTAAACAAGTTGAGCTTGAACAAGATTTTAAGCTCAATTGGAAGCTCAGCTAGCTCGTTCGATTGAAGCTCGAATAGTTCGAATTTTATGGAATTTCTAAAATTTCCAAGTTATTATGTTATGCCGTGGTGATTAAATCTGAATTTCTAGGTGGGGCTTTCGGGATCAGCAAAGTCGTCGCTTCAGAGAGTTCTCAAGGAGATAGCTGAAACTAGCAATGCATCCACCCCTGACGGCCTAAGTTACATATTGACAGGTAAAGCGAGCTTCGAATAACATTTAGAGAGTTCTTAGGTCTTCTCTTGATAGTATTCTGTTTCTAATTTGGCATTGCCCTTTCCTGTTTATTGCAGAATCGACGGTTGCTTTGTTGCGCCATTCAGATTATTATATCTCCGCTTCTTCATTCGTAAGCAAACATTTTTGTTTAGTACTTTCATGTTACTTGAAATGTTGTTTGTTGTTTGCATATACTGAAGCATTTTTCATGTTCATGTAACGGCTCCAGGTGGATGTTGAGACAACAGTCGAAAAGGGCGAAAAGTTGTTGAATAGATTCTCTATTGAAGAGCGAGGGAAATTCGACAAGGAGACTCTGGTAAACGTGAATAACTTGCGAAGAAAGCGCAGAACTGAACTGCAATCAGAAGGAAAATTCAGCAATGAATACATAGTGGTATAAACAAATTAACCTTGCAATGTACTTACTGGAAAAATTAGAAATTATCAATTAAATTTTATTTTATTTTTAATCTATTTTGGTTTGGTTTTCAGATGACTATATTGGTGGCTGCTGAAGGAGAGCATAAGCTGCCTTCCATCAATGGAGTTAAAGACTTGAAATACGCATTGCAAAAGCTCGCATCGATCCCTTCAAGCCGAATCGCTGTAAGTATACATACGCGTAAACCATCAATGGATTTGGATTATTGTGCTTGTTACTTGACTGTTGATATCGATCTCTATTTATAGGCTGTGGAGGTTATGTGGACTCCACAGGAAGAAAACGACGTGCTATCGGAGAAAGAACTCGCCCAAGATTATCCACACTTGAAGCCTATCTCCTGATTTGATGCTCCGAAAAAAAAACAGGCGTGATCTTGGCCGATGACAGGAGGATGTTAAACTTTCATTTTCAACTTTCAATCTTCCGATCGAGGTTGATCGTGTTAATATTATGAGTTGATTTGAATTTAAATTTGAATTATTAGTGGAGTTATTCCAGGAGTCGATCATGGTGGTAGAGATATTCTAGGAGTTGATTACTTCATGAAATCTCTATACTGGTTGTATATATATAGCTCCTTGTAGCTTTGAATAAAATTATCCAATTTCCTCATTTTTTATCTTGTCTATAGATCGTACGGACTGTTAATTTGTTGTTTTCGATTAGATAAGTAGAAGAACTAACTCGATGGCATTAGGTTAAGGTTCCTGCTAAGAAAATTAAAATCGACTCCCTTAATTGTTGCAAATGGCATATTCGCGCGTGGGTCTATGATCGAATACGGGTTCGAATCATTCGGATTTTAGGTACAACAGATTATGGGTAAATTGGATCGACTCGGGTTATATTCGGGTTAACTCAAACTCAGATTTAGCCCAATTTTGGGTCAAAGTTTGTGTTATAACGAGAATGGAAATAGCGAAGAAAGACACAGAGATTTACGTGGTTCGGTGTGTTACCTACGTCCAGTGGCGGATATGCGGGGGGTCGAAGTGTTTGAAGCCCCCGCTGGCCAAAATAAGGGTATATGTATATTTTTATATATCTATTAATTTAATAATATATAAAAGTAAAGTAGATAGTAATTACAAAGTCGAATTAGCTCAGCGGATAAGTCACGAGGGGAGAGTTAATGAGGGAGCGGGGCGTCCCTTGTTTGAATCTCAGCACAACCCCCTTTTCCCCTTTGTTACATCTGTTTTTTTTTTTATAAAAAAAAACACCGACCCTTTTTTTTCCCTTAGCAAAAGAAAAAGCAATAGTCGACAGAACGAGCGAGCCGCCAGCAGAGCGATAGAGCGAGCAAGCGTGGCTCCTCTCCCGGCCGCCGCTACCACCTTCCTCTTCGGCCGCCCCATCGGCGCCGCTGCCATCTCCACCTCCGGCGAACGTGTGAAGGGAGCGAGCCGCCAGCAGAGCGTTACATCGAGCAAGCGTGGCTCCTCTCCCGGCCGCCGATGCCAGCCTGTCACCTTTTCCCCTTGTTCGAATCTCAGCACAACCTATTTTCCCCCTTTTTCCCCTTTGTTACATCTGTTTTTTTTTTAAAAAAAACACCGACCCTTTTTTTTTTCCCTTAGCAAAAGAAAAAGCAATAGTCGACAGAACGAGCGAGCCGCCAGCAAAGCGATAGAGCGAGCAAGCGTGGCTCCTCTCCCGGCCGCCGCTACCACCTTCCTCTCCGGCTGCCCCGCCGGCGTCGCTGCCATCTCCACCTCCGACGAACGTGTGAAGAGAGCGACCTGCCAGCAAAGCGTTACAGTGAGCAAGCGTGGCTCCTCTCCCGGCCGCCGCTGCTAGCCTGCCACCTTCCTCTCCGGCCGAACGATCCTTCAATCTAAACATCCAATCCTTCAATCTAAACATCCAAAGATTTTTCTTCTCTTCCTTTTAATTTGATTGTTTTTTAGTTGAATTGATTGGGTGTGAATCAATTTTGATTAAAATTTGTGGAGTTGAGATTTGAGGAATGAGAATCAATTTGGGGATTTTCGATTAGGGTTTGTAATTTGTGAGAAATAAATTTGTGATTTGAAAATTAAAATTGTAGTTTGTGGTTGTAGTGAGAAATAGATTTGTGATTTGTGATTGTGGGTGTGAGAATAAATTTGTGGATTTGTTATTTACTATGAATAACCACCATTTGAATTTTGTACATAATTTCAGAATTGGTCAGTCAGAAACTTATGCTTGTGGGAGCCGTGGTTCTGCATATTTCAAAACAAAATTAATTAAATGATATTGTAGTTTAGTTGTAAAATTTTATAGTTTAGTGTTACATTATGGTTGGTAATGTAGGTTCCTGAATCCGAAAGACAGTATAGTGACGTTTTTAGTGCCATACGGCCCATACTGTCATTCAACAAATAAGTAGGATTGAAGGTGTCAAGGGTGTATATAGGTACAATCTTAGACTCAAACATTTCAAACCGTCATTTTTCGGAAAAAAAAAAAAATTCAGCCCCCCTTACAAAAATTCCTGGATCTGCCATGCCTACGTCTACGGGTAGAGAACCAAATTTCTTATTAGAGAAAGCAAAACATATTAGGGTTATAATGCACGTGTCCTCTCTCTCTCTCTCTCTCTCTCTAACAGTTGACAACATATTTTCGTACGTAAGATGCATATTCTATCATTATACGGAGTATATGTTAAGGCTATTTTTGCAAAAAAAAAACGAAATTAATAAGGTTACTTCCTTCAACCCTTTTATTAATTTTTTTTTCCTTACCAGTTCAAGTGATACATCTGCGTCGGGTTACTGTAGGTCCATTAAGGTGCTGACCCTCCCACTCATAAGTGTCTCCATGTTTCCATGGAGATTCGAACTTCGAACCTCGAGGCAAGGGATGTAGCCCCATAACCACTACACCAACTTGTGATTGGTTTTTATTAATTTTCTAATTTGACTATATATGTACGACGTACCTAACAAGAAAAATAAAGGAGAAATTTTCTCCAAAAAAAAAGGGGTGATTTGCCAAATATACAAATATGGAGGCCATATTTGCCTAATATACACGATTTTGGGAAATTTGCCAAAATATACACAATATTATACAAGCAGCCTCCGTCTTCCAAACTTCTTTCATGGCTGCCCTCCCTCATCCAGTTCTCCTCCACACAGATCCGGCACCGTCAATCCGTCATCCATTTAGAACGCCGACAACAACGCCGCCTCTCCATGTTCCCTCTATCTCTCTTCTTCACCACAGATCTGCATGTCCATTTGCAAACCATCTCCCTCGCCTCTCCCGCCGTCATCTGATTCGGCGCTCCGGGGGAAGGGAAAGCGAATGTCGACGCCGGATGTCGCGGTGGAGGAGCCTTCCTCTCCCTCCTCTGCCTCTGTCAGCGCCCGATGAGCCAGATCTGCGCGATTTTGGCCACCGGATCTCTTCCTCCTCCCATGCTAATCTTTCGCGATCTCCTGCTCCATTGCTGACAGCCTATGAAAGGACCTGGATTGAGGAGAATCGACGGTGGCTTTGAAGCCATGTCTGCCGGAGCCGAGAGCGGTGTTGCGTTCCCCTCCAGATTTAGGAGCCACCGGCACCAGCGGCGGTGGTGCATTGTTGTTGATTAATCTCAGATCTGGAATTGTCCATTTTTGAAGGTTTGATCTTCGCTTCTCCGTCTTTTGTGTATGATTCTTTTTGGATCTGCATTGCTGTTGATTAATCTCAAGTGAAAGTGGAAGATCCTGTAGGATTAAGCTCTCTAATTTGATGTCCAATTCACTAATTGAAGACCCCCATTTTGCTGATGTCTTGTGCTACTGTTGTATGCTTTGTTTATGTTTTGGAACAAAACTATTTGTTTCTCTTGATTCATAATCCTTTTTGTTATCAAAATCATGTAATAGGTTACATTTGTTGGTTGATTCCAGAATATATCATGTGATTGCATTTGTATACCTTCAAAAACAGTGTCAGCATGGGGGTGAAGATGGTGCTGAGGAGAGATGGAATTAGCATATAAAGATGAAGTTACTGCCATGTATGTGGATATCACATCTTCCAAATTGCATATATTAATTTTATATGATGTATGTATGTGGATATCAGTGGAAAAACCCCATTGAATTTAGTATATAGATCACTTTATGCATATATTAATTTTATGTCAACAACTTTTTTTTCCATCAATACTTTTTTTTTATCGCACGTCAGCATTGCTGACACCAACACCCAATACATCGAATTTCTTGTCAATACTTTCCCGTCGCGCATGAAATGTATTTTTTTCGCGCGTCAATGATGTCGCCGACGTCAGTGACGTTAGGAATGCTGACGTCAGCATTGTTGACGCCGTTTACAGGGATGCTGACGCCAACGTTGGATTTTTTTTTTCACGCGCCAGTGCTCACGTCGAGGTCGGGAATACTGACGTCAGCAGTGCTGACACCGTTTACATGGATGTTGGCGTCAACGTCGAAAATGCTGACATCAACATTGCTGACGCTGTCTACGAGGATGTTGACGCAAACGTCAAAAACGCTGACATCAGCATTGCTAACGTCAGTGTCGGAGAAAACAATTGCTGACAAGAAACTTTCAAATAAAAAATATATAATAAAATTAACGATGCTGACAGTCATAACTTAAATATGAAGTCACAACTACTAAATGCCAGTTGCAAGTGTGAATGAAAAATCAACATACATACACGATGATGATTGCAATATGATTTTATGAATGAAACATCAGATTACCATTAAATGAAACAAATAATGACATCAATTCAACACAATGAAAGATAATGAAATTAACTAATAATGATAGCAAGGTTTTCCAATTGAAAGCGTATAACAGTAAGAATCAAGGTTTTGCAACTTCACAAAACAAAGCAAGTAGGGGGGCTCGCTGTGCAACTTCACAATGAAAGATAATGAAATTAACTAATAATCATAGAGGCCATTCGTCAATTGCGAATCTGTCAGCCTTGCGAAATCAAGAGCGCTCGATCCTCGTCGGCACCGGAGTGTGGCGTCGTCTTGGCCGCCGGCGCTCAGATCCATCTGCTACTCGATCTTATAGGGCGTCGTCTTCACCGATGCTTAATTAAATTGAAGACCATGTCAGCAATGAATTCACCAAGCGATTGCAGACCATGTCAACAATGAATTCACCGAGAGATAAATTGAAGGTTGACATGAAATACATACCTGTGTTCTAAAAAAGAGGAGGACAACTGCACCTTGCTTAGGAGTTAAGACCACCAAGGAGAGGGAGATCATTCACACTGTCATCACAAACGAACCTAGGACTTTAGCAAACTGCAAAGTAACATTTCACACTGTCAACACCCTCCCATTAACAATTAAAATTGAAGAAAACACCCTGCATTCTCATTGTTTCATACATTTCAAGAAGACCAAAAAGCAAAATTCACTCGTAACAAGGCCACAATAATTGCAACTGAATTGATCTGCAACTTCCTTTCATAAGCTCCTTGAAGGTGGACAAATATTTTACAGAGTTCTGCTAAAGCAGCATCAGAAGCCACAAATTCACTCGTAACAAGGACAGAATAAGTGCAACTGTTTTGGCTTCACAACAAATTGGTCTGCATTTGTGTGGAATCATGGGCTCAAGCATCTCCTCCACACATGGAGTCCATCATCTTCTAACACCTGCTCGCTCCATAGAACTCAACAAGAGACAACGAATCTCTTAAATATCGGATTCAAAAGATTCAAATCCACAGACATGAGAACTATCAATCACAATCAAACAAAACGGATAAGCTGGAGCTTGCAATATTCAATTCAATATATATGCTGCACTGTCAGCAATGGAGGTCGGAGCCCCTTCTCCTAAATATATGTTGCACTGCTTCTTCTCAAAAAAAGGCCAATTTAATTCAATGCTGACATACATACCTCGTTCGGTTGTCAGCGCTGACGGTTCACCACTTCGATTCTCTCCCGTACCTGAGTTGGAGGGAGGATATCGGCGTAGCAGAGCCGGTGATCGGAGAACAACAACGAGGATTTGAATAGTTCTGACATTTTGATTCACAGATCAAAGATACGTCGGACTGTGAGGAGGAGCCGAGGCTGCACTGTCAGCAATGGAGGCTTGAGCCTCCGCCTCCGCCTCCGCCTCAAATTAAGATACGTCGGAAACTCCACCTCCGCCTCACCGCTGCACTGTCAGCAATGGAGGTCGGGAGGTCGTCGATTGTGTCGACAACTACGTCGTGGCCAAATTCGATGTTGCATCCGGATTGATTTTCGATCTATAGATCCAATGGCTTTCTTTAATTTGCTCGAAGGTTGTCGGACTCGTTCCATGGCCATTGAAATCGTCGGCGGCTCTTTGATTTTCGATCTGTAGATCCGGATTGATTTTCGATCTGTAGATCCAATGATTTCCATAAATTCACTTTCATCCACAAAGGAGCAATTATAATCCTTTTTAAGAGGCCATCATCATTTTCTTTTGTTATTTTAGCACTACTGAGCTAGAAATCACTATGAAGCCACCCAAAGGAATTCCAAGTCAGTCAAGCCAAGCTCAAATTGCATAACCGATCTAGGTGGGATAAGTTCGACAAACATATAAAGAGTCAATTACAACGAATCGAACACGAAAATCAGAACGAAATCGATAAACTTTAATGACACAATCGAAAAACAGACGCCTGAAAGGTGCTCAACGAAATGCCGCACCGAAAATAACCAAATCGACAACAAATTGAAGATGCTGAGAAGAAAGAGTGAGCACCTTAGTGACGGGCGCCGGTTGGCAGATCTCTTCCTCGGGGATCCTTCCATACGCTGTCAGCAATGGAGAAGCAGAGGCCAGGAGTACGGTAGAGAGGCGGTGGAATCGGGCTCGAAGGCGTCGGCGGTGTCGGCATGTGTCCGTCTGTGAAGTACCTCCGGTGGCCATAGTGAGGGTGGATCTAGACCCGGAAACGCCAGAGAGGAAACCAGCGGCAATCGTAAGAGCCGGATCTGGAACCGCCAGCGAGGACAGCGGCGGAGGCGATCGAGAGCCTGGGAGATGTGGAAGCGGTACGCTCCTTGGTGTCCTTGGCCTGGACGAGCTCCAGCGCCTCCTCCATTGTTGATGGAGCTCGGAGGAGAGGGGAGTGTTAGGATTTCGATGGATTGAGTAGATCTGTAAAAGGGAGAGCGAGAGGGGAGCGTGGGAGTGAAACGTGAGGACGAGGGAGCGTGTGATGTATAGTTTTGCAAATTTTACAAAAACGTGTATATTTGGCTAATTTGGCCGAAAATTTGCGCCTTCGCTCAAAAAAAAACGCAAGGGTTGAATTCAAATTTTCAAAACTTAATACCATAACAAAGTTGAATTTATTTATTCATAATCATCTATAAAATCCGTTCAGTAGGGTGCATTTAGTAAGAAATACTTTTTGTTATACTTCGTAATGTAGCTACCTTGTTCTCGTTTTTAATTCCATCCCTACTCACAAAACTCTTCACTTTTTTTTTTACTCTTTAGCGCATGTTTGGCAAGAGGTGCCAACAGCTTTTTGGAGGTGCCAAAAAAAAAAAGCTCCAACTCCTGGTGTTTGGCAACGTCTTTTTAAGGAGTTGTGGGAGTTGCAGGTGGAGGTGTGGGGAGCTTAAATTCTGTGAAAATGGAAGCCCATCCGACCCAGCTTCCTGAGTTTATTTTATCAGGTTCCAAAATTTTGTTCATTTTTACCCATGGCAACGTAGAAGCTATTCACAAAATCCAAACCATACCCAGAAATGAACATGCAATATAAGCAAAACCCCAATTTGCAAAATCAGCAAGAACATCGTAAAATAAAAGGGGGGAGGTGCGGGAAACAGGACAACAAGAAAAATCCAGATTTTAAGCACCTTGGAGTGTTTGCAACCGTGGATCTTCCCCTCCAAATGGACCAAGAATAGCAACAGATAAAACCCAGAGATTGGAAGTTGAAACACTGAAGAACAGATTTCGGGGTAATAAAAGATTGAAATTCGGGGCGGAAGTAGATTGAATTGGGGAGATTACCAGAACTTGAGGAAATTCAGAAAAAGAAAGAGATGAAAGGGTGTGAAACTGTGAATAAACCTACCTCCTGCCTCCTAGCAAGTGGAAACACATTGACATGAATGGAAAAAAGCATATAATGTTATGTTATAAAAGCTGAACAAAATTGTTCTTCAGCAAATACAAATGGGTAGGTGACTCTCAATTGTTGAGGGCATTTTAGTAATTGTCATCATAAATACATCCTAAAAACCCTATAACCACCAAACACCATTCATGTTTTTTACAAGGTTATTTAAAAAAATAAACTTCACCTTTCACACCTTCATAAACCTCAAAAATAATCTCCACCTCCTAAAAAACACACAACTCCTAAAAAAGACTCATTTTGCCAAACACGCGCTTAATCTTAATTTATTTGTATTTTCAAATAGGGGTTTGTGAGGAGGGAATAGGGGTTTGTGAGCAGTGGGTGGCCACCCAATATCTGTCATGGGCCATATGACGTGAGGGTTACACGTTCGAGCGCACCATGTGCTAACCACGCAAACCTAACAAACAAGACCAATAGGGTTCCATCATAAAACGAAGATCGAATCTGTTTATTAGAATGAATCTAGGATCTGTCACTAAAATATTTTGAAATTCTCACAATACTTATGGATACATATTGTGAAAAGGAATTAATGGATCACAAATGTTATCCATTTATTTAAAATACATACTACGCTCCGATCCAAAATATATGTCGTTTGACTTTTCAACACGTATTCTAAGAAGGTAAAAAACTATATAAAATATCAACTTTTTTAAAATTATTTTCTTACAACTTAATATTTGTTGATAATAAGTATTAAACTGTAAAAAAAAATTAAAAATATTTTATAGTTTGTAACTCCTTAAAATATGTGTATTTTGGATCGGAGAGAGTATAACAAGTACAGGTGTTTGGTGCATATAAACCTTTAGCTTGGCACACCCGGCGACGCGACGTCTAGAAATTAAGGGTGCGAGGGCGGCTCCCAATTCCCAAACAGAGGGATCGGATATGTTCAAATAGGAGGTAGCTGCCAAACACGTACATTGTGCATATTAGTCGACAAATACGTCTACTTCCCATTTCTGTTTCCCCCACTATCGCCCCTTTACACGTACATTCCTTTTATTGTTCATCCGTCCACCACTTAATTATTTTTAGGCGAAATTGCAGAAAACCACCCTTTAAATAGGGTAGTTTGCAGGAAACCACCCTTTAAATTTATTTTTGCAGCAAACCACCCATTAAATATTGTAGTTTGCGGCAAACCACCCTTTAAAATACATTCATTTAAAAAACACCACCCATCATCACTTTTCATTAAAAATTTATCAAGTAAATCGAAATTACCTTTTTACCCCTTAATATATACTACATCCGTTCAGAAATAAGTGACGTTTGACTTTTTGACACATTTTTTAAGGAGTTAAAAACTATATAAAATATAAAGTTTTTAATTGATTTTTTAAAATAATTTTATACATATTAGTTATAAGTTTAAATTATTTTAAAAAATTAATTAAAAAAAATTAATATTTTATATAGGTTTTAGCTCCTTAAAAAACGTGTCAAAAAGTCAAACGACACTTATTAATGAACGGAAGGAGTATATTCTTTTAAGGATGTTAGAAAGAAAATTTTGTTATATTTTTGCGTTATCAATATAGCGATTGTAACCTTATTTAGAATATTTAACTAAATATAATTTTATATCAATCCAAGGAGAGAATAAACATTAAAAAATGTTTTCACTTAAGTCACTTAATATAATATATAAATATTTAGATATAGATATAGATTATATATTAATTCAATGTATTGAATTAAACTCATTGGTTTAAAAAAAATGTAGAATATCTTAAGGATTTTTAAAAAATATAATTGTAATTGAAGCTTATTGATTAAAACACCTAAAAATAAGTTGGTTATGGGATTCTAAAAAAAAGTGGGTTATGCCAAATCATCATAAGTACTTATATATTAATATATAGTAGATATAGATGACACATCATCTTAATTAAATTCTTATAAATTAATATTATATATAGATATATAGATTTAATATCATAAATAAAGATTTAAATATAGATTCCAATGATTTCAAACATAATGTTTGAGAAAAGAAAAGAAGAGATTTCAAACGTAATGTCATTCATTAAATTGAAATTAAAAGCATACAAATACAATTTATTTTCTTTCTAACAACGTTGAAATATAATATATATTTTGGGGGGTAAAAGAGTAATTTTGATTTAATTAATAGATTTTTAATTATAAGTGTTGATGGGTGGTTTTTTCAAATGAATGTATTTTAAAGGGTGGTTTGTCGCAAACTACAATATTTAGAGGGTGGTTTGCCGCAAAAATAAATTTAAAGGGTGGTTTCCTGCAAACAACCCTATTTAAAGGGTGGTTTCCTGCAATTTCGCCTTATTTTTAATATAATATTTTTAAAATTTACATTTACATTTACATATCATACACTTATATTTTTTTTTGGTGGGACACTTGTATTTAATTGATTCTGTTGAGAATTTATATATTTCTCCTAAGTCTGTTTATGTGTATAAGTGTAACATTTCATATATATTATATAGTATAGAACTTGTATGTAAGTGGATATATAATATGATCTTAGGCACTGAGGCACTTGGGAGTAGAACATATTTGGACTGGATTGTATTGAGCCCATTTGGGCTTGATCTCCTAACCAAATCTGATGCCAAGATGCTCGGCCCAAAGCTTGTTATGGATCCACTGGCCCAAGGACAGCTAAGCTCGGCTTAGCTAGAGTGGAAGCTATCTCTTGCTCCAAAATGCAGCGCTTCACCTAGGGTTCTCTTGTGTGTGCCTATATAAAGGATCTTGTTCATGTGAGGCGCTTCACTTCGTGGTCGGCGTCTCCAGGTAATTCAAAGAGAAAGAGAGAGAGCTTATGGCGATTCTAGGGTTTGCTCCTCAAGCCTCTTCCGCGTGATCGTCGCTTCCTCCGGTGAAGATCTTCTTCTTCGGCAAGGCGAAGGCTCCTTTGGCGTTGCTAGCTCTTGTTGTCCTGGGTTTCTGACTTGGGATCTCGAATCTGTATCTTCGAGATTTATAGTCTTTTAGGGAGTGTTCTTCTTCCCGTTTTTGTTGTTTGTTCTATGTTTTATGTTCTTGTTTGTTTAGATCTTCCTTATACGCATAAACTCGCCCCTTTTTTGTAATCTTCTCGATATAGTGGATTATGGCTGCCTCTTGAGGCCTCGAGGACGTAGGATCTTAGATCCTAACCTCGTAAAACTCTGGTGTCTCGTTTCTGCTTTTGCATTGCTTGATCTCGCTTAAACCTCAAACTCGCATATCAGACTTTGAATCTATTCGTTATTCGCATAACAGATTCGTTTGTAATTGCTTCTAAATTTGTTGCCTGTTTTTTTTTCGGAGAACCCAATTTCTGAAAAATTTCATAGACTGGCTTTTGAGATAATTCAAAAGATATTAATTACTTTAATACTCCCTCCGTTCGGCAAAACTTGTCGTTTTAGAGTTTTGTTTTTGTTCGGAAAAACTTGTCATTTTAGGTATTTTTGCTTCTACTTTACTAAAATGTCCTTGATTTGATTGATGTGTTGTGAGTTGTAGTTTTTTGATAAAGTAAAAAATAGAGTAATAAATGAGGGTAAATTAGTAAAAAATGAGGGTAATTATTAGCTTTATTAAAAGTTGTGTGGAGAGTTAAAATGACAAGTTTTGCCGAACGGATGGAGTAATTAATTATTAACTCCCTTTTGTTCCGTAAGCCAATTGCAACTTATCTTCTAACCGCGTCATCCAAATTTTTGTTCTTCAAATAGTAAATGCAGAGATATTCAAATTTGAAAATTTAAAAGTCAAAATTCCAAGATTGTAGTCAGGGAAAGTTTAATAAATAAATAAATAAATAAGTAATCATCTATTATATATTTTTTTTAAAGATGGTGGTCCGAAAATGGCCATTTAACCTTTCAATGAAGTAAACCCTAATTAATCTATAAATTATAATATTATATAAAATATTATTTTTTAGTTGATTTTTTTAAATAATATTATATTTATTACTCATAAATGTATTACTTAAAAATTAATTAAAACTAATGCAGTATTTTATATAGTTTATACCGTACTAAAAACACGTGCATGACTTTAAAAATTTAGGAATTTTTTTTTGTTTACAAATTATGAAAAATATTTTTGTACACAAGTACCAATTGATAGTTTGATACTGCGGAAAACCTATATAAAATATTTTTCCCTTAGATTCTTTCCATAAATTGTCACATAAGGGATTGTATATCGATTGTTAACTACTGATTGAATTTGAATTTATTTTTTTTCATATAAATTCTCATCCGAATGCCATCGATTAGGTTAAACCAGCCAACCACTTACTCTATCAAAAAAAAAAATCCATATAAATAATTTATTCTCTCATGAAAGATTGAAAGGGCAAAATAGCCCCAACCAACTTTTATTATAAAAAAATTTATTATAAAAAATACGGCGTAATAAAAAAGAGAAAAGAGAAAAAAAGTTATTTATAATTATTTTTGGTTCAATAATTATAAATATATAAAATCCGAGAGAAATCCCGTAAGGGTCTGAGTAACCCACTCGTAAGGGTCTTGATAATCTCCCGTAAGGGTTTTTTGGTGCGTTATATACATGGTGGCTCTCGACGACGTTTTCGGGTGTTCTTGGCGGTCCTAGTCTAAGTTGGGACTCTGGTGTCCGGTGTCGGGTCTGGCTGGGGTCGTGGCGGTGTGCATCGAGGCGACTCCGTATTCCGGAAATTTCCTTGGAGATTCGTCTTCATCGCCCACGGGAGGGACTCCTGATGTACCGCTGGCCAGCGGTGTCATCGCTTGGTGGCGCTTGGCTCCGGGGTTTGTCCGTGTTGTCCTCAGCTCTTTTTGGTTAGGTTCGTCTGTTCGTTTAGGAGTTGTTTAGTTGTCGCTTTTGTATTTCACCGTTTATTGATTGTATGTTCGACTGTTCGCCGTCTGCCGACTCTGTCAGCCTCTCGATGAGCCAGATCTGTCTGGCCATCGAAATTTTTACCTAATAAAAAAAAAATGGCAAAATGATACAGCACTAGTAAGAGTAAACGACAAACCTTTATTATTTAATTATTTCCCGCAACACGTAATGTTTCCGTACCACGACATTGCACTATTTTCCACCTAGATGTGACAACGACGCAATTAACTTTTTAAATATCACTAAGAGTAATCTTTTTTTTTTTTTTTTATCTTTTGTCCTTTCTTAGAGATTTTTCCATTTCTTAAAAATTTAAAATATTTTTCAACATTTTATCTTTAAGATGAACTAGTACGATTTCCGCGCTATGGCGCGGGAATAGCAAAAAAATGATTAGTTAAGACTCCTAAAATTTCTATAAGATTGACACATCATGCTAAACTCTTCTAAATTAAGAGTTTACATAGATATAGATAGTTACTAAAATTAAAAAAAATAGAGAATTAAAAAAAAATTAAAGAAAATCAAAGAAAAATAGCAAAAAAAAATGATTAGTTAATACTCCTAAAATTCCTCTAAGATTGACACATATCCTAAACTCTTCTAAATTAAGAGTTTATATAGAATAGATATAGATATAGACTAGTTTAGTACCCGCACCTTGTGCGGGCATATTTTTTAGTTTAAAATGGTTATATGTGTATCAGTGTATGTAACAGTATATGTGGGTGCCATTATCATGCTTATTTAGATTATTATTGTCATTATTATTGATTAAAAAAAAGAAAAATTAGTTGATTGAACTCGATTAAAACAATCGAAATTAAACTAATCCGCAAAAATGTGATTAATGAACTTCATCATCAATTGATTGAACTAAATCAAACCGAAATGAATCACACAAACACATAAATAAATAATATTTAAAGTACCCTTTTTTCAAAGTTTCCTATTATTCTTCTCTATGAGTGTCTTACCTTTATTATTTGTCTTTATTATTTGTCATTGTGTGCAATCTAATCTAGTTCTATTGAAAAAAACTTTTCATACAACATACTATGGATTACTAACTAATATATAGAGAAGATGATTATTAGCTGAAAGCATTCATGAAATTACACAAACAAAAAATCACAATTGAGATTAAAAGCCAAAAAAGAAGGCTTCGGTCTATAGGAGAAAACTAACTTAAAATGAAAGGTATCACTGGACGTCGAGATGAATAGCTCACGAACCGTGGTTGCGGAAAACCAAGAGAGACACCCATTATACCACCTGTAAAATCAAGAAAGGTACGTTAGAATTTAGAAGAAGTGAAAAAACTAACAAAGCCTCATTTCTTTCAACAAACCCTTAAATAGACACGATTTTTAAACTATTTATTTACAAAAAAAATATAGATATACATGAGATTTTTGGGGGAAATATGAGATCTCATTATCCGTTTAAATCTTTTATTAAAATAACATATTTAAAATATTAAAAGATTTTCTAATTAGTTAAGATTTGATTATATTCTCTAAGTTAGATAAGGAAGAATCCAAATAAATCAATTAAAACAAATTTTTTATTATTCGGAAAATAAAATATATTTAGATTTTATTATCCGGAAAATAAGTTTGTTTATATTTTAATAATTAATTAACATAAATCAATTAATCTCCTAAATAAAAAAAAGCTACATTAAAGGAGAAGCCGCCACATGTCGTAGACGACTTCTCCTTTAGTATTATAATATTGATTAATTGAATTTTTTTTTTTTGTTTATTGGTAAAAGCTTGGGGTATTACAATTAAGGGGAAAGGGGATTTTTTTTTTTTTTTTTTTGATTTCTAATAGAGTTCACATAATTAATTTCTAGTCAATGGCTTCATATATTATGCTTAATTGATCTTTTTTAGGGCTTTTGTTATTGGGTAATATAGACACATCAAATCTAAATTGATATGGCGATGATTAAAATCACGTTAAAGAAACGAGTATGATTACGATTTTTAAAACTGTAATAATATTCCTTAGTAGAGCTCTTTTTAGTCTCTTCACATCTCAACAGTACATGACCAACTAAGGAATATTATTAAAGTTTTGAAAATTTTGACCACACCCGTATATCTTTAACATGATTTTAACCATTTCAATATCAATTTAGATTTGATGTGTCTATATTACACAATACTCCAATAAAAGCCCTAAAAAGGACCAATAAAGCATGTATAATTATTTGCGCCTCCCCGAGAAAAAACAAAGAACAACTTAATCAATTATAGAGACAAAAGGAATCCTAAGAAATTAAGAATACATGTTTGGATATGATATGAAAGAGCAATAGCCTAACTAAAAATATGAGATATAAACATATATATAAGGCTTTTTTCTTAGGTATTACTGTATTTACTATCCGAATTCCAAATATAGTACGAGGTGATTCGAAATTATGCTTTCTGTCATATTGATTTTTATATGTTTTTTGCAGAAAAAAAAAATTTCAAATATTATTGCATAAAAATTTAAAAATTATACTAATAATACGCTGTATGTATTTAATAAAATAAAAATACTAGGTAAAACAAATACACTCCATAGTAAATTACTGTAGTAATCACAACCACAAAAAAGTTGGTAAAGGGAAATAATTGAGAAGATGGGCCCAGGAAATGGGCCCTGGAAAGGCTCAGATGCAGATCTGGAGGTACATAATTTACAAGTGGAGCCCACCTTCCTTTTTATTTTATTTATTATCTAGAAAATTGTTCCTAAATCCCCATAATTCATTGAATAAAATCCCTATATTTTATAAATTTTATACTATATACATATACTAAAACCGATACACAACGTCCTATGTACCGCACTGTGGTTGATTTTAGGAAGAAAAAAAAAATATTGTCATGGTTTATAGAAGAAAGTTTTATAAACCACAATCTACCTACATATACATTTTAGTCAATTAACAAAAATATAAATAAAAAATATTTCATAGTCATATATACTTACCAAAAATATTAATATATTAAATACTCCCTCCGTTCATTAATAAGTGTCGTTTGGCTTTTCGACACGTTTTTTAAGGAGCTAAAAACTATATAAAATATTAACTTTTTTATTAATTTTTTTAAATAATTTTAAACTTATAACTAATATGTATCAAATTATTAAAAAAAATTAATTAAAAACTATATATTTTATATAGTTTTTAACACCTTAAAAAGCGTGTCAAAAAGTCAAACGTCACTTATTTCTGAACGGATGTAGTATGTAGTAAGTGCTATTTTTTTTTATATATTTTGATAGAATCTAAATAATTTAATGGATAATTGTATTAAATATTAGTAAATTACTTTTAAAAACTTAATAAATTAGTTGATATATCATTCGTACAAAATGTGCCAAAAATAAAATAATAACTATTTTGAGACGGATTGAGTATTATTTATGCAAATAAAAACTATATAAATTATTATTTTTTAAATAATTTAATACTTATTAGTAATAATAAAAATTAGAAAATACTTATTGGTCATTGTTGACCGTTGGATGTCATCTGGGTTTGACTGAGGAAACAAAGGAGGGAGAGAGAGTAGGAATGACACGGCTCACGAGCAGTTCCATTTCTTTGACGATTTTAGAATCCCTTCTCTCTTTTTTCTTCTTCTTCACTGCTTCAACCAAACACCCAACTCTCTCCCTTTCTCTCTCTCAAGATGAATTTGTTCTTCCTTTTTCTTCCTTTTTCTTCCACTGCTCACATGGATGAATGATTGATCTACTTTTTCCCCCATCTTCATTAAATTGAACCCAGCAAACCAAAAAGGAGACACCTTTGTGGTTATCAAAGTAGAAGCTCCTTAAAAGGCAGATAAAAAGGGGCAATACCCGAAACAAATACAAAGGGACACGATTTTATAAGGAGGGAGCGAAAATTGGGGGAAATCATAATGAGCGGGTTCGGCCATCTCGAATCTGATTACTCCGAGTTTGTTGAAGTTGATCCCACTGGCAGATACGGCAGGGTAGATTGAATTCAACTCTCTCTATTTATGGGTTTTTTTTTTTCCTTTTTTTTTTTCTGTGCCTGAAGTTTTCTGATTTGATTCGGGTTCAATTTGATTCGCAGTACAACGAAATCCTCGGCAAAGGGGCTTCAAAGATAGTGTATGAATCTGGAACTCTCTCCATTTCTCAGATTCGATTTCAGCCTTTTGATTTATTGGATCTTGATTTGAGCGGGGATTTCAATTGCAGGTACAAGGCATTTGATGAGTATGAGGGAATCGAAGTTGCCTGGAACCAAGTAAAGCTGTATGATTTCCTTCAAAGCCCTGAAGATTTGGAGAGGCTTTACTGTGAGATTCATCTTCTCAAGACACTCAAGCACAAGAACATCATGAAGTTCTACACCTCCTGGGTTGATCCTTCCAAGAGGAACCTCAATTTTGTCACTGAGATGTTCACCTCCGGTACTCTTAGGCAGTAAGTGCTCATGATTTTGTCTTTTAATTTGCTTCAATTGGTGGTTTTGAAGTGGTTTTGATTTCTTTAATGGGTGTGGGTAGGTATAGGCTTAAGCACAAAAAGGTCAATATCAGAGCTGTGAAGCATTGGTGTAGACAGATCTTGAAGGGGCTACTTTATCTTCATAGCCATGACACACCAGTTATTCATAGAGATCTCAAGTGTGACAACATCTTCATTAATGGCAACCAAGGTGAAGTCAAGATTGGCGATCTTGGCCTCGCCGCCATCCTCCGAAAATCTCATGCTGCTCGTTGTGTTGGTACGCCTGATCTGATGATAATACTAACATAGTAATTAGTAACAGGTCTTATATGCAATTTCACCTTTTTCCTTTTGGGGCATTTGTGATGATTGTGAGCCTTTTTCAGGGACACCAGAATTCATGGCCCCAGAAGTGTATGAAGAGGAATATAATGAGTTGGTTGACATTTACTCATTTGGAATGTGTATACTGGAAATGGTCACTTTTGAATACCCATATAGTGAGTGCTCCAACCCTGCTCAGATCTACAAGAAAGTGATCTCGGTATGAACTAATTCTCCTTCGCTTTTTGTCGAGATCTGACATGGAAGTTCATTGCTTTGTATTGACATGATTGTTTACTTTAGGGGAAAAGGCCTGATGCTTTGTACAAAGTGAAGGATCCTGAAGTGAGGCGGTTTATTGAGAAATGCCTTGCAACCGTGTCGTCTAGGCTCTCAGCGAATGAGCTTCTAAATGACCCTTTTCTCCGAATTGATGATTTTGATTATGATTTGAGATCAATTGATTGCCGAAGAGAATTTCATGATAGAGGTCCTCTTATGAGGCTGCCATTCATTCATCATCGTGCTGTTGATTGGCCCTATATGAACGGTTACTGCATTGGAAACGAATATGAACAATACAACAATGAGTTGGGGGCCTATCATGTGGATGTTGAAGCCACTGGCATTGAATTATTCGAGCATCACGATGAAGAAGATGATTCTCCAGATGTTGACATAACCATCAAGGGCAAGAAAAGAGGGGATGGAAGCATCTTTCTCAGGCTTCGGATTGCTGATATAGAAGGTATGTTTTTGGCTTCTTTCAGGAACTAGAGTTTTGACTTGATCATCCAGCATATAAAAGGGTCAACTATATATGATTGCTTGCAGGTCGGATTCGAAATATATATTTTCCTTTTGATGTGGAGATGGATTCAGCATTGAGTGTTGCTACAGAAATGGTTGGAGAGCTGGATATTACCGACCAAGACGTTACCCACATAGCCGATATGATTGATGGGGAAATCTCTAGTTTGGTACCTGAATGGAAGCCTGGGCTAGGGTTTGAGGAAACCCCGCGATTCTCAATGATGAAACACTGCCAAAATTGTGCTTCAAATCACATTTCCAGTGGCTCATTCATGGATTTCCTTCCAAACAAGCCTGGTGCTACCGACTTCCTTCAGTGCTCGAATGGCTGTGCTGCTACACATGGCCGCTTTGAAGAGATAACATATCAAGTCGATAGCGAATCATGTGTCTTGCTGACAAAACCACCTGTTGGTACAGATAGAGGCACTTCTTATCAACAAGAAAGCGTTGAGTTCAGCTCACTTGATTCAGGAGTCAGCCATTCCGATGAGGAGCATGTAAAATCAGAGAGACCTGCTTCCCAGTTGCAAACCTCATGTTCCTCCTACTCAATCATTCCCTTGTTGTGTCGCACCCTTTCGGTTTCAGATGATTATGAGTGAATGCTGTGAACCAAGGGATCAAACACAACGAATCCGCGGTCCAAATCTGGATCAGAGATGATAAAAAGGCCACAGCTGGTCAACAATTCTAATCTGCAGCTCAATCAGAGCTCATTGAAGATGTTACCGAAATCTGTCAATGGCCTTGGCAGTTTGAAGCTTCTGCCCTTCAGCTCAAAGTAGCTGCCCCAGTTCGCGAGCACCCCAAGGGACCGGGATTGTGAGGCGACCCATGATGATCCAAACACCTGTTGTGATGCATTTCTTGCAGTTGATTTTGCCTGTTTATGTAATGGTAATAAAATGTGGTTTATATTCATTCACCTGTATTTTATATAATAGTAGTCATTACCAAATTACCATATAGAGGCTGTATAAATTATCTGACTTTGTTGAAGTTTCTAGGCTGAGAAATATTACAGGATATGTCCAGTTGTTGAACCTTGCAAAAGTTCAGAGGAATTAAAGTGATGAGGCTTATTTTAGGTTGTAACTTGAGAGAGATGATGTACTTGTACACTTATTTTTGCTCTTTTATCTCACATGTAAGAGGATGTTTGGTATGACTTATTACATTTTGATTTATTGTGTCATGCCAAACATGCCCTTAATATATATTTATTTGAAGAAAACAGCTTCTTGCCTTTCTTCTAGACTCTAGTGTTCATGGCTTCATACCCTGCCTCTTCTCATCATGTTTCTCTTGTTATTCTCATACTAGACCTTCACCTTTTCAAGCTAGTATAAGGGTGTGTTTGGATTCCAAATATGTAATAACTATAATGCAATTATTTTGTTTGAGTTTATATGAGTGTTTGGTGCACAACTCATAAAATTCGAGATAAAAATAGCAATACAATCAAACATTTAAATAAATTAAGATAAAATAATTACCTAAATTCCTTATATTTCCTCATAATATAATTTACATGAAGGCTGAAGCAAGAGAGGATTGAGGAATGGGGTGGAAGTTAAATGCAGAAAACGGTAGCTGCTGCAGCAGACTGCAACTGCACCCATGGCCAATCATATCTTCCTAAAATCTTTCCCCCATCCATTTCTCATCTTATCTACTCTTTTTTAATCCTCATCTCCCTCTCCATTATTGGACAACAATAAATTCAATACTCAATTTATATGATTAAAAAAAAATTCTTAACAATAAAATTATTCGTTTGCACCAATTGAATAATTCATTAACCATTATAAGAAAGTTTAGAGCAAAATACTTAAAATGATATTTTTTTTTTGAATAAAAGCAACATTTTAAAATGACATGTTTTGACGAAAGAAATTAGTATTGGATTATATTTTTTTTATGGAGATCACCTACAAATACAATACAACGTGTATCACTCAGGCTGTGTATGGTTGTCCAAATAAACCGGTTAAAATGAGTAACTTGTAACTGTTAAAAAATTCAACCGGTTTAATTGGGGTATGGGAGCCAAAAGAAGTCAAAAGCCGGTTAAAAATTTTGGTTTAAATATAAGCCGGTTGGAGCAGCTTATTTAGGAGTTTCTTTTTCCACAATTACAAATTTACCCCTTCTCTTTTATCTTATTTGGTTTGAAAGTACCACAATACCCCTAATAAAAACCAAATAAACTCCACTTTTTACAAATAAATTGTTTTTCGCCCCATACGGAGTTTATATTTTTTCATAAATTTTTAACTACTTTTACTAACAGTTTATAAATTTTACCCTGTTTATAATTTTAGTCAGTTTATTAACTCCGTCCCATACGAACCCTCAGTGTGTCGCAAAATTATTGTTAAGATTTTTTTTTAAATTATAACAATATTAGTATTTGATAATACACATTTGTTAAAAAAAATTGAAAAATCATAACAATATTTTTCTAAAAAACACGTATGAGTAAAAGTCACATTCTAACCAAAAAAAAAAATACTATGATTCTTCAAAAAAAAAATTTATAAATGTGTATGAATTATTAAATATAATATTGTTAAAAATTTTGAATTTTTTTTAACAATAATTTTCGTATAAACTAATTTTGTGAGAAACCAACTCGTATGGGTGTGCCGTAGGCCTTAGGGTATCTTAACTTATATTTTTTGGCCGAGTTGAATTAAATATCAAAATTTGCCCTTTACCAATGTGGAAGAACAAGTTGTGTAGCAGCACAATACAGTACGTCACACGGTTGATTTCCATGAGTACATGCAATTTTGTGTATTTTATGGGGTAAGAAACCTTTACACTTTACATGCATTATTAATTAATAGAAAGTAATCATAAAGAAAAAAAATTGTTGTCCAAAAAACATTACTCCGTACTAAAAATATAAATGTGGATGCATGAGGCAATAGGCATCCAGCATGACTTCCACGCCCAAAAGGCACGAATCTTAGCTTTATTTGGCCACAATTACGTGTAATTTCATTTTCGTTAAGTTCCTTGTTTGAATCGACCTTAACTTGATAATGCACAATGACTACATGTAAAGGGTTGGAATGTTTTGAACCTAACATGATTATGACTATGTTTGGTAAAAGAGTAGTTATTGCTTGTTTAGTAAATAAACAAGTTCGAGGTGAGTTTTTTTTAAGTATTATGTAATTTTTTTTTGGGTTAGAAAAGAATTCGGGTGAGAGAGACTCTACACAAGAGCATCCTTGCGGATGAGGTCAAGAAGACCGGAGTTTGTTCAGATATCGACGCCCGGGGCAGAGTGGCAAAGGTGTGCAATCTTATCAGTTACTCTATTGCCTAATGGAGGCACGTGAAAGAAGGAGATTTCTTTCACGGTCGATAGTAGAATTTTAATATCTGTCATAATCATTTCAATTTCCCGTTGGCATAAATGTTTTTTTTTTTTTTTTTTTTGATTAGGTAAGAATTCGGATGGGGAACCCTATCCGAAAGCATCCTGTCGGATGAGGTCAAGAAGACCTATATTTCGGTATAGCTCAGGCCCCCTGGTAGAGTAGCAAAGGTGTGCAACCTTATCCGCTACCCGGTTACCAATACGGGGAATATGTGATACACTAACATTATTTATTCCTTTGAGAAGACTTTGAATATCTGACATAACTATTTCTATTTCCCAAGGACATCCAACTTGTGATCTTAGATAGTCCGTGATAATCATAGAGTCTCCTTCTATTATTAGATCGGGTATCTTTAGTTCTCTAGCTTTTTCAATCCCTAGACGTAGGGCTAAGGCTTCCGCTATAAGAGGTGATTGACCCCCATTAGCGTTTCCACCAATGTTGATTTGATCTCCACGCCAGTCTCTGATGATGTATCCAATGGAACTGTTTGTGGTTGATCTAAATGACCCGTCAAAGTTTAGCTTATATTTGCCCGCCGGAGGTTTCCTCCAACGATAGGTTTTCCTATTATTCCTAGAGAGCTCTTTTCCCTTATTTTGTTTCTGTAGGCCGTCATCCTCCATTTCATTCCATCTGCAAGCTTTCCTCCAGTTATCAATATTGTTCATGATCATTTTCTTAATAGCCTCTGCAGAGGGGATGGTTTCATTTCTAAAGATTGTTTGATTCCTTATAAACCAAATGGTCCACCATCTAATTGCTATCTGTTGTTTCTTCTCCATTGGAAGAGTGGAACCTAAAATTTGTAGAATTTGATTCATATCTCTGTTTTCTGTGATTAGGTTGTTAATATTTTGAGATATTTGTCCAGAGAATTGTTGTTGGAAATTGTTGATGGGACATTCTATGAATAAGTGAATATCATCTTCTGCGAATTGGTTGCACAAGCTACATGTGTTTGGTACCGCCACCCCTTTTAGGGCCAGACGGGTAGCCGTGGCGAGACCTTTTTGTTTTATTTTCCAAATGAAATTCTTGACTTTTGGTGGGGCGTCGAGTTTCCAGATCCATGAGAATTCATCCGAAGGTCTTTGTGGTGTGGATGAGATTAAGTCATAGGCACTTGTCGTTGTGAACCAGCCCTTTTTGGCTGGCCACCAATACAGTCTGTCTGCAAGGGGGGTAATTGGCAAGGGGATTTTCATAATATCCTCTACTATAGGCTTAGGAAGCACCGATACAAGTTTCTCCTTCCACCATTGTCCTCCTATAATGTAGTTGCTTACGAAATCATGCGAATTAATGCTATGTTGAGAGTCTATTTTTTCCTTTAGCGGTGTCGTTGCTACCCAGTTGTCTTCCCAAAACTTAATTGATTTCCCATCCCCCACCTGCCAGATGAGTCCCGTTTTGAATTTTGGGATTAGAGAACTCAGTTTCGACCATTGCCACGAGGCATTGCCTTTTTTAATATAGGTAAGGATGTGGTTATCTTTCAAATACTTGTATTGTATGATTTTGACCCAGTTATTTTCCGGTTCAGCCAGAATTTTCCAGAGGAGTTTTAGTTGTAGAGCTTCATTCATATCTTTGGTTTTTCTAATTCCCAATCCTCCATCCATTTTTGATGTACAAATTTTGTCTCAACTGATTAATGGGCTATGTTGCGCATCTTTGTTCCAGAAGAAGGTTCGGTTGATTTGATCTAGTTGTTTGTGGACCGTTGCCGGGAGCATAAAGCTCTGCATTGAGTATAAAGGTTTTGATGATAAATTTGATACTATTAGGGTTGCTCTGCCATGTTGTGAAAGAGCATTAGCACGCCATTTGCTCAATTGATCTTTAGATTTGCATATCATTTCGCCAAAAGTTTCCTTGGTAACCCTCCCATTTATGATGGGACAGCCTAGGTATTTTTCCAGGTTTCGTTCTAGGGGTATGTTTAAAATTCCTTCAAGGTCTCGGGCTCTTGATCTAGGTATACCTGGGGTGGTTTGAAAGGACGATTTATGGTAGTTTACTTTTTGCCCTGAGAATTTACAATAGTCTTCAATTATCTCTTTGACTTTTGTACATGCAGAATTACTTCCTTTTGAAAATATTATTATGTCGTCCGCAAAGGCCAAGAACGGAACGCAAGGGCCCGAATGGCCAAATTTAAATCCGATGCTGTTGTGGTTGGATTCTGCCTCCCACGATAGTTTACGAGCAAGGATTTCTGCCCCGAGAAGGAAGAGAAACGGGGAGAGGGGGTCCCCTTGCCTCAAACCCCTTGAAGGTTTGAAAAGATCTGTAGGGCCGTTGTTTACTAAAACAGAGAAAGAGACTGTAGTCACACACTCCATAATAATGTCCACAAATTTTTTGTTGAATCCAAATTTCTGAAGAACTGCTTTCGTGAATTGCCAGTCTACTCTGTCATATGCTTTCTCCATATCAAGTTTTATTGCAGCCCATCCCTTGGTACCTTTTCTAGTGCGAAAGGAGTTGAATATCTCGTGTGCTATTAGGATATTGTCTTGGATTGCCCTGTCGGAAACAAAGGCTCCTTGTAATGGGTGTATAAGTTTTCCTATTACCCTTTTAAGTCGTTCTGTTATTATGATCTTTGAGATGATTTTATATAAAGTAGAACATAGGCTAATCGGGCGATAGTGTGTAGTCATGAAGGGGTTATCATTTTTTGGTATAAGGGAGATAAAAGTGTGGTTAATTTGTTTTAACAGTTTGCCAGAGTGAAAGAAAGCTTTTGTAGCCCGGATGATATCGGAGCCAACAATGTCCCAATATTTTTTGTAGAACTCAGTCGTCATTCCATCAGGGCCGGGGGATTTGTTGTTCCCTATTGAGAAGACTGCTTTTTTGATTTCACTGTTTGTTGGTTGTTGAATTAGTGATTTGTTTTCCTCTTCTGTAATGACCGGGTTGATTCCTGAAAGGTATTCTTCTAATTGAGGGGTCATATACATTTGTTCTCGACTAAATCTTATCTCAAAGTCTCTTTGAATTTCCCTTTTAATATTTTCATCGCCAATTATGTTGGTTCCTTCTGCTGAGGTAATTGTTCTAATTATCTTCCGATTTCTTCTCCTTGTGGCTACTCTATGGAAATATGAGGAGTTGGTGTCTGCTAACTTTAGGTGTTTTGATTTAGCTCTTTGGTTCCAGTAGGTTTTATGGAAAAGGAGTAGCTTTTCTCTTTTAGACAATAGATTTTGTTCTGTTGTGTACGATTCTGGGTTTTGGTTAGTTTGTTGGTTTGATTGTATTTCGATTAGGGCCTCGTCAACTTCTTGTAATTGTCGGAAGACATTTCCAAATGTTTTCTTATTCCATATTTTAGCCTTTTGTTTGAGAATCTTTGATTTGTGTGTAATCCGGAACATAGCTGAACCTGCACATGAAGCTCTCCATGCTTGCTTAACAATATTTCGGAAATCTCTTCTTTGCAACCAAATGTTCTCGAATTTAAAAGGTGGAGGTTTAAAGCTAGTATTTTTGGAAATGTTAATCGAAATAGGACAATGATCCGAGTTAGAGAATGCTCCATTTTTAGTTGCCAAATCGGAGAACATGTCGATTATTTCATGATGGACTAGCACCCTGTCAAGTTTTTCAAAAATGTTATCTGGGCCAAATTGCTTCTTTCTCCAAGTAAATGGGTTACCGTACGAGGGGATCTCCATCAAGGAGCATGCATCTTTGAATTCCATTATTCTTAGGAATCTTCCCGGATGGATTTCAGCCCCTCCGCTCTTATCCGATGGTTGTCTTATTTCGTTTAAGTCTCCCATAACTAAGTATGGAATGTCGCTTTGGGTAATCAGCTCGTATAGGTGTCTCCAAAAGTCCTCTTTTTCTGAGGGATTGGGGGGAGCGTATACAAAGAGCATTAGACACTCAAAATTCTCTTTTATGTTTTTGTATTTTACGCCAATAATTCTCGGGAGATGGATAATCACCGAGATGGTTTCGTCTATGAAAGAGTTTTCATTCCAGAATAAGGCAATACCCCCAGCACGTCCAGAAGCCGGGGACCAACACATGTTTGTGAATCCCGCATTTTTCCAAAGGGATTCCTTAGGTTCTGATTCAGTCTTTGTTTCTGCTAAGATTAACATTTGTACATGATCTAATGAGCGCCATTCATTCATGTTGGTCCAGAAGGTATTTTTTCCAATTCCCCTACAATTCCAGTATCGTATTATCATGACCACTTTGTTTTTGCATAGGCGAGCAAAAGGTAAGCCCTCCCATACCCATATATTACTCTTTTTACAATGTTCCTCATTTTTTCTAGATTAGTTTTCCCTTTGAGTTTCTTTTGTGAATTTTTGGTCTTTGAAGATATTTCTCTTATTGTTTTATTCGGACTACATTTACCTCTAGGAAGATGGTGTTTAGCCTTCTTATAGTTTTTCTTAATAAGCATTCCACTCATAAATTTAGCTTTGATTTTTTTAATTTCAGGGTAGGTGATTGACGTGTCCCAGTTTAGATGAGGGGTATCTACGTAGAAGGAAGTGTACACGTGAAGGAGAATAATTGTAAAGATATAATACTGAGACAAAGGATGGATCGGAAAAGTGATACATGATACAATCCTACACAATCTATCTTTGCAAACGGTATCTAGACTGGTGCCGAGACCAAGCAACAACCCAAAGTAGCTTGTGATCCCATTTGTGATTTCTCCAAGCTTAATATCCCAATAATTATTTGACCTTCTCCTTATGGCTCCAAATGAGTGATTAGCCAAATCAAGGCCCCTTATGCACTTGGCAATGAAACTTTTTGGTACTAGGGAGCCCACCGTTACGAAGGACTTGCTGTTGGCCATGAAAAAATGAGTAGTCGCAAGGTGATCATTAATGAAATGTGATGCATATGGGCTGAGATTATGTAAGTTATACCCTAAAGACCTTTCGTAGAAAAAATGGAACATACTCAAATTAGTACCCATTAATGGATAGGAGCAATAGTTATGACAACCCCCCCACACAAGGAACACAATTGTTGCTAGTCTTGAATGAGTGGTGAGAATAGAAGGGATAGATTAGAAAGAAATTAGACAAACTAATCCCCCTGGTTTTGCTCACTGTTCCACCTCCATGTTGAGACCCAATATTATCTTTCATCAAACAGAAATTGATACAAAAGAGGACTTTACCGAGGCCATTCTTCTCAGCAATAGATGTGAGGACTCCGTTGCTTATGAATTTGACAGGGAGTCCGGTGAACCGAACCCACATGTCAAGGAGCGGGACAGGCTCTGTTAGGGGGTTGGACTCCAGATTCCAAGGTCTGAGAAGCAGAAGATAGCCAGCCATATGGGAAGGCCTGCACTTCCGCATCTTTTCGCAATCATTTTCACGGTTGAACCTGAGTTCTAACCAGTTATTGGCCCTTGGAACCAACCGAAAACCTCGCGAGAGGAATCGCCAGTCCATTTTGATCCTCAACCGAGTCTCCTTTGCTGTTATGGGGTCCCCAATAATAGTCACATAAAGCGTTGATTGCCTTATAGTAGAGATGTACTCCTTAGCACCCCAATTAAGGGATTTCAGCTTTTCCACAGAAGGCTTCAAAGAAGACCTTATGCCTTTTAGGGAGGCTTTTTTACTTCCTTCATTGGGAGCAAGAACTCCCTCAGGAATTGGTTTCTCACCCGATTTTGGCATACCCTTTCGGGTTTTGGTTTGGGAGGGAGACAAGTCCCCCTCAGTCATGGGAACTTCACATTTGTCTTTCGGCATTTGTTCCATTCCACAGTGACAACACAAGAGAGACTTAGAGGAGAGCAATATAACAGGTTTGTTAAGAGAGAGAAAGATGTGAGAGGAGATGTGTACCTTGCAGAACCCCCAACATACCCATATAAGGACGGAGTACCGCGAGCAATGAGAGAAACCGCTCCCCGAAGGGAGCAACCTTGTTGCAGAGAAGATTCAGATCCCAGGCAACCCGTAGGCGAGAAAGCTTGCCATCACCCACCCTTGAATACTTTATTCGAACAGTAATCCTGATTGGATCTGGCCAGGGAGGGGGCTTAGCATTCAAACCCCTGACCATCAGGAACAAACTTTTCTTCTTTATCCTCTTTTGAAGAGGCCAGACATCCTGCTTAAAGCTTCTTTTCCCGATCGGATTAACAACACTAGCCAGGGTGAATAACCCCAAACACTTGAAATCGACAACCCAAGCCAGAGCCAAGGGCAAGGTTGCGATGGAGGGTAGGCAGTTGAATGGATAACGAAGATTTTTTGCATTTGAAGGTTTGATTGAAGAGGTTTCGATAAGGGGGCAGGAACATCTTTGCCATCTAGGGTTTGCAGAAGGCTGATTTGGGCGAAAATTCTTCCTATCAAAAGAGAGTTTCTCTCTCTTCGGGTACTCCATTTCCTTCGTTGGCATAAATGTTTGAATTGCCTAACAAGTGGGTTATTATGATGAGAGAGTCTCTTTCAATATGTATTTTGTTGAGATTTCCTTAATGCCTTGTTTCAAGGTTAAAGCTTCAGCTTTGAGAGGGGTTTGACTACCCAGAATTTGGTAGCCAATGTGCATATGTTTTCCATTCCAGTTCCGAATCACTGTTCCAGACGAGCTTTGTTTGTTTGGTAGGGTAGCTAGATCCGTCAAAGTTAAGTTTGAACGTACCAGTAGGGGGTTTGCGCAAAGAGATCGGTTTTTTGAGTTTGAACGTACCAATATTATGTAATTTTATTTGCTCACAAGTCATGACATATATATAGTAACTTAAAGAAAATTTTATAAATTTCTCAAAATTCGAGTGTTCTCCTTTTGGTGGCATGCTTCCAAAAGGATCGATAGTCATCCGACATCAATCATCACTACGAAACTGGTGGTCTATCTTCCACTTGAATCTATGTCTTGTCACAATTATCGAATTTATGAACTTCCATAATTGAAGAATAATACTCCGTATGGACGTTGCGTTTTGTAAATTGTGTAAATTAAAAGAATTTGTGAAAGTGAATGGATAACAAAATAATACTCCATTTGTGTGTAAAGAAGTGACCTTTTTAAAGTTATTTAAAGGTAAAAATTATTTAAAATGCTAATTTTTTAAAAATAATATCATAATTAAGTAATAAATATAATATTATTTTAAAAATTTATTATAATAATAATATTTTATATAATTTTGATCTTACTATAAAAATGTATACGACTTTAAAAAGTCACTTATTTACAAACGGATGGAGTATTTGACTTCGTATAATTGTCTTGCTCTTTAGGTTTTTTTTTTATAAAATAATTGTTATTTGATATTTTTGGGAATCTAATTTACACAATATTTTTTTAGTAACTAATTGATGTTTATTGTTTAGCTGTATTTTTAAAAAGGGAAAACTAATTAAAATATCCCACATTTGGGCGTATGGTAAAAATATATCATCAACTTTCAAATTTAATTAAAATATCCTGACCTTTGAAGGTAGTGGTAACATTTTACCACGAGTTTTTTCATGGGTTAAAAATGTTGACAAGAAAGCCTACGTTGATTTTGTTTTTTACAAGGCATCCTGCGTGGAAGCCTTTTTACAAATTAGTACTAAAATCGGGTTTTCTTAAACGGCCTCCTTAGAGAAAAAATGCACCGCCAACAAAATAAAACCTGAAAAAATGAAATTAATTCAACCAAGCAGCTAATCCGGTCAAAATTGCCTCAAATTAACACAACACGACTATTTCCTAACACCAAACCGACAACTACAAAACTAAACAGAAAACGACAGCAACAACAAAGAGGGAAAAAAACTTATTAAGCTAAGTCCATGAACGAATCAAAGAGGAAGAAGATGTGAGAGAGACAACTCAACATAGTCGACTACGAGGGAGGGAGACTGTCATTGAAGATGAACCATGAGCTGCCTAGAAGACTGGAAGACAGCTCAAGAGGTGATCTCGAAAGAAGATAGGAGAGAGGAAAATGCGTGGTGTATGAACCCGATCTAACTATTTATTTTTTTTTCCTAATGAAACCATTCAAAAAAACCCTTGTAAAAAATCAACGTAGGATGTCTTGTCAGCATTTTTTACCAGTGAGAAAAATCGTGGTAATGTATTACCACTACTATCAGGCCGGGATATTTTTATTACTTTTGAAAGTTGAGAATATATTTTTACCATACCCCCAAAGGTGAGAGTATTTTAATTACTTTCCCCTTTTAAAAAATGGAAGGAATGTTTGATAATCTATATCTATATAAACTCTTAATTTAGAAGAGTTTATGCTGAGGTGTCAACATTAGAGAGATTTTAGGGGTTTTGACCAATTATAATTTTCTTTTTTCTCTTTAATTTTTTTTTAATTCTCTTTTTTTCTTCTTTTTTTTTTTTTCCTCTAATCTTACTAACTATCTATATAAACTCTTAATTTAGAAGAGTTTATGTTGATGTGTCAACATTAGAGAGATTTTAGGGGTTTTGACCAATTATAATTTTCTTTTTTTCTCTTTAATTTTTTTTTAATTCTCTTTTTTTCTTCTTTTTCTTTTAATTCTTTTTTTTTTCTCTAATCTTACTAACTATTGAGCTTAATTCAAAACATTGAATTCAATCTAATATAACTATTGAGCTTAATTAACTCAAATTCATTTACTAACTATCTATATCTATATACTATATTAATTTATGTCACATGTCCTCTCCATGTTCAAAGTTATTTGTGGAGATATTATTTACATAATATCATTTTATTATGGTAACTATATTTTATAATATTTTTTTTGAAAAATATTCTAATATTAATTACCCAATATTATTTGATGTTACATTTTTTAACCAATGGGATTAATTCAAAACTTTTATCTTTCACTATTTATTATTTATTTTTCTCTTTAACCCAAGTGTATTTTTTTCTATTATTTTTAACACATTTACTAATCAATAGGTTTAATTAAAAACATTGAATTAAATCTAATGTCTATGATTTACCTATATCTAAATATTATTTATAAAAAAATCGCGTCATGGCGCGGGGACCGTACTGGTTTTATTTAAAAGGTGAAGGTTGTTAATTACAATTCCACGTGTATTTTCATCGACCTTTTAATATGAGTTATTTAGAGAAATTTGAGTAGCATGAAAAAAAATCATTTAGTATAAGATTGGAATAAAAAAATCAGTTAAAAAGTGAGTTATATATTTAGATCATAAATGAGAGTTCGTGCACATATGGTCAACAAAGTTATACCCACCAATAATAAAACCAATTCATATGGTCAACAAAGTTAATTAATTAGGTAGTCTTGATCAACATATAAGATCGATGACTAGAAAACTTGAACTACAATACTTTAAAAAAAAAAAAATTAAAATCGACATGTAGTTGCTTTCTTCAGATTGATAATTTGATCATGATAACTACACCTACTTTTAGTGTTATCTTATAGTATATTAATATAATATAATATAATATAATATAGTTGTATGATAAGACCTTTTTTTCAACACAAGAGAATTGGTCTAAAAAGCCAATTAAAAGGCCAATTATAGGAAAAGGATTTGCATTGAACTTAAGAAAGGGCAAAACCAAAACCATTTTATCTAGAAAGGGCAACCCATGTTGAATTGAAAACCACACGAGGGGATGCCTCACAAGTCACAACTTGCCCTTTATTTATTCAATTAAAATGAAGGGGGTATATTGAGATATAGCTAGGGGGGGGGGGGGGGGGGGGAATATAGGTTAAAAATTAAAGTATTTAATTATTTATTGTGTGGAAAAAAACATTCCGTCCAATATAGAATGTTCCGTCCAATATAGACATTTTTAAATAGTTACAAAATTATATAAAGAATATCAGTTGCCCTTTATTAATTTATTTATTTATTTTTTATATAAAAAAATTGACATTTTATACCATTTCTAACTCTTTAAAATACACGTTTTAAAGTCAAACATGTTTTTTTAACCGGAAACAATTCAAAGTTTCAGACTTCAACTGAAATCTAGGACAACGAGAGGCCAAAAAATGGCAGACGGGCTAACCATCATGATACAAAAAAAAACCCATAAAACAACAAAAAAAAACCCGAATACAATAGATCATAGCGAAGAAGGCCAGCGGAGAGGAAGACGTAGGACACCGGATGGAGGCAACGAATGCCGAGAAAATGGGAAAGTCGAAGGACAAACACGACATCTCGACGCCGGGGAGACAGAGGCAGAACCCCAATAGCGGAAAGGACGTCTCCTGGGGAAATGTGGATCAACGACGTTCCCCCACCTAGATGAGAGATCTTCGAGAATCACGAACACTTTCACGGTCAACACGAACAACAGGGCGTCCGAGACTGCAACTTCATCCGAAAACTAAACAAAGCCACACCCAAAAAAACGACTCTACTCAGTTGGACAAAAATTCAAGATCAAAGAAAACGGGAAAAAAGGATAGAAGCAAGTGAGTTAGGAGAGTATAAGTCTACAAGAGGTGTTTATGGTGTTCAGGAGTGTATAAGAAAATATCGATATAAAAAGAATATATCAATAAATAACCCTTTCAGATTAGAGGTTTGAAATGATTTGTTTTGAAAGAGGGTTTTTTTTTATTAATATTATTATTTGACAAAAAAAAAAATCAAACTGGTAGAAGAGTTTAGAACATATGGGTACAAGATTTAAAAGATTAGAATTTAGAATTCTCATTCACAAAAAGGACCAATACCCTTGGACTCAAAGAGACCTAAACTTGGGCACTAAGGATCAAGAATCCGGGCCCAAGAAAAGGAGAAGGGAGTGGAGGTATGGAGGAGAGTACAGAGGTTTAACAGACTAGAGTTGAGGAGGCTCCAATTCGACAGGTCCGAGGCAGCGCACAAACCGGCCAAAGAGACGACTGAAGACGAAGTCAAACGTGTTATGTTATATGATTTTTCTATCCTATGCCCCCAATGACATATGATAAGACCCTAAATTTAGAATTTTTTTAATTTTTTTAATAAGTTTAGCCTTTTTTTAATTAAATTCTTAGGATCGCTTGGCTTTTTCTTAGGGAATATTTTTCAATTTAAGATCTTATCCTATACCCTTATGGCATATGATAGAAAAATGTTATATTTTATATTAGAGATCGAGAAGATATTAGATAATTAGGGTGTTGATTATGATACTAAAACTCATTAAAGAGTTGATCATCCAACTCACAAATTAACGACTTATATTGAATCTATAAATAAATACATTAAAGTATGGGAGGACTTGCATTAAATATGTAAAAAAAACATTTTGCAATATTTTTTTAATCAACCCAAACATGATCTAAGGCTGTTTTTTTTTTAAAAGAAAACTTTTGTTAATAATTTTCAGTCCGATCCAGACCGGTTGAACAGCTCGCCCTAGCAACAATTACCATAGAAGTAAAAAAAAAAATCCCACAAAATGGCATTTGCAATAGAAGAAGATTTTTCATAGCAGAAACTTAATTCGCCCAAGTTTTATTTAATTAACTTAATTGGTTGATTTATATGCCCTTGGATCTCCATCTAATCTAGACCTAGATCATGTGTTGCTGCATTTTAGATCAACCAAATCAGGAGATGGGCTTCAAGAGTGGGTAATCTTCCATAACTTCTTTCTCCGTTAGCGTGTCGTTTTCATCCTGTGGCGTCCAGATAACCTCTACAGCCTACAATCAACACACATCCATCATCAATATTGACAAAGTTAAGGACTCATTAAAAAAAAACACATGAAATTAATTCCAAAATTCCATACCCTTATTTGGGTAGATGGGATAGATCCGAGCTTCTGCAATGCATCTTTCAAGTCTTTACATCCATTGATGGTTGGCAGCTTATGTGAACCTTCAGCTTCCACCAATATAGTGACCTGAAAATTGCGTAAACCGAAAAAAGGAAGTGAGTTAAACACACACAATAAGGAAGGTTGTTGATGCGCATTTTCCCGCCTCAATGCCTTAACAAGGATATATATATAATATTGTTCTTACCACAATGTACTCGTTACTTGACCCATCATCTCTCTTGGTAGTTGGGCGTTGTCTCCGTATGTTATTCACATTGACCAAAGTCTCCTCATCGAGTTTTCCTCGTTCTTCGATAGATAATTCATTGAAACGCGCTTCGCTGTCCTTAAAGCTTGTTTTAACATCTCTCTGGAGACATTATAAACATGATAAAAAGCTTCATACATATAAATGGCGAATGGTAACATTCGCTTTCTAACTTACAGATGAAGAGGTGAAATAGTCGGGATGGCGCAACAAAGCAACAGTTGTTTCTGCAATAACATAATATGTTACAATAAAAACTGCAATAATATGATATCAATTGATAGAGATAAAGAAAGAAGATAGAAAGATGAACCTGTCAAAATAAAAGATAGACCCTCAGGGGTGGATGCATTAGTAATGGTAGCTATCTCATTAAGGTCTCTCTGAATTGACCTTGCTGAACCCAACAGCCCAACCTTGAAATTAAAGATATTAATCACCATAAACAACATACTGATCAAATGGGATTAGTCAAATGAATAAAATCCCTGCATAAACCTGCCGCCGGTCGTATATGCTGAGAGATGTGAATGAAATCAAAATAGTCCCACGTCGAAAATCCTTGATTTCAGAATTGAAACAAGAGGACCGGAAAAAATTGATCTTATGAAAAATGGGTCAATTTAAAAATAATTCTCTAATTTAAATTATTTTTGCTACTTTTTCAATTGTTTTCCTAGATTCACCCATTTTATAATGACTCACTCACTCTAGTTGATATATCTACACAACTATACGTACAACCGGTGAGTCATTTCGGAATGGTTGTCTTTTCACATCTTCCATTGATAATAATAAAATTTGCCTTTAATTCTAAAAAAGAAAAGAAAAGAAAATGATGAAATAGCGAAACAAGAGCGTACCTGAAGCTTAAGCACAGTGGTGGTCCCCTGGTGGATAACCCTATCACATTTAATTAACAAACCATACGAGAAGAGTATTGCTAGGGCTATCCACGCCATGACTTCGCAGAACTCCCCAAAATCGAACTTTATATCGGAGCCCGATGAAGGCGAAGAGGATTCAGATTCAGATGACCAAGAACCAGATGTCAAAGAAGGTGATGAGCGCCCGCTGGGGCTAGATGAAGACGAAGAACGAGAAGATGACGACGAAGAAGAACGAGAAGAAGACGACGATGAAGAACGAGAAGATGACGAAGACCGGCCGCCCATTCGGCCGCCGGAAGCGGCCCAAGCGGAAAGCGGGTGGGAGATGAGCAACACCACCATTAACACCAGCGCCACCGCCGGCGTTTTCAATTCCTCGATGGCGTTCAGGATGGCATCAATGACGTCGGTGACCAGAACCGGATTCGGATTCGGATCTTCATGTCGGGTATCCGATTCGGAAATCGGGTTCAAGTGCGGGTTGGCGGTGCATTCGAGGGAGAGTTTGAAGGGCTTTGTTGAGGAGGGAGGGGAGATGAATCCGGGATTGAAAGAGAGAGAGGGGTGTTCCGCCATTGGAGGGAGGATTGAAGGAGTGAGTTTTGTCTGATCATCAGATGGGTCGATGTCGATCCGATGAGCAAATGGGTAGTCGTCGCCATGACTGATGGAGTGATGGATGACAGTGGCGAGTTTTTTCTTGGGAGTTGGGGAGATTGAGTTTGCTTCTACTATATATTTTAGGGTTGGCTCCTAGCTAGCCTGATATTCGAATTAATCAAATTAATTAATATGAATGAATATATTTCATATCAACATCTCACAATCTTTACCTATTTTTACCAATAAAATCACTCGTTTTGGTAAGAATCAAGATTTCTCGAATTAAGTTCAAAATATCTCATTTCTTGGGGATCAAGCAATTTAGTAGTTTTTTTTAGATCTTTTGTGAGATTTATCATTGATTAGGGTTAGCACCAAACAATATATATACTCACGTGTGTAAATAAGTGACTAGGAGTATTAAATTAAGATTGCTGAATTTTTTCCACCAAAAAAAAAAAGATTGGTGAATTTCAACTTAGGGCTCGTTTGATTAATAATTGAAAATCCACAAGTACTCCCTAAAATTTTTCGTTTACGATATGATTCAGATACGCTTTTTTAGAATGATAAAAGCTATATATATATAAACTATTAACATTTCTTTACACTTGTTTTCATAAATTTGTACTTAATTGTAATAAGTTTGAAATTATTTAAAAAAATATTGAAAAAGTTAATATTTTATATAGTTTTTAACATCTAAAAAGCGTAGATAAATAGTAAAACGTTAAGTTTTTAATACCTAAAACGATACTCCCTCCGTCTCGAAATTCATGTCGTTTTAGCCTTATACACAAGTTTTAATAAAAACACTCATCCATCAATCAACATCATCATACACTAACTTTTTCATTAATTTTATTACCCACTACATTTTTTAACCAATCAAAACCTTCAAAAAAAGTCAACAAAACACAAATCAATACAAATAATTACTATCCACTACCTAGAAAACCTAAAACGACATCTATTTTGATACAAAACTTAAGAGCTAAAACGACATGAATTTCGAGACGGATGGAGTAAGTTTTAATTAACGGATGGGGTAGTATATATACATACATTTGGTTAATTGAAAATGTCAGCTGGGGGAGAGTAAAAATTGAAAATGTCAGAAACCAGCCTCTTCTCATTCAATGATACAAATTTGGGCCTGGCCCAGTTACGTTTCAATTGGGCCTCTTCTCATTCAATCCGCTCAACGCATCTATAGCTTCAATTGTAACATTATAACTGTTGTTTTATTCTTGGATTTAATCCAAAAAACTACACAGCTAATTGTAAATTAAGAACAAAAAAAAATTGATAAAATACAAATTATGTATGGCTATTATTTGTAGAAGTCCCGCCTAAGTTATAGGTCTTCAATGAACAATTAAAGAGAGAACACAAAAGTGAGGCTATTTTAGCTTAGTTAAAGGAGTCTTATCAACCAAATATCTTTGACAGATCAAAGTACGTCGAAAATCATAATACAGATTTTATACATACGTGTATAACCATACGTATCTCATATGTAACTTAGCAGATTCCTGATCACACAATACATAAATATATATACGTATAGAGTTGCATTAAGCTTACAATATATGCTCTATTAACTATTAAGAGCATAGATCATAGCAGCACTCGAGGCATTCAAAGCAGGCAAGGGCAGCGCAAATCTGAGAACCGACTATCATGCACTGGTTGTTCACCTTAGACAGCAGGGTTATGCAGCACATACAGCAAACGCGATCAAGGACGCTGTGGCAACAGTTGGTAGTCGCCTTCATCAAGAGGTCGGTTGCATCTAGGTCCTTTACAGGGACTCCAGGGGGGACGTTTTCAGCCGTCTTCTTCAGGTCTCCGAAGCCTATCCCTAGGGGAGGGAGCAGTAGCATTGTGCTGTTGGCCACCATTTGCTGAAGCTCAGCTTTGCTGTATTGTGGCTTCTGCAGCGGAATTGGAGAAATCAAGGATATTGGAGCCATTTATCTGTGCTTAAAATCCTTTTATGACAGAAAGGCCTTGTTCTCAGTCATACTTTTCAAACATGTTGCAACAAAACTAAGATGAGGAAGGTCCTGAGTATCAGTACAGTGATATAGGAGACATACGCGAGAGGGGAGAGTTTATCTTGTTAACATGCAATGGGAAGGAGGATTTTTCAATAGCCCAGATTGAATGAATTATGACTGTTCAATGCAACGGACAAGAACTGCAATTGACTGTATATGCATATTTGATTCCATTTTGAACTTGTTAAGAATCAAGATACTTACCTCTACTATAATTGAGTTTGAAGGTTTTTGTCCTGCATTAGTAAGAAAGAGAACCATGCGAGTGTATTCCGAGGGTATCCCTGCTTGCACACTCATATTGGCAACCTGAAAGCATAGCACCAAAGCAAGGAGAGGATGAGCCACTTTTTAATGTGGTTTTGTAACTGTTCTGGTTTGGATTTTAGGGAATGCCCTTACTTGCTCTTCAATCTCTTTACTCTCCAACAACCATGCAGTTGCTGTAAGCATATTCATCTGTCTCTGTGCAAATACCTGTCAAAAAAAATTATGGTATATATATCCATGTATTAACAAATGTGTTAAGATGCCAAAAGAAATTATCAACCACCCAACTAGAGCTCCAAAAGGCAATGATATCTCCGCTTTCATGGAACAAAATCAACAAATGTATCGCTTTTCAGGTTCAGGCTCTAGATGGTGGATGTACAAAATTGAAGAAAAAAGAAACAGAGATTCAGAAATGATGGCATTACTTTGTCTAGAGGAATATCCTTTGCCTGCCTTGCTTTCAGGTTCAGTACAAAGTTGTTGTTCTCTGCCAGGGTACCACGAACTTTAATCGACTCCGGGAACTCACCACTGTATCTTCCAGATAAAAGCAATGGACTTTCATGTGACAGGTCATGAATACTGGCTGGATAAAACTACAATAAGACACATGGAAAATAGAAGGGGACAAATTAGTCATAAATGATTTTGAGTAGAATCAACTGCAAAAAGAATTTGTAATCATGGAGCAATGCATGAAATTCCATTTGATGGAACTTAATGCTAGTGCTTGGAATTGGTATTCAGAACTGCTGATACGGGACATATTCAGTCGTGCTGGATGTCCATACCACAAACTAGGGACTTCCCTTACCGTTTGATGTTTCAAATGATCCAAGCCATCAAGATTTATGTCAGCAAGAACAACGGACAAAGTTGTGGAGCATAGCCTTTCTAATCGAGGAGCGATATAATCTGTTCAAAATTAGGAGAAGATAAGAAAATACAGAAAGTGACCCTTCACTCATTAAAAACTGCAAGGAAGTGCTCTTGACTATGCAGGGTATGTAAAATCCCAATATAACAAAACAGCATAGCTGACCTGCATCATAAGAAGTGTCATAGTGCCCCTTCCCAATTTGAGCCAGCATTTGCAAGAAGTAATGGTTACAATATGATCCTGATATTTGGGCAAAAAAATAAGTAGCCATCATAGATTGCTAAGTGGAAAAAACTGTATGCATGTATTTGTGGACTATATATCTACTGACACTCGAATAGCATACTATATCTATTGAACCTTGCTTCTTCAAAGAATCGCTATGTTTGCTAAAGTAAAGCCCAAATACAAAGTAATGTCGTTGTCACCCCATCAGCCAAAACGGCTTACTTGTGCTATCAAGCATGGTGATTCTCTCTAATCATCACCCTTCCAGCAGAAATTTACCTATGCCAAATGTAGAAATTCGCGGGCATAGTAATCCTCCATTTGCAAGATGATCTTTGACAACATTGCAAATGGCTCTTTCATTTTCAACTGCCCCATCTGTGATAAGCAAAATGAATGACATTGCATCACTTCTTGCGGCCAGCATTCCCATTGCCTGTGAAGAAATATCAGACGAGAACATTATAGTCAAAATAAAAATGCTAGAGGTATATCATACACGGGGTTTCAAAATTATTTCTACGAAAACTAGCTGCAAATTGAAGAGGTTATATAGAGATTTTAATCCTTTGTTTCTTCAGTAAGACCTATTTCAACAAAATGGATAGTATAGTACTCTGGGCCTCCTTATAGTATAAAATTTGGAACACTGCAAAGCAGAATTTGTTTAGGGACAACAAGCATCTTGGGATTATGAATAGAAGAGATTACAAGTAGATAATAGGTAGGTGAAAGGGATAGAAGTTTAGAGAGATGTAGCTGCCTCAGTATTTAGTATTCACCAACAAAAAAAAGGAACTAAATCTACAAACTACCATGTTATGCATTTGGTACCTGATTCATGGGTTGCAAAATGTTTGTACTTCCCTCTGCATTAAAGCTTGAGTTCATCCACTCAGTAGCATTTTCTATGGATTCCGGGGTTGCTGGTTCCATTAATGAAGAAAACAAAAATGTATTTGCATTGAATGCTATAATGTTAAAAGAGTCTTGTGGCTCTAATTTATTTAGAGAAGCCAACATTGCTTGCTTTACATTCTGAATGGGTGCTCCACCCATGCTTCCACTCACATCAACAAGAAACACTATTCTTCTTCTGAAAAACTGTGGAAATTACTTACAATATGTTAATAATAAGCATAATGTAGCGACTAGCAATCCGAACAGGAAAGCAATAGTAAGCATCTGATTTGTCACAAACCGAAAGTTTTGAAGCTTTTAAATCAACCCAAGCATGTTATACGCCTTTAAAAATGTTATCCATCTTCTGAAAAGAAGTTCTCCACTGCGGCACTACCATATTTCCATGTTCTCTTCGACAGAATAATGAGTTGTGTACACAACAAGCATGAATATGGGGACCGATCTATGAAGAACTGAGACAAGTAAGACTGAAAATAATTCAAGAAACTTGCACATATTACTGCGTCTAAAATGAACACTAAATTATATCTCTTTGTTACAAAATAAGGCAGAATTGTTTCGATTAGCAAATAGATACTATGTTAGTTTAGGCATATGTGTTCAAAGGTTACATGAAGCTAAAGAAGACAGCAATTCGTCATTTTAAGGATCAATATGCAAATACAACAGTTAACCTTGAATATTTAGGCATACCAGGAGGCAAAACAACTATTCAAGCAAAATAACAACACAAAGCATAAGCAGAAGAAGTACTCGGTGCTGATGTTTACGAACCTTCATATTTTGAGTAACTCCAGGAAAAAGATAAAGACTAAAGATCTCTCTCTGATCCAAATCATTCAACTCAGGAGACTGCAAAAGCACTCCGCCAAAGATGCCGCTTGAAGATACCTGGTAAAGACGAGAATCATACACCCACGGAACAAGGAACCAACAAGTAGAGAAAGAGATGAAAGCTATCATGATTCAAGGTCTTACAGCATATGAAAATTCAAAGTCAGTATGTGACCAAGTGTAGACTTCTGCTTCATACAACAAACCCAATTTACCGGCTTGACGTCTTAGTTCCTGCAGAAATGATGACATTACATGATTAATTTCTTAACTGACATCAGGTAAATAATTGATGCTAATATCCAATGTATCTACCTTCAGAGGATGGCTGCTGCTTTTGCATAAAACTTGTGTCTCGGTGCCCGAATTTACATTCAATATTATCTTTTCTCGTTTAGGGAACTTTCCCCCAGGGGTGACATACACTGGAAAGCTAAATGGTAAACTTAAGCTGAATTCACCATTATGGTACAATAACTTCTGACTCCACTTGGCTTTAATTGATAGTTTAGACCCACCGGTCACCTTGACAAATCAGGCAGAAGCTGTTATGTTGTTGTATTCGATTGTGGGCAAAATGATAATGATGAGCATTCACTAAAAATATGCTTCACTTAGTAAGAACAAGATTTTCAGAAACCAAGTAAAAACAATATGGAGTATTAAGTTCTGGATGATTAATAAAAGATAAGCAAGGAAATGAAGAATAGCTTGATCTGATCTAACAAAGCAGTAAATACCTTTGGAATCTTTAGAGTGAAGATATGAGGTTTAACAAAACCGCTATTATCAGATTTGGCTAAGGCTGGCATTCCTGAAGTATCTTCTACCTTGATCAACTGGGTTTGATATGATCTACCTGTAACCTCAATCTCGAAACCTAGAACTGAACCCTGTTAGCCAAATCATGGTTCTTTGAGAACTCTAAATTTATGAATATAAAAATGTCAGAAGTGAATGCAAATACCAACTACACAGACATTATGTAAATCAGCATGTTCATAGTTTCATACCAATAACAGGACCAAGCAAATAAGCAAATACAAAACCTAGTTAGTGAATTTCTCTTTAATTGAAATCTCCATACTTGCATGGTGACTTTTACTCATATCTTGTGCACTATTAGATGATGTCACTTGACTATTTAAAGAATAATAGGAACAATTGATGTTTCTTAATGAAGGAAAATAGTGTTACAGAGAGGAAGTTTGTAGACAGAGGTCAAAATAAAGGGCCCCTTCAATGTCTCACCATGCCAATACTCAAAAGTTGACCACTTCAAATTACTCAGGATGCCTGGATGCCAACCAAATACAGTACTACATAGTAACTTAGAGCAGGACCTAAAATCATCTGGTTCAAAATAAAGATTCGGCGTTGAGCTAGGTGATTTATTTTATTTTATTTTATTGCTTGTTGCCATACATTTGGCATGCTCGCAGTTACTTCCCACAGCTAAGGATGAAAGCTTATGAATCAACTTATGAATGAAATTGCAGGTCTATTAATCTTAACGAACACCGTTCAAATGGAGCCGGTTCTACATGTTGGAATTTTTGTCAAAATGAAGCTATAAAGGCGCTGTTTTAAGGTTTAACCTAACAAACTAACCATAGCAGGACTGAAATGTCCTCTTCCGGATGACAATTGTCTGATATACACATCTCTAACAGACCAGACACATGGATTATAAACCAATGAACTTGAGAAATCACAAAGGATTCATTGAATCAACCACATCTTTTTAATTAAAAACATTTCCATATTTTCCTCATATAATAGGACCCATATGTCTGTATGCTTGGCAAGATTGAAATCCAATTCCTAATTTTCCGGCAAACGCTCCAGGCGGTACACTTGAGCTACCCTACCAGGTCCACCCGCAGGCGACAGTATCTTCCCCTTGGCAGTTCTCACCCAGCGAAAAAAAGGCAAATTGAAAGGAGAAAACGATAGAAAGAAACACCAATCCGAATTCAGCTTACCAAACAAGGAAATTGGAAGTAGAAATTTCCACAAACGCAGAAAATCGAAGCAAAATTCAAAGTTCAAGCACAAATCAAGAGCGCAAGAGAGACAGAAGTGGACATACCTGTTCCCCCATCGCAATCGCAAGACAACAATCACAGCTCCTGTTCCCCATCACACAATGCAACCTCCAGCTCCCACTCACCGCCACAAACGCCGTATCCATATAGCAGTCCACCTCGACCTCCATGCCGTACATATGCAGCGGTATCAGCGCCGGCGGATCGCACCGGCCGTGCACGTACGGCTGATAGCTCGGAACGTCTGGATTGTCCACGATCGACGGGTCCGACACCATCGCGTACACCATCGGCGCCGTAGGAAGGCAGGATTCCGGCGACACAGACGCCACCGACACGCCAGACGCCGACTTCTCCATCCTCGCCGCAGGCTTCGGCGGCTTCACCGGCGACGTGTCTTCGGTGTATCGCACGCGCTTGGAGAGGCTAAGCCCTACCTCCACTGACCTCGCGAACACGTTTTCGTCCATCTCCGGCAACGGCAAAAGTTGAAAGTTATCCTGCAGACGGATCGTCGGAAAGTGTATATTAAACAGTAGAAGGAACTCAAGGAAGAAAGCGATTGTGAAGCTCTAATGCCGTTATTAATGGAGGGATTTAAGAAAAGAGAAGTAAATTAGCAGTGAAAAGATATTTATGATTACTACCGGAAACGTCTCTTCCAGTCTCCGGACACCGCCCGATACAAATTTCCGGGAAAAAATGAAAACAGATATTCTATTTATTTTCCTATCAGCCAATCATAAATGGACACGTAGAATGTGAATGCTTTATGTTTATGCGAGCCGAAAGAGAAACCAAGACGATCGGCTCCTTTTATCTTCTTGTCTTTTGACCTGTAGAGTACATGATTAGCGCTGCATAATTAAAATACAAAGTACGGAGTACTACGTATATTGTTAAGTACAAAAGTGGTCAACATTACTCGATGGTTAAATCGAATCCGATTAAATAACAATATCGGGTTGGACGTTGTTAGTACAGGTTAGATCGGTTAATCGGATCTAGCATATCGTATAAAAAGAAAAAATAGCCCTAGCAACGTTATGTTTTGTTTTGTTGTGTGTGATTGTGTTCTGTTGTGTTTTGTTGTGTGTGATTGTGTTCTTATAATAAAATATTTTCTCAAACAATTTTTGATATGACGTTGCTAATCCAATCGGTCCACTTGTCCGATCAAACAACAACAATATATTTTTTTTATTTTTGATAAAAGGCGAAAGTTTGGGGGTGGTCAACCTCGGCTGAATCACTGCATAATGGCGTCCTTACAGACTATATCCTCAATCTCAGCTGGGCACTGCTCAACAGAGAAAGAGGAGATCAAACCAGCTTGCGTCAATCTGTCAGCGACCTGATTGTCTTCCATAAACGTGTGGGAGAAGCCGATGGCCTCAAAGGATTTGCATAGCCCGAAAACATCGGTAATCATCATCTCAATAGTCCATGGGCAAGTACCGATCCATCGCAGGGTGTTGATGACGATCAGATAATCGTCTTTCACCACGAGGCGAGAGAGGCTCATCCTCACGGCAGACAAAAGACTGGTGTGAAGACCGAGACACTTAGCTTGGACCAAAGACGCGCTTCCAAGTCCATGCGCACCGCGGGAAACCACTCTACCACCGCTATCGCGCATAACCCAGCAACAGCTTGCCCAGACGCGACCTTGTCTCCATCAAAATTCAGCTTCATGAATCCCTCGGGCGGTTTCTTCCATTTAACTTTTTTTCCTGGTGTCTCGGTCTGTTTTGAGGTTTGTGATGCGTAGTTGTAGCCTCATTGTTCTCCATATTATATTCTAGAGTTTTTTTCCAAGATAACCTATACTGTGTAATTATCTCTTTATCCATTGTTCCATATTTCTTACATCATGATTTTTGAAAAGAATTTTGTTCCTCATAGACAAGATTATCAATAAGGAAAATGCTAGTATCGATTTCTGAGCAGAGAAGATTTAATTTCAATACTTATCATTTATCTTGTACATAGGTCTTGTTTGTTTTGTCAGTGTTTCGTATTATTTTTTCAAAATGCTTGTTCATTCTTCCTATTAGTGTCAGAGATGTATGACATGTCGTGAATAAGTGGGTTGCGTCGTCTTCGCAATGGTAGCTAACAACAATATTTTTTATTTTTTTTTGTTTTTTTTATTAGGAAATAATTCGAGACCGGACAGGCCCGGACCTCGAGAGGCCGACAAAGTCGGCAGACGGCAAGCCGTCTAAACATACAACACAGCAAAAGAAAATACAACAAGAAAACAGACACCTAGTACAACAAAAGAACTACGCAAAATAAACCCGGAAAACCCCAGACCCTAAGCACACCAGCGGACACAGCAGCGAGAAGAGGGAGACCCGGCATGGAGAAGTGGATAGCGAGCGCATGGGACAGCATAGCTGACACGATGTCTCACCGCCGGAAGGACGGAAAGCAGTAATCCACGATGGGCAAAGACGACTCCTGGGGAAGTGTGGATCACACGACGTTCCCTCCACCTAGATGGAGGATCTTCGGAGACCACGAACACCACCAACACGATCACTTCGATCAACCAGGGCCGCAGAACTGCTCCTTAACCGAAACTAACCACGGATCCAACAGACAGAACTCCAACCAACCCGAGAAAGTGAAACACGACCGCGAAAGGACGAAGAGCGCAAGAAAATTCCAGAATTTATTTACACGAGTTATTTTATATGTATATATATAAATAAAACATATAGGATTCTAATTTTTATTTATTTACTTTCAATTGTTTTTATTTTTTCCTCGGGTTGTGCTTCGGGCCCAAGATAAAGCCTTGGGCCCGAAGCACAAGATATTGGGCTGACTCGGCCCAACCTTCGGGCCCAAGGAAAAACCCTAGGGCTAGAAAGGGCAGGAGCGTAGAGCGCAGCAAGGAGGGCCGTCTGACGCCGACCTAGCCAACGGCGGCCAAGGGGACGGCAGGGACCGGGAGGGAGATAGTGACGCGGGGAGGGGCCGAGACCGAGGCCAACAGCACCAGACAACACCACCGGCCACGTAGACGGCCTCGGAAAGACAGATCTGGGAACACCGCCGGCAAGACTGGCAATGGATTGACAGATCTGAAGATGGCTGAATCCAAAACCCCCGAAAACGGAAGACCGAACGGGCTCCGAGGAGGGAGGAAGATGAAGGGGTGGTGCGAGAAGGTGAGTGTGGTGGTCCGGACAGGAGGCCGGCGGGATTAGAAACCGGATTTTGGACCCTCGACACGCCGAGAATCTGAAACAAAATTCGTCGGCGGCAGTGGCTGACGAGGGGAGTAGTTGGAGACTGGAGAGGGAGAGGGTGGATCTAGCCAGGTCGGGACGACGACGAAAGGGATGACTCGAACCCAGACGGGGGGAATGGGGGCGAGCAGATTTCGACCCAAATTAGTGAAATCGGACTGCACAGAACCGAGGAGGCCGAGTGAGAAATCAACCAATCGGCCCCCCGGACATGAAACCACCATTGAAGAGGGGATTAAGAACTTCCGACGAGGAGAACCTCCGTCGAGAAGAAATCTGGCCTCCGAAGAGGATTTAATGGCCTCCGAAGAGGGGTTAATAGCCTCCAAAGAGGGGTTTTGAGTTTCCGACAAGCGGAAAACCGATCTCCGACGAGAGCGTACGAAGACTCCTTCACACAAGAAAACCGGACTTCGACGGCGGAGCACTGGTGTTTCAACCCCGACCAGAGTTTTTTTCCAAGCTCTCAAAAGAGAGTTTTTTGACCCTTAACTTGTATAAAAGTTAACAACAATATTTTACCTAAATGGGAGTATTTTTTTACCCTACCTACTATTCCTTTTTTTTTCCCTCCAATAACTATGGTTCACTCTTAATATTTCCAAGCTCATTAATCTCCCACTTTGTGGGACCAAATATGGAAAGATTGAAGATCTTGTGATAAGCAAATGGTCCCACCAAATAAATGCCACATTTTAATGCATGGCTCACGTTACTCAATAGTTTCACTTTGTGTTAACCAAAAAAAATTAGCTTTAACTTATGTCTCCGTTGGTGATATTCATATCTTGATATATATTATTTGTTAATTAAAACATGTTATATAAAATAATAACTTTTTATAAATTCTATTTAATATTAATAAATATAAAATTATTTATAAAAAATATAATTATAACACTTAAAAAAACGTGTCATATTTTAATTAACATAAAAAGTACTGTAATATATAGTAATACTCCATATAAAAGTTATTTGAAACTATATATATAATATACTCCGTAATAGTTTGGACGGATCATGCCCTATTGGACCTCTAGATGAGATTCTCAACCACAAGGTCTTCGATTGGCTACTCAAGTAACTTCACGAAAGATGTCAACTAAACAAACATCTTGTAAGCGGAGAAGTAGATATATAGAACATTGAAGATGAGGATTTTGATCTTGTTGAGATGAGTTGTCCCACATCAGTAATATAGAAAATGCTTAAATAACATATAAGATGGAATCCTTCTCGGATTTATGTGTTGTTCGAGTCTCTCATATCCGGGCCCGCCGATAATAAACTTTAAACTGTTAACTAAAAAAAGAAAAAGTTTTTGGGCACTACGTACATTATTTCCTTCCTCAAACGTCACAGTCTAAAGGCAAAAAAAAAAAAAAAATGGCAAATACAGTAGTTTAGTTTTCAATCAATGCAAGTATGGTTATTATGCCAAGTTATATTAGTTCACCGTCACTCTCCGAAAGGACAGTAAAATAGAAAAACCACAAGGGTAAATTACAGAAAACCACCCACTAAATAACCTACTTTTCACTTAACCACCCACTATAATTTAAATTACATAAAACCACCCATTAAAGGCTTACGGTTAACAATTCACCACCTATCTCAAGATTTCGTTAAAATTATCATTAAATTGACCCAAATACCCTCACTCATTCATTAAATTTCCACAATACTACCATTGTAATTAAGATCCCTTTTAACTTTTGCAAGTTTAGAAATATAAATGAATGTCAGATTTCAAAGGCCTCTCTCTTCTTTATCCCTCTATTCAAGTGATAATCCAGATCTAGTTCGACTTGAACAGACAATCTTGATCTACGGATTGGTCAATTAAACCCTAAATTTGACAAATTGTTTCTAAGCAAACCCTCAACAAATTCTCAATTAATTTTTACTAACTCCAAACTCGTATTTGTCTAAAACGAAATTGTTTACTGTCATGAGTCATCATCTTCATTCAGTAAAAATCCTATCAGAAACAGTAGATTACTATGCAGAGTTTCTGATCCATGTGAGTAGGCGATTTTGAAAGGCGATTTGCGATTGTGTGCCCTAGCGTGCCCTTCACTCTTCTTCGCGTTCCATGGACGGCGGAGCCCCGGAGACGGGGGGCCAAGCCACTCCGCCGGTTACAGACACGACGAAGGACACTCACCAAGATGCAGTTATGGTCGATGGAAATCATGTAAGTGGTAATAGCCCTGTGGGCAGCAGTTTCTCTGCGGATATCCCATTACAGTTTGCGATAGGAAAAGGAAGTGCTGATTCAGAAACTTCTGGGACGGCCCAGACCGGCTCGGGTCGAGGGTCTCAGAAACGGAATCTTTCTTGGATGGAAGTGGCGAAAGGAGGTTGTGCTGGCGGTTCACCCAAACCACTGCTGCACCGAAACTCCTTTGACGGAAAGATCACCACTGAGTACCCTTTTGGTCCGGATGGGGATCCGGTTATCACAGTGGCCAATGATGTTGCCGCACTGCTGGAAGATGCGTGGAGAAACGCCATTGTTTTCAAAGTGCTAGGGTTCCCAGTAGCGTTTCCAGTTATGGAAAGGAAAGTCAGGGAACTATGGAAACTAGGGAATAGTGTGCAGATCATTGATTTACCTAATGAATACTTTATGGCACGGTTTGACAATGAAAACGATCTGACAAATGTGCTTACCGGGGGACCATGGTCTATCTTTGGAAGATGTTTGATCATGCGAAAGTGGTCACCGGAGTTCTCCCATACAGAACCGATCACCTCCGCCCCTATTTGGCTAAGGATCACCGAAGTCCCTATCCAATGGTACGAGGAATCTATACTATGGAAAATGGCAGCCGGGGTAGGGAAACCAATTGTGGTTGACCCTAAGACGCTGTATTTGAACAGAGGAAGATTTGCCCGGGTGTGCGTAGAGATCGATCTTGGGAAACCGCTGAGGAAAGCTATTTTCATTAATGGCAGAAGATGTCCTATTGAATACGAGGGCCTACAAACAATCTGCTATAGTTGCGGGAGATATGGCCATTATGCTGCGCATTGCCCATTTATTCTGAGGATAGAGAGTGGGTCTGCTCAAGACGGTACGGGAGAAAGAACAAGGGAGAATGGGGAACAGACGGAGGCCAGAGCTGGCAAGGCAAAGATGTTCAACACTGGGGACTCGAAGAAAGGATCGGAGTACGGTCCTTGGATGCACCCTCAGAAGAAGCCTGTAGGACAGAAGAATAAGACCCACGGGAGAGGTCAGTACACTGGAAAAGCTGGCAATGGTTTTGGTGAGCATTACAACAGCGCTAACAGACAGACTAAGGTCAAGGCCGGGATGCATGGAGCACAGGATAAAAAACAGTACAAAACTAGCAACATGTTTGAGGCACTAGGGAGCGTGAAGGAGGGGGATGCTGTGGGGGAACAGAGTAAGTCTGGCAGAGGTGAGAGTGCTGAGAAGACCACCAATCAGAATGGTACCAGAGACAGGAAAACTGGCAAAGAAACCAGAGGGGAAGAGAAGCAAAGAGTCCAAGTCATCACTATATTCACCAGTAAGGAGAACGAAGCAAGCACATCAGGTACTAAATCCAACAACAAAACGAAAAATAAGAACAGGAGTACGGCAAGGAAGAAAGCGCTCAAGAAGATTGAAGAGGAAGAAGTTGTAGGTGACACGGTGATCGGTAAGAGGAGAAGGTTTCAGACGGAGGACGAGATGGACCAGACAGAAACTAAGAAAGAAGTTACGGGCGCTGCCTCGAACATCTCGACAGCTGCTGATCAACAGGTTGACCTCCCGGAGAATCCTTCTTTGGCTCAGAACACCAGTGGGTGTATCGGGGAGGACAGATCATGTGTTGAGGATCCCTCTCGGGCACAAAACCAAGTTGTTATGAAGGAGGGCGGCAATCCGGAGCATATTGAGGCTGTACCGATGGGAGAAGAATTGGAGACGGAGGATAAGCATGGCCTCCCGCGCAGGGACGATATGCAGCAGTGAGGTTTGTCTCTTTCCCTCCTTTTGTTTTTTTTATGGATTGTTTATTTTGGAATTGTTACGGGGCGGGTAAAGATGGCTTCCGTAGAGCGATGAGATACATTAGTAAGCATCATAAAGTCGACCTGACGGCTGTGTTTGAGACCAAAATCTCGGGAGACAGAGCGGATAAAGTCTGTGCTAGACTGAACTTTAACAACTGTGCACGGGTGGAGGCCACAGGCAGATCGGGGGGGTTATGGCTCCTTTGGAACGATGATAAACTCAATGTCTCGATCATCACCACTCACAGGCACTTCATTCATGCCAAGGTAAGCTTTGGTAAGAGTATTATTCATATTATTGCTATCTATGCTCCTGCTACTGCAGAGGAAAGAAGGAGTTTCTGGCCACTTCTCGGGGCTGAAATTAATACAGTTGATGCTCCCCTCCTTGTGGGTGGGGATTTCAATTGCATTCTCCGCCTTGAGGAGCGGGAGGGTGGCTCGGGAGGGCTACATAGAGATTCGGAGGTTTTTAATCAGCTTGTTGACAGAGAACAACTCATCGATATGGGCTACACAGGATCGAACTTTACTTGGTCGAGAGGTACGGACGTTTCTAACCGTGTGGCCAAAAGACTCGATCGTGTTTTTATGAACAGAGAAGCTAGATTGGCCTGGCCCGAGGCTAGAGTAAGGCATCTAGCGAGATTTTCATCCGATCACGCTCCGATCCTCACTTCGCTTGCGCCTAGACGGGTCAATGATTCCAAGAGACGTCCGTTTCGTTTTGAGACGGCGTGGACTACACACCCGGAGTTCAAATTGGTGGTCAAAGATAATTGGCAACCTGATATCAAGGTCAGTTGTTCCTTGTCTTATCTCCAAGATGTTTTAATTAATTGGAATCGCAAGGTGTTTGGAAATGTTTTCTACAGGAAGAAGGATCTTATTCAAAAGATTGAAAAGATCCAAAAGGATTCTAATCTGCATAATTCGAGTGTTTTGTTGGAACAAGAAAGGGCCCTCCAAGAGGAGCTTGAAAGAACTCTGGATCAGGAAGAGCAGATCTGGCTTCAAAAATCCCGGGAGGACTGGCTCACTCAAGGAGATCGCAACACCGCTTTCTATCATCTCACCACTATTATAAGAAGAAGAAGGAATGCTGTTGAGGGTTTGTTCGATGACAGGGGGGTCTGGATTGAGGATAATAAAAGCATGGAGATGGTCGCTAGAAAGTATTTCAAGCAGTTGTACAGTCTTGCCGATATGCATCCTAATCAGACTTGTGTGATCCAGGCTGGGGGTTTCCCGGAGATAGACAGTAACAAGTGGGCTCATCTCTCCACACCCTTTACTAGGGAGGATATCTGGGCGGCGGTCAAAGGGATGGGCCCTCTCAAAAGCCCGGGCCCGGATGGCTACCAACCGGTGTTCTTCCAGAAGTACTGGGACATTGTTGGGAGCTCGGTCATTGACGAGGTTCAGAGATTCTTCAGAGAAAGGAAATTGAGCGAAGGGGTGAACAACACCCTGGTTGTGCTCATTGCTAAAGTGGGAAAGCCGGAGTACGTGAGACAGTTCCGGCCCATTGCCCTCTGTAATGTCTTATACAAGATAATCACCAAGACCCTTGTGATGAGAATGCAAGGGGTGATGAAAGATCTTATTGGCCCTACGCAGGGTAGCTTTTTGCCTGGGAGATGGATTCAAGACAATATAGTTCTTGCCCAGGAGGTGGTGCATACGCTGAGAAGGAAGAAAACTGGGAGGAGATGGATGGTGCTCAAGCTTGACCTTGAGAAAGCTTATGACAGACTTAGATGGGACTTCGTGGAGGAGACTCTGGATAAGGCCGGCTTTCCGGCTCTTTGGATTCAGTGGATTGGCGCTTGTATTCGAACGGTCTCTATGCAAGTTCTATGGAATGGTGAGATGACTAAGAGCTTCAAGTCGGAAAGGGGTATCAGGCAAGGGGATCCGATTTCGCCTTACCTGTTCGTTCTTTGTATTGAGAGACTTAGCCACCTGATCCTTGATGCCATTGATGAGGGTCGTTGGAAGCCTATTCGCATCTCCAGAAATGGGCCCCATATTTCTCACTTGCTGTTCGCGGATGATATTATTTTGTGTGCGGAGGCGTCGGAGGTTCAAATGGGAGTGATCCTTGAGGTTCTCGACATCTTCTGTAAAGCCTCGGGTCAGAAGATCAGTAAAGAGAAGTCCAAGATCTTTGTCTCCGGCAACGTTCCTGCTGATCTTAAAACTAAACTTCATGATATTAGTGGGATTAAGGTCACGAATAATTTGGGGAATTACCTTGGGATGCCGATGCTGCATGACAGAGTCTCTAAAGATCAGTTCAAGCCGCTCCTGGATAAGATTAATGGCAAACTTGCGGGTTGGAAGAGTAGAACCTTGAGTATGGCGGGTAGAATCACCCTTACTAAATCGGTGCTTACGGCGATGCCCAACTACGCCATGACTACGCTGATGCTTCCGAACTTGGTCATACAGGATATAGAAAAGCTCTGCAGGAAGTTCATTTGGGGTGAGGAGGGTGAAGCTCGGAAGATTCATTTAGTTGCTTGGAATCATATTTGCAAACCGATCGAGGCTGGAGGCCTGGGTATTCGTGACTTGAGAAGCATGAACCTCGCTCTCGTTGGTAAGTTGGCTTGGCGCGCTCTGACGGATGACGATGCTCTGTGGGTTGAAGCTCTAAGGGCCAAATACGTCCGTGGTTCGAGGGTCATCATGAGCGGATCCTCCCCCATTTGGAGAAGCATACGCACTGCTGCCACTGAGGTCTTGCGAGAAGGGCTGCGATGGACTGTGAGTGATGGGGAGAGTGTTCGTTTCTGGACGGACGGCTGGTTAACGAGCAATCCGTTGATTGAGAAGGCGAGTGTTGGCTTGTCGATTGAGGAGCTGGAGTGGCGGGTGGCGGATCTCTGGAGTGATGAAGGGCGCTGGAGATGGGACCTGATCAACGACAAGCTGCCCAAAGAAGAGCTACTGCAACTGTCCGGGATGGACATTTATCCTACGGATGGACATGATGAGGTGTGCTGGGCAGCTACGGACTCCGGGGAATACACAGTTACGTCCGCCTATAATTTGATTCAAGGTAATGATAAGTACGTGACTGTGGATGCTGCTGCATTCAGAGGTATTTGGAAGCTGATGACTCATGAGAGAATTAGAGTCTTCATTTGGAGATGTATGCTGGGGGCCATCCTCACCAACGCTGAAAGATTTAGGCGGCATATGGCTCAGAATGCGGACTGTGTGAGCTGTCAAGGACATGCTGAGGAGCTCATACATCTGTTCAGAGACTGCAAAGAGGCCAAGGCGGTGTGGGAGAAGCTCTCGGCCAACCGGTTCGATGCGGGATTCTATGATACTCCTTTCGCGGCTTGGCTAAGAGGTAATATCTTGAGCACTGTGAATTTTAATAAAATTTGTATGTGGAGAGACATTTTCGCAGGTACGCTCTGGTGGTTATGGAAGTGGCGCAATGAGAAGGTGTTCGAGGACAGAGCCAATCAGCCCGACAAGGATAAGCACATTATCAAGCTAACTACCGAGTACAAGAATGGCTGGGACAATCGCGTCGGAAGGCAGGAGAAAGGTGCAAAAAGATTGGTGAAGATTGCGTGGGAGAAACCGCAGGAAGGGTGGGTTAAAGTCAACACCGACGGAGCAGCGAGGTATGATGGCCATGCCACTGCGGCTGGTGTTATTAGAGGGAGTGCAGGGGAGTGGCATCGAGGATTTCTGATGAATATTGGCACTTGTACGGTTCCTAAAGCGGAGCTTTGGGGAGTGTATCAAGGGCTGAAATTGGCCTGGGAGAGCGGCTATAGACGAGTGACTCTGGAGACGGATTCACAAGTCATAGCAACTCTCTTAAGGAATCATAGAATCCCTCGAGGTCACACCCTTGCTAGCCTGGTACGCAAGTGCCATGGCTTAATAAGTAGAGACTGGACTATCCAGTTTCGACATGTATACCGTGAAGCCAATGGCACGGCGGATTTCCTTGCTAATTTAGCTTTTAGTTATGACATTGGTCTTTATGTATTGTTTGACCCGCCTGAGGGTGTTTTATCGTTCTTGCACAATGATGTTAGGGGTCGGGCTATCCCCCGTATGCTGATTACTTAGCCCTTTTCTATTTTAATAAAAGCGCGGCTAGATGCGCGGAGAGCCCCGACTCTCCTTTTAACCAAAAAAAAAAAAGATAGAATAAAGGAAAAGATTAAGTTATCACATTCCCCAATTAAAGGGAAATGACTTGTTCGTTTTTACTTGTAGGAAAAGACCGAGATTTACAAGGGATTTGATCATAAACGGGCGAAATCTGGAATAACGGTGTTGGCGCCGATGAAATCTGATCGAAAAGGAGACCAACCGGATGAGAGAAACCAGCCTCTCGGTGACACAAATCCGCCAAGAAGAAGTCGAACCAGTGCCTTCCAAAGTTCCTAGCCCTTTGCGAACTTGAGGTCTTGAGGGGGATTTGGTTTTTCCGTTATCTTTAACAGAATCTTAAAGGAATATCCAGTGTGGGTGGTGTAGTGTTAACAGTGCACCTTTAGTGGGTGGTTTTGTGTAATTTCAATTATAGTGGGTGGTTAAATGAAAACTAGACTATTTAGTGGGTGGTTTTGTGTAATTTACCCAAACCACAAATTGGACGGAGTGAATAGTATAAAATTGTTCATTACCAATCACAAGTTGGTGTAGTAGTTATGGGGCTACCTCCCATGCCTCGAGATTCGAAGTTCGAATCCCCGTGGAAATATGGAGACGCTTGTGAGTGGGAGGGTCAACCCCTAAATGGGCCTACAGTAACCCGATCCAGGTGTAGAGTGGGCTAAACCCACTTGAACTGGAAAAGATAAAAAAAAAAAAAAAAAAAAAAAAAAAAAAAAAAAAATGTTCATTATTGGATATTTGGATTTACTTGCGAAATACAACCCACAAAAGGGACCTGTGTTTTCCAAAATTGTTTTACAGCATTTTCAATGGCTTTTTTTTATTTTATTGATATTTGTACTTTTGAAGAGTTTTTAATTTTGTTCAACACATTCCTTATACTTGGTATCATTTCCCATGAGATGGGTTTAGGGGAAATTAAAAGTTTAAGATTAATATATTTTCTCTATTTTTTTTATTTAAGTCAATTAAAAGTTATTCTACAAATTTTTTAAAAAGAGTTATAATTTAGAAATATAATTATTTAATTTTAAATAAATTCATAAAAAAGACGTTGGAGATGGTTTTATATAAAAAGTACGAGCAAGAGGTTTTTTAAAGGAAATTCAGAATTAGTATGTTATTTTAATTTATAGATAGATATTTCCATATGTGTATATTTTATAAACAAACTCTGTATATATATATATATTTTTTTAAAATAAATTCCAATAATAAATTTTATATGTAGGTTATAAATGACCGACCTGATGTTGCCATTCTAGCTAATTGTTACTGGAGAGTTTGGTTAGGCATCCCCCCCAACTCATACTATTTAAAGTTTTGAAAATTAAATTCCCAACTTAATTTAATATTAGTGATTTAGTCTTTTCCTAACGGGTTCGGCTTTAATCACATCATTAAAGATTAATCCATCTAACCCTGCTGATTCATCCACAATCAAAATCGAACACATCATCTCTTTACTGTAACACAAAATGTCTCACCTATATTTTGGGCTCACTACTAAATTTGTGGTAATACCTCTCCCTCCCACCCACTCCATTTTTCTCACTAAGATTCTGTCACTGTACGTTATATATTGATTATTGAAGGTGGCCCACATGGCACCCTCTTTAATTTTTCAAAACAAAGGGGCCCACAATAACGATCCAATGGCCTATTTATTTTTCCAAAAGATAATAGGGTAAATTGAAACTAATATCCCAACCTTTAGAGATAGTTGCTTTCAATACCCTAACACTGTAAAATTTTACAAAATATCCTAACCTATACTATTAGTTGCACTTAACACCCTAGATGAGATTCTTAAATTTAAAAATTACCCACATCATACAAAAATTACAAAAATCGCCCATATTTATAAAATGTTTTCAATAAACTCCTAATAAATTTTAAATTTTGAAATTAAAAAAATCTCTTACAATTTAAGCTCACCCAACCCACCATCCAAAAATAATTATAACAAGTATAGAAAATCTACTCGTTTAAAAATATAATATAATTATTTTAGCATTTACTCATTTAATATCTTAATATAATTACTCGAAATAATTAATTATTTATCTTAAAAATAATACTTTTACAAAAATAAAATAATGTAGATTTTAATAAATAAATGCTATGACTCTATGAGATATGATAACCGTTTGTAATATATAAAGAGTTACATGATAAAGATATATTAAAAATAATATGGTAAAATTATTATTTTTTACCATATTATTTTTAGTATATATTTATTATATAATTATTGATTGCAAATGGTTATCATATCTTTTACCATTTATTTTTTAAATCTACTTTATTTTATTTTTGTAAAACTATTATGTTAAACATTTCTTATAGAATCATTTTTTTTAATACCATGGAATTTATGTGTGATACATTATAAGATGTTATCTATTAGTTTTAGTATATATAACATAATATTAACCAAAAAGACAGTATATATTGTATCAAATAATATATATGGAATATATAGATCTACAAATCGGCATGTATCGAGACAGACTTATATAAATTTAGATTTTAATTATAATGTTTGTTTTTTAGATAAATAATTAATTATTTTGTTTGATTATATTAAAATTTTAAATGAGTAGATGCTAAAGTAATTATATTATATTTTGAAGGAGTAGATTTTATATACCTGTTATAATTATTTTTGGATGGTGGGTTGGGTTGGCTTAAATTGTAAGAGATTTTTTTAATTTCAAAATTTAAAATTTATTAGGAGTTTATTGAAAACATTTTATGAATATGGGCAATTTTTGTAATTTTTGTATTATGTGGGTAATTTTTTAAATTTAAGAATCTCATCCAGGGTGTTAAGTGCAACTAATAGTATAGGTTAAGATATTTTGTGAAATTTTACAAGGTTAGGGTATTGAAAGCAACTATCCTTAAAGGTTGGGATATTAGTTGCAATTTACCCAAGATAATACATGTGGCCTATCTAACCAGCTTATCTAAGATAGAGAAAATAAGAGATTTCAGAGAGAATGAACATTTTTTCCTCTCAAACAGCTTCTCTAAACTCATCTCTAAAATAGAGAAATTGATAAAGAGAGAAAAAAAATCTCTAAATTTAGAGAAAGAGAAGTTGATCTCTATAATTTAATGTTCATTTGTCCCTATATAAAATTTAATGATATAACCCCACATTTTCACCCACAATATAGAAAAAAAATATAATTTCATACTTAATTACTAGTAATAAAAATATAATTATTTTTAAAAATTGATATGAGTTGATATAATATATAAATTAATTATGTTAAATCAATATAGATAGAACAAAACATCATATTTCTATGTTAACTTTTATAAATAAAACAACACAACTAATTTCATTCAATTTAATGCTATAAAATTCACATTAAAAATTTAGTCTATAAAATTTTCACTTCAAAAAATATTCACTTGAACTCATATAAATTTAGTAGTATTGAAATGATTTTATTTTTATAAATTATAAATTAAGCCTTGTTAGTTAATTAATTTAATTAATTAATCATGTATGATCATTCACTAATAAAATATATATTAACTAATTGAAAATAATAAGATTAAGTTTGAATAATATTTTATCCAATTTTATGATAACTTTTATAGTACAATATAAATTTAATATTAATACCACTTAAAAAATAAATATCAAATTTATCACTAGATTTTGTTTTAAAAAAAACATCACATGAAAATATAATAATAATAATAATAATAATAATTAATATGTCGTGCAAGAGGATGAGTAGCATATGATAGTTCACCAACAAATTTGAGGCTAAATGTTAGAATTAAGTTTTTAGAAATGTAGAATTAAATATCTTTCATAAATGCATTTATTTATTATAGTCTTCAATAAATGTAAAAATCTGTAAAAGAGAGAAGCTGATGGAGTTAGAGTGATTTTTTTTTAGAGATTTTGATATTTTAATATCTATTTTAGAGATCTTTTACCAAAGTTGTTGGGCTTGCTCTAAAGAAGGGTATCTAATCTAATCATGTACACAGCGACCCTCGTTTTATTGTTAGGTATATCGTAGTTGGACGGTGGGGTTTTGGATTATGCCTTGTTTGGATTGCAGGCCATGTAAGACAACAAATATACTACATCAAACAAGGCATTTTCACTACGTACGATGGGGTTTTGGATTATGCCTTGTTTTCTTTGACGGTGAACAAATATACTACATCAAACATTTTCACTAGTCACTTGACTGCTTATACTCGTTAAACCCTTATCACTATAAATATATTTTCAAATTTTGAATTATAATCTTTCAAAATCGAATCGAGTCTGGCTATAATCGTTTTTTTTTCCTCTCATTTTATCATTATTATTAAGAGTTTGTTTAATGACTATGGATCAGGTTGGAGAATCAAATCGTAAGATTACATGACATTAATTTTGTAAAAAATACACTAATATGTTTGGGTAAAAATATATAAAATCTATATAAACTCTTAATTTAGAAGAGTTTAGGATGATGTGTCATTCTTAGAGACATTTTAGGAGTCTTAACTAATCATTATTTTTTTTTCATTATTTTTTATTTTCTTTAATTCTCCCTTTTTATTCATTTTCCTTTAATTCTCTTTTTTCTTTAATTTTACTAACTATCTATATAAACTCTTAATTTAGAAGAGTTTAGGATGATGTATCATTCTTAGAGACATTTTAGGAGTTTTAACTAATCATTATTTTTTTTTCATTAATTTTTATTTTCTTTAATTCTCCTTTTTTATTCATTTTCCTTTAATTCTCTTTTTTCTTTAATTTTACTAACTATTTGGCTTAATTCAAATCATTTGAATTTAATCTAATACAACTATTGGGTTTAATCAAATTTATTTACTAACTATCTATATATCTATATAAACTCTTAATTTAGAAGAGTTTAGGATGATGTGTCATTCTTAGAGACATTTTAGGAGTCTTAACTAATCATTATTTTTTTTTTCATTATTTTTTATTTTCTTTAATTCTCCTTTTTTATTCATTTTCCTTTAATTCTCTTTTTTTCTTTAATTTTACTAACTATTGGGCTTAGTTCAAAACATTGAATTTAATCTAATATAACTATTGGGTTTAATCAAATTTATTTACTAACTATCTATATAAACTATTAATTTAGAAGAGTTTAGGATGATGTGTCATTCCTAGAGACATTTTAGGAGTCTTAACTAATCATTTTTTTTTTCATTTTTTTTTTCTTTAATTCTCCTTTTTTATTCATTTTCCTTTAATTCTCCTTTTTCTTTAATTTTACTAACTATCTATATAAACTCTTAATTTAGAAGAGTTTAGGATGACGTGTCATTCTTAGAGACATTTTAGGAGTCTTAACTAATCATTATTTTTTTTTCATTATTTTTTATTTTCTTTAATTCTCCTTTTTTATTCATTTTCCTTTAATTCTCTTTTTTCTTTAATTTTACTAACTATTGGGCTTAATTCAAAACATTGAATTTAATCTAATATAACTATTGGGTTTAATCAAATTTATTTACTAACTATCTATATCTATATAAACTCTTAATTTAGAAGAGTTTAGGATGATGTGTCATTCTTAGAGACATTTTAGGAGTCTTAACTAATCATTATTATTTTTTTCATTATTTTTTATTTTCTTTAATTCTCCTTTTTTATTCATTTTCCTTTAATTCTCTTTTTTCTTTAATTTTACTAACTATTGGGCTTAATTCAAAACATTGAATTTAATCTAATATAACTATTGGGTTTAATCAAATTTATTTACTAACTATCTATATAAACTCTTAATTTAGAAGAATTTAGGATGATGTGTCATTCTTAGAGACATTTTAGGAGTCTTAACTAATCATTATTATTTTTTTCATTATTTTTTATTTTCTTTAATTCTCCTTTTTTATTCATTTTCCTTTAATTCTCTTTTTTCTTTAATTTTACTAACTATTGGGCTTAATTCAAAACATTGAATTTAATCTAATATAACTATTGGGTTTAATCAAATTTATTTACTAATTATCGGGCTTAATTCAAAACATTTAATAATTATTGATTATGACACATCACAATTAAACAATGTTATAATGATATTGATAGTATTATTACTAATTAATTTAAAATATCTATATTTATGTATTATACTCTACATAAGATTTAAAAAAAATCCTGATATAATTATAAGATACATTTATTGTAAAGTTTTTTTTTAATGATTTTTATCTTAACATTTATTAATATTTTTATATATTATATTTTAGTTTTAAAAAAACGCGTCATGGCGCGGGAATCGTACTAGTAATACCTTAATTTAAAACTAAAAATAGTTGTAGGCTCTTTAGATCATACAAAAAACATAACTAGTTGAGTTGTACACTTGGGTTATCAAAAGTTAAGATTTTGTATAATATTAGGATCTTAAGTTTCGCGTAGGACAGTAACATCCTTCGATTCTTAAAGATCTTAACAAGCGGATCACAATTCACAAAATCTTAATTAATATTCTAAAAACCTGGATCTAGATCCTAAGAGCATCTCCAACAGTTTCCCCATTTTAGGGATTTTGGAGTTTTTGGGGAATTTTAAGGGATTTTTTGGTCCAACAGATTCCCCATCCCATTCTCCAAAATGGAGAAGCAGCAGAAAAAATGGAGAGGATTCCCTAAATCTGCAGCATTCTCCAAACTAAACAATTCTCCAAATCTTCGAAATGGGGAACCTGTTGGATTTAAAGCGAAAATAATTTGGAGAATATGTATTTTGTTTCCCCATTTTGGGAAAATTTTAGGGAAGCTGTTGGAGATGGTCTAATAACCATGAATTTATCAATATATCTAAAATAGGCCATTTGGCCCATAAATTTGCCACCTACAAAGTGAATGGGCTGATTTGGCAGAAGTTGCTAGCATCCATCAAAGCTAAAAAGACACATCTATGGGCCGCCGTACCACACAAATTTCAAATGGGCTAGAATACCATTATCCAGGCCCAACAATAAATGACAATTCTTGAATGGCTATTAGTAGGGGTGGGCGCAGGACGGGACGGGACGGGACGGGATGGGATGGGGGTCGTCCCGCGTCCCGTCCCGCATAATTTTTGCGGGACGAGACCGGGACGGGATTCACTATTTTTTTTTCAATCCCGCGCGAGCCTTGTCCCTCACGGGACGGGCCCTGTCCCTCAAATAAAAAATATTATAAAAAAATCTAAATTTTCTATATATTTTGCGGTTTTCTAAGGCGTAACACAATATATATATATATATATATTCTATATATATATACGGTAATATGTTTATATGTATACAGTATATAAGAGTATATATATACACTACTGCACACACGATATAAAAGTGTATATATACACTAATAATACACTGTATGTACAAACTACTAAAAAATAGTATTGTAATTATGGTTGCTGTCTCGGTATCAAGACTCTATTAGTAGAGACTTAGGGCTCGTTTGTTTAGATACCTAGGGAAAGGAAAGGTAAGGTATTAAATTTTACACATAAAATGTATATGATCACCAATTTTTGTGAGCTTGGAGGAGAGGATAGAGGGGAATATTAGCTCATTTTAGAGGTATTAGTTACCCCTCAAAATTAGGGAATAGAAGGGTAACACATTTGTATGGAAAATGGGAGAAGGAGGGAAATGATTAGAATAGGGATCAATGAATCTTAACTTAAATATTGACTATATTAATGAGGGTAATCATTACTTTTCCCTACCAAAAAACAAACGGAGGCTTAATTTTATTAAGATTTGTTAGGGTAATTGGGTCGTGTACATGTAGACATGTGCGCTGTAAGCTCAATGTTTAATTCTAGCTAGTGAGGTTTCATAATAAAATCAACTGACATAACTTATATAGGAAGATTAATCCATTGATTTATATACTAGGTTTATACATTATTCAAATTTGCAATGTTAGAACATTTAATTGGCTCATCAACCTTGAATCCAAGACTCAGTTTTTATTATCATCATTGTACTCTATGAAAACACAAGTATTTTTAACGTTTTGCATGCGTTGAGAAAATACAAAAATAAATTATTTGTACTATGTATTATTCATTGGTTGTCACCCTCTAGGCCTCTACAACCAATGATGATTGGGGGAAACGGCAATCATCATTTGTTCGACATCTGTTTTGGGTTAGGTTCGTTTGTTCGATTGGACAGTTTTGTTGCCGCTTTTATTTTGCACCGTTTTTATTTTACATTGTATGTTTGATGATTTTTCGTCTACCGACTTTTTCGGTATCTCGGGGTGTCAGATTTGTCTGATCCTTGAATCATTACCTGATAAAAAAAAAATTGAGGGAAATGCTATAAAAAAAAGGCGCAAAATTCAATAAAATTCTTGTACTCGATGCTTATAAAACTTAAAATGAATTTTATGTATCTAAATGAAATCTAAATACTAAAATCACACACATTGTGGAAGGGCATGCCTCGTCCCTTTCACCATTTCACAAAATAATTTGTTCCTTGTGGTTGTATTTTCCCCTGAGTTTAGTTGGCCATTCAGATTGCGAAAATTAAGCAAATAATAATTAATTTGACATAATTTCCATCAAATTAGGTGATAGTGAAGCCACTATTGAAATGGTCCGATGGAGGATAAAATCAAAGCCGGTAGCATGTTTCATAACATTGAATACAGTGTGTAGTATACTACTGCATAAAATATGATGGAGTAATTATTATGATTATGATTAATCCTAACCAACCATGCTAAAGTAGTGTAGATGATGAGTTGGCGCTATATATCTAAATTTATTTAATTTGTAGCTGAAAAATTAAGAGTGATGAGCTATACATGTTACACCCAATAAAAAATGTGATTTCCATGCCAACTTTTGATTGATTTGATGTCAATCTTACCAAATTTCAACTAATTACTTCCATATATAATTCCCCTAACAAAGGGTTTATTTTAGGTTTGTAGCTAATTAATTAAATACTAAAGCCTCAACTCAAAATATAGGCCGTTTGATTTTTTTAACACGTTCTTTAAAAAGTTAAAAACTATATAAAATATTTATTTTTAAAATAATATTATTGTTATTATTAATATGTATAATACTCTGTATTGTTTTAAAATTTTAATATTTTATATAGTTTTTAACTCCTTAAAAACGTGTGAAAAAATCAAACAACTTATATTTTGAAATGAATGTAGTATAATTTTTAACTCTTTAAAATACTTGTTAAAAAAATAAATATTTTTATTTTAGATCGGAGGGTCCAGAAACAAAAATTACCATACATGCAATGTACTCAGTAAAATCTATGAAGCAAATAGTTGTAGAGTAAAACCAATTATCACATTTAAAAAAAATAAAAAATAACGTACCAAGCATGACAATTAGAGTATTAGATTATGAAGTGATGTCATTTTTTAAAAATAAACAATGTGAAATTTCAACTCTTAGAAGTTTCAAATTAAAGCGACATTTTTCTTTATAAACATTATTGAAGATGTATTCTTCGCTTGAAATGTCTCCAATAAGATAGCAATGTCGAATTACTTGAAATTTGTTGTAAATTAAATGAATTATGTGATGTTAGAGTTTTATGATATTGCTTTTACATAAAATAAGATTTTCATTTTATAAAAAATATATCTTTAATTAAAATGTATCAGCCAAATTTTAAATTATATTTCTAAGTTCATTTATTTTTTGTATGATATCTTTCCCAATTTGCTGAATTTTTCAGAAGATATGACATTAGATAGAGACCACTGGAAGAGGCTCATTCGGGTTCCTGATGTTTAGTAGTTCGAGTCTGGACATTGGGTCTTGTTGTTTTTGCTTCTTTTCTTCCTTCTTGCCTGCCTCCTAGTGCCTTCTTATTGTTTCTGCCTCCATTTGCCTTCTTTTCTATTGTTTGCCTTGTTTTCATGCGCTTTAAGTAGCTTATTGTTGTGGGTCTTTCAGAAACACCCTCTCGACTCGTTCGGGGAAATAGTGCGTACATCTTGACCCCCAGACCCTGCGTTTTCGCGGGATATCCTGGGTTAGTGGGTTGTTGTTGTTATTGTTGTTGTTATCTTTCCTAATTTATGATCTTATCTAACCATTGTTTTTTATTTTTTTTTTGAAAATTTACCAAATCGGAGGACATTCATTAAGTCGCTTAGGGAAACTAAGAGCTCGTTTGGTTGGCAAGCTAAAAACCTAGGAAGTAGAACTTCCCAGGAAGTAGAACTTCCCAGGAAGTAGGAGGAATTTCTGTGTTTGGTTGGTGTTTTTGAAATTAAAAAACACATGAATTCAACTTCACGGGAAGTTGAATTCCCCCAAAATGGAGGAAGTTCACTTACCTAGTCTCCCCTAGGTAAGTTCAACTTCCCCCATTTTTAACTTGAAAATTTCCATTTCCTACATTTAATCTTCTAGAATAAAAAATCAACCAAACATATTTTTAGAATTCCCGTCAATTGGAATTCCCGGGAATTCAATTCCCATGAAGTAACTTCCCGAGAATTTCAATTCCCACATTGAACCAAACGAACCCTAAATAAGTTCAACTTTTAGTATTTTTGATATTTTTTTGATATTTATATTCCTAAATATTAAAATTTACCAAAATAAAAAATTTTAATTCCTAAAAAATACAATATAATTTTCACAATAACTTTTCAAAAATTATACTTACTTTAACCTACCAAACGAATCCTTATTCTCATGGTGGCATGTTGATATACAAACATCAAAATTGTTTCAAAATTAACTTAACCTAGCTTCGATCAGAAAAAAACGTGATCATATAAAAACATTTTAATGTTTAGAGTTAGTTTATACCAAAAAATAAAAAACATTTTCTTAAAAATAATGGTTATCATCTAAATATTTCATTAAGATGGGTGATCAAATATGAACAAATGATAAACCTACACGCATATGATTAATTCACGGAATATCTATAACTTGCAGCTTACGGCGGAGCAAACGCACTGCAAGAAAACCTCTATAAATATATAAATATGTTAAACGACTCTAAACGCATCAATCATTGGACCCCTCTGTTTCGGGTCGTTCCCTCCACCGTCTCTACCGCCATTAATTATCTATCTCCTTCTCCCATCTCTCAGCAGAGCTACAGAGGTTTTGATTTCCAAACAATTTCGTTTTCTGCATCGTTGCAGATTTGCAGAGCCGAAAACCGCAAATCTCGCTGTTTTTCTGTCCATCTATTTTGTCTTTTTCTCTCTTCCTTGCAGAAAGGATAAAGGATGTGTATGGTGGTGTTCGAATCCTCTGTCTGTGAACACGATCAAGCCGAAGGAGAGTGGGAGAAGGAAAGGTAGTTATTCAAGACGGTTTGATTATCCCTCTTTAGAACCCTAACTGCGATTTTCAGAGGTATTAAAGTGTAGATAAGAGTAAGAATTGGTTGATTTTACAGCGAAATTGGAGGATATCTTGAGCCTTGATCAGGTGTGATGAGTAATTTTTGGCTCTGATTGTTTCAATTTCTGGTGCGTTTTGTTAGAAATTGATCTGATTTGCTTTCGATTTGGTTGCAGAGAAACAATTGAATTGAATCTAGATACAGAAATGTCTGCTTCGATTCAGATGGAGATCGAATCAGCGAAATGTGACTGCTGCGGCCTCACGGAGGAGTGCACGCCGGCGTACATCGAGCGGATCCGGGCGCGATTCTCCGGGAAGTGGATCTGCGGCCTGTGCGCGGAGGCGGTCAAGGACGAGATCGTCAGGTCGGGACGGCTGATCAGCGCGGAGGAGGCAGTCGGTCGCCACCTCAACGTCTGCCGGGAGTTCCGGACTTCGTGGCCGCCGGCGACTGATCCGACGGTGGACTTGATCGCCGCCGTCCGGCACATTGTCCGGCGAAGCTTCGATTCTCCTAGAGGACTTCGCTCGATGCCGGCGAGCCCGATGAGGAACGCAGCCGGCGACAACGACATGATGCAAGGGCCGGCTCTGACAAGGTCCGGAAGCTGCTTCCCCACTCTCTCTAGCTAACTAGTTTTAGCTGTGCCGATTTCCATGGAGGAAGATGAATAAAAAAATGATATAACTGAAAATTTTGAATAAAAAAAACGAAATTAAAATTTAAAAAATAAGTAAGATAATTACTATTGTGATTTTTTTGGGTCTATTATTGGTACGGTGGTTTTTTCGTCAATCGTATAATTAACCTCTCCACCAACACGGAAGACGGAGTCGATAAATATCCCACCGACTCCAATACAGTCCCAAATCCCCATCCACCGACATCGGGTGTCGGTGTCGACAACCCCTCCATTCCTCTCACAGTAGCCCTCAACCACCATCGCCATCCTTTCCTCTTACAACAGCCCTCGATTGACATGATCATACATTTGACGAGAAATCGCCGTGTAGATATCAAGACCGTCTTTTGGTTTAGACCAAGTGACACCTCAAGTTGAGAACAAAGAGTCTCTTTATCTAGATTACCCTTTGTATTAAGATCTTTTAACCTTTGGGAAAATAAAAACATTAGGTGCAGTGTGACTTAAATTGCTTGATGATTGATCTTAGTTATGATGTTATGAGTTGTGGTCCTGTGGACCATTTGTGTCTGATTGTGTAAATACATTCATACATTATTAAAAAAATATATATATGGTGCAATAAGTTGTTTTGATGGGTAAGTAGTGACTTTTTGTGGCTTGTGGGTGGGTTTGGAATTGGATAGGGAGAGAGCAGTAATTAAGAATGATGAATGCTTGTGTCCTTGAATAGAAGTATGTGTAGTTGTTCTCATTGATGATGATGGGTAAGAGTTTGGTTGGGGGAGTCCTGCTTAATGAAATGTCCTCATCTTCTTTAGGTTATTTTAGATTGATTGTTGGATGTCCTTGTTCTACCACTTATTTGATAAGTTACTGTTTTTATATTAGTCCTCTCGTCGATTTACTAGGCCTGTCTAGTATATCGAATTACTTTTTTTAAAAAAAAAAAAGTTCAAGTGCATATGTGAATTGTGAAAGTACGAGTTCGAGCATGTCGGTATGTTCCCTTTCATACGAGCCGTCCATACCTAAATGTACATTGCCAAACCAATTATAACTTCAACTTACCATATGTCATGAAGGGTTCAACATTTTTGGGAAAACGGGGCTATTTGTTTGTTTAAGTACAGTGCATTTGAGACGAATACCTTAATTAATTATGTTATTTTTAAAGCATTTTAACTGATTGAATTCGGAAAATGGCCGATCTTTAGGGAATCATTTTCGATTTTATAAGTGATCTAATTATTTATGATAAACTATCCGGATCCACGTATATGGCATGTTTTCTTGACCAATGATGTGGACAATGGAGGGGATATTTCTTTAGAAATAAAAAGAAGATGAAGAAGGAATGAGTATGTCAAAATGAGCATCAAAAGGAAGGATTGCTAGTTCCAAAAGAGAAAAAGGGATGAATTAGTATCTAATAAGATAATGAGAGATCATGTGAGCATATATATGATCTTAAATGGTTGCATATTTCAAATATTTCACTCCAACTAAATTAGTTTTACATTCATTTAATCTTAATAAAATAAAAATTATATTCATATTTCAAGTATTTATGTTACTGTTTATAAACTTTTATTTTCAAAAATTATGTTATAATTTTTTCTATAATTATATTTTATAAAATAATACTACCTTTTTAATTAAAAAAATCATCACATGATTTTTTTAAATAAAATTTTATAAACATATTAAAATAGACATTTAAAATATAAATGTAATTTTTATATTTTTTTTAAAAAAAGTTAAAATAATTTAATGGGATAGAAAGTGAATTAAGTATGGACATGTAGTTCGCTTGAGTGAGTAAGTGAGTTCATGGTTTTTTTTAGTGTGCATAAAGACAAAAAACCTTTTTTGGTTTTCACATACTCCAAACCATAACCACTCACAGCTCATCTAATTTACACACACAGACACACATCAATATCTCCCACATAAATTGTAGGAAAAGTTTATGTCTGGATACCGTGTTTGAGGAAATCCCATTTCTAAATATCAGGATTTGAGGAAATTTCATTTATAGATATCATGGTTTAGGTAAAAAATAAATAAAAATCCATCCATATATTTTGTGATGCAGATTGAGATTTTATTTATTTATCACGGTTTAGAGGATTTCATTTTAGATATAACAAGTTTTTATTAGGATCCATTACATCTATATCTATATATCTATACTAAAACAGAGGCCGTTGGAGCGACCTCGCTGCCACGGAATTTTCTGGATTAAACGGGATTATTTTTGCTTAGGTGGCATTTTCTGGATTAAAGTGGTATTATATTTCTGGCCCACATCAATTAATAAACGAATATAGTTAGCTAAAAACTTATCTTTTTACATAATATATTCAATATAACCTTATAACTTATATTTTAATTAGATTATGTGATTGCAATATTTATCCGTTTAACAAAATATTTTTAACAAATGCATGCATATCATGAATGTTGCAAATTAAAAGGTAGAATGACTCATACTCCGTAATATTTACAAAGGTAAAATTAATATTTGTAGGTTGAATTACTTGAATATATAAATCAAGCATGTACGGTCTTTAGTTGTAGACTCATACTCCATAATATTATTAACTTAGCATATCAATTATTAACCAATTGTTTCTTATCCATGTAGTATTAGTAACGAGCTCTGGTGTAATATTATAGAAAAAAAATTGGATTAAACGTAAAATAATTTCTGCCATTTTTTTTTTGTTAATTTAATACGGATTATTAGATAGATTATTGTATCTAAAAAGAGAAGTTTTCTACCTAATTAAAATATAAGTTTAATATTTATAAAAATGTATCAAATTTAATCTATTCAATATAATCCTAAAGTGGTTGGGATTAGTTAAAACTTATGTTTTATCCTTTTTAGATGAAATTGAATATATTTATCTTTTTAAAATAAATAATCTATCTAATATCTGATTCATTATTAACATTCAACCTTATATCTAAATTAGGTAGAAAACCTATCTATGATTGTATATAAAATATATATGTGTGTATGGATATAGATCTCATAAAATTTTATGTTGAATAGATAATTAAATTAAGTGTGTAAGATAAAATATTGTAGTTCCTATATATATAGAGGTTATCTACGAGGTATCCCCAAACACCAAACCTCCATTATCCTACTACGTACGTAGCCTCTTCATTCGTGGAGTATTTGCCGCAAACAAGTTTCGATATAGTAGTTTTATTTTAATTTAAGGTAATTGATGCAGTTTTGATTCAAGTATTAATTTTTCCTTATTTGATTTGAATAGACATGCAAGCAGGATTCCATGATAGAAGCTATGGTCCTATTTTTTTTTATCTCAAATAAATTTTCTATGATTTTGAAGGAATATTCAATTTATAGACTTTCAAATTTCACTACTGAGGAAAACGATAAAATGGTTATAAAGTCACTCAACATCGTTATAGAATACTATTTACAAATAATACACGTGTGCAAGTTGTTGATGGTGCTATTTCGTCTAAGGGATTAGTTGAATTTCAACCAATTTTGTCCGAAGAAATCGAAGAAGGTTCTTGCATAGGTGAGTAATTATATATGTAGTTATTTAATTTGTTTCCTAATTAATTATGTTATTATATGGATACAATATTTTATTTCATAATATCAGTGTAATTATAAACTTTAATTTTTTTTGTAGATATTATTGGAAACGTCATTAAATTTGGTGATGTAATTGTCATTAAGAGAAAGAACAGGGAAGCAAGAATGTTAGAAATTACAATTATAAATCAAAGGTTGGTCTTTTAGATTGTATAATATATAATATATATTTTGTATAACTCTATACCAAATTTTTAAAAAGGAATATGACTAACCGCGCGCACCTGAAGTTGAAAATCAATATATATAATCGAAGATATGATTTGATAAATCCAACCGGTTAAACTATATTTTATTTTGTATGCCAAATAAATAAATTTTTTAATAGAAAGTTATTAGACCGATATAGGTAATCCTACGTACTTGACCTAATAAAAATCTATATAAATATGATTGACCTAATAAGTTTTTGTTTTGTTATATTTATAATATTTATTTTTAGTTTTACCCAGTTACTCATTATTTATAGGTATATATTATAAATAATGAGTAACTGGGTAAAACTCAAAAGTTACGTAAAAAGTTAATTGAATAATATTAAAGTGGTTTTATATTTTTGGGCCACATCAATAATTAATAAGACAATATAGCTACGTAAAAAACTTATCTTTTTAGATCAAATAATCTATCCAAATATAACCTTATATCTTACATAGGTTTTTTTATAAATATTCAACCTTATATCTTAAGTAGGTAGAAAATTTATCGTTTTAGATAAATCTATTTAATATTATTCAATTAACTTTTGCATATCGTTTTAAAACTTTTGATCTGCTTTTTTAATCAATTTCCCTTGATCGATTTAGATATAATATATTTTGCATAGCAAATCCTTCCACGTACCTTCTTTGATGAATTTAATTTCATTTTTTTACATGTATATGATATATCTATAAAACAAAAACTCTCTACGTACTACTACTATTAAAATTTCAGTTCATATGAAGTATGAATTAATATTATTTGAGGCGTAGACTTTTGATCCGATAACAATTTCAATCCATTACCTTCTGAACAGTTAAAATGATATGCAATCTTATATCTAACAAAAAAAATAAACTATAAAAAAAATCCTATAATAATATCATTTTTATCAATCATAACTGGAAATTTAATTAAAAAATAATGGTATTACACATATATATAGGAAGATAATTTATACATGACATGCATTGGGATGGAATGTTGTATCTAAATATTCAATCCCGTCACTCTTTTTACAATGGAAAAATAAAAGATCGATTAATTTTACCAATATACCATCATTTTTTTTATGATATATGTTAATATATATCTATTATATATATACATTTTTTAAAATAAATATTACCCTCATATATTAATGGGATAAAATAATATTATTATGTAAATATTGAATGTAATTTTTCATAATTAATTAATAGTTGTCTTTGATAAAAAAAAAAATGGTACTTACTACTTTGCATCCTACGTGAATTTGGTAGTTCCTTAAGCAATACATTCACTACATGTATTGTGATATTCGAATTTTATATTTAAATCATGAGTTTAAAAAGATAAATACTTAAAAAGTTGTGCTCTCCAACAACTTATCTTTTTATGATTAATTAATACTCACTCCGTTCGGAAATATAAGATCTTTTACTTTTTGACACGTAGGTTAAGGAGCTAGATACTATATAAAATATTAATTTTTTTAAAATTAATTTTTTACAATATAACACTTTTTATTAATAAGTATTAAAATGTAAAAAAATAATTTTAAAAAAATCAATATTTTATATAGTATTTAGCTCCTTAAACTACGTGCCGAATAGCAAATGATCTTACATATTTGAACGGAGGGAGTATTCTTTATATATATCGGCCCTTTTTTCAAAAGATAGTGTTATTTTTTGGGTATCATAAAACGATTTAACAACTTAAAAAATAATATATAACATAAAAGATATCATCTAATTGAGTTTGATATATTTTCTATTAATTTTAGACAAATTTGGTCAAATAAGTTAGATAAAAGATATAAAATTATTAATTGATATGAATAAAAGAGTTTTGACTACATGAATAAGCGACACATAAGTGAAATCAACCTTTTAGTTGCATATTCAATTTCATCTAACGTGATTTTACTTTAATTTAGTTTACAATTGACTGAACGTTTTATTAAAATATTTCAAGCATAAAATTTAATAAAAAAATATTTCAAACAGATTAACATAATAAAATATAATTTATTAACAAAACGCGCAAACGCGCGGGTACCGAATACTAGTTACATATAATTGAGAGGTATCCAATAGAATAATGAAAACCTCAATTTCTTAACATTCAACATTTACTACTTAAAAAAAAAACATTTACTAATTATAAGTATTTTCATTTATATACTATAATTATATATAGTGTAAAATCACAAATTAGAATTTTCTTCACAAATTACACAAAATATATATTCTAAGAGAGGTTTCACAAGTCATCATATATTAACAAATAGTACAAATCAAGTTACTCCTTTTTTAGGTTTAATTTTTTAAATAATCACACCCATAATCGCTTTTACTGCATTAGAAAAATGTTTATAAAAGGTTAAATTATCATATTATAATTAAATATTGTAGTCACTTTAATTATTTTTTAGATTACAATATTTTTAATTGATTTTTTTATAAAAAACAATTATGTTGGAATGTGATTGTCCACGTCGGTAATATAAAGAAGGCTTGAACAACATATAAGGTTAAAAGACTACTCTTCTTATGGAATCTAAAATGAAATCTAAAATGAAAATATATATACAGTGAGGGAGGGGAGTGGACGAGGATCTAATGTAATTATAAACACTCTTTACTCTTTAGGATGGAAATTATGAATAAATCTGACTCCGATCACACTAGCACTAATCAACCGAATCTCATTCGATTGATTCAATATTTCAAATGGATTTAAAGAAACTAAAACAATACGGAGTATCAGTTTCAGTTTATAACATGTTTAACTTGACTAGGCCCAGTAATATAAGCCTGGCCCAAATTAAACAGGGCCCAAATGAAATAGCAACAATTTGGGATGGGTAGCCAGTTACGAACTTCACCGTGCACAAGGTGAGTTTTATGAAATGAACTTGTAAAGTCTGGGGAGATGATCAGAGTTCATAACATACATAACTGTTCTTCCATTGTACATATGCAATGATAGATGAATGTCCAGGGTAACGAGACAGCATCTCAGGATGAGGCCACCCACTGCTGCTCGGACCCCTGAATCCACCGAGCTGCGATTGGACTCCTGACCCGATGAATCCCGTCACTCCATTCGATTGATCCAAAACTCGATGAACCCACAATTGACTTATCAGCAGAAGCGAGGCTGGTGAAGAGGACATCATAGGATAGAGTTGGGTTCTCTGCATTGAACACGAGCTTTGTCGGGGAGATGCTAACATCCACATTAGGAGGAGAAGACACTGAGACTTCATAGATTGCGTCAGCTGAGGGACCGACATTCTTCACCACCCTAGTGTACTTGGTGACGCCATTGTTAGATTGAAACACAACTGCAAAGGAAGGATAGTTCAGGTTCCCGGGGCTAGAGAGCTTCTGGGTGCTGCAATCTACAGAAGCAGGCTCTCTGAGGAAGATGGAAATCTTCTTCGAGTCATAGCCAATGGAGCAGAGAAAGGAAATGTAATCAGCAGGATCAATGTCATAGACAAGCCCAGGGTTGAGTGCTCGGTTGGGGTCTACATGGCCGGATCCATGGACAAACGGTGTGGATTGCTTCTGCGTTGCAAGATCCGTGATGTTATTCCCAGAATTGTCGACGTTGTAAGCAGTGGTCATCAAGGCAGACTTGATAGCAGCCGGGCTCCAGCTCGGGTAAGCCTTTCTGAGCAAAGCAGCCAACCCACTTACATGCGGGCATGACATTGAAGTGCCTGAGATGATGTTGAACTCCACCCTTCTCAGGTCAAAATCAAGATCTGTCGGACCAACAAATCCTGTCCACCCAGCAAGGATATTGACCCCGGGAGCAATGACATCGGGTTTAAGGATATCAGCCGTGAGATCGTTTGGACCACGACTGGAGAAGGCTGCCACCATTGGAGCTGATGGTGATGAGCCAATTATTGTCCCTTGAAACTTGATGGTAGCAGTCGGATTGGGGTTTGTCTTGACATATTCTTTAATCTTATCTCCGGCAATCTGACCCACCATTGCGGCTGGGATCAAATGGGAATCAGCTATCAATTCTTCGCCGCTGTCCTCTGTATTGGCAAGGATCATACCTTTACCACCAGCAAGCTTTACTGCATGACCCTTTGCAACTCGAGCATTCCCTCCACGGTCACAGATAACCATTTTCCCATCTACCTTAGAAGAATCAAGATGACCTGTTCAAAACACTCACGATTTCAATAGTCCGAAGTGATCACTACTCACTAGGTGTATGTGTATCAACAATGGGTATAGTTTCAATTTCAAGTATTTTTATACTATACAAAAGGGCGACATGTTCACCTTCATAGCAGTATCTACTTCCACAATCATTAGCATGGACCAACTCCATGAGATCATCTGAGTCCAAGGAATCACCAGAGTACAACGACACACCCTTGAAGATCCTCCCATCTCCCAAAACCACACTTGCAGGGAACTCCCTATCAATGGTTGAAGCCCCAACAGTCAGGATCCAAGGAGCGATGTTCGTGGCAGTGAAAGGGCCAGGACCAGAGTTCCCAGCTGAGCAGGAAACTAAAACCCCATGTTGAGCAGCACCAAAAGCCCCTATTGCAATGGAGTCCTCATAGTATGGAGGAGCAAAACCATTTGCGCCGACTGACAGTGAAATCACGTCGACGCCATCAGAAACAGCCTGAATGAAATGCAGCCAATTAGATCTTTTACACCATTATCCAGCACAGCACAGATTATCAGCAGCAAGATGATCAGCACAGGATATTTTTTAGGGAAAAAAAATTGCTTGCATTTAAACCACAGTTGATTCAGAAATCAACCTCAATTGAACATGATATGATACGGGGAATCGTTCGATTGTGATTTGCATTCTATATTCTATATAGAAAACTAAGATTTCAGCACTGTGATCATAGTCAAATCCTTGAACTCACAACTGTAGTTTGATATCACTACCAAATAATTAATCCTCTATCTGATTCTATTATTCATGTTCAATCATCTACAATCATCTACTTAAGTTGCAACTAGTTCGGCCACACTAGTATACACCAGTAAAGCTATGAATTGAACATCTAATTGAGTGAGATATAAAAAATTCCAAACGAAATTAATCCATGGAAGTTTTTTACTGTACCCGATCCATGGCAGCAAGAATATCCGAATCGAAGCATCCCAAGCTCCAACAGATCTTATATACAGCGATCCTCGCCTTGATCGCCATCCCTCTCGCCTCTCCTTTCGCATAATCGTAAAATCCAGCGTTTTCAACGACGGATCCCGCAGCGGTGGAGGCTGTATGCGTCCCGTGGCCCGCCGTATCCCTAGGCGACTTCGATTCCACCGATTCGTCGATCGGCTTGCCTAAAGCGGCCTCGTACCCCTTGTAGAACGCCCTAGCTCCGACAATCTTCCCGTTGCACGCCGTCGCCGGAAAATCGCGCGAAACCTCACACTTCCCCTTCCAACCGTCAGGCACGGAGGAGTTGAAGCCATCGCTCGAGAAGCTGCGGCGCTCCGGCCAGATTCCGGTGTCGAGGACGCCGACGATGACGTCGCGTGCGTAGTCGGAGTTCGGCCAGAGGCCGGAGTCGTCCGCGAGGCGGAGGAAGATGGGAGTGTGGGTGGTGTGGAGGTGGCGGGGGTGGTCGGGGACGACGGAGAGGACGGCGGGGTGACGGAGGAGGTCGTATGCCTGGTCGGAGGTGAGGAGGGCGGAGAATCCGGCGGCGACGCGGCGGTAGGAGTAGAGGAGGCGAGGGGAAGGGGAGGAGAGAGAGTGGAGGAGGGAGAAGTACCAGTGGGTGGAGGACAAGGCGGAGGGCTTGTGGGATTGCGACACGTGAACGATGAAGGTGGATCGGTGGCCGTTGGATTGGCCGGAGGAGAAAGTGGAGGTGAAACTGAGAAAGAAAACAAGGAGAAGGTGGAGGAAGGAAGGTGCCGAGAGATTGGCCATTTCTGTGGATCAACAAACAAAAATCTGAATATTCACTCGATTGGTTGCAACCTATATAGATAGTTCAGATTTTTCAGTTTGTCGTCTAGTTATATTAAAATATAAATTGTTTATAATAAGTTAAAAGTTTTATAAAATATTTATTTTTTAAATAATTTTTAAAAAATAATTCCATATTAATTATTAATCTTATAAATTAATATTTATTTTTTAAATAATTTTTTAAAATAACTTGCAACCTTAAAAGTTTTATAAAATATTTAATTTTTTAAAAATAATTCCATATAAATTAATAAATATGAATATATTTAAAAAAAATTTGATATCTTATAAATCTTTTAATTTAAAAAAAAACGCGTTAAAAAGTTGAATGATTTTAAATTTTAGAACAAAGGGAATATTGTTTTGTTTTTTTTTATTATATCTTTTCAAATTGTAATTTTAATAAAAATAATATTGTATTTGATAACTATGAAGTTTTATAACTTATAAGTTGTATTTAAGATTTTGGATTTTCCACCCTTCTAATTTCATACCAAATTCACACACAAAATAATCAATGAGAACAATTTACAAAAAAAAAAAACAATGATGTAAGATTTGCTTAAAATATTTAATCAAAATGAGGAAATAAGTGTAGTGTTCTCTGTCTCTTGAATGGTTAATTTGACTAGTGAACTAAAGATAAGACTTAAGAGGTGGTCATTGTGTAAGCACACAGGGATGGTTAGGTAACTTGGGTGTATTAATGTGCATATAGACCAACAATGGTTATTGATGGAAAGACAAAAGCATGGAGGCCAGCCAATAGTGGATTCCCTTATCCCCACAAAGTGAAAATGTCTAAAATACCCCCAAGATGGATTTGATGACTTGGATGGGTTGCTTCTTTGCCAATGTCCTCCAAGTGGATTTGGAAATGGAGAAATGATCGAGTCTTCAACAACAATGCATAGGCTAGAGACTATGTCAAGTTCGTCTTGGAGCACACAAAGGAATATGTTGAAGCTTGAAAGATTGGGGACAATCGTCCTAACATTGAGGAGAGACGGGCAATGTTTGTGAAGTGGGAGAAGCCCGAGGAAGGATGGATCAAGGTGAACTCGGATGGATCAGTGAATAATAAAGGGGAGGTGGATAGAGGGTTTCGTCCACAACCTGAGCTTGTTTACAGCCCTGATGGCAGAGTGCCAGAGTTGTGTGGTGTTCTTGACGGGTCACATCGTGCTTGGGAGTCGACTCAAACTCGAGTCCAGGCGTCAGCCTCAACCGATCTTCCTTCTTGGCCTCGACTCCACTTGGACAAAAAAAAAAGGTGTTGGATTTTGCCATTTCACATTGATAGAGTAGAGACTAGAGACCGTATTACACACCCATTCCATGAACAAATCGATATAACATGTCCATCCTACAGATCTATAAACCCATGATTTCATACACATCTGTACAAGTATCACTGGGACAAGGATTATCTTATACCTATTGGGCATACAAAATTACAAACTCAGAAGAAAAAACACCCTGAATTTTGACTACTTACATCATCTCATATCAAGACGATACATGATAAGATGCAGTCATTCAGATCACCTTATACCTGCCAAAGATAACATGCCCATGGCACTTCCAGCCCTAATGCTCAGAAATAGCAGATACAAGCCGATTAGGCCAACTCCCAACATCCGACTAGGCCTCATGTCGTTCCTCAGGAGTGCAACGACAGCCCAGATTAGCCCAACCAGTAAAAACCCTATTGTGTACAAGAGGCTCCCGTCTTCTGGAACTGTGTATGACCCGGGCCTGCTTGACCAGGCGCCTAGCAGCAACGAGACCCCTAGCCCAATCAACATGTTGAACATTGGACCGGCATAGCAGCCAGACAAGGCGATCTGCACGCCATCCTCTCCGTTCAGTGCCAACGCAACGTTTGACACCAAGTCTCCCATTGAGTTTCCCCAGGCCAATACTGTCAACCCTAGTATGGATGGATTGATCCCAAACATAACACCGACGGCAACAAGGAGAGAGACGAGCTCATTGGCCACCATGTAAAACCACACGATGCTCATCAAGAAGCCTCCGACGACCCATGGGAGTAGGAATCTCTTGGGTGGTTGGTCGGGTACGGTGTACCAGTGTGCGAGCAGACCCAAGGTGAAGCCAGTTGTGATGCCAAGAAAACAGGCAATCGTTTTGCTCAAGGGACCCACATTGTCTTGTGTGATCCAGAGGAAAGTGAGAAGTAGGGGAGCCAACGAGGCGCTGGCTACAGCATATGGCTTTGACCATGAATCATCTTCAGCCATAGGAATTGTTAATCGCCTTATAGCTGTCAAAGGAAACTCCATGATCATGAACAATTTAGAACATGAAAACGAAACACTTTTGCCTTCTGCACCCTCCTCGGTCCAACCCCAGGGAGGCCTTTCACCATCATGACCAGGTTTGAGGAACTGGTTCGAGTAAATGGCCACATTTGACGCCCACATCCATTGTGGAAGTGATGGATGGAGATGAGGAACATCATTCTCACTCTCAAAGTCAAGCAAAGGGTTATAAATTGCATCTTCCCCAACACTTCCTTGGGATAAAAAGACGCTTCCTTTGACAGGAAGCATTGGCGTGACTGAGTCCAATTTCAACCTCTGAGCATGCTTCCGCAGTATCTCATTTGCAGCAACAACAAATGCATAAACCGCATAAACCATGACGAATACAATGGCTGCCCCAACACTGACCTTTCCGGAAACCAGAATAACGACAAGAGACAGGATTGCGATGACAAAGAAACTGATATCCCTTATAAAGCATCTCCGATCAATCTGAACTCCCTTGTCAGCAATCAAAAGAGACACAACTCCAACAACAATGCAGGTGACGAATACTGCACCCCCCAACACACTATTCAATCCAATCTCACCAGCACCAGTCCCTACAAAAGCAGCAATGCTAGCAAAAACGTCAGGAGCCCCATTCCCCAGCGGAAGAAGGGTGACCCCGGCAACAGTTGGCGGCAATTTCAACAGCCTAGATAGCTTCTCCAACGAACAACAAAAGTAATCAGCTGCAGTGTTGCCCAGCAGATAAAACAACGCCGCAAGCCAAACAACCAACACCGCATGCCCCAATAAGCTAAAATTGTGGCAATCACAATAGAAGAACTTCAAATAATCGAAAAACCCGCCCAAAGAGCATTCGGGGTGTGCCTTCAAATACTCACACTGAGTACTGAAACCCGAATGATGTAGCACCCCAACACAGAAAGCAGGGTTCGCTTCCTCTAGATTTTCAATTGCAGGTTTTAATGAGCCACTGCTAATTTCAGAGACTTTTCTCCTAATCAAATCCACATAAACAGGCCTGTAAAAATCAACATTCCCAGACCACCTCCGAACCGATGATTTTCTGAGCAAAGGGTTTCTAAGCACATCTACACGATTGTAGAACAGGAATACAAAAATCACCGCACACAACCCATTGAAAACCCCGCGAGCTTGTGCGTGCTTTCTAGGGCTAAAGAAGCCCAATCCCCTCATTTCTTTAAAAATACCCTCGCAAAATCTCGATCGTTGCGAACACTGTCCAAAAATAGGGCGAGATTAACCGCAAATCAATCCTGAAAACGCCTAGGGATCCATCCGAACAATAAAAACCCTAGGGGTTTTCGGATTTCTGGCAGATAGTTAATGTCGAAAATCCCCAATTTTCATTTCGCGCGATTCTTGATAAGAAGCGAATCAGACGAATACCAATTTAACAAGTATAGGTGAGGGAGGCCTTACCAGAATTCCTCACAGTGCCTGCGACTTGGATGATTGAATTCCTTCTGGAAATGATTTTTGATTTGAATTCCTCACGGTGCCTGAAACTTGGATGATTGTTTAAGCTCTCAACAGCTTCTGCGGCTCTGCCGTAGAAACTTCGACGAAATTTGATTGCGTTTTGGATCCTTATGAGTTATGACCAACGACGGAGAAAATGGGCTTTTGGAATGGGCCTCAATCTAATAACTGGGCTTAAAACATTTTAAAGGAAAAATACTCAAAACTAACCTTATTATATTACTCCGTAATTTTTTTAATATACATGTATATTTTTTTTAGAAAAGGCCTTTATTTATTTAATTGATTAAATATTTTTTTGGAGAATCAATCACTTTATTATACTTTTATCTTTAAAACTAGTATTTTTCAAATTTTAATATTTAAATTTTTTATAATATTTATTAAATAAATTATTTTTATTTTTATTAAAAAAATATATCATTTTATGTGAATTTCGATATAGAGAAAAAATCATATAAATATAGTTTTTAATATATGACTGGTTAAATTTCCTTAATTTTTATATTTTTGAGAAACCGAGAGTCCGAATAAGCCGAGAAATGGATCAACCATAATGTGCAGCCAAAAACCAAATAACAGAAGCAAATAATATAAATAAATGATTGAATCGAAATAGCAAGAAGCAAAAGGCATAAAGAAAATTACAGAAATAAAGTATATAACATCCTACACTGTAAACTACAAGCTAGCATAACCAACGAACCGATCAGCCAAACGGGAGACGTTCACAGAGAACTATGGTGATCACTAGCGGACACCTCAACTTGGACTCTAAACAAAATCAACAGGACTCTAAATTATAATTTTAACTATACAAAGACAATACAAATTCTCTTGTTTAAAAAAATTATAAAGAATAAATATTTTAATCCAATTGGATTAAGAAACAATAAATATTTTATATAGTTTTCTTATAAAAAAAATATATGAACATTGAACAATAATGTAATGCCAATAAACTACTACGTATATATTTTCCTGGTTTTTTATCATCTATTTAATCTTTCTCCTTTTTAAGTAGCGCCTAGGAAAAAATCTCTCTTGGAGGTCGGTTCAATGGCTGGTATGGATATCGACGTTGTGATGGTTCCGGCCGGCGAAGGGACGAGCACCGGAGGAGCGTCTTCGAAGAAACCTAAACGATTTGAGATCAAGAAGTGGAACGCCGTTGCGCTCTGGGCTTGGGGTAAGCCGATTGTTCGTCAACACAAATTAGGGATTTTTTATCCTGAAATTTTTAGGGTTTCTTTGTTTTAAATCGGGATCGGTCTGGCTAATTATTTGCAGATATCGTCGTCGACAACTGTGCAATCTGCAGAAACCATATCATGGATCTTTGTATGAAGTTTGTGTTTTGTTTATTCTATTTTCTTTTTCTTATATTCCCCAAGGGAAATTTTCTTCTTCGCTGTGATTTATGAGAATTAGTTTCAATTGAATGAAATTTAGGTATTGAGTGCCAAGCTAATCAGGCGAGTGCCACGAGTGAGGAGTGTACTGTTGCTTGGGGTATGTACTTTTCTCCCCCGTTTCTTCATCCTTGAACCCTAAATTTCTTTCTGTTTGCACACACTGAGTATTTTTTTGATATATTGCCTCAAATGGTGTGTTTTGAGTAACAGTTCTGTAAATTCTACCTTGGAATGTCATCTAGTATCTGATTATGCATATTGATTGAAGTTTCTCGCTTGCTGCTGGTTGATAGGAGTTTTCATGATCTCTGTGCGACTCTTCTAGTCTGTGCAGTGGCCCTTGTCAATGTGTATCTATTTGCACATTTATGCTATTATGCCTTTTTATTGCACAGTTTTTATCTACTTCTGCGGTTTCTAGGCCTTTTTCGGCGATGTTATGTGCATTCCTTTGGTTTAATTTTAATCTGTATTTTTAGATAAGTGCACTTCAGCAGTTTAGGTTTCATTTAAAAAATGACGAGGAGGATTTGCTGTTTCTGGAGAAGCTTCTTTGTATGCGAATCGTTGGTACATTTGTTGGATATATGTAAACAAATCAGTCCAGTTGGAAGAACCTTTCCTTCCTCTTTAATGGTTGAGATCTTAGGTTCTCGGGAATGGATCTTTTATAGGTGTTTGGTTGGTTAGGATGATCAAGAGGATACAAATTCAATCACCTGGGTTTCCTGCTTTGTGATAAAATTACACTCACTTGGTCCATGTGTGGATGAAAGATGGATGTTTTAGATACTCTTCCATGTCAAATTGTGGTCATGAATCTGTGGCACGAACACGTTATTGGTTTTGGTGGCAACAGGACTTCTAGGGTTGTTTTACATACCACCATTGGGCCACAGAGCCTGGATTATATAATCATACACAAGATAGGTGTTCTGTAATACCACGGCAAATCATTCCAGTTCCTTGTGCTTCTTTGATTCTACATCCCTTATCCCATGTTGATCAGCTGGGTCTTTATTGTTTCTCTCATCTGTTATGTTAAGCTAATTCCTTTACATTTTCTTACATAAGGTGTGTGCAATCACGCTTTCCACTTCCACTGCATCAGCCGCTGGCTCAAAACCCGTCAAGTCTGCCCACTTGGTACATGCTCAATCAACACTGCTTATTTCTCCATGTTTCGAGTTATTGCAATTTCTGGTTTCCGGAATCCCTCAATGTTGTTCTCTATTGTTCTTGTGCAGACAACAGCGAGTGGGAGTTCCAGAAGTACGGTCACTAGAGCATGAGTAGTGTAGCTGGGTGATTTCCTATGGACTGTGGACACGAAATTCGCTTGGCTAATCTTTGTGATCTAGTTTACTATTTGGAATTATTGGCTGGTATTTGTGATCTAGGGCGTGTTTGGCAAGGGGTGGAGTGGATAGTTGTGCTATGCTGTATACTCTTATCTGAACTCCTTTGTTAACCTTATCATTGGGATTTGCTTTATTCCTTAAGTGTCTTCTATGCATAATACTCAAGTTCACTTAGCGTGTATTTTTTGGGATCCTTAATCTTAGGAGTATTAACCAATCAAAAAAATTATCTCTTCGCCTTAATCAATTATAAGATTATAGTTTTCACAAATTTTTAGATATAGATAGATTTATGTTTTGAAAGATTTTACATTTTTACTCAATTGTGTAAGTATGATACTAATTATATATATACTCCCTCTGATCCTGAAAGTTTGACGTTTTGGCTTTGGTTATGTGATCCACAAAGATTGACGTTTTGGCTTTGGTTATGGAGTACATACTGAGTATCTCATTAATTGCTGGCAATTACATTTATTCTACAATTAACACAATACCAGTGTGAACACAATTAATGGGTATATACTCCGTATGGTTTTTAAGTGTGAACACATACGTAGAACATATTTTTTGGTGAGCATTAATTTATTCAGATTTGATGAATTGCAAAATCAATCATTTCTTAAATCCTGTGCAGTTAGTTAAAACGACAGTCTTTCTGGATCGGAGGGAGTATAAAAAATTATCTCATGCATTTAATCAGTTGTTGTACTTAATCAATACAGAGTATTTAGTATATATATAGGACTCCCTTCGATCGGTAATAAACGATGTTTGACTTTTGTGCACGTTGTTTTAAGAGTAAAAAAACTATATAAAATCTTATTTATTTTAGTTATTTTTTCACAAATATCCTTTTATCTTGTTTAACTTTAATTAAGGAAAAAATGATAATTTTCTCATATATCGGTTAAAAATAATCTCATACTAACACCTATAGAGTTATTTTTAAAAAATAATTTTCATCTTCTCCGCCTTTTTCATTCCCGAAAAATTCATAATCCTATCTATCTATATACATATACTAAAACCGATGCATTGAAGCCTGCGTGGCGGCGCGTGAGTGAATCTGCCTACGTGGCGGCGCGTGAGTGTGTCTCGCAAAGCTTTCTCCCGTCAAAAAGGAAATCTAATAAAAATAATTATTTTATTTTACCATTAACACATATAATTGGATAGATGGAATATCTTATAAAAGAGTAAATATTATATAAGGAAAAAACTATATCGATATAATTAAACGTAGTAGTAGTAGTAATAAAAATAATTAATAAAACTAATTTTTATAGTCATACATACTTAGCAAAAATATTAATAGATAAATATTTAATATTTGATAGGTGCTATTTTATTTATATTTAGATTATTTAATATTAAAATATTTTTAAAAATCAACTATTTAATTAAATTACATGAGATTTAATTAACCATAGATTAGAAAAAAAAACTTTTACGTAGTACCTTATAAATGTGAATTTTATTTATATTTTGAGAGAATCTAATTAAAAGATATTTAGATTATATATAACATGCCGAACTAATTTTATTTATATTTTTTTTGAAATAAAAAATAATTTATATTTAGATTAACATATTCTCCCTACATGGGACGGGGCCTACACTAGTACAATACTAAAAGAGAAGCTGTTTTTGCCACATGGCAGTTTCTGTTTCATTTTTTTCCCGCCCATTTTTTATCCACTTATTTGCCAATTGCCATGTATAAATTATTTGCCACATATTACATCAATCTATATCTATATCTATATCTATATTAAAACACTAAAGACGAAGTACATTCGACACGTGTCAACTTCTCCCTTGCTTCAGTCCTATGTGGCGATGGTTTATTCCATCATGTATGACGTGTCATTTTCTAAAATATTTGGGTTTTTTTTATTATCATATGTGGCAATTGAGATGGTAATTGATTATGAATAAGGATGGAATATTGATCCATGTTCATACCAGTCACACGAGCCTACACAAATCTTCCAATCAATTCCTATGATTCTCTGCAATTAGGTTTATATAATATATATTCTATAAGGATAGAATATTGATCACTATCCATTTTCATATAAATCAATACGTGTCTATGCAATTCCTCAATCAATCAAAGATCAATTCCGAAATTCTCCTTCAATTAGGGTATATAATATATTTTATAATTGGAAATAAAAATAATTTGAAACAATAATGGAAACCATGATTGTAAAACATATTCCCAATGTTTTTATATCAACCCTCCTGCATCGTCACTTCTTGCATGCGTCTCTTTGTTCCATCAGCAGCCAGCAGGTATAATCCCATTGTTTATTCAGTCTCCGGCCCCTACCTACACCATTAGAGTTTGAAATTAGTCAAAAACATTTCAATACGAATGAATCTCCAACCATTTCATCTAATACTATATTTTATGTTTTACTTTTTATGCAGGATGGTCAAGAAGAACAATTTCCAATTCCTTAATGATCTCAAGCCAAATGGTCGATACAAGATTAGAGTTTGCATTCTTCAGGTGTGGAAAACAAAAAATTTCAAAGATGAATCTAAAGATAAATAGTTAGACATTATTATGATTGATGAAAAGGTTTGTGTACTCCTCTCCTACCCACTCAACTGTAGACTGTAAGCATTTCTATGAGTTCCTTTTTCTCACCTAAAGCAATTGTATCAGTAAGAGACTCTGAATCTTTTTCGTCTCCTATATCTTGATTTGATAAATTTCCCATCACAGTTTCCTTCCTAACATTATCTTCAGTGACTGTAAGCATTTCATTAGCACCTTCTTCACTCGCTAACCCTGCCCCATTATTTTGCATATCTACAGACACAGTGATTTGTTCCTCTTTGTCACATTCGCCATTCAATGTCTCTTTCTCTTGATTTCCTACCTCCCCCACATTCTCCCTGGAATCTACATTTGTATTATTTCCAGCAAGTACTTCAATTTTCAATTCACCATTGCTCTCTTTATTTACTATGCAATTAGAAGCATCTACAATTTTGTTTCATTACCAACAAGACTCCTCCCAATACAGTACATGGAACACAGAGAGAGGAGAATCACTGGAAACCATGGAATTGGATTGTGGACAACGAAGAGAAGATAGATAATACAGATCAAAAGAATGCAATCTTAAACTTTCATTTTATATAGAAACAGAATCACAATCCACTCAGTCTTAAATAAAATTTTCTGCAAAGCTATAATTTAAACAATCTTAACTTCACACAACAACTAACGAAATTGTAATTCTATGAAAATATATAGAGTGATAGGTTTCATAAAAAAAATAGAGAGATAGGAAGAAGCCGTAAACCTTGACCCAATTGACAGCTTTTATAAGTCGATTCAATCAAACATCAAACACCTGTAGCTTAGATGCCCCAGAGCTGGAAAGAACGAACAACTGGTGACGGCAACCTCTCAGGAAAAGATTAAGATTCTCTTCGTTTTGGTGATCGTATTTTTGCTAATTAGGTCAAATTCGAATCTGCGGAAGCGGAAAATTATAGCTCAAGTGACTTACTACATGAATTCAAATTGAGCGACCTTAAAGTTTGAATCTTCTAGAATTAATTCCAATTGAGCTAACCTCGAGTAGATCACAAACAGAACTTGACAATTCATCAAATTTACGGCACCGAAATTAGGAGGATTGATTTGTAAGAACCAGTATTCCCCAAAATTAGGTCATAAACCGACAAACACATAACACCGAAAATAAGAATTGAGAAATTACCATAGAGGGTTAAATAGGTTGAATTTCAGGAAGTGATCGATCCTCGCTTGATACACCGGTGGTCGATTTCTCCTATGGCGCTACCACGGAGTCTGAGACTATGGAATCAGGAACTCAGGTTGCACTTGGACTGGCCGAATGTTGAATGCCGTTTTTCGGTTTTTCCCAACAAAAAAAAAGAGAGGAAAAGATAGACTCGGGCCGGCCGAATGTATAAGCTGGGCTAATTACTGGTTATGGGCCTTTAAAGCTTGATTTTTTTTTAAAATGAACTTTAACTTAAGACTTGATATTTTTGAGAAACAAATTGGAAAAATCAATAGTATAATCTATATTTAAATTTAAACATTTTTTTTTTCTTTTTTTTTTTAGGAAAGATTTCGGGTGAGAAGGCTCTACCCGGCAGCATCCTTACGGATGAGGTCCAGAAGACCTGAATCATTTTTAATATCGACTCCTCGGGCATAGTGGCAAAGGTGTGCAACCTTATCAGCCACTCTATTGCCCATACGAGGAACATGAAAGAAGGAGACTTCTTTCACAGTCGATAGCAGAATTTGTACATCAGAAAGGATCATTTCAATTTCCCAAGGGCATTTGGTTTTCCTATTTAAGTGATCAATGATTATCTTAGAGTCACCTTCGATTTGGATTTTGTCAATATTGAGTTGGCGAGCGTGTTGGATTCCCATTTTGAGAGCGAGAGCTTCCGCAGTGAGAGGACGTTGTTTGCCTAGTTTCTTGTGACATACTGATACTAGTTGTCCCTCCCAGTCTCTGATAATGGCCCCAGCAGTGCTATCGTTATTTGTAAGTGATGATCCATCGAAATTGAGTTTTAGCGTACCCCACGGTGGCTTGCGCCAAGAAACATTTTCCTGTCTTTTATTCTGTTTTGGAGTTTGGGGGATAACATGACTAAACTCCTCCTCAAAATCAGCCTCAACCACAGATGTCTTTTTCCAGTTGTCTATGTGCGATTTAATCAGACGTAATACTCTGTCTTTTTGCGGAATGGCCACCCGCTGAAACAAATATTGATTCCTAATATACCAAGTAGACCACCAGGAGAAAGCAAGGCTTTCCAGCGCCGACGAGTTAAGATTCTTCCCAATAAACGACAAAATGGGCTTGATGTCCCGAGACTGGACAATCATGCAAGCTATAGTTGATTGGACTTGGAGGGGGAATTGATGGATCGCTCGTATAAACTGGCACTCTAGTAGAAGGTGGACCTCGTCCTCGGGGCCCCCATTACATAAAGAACAGGTGGTCGGGACAGACGTCCCCCGACAGGATAACCTAGAAGCAGTAGGAAGGCCATCCTGTGAAACTTTCCAAAGAAAATTTTTAATCTTCAGGGGAATATTAGCCTTCCATATCCAGACATTATTGTCAGGGAGAAGTGTTGACTGAGCAGTTATCAATTTGTATGCACTAGAAGTGGAAAACCATCTCTCCCTATCGGGCCACAAGTATAACCGGTCTTCAAATTGCGAGGCAGGTAGCGGAATGTCTAGGATTTCACGTACCAAGCAGTTAGGTAGTGTGCTCTGGAGTTTTTCCTTCCACCATCTTCCCCCCATGATGTAATCACTGACAGTCTCCTCTTGATTATAATATTGAGGGCAATCCTCCATGGATGACAAGGAACAAGTTGTGATCCAATTATCAGTCCAGAATTTAATTGATTTGCCATTTCCTACAGACCAAATAAGCCCCGACTTAAATTTGTTAATTAGAGTTGTGAGCTTAGACCATTGCCAGGAGGTTGACCCAATTTTTTTGTATTCGAAAATGCTAGCAGAGCGAAGGTACTTGTGTCTGATCAACGAGACCCATACATTACTAGGCTCAGCCAGAATCTTCCAAAGAAGCTTCATTTGGAGAGCCATATTCATGTCACTAGATTTCCGAATCCCCAAACCTCCACAATGCTTTGGTTTGCAAATCCTATCCCAGCTAATTAGTGGGCGGTACTGAAGATCCTTGTTCCAAAAGAAAGTACGGTTAATCTGGTCAAGTTCTTTGTGCATCGTCGCAGGGAGCATGAAATTCTGCATAACGTGTAGTGGCTTAGCAGAAAGATTGCAGTTGATTAAGATAGCGCGACCTTGTTGAGAAAGGGCATTGACCCTCCATTTACTCAATTGCTCTTTAGACCTACAAATGATTTCTTCGAAAGTATTTTTGGTCACACGCCCATTGATAATAGGGCAACCAAGATATTTCTCTATTGAGTTTTCATTTGTAATATTTAGACAGTTGTGCAGTTCTAAGATCCTGTGGTTGGGGATGCCTCTCGTAGCTTGGAAACTAGATTTATGGTAATTGACCTTTTGGCCCGAAACTTTACAGTATGAATCTACAATCGACTTCACTTTGCGCCCATCTTCCAAACCACCTTTTGAGAAGATTATGATGTCATCTGCGAAGGAGAGGAACGGAATCTAAATTTAAACATTTAAAAATGAGTACATTGACCACATGTTCTCTTCTCCATAAAGTCTTTATGTGGCAATGTCTCCTTCCTTCCTGGTGGGGTATCATTTTCTTAATTTTTTGAATTTTTTCTTATTTAAATAATTAATTTCTATGTGACAATTTATTATGAAAGTATGCAATCTTCTAATACGTGACAATTGATTAGGAAAAAATGCATATTCTAATCTCCTATATTAGGCCACAAAAAGATTCTGTTTTCCTTCAATTTTCGCTTTAATTTTTTAATCAAATCGATTTCCGCTTTTCTTCAATTTAATTTTGATTTCTTTTTAAAAAATATTATTTTTTAAACCCAAAAAGATTATTACCCGTATTTTTTAAATATATATATATTTAAAAAATATTATTTTTTAAACCCAAAAAGATTATTACCCGTATTTTATATATATATATATATATATATATATATATATATGTATGTATGTATTTGTATACGATTTTTAAATTTCTCAAATATTTTTCCCATCTATATTATTATTATTATTAAAATTCAAATGCGGAATAATTAATAAGACATTTACCTAATCCTAACAATATCTTAAGATTGTAATTTTTTTTTTCAAATTTACAATCTTAATCATGATAATGCTAACAATATCTGTGATTTTTTTAATATCTAGATTTGAAAAAATGGTCAATTTTATTTTCTCATAATAAACACTCATGCAATATATCTATTTAACGTGCAAACGACAAACTAACACATGTCATAAAAATGAAAAAGCAGTGAAGTAAAGAATTGAAATATGACAATTTAACCTACTATCGTCGGTGACAGAGTTCAAAAAATATTTTTATTTAAAGAAATCCCGCACTTGTGCGGGTTACTATACTAGTTTATTTTAAAAGAGAAGCTGTTTTTGCCACATGGCAGCTTCTGTTTCATTTTTTTCCCGCCCATTTTTTATCCACTTATTTGCCAATTGCCATGTATAAATTATTTGCCACATATTACATCAATTTATTTATTATATTATCTCATATTATTTTATGTTTTATTATTATAAAGATGATTATTCTATCCATTTTTTACATCTATTATCACATAATATTACATACACTTTCTATTATTATAACATATATAATTCTAATTGATTCTCGCAGATCCATCATTAAGGAAACACACACACAAATATTTCTAATTGCTTCTTATACACCCGACTAATGTTTCTTTATATATTGTAAAAGATATGTATAATTATACGTAGTATTACGTAAATACTTTCTCCAATTAATTCTAATTGTTTACTATAGACCCAGCTAATGTTTGTAAAACAAATTGTAATATGTAAGATCATATATAATACTAATCGACTATTTTTTGTCATGTGTCATATTTTGGATTTTTCTTCCAAAAAATTTCTTCGTTATACCATCTCATTAAATGATACTACAATCTATTATAATATTTTTAATAAGTTTGTATACATATCTTCTAATTATATATATTTTTTTAAGATTGTAAAATAAATTACTATCGTATTATAACACAATCTATTTATCTATGTCTAACTATTAAAAGAGAAGCATTTTTTACGATGTGTCACCATCACTATAATTATAGGTTTTCAACCAATCAAATTAAAATAGATTCTTTTTTAATTTTCTAATCAATTGGTTCAATTTAAAACATTAAATTAGTATATAATTTATTCCTTACTATATTATACATTTTCTAATATATTGGTTTAAATCAAAACTTGAATCAAATATATTTTTATTTTATTTGATAATAATTTGTTATAGGGCTCCTAGCCAATTATTCCAATTTATTTTTTATTTGCTCTTAATTCTATATCAAACTATTATTAGAGAAGCTTAATATAGATGAAGTGACACACTTCTCTTATTTCTACGGCTCCTAGCCAACCACAATCTATATTCTATCTCTAATTATTACTCCGTATTAGAGAAGCTTAATAAATGAGGTGTCACATTGGGCTCATAACCAATTACAATTAAGCTTCTATAATTATTTCAATACTTTGAAATTAGTTGGTTTTGTTCTGGTTTTCCTTAGCCATCCACAATTTTGAAGTCTTTAGAAACTACCTCAGACTCAGAGGCCATTCAAATGGAGGCTATCAAGCGATTGATGTCATCTTACTTTGATATAGTCGTGAAAATTATTGAGGACTTGGTTCCCAAAGCTACCATGCACTTCTTGGTTAGTGCTTGCGATGACCTTGCTACTCTGCTCTTATAACAATACTAAAGTAGAAGTTGCTTAGGACACGTGTCACACCCTCGATAAAAAAATTCCCGCATTTTTTTCCTTCTATTATTGTGCCATGTATGAAAAATTTACCAACTATTTTTTTTTAATTTTTTCATAAATAAATTATTATATTTTGTTATTTATGGTAAATACTTATTTCCTTGAAAAAAGCCATCTTAATGGCCTCTATGTTGTATATATAGATTTACCTATTTTTGTGTGTCTATATATATGGTAATAATATTATTTATGTACTATTATATACATGTGTATATTTTTGTGTGTCTATATATACAGATACCTTTTTTATGCGTTTATCACATTTACGTAATTATTTTGTATGCTTTGTTTTGCCAAATCAAAAAATATTTACACGATCATTTTGCCTTTGTTTTGGCCAATTCAATCACCGGTTGTATTTGGTAGGCAAATATCATATCACTCCTATAGTCCTATACAATACCATGTCATTTATAACTTCACAAAAATAAAATAGATCGGACCCTATACAATATCAATTGACTCATTTTTATATCATGAGAAATAGAGTTTTTATATTTACTTTTGAAATGGTAATTAGTTGAAAAAATAATAGATTAATTAAATAGTTCGATTTGAAGTCATTATATTTTGCTATGTGACTTCATATTTTTTTTTAATTTTAAATGATGAGTGAGATAAATAAATGATCGTATATAAAAAATAGGGAAATTTACAAAAAAACATCCGTTAAATATAGACTTTTACATTTAACCATCCAATATAAATTACAAAAAAACACCCAAAATGGTTTTGTTAACATGTCACCACCCACTTATACTTAAAATTTAAAGTTTAAACTTGAATATATTTAAATTAAATTTATAGTTTGGATAAAAAAAGATATTAATATATTAGGGGGGGGATGTGTAAAAATTTTAAATTCTATATTTATTTGGAAGGTTTCTAACTGTGGAAAATATTATTGAATTTTATTTAAAAATTAAATCAAACTTTCATAAAGATACTTTTAATATAAAAAATATTTTTGAGCCTGAAAATATTTTTAATTTTAGATAATTTTTTCATTTTTAGTATATAGTTTAGTCTTTAGATGTTTAAAAATGAAAGAAAATGAGACATAAATTATAGATATAAAATGCTATTAAATTTAAACAATGCTAATGAATTATAAACTTATTTAAATTTTGATTAAAAAGAAGTCTATAAGATATTTGTAAAATTTATAACCATTTTTAGGAATAAAATAGGAGAATGTGTTCATATATACACCAAGTTTTTTAAATAATTTTTTTTAAAAAATTTGGTAAAATATATTTTTTAAATGTATTTGAGATTCTAATTTAAATATAAACCGTAAAATATTATAATATCATATATATATATATATATATATATATATATATATATATATATATATATATATATATATATATATATATATTACATAATCCTAATAGAATTTGACAATAGGTGGTGGTTTGTTAACAAAAAAACATTTAATGAGTGGTTTTCTTTAATTTCGTTCCTAACAGGTGGTTAAGTGTAAAAGTCTATATTTAACCGGTGGTTAAGTGTAAAAGCCTATATTTAACGGATAGTTTTCTGAATTTCCCTAAAAAATATCTTTCTCTTTAACGCGGTGGGTACCTTGCTTGATTTTTCATAACATTAATTTTTAAAATTTTAAATAGATGTGTATTAGAAGTCCTTAAGTACAAGTTAATCTCTGAAACTTTAACTAATGAAATTTTAGGTTAATTTGGGGTGGTGGTTGGCATGAATATATATGTCATTTGGAGAATTGAGCCAGTTTTTTTTATTGAGTTTTTTAATTTCAAATCGGTTCGGAATCATTTAATATTAGATATGATTATTACTGGCTCAAGGGATGTTAGATATCATGAAAATTAGATTTATATAAGTTATAAGTTTCAAGTACAATTTCGGTCAATAGATTTTTTAAAATATTTTTTCTATTAAATTAGGTTAATAAAAATTATTTTATTTTATTTATTAACCAAAAATTATATAATATTTTTGTAATCTACAACCCGTGCAAAGCACGGGTAATGAACTAGTCTCTATTCCTAAAATGTTATCTCCGATCAAACACACCCGATTATGCAGGCGTGTGTTTCCCAAGATGAAAAAAAAAATGTCCGGCATCGAAAAATCTCACACAGGTGGACCCATTTTATGCATAATAATATAATGTCACTTGGGCCCATAGAAAGTGAAGAAACAAATGTGTTAAAAACGTTTATATGTTTTCGTAAAAGGCGAAAGAATAGTTCATTTTGACTCACCGAGGGGCTGCGTGTATGTGATTGTTTACCATGTTTTCTTTTTTAATAAGAAAAACGTTTGTTTAGTACTACTCTGTATGTGATTGTTTGGAATCGATAGCTTTCCCCAAGAAAACAAAAACAGAAAAGAATGTGTTTGTGGTTCTTGTTCTTGTGTTTGCGAAAGAGGAAAAACTGACCACAAATCTAGGCAAGTGAAAACGAGGGCCACACCCACACAATGCCACCACTATCTTCTATCCCTACAGGAAATTGTGTACGGAATAGGTCCCCGGTTCGAACCCCAGAATGACCGTTCTTTATTTACCAATTCAAGGAAGATCATTAGAACATTTTCTTAATTTTTTTTTTATTTTAAATTATTATTTAAAATGGAGAGAATTAAAGATATGTATTAAATTATGTTTAGTTCAATTAATAGACCAAGGATGATATATAACCTCTATAATAAGTTTGTCACAATCGAAATAGTCTTTGCATAAGGATAAGAGAGGGATGTATAGAATAAGAGTGATCTTGATTGAGAAAGATTTCTTACCAAATATAGGATCAGAAAAAACAATTTTCGAAAAAGCTAAAATAATTTAATTTGGAGAAATCTCTCCCAATCAAAACTCTTATCTTATATATATTCATGGAGCAATGGATAGATAAACAGGAGAGGATATCCTACGTGCAACTCCACTGTGACACTGGATGTAACATAAAAATATTTGAAGTAGTTTTTAATAATTAAAAGTTTGTTATGGATTTTCTTAATTTGGGTTATCCTTTGCTTTGCACATACATACATCAGCTATATTATATAGCCATTGATCCAGAGCATAAAATGACCAATATACCCCTCTATACATCATACTTGGATACTTTGTCCTCATAACTCGGTTATTGGTGCAAAGGTTTAGGGTATTTGGGTAGGCTTAAAAGAACCCTCTTGATACAATAATTCCTCAACTTAATTATTACTCTATCCGTTCGGCAAAACTTGTCATTTTAGCTTATTTTATAAGTTTTAAGACAATTAACAAATGTACTAATTTACCTTCAATTATTACCCTCCTTTTTTACTTTATCGAAAACTACAACTAACAAATTATCAATCATATCAAGGGCATTTTTGTAAAGTGGAGGACAAAATACCTATACTAACAAGTTTTTTTGAACAAAACTAACACCCTAAAATGACAAGTTTTGCCGAACGGAGGGAGTATTGAAGTACGTGAACAATTTGTGCACACATCATGAATGCATAATTGCTATATAATATGCACATTGAGGTGTTGAATTTGTGCATTTGAAGTGGAAATGATGACTATCTCCAACTCTTAATTGGCCGAATGTAATGAATTAATTAAACTAGACAACGTACATTCACCTTTCACAATCATATTACAAACTGTTTAACACGTGCATATATATCTAACCCGCCCAAATCACTCGGATAGTCGGATCCTATCATTTCAAACATATCACTTCCCTTTGAAAAAAAAAAAAACCCATAATTAAAGAAGAAACGTACAATGTGGGCTTGTGGCCATATATATGGTGTGAGGATGACGTATAGCCTATACGTCATCCGCCCTCTATAAATTGACATATACTCCCATAGGCCATATATCCACACTTATAGTTAACCCGGTGCAACGTACGTACAAAAACACTTGCACAAACCCTAGCTAGCTGACTTGAAAGAGCTCGATCGATTACAAAATTAAGATCAAATGGAGATGGTCGGGCTTGTAGGATTAGCTATTGTCTGGGTCTCCCTCCTCTGGAAAATGCTTCACACTTGTTACCTCAAACCTCTTAAAACTTACCATAGGCTCAAAAGCCATGGCTTTTCTGGCCCAACCCCTTTCTTTCCCCTCGGAAACCGCGGTCAAATGAGGAACCCGACGACCACTCGACAAGACGACCAACACTCTTCGTCGACTTTGATCACCCATGACATTCACTCTACTTGCATGCCTTACTTCTCACAATGGCAGAAATCTCATGGTAAATGTTGTACTCTTTTGGTCTCTTCACATCTCTTTGCAAGTGTTATCGAGCTGAGCTGCCTCTACAGATGCAATAGAGTTTGATGATTGTTAATGCAGGGAAGGTGTTTGTATACTGGATGGGTACAGAACCATTTTTGTACATAGCGGATCCAGAGTTCCTCAAGCAAATGTCCGATGCAGTGGCTACTAAGGACTGGGGTAAACCAACCGTGTTTAAAACCGACAAGCAAGCCTTGTTCGGTCAGTTTGGCCTCAACATGATCGAAGCCGAAGGCTGGCTCCTCCACAAGCGTATCATCGGCCCTGCGTTTTCTTCTCCTTCTTTGAAGGTCCGCGACATATTGATCTAAATTGCTACTTACTTACCATTATGTACTATATAGTTCTTCCAAATCTAGTGATGCTAATTGGCCTATATGCAGCTCATTTCGGATACAATGGTCGAACACACCAAGAAGCTAACGAATCAATGGACGAGCCTCGTAGCGAGTTCAAGCAACGTTGAGATGATCGTTGACGTTGATAAAGAAATCTCATCTCTAGCCGCGGAAATCATAGCTAAAGCGAACTTCGGCCCTAGTTATGAACAAGGAAAGCTCATATACAAGAAGCTAAGAGCTATGCAATTTGTTCTATTCAAGAACATGTACAATAGATATATAGGAGTCCCCTTTGGCCAGTTTTTGTGCCCTAGGGAAACCCTAGAGGCAATGAGGCTAGGGAATCAGATAGATGATCTCCTTCGGTCCATCATAAGTGCGCGTAGGAAGACCATTGGTATCGAGACCCAACAGGACCTTCTCGGGCTAATGCTTCAAGGCACTAGGGCATATGGTAACGTGCCTTCGGAGTGCATGACTAATAGAGAGGTGCTCGATGAATGCAAGGCGTTTTTCTTTGCTGGTTACGAGTCTGCATCTCTGGCAATAACATGGACCTTGTTGCTTCTATCGGTGAACCAACGATGGCAAGAAGAGTTAAGAGAAGAGAGCAAAGAGGTGATCGGAGATGGGGGGATTGATTCGACAACGATTACTCGTTTGAAGAAGGTACGTCATTACTTTTAGGGCATATGACAGAAAGACTGTTTTAACAAATGTAGCATCTGATGCGCCTAACATGTAACTGACATAATGACAGATGGATTGGATGATGAGTGAGGTGGTACGCCTCTACCCTTCATCGCCAAGTGGAGTAAGGCGTGCAAAAAGTGACATCAAAGTAGGAGAAACAGTCATTCCCAAGGGGACCAACATATGGGTGGACACCCTCGGGATGCACCATGACCCCAACCTATGGGGAGATGACGTTCATGAGTTCAAACCAGAGAGGTTTCGAGACGACCCTTTGCATGGTGGGTGTCGACACAAAATGGGTTACATACCCTTTGGATTCGGGGGCAGAAGGTGTGCGGGAAAGAACTATGCGACAATGTTGTACAAGATCGTGTTGTGCTCGCTTCTTTCTAGCTTTTCCTTCGCGATTTCGCCTCACTATCGCCATTCCCCAATTTATTTCTTCACTCTTAGGCCTTGTGAGGGTGTTCATCTCATTGTCAAGTCCTTGAATGGCTAGTAGTACTATCTATGGTTTTGGTGTGTCTATATATATAACTAGCCTTACTATCCGCCCGTTACGCGGTTTCTTAATAAATAAAACGATGTTTAATTTATATTTTCTTTATGAAATTTGAAGGTTATAATAGTTTGGTTGAAATCTTAAGATCTTTTAATAACAATAAACTAAATTAAAAGTATGTTTAATTGAGATCAATATACAACATATTATATATATATAATAGATAAATAAATTATGTATGATTGAAATTAATATACTTAAAATTTTCTTAAATAAATAAATCAAAACCTTGGAAAATTTTTAAGATAAAAATAAAAAGTACACAAAATCATAGAATAATGTCACACAAAATTTTTATTAATAATATTTAGGCGACAATCAATCAGGGATCTTTTTCTAGTTTTCCTTATATTATTGCTTTGGGATATATATTGCTATTCTCCCTTATTTTTATTCTAAATCTAAGTTTATGAGATTAAGTACTATTTAGAGTTAAAGATCATGACATGAAATTTTATCTTATTGAATATAAAATGATTATTAATTTAAGTTATTATAAATGCAATTACAGTGAAACCATATGATGATATATAATTTTGGTAAATAAAATTTTGTATCTTAAAAAAAATTATGACTCAAATTAAGTTATTATTTTATTTATTACAATATTTATCTTTTAATTTATTAAATCAAGTATAATGCTTATCTTTTATGAAAAATTTCATTTTAAGGGGAAAATCTTCAAAAACTTTTACAAAAAAATGTGTTGGGAGGAATCGACAGTTTCAATTTTGAAACAGTGGATTCCCATTCGGAACCGAAGCTTGTCCGCCCCTAATACCGAGGACTGCAACAGTTGATTTCCATTTGGGTTTTGACGCCAACTCGCCACCGGAGAGAGAGATTGCACATGAGCTGCGCCGGAGGAGAGAACTGAGCGATTGCCATCACAGAGAGAGCTTGCGAAGTTGTACAAGTGGTGTTGATCCTCTTCGACCTTCTATCCGTCTATGTTCTGCAGAAGAGAGATTGATAAAAAAAGAAGAAAAAAAAGAGTTCTATTTTCAGGAGCCCTTTGCTTGAATTCAACCACCGGTCCAACACCTCCGAGTCGTCGTCGACAGGTGATGAACTGTTTCTCACTCTCAACACTTTCAATTCTCAGCAATTATCATGCTTTCGGAATTAAACCAGCAATGCGCATCTTCAATTGAATCCAATTCAATTGAAAAACCCTAGGAAGAAACAAAAGAGGCGTTTTTTTTACATTCGGTGAACATTTCTTTCTTTTGATTGAATTGACATTGCTTTTGTAAATTACAAACATATATGAATCAGTCATGTGAACTTGATCTATAAAAGACAGTGGTAAGTGTAAAACCCAAATCTCAAAAACCCCACACAAAGCCAAAGATTAAAGAAACCCTCATATACTTTGTACAAGAATCTGTAACCAACTACCATTCCTGTGCTGTGCTGCTGTATATGTAGGAATAGGATCAAACTATCTTTTTTGGAAGTTGATTGTTCTGATGGCATGAGCGAAGATGAAACCAAACAGTACACACCAGAGGATGATCACTGCTGCCACAACTCCCAAAAAGCTATGTTTGAAGCCAAAATAATCCTTCAGGAAGGCCTCAACTGTTGGACCATTATTGTCCATAGGCTCCTTTATGTCTCCAAATTGCGATGTGAATAATCCATACAGTGACCAGCTAATTGGGTTTCCCCAGTAGTACCATCTCCACCAAATTGGCATTTTCTGTCATAGGTGAATGTCAGACAATTCAATAGTCGGAAAGGAGGCAATTATGAGAGGATTCGAAACTTACTGGTCTTGGAATGACGAATCCTGAGAAAAGGTTCCATAGACCATAGAAGGCCGAGGAGACGATGGCGGCAATGTGTTGATTTGGTGTGATTCCTACTGTCATCACCCCGTAGTATGTGAAGTACAGCAATGTAAAGTACATGAAGAATATGTACCACAAGAACTTGGCCGCCGTCCACTCAAAGCTCATCATAGCATATACTATGACTCCATAAATGACAGTTTGAATGAAGCAATATGGAAGCTCGATGATAGTCTGCATAGTAAAAGGTGATTGGTGAGGAGCTATGACACAGTTTTCCATTTCAGGTGGTATTGTTTAAGAAACATACCTGCCCAAATGCGTATGGAAGGGCGGAATACATCCCTGCTGCTCTTTCTCTGTAAAAGACTGTCCTCTCAATGGCGACTACTGGTTGGACCCCTGAGGCATTCGTTATACCAAGAAAGAGAACTGCGATATACATTGAGCCCAGGGCATTAAAGAAGTCTTGCTGCCTTTTCCTGCATAGTAACAGCTTGTGAGCTTGCTGCAGTTGAAGAAGAGTTTGATAATGTAAGTATTAGGCACGAAATAGAATGAATTGCTTTAGTACATTTTGGATCCCATGTCCCAGAAGATAGTCCCAAACATGAGGCCTACAAATGCCGTAAACAGAATCCTAACTGCGTTGTAGAGGGTGTTTCGCTGGTATGACCGGTGCTGTTTCCATAAACAGGCAATGGACTGGGTAAAGAAGGACTGCGAATACTGCGTGGGAAAGTATAGATCTTTGGATCCAGGAGCAGGTACACTGAGCTCCTGAATTAGTGCTTTTGTTCTCCTGTATCATTTGAAAAGAAAAGATCTTGGTTTTTAGCTTGTTTGATTCAATAAGCAGCAAGAGCCAAGATGTGGATATACTGTTAAGACATTGTAAATGTCTTTACCTGTGCAGATCGGAGTTCTTGTAAGTTGCTGCAAAGTCGATGTCCAGGGCCGCCTCTTGAGCGATTGAAGTTACCTCCAACATCCAAGTAGCTGGGTTGTATCCTTCACTGATCTTACTGACTCCATTAATTGACTGTGTAAGATTTTGTTCATAAAAAATGTCAGTAACCAAGCCACAAATGTTGTTTCCTGAATCTTTTACTGTCCTTTATTTACCTCGAAATATTTGATTAAGTGGCAACCATGACGGCCTAATGGACCAAAATATATCTGCTCTCCTCCTCTTTTCAAGAGTAGCAACTGCACAAGTTGTTGTCAAGGTCAGTTTTTATTACTGAATTATATGAGTTTAATTGTGGTAAATAAACATTAGCTTACCTCATCGAAAGCGTCAAATATGTCAATGCTAGGCTGATGGATTGTGCAAACAACTGTTCTTCCCGTGTTAACAGTGTTTCGAACTGCCCTCATAACAATGGCTGCAGCTCTGGCATCTAGTCCAGAGGTTGGCTCATCCATGAATATGATGGATGGGTTGGCAACGAGCTCCACTGCGATTGTCAGCCTCTTGCGCTGCTCAGTTGAGAGACCGTTCACCCCCGGCAACCCAACAAGTGCATCTCGCAATGGGTTTAGCTCAACAAGCTCCATGACCTCCTCCACAAACATCTGCAAAACCGGTATTTTAATTATTCAATGTGACTAACTAGTTTCTAAAAAACTTGTGCTGTTTTGGTCAGTTATAACATGAGGTGCCTTGGAATGTTCTGTTGCTTATTCTAGACAATGATTTGTTTATTTTTACCTTCCTTGTTGTAGCATCCACATCAGAAGACAGCCTGAGCCAGGCAGAGAAGATGATGGACTCGTGAACTGTAACATGAGGTGAGTGGATATCTGCTTGCTCACAGTATCCTGAAATCCGAGCAAAAGTTTCTTGATTCTTTGGATACCCTGATATCTTAATGTCTCCATCAATATATCCACCCGTTTTCCTGCCTGCTAAGACGTCCATCAGAGTGGTCTTCCCGGCGCCACTGACACCCATCAAGGCTGTAAGGACTCCAGGCCTGAACGCACCACTGACTCCCTTTAGGAGCTCTAGTTTGCCCTCGGTAACCCCTTGAGCCTTCATTTCCTGTTAAAAAACATGTATTATAGAAATTGTTTCATTCCACTTGAAATTTCATCTTTCCTATAACAGCACTAGGTAAAGAGGAAATACCGGTGGCATATCTACTGAATATCTGATTTCGTCGAAGGTGATTGACAGTGGTTGGAAGGGAAGAACCATTCCTCTTCTTGTGGATTCATTAGCTAGTTCTTGAATTTCTCCTCTTTTTCCTGCCAATTTCACATATGGATCAAAACACAAACAATACTACATCCAGTGAAACCAAGTTTGAGGTGTTCTGAGCTGATTTTCTAACCAGATGATCTTTTCCTGCTTGATGATAGCTCAATTGTCTGTCCTGTTAAGCTGGCCTTCTTTTCCTCCAGAGTCTCTTCAGTTAATATAGCCTGAGGCTTCCCAAATGCTGTTGGAAACAAATGGGAATTAGAATTTCAGTTTAGTAGCCAAAACTGCAAGACTGAAAACTGTGATGTGAGGCTTACGGTTGAGATAGGTAAGACCGACGGAGAAACACAAGTTGAACAGGAGTATGAACCCTAGCAGCCCTCCTACTCCGATCCAATACCACCGCGCTTCTGGGAAAATCCCCCGAGACTCTAGGACTTGTACTCCTAGAGGCACCCCTGAACTGTCAATGACCTGTAAAAAAGAAAAAAAAATCAGTTTTGTTATAAAATCATTCAGTTTAAGTGTCTTTAAGATTAGAAAAAGTAAGCAGAAAGGATTCCTACTTTGTTCCAACTGTGTCCAAGGAATTCATTTACTGAAATTGCATTCTGGGCGTACATCAAAGGGGAAATCCAGTAGCCCCAAATCCACCATTTCTTCACATCATCTGCAATGTGTTGAAAACATGTTCCTTGTTAGTTATTTTGGTTACACATGAATATGATGTTATATCAGATGTTGTGAAACAGTTCATAGTACCTCGCGACAGGATAAATCCACCCAAGACGAGAAGTGTGACCAATCCGCCTGTTCCAAACGTGCTGGCGACAATCATGTTCCTTCCTAGAGCAGCATTGAATCTGAAGAGGCCGGAAGCCATCTGATGAAGGAAGAAGAGCACCAGGAACTGCCTAAAGAACCTACTAACATTCGGATCATATCCTGATATGAAATAGGTTATGAGCGCCCAAATGGCGGATTCTATGAATGAGATTGGTATCTTAAGCACCCATGAGGGTACTGCAAACGCCCAAGCAGGGAAGAATCGCAAGTCTCGTTGTTTGTAGAAGACTGGAAGCTTCATGATGGTCAACGAGAGCTCTGCGTATCCATTGAAGAGAAGCTGGACTAGCGAGAAGAACAGCGCGCCCATGTAAACAATCCCGTCATTGACCGTGTCCTTGTGGAGCTTAGTTCGCAGAAACAGTGTGGATGCAATCAATGCCATGAGGATCAGCTGCAAAAACAGAAAATTGATGTTAGTTCCGATTGGTACTCCTTTTTTTCGCTGCATTGGCTTAGATTACTCACTTGAATGCCTTTGAAAATGTAGACGAATTTGTTCCTCTTCATCAGCAAAGCATCTCTTGATAAACATGCTTTGAACAACTCCATTTTGCTGAGCCCATACTGGTTTTTGGTTAGTGCAGCAGGGTGGCTTTTCTTCTTGTCGAACGGGACAACAAGCTCATCTGCCAGCTTCCTGCCACCATGGAAGGACTGAAAGGCTTCAGCGAATTCCTTGACAGTCACAAAGCTGTAAGGCTCATCGCTACGCGCCCAATACTGTTCTTGATCCTTCCTTGATGTCACCTCTTGTAGGAAGTCAGCCACTCCCTTCCTCTCCGGGCACTTGAATCCCATATGTTCGAAGAACTCAAGCACGTTCTCTCGTGGCCCTTGGTACACCACCTTCCCATCCGCCAGTAGGATAATGTCGTCGAACAGGTCATAGGTCTCTGGAGCTGGCTGCAGAAGAGATATCAGAGCTGTTCCTTTGAGAATGTGGATGGATTGCCTGATTGAGTTCACAATCTGGTATGTCGTCGAGCTGTCTAGCCCTGTTGATATCTCGTCCATGAACAACGCCTTTGCCGGTCCTACCAGCATTTCTCCTGCACAATTTTTCCCCAAAAAGGTTACCATAAACCATTCAACAGTTCAACATTTGATCTTAGAGATCAGTTGGTCCTTGCTCTCACCAGTTGTGAGCCTCTTCCTTTGCCCACCCGAGATACCTCGGATCATTTGATCTCCCACTAGAGTGTCAGCACAGATGTCAAGCCCCAAAATCTGCCATAAATTTCTTAAATCAGATTTCTTATCTTTTGATTTTCAGTTCTTATCTGTTGATATTGAATCATTTACCTTCATGATGTATTCTGTTGTTACACTGGCTTCTTGTCCTTCCATTGCTGCTGCCTTCATGTAGATATCAATGTCAGCATCTGGCTTTATATTAGCTTCTTTCTCTCTTCTTGTCAATTCCACCAGCAAATCTGGGCAAGACGACACGATATAAGATACCACTTAACAAGGATAATCTTGATCAAGATTCAAGAAAGCATGAAACTACATTTGTCAGCTTACCGTAACTGGTCCCAATGCCTTGAACCCTTGCTGAAAAGGCCAGCGTTTCCCTTACCGTCATCTCTCCGATATGAAGATCATTCTGGCTTATATAAGCCGATGTTCTTTGTGGAACGAACTCGTCCATAGTGTGCCCGTTGTAGGTGATCCTCCCCGAAACCTACCATGTCCACAAAGTTGTTAAATTCCTCTCCGTATATGGATTCAATCCTAAAACTACAAAGTTACACAAGTTGTAGACAAAACCTTAAGGTCGTTGGCAAGCTTCCCAGCCAAAGTCAAAAGCAGTGTGGTCTTCCCTGAACCAGGTGGCCCCAACAACAGTGTCATTCTGGAAACAGTTTAAACAACATGTGAAATCCAAAAGCGGTCTCCGAACACTGGCGGCCAAGGGGGGCGACTGCCCCTCCCTCCAACGACGGAACAACGTAGAATTTTAAAAAAATTAAGGTAAAAAAATAAAATAAAAACACGTATTGTTTAACTTGGTAAAGAAAGGAAATGAAGTAATACAAGAGGTCATGGTTCAAATTACCTTATTGTTTAGTACTTTTTATTCCTACCAAAAATTTTATAGTTTCTTTTAATATTTTTCATAAAAGTATTCATTATGCTGCATATATTTAAAAAAATTCTTCTACTTTTCATTCTTATAAACTTTTTTTTACTATCAATATATCATATTTAAACCACAATTTATGGGTTTTTTTGCCACACTTTTCAATTCTATCCATTATTTTCCATTTACAAATGATATATTTTAAAAAAATATTCATCATGTTACATATATATAGAAAAAAAAAATTGTTAAATTTTATTGTATGAATTTTTGAAATAAAATATCATATTTATACCACAATTTATGATTTTCTTTCAATATATTTTTTTAAAAATTCTTCATTATATATATATATGGAAAAAAAAATTCCGCCCCTCTCTAGAAAATCCTGTTGCCGCCACTGTACTAAACTAACAAGATATAACTTCATTGAAATCTTACCCTCCAGGCTTAATGACACCACTGACATCATTTAGGATTGACAATGGCCTTTTCCTGCTGGGGAGTATGTGCAGGAAACTTAGAAAACTCTGAAAGGATCAACACTTCCAAGTGTGAGTTCAATTTGTTCTAAAATACCCATAAAAAAAAAACAGTTGATCGAGATCAATTTGAAGGTGTTACATTACATACCTCTACTATATTGAAAGTGAAGTTCCAGACAGAGGGCAAAGCTCTGCTCCCAACATAGATCTCTGCATCGACGTTAAGATGCTCGAACCTTACTTCGATTGACGGAATGTCGATTCCGACTCTAAAACAATTTATATAGGAAGTCAGCAAAAGCATCTAAACTTATGTTTTGGAGAGGATATTTCCGAGTGACCCAGTAATTAACGTACCTGTCAATGCGCTCCCTAAGCCGGAGCAAGAACTTCTCGTTGTCCTCCTCGGCAATCTTGACGAGCCTCTCAAGAAGGTCCTTCTTCTCCTGGAAGCCGAGCTTGTCGATATCGATTTCTCGAGGAGGGCCTTGGACGTCAGTGAGGATCCCTTTCCTTATCCTGCTGTAGGTTGGGAGCCTCTCAAGGGCGGCCCACTTCAAGGCCTCTTCGTCATCCTCGTCCCTCCCCGATGATGAGAACACGTCCCTCCCGCTGTCCCGCCACACCGACGAGTTCGTCAGCCTCGCGCTCGCCACTCTATACAGGTCCGCCGTTCCTTGATCCATTGTGTTTTGTTGTGTTGCTCCCAATGGCAACCAAACAACAAGCAAACCCCCAAATTAATGTAATGTGTTAGTATTTGAACCTACGAGGCCTAAATGTATTTATATCAGTAATTGGTCAACTCCAACTTTCGTGCCATTTTTTCATCCATACATTATAAAAAAAAATGTAAAGTTTCAAAGGCGGTTGACATGCTCAGTTCATGGGGTCTAATAATATATGCAATGATATGATTAATTTTGAATTCTTTACTTTAAATTTTTTTTTTTTTTTTTGTGGTTTTAATTTTAATTAATTTAATAAAGGGAGTCACATTGCTTAGAGGGACAAGTAAAGAGCAGCTGAATTCAAGGGTGTGTTTGGATTATTTAATTTCTTGGAGAACGCATTCTTTGACTAATTGTTATTGTTGTATTTCAGCTTCAATTGTCATTACGGAATTTTTAAATCTATTAAATTAAATGCCGTTATTATCGATAAAAATAAAATTGCGGTGGTTTTCAATCCAAATTAAAATGTGTGGTTGGGTTGGGTTGGGTTTAGTGGGTAACGTTTGTTTGACTTCATATTAATTGGGAAACTAATTAACTTGATTCATCCAAAACTTTTACACATACCTCAAAATCTCAAATATATAAAATATTGTTATTTTATACTCCCTCCGTTCAAAATTATAAGTCCTTTTAGACTTTTGCACACATATTAAGAAAAGTCTAAAAATATTACTTTTATACCCCTCATTAATTATCCACTACCATTATCAACCAATAACATTTCACAAAACAACTCAAAAAGTTACTTTTCTCTTATCCCAATGCCTCGAAAACCCAAAAGGACTTATATTTCTAAACAAAATTCTAAACCTAAAAAGACCTATATTTTTAAACGGACGGAGTAATTGAATTTGATCTTCTTATTCAAAACTTCATTGCTTGATGTTTGAAATCCACAAATTTTTTTTTTTTTTTTGGAAGCAGATAAGAATTAGGAAACACGCCGACGACCCGGCTTCTTTCCTAGCGCGTCCGAGCGGACGAGAACACGAAGTTCTGGATCATCAGTGAAGCTATCATCGGCAGGGACAGTGTAGGCCAGACGTGCAATCCTGTCGGCCACGGCATTAGAATCCCTGAAAATATGACGAATAGCAACATGAGAGAATGTATATAAGTCAACAGTCGTATCAGCCATCAGCAGCTCGATATTCCAGGGGCAATTCCAGTCCCCCAGCAGAGCCTTTATGACGACCAAGCAATCTCCTTCGACCAGAAGGTTATTTATTCCCAGCGACTTTGCCTTGGAGACCCCCATCCGAAGGCCCATGGCCTCAGCGAAAACAGCGGAGCTATTATAACAAGGGCCCCCTCCTAGGGACAAAATATTTCCCATATGATCCCGAATCACAAAGCTGAAGGTTCCGACCCCTGACTGGCAGTAAGAGCCATCAAAGTTTAGTTTATAATATCCGGTCGGTGGTTTTTTCCATTTCTCAGACCTGGAAGTAGGCATGGCAGTTGGATTAGAGCTTGCAGCGGTTCCCCAGGTCCTAGTCCGAGGTTTGATTTGTACCAATCGTCTCAGAGTCATCCACTCTGGCATTCCATGTTTGGTAAGTTGAGTTGCAGAAAATGGCTATAGCCTGGACAGATGCATCGTTTATGTGTTGGAAAACTATTTGGTTTCGAAAATACCAAATACCCCACCAAGCAAAAGCAAGTTTAGTAAAGGCCTTGATGCCTAGTTTGGTGTAAATGTTATTTAGCAGTTGATTTGGTTTGATGTCTGAATCGATATCATCATTTGAGGGGTGGCTGATCTGGAGAGTTTTTGTTAGAGAGGTCGTTGTGGGGCATTGTACTAGAATATGACTTGTAGATTCGAGAGTGCATCCACAGAAAATGCAACCGGAGGGCACCGAGACATGAGACCGTTGCAGTCTATCAGTGGTTGGGAGACCATCGCGGGCAATCTTCCAAAGGAAATGCCTTCACTTATATGGGATGTCCAATTTCCAGATCCAGCTGCAACCAAAATTCTGGTCACCCCCGTGATTTGGGATTAGCTTTGTCGCTGATGACGTGGAGAACCAACCATCTTTGCTAGATCCCCAGAATAGTCTGTCAGAGAAAAAATTGTGTGGCAAGTGAGTTGTTGTAATTTTGGATATGATATCCATGGTAAGTAGGCCTCGTAAGTCTGTCTCAAGTTTGGTAACGTTCCAAGTATTATTGTCATTAATAAATCTGTCAACCGTCCAATCCAAAATTCCCTCTGGAAGCGTTTGTATAGACATGTTCATCAACGGTTTTGGAGTTGCCCAAATGTCTGTCCAGAACTGAGCAGTCTTTCCGTCACCGATTGACCAGCGAAGGCCAGATTTGAAAAGATTGGTAATAGAGTTTAGTTTAGCCCAATGCCATGAGATACTGCCCTTGTGTTGGTATCGAAGAAGTGGGACCCCTTTTAAATATTTGCCTGTTATTACTTTAACCCAAATGTTGTCTGGTTCTGCAATTAATTTCCACAATAATTTCATTTGTAATGCTATATTCATTGTTTCGGCCTTATAAATGCCTAGACCCCCCGCAAGGGTATCCGAGCATATCTTGTCCCAGCTAATCAGAGGAGTACTCTTTGCGTCTTTGTTCCAGAAAAATTGCCTATAGATCTTGTCCAACTCATGCAGGATTGACGAAGGCAAAAGGAAAGCTTGCATAAGGAACAACGGCTGAGCAGAAAGGTTAGCTTTAATTAGGACTTTCCTGCCTTCAGCAGAAAGAGAGGAAGCTTTCCACTTTGACAAATGTTGCTTCGTTTTGAGGATGATATCCGCAAAAGTATCTTTGTTGACACGTCCATTGATAATTGGACAGCCTAGATATTTTTCTAGATTATTTGACTGGGGGATACCCAGAGCATTTGTAACGGTTTCGATTGTTGTGGTTGAAGTGTTAGGGGAAACTTGAAAGCTGGACTTATGGAGATTTACTTTTTGTCCAGAAATCAGACAGAAACGCTGGATTATGTTGGAGAACTCAAAACAAGTTGATTGGTTTGCTTTGCCGAAAAGCATGATATCGTCAGCAAAGGCAAGGAAGGGAATCTTAACCCCTCCTCCCCCCAAAGTGAAGCCTAAGTCTTTGGAGACGTTTGACCGTCGCTGTAAAGTTCTTGCCAGAACCTCTGCTGTGAGGATAAAGAGGAAAGGAGACAGAGGGTCTCCCTACCTGAGTCCTCTTGACGGGACGAAAACTGTAGATGGTTCATCATTAATAAGCACTGAGTATGAAACTGTTTGTACACATTCCTTAATCCAGTGAACAAATTTTGAGTCGAAACCAAATTTTGTGAGCGTAGAGAAAAGGAAAGGCCACTCAATACGGTCGTAAGCCTTTTCCATATCTAGCTTGACTGCCATATAACCGGCCTTTGCTTTAGTTAATCAAAACGAGTGAAAAATCTCGTGAGCAATGAGGATATTGTCTTGGATCGACCGACCTTTAGTAAATGCACTTTGTAATGGGTGAATGAGTTTGTCGAAAACTGTCGACAGTCTAGCTGTTAAAATCTTCGAGATAATTTTGTAAACAGTAGAGCAGAGGCTGATTGGCCTAAAGTGACTGACAGTTTGAGGGTCGTCGTTTTTCTGGATAAGGGTTATGAACGTGTGATTAATTTGTCGCAACATCTTACCACTTGAAAAGAAAGCTTTAACTGCTTTAATAATCGAAGGTCCGACAATAACCCAGTAAGTTTGGTAGAAACCCGCTGGCATGCCGTCCGGGCCCGGAGCCTTGTCAGCACCAATCGAAAAGAGGGCAGTCTTAATATCTGCGTTGGTGATGGGCGCAGTGAGCATCTGGTTCTGTTGATCAGAGATCTCCCGATCAATGACAAGCAGATCATCGTCACAGGGGATGTCATGGTTATAGGATGATTTGAATCTTTTTGAGAAGCTGTCGACAAATTTGTTTCTGATTAAGTTATGGTCTGACAGAATCAGACCCGATTCCGTTTTTAGGACTTTAATGATTTTCCTGCCACGCTTTGCTGAAGCTATACGATGGAAATAACTAGAGTTTGTGTCATTTAATCTGATATGTTTAACCTTAGCACGTTGGCTCCAATACCGACGCTGAAAGTCGAGCATTCGTTCCCTCTTGTTGAGCAATCTCTTATGTCTGTCACTGAGCTCCTGGTTAGGGCTAACGAGTAACTTTTGTTGTAACTGTAGCAGTTGTTCATCTGTCTCGAAGATTTGTTTATGAATGTTGTTAAAAGTACGTTTATGCCAACGCTTTGCCATGTCTTTTAGAAGGCTTGTTTTTTTAACGAGTTTAAACATGAAGGAACCTGTAGGGTTAAGTCTCCAAGCCTGACACACGAGGTTTGTAAACTCAGGTTTAGTTGTCCAAGCCAATTCAAAGCGGAAAGGTTTCCTATTTATCTGCGTCGGGGACCGCAGATCGATAGAAATTGGAGCATGGTCTGAGGTGGTGAACGGGTGGATTTTAACTCGAATGCCGTCGAAGGCTGAAATGACTTCGTTCTGAGCTAGTAAACGATCTAGCTTGGCAAAGCTATTGTTAGGCAAATCCGATTTTCTTTTTTGCCAAGTATAGCTACCTCCATGAGTTGGTGCTTCAGATAATTGTAGTGAATGTTTTATATCTTGTAGTCTTTTAAATCTTGCTGGGGACGGATGGATACCTCCCAGCTTGTCATCTGGTATTGAAATTTCATTTAGATCCCCTAAAATGCAGAAAGGAACAGTAAGGTTTGATGCATAAGTGGTAAGATTATCCCAAAATGCGTCCTTGGATCGACGATCCGGTGGTGCATAGACCACAAGAATTGCTATCATTTTATTGACGTTCTTGTCAAGATAGTTTATGTGGATAAGTCTTTGGTTAACCGAAATGAGTGTAATCTCACCCTCTGAAATAGGAAGGTCTTTCCATAGTAGACAGATACCCCCGGAGAAGCCCCTAGCAGGATCAAAAGCAACATTTGAAAACCCACATTTCTTCCAGACGGCTTCTGGGGGTAGTTTATTAGTTTTAGTCTCAAGCAGTGCTAAGACATTTATATAGTTGTTTTTGCAGAATAGTTCTGTATGAGTCCAGAAGTTTCTCCTCCTCATCCCCTACAGTTCCAAGAGCATATATTCATGGAAAACCTCGTTGTGCGCGTAACCGTTTGTACGTAACGTTATAGATGTCATTGAGATGCAATCTTTTTGCGGTTTTTGGCCTATTAGTCATAGTTTCGTTATGAACCGGGTAAGTTTTGGTTACATTATAACGGTGTGTACTAGATTGATGATCGGCAAGAGCACTTTGGTCCAAAGTGAATGTGATGTGCTGCAACGAGGCCAACACATGATTTGTACAATTTTGATTAAAATACCCATTATTGATCAAATTTTGTAGATATAAAAGAGTAATACAATTGGAGCATGTTGTGTCTGCACAGGGGTGTGAGTATTGAGCCTTGTGAGGCATGTGAGAAATGTGATTAGATTTTTGCAAGTCTTGTGAGACATTAAGGTGAGTTGTTACAGCCCCAAACATGAGTAAAGAGAGTGTGTAATACAAATAGCTGTGTACAGCCCCAAAGTAGTAGCTGAACCTCAAATGAGTTATAAATGTAACTGGGTTTAGTTTAATAATACAGTTGGACAAGGGTGTATAGGCACATTCATACAAGTTTAGTGCCCGGTAAGGCTTATAATCAATTTGATAATGGGGAAATAAGGCTTGTGAGCCATCAAATGCAGCAGCAGATTGTTGGTAGAGTGAACAAGTGAAGCCACCAAACCAAGACAAGGAGATAGTCAGTCCTAAGACGCCAATTTGCAGCCGAGAGTGGGGGAACCACAAGCACCCACGACACACCAAACTGCACCTATGAGGCAAACAACAGCAAGGAGAAGCCGAATAGAGACAGTAATGGTAGTTACCCAAGACAAAGTAATACGAACAATTGTGGTAACATAAGACGATAATCATATTAATAGCAATAGAGGGAATGAGATCCCATACAACGGTAGCACAACGATAAATTTTGGGATTGTGATCCCAAACATCAGAGGGAGATAACACTTGTAAGACAAAGGCTTGTAAATAAACAGGAGTGGTAAAGTTCATAATATTCTTAGTATTCATCGTGGCTTGTGTGCCAAAAGGGTGAATAAAGAGTTTGTGAAGCTTTAGTACCCAAATGGTCCGGTAGGACATAGGATGATTGATTTCTTTTATGAGTAAGAGCATGATGCCAGCATAGACCCTTGCTTGTGAGCAAAAGACACATGATATTCTTCCGAGGCTACATCGAAAAGGAAACAAATCCCTAAACAAAATACTACACCCATCCAAGAAAACAACCATAACCAGCACATGAAAGTGAGACAAAGCGATGACTGTTTTAATGAAAATGGATGAGTGGTTAAAAGTGAAACATACAAAACAAGTCCAAGACACACACCAAAAGAGATATAGCAAGGGGTAGCTATCACATAGGGTGGTATACACAACCCAAAGAACAACGCAGTCGGAACGTATAAAGTCGATTAGGCCGTAAAATAGAGTAAAGAAGCTGTAATCAGAAGGGATATGGGTAGATCTTACCCGCATTGAAGAACCCATCCCAGGCGGGAAGAGCCAACAACCAAGAATGACAAACGCGAGACCAACTCGCTGAGTTTGGGTGTGTTGAAATTCCTGAGATCTGGAAGAACTTGTGGGATCCGATTCAGACGGCAAGAGAGTTTGTTGGGTGAGGGTAAGCGGTGGACCGAGCCACCGATGAATAAGAAAGGCGTGACCCACGGCGACAGAAACAGGAACAAGAAAGAGCCATCCCTTCCACTTCCCACCATTTCCCATTCGTCTTCGATTACGCCGATCAAGCAGCCCACACGACCAATTTTTGTGATTTGAAACGAAATCTTTCCAATTTGAGGAGAACTTCTCAAAACTCAAAGAGGGATAACGAAATTTGGAGATGTTGATTCTCTTGAAATTGATATGAAGAGGAAGAAGATAAGGGAGGGACGACGGAGTGACATGGGATTGATTGGTGGTTGTGTGCGGGACTGCGGTCGGCGCCGGTAAGCTTGTTAGGGTTAGGGGAGGGAGACGACCCTGTGAGAGAGAGTAGTACAGCGCGTGGAGCGCGTTCATTTTGGTTTTAGTTGAATAGTAGTGTGTCCTCGATACATCTATACTTGTTCTTTGAAATCCACAAATTAAGTTGCATTCATAAGTCAAAAGATTTCATCATATAGATAATTATCATTTTCTTTTTCGGAAAAATGTTCACAAGCAATCCACGGAGAGTTTCATTAAGATATTCAAATTGGCAGAAAGACTTGCTAGTTGCTAGGCAAGATACCATCCAGTCAAGATTTCATGAAGAACTTCAAACTTTGCAAAAAAATAACACTCCATCCGTCTCAAAATTTAGATCGTTTGACTTTTTGCACGTTTTTTAATGTGTTAAAAACTCTATGAAATATTATTTTTTTTTCAAAATTTTTAAAATAATTTCAAACTTATTAGTAATAAGTTTCACATTTTTTAACAAATTTTGAAAAAAAATCAATATTTTATAGAGTTTTTAACACATTAAAAAGTGTGCTAAAAAGTCAAACGACCTACATTTTGAGACGGACGGAGTAATAATAAGAATTCAACTAGTGGCAGAAATTTGAGATTTATATTGAAAAAAACTAATGCATCTATTTACAAATATTTTTAAAATATTAATTATTTTTAGCTTTTGATTTATATATATATGATCAAATTTAGAGAATCTTTTTCAATGTGATTTCTTAACCTTTACAGTTAGAATATAGGTTAAAAAGATTAATTTTATAATATAGAATTATAAACTTCTGGCTCAGAGTACACCACCAAAAAAGGCACAAAAAAAAAAAATTGCAATTATCCATATATATTTTAGTATTTGTGTACAACTTTGCGTTTATATTTGTTTGTCTTATAGGAAGAACAAGAAACGAGACAACGCCGAGCGAAAAGAGGGCATCTTATTATAAAATAATAATCCAAATATAGTGTTGTACTTAAATCTTGTACATGTATTACTCCTAAACCCGTTATTTCAATTTTATACATATAATTATATAATTATGTTTGGAATAAAGCTTAATTGGGAATAATATTCCATGTGTTATTATAAGGTTGAATCTTGTAAAATAATTTATCACCAAAAGTATTAAAAAAAAATTATAAAAAGGATTTACAAGTTCATACGTACTCCCTTAGTTTTTTTATTTATTTCATATTTACTATTTAGCACGCTTTTTAAAATAATAAAACTATAAAATATTAATTTTTATTAATTTTTTTATAATTCATACTTCTACTAATGAGTAGAAATTACTAAAAAAAAAATTAAAATTATGATATTTTAGATGGATTTTTTTATCATCCTTAAAAACGGGTTAAATATATAAAAAAATAACTATGAACTTTTCTTATAACGGATAATCCTTTTTTTTTTTCACTAAACCGTTATAACGAATAGTTTACTATTCCTATTGTTTGGGCTAGGTACCAATTATCCTCCCCAAAATGGTGGAGGTAAGGTTTCAAATCGCAATTTCCTTCCAAGCTTTAAATTAAACTTAGATTTTTTTTTGATGACGAGGAACCCACCTTCGGTGGAAAATCCCCCGAGCACGTGACCCAGCTGATAAGAGTCACGTACTAAGTAAACCGGCTTGCGCCGACCGGCTCGACCCACTGGTAAGGAGCAAGGTAAACCTTCGGTGGGAAACTATTTATCTCTCCATACAGATATAACGGTTTTTCTATCCTATACTCCAAGGGTATAGGATAAGCAACCGATATTGGAAAATATTCCTTATATTTGGATGTATAGACCCTAGGAAAGCATTATTAAAAGTGACTAAAATCATTTAAATTTAAAACATCTTTTTATTTGTAGCCTCTTATCCTATGTCTTTTGGGGACAGGATAGAAAAACCGTATAGATAAAGGAATCTCATCATCCGTTGTCAGCATAAAAAATTCAACTAAGTTAGAATCTTATCATCCGTTGGCAGCATAAAAAATTTCAACGGTTAGAAGCTCATCATTCCGTTGTCAGCATAAAAATTTCAACTAAGTTAGAATGTTAGGTTATGTTCTATCATCTGTTGATCAGCTGTTTGAATTGTCAGCTTACTGTTATAGTTCTGTTTGTCAACTTACTGTCATAGTTAGAAGCGGACAACAGTTAGAGGTGAACGGTGGACATTTAACTAATAAATCTTAAATGATGGACATTTAATTAATTAGGTCTTATTATATGGATATTTATTTTTTTCTCCCATATATATCGATATATACTCGTTAATTTGGTAGCTCATTAATTATAGTTCTTTATAGAGGAACCCGTAACTTATTATTGTATTTCAATTCTACGATTTTTAAGGTTTTTGTTGTGATTTTATCATTTTTTTTAGAGAGAGAGAGCTTCGTATAGATTGTCAAACATTCTCTTGTGTAAATTGTGTTTAGAAGAAATATTGTTGTGATAACCATTCCGGAATGGCTCGCCGGAAAGGACTTATGAGTAGTACCCATAGGTCTTCGGTTCGAACCCCGGAATGACTGCCTCTCTATTTACCAATTCAAGAAATATTGTTGTGATTTTTGAAAATAAACATATTAGTAGTGAAAGACAATTGTTTCAAAGTAGCTAGCCTTGGTGAGAAATTTCCTTTTTATTATGTGATGTCATTTGTTAGAAACTTGCAATTTTTTCGCTGATCGATCGAGTAACCAACCATTATGTGGAAATTAAGAAATCCTTAGTAATTAATACTATTTGGGACTTTAGCGAAGTATTTTGATTTTTTATTGGAAATTTCGGTAATCCCGAGGTATATCAGTATATATATGGGTTAATTCACACGGTGACCAACTGTTTTACATATTTCACGTGGTACGTACCCCTGTGGTAAAACAGTTAGTCACCGCGTGAATTAATTAATTCTTACCTCGGGATTACCTTATGAAATTTCCGATTAAAAAAATCAAAATACTCCGTGTGAATTAAGTCCCAAATGGTATTAATTATTAAGGATTTCTTCCCAAATGACTAGCAACGTAAAATATGCATGTAGAACAGTTGATCACACATCTCAATGGTTTAACCAAAAATAAATAAAAAGAGCTTAAAATTGAGTTCCAATTAATTAGTCTCATGTTGAGACTAATTAGTGGTGTCCAAAATAGCCATGGTGACAGAAAAGCTACGAAGGACAGTGTGCCAAGTAGCTAGCCTTGTTGAAAATTTTCTTTTTCTTCTCTATTTGGTGATCTCGTCGCTCTGTGATTGGTAGATGGGAGAAATGTAGATGGGAATGTTGAGGAGGAAGATACACATTTACTAAGCCTTATACTTGTCAAACGAGTTATTCGGGTAGGATCACTTCGGATCTCGGTTAAAATGGGTTCCGGGTATTTTTGGGTTGGCTCGAACCCGGGTTCGACCGGGTTTCGGGTCATTTCGGGTTTGTCAATTTTTTCCTTTTTAAATTAAAAAAAATCATGATTTGATAATTTTGCGATAAATTTTAATTATATATATATATATAATTAATTATATATAATTATAAATCAACCGGGTCAATCGAGTCAAAATTACCAAGTCAATCAAGTCACTGGGTCGAAACCCAGATTACCCGAAAAATTTTCAATTTTTCGGGTTCGAGTCTAAAAAAATTTCAAAGTTCAGGTCAGAATTTTTTTGGGCGTTCGGGTCGGGTCACCGGATCGGGTTGTATGTTTGACAGGTCTACTAAGCCTTAAATGGTTAAATAAGGAAAAATTAATTAAAATATTACTACCTCTGATCCACAAACGATGTCGTTTGACTTTTTAACACGTAATTAAAATATTACTACCTCTGATCCACAAAGGATGTCGTATTTTAAGGGGGTAAAAACTATATAAAATATCAACTTTTTTTAAATTATTTTTTTACAACTTAATATTTGTTGGTAATAAGTATTAGATTATAAAAAATTAATAATAAAAAAGTTAATATATTATATAGTGTTTAGCTCATTAAAATACGTGTTAAAAATCAAACGACATCTTTATGGATCGGAGGGAGTATCGTCTTTACAAAGGGAATATATTTGATTAGAAAACGTGCAAGCTAGTGTAACAAACGAATCCTTTATACCAAATGAGATTTTTAACACACGGTTCGATATATCGCAAATGATTTATTAGGGTTTTATTATAGGGGTGATTACTAGAATGTCCTAAATTTTGGGCCTTATTAGGAAAAAAGCTCCCCCTCCTCCAAATTAGCAAAATGTCCACCGCCCCCCTTGGCCCCCGTGCCCCCCCTTCCAGTGCCCCCCGTGCCCCCCTCCCGCGCTCATTAATTTATTTTATTTTATTTTATTTTTTTTTAATTTTTTTTTTCAGTTTTTTTTTTCTTCGTGTTTCCAGAGTTGCTGAAACGGAATTGCTGAAACTTCTTTTTTACCACATACAGTTTCAGCAACCCCTTTTTCATTTTTATTTTGTTTTTTTTCCAGTTTTTTTTTATATATATATTTCCGCGTTGCGGAAATAGGGGTTTCAGCACATTCAGTTTCAGCAACCCTTGTTTTAACTTTTTTTCCCCGCGTTGCTGAAAGAGAGTTTTTTTTTCATGTCATCACTTCGACACTGGATTTGCTGAAACCCCTGTGCCACGCTTTATTTCAGCATTTTTTTCGCAATTTTTTTTTCGCGTTGCTGAAAGAGAGTTTTTTTTTTTTTCGTGTTTCCAGAGTTGCTGAAACTTCTGTTTCAGCACATACGGTTTCAACAACCCCTTTTCAGTTTTTTTCCATTTTTTTTTTGCGTTCCTTAAACCGCATGTGCTGAAACTACTGTTTCAGCTTTTTTTTTACCGCATTGCTGGCTGAAACGGAGTTGCTGAAACCCCTGTTTCAGCACATTCGGTTTCAACAACCCCTGTTTTTAGTGGTGTTTTTTTTTACCGCATTGCTGAACCAGGGGGTTCAGGCGTTCAGCATATTCGGTTTCAACAACCCTTGTTTCAGTGTTTTTTTCCCGCGTTGTTGGAACAAGGGTTGTTGATGCTGAAAACCCGGTTTCAGCAAAGTTGTTGATGTTGAAACCCCGATTTTAGATGCTGAAATTGTTGCTGAAACCGGAGTTAATTTTATATTTTGCAAGGCTACTTAAATGCTGAAAGGCTTTATCTTCAACAATATCCCCCTAATAAACCACTTATATAATATTAAAAGTGCTAGTTTTTGGGCACCTTTTCTTTGAGAAAGCACACAACTTCAGCAAATGCAATTAGATTGGGGGCAAAAGAGACACATAAATGTGTACTGAAAGTGACGATATGAAGGTTCAAAATTTTCACTCACAGGAGTCACAGCAGATTCAAAATAACAAACTGAAATTTAAAATTATCTTGACCGAAATCAGTAAATCACAACACAGCACATGAGACAAACAGGTGAAACCAACAAAGTTTCAGCAATAGATCGATCGAGCGCGAAATTACCTATCAATTTCAGCGGGACTTCTCTGTTTTCCTTCATGGCCGCAGATCAATCGAGCGCGGAACAAGGCAAAATCGAGCGAGCGCGAGATCAACTCCGTCAAAGACAATCCTCTAATTCACGTCTCCCGGAACAAGGAGGCGCGATTTTCAGATCATCCCGGAGACTCGGACCTGAATCCTCCTAGAACTTGCTGAAACGGAGATCCAATCGCCTTCAGACTTGCTGAAACGGAGATCGAAGGTTAGTTCGCAGAAAATGAAACTCTAGGGCTTCCATGGACAGAGGGGAGGTCCTCGCCGGCTTGGAGAATCCACCACAGATCGCCATTCTTGCTGAAACCGAGCAGATCTGGCGAGATCCAACCATCCTTCCCGCAATCGATTGCGTCGGAGGCGGCGAAAAAGGCGAGGGCATGGGAGACGAAGTGCTTCTCATCGGGAACTTCCATGGCTTCCAGATCTGGAGAGGGATCTGGAGAGAGAAGGGGAATCGGAGGTCGCCGTCGCCTTCGAAGACACAATCAAGGCCGAAGGCGATTCGATCCCGGATCTGGCGTTCCGCGCCGCTGGATCTGAAATAACGGAGGAGCTTCCATCGACTAGATGGAGGATAGCGAGAGATTTCATAGCGAGAGATTTCGCTGACGGTTGCAACAGTGGCCAACGATGTGGAGGGAGGGAAGGAGGCGGTGGCGTCGGAGGCCGGAAGTGGCCAACGGTGTGGAGGGAGGAGGAGGCCGGAGGTGGAAGACGAAGGAGAGCGTAGAGGAGGGAGACGATCCCCGATTGTTTTGTTAACAGATGAGCGAGGTTTAGGGGAGGGGGGGCACGATTTTAGGCCGTGGCCTTTTTCTTAATTTGACGGAGGTGGGAGACAATTAATTAGTTTGATCTAAAATTTGCGCCTTCGGCGCAAATTTTCTCTTTATTATATGTAACTCGCGAACCTTTTGAGTTGATCACTTGATTATACTCGATCTATCTTATAATTAGTGAACCAAGCAAATGACTACTGCATGTGGCAATATGATTCAAGTATCAAAGTCCGACTCGGATCGATGATTGGGGGTCGTGTGCACAGGCGCACATGCGCTAGAAGTCTAGTACACAAGTCGAGTGGGGTTCCATTCTAAAACCAATTGGTAATAGGAGGAGTAACCCACTAGTTTATATACTATATATATATCCACCGATCACCGATGAGATGGTAGTATATACTGTTATTAGAATAGATAATAGATACGGGCACTTGTAAGCGCTTCCTTTAGAAACTCCCAACTCACACGATCGTAAGCCTTCTCAAGATCGATCTTTAGAATCATCCAATTCTTCCTTCGATCCCTCTTCTCCATTGAATGAATCACCTCTTGAACGATCACCACGTTATCGATGATTTGCCTCTCGGGTATAAAGCTGGCCTGGGTTGGCGATATCAAGGTCGATAGCACCGGTTTGAGTCTTCGAACAATCAGCTTGGAAGCTAATTTGAATAAGACATTGAGCAATGATATCGGCCTGAGTTGAGACGGCTGTTCCGGCGTTTGGACTTTCGGGATCAAGACCAGCAGGGCATCAGCGCATCTAGGGGGGAAAATCCCCTGATTTACCATAGCCAGAACGGTTTCCGTCGCTTTCTTTCCCACTACCTCCCAATTATGCTGGTAAAATAAGGCCGGGAAGCCATCCGGCCCCGGAGCTTTGTAGGGTCCCATTTCTTTTAGAGCCGCCTTCACTTCTTCACCTCTGAACGGTACACTTAAGGGCTTGTTTGGTATGAGCGTTTTAAAGCTTCAGATAAAGCGTTTTGTCGTTCCCGAGAAAAACGCTTTCAACCTGTGTGTTTGGCAGTACACAGCGTTCTTCAACACGCTCAAAATTTCATCTCTCCCGGACGGTTGCAGAGCTTTTCATCCACAGCTCCCACATGGAAGCGTTCGATGAAATTGACAAGCGTTGGAGATGAGAAAAGTCTGAATTGTCCTTCTCTCTTCTACTTCTCATCTTCTTCATCTGTCTCGATTTGAGTCTCCGCTTGCTCCTGCCATGAGAATCTCAGGGCGACGAACTTCGATCTCGCGGGAGGTTTCCAAGCTTTGCAATTGATTCGATATCTTGATTTGCTTTTGAAAATCACTGATTTCCACTTGCTTTTATTTGCAGGGGCTCTTCTGAGGTTCAATTTCTCCACCTTCACCAAGCTCCGCTTTCGTGTTCTTCTAGTAAGAGATCCCTTTTGTCCTCATGTCTCTATACAATTTTGTCTTGCAACAAACCCTAATTTTAATTTTTCGTAGAAGCCTCCCCTGAAAATTTAGGATTTGCAACAAACCCTAATTTTCTATTTCAGAGTCATCTTTAATTTTACCATATTATGTGAGCATTTTTCTTGAATCACTACACCAGCCAGGAAATTACATGTGCAATTTTCTATTTTGGGGTTTTAGAGAGATGAATCAAATTGGGTTTTCTAGAGGGATGAACAGAAGGATGAATTACATATGTAATTCTTAATATTTTTCCATCATTTGGGGTTTTCTAGAGGGATGAAAAGAATCAAAGTATTGGTGGAATTTTCCCAATATTCTGATAGTACGTAGTACTGTGTGATACATTGCTGGCTATTGTTGTTGTGTATGTGCTTTGCACTCCAAATACTCCAAGTGACATTTTGTTTCAGTTTAAATTGTACTACATATATGTTGTGCATGTGCTTTGCACTCCTTTTGGATGTGATCAGAAATTTTAAGCAGTTAAGAGGTTCGATACAGATAAAAGTGATAAACAAGTTCAGTTATACCATTGTTCATACTCTTGGCATAATTTCAAGATGGTTTTGTTGTGGATCCCTTGTGAAGCATTTGAATGCATAGGTTTGATTAGTAGCATAACTAAGTTCAGTTATATCTCATATATATATGGTGCGTTTGTCGGGTGTTCTACATGATGTCTTGTTTGTAGTCTTGTTTCCTTGGACTATATTACTCTTGTTTGATCAATGCTCTGAAGATTGTCCTCTCAAAATCAGCCTCTTCAGCAGTACCATGAGTTAGGGGAGATCTCAGTGTCTAGTAATCATTTCAAGTTTGAGTTGATTCTGTTTTAGTCCATTCACTTACCACTGTATGCTATTTCATTCCATTCAATTACCATTTCATTCAATCCAATTTCTTGTACTTAATTAATTATATCCATTTCATTCAATTCAATTACCATTTTTTTCTCATAGATTTGTATATGTGAACCTTTTATCTGTCTTTATCACCCCCTGACATTTTTTGTAGCCTCACTTTGCAATTATTGATGTACTAATATGTGAAACTTATGATTCCTTTTTATCCAGATTTTTATACATGGTCAATGAAATAAGGTTATACTGTACAAAGGCTAGATAAGATGATTTGGGAAACAACCACTTCCTTCAACCCCTTGTTTTGCTTTAGGATTCATGAATGCATATATGTTGAACCATAAATGAGGATGCATAGTGTAAGACAGTTGGTTTCTGTAGAAGTTTGTATTACTGCCCATATTTGCTGGATTGTTTGCATATATTAATTGCCAAACATTCTCATATGTGAAAGAGGAGTATCAATTATGTGTTTTAAATTTAGTAGATCAGCCATTAGACATTACATTACTATGTCTATGAGAGGCTTTATCAACAACTTTCATGGCTCTCACTGTGAGGAATGAATCATTGATTTTTCTTTTGTAATGTCAATCCAACAGAAGAGAAAGGGGTAGCCTACTATCCTGCCTAACAATCCAGCAAATATGAGCAATTGGGCAGTAACTTTCATGGCTCTCAATGTGAGAAATGAATCACTAATTTGGCCTAGCTCATGGTATGATAGTGGGCCCTAACTTAATCATTGTGCCACTGTCCTCCACTCCATACTAATTTTGTGTAGTCTAGCTCATCAAGAATTTGTTCCTTTTGGTTATTTCTTTTTGTCAATGTAAACCCGAGGGAAAGACAATCTCATTTAGCCTTTGTATTTCTAATTTTGTGTAGTCTATCATACCTGTTGATAGGTTGTATCAAGAATTTTATCATTGTTTCTCTGTTTGCTGTCATGATTATTACACTGAAAATATATGGCTACTGTAACTCTAAATAGTCATATGTATTTCTAATTTTTATTAAATATATAATTCAGCACTTATTCAAGTTACATATATATGGATATATCTATGCTTAACATATATGGATGGATGCACTTTGCCCTGTACTTTGTTTCTGCAACCATTACCCAGTTTTATTGTATTTTTTTATAGTAAAAATGTAGGTATCTAGCACCAGAATCCGGGTCAAGTGGTAGCTTGACTGAGAAATCAGATTTCTCCTTTGGGGTGGTGCTTTTTGAGTTGATCACAGGGCGACAACCAATCAATCTCACAAAATGGGTAATGTTTTTTCATTATCAGTATCAAAATTGAGTTAAATTTGTTATGAATATGATGTATATGAGTGTGTTTGAAAGTGTTACAGTAAAGATTTGCAAACTGGATGCAGGCAAGCACATTTCTTGATCAAGCAATGGAAGACGGAAAATTTGAGACAAAACTTATTGATCCAAAGTTGGCAGATAATTATGATCACGACCAAATGAATCGGATGGTAACTTGTGCAGTGATACTAAACAAATGGTAGATGTACTTGAGTCCACCATTACATGTAATTCCTAATATAAAGATACATGGGTTAAAAACGAGCTAAAATAAGCTTGAAAGTGAGCTCAAAGCAATCAAAATGAGCAAAATTGACAAAATGAGCATGACAAGAAAAAACGAGCATAACAAGCAAAAACGAGCAAATGAGCTCAAGATCGAGCTTGTCTAATTACTCGCAAGTCGAATATGATCATAAAACCAAGTTTGATAAAAAAAATCACTTCTATTGACAATGTATGACTTTGGCTTCATAGCCCGAACTTGTTGCTAGGCTATAAAGTATGTATTTTTTCTCTTTTATAAATGAACTTTATAACCCAGACCAAATAAGATCGGACTCTAAAGTCATGCATCAAATAAAATAGACTCATTTTGATAATTTGAGAATTTAATCTCCAAAAAGCTTGAATAGTCAATAGCCATGCCAAACAAGATGTTTAATTTTAAGCTAGATTATAATTTTAAGCTTGATTAAAAATTTTATCTAGATTATAATCTTAAGCTAGATTAAAATATGTTCATGCCAAACATGCCCTAAATCGTCAATCTGACCTTCCGACAACTCTGGGAAGTTGAAGCCAACCCCGCTGTAACCAGAGGAGCCTGTCGCTGCTCTTGGTTCTGCTGTGTACAAGGAGTGAAAGAAATTCAGCACCAAATTACTAATGGCGTGGCTGTCCTCTTCCCACTCCCCATTTTCCTTTCTCATCGCCGATATTCTATTAGCTGCCCGCCTCACTTTCGTTGAGAGGTGGTAAAACCGGGTGTTCCTATCTCCCTCCAATAAGAAGCTAGATCTAGATTTCTGGAACCAAAACAGTTGCTCCTGCTGCAAGGTTAACTCGAGCTCTCTACAGACCTCCTGCTCTAGATTCAGATAGTGCCCATGTCCCTGATCATCTAATTGAAGTCATAATTAAATGCCAAACTTTGGGAAAGTCTGAGCTTCTATGGAATGGGTCGAAAGCAGGCCAATTCACACCGTCGAGGGGAATTAGGCAGGGCGACCCACTCTCTCCGTATTTGTTCGTGCTATGTATGGAGCTCTTATCGCACCTGATTGACGCCGAAGTTGAGCAGGGAAGGTGGAAGCCAGTGGTGATTGGAGGAATTAATCTCTCCCATTTGTTTTTTGCGGACGACTTGATTTTGTTTGGGGAAGCCTCAACTGAACAAGGCTATCTGATGAAACAAATTCTGGACTCGTATTGTGGAAGATCGGGCGAAAAGGTTAACTTCGCCAAGAGTTCGGTATTGTTCAGCCGAGAGGTTCCCGGCGTTATTAAGCAAGAGATTGCGAATGGGCTAGGCATCTCTATTTCGGATGATTTCGGAAACTACTTGGGGGTTCCCATGGCTTGTGGAAGAATGTCGAGCAACCGATACCGGTATTTAGTTGATAAAGTTGCTGCTAGATTGCGAGGTTGGCAATCGAAGTCGCTCTCCTTTGCGGGCAGGGTCACGTTAGCGAAGTCTGTTTTAACGAGCTTGCCGGTCTATGTAATGCAGTCCTCGTTCATACCGAGGAGCATATGCGATGAGATCGACAAAACGGTTAGAAGCTTCATTTGGGGGAGTAGCCCGCAACAACGGAAGATACATTTGCTATCTTGGGACAAGCTGAAATTACCGATTGAAGAAGGGGGTCTTGGTATAAGACCAATGCGAGAGACGAATCAGGCAGTCCTCTCCAAGCTCTGTTGGCGCTTATTTCAACAACCGGAGTCGCTGTGGAGCCGAATCATTCGAGGTAAGTAGTGCGAAGGACGATTAGATGTCGACATGTTAGGTGCAACAGGGCCGTCCATTGGGCTGTGCAAAAAGCCCAATGGAACAGGGCCCCAATTTTCAAGGGGCCCCCATATATATATATTTACTCTGTATTATTTATTTTATTGGCTAAATTAATTGTGAAGCGGTAAAGGCAACGCGTGCCTGTGATTTCGGAAGACTCAAACAGGAGACGCATCGTCTTCTTCGCTTTCTCTTTTCAAAACAGCGCTTCGTCATCTTCGCCGCAATTATGGTGTCTGAATCCTACTATGTCTCCTCTCTCCATCTTCAGGCCTTCATCCGTTTATCTACTTGTTTAAATTCATCTCTCAATCCTCAAAATCATTCACACTCTTTCGATTCGTCCCTCTCCAATATCTATTGATTAAGCAAAATCTGGTTTTGATTCAACTTCTCGATTCATCCTGGGCCTCCGTCCCCATGAGGGATTTATGCAGTCCGCCATTGGAAGTCCCCACAAAGAAAGGTAAGGATAAATTTCAGATCTGATAGTTTTTCTTCTATTTGGGATTTTAGGGGATGAATTTCCTTTCTTGTTTCTAGTTTTTTTTGGATTTGAATATCTCAATTCCATATTTACAAGGCATGATTCAAGGGTGGAGAATTTCGAAATTTTAAAGGATTTAGGGTTATGAATTACTGATATTACTTGATTGAATTTAAACTGACTAGGCTTAGGCTTATTGATTGAATCTGAAACTAATTGAATTATGCCTAACCTTTATTTAGATATACGTAGTAGATTTTTTTCTCTTTCAATCACCCCTAGTTTTGGGATCTATGAATTCTGATTTCTTATTCAATCAATCATATGAAATTGATTGAATTTAGGGGTGTTTTGTTTCAAAATTTTGGGATTTCTGATTCACCAATTTCTGATTGCAGGAAGGTTGGCAACCACGAAATGGAAAGGATCCGGAGGAATTGAAGGCTAAATGGGCCATCTTTGTTAGCCATTGAGTATAATTTGGTGGATATACTTGTAGTTGTTGTAGATTTTGTTTCAAAAAATGTTATAAGAAGACTGCTTTTTCAAGTGATTGTATAAGTTTTTAATTTTATTTTATGGGATTTTAGAGAGGTTTTCTTTGTATTTTGATCTGTTAGATTGATATTAGTACTTTTAATTTAACGAGATTTCATTATTTTGATTTGCTAATTGTTTTATTGTTGTTGCTGGGATGCGTCTGTATTTTATTGTTGTGATTCTTCTATATTTTGTTGTGCTTCTGCTGTAGTATTAGGTGTTGTTCATTGGTGTTTTTTGCTGGTGCGGTTTTGTTGCTATTTTGCTGTGCGGATGGTGCTGTACTGCTATTCTCAGGGGCAATGCTGCTGTGTTGTGCCTAATTTTTTAGATTCGATTATGTCTGTATTAGGGCCTCATTTATGGCTTAGCACAGGGCCCCTGAATTTGATTGGACGACCCTGGGTGCAAAGAGGGGAGCGTCCCGAAATTGGCGAGCCATTAACCATGGTGCCGACCTGCTCCTACCCGGTTTGAGAGTGGCAATTGGCAATGGGATGCACACGTTGTTCTGGATCCATAGATGGCTGGATGAGACTTGCTTGATGGACATGGCAGTTCAACCTATACCAGAGGATCGGCTTGGGGACACAGTGGGGGATCTATGGGTGGATGGGGGGTGGAATTGGCAGGACCTATCGCCTCTCCTCCCTACGGACATCCTTTTAAAACTCCAAGCGATCCGGGTTACTCCCGACGACGAGGCCACTGATCGACTCTATTGGGCACACACGCAGTCCGGAGAGTTCACAACGAAGTCGGCGATGGCGCGGACCCTTTGGAGGACGGAAGGAAGGGTGGAGTCATATATGGAGAATACCTGCTCAGCAAAGAGCTCGGGCGTTCTCTTACCTAGCTGCCCATAACTGCATTTTAAGTAATCAAAATCGCGTCCGGCGCCAACTAGCTAATTTGAGTGGCTGTCCTCGATGCGGGGAGGAGGAATCTTCGATCCACCTCTTAAGAGACTGCCCGAAAATTCGAGAGGCGTGGATCAAGCTTGCAGGTAGATCACTTGGTTCTGATTTTTTCAATGATTCGAACATCAGTACCTGGATTCTGAAGAATGTGAAGGACGAAGATAAGTGGGGCGCTACATTTGCCTACATGCTTTGGTATGTGTGGAACTGCCGTAACTCCCTGGTGTTTGACAGCAAAGACACTATCCGAAGCCTGCCATCGACTGTAGTGAACCAAGTCCGGCTTTTTGGGGACACCAAGCGAGCTGCACTGACCTCACAGGACCAAGCACGCCACACTAGGATACAGGAAGCAGAACTGGGCCAAGTATGGACTCCGCCACCGTCGGGATGGGCAAAGATGAATGTAGATGGAGTATCGAAGGGCAATCCAGGGCCGGCAGGCGGTGGGGGGCTCATTCGAGATGACACGGGCAAGGTGGAGGCGGAGGCGACTTTCCACGGGCTAAACTTAGCTAAGAGACTGGGTACTTCTCATTTGATCCTCGAAACGGATTCAGCTTCTATAAAAGACTTACTGCAAGGCGCTTCACTGGGTCCAAACCCGGACTACCACCTACTCTCCCAGGCTCGCAGGCTAATCAGAGATCCCACTTGGGAGGTTAGAGTCTGCCACATCCGTCGGAAGGCGAACGCGGCGGCTGACTCCTTGGCCAATTGGTCCCTATCTTTGACAGATGGTTTTGCTGAACATTCTATTTTACCTAGCAGTATTTTAATTGATCCTATTGCTGTAAGCTCCGCTAGGAGCTAACCCTCTTATATTTAATTTATAATAAGGCCAAAGCCACACTTCCAGATCAAAAAAAAAAAAAAAGAATAGACAATAGATATATTAGGGGTGGGCACGGGACGGGACGGGACGGGATTGGGCCGGGACGGGACTTGTCCCGCGAAATTTTTTCGGGACGGGATCGGGACGGGATTGACATTTTTTTTTCGGGACGGGATCGGGACGGGATGGTGTCTGGACGGGACGGGATCGGGACGGGACGGGCCTTGTCCCGCATATAAAAATAATAAAATATTATATAAATTTACAAAGTGAAAAATGCTTTCATAATTCATTATTTAGTATAATATGTTGAATACTATTCTCAACTATATTATTCAATAATAATAATATTAATATTATTATTATTAATATTATAATACTATTATTAATTCATACAATGATTGTATAATTAATTATAATGTTCAACATATTTGACTACATTATCTTACTAGATCAGGACGGAAAGGAATTGAGACGAGATTCACCAATATTGTCTAATTATCGATTGATAGTTGGGAAGAATACTGTATTTAATTAGCTATTTGCCTCTTGTAACTCTAAATAATAATAATAATAATAATAATAATAATAATAATAAAAATAATAATAATAATAATAAAATAAAATAAAATAACATTACTTATTTTTATTGTTATTATTATAAAATAATTATACTTCAAAGGAAAAAAAATATAATATGATATAATAATAATAATATAATAATTATTATAATAATTTTATTATAAATTAATATTATTATTAAATTATATTATAATATTATACTCCCTCTGTTAATTAAAACTTGTCGTTTACTATTCATGCACGCTTTTTTAGAACGATAAAAACTATATAAAATATTAACTTTTTTTTAAATTTGTTTTTATAAATTCATACTTAATAGTAATAAGTATGATATTATTTAAAAAAATTATTTCAAAAGTTAATATTTTATATAGTTTTTAACACATAAAAATGCGTGCGTGAATAGTAAAACGTCAAGTTTTAATTAACGGAGGGAGTATATTATTATTATTATTATTATTATTATAAATTGAAAATTATTATTATAGTTATAAATAATATTTGCTCAAATAATAATAATAATATTGTTATTCTAAACAAATATTATTATTATTATTATAAATGGAAGATTATGATTATAATTATAATTATAATATTTGCTCAAAATAATAATACTAATAATATATTATTATTATTCTATAATATTATCATATTATTATTATTATTATTATTATTATTATTATTATTATTATTATTATTATTATTATTATTATTATTATTATTATTATATGCGGGACGGGACGGGATTTGCGGGATCCCACCGGGATCGTCCCGCGTTTCGTCCCGCATAATTTTTGCGGGACGGGATCGGGACGGGATTCGCTATTTTGTCCTAAATCCCACCGGGATCGGGACGGGATCGGGACGGGACCGGGACGGGACCGGGACGGGATCGGGATTTGCGGGATTTGTGCCCACCCCTAAGATATATAGTTAAAGATAAATAAATCGATGTAGGGAAATAATTTCCTTCTAGAAGGCATCGTAACTCCTACCGGTCACTTGTAGTTGTAGTTAACGTTATTTAAAAATAAAAAAATCTGTGATTATCAGAATAAGATATTGCTTTCTAGAAGATCTATTATCTTTTTGATAAAAAGAAGATCTATTATGATATGAATTGAGTTGGAGTATTTTTATAAAAAGGTATTAGGACCATTGACCAATGGAAGAGGTCAGTCATGCAATGACTTCTTGGCTCATTTCCTTCTTTAAAATTAGATACTTGCAGTTGATGATGATGGTGTGAGCATCTTTAATGGTGGTACTTCAAGTATCATAATAATTAAAGAAAAGAATATATAAAAAAACCATAGTTTTGAAAGAACTCAAAAGAAAAAAGTGAGCTCAAGTATCATACATATGATACTCAATATGACACAATATCATAGAATATTAGCCAATCAAAAGATTAATAGTGGGTCCCATTTGATTTTTACTTATCAAAAAAAAAAATTACAAAAAACAATTTTGATGCAAAAGGTGAAATAAGATACTCATGTCAAATACCATTGTTGTGGAGTACCAAATATTAAAATGAGGTTGATGAGAGAGAAATGACAAAAAGCAAGTTATGATACACAATAGGAGTATCATGGTTAAAGATGCTCCGAGGGTAAATTAAACTGCAAATTTTTTCTTCTGCTGTAAAATAATTACATTAAATCTTGTATGGTAAATGAAAAAAATATATTGGACTTATGAATATGTTTTATACTAGTATCAATAATACATTCATTTTCATCACATTAACACCAAATTAAATAATGTGCATACGCATTTGATTTTATATCATTAATTCATAGGACCCTAATTAATTATTAAGTACTCCCTCCGTTAATTAAAACTTGACGTTTTACTATTCACGCACGCATTTTTAGGTGTTAAAAACTATATAAAATATTAACTTTTTTAACAATTTTTTTAAATAATATCATACTTATTACTATTAAGTATGAATTTATAAAAACAAATGTAAAAAAAAGTTAATATTTTATATAGTTTTTATCGTTCTAAAAAAGCGTGCATGAATAGTAAACGACAAGTTTTAATTAACAGAGGGAGTATAATATTATTTTAAAAAATTAATTAAAAAAATTAATACTCCCTATTTTATATAGTTTTTAACACCAGTAGATTGCATTTTACAATGTTAAATGAAAAATGTACCTATGATCATGAATTCACTATTCATCTAATCTTAATCATAAAAATAAACAATAGAAATGATGAAATTGAATTTAGTGAGTTCGTAGTACGTGCAGCCACGTAGATTGCATTTTGCAAGCCAGAGGTTTATAGCTCGCAGTACAATTATTACTCAGCTATTATTACAATTACAATTATAATTATATACTCCGTACCTAACATTCCGATCAACCTAATCAAAATCCTAATCATCATTTTTATTTTTATTGTATAATCCGTTTATATTAATAATTAATATTCTACCTACTATTTGAATTTATCAGTTTGTTCCTGTTAATAAATCAATACTCATTATACTCCCCCCGTTCGGTAAAACTTGTCGTTTTAGCGTTTTGTTTTTGTTCGGAAAAACATGTCATTTTAGGTATTTTTGCTTCTACTTTACTAAAATGCCCTTAATTTGATTGATGTGTTGTGAGTTGTAGTTTTTGATAAAGTAAAAAGTAGAGTAATAATTGAGGGTAAATTAGTAAAAAAGAAGTGTAATTACGAGTATTAATTTTATTAAAAGTTGTGTGGATGGTTAAAATGACAAGTTTTGCCGAACAGAACAGAGTGAGTACATTTTTATTAGTCCACTTGGCCTTGTTCAATTATTACCATAAATCCATGGTGGCAAACTATTTACTTCATCCGTTGTTTTAAATGATGACTTTCCTAAAAATAATACTGTAAAAACTAATAAGTGTGATATTATGGAAAAAAATTAATTAAAACTTTGACATTTAGTATAATTTTTATTATTCTAAAAAATTGTACACATAAGAATTTGATTTTTTCTAAATTTCAACCGCTTTTCCATTATGAAGGTTATCCTTTTCTTTTTTTTTTTCAAATTTAGAGAATAATCTTCCTTTTTATACTCATCGTTCTCTATTTTGGAGAATCTAATGGGAAAATTATTGGACAAAAACAATCCCCATATTCTAAAAAAAAAAAACTCAAGATATTTCTTGGTTGCTTATAAGCCCATATGTGTAATATCCCAATGAACCAGGTAAAAGTGTTGGAGCCCAATGGGCCAGAGTTTCGTATTCGTCACAACCTCCTTCCCCCATCACCCCAGGCCCACGCTCCGGCGCTCCCTCCCTCTCTCTCTCTCAGTCTCGCTGCAAAGTGCAAACCAGTAAACCACCACACGAACGAACGAACGGAAATTTCCAGATCGATCGACCGAGTACCGACGAGCGCGAGGAGGAAGAAGACGAAGATTATCGAACGAAGGAATGGTTGGAGTATCGAGTTCGTGGTCCAGAGCTATCGTTCAGATCTCTCCTTACACCTTCTCCGCCATCGGAATCGCCCTCTCCATCGGCGTCTCCGTCCTCGGCGCAGCATGGTACACTGATTCTATCTCCATTGAGTTACTTTTCTTGACTCCGTAATCGATATGATTGATTCATCAATTGCTATTTTTTTTGCAGGGGGATATACATAACTGGAAGCAGTTTGATCGGTGCAGCTATAAAGGCTCCTCGAATTACTTCCAAAAATCTTATCAGGTAAGTGTATAATACGTGTTTCTCCCTTTCAATTTTGTATTTTTCTATTTCATTTCCTTTTCCTTTGGTCGGTTTTGTGGACTGGTTTTGGAGTTTGAAGTTGTGATTTTGTGGAGATTACCTGGTGATTGCTGTGACTAGATTGTGAATGTTGGTAGCTTTGTTTCCACTGGAACTATTATGAAGTGTGTTGTCGTTTTATGTCACAAACAGATTGATTTAGTGATGCAAGTGACTGAAGTGAGGAATGTTGTTGGTTAAAATTTAAAAATCGACAATCAGTGTCAGTGACTGATGCAGGTTAAGGGAAAAGCTCTGGAATATTATGATTTCCTTGTTCATCATTCACGGAATGAGAACTCAAAAGGCCTATAGAGAATCATGCATTAACTTGTGTATACCAAAATCATTCTTAAAAGTTAATAATGAGAAATTGCCGGAATGAAAATAGATGAATTTAGCAACTAAAACTCATATTTAGCATATGAGAATTGGAAATTACAGGAATTAGGGTTGAATTCAGTCCTTGAAAAGCTTAAAATCTTCAATGTGGATGGATTTGGGGTTGTAGTGCTAGGTCATCCATACGAAGCCCCAAATTCTTTTTCTTCTGTTGCCTAAAACCATATAAGAAAGTCACTTTTATATGTTATAGTTTTTTGCTGTTCTGCCCACGAAACTCATGTTGGCTTTTCTATTTGTTGGATCATTTCATTATTCACTTGCAAAAGAGAGTTTGGACTTTGGCAATTAGATGCTTCAACAGACAGCATATCACGATCATGCATTCTTGTAGTTTGGTGTGCAATTGGTATTCTTGTCATAGTTGATGTTTTGGCTTGCTTAATAGAATGCATTGCAAAAGATTCTCTGGTGTTGGAAGTTCACCGCTGCTGGTTGACATTGCTTTCCTGAACAATTTTGGGAATTCTTACAAATTTTAGCTTATGCATTTCAATATAAATTATAGGCGATGATGGTAATTCAGAAACAGTACGTTGTCTGCTTCTTACATAGTGCGTTAATAGTCTCTTTTCTTTTCAGTGTCATTTTTTGTGAAGCTGTTGCTATATATGGTGTCATAGTGGCCATCATTCTACAGACAAAGTTGGAGAGTGTTCCATCTTCCCTGATGCTTGAACCTGAGTCCCTTAGAGCAGGATATGCAATCTTTGCATCAGGCATCATTGTAGGATTTGCCAACCTCGTTTGCGGGTAAGTCTCAGATTTTCCTATATGCTTGACCCATAAAATATGAATCCTCATTGTGCTTAACATAGCCAGATGGATGTCCACGACAGGTTATGTGTTGGAATTATTGGAAGTAGCTGTGCACTGTCTGATGCCCAAAATTCCTCGCTTTTTGTGAAGATTCTTGTCATTGAGATTTTTGGCAGTGCCCTTGGACTGTTTGGAGTGATTGTTGGAATCATTATGTCTGCCCAAGCAACATGGCCTACAAAATCAGCAGCATAATTTTCTACCGAAGCTGTGCAGTCCCTTATCTGTTGGCCTGCCAACTCTGTTTGTGATCAAATTTTGCATTTTTTTCACTTCTTGTAAATCTAGAGCATTGCTGTTCTTAGGAGATTTGGCTCCTGGTATTCTAGCATAGATCGATGTCACTATGTGGTTCCCCTGCTTCAATAACTTGTAGTGCATTAAATGAAGAGCAATATGAAATATCATTCCATAATAATACAAAAAGTTTATCACCGTTTTGTTAAGATTCTGCAGTTATTACGCAACTATGGCTTCCTAGTTTGCAGATTTGTTTCTTTGTTATAATCCCTAATTTTGTATGTTTGCTTGTGGAACCTTCAGAATTATATGACATATACAAGACCTAAAGGTGTGATCGTTCAGAATATGAGTGCCATTGCTAGATTCAAGCATCTCTTATCTTGAAATAGATTACATAAACAGTGTCTACAGCTAATGCAGGTAAGACTGTTAATTTGCTTAATAACTTGCTGGTGCATTTGTATTAATTTATTGAATGTCATTGTTCTTTATCATGACAGGCCTTGTCAAATTAAAGTAGCTGTCAATTTACACAGTTAAAATCAACAAGCAACTGAAGAAGCAACAGAAGACCCAAACATGCTTAAGTTTCTTGCAGCAGCGGAGGAACATGAGCAAAGAACGGGATGCTCTTCTGCTGCAGGAGCTCACAGTACTCCTCACTTGGCTCCATCGGATCAAAAGGCGCCTGAAAACCATCCACAGCTAAGCCTTGCTTGATCCGGCCAAGCCTCCGAGAATGCAGAACTTGGCTCGACACAACCGGTAGCCTGGTGGATTGGTACTCGTCTAGAGCCAACTGCAGCTTCTCTACTCCCCACTTCTCAAGGCACTTGCCTAGCACTGCAGCATCCAGTATCGACATGTTTGTGCTTCTCAAGCAATGAGGGGTAGTGGGGTGCGCTGCATCCCCTACCAACACCACATTTCCCCAATGGATCCGCTGCAATGGGTCAGCATCATAGATTACGTTGAGGAACGGGTCCTTCGTCTCTCTAATAAGCCTCGCGAGGTCAGGGTTCCATGCCTTCTCGGCTTCTCTATGCATGGTTTCAGTCATCTCTTGGCTTACTTTCATCGTCACTGAGTTCCCCTGACAGGAATATTTTGATGAACAATTAAATGCAGGTTCCTTGCATGTTGATTTTCAGTGATTACTCAGATAGTCAGATGTGACAGAGGGAGGAAGGAACTCACCTGGAGCTCTGGCCCTGGTTGATTAACATACCAAATCCAATTCATCCTCTTATTCATCAGCTCGTAGAGCCCAACATGAGTTTGCAGACCAAGATCAAAGTAGATGCAATTACCGAGATCTGGGTAGGCCCGGTGAAGGCCAAGGATTGTGTCCGAGTTCTCCTTCCCTGAGAAGTCGAAAACTCCTCTCCAAGCACAGTACCCTGCATACCTGCAGATGAGCTCTATTACACTCAGAAACATCGCCTTTAGACACTGATTCAACCATTTCCATGAGATGTTCAAACCTGGGTTTGAACTCGGGGAGAAAGTGGTGACGGACGGAAGAGAAGCAGCCATCAGCTGCAACGAGCAAGTCGCCGGTGATTTCAACCACTTCGCCAGTGTGAAGATCCTTGGCCTTTACGGAGACCATTCCTCGTTCATCCCGAACAACGGTGCCAAAGCCGAGGACGAGGTGGCCCCATAGGAAGGCATCAGGCGGAAGAGCTTTGTAAAGGAGGGCGTGAAGATCCGACCAGTGCCATGCTCTGAAGTCGAAACTCTCATCCCTGGTTATCACCCTGCAGCCCGCCTCCGCCGCCTTGCACGTCACTTGATTCTGATCGATGGCGAGCGGGAGGGTGGCGTCGTAAAAAGGACGTGGGCAGAGCCAAGAGCTAAGGATGGAGCAAGCGAGAGAATCGAGGCCAAGACCAGCACCAGCAGGGCTGCCGGATGGGGCGGTGGACTTCTCCACCACCACAACATCCCAGCCTGCGGAGATGAGGGCGTGGGTGGCCGATACACCTGCTATGCTCCCTCCGACCACCACCGCCTTCGGCTTCTTCCCCTCCATGTTCTCCATTGGAATTGAAAGGGAAGGATCCAAATTGGGAATGATAAAAGGGGGTGATAGTCTGATAACCACGCGTGTTCAACTAACAGTCGCTATCAGTGAAGCACTGACGGTGGAAAATGGACGATCCGTTTTGTTCACTCATTCACACTTGACAACCACGTCAGGTTCGAGTCGAGCAACTTCGGATCGACTCAGTTTAGTCCGTTCAGAACGCTCGTTGTCAACTCAAAACACGGGATGGGCAAAACATGGATCGATAACTGATCACATTCTATATTAATAATTATAGCGACGACAAATAAGCCCTGTGCGACCAATACCGTCGCCAAATGCGCATACGAAACACAAGCAAGGTAGCTAGTAGAGTGCTAAAACTTGGAACGAAGGAGCAGGTGTTGTCCAGTGGCGAACTTGCCAGTTTTCATCTGCTGGGGAGGGAGGAGGGCGAGGACTGCCCCAGCATGGCCTGCAGCATCGGCTGTGCGGCTTCCCTTGCCACCGGTCATCCCGGTTTTGGTGAAGCCGGGACAGAAGCAGTTGACGGATATGTTGAAGCCTTTCAACCGCCTAGCTAGCATCCTTGAGTATGCGTTCAACGCGAGCTTCGACACTGCGTAGTCTGGCCAGATTTCGGGCCACCCTTGTCGTTCCCATGCCCCGCTTTTCACGCCCTCGAGGAACAAGTTTACGAACCTCTCGATCCGTTCCTCTGTTAGGCTTTCTTTGTCTTCGAGCATCGCTCTGAGGTTTGGGTTTTTCAGGGTCTGAAGTCATTGCAAAAAACCACAACGTACAACTCATTAACTTTATGCGTCATAGTAACAGAAAAAGGAGAGACGACACTCTCACGCGCTTTATTTATTGACATTAGCAAGAGTGGGAGAACGGACATGGAGGGAGCCGAGCCTGGAAGAGACGTTGAGGATGCGTGATTTCGAGGAGGAGCATCGGAAGAGCGGGAGGAGGGCTTCGGTGAGCGACTTGGCACCGAAGAAGTTGGTTGCGAGGACCGCTTCGGCATGATCGACCGAGTTTTCGTGCACGTCGTTAAAGGACACCCCTGCATTGTTCACCTGCATCCATTTCAAACCATCGTCAATTTAATCTCATTTCTATCTTATCTTATCATCTGTATTTTACACATTTGATCAATGTTGCAATATTTGTATTCAATTATTTATTTTATAGGAAGTTTAAACATTGTTTCCTTCACTACTTTCAGTTTTTTTGGACAAATTTATACACGTTTTACATATAAATTATGTAACTGTTTGGGCAATAAATGATAACGTATTATATGAAAATTACATATAGATTAAGTTGGATCAAAATAACCATAAATATATGCATTAGAATATATTTTGTAATAACAGACAAATTAATAAATTACAGGGAAAATGTTGACAACTCAAAAAGATTTGAAAAAATTAGCCACATGTTATTTGAAACTTACGTAAATGATTGATTTGGAAGGGAAAAAAAAGGACAAATAATTGAGTAAAACGCAGAATCAAAACTATGACAGGTAGGTTTATTTTATTTTGTAAAATAAAAAAATACTCCTACGTACTCAGTATTAATTAGAGAATCAATTCATTTTATTTAATTCATAAATCAAGACAGACAAATAATGATAAATTAAATAACAATATCAGCATGTATTAGATTATATTATTTGTGCAAAATAAATTGTATTAAATGAAAACAATATCAAATCAGTATTCGTTAGATAGACATTACAATATAGTAAGTTATCACAAAATTACTATGATTTATTCAAACTATATAAGATAATAATAATATAATGACAATACCAACTTATTTTATAGTATAGAGTAAGTAAATATACAATGTCAATTGCTATTGATAAATTAAAAAATAAATTACAAGCTTAGCACGCCTGTTCATTAATTAGTAATTAATATATATAATACAAGATCATAACCACTAAGTTAGGACTTTCTAAAATGCATGAATTATTTAAGACTAAGACCAATCATCTTCCTTAATATATTAATCATGTGCTAATTGCTCTTAAATTTTATTTTTTCTAGTTGTAAGCTTAACTTTTTTTTTTGGGGGTCAGAAGCCATTATTACTTTTACAAGTGATTTTTTTATATGCATATATGTTGCATGGATTAGTTGCATTTGAACTGACCACTAGTTAAAGATATATGGTTCTCTTTAGTTTGTCTTTGAATTGTATTCATGCTTAATTGTGCTTGTAGTTTGTAATATGCATAAGACAAACAATAAAATATACAAATGGTAGATAATAATCCATATTGCTTAATTGGATATGATTTAATTATATTCATTAATCATGGTCATAATTCATTAATAACCATTTCAAAAAACTAATTAAGGCCTCTATTAAAACTAAAATGTAGTCATGTTGGAGAAGATTATCATTTTTTTTTATATGGGGCAAGAATTCGAGATGTTAGACAACTCGTTGTAACAATGAAGAGTTTAGATGAAATTGGAAAACGAAAAAACCCGTTGAAGAGAAAATTGGACATCGCTGCAAAGTACAAACACAAATTCGATCCACCCTGCAACGACCATCTTCGAAGAGGATTATATAGTATAATATCCGCTCTAAAAACATGTCATTTACACACTATGGTTTTTTAACTCTTCAAAAGCGTTCATAAATAGTAAAGTGACGTGTTTTTCATAGTGGAGTAATATAATAATTTATATCAATTTGTGTATCATTGAATTTAAAAATAATTTAACTGGTTAAAATATGTAATGAGTTAAAAATAATAATTAAAAAAAATGGTTAATAATGTAAAAACTATTTACATATATATAGAAGACAATCGAACATTAATAAGTTGCACCGCTTACCTCGATCTTATAAATAGCAAAAACCTATTCTTTTAAAGACAACATTCTTATATAGACTTAATGGGTCATAATATTATCATGTATGACCTTTTTTTTTTTTAATTACATTTGGAGTTCAAATTTATTTTATATTTGTGAGTTTTGCCCCTGTATTATTATTGATTTAATTAGATATAGTTTGTATATAAATTTGTAATTTCGAAAGTTGATATTATTTTGGATTATTTTTCCTTATTTTTACCTAGCTAGGCCTATGAAGAGGTTAATTAGTAATTAATCAATTTTAGGGATCGGATGTAATTTTCAAGTAAATAAAGGAGGGAGACATACATTTTCATGACTCAACTACTCAAAGAGTCAAAGTAAGTTTAAATTAAAATATCGCCCTTTAAAATAGTTTATAAATTTCTATTAATAGAAACATGTAAACCTTGTTTGAGGACAAGTAATTATTAATTAAATTAGTTTACAACACCCCGATCACTAATTATATAAAATGCCAGATTAGATGATTAATTAACTGTAGTGGTGACCCTAATTTTTTTCAATAAAAATGGCCTATGTGCTGGATCGCCAACCCCCCCCCCCCTCTAACTAATTACGTAGCCTATCCATCCATAGCCTACATACTTTTTTGTTATCGTATTCCCAGTTCGATCGACTCATTCGCTTTACATCTGGATTGGGTACTGTATGACCCATTCAAGGGGTTGACCCTCCCACCCACAAGTGACTCCATGCTTCCAAAAGAATTCGAACTTCGAACCTCCTGGCATTGAATGGAGCCCCACAACCACTACACCGACTTGTGATTGGTATAGCTTACATACTTAATTGAGATGTATTCACACCCACAAAAAGAAGAAAAAAAATAAATTAAAATGCTTGAAACGAACCCTAATGTATGTTTTAGCTTGATCGATCAAAATGTAACACTTACAAGGATATCAAGGAAGGCGAATTTGGCCTTGAAGGAGGCGACGAAGGAGGAGATGGAGGACGCATCGGAGACATCAAGGACGGCGAAGTGCACATTGTTAAGGCCTTGTTTGGCTAGCAACTCGACCGCCTGGAGGCCTCTGGTTGGGTCCCTTGCAGTGAGCACCACCGTCAGCCCGGCCTCCGCGAGCTTCTTCACTATCTCGAACCCTATCCCTCGGTTTGCTCCTGTCACCACCGCCGTCGTCTCCCTCGTCCACCACCTGCCTCATCCATCCCACCACGTACACATTAATCCCTCAATTCAACTCACCCAATTATATATGCATCGAAATCGAATCTAGCTCGATCGATCATGGACTATTAATTTCCTCCATCTTTTTAATCTTAATTAGTTGACTGTTACCAAATTAATTAAGTTCGAAGAAGATGCAAAGCAATACAGTAACTAAAAGACAACTGTAAAAATTTGAATTAAGGGTATGAAAAATCAGACCTGGTGGGGAAGGGGGAGAGAGAAAGATGATGATGATGATGATGATCAAGTGAAGGTGTTGGGTTGGGCTCCTCTGATGATCCCATGAAATTAAAGGTTGATTGATCGAGGGTAATGCCAAATTAAAGAACTGAATCAAGTAGTGATCGATTGAATGAATGAATGGACGATATTAGCCGATACCGGTATATATATATATATATATATATATATATATATATATATATATATATATATATATATTTATATATATATATATATATATATATATATATAGATGATGGAAAAGGATAAGGATTATGGAGGACAACTTGTTTGGCTGGGTTCCCTTTTTATTTATGGGTTTAAAGACTTTTCTTTTTTTTTTAAAAAAAAAATATATTAATTATTCTTGACTATTTTCCCATGGGAACGTAAGACGTGTAGTGGTGGTCCAGATTCTGGATTGTAATTTGTTTTCATCTTTGATGTATATATGCAAGTTTGGCTGTTTTTATTTTGTTTGTTGTAACGTACGGTTGAGTTCAAGCTTTATATATATACGTCGAGTTTGTTTGTCTGAGTTTTCATCATTAATCTCTCTATTGTAAACCTTGTTGTTAAGGGTGTTTTTGGTAATGATATCTAGATATCAGATATCAGATATCAGCCCCGATATCTGATATCTAGTGTTTGGTAGGGCTTAGATATCGATATCACTTTAACTGATATCGATATCTAGTGTTTGGTATGCATAATATATCACTTGATATCAAGTGATATCTGATATCTGGTGTTTGGTAATAGTCAGATATCGATATCAGTTGATATCTCGATATCAAATATTGCCTAATTTGATATACCCATTTTTTCGGAGGTATCACTTGATATCGATATCTTGATACTGATAACGATATCTTGATATCAAAGATATCACCCGATATCGATATCTTGATATCAAGATATCGTTACCAAACACACCCTTATGTCTTTCCAAACTATATATACGCGTAAGTTTAAGGTCATATATATCTGCTCCTCGAAATGTTTTGAAATATATACTCTGTATTATTTAATTTCGTCAATATAGTGAATTTATTAATCATAAGATAAATTATAGCACAATGAAACATATATACACCAAACAAAGCAAGTTAATTAGATCGATCCATATATGCAACATCTCAAGCCTATGTTAGTATCCTAGCTATTCGAACCAAAAAAAAGTATCCTAGCTATTATTTTAGGTTTGTTTATTTTGTTGTGTTACATTCTTTTAAGAAAGCCTCAATATTTAATGCAACCGATTAATAATATATCAATCTTAATTAATACTACGGTATATCTTCTTCAACAACTTTGGTTCCAACTTTTTTGCTCAAGCTTCCTCAAATACTTTAATTTTCGTGATGGTCGGGGATATCGTCTAAGTATATATGCTCTTCATAAATAGATTTTGAGAAAGCTTACGATAGAGTACTTGTTGATGGAGCAGCTCATCTGGAGATATGTACTAGCTAACTTGATATGATTCGCGTAGAAATTTTCGAAATTTAATTAACAATTTTGATCGGAGAATAAATACGTACATCTTGACCCTCGAATTGGCTCATCGGCATTAAACAATGATAACAGTAGAGTTTTAGAGAAAAAAAATCATGTAGTGTACTCTTTCATATAAAAATAAAATGCAATTTTTTCATCTTCACCTTAAAGAACTGGTTAAATTAGAATAGTCATGTCATGCACGTTTATAAACATAGTCAACTATAAAGTGACCGTTCCCATTTAATGTTTTAAAAATAGATTATGAAGTGATTAAACATGATGAAATCATATATACATATATAATGTAATAACAAATTAGCTTCTAAAGTGACTGTTCCCATTTAATATTATACTCCCTCTGTTAATTAAAACTTGACGTTTTACTATCCACACACGCATTTTTAGGTGTTAAAAACTATATAAAATATTAACTTTTTTTTACATTTGTTTTTATAAATTCATACTTAATAGTAATGAGTATGATAATATTTAAAAAAATTGTTAAAAAAGTTAATATTTTATATAGTTTTTAACACCTAAAAATGCGTGTGTGGATAGTAAAACGTCAAGTTTTAATTAACGGAGGGAGTATATTAATAGAATTTTACTAGTCATATACTCATATGCCTATATTCATTTTAGTAGCAACTAGCAAGTCATGACATGCCATGTTTTTTGTCAATTCTAAAGTGCCTGCTGTTCCCATTTAATGGAAGTTTCTTTATCGGATTTTTTTTTTCTATTTGATTTTTATTTATGTTATATTAGTGTCGTTTTAATATGGTAGGGAGTAGGGACATTGACTAAACTTGTTAATATTTTCTTTGGGAGGTTCTTCGTTTAAATCGTTTGATTTTTCAATTTTTTTTCTGAAAGTTTCGTATCACATTGCCAAAAAAAAAGTATCTACTGTATTTATCAAAGCTGTCCTTTCCTACGGAGTGTTTTGAGTTAAAAATAAATGTATTTCCCAAGCCTGTTTTGTTGCATTAGTAAAACTTCAACGATTGATAGAGTTAGAGAAAAAATAATTTAAAGAATGTGTGTTTTATTTCTTAGTTTGAAGAATTTTTTTGAAAACTATTAAAAAGGTCGAAGTTTTTCTTCATCTTTTTGATTGAAAATTTTCACTTCTCCATTTCAATTCATATGATTAAAGTTCAAACCAAACCAACCAAACAACATCTGAGCATCAACACCCATGAGTTTTCAACTCCCCTATTCCACTCTCTTTCCTCCTAAGAGCATTTGTACCCGTGTTTGCTCAAGCAAATGGTGGATCCAAAAGCAAATAATGCTTTAAGCAATTTTTGTTCAAGTGAAAAACAAATTTTCACACACTCATTGCTCAAGCAAATGACTAGTCAAAAACCCATTTATATAAATAAAAACAAAACAAAAGGCAAAAAAATGACAAGGATATTACTGCTTGCTCAAGCAAGCGGTTGAGCAAATTTTGCTCAAGTGATTGGTCAAGCAAATCTAAATGTCCAATTGCTCAAGCAATTCTACACCGATGCGAGCTCCAAAATGATTTTGCTTGAGCAAATAAATAGGATCCCACCAAATGTTCAAGCAAATGGAGTAGTTTTGCTCCCCGGTGCGGATACTCTAAGGGATAAATTAAACCCATGGGTGTGGGATAAAACCCATCAAATGAAAGGAAAGGGGTAACTCTAGTGGGGTGGGTTAAACCCATCCTATTTTCTCTCTCTTTTTTTAATTAAAAATGGTGTATAAATATAATTTTTTGTTTATTTGTAAAATAAAATAATTTTTGATTGGTAGATAATATGAGGTGAGGTATAGATAAAGTTAAAGAATATGTAATGGGATAGACTTATGAATGCGGAGAAAAACTTAAGGAAGAGGTATAAATATTGAAAGATGAGGTGTCGAAATATTACGAAGAGAGATAAAAAAAATTGAAAATGAGTTTACCCTATGGATGTGGATGCTCCAAGGAGCAGGGAGCATCGAATGGGAGACGAATGAAGAGAAAGGGAAAAAACATAAGGTCATGCCCAAATTTAAACCAAACATCTGATGTTAAAACTTCACATTAAAACGACTCTTAAATTTTATTTTATTTCTAAATAAATAAAATATAATTAGAATATTACTTGGTTCAATTGTCTTTTTACTCTCTTAGTACGTGGGATAGGTTGGCTTATTTCGATTTCATTTGTGTGCTTTCCACTTTTTGTATTGTACTCTTGTCGGGTCTGTCCGTCCTCGAATTATTTTCAAATCAAAACAAAAAAAAATTGTCTTTTCACTACTTTGTATTTTTTTTATTCAAAAATAAAAACACAACCAAAAACCTAAAACTTACTGTACAACCAAACGAGGCCTAAGATTACCACCACTTCTCCTAATTGTCCCAAAAGATGCAAAGGTTAATCAGCCAGAGATGCGTGAAAATGGCGGCCTAAGCTAATCGGACTCATAGAGCGAAGCCCCAACCGTACTTCACTCACAGCTCGAACTCGAACTCTGTAAGTTCCCAACTTGCCTAATTTTGCTCAAATGTCTTCACTTTCCAGAAGAAGTTTTCGACGCATATCAACAATCAGAAGCATCATCTCTTCTGATTCATTATCAACCAGACCCTCGTTGGATGCCGAAACTTCGCTTTTCATACTCCCACGACACAATAAACCCCCAATTTCAAACCCTAGGGTTTTCAATTCGGATTTGAAGCATTGGTTTTCCACCCAATCTTCCAAATTTCCCGAGTATGAGATGCCCTCGGTAACTTGGGGAGTCGTCCAGGGCCGCAAGGAGAGGCTTGTGTCGAAGGTGATAATATGCGATTATCTCAAGGGTTTGGGCATTGTAACGGATGAGCTTGAGGAGGTGGAGCTTCCTTCGACCGTGGAAGTTATGAGGGAGCGAGTTGAGTTTCTGCAGAAGCTAGGGTTTACAATTGATGATATCAACGAGTACCCTTTGATGCTTGGGTGCAGCGTTCGCAAGAACATGATACCAGTGTTAGGTTATTTGGAGAAGATTGGGATCCCCAGGCCTAAAATGGGAGACTTTGTTAAGAGCTACCCTCAGATTTTGAATGCTAGTGTTGTGGTTGAGCTTGTTCCAGTGGTTAAGTTTCTCCGAGGGCTCGATGTTGAGAAGGAAGATATCGGCTATGTCCTGCAGAAGTACCCGGAGTTGTTTGGGTTTAAGCTTGAAGGGACAATGAGTACCTCAGTGGCATATCTTGTTAGCATAGGAGTTAATCCTAGAGATATCGGTCCAATGGTGACACAGTATCCATACATCCTGGGGATGAGAGTTGGGACTATGATCAAACCTCTCGTTGATTACTTGGTCTCGTTGGGATTGCCCAAGAAAATATTGTCTCGGATGTTTGAGAAGCGAGCATATCTTTTAGGGTACAATTTGGAAGAGGCCGTGAAGCCAAATGTTGAGTGCTTGATTAGCTTCGGTGTTAGGAGGGAAGCACTTCCATCAGTCATAGCGCAATATCCTTCTATTCTGGGACTACCTTTGAAAGCAAAACTGTCCAGTCAACAATTTTTCTTTAACTTGAAGCTCAAGATTGAGCCTGAAGGGTTTGCACGAGCGATTGAGAAGATGCCGCAGATAGTTACCCTCAACCAAAATATGATTATGAAACCAATTGAATTCCTTCTGGCCCGAGCAATAACAGCAGAAGATGTAGCAAGGATGGTTGTGAAATGTCCCCAAATACTTGCAGTTCCAGTTGGGCTCATGAAGAACAGTTATTACTTTTTCAAGAGTGAAATGGGCAGACCTATAAAGGAGCTCGTGGAGTTTCCTGAATACTTTACATATAGCCTTGAATCGCGAATAAAACCCAGATACCAGAGAATTCAGAGCAAAGGAATTAGGTGCACCTTGCCTTGGTTTCTCAACTGTAGTGATCGGAGGTTCGATGAGAGAATGCAGGGTGATTTTATTGAGACGGAAACTGCAGGACCCTCTTTCTATATGGGTGGCAAGTTAGAATTGCCTACTAATGAAGTTATATCAGAAGACGAAGAAGAGGAGAGTGATGACGAAGTCCTTTACAGACGTACCATTTCGCTTTGGTGAATTTCCTATCCTTTTTCCTGATTTATTTCTTGACGAATCATCTTTATTTAGAATACCATGGTGTAGAATATTGTATATTGCTTTATGGTCTCTGTTTTAAGCTGCCGTGTTTTACAATTTTTTTTAGCCTATTAGTTGCTTTAGGTGTTTATCACCAGTTATAGTTTGGAGAGAAGGAATTAGGTTATTGTCTCCTCTGGTTTGGCTGAGACTATTACTAGGTGTCTCCTCTGGTGATTGTGAAAGATGTGTTTTCTCTGAATGAGTTTGTGGTCTATTCTGCAATCAAATAATCCATTGATTTTAGTGGCCATCTTTGCTGGTCTGCCGATCTGTAGATTTTGTGAAAATCAACATATTAACTTTGTTATTGGCGTGGACCACAAGGTTTTCACCTCCATAGCGAAGTTGCAGGCAGTGTCTTGCACAGGTGCTCGTGCTCTTTAGCTACCTATTTTCCAAAGCCGATTGATAGTTTGAGAATAACCACAGTTAGAATTATTGAATGAACAAAAATGGTCTTAGAAAGTAACATTGTTTCTTCCTTGCAAGCGTTTTTGCTGAGCTATCAAAGTGTTCTTTGGCATAAAAAAACAGTTTGAGCCATGTATCTAATAGTAATAGATGTATAAAACAGTCCTTTTTGCAAGATTAAAACCCATTCTTTGGAAGAGGTCAAGATGTAACCATAGATTTGTATAGCCATTGCATAATAAAAATCTTTATGGTCGCCTATGAGTTATGAATGTTGTTTTTTCCCTCTTTTCTGCCCATTGACAGTCTTATAATATTCTTTTGGATCTCATATGTGCCAATCATCTGTTTTAACTTTTACGTATCAAATTTGTGTGCCCTTATGAGGTCTTTCTATTTTGATTGACCTGCATCATGCTGTGGATTTTCCTATGCCATGTTCAATTTTCCCCATTTAATCTTGATCTGGTGTTGGTTTTGATAGATATTGAAAAGGTGGAGCGCAACCAGAAGTCAGGAACCTTTGACGTATGTCTTGAATCGACATTTCCTTGGTTACTGGTGACAACATGTATTCATCCAAACTCACTCAGTTGGAATCCAGGGTCATGATCATCTCATCCACAGTGAACTGCGAGGGAAGGTCAGATTACTCCTCCATGAAGTATAGTTTTTCAGCTGGCTTTTAAGTTTTAACTAATCAACATCTCAAATTGGTTACTACACACATGGAGCAGATCGCAAATGAATGTCTAGGATCTTTAGGCCTTGTACTGTCACACACATTTTTGCCTTCAGGTTTCAAATTTTACAGGGAGATGAATACAGTTTTCTTAAACTACTGAGAAATTGTGATGCCTGCTTTCTGGTAGTGGTAGCGCTAGAAATTGCCCCTGGCTACCCGAGTCACCCAACCCGATTAAACGGGCAAAGGATGTAATATAATCAGTTTGGTTGGCGGGTGACAGGTGGGTTCATGAAAGAAACTCGCACAATGTCCATCCATCCATCACCCGATACCTCAACAGTGTCATCTATGGTGAGACAGAGACAACAGAGTGATGATCAACAGTTGAGCACTGGTTCATGAAAGAAACTTGTACTATGCTACTAGTTTAACAAGCTGCTTGACGAGATAAAACTGTAAACTTGACGAATATTTTCAAGTTCTAAAATCGTTAAGATAACGCTATGTGCACATTTTGTTTCCTGAAGAATTTATTCTTAATTAGAGATATCGAATCTGAATTCTGAAAAAAAGAATCGCCCCTTGCTAGATCTACTCCATGAGAGAGGATAGCTAATGTGAGTTGTTAATGTAGGGTATGGAGGGTTCATAGAGAATGAAAGTACATCAATTATTGGCATTGGCATGTGACAATGTGGCCCCTTACCATCTCAGTCACTTCCTGTAACATATTGTACTACTGGTTAAGTTCTCTAGTGCATCATCCATACATACAATATGTTACAGGAAGTGCAGTGGGTGTGTTGTTAGATCTTGTATGTATAGATTCAATTTCAGTACATGGTACGAACGTAAAATAGTTGATACTGTTTGAATCGAACTAATATAAAAACCGAGGTTTCATGGTAGTAGAAGAAGACAGACAAGTCCCACCCCAAATCACTTGGCTTATCGAGTTTCACCCATTACCCCCAACTCGACTTTTCGAGGCTATTCAACGACATTTTCTTCACCAAAACAACAATGATCTACCAATTCAACCCCATCTGTGTAAAGATTCAATCAATTTCGAAACTTGCAAGACACCAATACAAGCAAAATACAGCAAGCAACTTCCAACATTAATCAATTTCCATGAATAGTAATATTTTAGGGATATATTTTGAAATTAAGTTGCTGACGAGCCTCAGTCCGTTTATTAACCTCCCCCTGTTTGTCCTCCTCTCCCCCCTCTCTCTCTTTCTCTCTCTCTCCCTCTCTCCAAACAGAATTTCCATTTCAAAATTGAAAAATCAAACACCTTCTCATCTTCTCTCTTCCTATCTGCCCTTCACGTTTCCATTGTAAGGCGAGTGACTTCTGTTGTTCATCCTAGATCAGATTCAGACACGCTTTGAGGTCGCTTTTTCTATATAGGTATGCATCTAAATCTGCAATCTTTCTCTTCTCGGATTCTCTTCTTTCCTTTCATATCTCCACTGCCATCAATTTTCATGGCGATTTCTTTTTCCTTACGATGCGGGGCTGTTCGGTGATCTCTGATACCGTTTTGTGTGAGAATATGGAAATTGATGTATTTTTTTGAAAATTGAGAATATAATTATGTATTGTTCTTGTTGTTGTAGGTTGTAGTGATTCATGTGTTTGATTCTAGTGTTCATCCCCATTCTGTGTTTTTGACTCCGTACAGGTTGCGTTTGTGGTTCGTTTGAGCTTCAATTTTGGGATTTTTTGGTCTTTTTTCACAAAGTTGGCGCCTTTACATAGCCTTTGGCTGTCTCCTTGAGGAAAATTTAAAAATAAAAAAACTCTGAATTTCTCTTGGTAAATACAATTGCTCCATTTGGGTGCCCTACAAATCTGAATTATCTTCCATTGATTGATAAAGTTGAAATCTTGAAAAGAAAATGAGTGAGCCAAAACCTACTGAGCCATCAAATTCAAGGAAGCTTCCAGATTTCAAGCAATCAGTGAAATTGAAGTATGTGAAACTTGGTTACCATTACCTTATAACCCATGGCATGTATCTGTTACTGACCCCACTCATTGTGGTCATTGCTGCCCAGCTCTCCACATTTTCTCTTCATGATCTTCATGATCTATGGGAACACCTCCAGTTCAACCTCATTTCGGTTATCATTTGTTCAACACTCCTTGTGTTCTTGACAACCCTCTACTTCCTTACCCGTCCACGCCCCATTTACCTTGTGAACTTTTCATGCTACAAGCCCGAGGATGTTCGCAAGTGCACGAGGCAAATATTCATGGAGAGATCGCGGTTGACCGGTTCGTTTACTGAGGAAAATCTCGAGTTCCAGAGGAAGATACTTGAAAGGTCAGGTCTTGGTGAAAACACTTACCTTCCTGAAGCTGTGCTCCAAGTTCCTCCAAATCCGTGTATGGCAGAAGCCAGAAAGGAAGCTGAGGCTGTGATGTTTGGTGCCCTTGATGAGCTGTTTGCGAAGACGAATGTGAAACCGAAGGATATAGGCATTCTTGTTGTGAACTGCAGCTTATTTAATCCTACTCCATCTCTCTCTGCCATGGTTATAAACCATTACAAGCTGAGGGGAAACATTGTTAGCTATAATCTTGGTGGTATGGGGTGCAGTGCCGGATTGATCTCAATTGATCTCGCTAAGCAGCTTCTTCAAGTGCATCCCAATTCGTATGCTGTTGTGATCAGCATGGAGAATATCACCCTTAACTGGTACTTTGGGAATGAGAGGTCGATGCTCGTCTCAAATTGCTTGTTTCGAATGGGAGGATCTGCTATCTTGCTCTCTAACAGGAGGTCCGATAGGTGGAGGGCGAAGTACCAGTTGGTCCACACCGTAAGGACCCACAAAGGTGCAGACGATAAGTGCTTCACATGTGTCACCCAGCAAGAGGATCCCAATGGGAAGGTTGGAGTTGCTTTGTCGAAGGATCTGATGGCCGTTGCAGGAGATGCTTTAAAGACTAACATCACCACTTTGGGTCCTCTTGTGCTGCCAATGTCGGAACAACTACTTTTCTTTGCAACTCTAGTAGGAAAGAAGCTCTTCAAGATGAAGCTAAAGCCCTACATCCCAGACTTCAAGCTCGCATTCGAGCATTTCTGCATTCATGCTGGAGGTAGGGCTGTCCTTGATGAACTGGAGAAGAACTTGCATCTCTCTGATTGGCACATGGAGCCTTCTAGGATGACACTTCACCGGTTTGGCAACACATCTAGCAGCTCCCTCTGGTACGAATTAGCGTACACAGAAGCAAAAGCCAGGGTTAAGAGAGGAGACAGGATATGGCAGATTGCATTTGGGTCAGGTTTCAAGTGCAACAGCGCAGTCTGGAGGGCTCTGAGGACCATGAATCCTGCCAAGGAGAAGAATCCATGGATGGATGAGATTCATTTGTTCCCGGTGGATGTTCCCAGGGTTGCCGCCATTTGAAGGTCTTGGATTCTAAACCACCCCAACCAACGCTTCAGACAAAACCCGGCAATTTGAATGGTATGAGAGAAAAGCCTTCCTGTTGTTGCTGTTTGTGAAGGATTCTTTATTTATTTTTATTCAATTGGAGAATTGGAGTTTCTGGTTCATAGTTTGTTGCAGATTTCGTTGCATAGAAAAGACGGGTTCCTCCTTTCTGCATTTGTTTGGATATTAGGAGTAGAAAAAAAATCTTGTTCTTCATTCACGTTGTCTTAGAACACGTTTGGCTCATGTTCAAGCTATTTGTTACATTATTATGTGGGAGACCAGTAAATGAATTAGCTGTGCTTTTTGTTTATCATCAACTCCTGCTTGTTATTACTTGGTAGTTTGACTTTGCATTCAAGCTTGGTAAACTGCAACTCTAAAGGAAAGTACATTGTTATCATCTTGTAGATTGATGGTAATTTATGATTCAGTTGTTGCCATTGTTTCTCTTATTTTACTGCAAAGTCATGGACTCATGATTGAGTTTGGTTTGGTCCTTATTTTTAGTTGATGCCATTGTTTCTCTCATACCTACTCGAATATTCACCGATGCAAATGTCGTCTCCATGTTTGCTAATGAGAAAGCCAAGCTACTGTTATTGGTATTGATAAGGAAACCATGGTTAGCTAGTTAGTCAATTCAGTTGTTCATTCTATTTACATAATATAAATAGATAATTGATTGAAATTGTTTCTTCATCAATTCTCATTCCACAATCGAAGCTTCTTTTCCATTTATTCCTATTGCTTGAATCTGTTGCTGCTGATATTAGAGCAACGACAAGTTCATAGGACAGATCAGATCAATCTACCGAAAGGGGAAGGCAAATGAATGAGTTTACCATGCCAGTTACCTCTATATCAGATCTACAAAATCCGCTCTTCATACATCCTTATCATAATTCAGATATGATCCTCGCTACATTTCAGCTCACAGGAGACAATCATAGAAGATGGTGGAAAGCCATTAAGATGGGCTTTACAAGTGAATAAACCAGGTTTAGCTGAAGGAAACTTGGTTGGAAGTGCAGAAAACACTGGCATAGATGTAATGATATGGTACTCACAGATTCTGAATACTGCATCAACGGAAATTTATGCGACTTTGGATGAATTTGATACTACACGACATAGTAAGAAATTACGCCCAAAGGAAATTATCCAGATGATCTCTGAGGTCCGAAAATTGAAGAATGCAATCAAGGATCCATACCTAAGTTTACTTCAACAAACTCAGAGGTCTTTGGCAGCTCAGATTAAGGTCAATCAGACAATCTCAAACTATGTTTCAAAATCTTTCTGCTGGAAATCAGAAATCAGTGCAATCAAAAGATAAATATGAAAGAGGTCACAACTTAGCAGGTACTTTTCAATGTTGTAGCCTTGTAGGGCTTCTAAATATTGAAATTATAATTCAATTCATTACCCTGATGGAAACACTAGTAAGCAGTAAGAGCATCCCCAAGAGCATCCCTATTTTGGAGAATATTCTGCATATGGGGAATTTTGGGCTTTTTTTAGGTCCAACAGCTTTCCCAACCCATTCTCCAAAATAGAGTGGGAATGAGAAAACTAGGGTCTGCTCCCCAAATTTACAGCAACGCTAAATTTTTTGGAGAACCCTTTTTCCCACGTTCTTCCCCTTTCAACTCTCAAAAACCGACTGTGAATTTGGATTGCTGCTCGACACATACCCACCCCTATTTCTAACTAGCTAATCAATTACATCAAATTTCAATAAAAAATTTAGCAAAAAAATCAATAAAAATATAATTTACAATTAAAAATGAATTTACCATTCTCCAAAATGGAGAAATTGTTGGAGTTGGCACAAATTCTTTTTAGAGAATATGAAGGTTAATTCTTCATTTTGAAGAAATTTTGGGGAATCCGTTGGGCATGCTCATCTTACTGTTAATGCCAATTTGCCCAAATCTATACTTCTTCAACATGTCCTCTGTGTTCCTCGTGTAGGGCTTAATCTCTTTTCTATCAATAGTCACACTCATGATCTTCACTGTCATGATATTTCTCCATTCCTGATTCCATATATCCACATTTTGGAATTGAAGGTCGACGACAAAGCTTGCTCTTGTTTGGGTGCTAAAGGATTGCAATTTACTTTTAAAATGAACAATGCTGATCAGATTTTCTTGCTAGCTTCAGATTTTCTCATTAGTATGTAGCATCTACTGTATTAAAGTTCCAGGTATCTTTTGGAATGGAACAAGTTTGATGAGGCTGTGAGTGACAGTTCATTGTTCTAGGGTTCTAGGGTCATCTGATTTACTGATTGTTTTATAAAAAAAATCCAATATAGGTGGGTGGAAATAAAGTAGACACAACTTCTCTAGAATAGGGAAACAAAATATCAAAATTTTCAAATTATTTTTGCTTTAACTTTAACCGCTTTTTCAATTCTAAAATTTGGAGAATGATTTACTTTTGGAGAATGCTGCAGATTTAGAAAAATCTCTTTATTTTTTTCTGCTGCTTTCCTATTCTAGAGAATACGACGGAAAATCTGTTGGATGACAAAATGTCTTAAAATTCTCCAAAATCCTTATAATAGAGAGTCTCCTAGTGATGATCTCTAGATTATAAATCCCACTCAACATATTTTACTTATTTATTTTCACCAAAAAATTTATTTATGTATTATATTTATGAGGAGGCTAAGTTATTGGTTAGGGAATCCCACAAGGTATTTACAACTCGATTCTACTAGAAAGTCATGTTATCATGCAAAGCCAACCAATGATCTACCTAGCTTAGAATTATCATTTTAATAATTAATTATCCCACTTTATAGCTTATATAGGCCGGCATTAATTAAAATTTATAATAACAATTAATTATTGACTCAATTGATAAGAATGAATGAGGGGACATATACATAACTTGAGGAGGATATGTGTGTAGATTCTAAAGACTCGTCAAGGAATTGGAAATAAAGTAAGATGATTTGAAAACATGTTAAAGAAAATTCAAGTTAGACCATCCACAATGGTGGTGTGCAAATGTGCAAATGTGTATTTTTTAGACACTTTTTACCTCCATTGGTTGTTTTGGGTGTGTGCAAATGTGCACATTTGAGCATGTGATGTGCAAATTTGAGCACAACATCTCCCCCATGTGCAAAAACTTTTACAAAAAGCAAGACAATTTCATTGGTTTATTTTTTATGATTTTATTTTCCTTTTTGTTTTAATTGAATTGTATTTCAATGGTGTGTAAAAAATGCACATTTCACCAATGGAGCAAATTGCTAAAAAGTGATGTGTATTTTTACACATCATGTGCAAATGTGTACATTTTGCACAAAACCATTGTGGATGGCCTTGTATATGCATGTTTCCCCCCTTTTCCCCCTAAATGCTCACCTTCATTTTTTGAACACTAATTTGGACTCAGTCTCTTGATTCTCTTCCTCCCAATCCCATATTCGAACTCCTTTAAATTCCTAGGAGGATGAGATTTGAGAGAGACAGAGAGGGAAAAAGGAGTGAGCTGGAGAAATCAAGATTCTCTTAATTTATCACTAAACCTAATTTGTACTATAAAAGTGATGATAATAAATTAACCCAGATGCATCCCACAATAATAAAAATGGAAGGATTCCAGCCTCTTACCATATATAGTACAAACCTGTTGAGAATGTGAAGAGACAAAGAGTCCCACATTGATTATACAAACAAAGAAGCCATAGTATATAAGCTAGTGGGTTACTCCTCCTATAGCCAATTGGTTTTAAGATGGAACTCCGCTCGTCTTATGTGCTAGGCTATTAGCGCAAGGGCGCACGTGTGCACACGACCCCCGATCCCGAGTCCCAACGGACTTCAGTAAAACCCCAAACAACTACTCCGTATTCTATTTCTTTATTGAAATAGACTCAAGTATCTATTTGCTAATTTTGTTTAATTGAATTGAAAATTTGGTGTTTGGGTTACTATATCAAAAAAAAAACTCGAAAAATGTTCGACTCAAGCTTACTCATTTACTAATAAGTCGAGTATGAGCATAAATTTATGCTCGATTGAGGTCTAACTTATTTCTAAATGAATTGAATACTCTGTTCATGTGATTGAATTAAAAGAGAATATTTTGTTAGTAGTTTATCACTGGAATCAAGATAAACATACAAGGTAAGGTGAGGGAGGGAGGGGATAGTGATGGTCTTCAATTCCCAAAGAGGGAATCGAATCAGAAGAAGCCTCTTTTGCTCTTTTTAATTTTGCTTTGTGGGTTGTGTTATCCTTTTTCACAGTTTGCTGCACTCTCTCCTTGTCTTTCTCCTCTCCCAATAAATTGATGGGTTTAATCGTTACATTCATTCCATCTAAGGAGTAGTTACTTATATCCATCACTGAAGCGTTTAGTTGAGGGGGCGAAAAATTGTTCTTTAATTTTTTTTTCGAAAAAACCCATCAATATTTGAAGTTTTCGGGTTAAATTATAGTATTAAGTTATGAAGTTTAACAAATGATAAGTATGATAGAAGTATATTAATTTGATAAATTATGTGAAAAATAATTTATATTGCTTCAATTTTGAAACGTGCATAACTTTTTACTCGGTTATCGGATTTGAGCTTATAATATATCAAATCGAAGCTATCGACAAGAGGAATATGTATATTAAATTTTATTTTTGATTGGGGGGCGACTGCCACCTCTGGCCCTAAAAAGGATCCGCCCCTGCTTATATCTATAGCTATGTATGTTTATCTCTTTTTCAAATTTATACTGTAATGAATAAATTCTTTTTTAGGGTCCCTTTTGCCTAATCACCTTAGCTGGTTCATGCTCATCCCCTTGAGAATGCCGTTGTTTGATCCTCTTTTCTGTTAGACATTTACAGAGATTTAAAAGAGATTTTCTCTGCCATATACGGGGCCTTGGATTGGAGAGGAGCCTTGGATTTTCTCTGCCATATACGGGGCCCCGGAGAGGGTCAGAAGGCTCGAGCTTTGGAATTCGATCGAGGAGTTTGCTCAGACTAACAACAAGCCATGGCTTCTAGCAGGAGATTTCAACGCAGTGCTGCACCCTTCGGAGAGGTCTAGCTCGTCGGTGGGATCAAACCGGTCGACCCAGAGATTTGTGGAGTGTGTAGACCGCCTGCAACTTGTGGATATGGGATATGATGGGATCCCCTTCACTTATTGGCATGGCAATGACCCTGTTACTCGATACACGGCGAGACTTGACCGAGCGCTCTGTTCGGCTGACTGGAAATTGAGATTTCCTGAAGCTTGTGTAAAGCACTTGTCGGCGCCCCATTCGGACCATTCCCCGCTACTGATCAGCTTGGATCCCAATGTCGTAACTACCAACCCCAACCGACCGTTTAGATTTGTAGCATCCTGGATGATACATGACGATTTTAAGAGGTTCCTGGGTGAATACTGGGCAAGGGAATCCCAGACTTGTGATGCCTTGATAGAGATCACGGGGAGACTGAAGGTCTGGAATAAAGAGGTTTATGGCAATATCTTTAAGCGGAAGAGACACTTGTGGGGGAGACTAGAGGGTGTGAGGCGCAAGTTGGCTGATCACCCTAACCGGTATTATATTAACCTGGAAAGGGATATTTGCAGTGAATTGTCAGAGGTGTTGAACCATGAACAGCTCCTGTGGTTTCAAAAGTCCCGTTCAGCCTTTCTCATTGATGGGGATCGGAACACTAAATATTATCATCTTACTACCATGGTGAGGCGTCACCATAACCGAATCTCAGCTCTCCAGACTGACACAGGCGATTGGGTCGAGGACGACGACCGGGTGAGAGGGCTCGTGGTGGAGTTCTTCCGATCCATCTACAGAGCGGATCAACAAGGGAGAGATGGGCTAATGCAGCCTACCTCGGTTGGCTTTCCTCTAATGAGTAACTGCCAGATGGATTCGTTGAGAATTCCGTTTGACCCGGGAGAGGTTTGGGAAGCATTGAAAGGTATGGGGCCGTACAAAGCTCCTGGACCGGATGGATTCCCAGCAATTTTCTATCAGAAGAATTGGGAATTGGTCGGATTGCAAGTCACTGAAACTGTTCTGGGGATGCTGAACGATAACAATTTCCCTGACAGGATCACCGATGCCCTCTTGGTGTTGATCCCGAAGGTGCAGATTCCCACAAGACCCTCACAACTCCGCCCAATCTCTTTATTGAATGCGATTTTCAAAATTGCAACGAAATGTATTGTCAATCGCCTGAAGCCTTTGCTCGAAGATCTTATCGCACCAAGTCAGGCTAGCTTTGTACCGGGTCGACAAATCATCGATAATGTTGTCATCGTGCAAGAGGTACTGCACTCTATGGCGGAACGTCGTCGACGAAGATGGATGATGGTTAAGGTGGATTTGGAGAAAGCTTACGATCGAATCAGCTGGGATTATTTGCGAGAGACGTTGGTGCTCGCCCGATTACCCAGTCACCTTATTGATGTAATAATGCGGTGCCAAACGCTGGGGAAAATGGACCTATTATGGAATGGCGAAGCTGCGGGGGAAATTGTGGTGTCTCGGGGGATCCGTCAGGGCGACCCTCTTTCACCTTACCTTTTTGTCTTGTGCATGGAGAGACTCTCTCAACAGATCACAGCCGCTGTCCAGGAGGGGAGTTGGAGGCCTATCAACATGGGTGGGGTGGTGCTCTCACACCTATTTTTCGCCGACGACCTTGTGCTTATGGCGGAGGCGTCCGAGAACCAGGGGCATATTATTAAAGACTGCCTTGACCAGTTCTGCATGCTTTCAGGGGAGAGGGTGAATTTCGCTAAAAGCTCAGTTTTGTTTTCACGGAACGTGCCAGCAAGTGTCAAGCAGGTCACGAGTGAAGCCCTGGGAATTCCGGTTGCAAGTGACTTCGGAAATTATCTCGGGGTCCCAACAGCAACGGGCCGGATGACAATAAACCGATACAATTTCCTGTTGGACAAGGTGAAGGGTAGACTCCAGGGGTGGAGGGCGAAGACGTTGTCCTTTGCGGGGAGGGTAACTCTCGCCAACTCGGTGCTCACAAGCCTTCCAATCTACTCAATGCAGTCGAGTATGGTCCCGAGGAGCATTTATGATGCTATCGACCGAGAGGTTCGTAGCTTTATATGGGGCTCAACGAATGAATCAAAGAAGCCGCACCTGCTGAAATGGGACATTGTCACAGCCCCAAAGCAAGAAGGGGGTCTCGGAGTGAGGTCGATGCGGGTGTCAAATCAAGCAATTCTTGCCAAGCTTAGTTGGCGACTACTGAAAAGGCCGGATGCTTTGTGGAGTCGAGTTGTTCGGGGTAAATATTGCCATGGAAGAGCGGATGTGGACATGTTTGAGAGGCGGTCCAACTCGTCGATCATATGGAAGAGCATAGTTCACGGAGCCGAGATTCTTACTCCGAATATCCGAGTTGCTGTGGGGAATGGAGTCTCTACGCTTTTTTGGCTCCATCCGTGGCTGCTCGAAACGCCGCTAGTCGACATAGCAACACAGAATGTGCCTGAGGACCTTGTTGGAGCAACTGTGGCTGAAATGAAGGAGGATGGAATGTGGAGGTGGAACATTCTATCACCTTATTTGCCGCCGAATGTGCTCCTGCAACTTCAATCAATTTATTTGAGTTCTGGGGAAGGAGAGGTGGACAAATTAGTTTGGGGAAAGACACCGTCAGGAGAATTCTCAACAAGTTCAGCGGCAAGGGTCATTCGAGGCTGCCAAGATGTTGGCCAAGACAGCACGGGGTGGCGACACATTTGGAGGACGCCGGTGCAGCAGCGCGCCCGCTCTTTTCTGTATTTAGCGGCACACGATGGCATTCTGACTAATGCAAACCGGGTCCGCCGCCACCTCTCCAATTCTGGTGCTTGCCCACGATGCTCGGAGACAGAAACCAGCCTTCATTTGCTGCGAGATTGCCCCAAGGTTCGAGAGCAATGGACTAAACTGGGATTCCAAGGCTTGCCTGCCTTCTTTTCTACCACGAGCATCAAACAGTGGATTTTCAACTGTACAAGGAAGGAGGATAATCAGGCGACTCTCTACGCTTCCATGCTCTGGACGGTGTGGAAGTGCAGAAATAAAATGATTTTCGACGGCAAAGATGAAATTGAAAGGGTGATCGTCAGGGCATCCCAAGATGCTCGGGACTACGCCAAGTACGTAAATGCCCCTCGCCCGAACCCTCCCGCCAAGCCAAATGGCTCTGACAATCAAGCCGTTTGGTGCCCGGCTTCATCTGGATGGTTTAAACTCAACGCCGACGGATCGGCAAAGGGTAATCCGGGTGAGGCGGGGGGCGGGGGTGTGTTCACAGGGGAGCTGGGTAAATTTCTGTCAGCCTACTCTTTCAAGTGCGGAAGTTGTAGGCCCCTCACGGCGGAGCTATGTGCAGCTTATTATGGCCTTCGGATTGCAAGGAGGTTGGGGATCACGCGACTGATCCTGGAGACGGACTCACGCCAGGTGTGGGATCTGATTGGAAAGAATAGGAAAGAGCCCTTTGGAGACTACCATTTGGTAATGCAGTGTCGGAGTTGGCTGGATGAGCCTGGTTGGGAGGTGAATATTGTTCACATCAGGCGCACAGCAAACTACATGGCAGATGCCATGGCTAAATCCTCTTCTGTTGCATCTTTAGACTTTTTTGAATTCTCTACTATTCCCCCTATGTTGTGTAATTACTTCAATTCTACTACTTATCTAATAAATAATTAAGGCTGAGGCCTCATTTGAATCAAAAAAAAAAAAAAAAAAAGAGATTCAGTAAACTTAATTACTTCTTCTTTATTCGAATAATTCGTCATTAAAATAAAACTACAAATTAGTTAAATTTGTATTAAATAAATGATGTAAATTTTTTTTGGAAATTTCACGAGGTGTCATTGGGATATTGTAATTTTTGCGAGATATACACTTTTTTTTGCATATTTCGCGTGGTACGCCTAAGGTTTTCAAAATTTTCGTCTCACGCCCTTCTAGGTTAAATCTAACCGATGTGCGGATTCTCCGTTAGTTTTCAATTAAAAAAAAAAGTAAAAAGAAAGAAAGAACGGAGAATAGTACGTCGAGCGCTTCTGCTCAAAGGGAGAACGAAGAGAGCGAAGGAGAAGGAGCGTTGCTGCTCGAAGAAGCTAGTCAACCCAGTCGGACATGCTGTCAAATCATCATTCCCCCTGCCCAATTCGATGGAATGAATGTGGTCAGGGCGGCCCTAGGGGTAGTCGAAATAGGCGATCGCCTAGGGCCCCCTACCGAGTAGGGTCCCGTGAAAAAAATATGTTATATATATAATTAAGGTATTGTGTATTATTATATTTACACGTAATAAAATATTTATGTAAATTTATACGTCAAAAAAACTAATTTGTGATGTGACGTTAGATATTTCGAGTCAACGATAAAGAGTGTAAGGTCTCCGTCTTTCAATTAATGTTATAAATGCAAAAACGGGTAGTTTTTAAATAACAACTTATGCTACTTTAATAAATTTATTGAAATGATTATAGTATTTTATTTGGAAAATTTTGCAAAGTAATAATCTGTTTTAAAGTATTTAACTATACTGTTTTACATTCCTGGAAAAAAAATATAATATTAAAAAATATTTTTTTACTTTTATTTCTCACTAAAAAGTACATATTTTTTAATAGGACTTGTAAGGAAATATAATAAAAAATAGCAAACAAGTATATTGGTAAATCTATAATAGTATTTTGTTATGTTATGCTGAGAGATTGTATACTACTGAAAGTCCGTAAAATTTTCTTTTAGTGATAAAAATAAAGTCTAAAATTTATAATAGTTAAATAAATAAATGAATTGCATTGTTTGATAATTTTTCTAAAAAACATATGAATATATTTATTGATCAAAATATTTTTTTTTACATCGCCTCGGGCCCAAAAAATCTCAGGGCCGGCCCTGAATGTGGTCATCCTAGTAAATGCCCATTTTTATGAGAATGATAGGGAGAAGTCCTCATTGTAATAAATGAGGGTATAATAGTATATTTGTTGATTTTCTTAAAATTTGTGAAAGAAACTAAAATGAGATATTTTAACGAATTGAATACTATATTACATTATTACTTAATTTGTATATATATTTTAATCACATACTAATATGCATGTAGTATATATGTCACAAATTTAGTTGTACTTGTTAATTAATTAAAAAAAAAGGAAAAGTAAATTAAGGAAGATTTAGCAGTGTTCATTTCATTAACTTTATGGAGAAAAAAATGGAAAATTAAATTAAGGAAGATTTAGCAGTGTTCATTTCATTAACTTTACGAAGAAAAAAAAGTTTAAACATATGTAGGTGTTGGAACCCTCCCTAAATTGCTCCCTCTTTATTTGTACTACTCCAACAAAAGTTTACTTTAATTAACTTAATTAATTAATTGGTACCATACATTAAGACATTAAGTAAATTACTACTATTACTATATGTAAAAGAAAATTAAAATTAGGCAATAAGATGCTCGTAAGTTGTTAGATTTGCGTGAAATGGATTCCAAAATGTTAAAAGCAGCGCAGTCCAACTCGAGCATTTCGATAAAAGAACATTCTTTTCTTTTTTACCATTTTTTTTTTAATCGGTTCTCTAGATAAACTCAGATAAACCGAGAGACCGGACAAGCCGGTAGATGGACTAACGATTATGTACAACGGAAATCAAATAACTGAAAGGAAATTACAGAAGCAACTTACATAAATAAAAATACAAAGAACGTATAAGTCATCGTACACTGTGAAACACAAGCCAGGACAAAACGAAACGATTTATTAATTATACAGTATTATTATACTTTTTTTTTTTGGTTTAATTATACTTTATTTACTCCCTCCGTTCCATAATACATGTCCTTTTGATTTTCGGCACGCTTTTTAATGAGCAAAATATTATATAATATGATGCTTATTACTAATAAGTATCATACTATATAAAAAATTAATTAAAAAAATAATATTTCATATATTTTTTCGCTCCTTAAAAAGCGTGCCGAAAAGCAAAGGGACATATATTATGGAACGGAGGGAGTATTAATTTGAATATTTTATCATAAATCTTTCCCCGTTTTCGAAGCTCCTCTTCTTGTATATAAACCACCACCCACGGCCTCATCCACCATTCCTCATACTCCTCCAGGTATTCTTTGACATCTTTGTCCAATTTTTCCTATTTTTATTAAATTTAATTTAATTACCATTTCATTAATTCATTTTTATAAATTCCTTTTTATAAACAGAAAAAAAAAACATAAAGAAAATGAGTAGGCCGGGAGATTGGAACTGCAGGTCGTGCAACCACTTGAACTTCCAGCGGAGGGATTCCTGCCAGCGGTGCGGGGACCCCAGGCTAGGCGGCGGTGGCGGAGGAGGTGACTACGGCGGTTTCAGGGGCGGATCCTCCTCCTCCTCCTTCGGCGGGTTCTCGTCGGGGCCCGACGTCCGGCCCGGTGATTGGTACTGCGCCGTGGGCAACTGCGGGGCCCACAACTTCGCCAGCCGCTCCAGCTGCTTCAAGTGCGGGGCTTTCAAGGACGACTCCTCCCCCGCTGGCCATGCCGCCGCCTTTGACCCTGACTTGTCCGCACGCAGGGCCGGCTTCGGCTTCGGCGCCCCTGCTGGCCGCTCCGGCTGGAAATCCGGCGACTGGATTTGCACTAGGTAACATACACTGGTATACATGATACTAAGGTTTATTTGTTCCATAACTCTTTATCGGTCGGGTCAGGTGTTTTTTTTTTTTTTTTTTTATAAGGAAATAATTCGAGTTCAGAGATATACCTGAATCTCGATGTCCGACAAGTCGACAGACGGAAATCCGTCTAAATATACAATAAAACGGAAACAAAAAGCGGTGCAATACAATAAGTGGAAACGCATCTAACAAAAAACGAGCCTAGGAAAAACTAAATCTAACATGAAGGGGACGTAGACTACGGACGAAAGCCAAGCACCGTCCTAAAACAGCACCGCTGGCCGGCGATACATCAGGGATCCCTGTGGGTAGTGAAGACGAACCTCCAGGAAGCTCCTTCCCGAACACGGAGTCGCCCCGTACACACTACCTCGATCCCAGCCAGACCCGACTCCGACTGCCAGAACCCCAAGCCGCACCTAAGCAGAGACGCACGCCACCCAAACAAAGCAAACCGCGAAAGACCGGTCAAAACGAACCGGCCGAGCCCAAATGGGATATAAACAAAACTATTTTGAGTCGATCCCTTGCGTTATAGGTAAATTATATTACAATTTACCACTACGTACAATTATTATAATTTAATTATAATTTTGCATGAGTAGAAAAAGGACCCAAGAAAAACATTTGGGCCCAAAACCTACCCAAAGAACTCCTTAGGGCCCAAGGAAGCCCAAGACCTAGATTCCAAGGGTTGTCAAGCACGGAACCGGAGAGCAATGCAAGACAAGCCGCCAGGCCAAAGGCGATCGGCGACACGACTGCACCACACCAAGCCGGAGCCACCACAGGTCGGGCCGACCAGGCCGAGGCAAGCCGAGATCACCGCCGGCAGGACCACCAGGCCGAAACCGTCCGGAAATCGAGTCGAAAAGATCGATAAGAAATCCGAAACAAGCCTCGCCAAGCAGCCCAAGCCAACGAAGATGAGACAGTGACCACCGAGAGGTCGCGCGACCCGCCGGCGGAGCACCACCGCCCATCAATGACACGAGCGAGGCGGGGAAGACGATTGGCGAAGATCAGACAGCCCAATCGAGGCAAAACGGCGGAGATACGAAATCAATTAGAAGTTAAGGAGGCACGCTAGAGAACGGTGATGAAGGTGCAGAGCACCACCAACGCAGACGACGGCCCAGAAACGGAGGACGGCGGTGAGCGACACCGTTCGCAGTACCGACGCAGCACAAACCGAGGAGGAATTTGGGGCTGCGGGTGTGGAGCCGGATTGAGGCAGGAAGGGGAGAACGCCAGCCCAGACGAAAGCGGCCGAAGTCGATATAAGGCGGACGAAGGCGGATTAGGGCCGCCGAGGCTGGATTGGGCCGGTCGAAACCGGAGATTGTCTGAGAGACTGATGTGTAAGGGTTTAAATGTGTATAGATTTTCTCGTCTTAAAAAAACATTTCTTTTACATTTAAAAAAAATGATATTGTATTGTATCCTCATTTATTACCGGTTTATTTTTTCGACCTATATATGTGTGATTTTCTATATATTTATATATCAAATGTGTACATTATAACTAATGAAGGTCGGGATGTAACGAGCACAACTTTGCAAGTCGGACAGAGTGTTTTAGGTGCAATGCTCCAAGGGAATCCACGGGCGGACCTCCTCCTTTTTAATTTAGTCACATCGACACATTCCGTTTCGGCTTTCAGGTGTGTATACTCACATTTCTTTATTTGTTGTAAATCGACATGAAAATTATGTTAGTTATGTTTCATTTGATATGCATATGTTAATTTCAGGGTGCGATTAAGTGTAGTGAAGATCAATTTTGATGGTTGGATGCACATGGATGATCGATACTAAGACGAAGATGATGATGACGAGTGACCCTTGCACGTACCATGGACTTCATCACTCCATTTTTATTTTAGACTACTTTCCCTACTCTGGTTACTTTTTCTTCAAATTGCTCGTCCCCCTTTTTTTTTTTTTTTAAAAAAGAAATTATCGTTATTGGTACGTAGAAATCGAGAATGCTATTTATATGAAGGAGAGTGTGCACTAGACCCTAATATATTTATGTATTTTATATTTTTATTTATGAGCTACTACTTTTGTTCTGTTTTCTAATTAATACGTATTAAGGTTTCGGTGCTTTAATTTTAATTAATTTCTAGACATATATAGACAAATTTATTAAAATGATGATGATACACCTTATGGGTGTGTTCATTATATATAGACAAAGTTTATCTAAATGAGCCCGTTTTACTATGGACTCTAAAACAGCCCATTGAGAGCTATGGGCTACAGTCCTACTCCTACATCGGATAAATGGGCCAACAATCTAAAACGGGAATAAGCCCATTTTTTGACGAATGATTACCGAAAGCGACGTCCTAACGTATATACAGCTGGATCATGTAGAGATCAAAGGGATAATACTGTGGTTTTGAGGGTAACTAAAGGGTATTTTGGACAAATGACCACAATGGGAATTACAGAAGCGGAGCCAGCACCGACACCTCTGTCCTCTGTTACTAGCTCTGGATTAAGAGCCACCGGCATTTACCGGTGAACTTGAGATGCACCCTACAGTTTGTAATTTTTCAATAAATACTTAAAAGGAATAGGACGGACATTGGGAAAAATGCTAAATTGGACTATCAAAATACAATATTTATAAAAAAAATTAATTTTAAAAATAACTATAAAATACGTAGTACAATATTTAAAGAGTTATGTCACCAATCTTTTTATAACTACAATGGACATTGGGGAGAATGTTAAATTATTTTTATTTAAAATTATTTCATTTATTAATATATCAAATCTGTTAATTATAGCATTTTTTTTGTCTTAATTTTGTTAGTAATATATTTTCTATTTTTTTAATATATTAATATGTAAAAAAAAAAAATTTCAATTACTTACTTCACCTGTCCCCTGCTCTCACTCCAGAGGCAACCGACCCAGCCAGTTGCCGTAAGGGAAAAAAAAAAGAAAAAAAAAAGGGGAAAAACCCGATCAAAATCATAGAAAGAGACAGGCGTGGTAAGGGTGGCAGCTGCATATACCACCAAGAGAGCATAGAGAGAGAGAGAGAGAGAGATGGACGATTGAGAGGGCAAGGAATCGGAAAAGCTTCATCTGTGTTATGCTTGATTCACTTGTTAACTCGAGCGTACAACAATCTCGGATCTCCTAAAAGCGGCGCATTTGCGTGATCAGGCACTACCGCTATCCGATTTCTCATTGTTTCACTGCTCAAGGAGTGGTTGATTCTAGTGAGAGATCGAGCAAAGATGGAAGCTGGCGGCGGCATGGTGGCCGGATCTTACAAGCGCAAAGAGCTCGTTCGGATCCGCCATGATAGTACTGACAGTGGGGTATTGTTTCTCTTAACACTTCACCTCTCTTATTTTCAGATCCTGGCCTTCTTTTTCCTCGATGGTGCTTCCGATCTGGTTGTTTCGTTTTATAGTCTGTTGTTTGAGCTGCGTAGCAGTTTGATTTGAATTGTGAAATTTTAGTTTTTTCGCTCATCATTTGGCCACACGAGTGGTCTGGATGACTGGATCTGGCTATTTTATTGCTTGGATTTCTAAATTTTTTCGATTTGCTTGTGCCTCGTGTGTAATTTGCTAGCTGAAACAGGCTTTTTTAATTTGAGTGCTGATTGGTGGCCGTCTTAATCCTTCCTATAGCTGAGTATCTGGCAATCAACATTGATCTTTTGTTAAGCTGAGTAATTGTAATGATTTACAGATTTGGTCTCTTGAAAAATGAGATTGTTCAAGATATACGTTGATGAATGTTAGGTCGTTATGAGCCAAGTCCTTTTTTTTTTTGCTTAATAGTTAGGAAACAGTTGCCCATTTGCCACTGACTTCTATTTGCCCTGGTTCCTTTTCACTTATCTCAAGTGAAACCTTTGGTTAGATTTATAACTCTTGTTACAATTTGTAGGGATTTGATAGTTTACTGTTCAAGTTCGGTTACGGAGAGTAATATCCTGTCTCTCTTAGGTTCTATATATGCTTGTAGTACATATTTTTTTACATAGAGAATAGAGAAACATAATCTTTTTTTTTTTGAGACTCATTAGTTTGTTAATTACTTAAAATGCAGTCCAAGCCCTTGAAGAATCTGAGTGGACAATTATGCCAGATATGTGGAGATACTGTTGGGCAAGTTGCAACTGGTGATATTTTTGTTGCCTGCAATGAATGTGCTTTTCCAGTTTGCAGACCATGTTATGAATATGAGAGGAAAGATGGAAACCAATGTTGTCCTCAGTGCAAAACCAGATATAAGAGACAAAAAGGTAAAGGTTTTTTTTTATCATTGTGTATGTATCATCAATGCCATCAAAGTAATGATTTGATACATTTTTCTATGAAATTTAGGGAGTCCTAGAGTGGATGGAGATGATGAAGAGGATGATGTTGATGACTTGGAGAATGAGTTCAACTGCACACAAGGAAATACCAAAGCTAGGCGCGAGTGGCAAGGGGATGAAGCTGATCTTTCTTCTTCGTCTCGACATGAATCTCAACCAATTCCCCTTCTCACTAATGGGCAACAGGTGTGCTGGATAGAATCCATCATGCACTAGTTCATTCTTGTCAGTGGGTTTATTAGTTGGTAAATCTGCATAAAAACCTATTTCAAAATCTGGCGTTTAATATTATGATTAAAATCTATTTTTGATAAGCAAATGCAGCATCATTTTCATTTGATGTCTGATTTTCTCAATTATCTTTGACATTTTGTTGCAATACTCTTTTAAAATTTCAGTAGTTTCTCGTATACATTTGTACCCTCATGATTCATCTATATCTACTTTTACGGGTTCCAACTCTTTATTATTATTTTTAATTGCCGCATCCTTGTAGTTACTCTTGCAAGCTTCTCTAAACTCCCTTTCAACTTAAAATATTTTCAATTTCCTAAGTCATTGTTGGTTTCTCGTAAATCAATTGTTAGATCTTTCTATTCTTGAACCCATGATAGTGTAGTAGAATTTCAGGCAAATAGCTACCTCAGTGCAGATGCATGATAAATTACTGTCCTATTCTCATTAGGTTTCCGGGGAAATTCCAAGTGCAACACCAGATAATCGATCCGTTAGAAGCACATCAGGTCCTCTGCATTCTGAAAAGCGTGGCCACTCACTACCCTTTGTTGACCCAAGCCAGCCAGGTAAATTTTGTGACTGTAAAGTGATACAATTTTCTAAATGCGGCTTTTCATCTTGAAGGCAACATCTTCTTCACATGATATGTTATGTTGCAGTTCCGGTCAGAATTGTTGACCCATCAAAGGACCTAAACTCTTATGGATTGGGGAATGTTGACTGGAAAGAAAGGGTTGAGAGTTGGAAACTAAAGCAGGATAAGAATATGATGCAGATGACTAACAGATACTCTGAAGGGAAAGGAGGTGATGCAGAGGGATCTGGTTCTAATGGTGAAGAACTCCTAATGTGAGCCTTTACGTAATCCTTTCCTCTTCAGATTCCCCCCCCTCGATTTGAAATATTGAGCTGGTGATTAAAAGTGTGTTTTGTGACTTTTTGAAATATTGAGCTGGCTTTAAAATATTTGTCCTTTTGCATTAGTGTTTTCAAATGAAAAAAATACACTTTGATAGATCATTTTTTCCCAGGAGCAATTTCAGCATGTGTTCTATGTTAAAGGTCACCAGTTCACCACCTGGTGATTTAAAAAAAGAAAAGAAAAAATCTATAATTACAATGACGTACTTGTAATAAGGTTCTTTAACTTTACATCACTTAATTGAAGCCTTGGAGGTATGATTATAGTAATATAATAGTTGTACTTATGTTATGTGAGATGAATAAATTGATCAACCTGGTGAGTGGTGGATGTTTGGTCAACTTTCAGTAGATGTTTTCAGGCTGCTTGCAGAGAAAAATAATTAGTACTCAAGGTTTGCTTGCAGCCAAAAATAGAAGTTTAGTGCAGCATATGTTGAGATTTCTGCCCATTCTTTCTTTCTGCTTTCTGATGCACCTTTCCTTTTCTAAATAAAGGATCAGATGAGTTTTATTCAAATACCAGCAGATATTTTCAGGTTGCTTTGAGGGGATGGGGGGAATTGGTACCCAAGATTCAGCAAAAATTAGGAAATTAAGCAAATGTTGCGATTTCAGTTTGGTTTTTATTAAAATCAAACTTTTTTAGAAGAATACAGGGGAAATATTGGTCTAGTTGACGAAATGCTTTGAATAATTTTATTCCCATTGGCCTTTGGGTTAACTTGGTTATGAAGCCTTACATATTTATGTGTACTGTTTCAGGGCTGATGATGCTCGTCAACCAATGAGTCGTATTGTTCCCATTCCTTCATCTAAATTGACTCCCTACCGTGTTGTGATCATTCTACGTCTGATAATTTTGGGCTGCTTTTTGCAATATCGTATTACCCATCCAGTGAAGGATGCATACCCTTTGTGGTTGGTATCAGTTATTTGTGAGATCTGGTTTGCTCTGTCTTGGCTCCTGGATCAATTTCCAAAATGGTATCCTATCAATCGAGAGACTTTTCTCGACAGGCTCACATTGAGGTCTGTATTCTTTATTTTGACTTTCATTCTATTATCACGTATTTTTGGGAAGTTTGTGAGTATTTTATGTGAGTATTTTTTTCTCAGGTATGATCGTGAAGGGGAGCCTTCACAGTTAGCCCCTATTGATGTCTTTGTCAGTACTGTTGACCCTATGAAAGAGCCTCCTATTATTACTGCCAATACAGTGCTGTCCATTTTGGCTGTGGACTACCCTGTTGACAAGGTCTCTTGCTATGTTTCTGATGATGGTTCAGCAATGTTGACCTTTGAGGCCCTTTCCGAGACATCTGAATTTGCAAGGAAGTGGGTACCATTCTGTAAGAAGTTCAATATTGAGCCAAGGGCCCCTGAATTTTATTTTGCACAAAAGATTGATTACTTGAAAGACAAGATACAACCTTCTTTCGTCAAAGAGCGCAGGGCAATGAAGGTGAGAAAAAATTTGGATGCATAATCTTTCTTGCTTCAATCATGCAAGAGAAACACTTGCATCTGAAGCTAGAGCATTTGCTTATAATGTTCATTATAATTCATGAGCTCTTCCACAGTTTGCCACAGGCTTCTGAATTGGGTTACTGCTATGTGCTTCAGTCATCTCTCTTGATCTAGATAGCACTTAATAAAATGAGTTTAGTACAAATATTAACAGAACAGAACTCCTTACTCAGTAAGAATCTCATTGTAATTTCTTGAGTATATCTTCTGCACATGCCTTTTCTGATTTGAAATGAATTTAAATCAAGATTTTAAGACCATTATTTGCTGACTAAACGGCTAAGAAAATTGTCACTCTTCCTTCCTTCTAACAAACAATATGCTATATCCTCCTCCTGTCTTACAGAAAAGGGTGGACTTTCTCTGGCAATGCTTCCTTAATCCTTGCAAATCCCATATGAAAGAAATATTAGATGAAACAATATGCTTATGTTGCATGAACAAATGCCTAGATTGCATGGTTCAAGTAGGTAGGATTGCATATTACGCAATGTGGAAGTACCATGATTAACGTACTCTTGTTAAACAGAGGGAGTATGAAGAGTTCAAGATTCGAATCAATGCCCTAGTTGCCAAAGCACAGAAGGTGCCTGAAGAAGGCTGGACAATGCAGGATGGCACTCCCTGGCCTGGAAATAATCAAAGGGACCATCCTGGAATGATTCAGGTAATGTGAACTCTTTTTTCAAATCTTTATTCCTACGTCTTATACGAAAAATGGAGCGTTTCTTATCACAACCCTTTTTAGTTGCTGAAGTATTTAAAAGTTTGCCAGGAAAATATGTTGGTCTAGCACTTGATGTCTGCTTTTATTTACATAAGATTCTGTTGTTTTGGAATTGTAGGTATTCTTAGGACACAGTGGAGGCCTTGATACCGATGGCAATGAATTACCCCGATTAGTATATGTTTCTCGTGAGAAGAGACCTGGCTTCCAACATCATAAGAAAGCTGGAGCCATGAATGCTTTGGTCAGTAATTTTCTGGCTTTGTTGAATGGATGTGTGAAGAGATTCCAGTGATTCTTTTCCACTAACTTAATTATCCCTGATATACAAGATGGCTTTCTCTGCTCTTCTGAAATTATGGGCTATGACCTCATTTCTAACATTTAGTTGTCTTGTGATTGCCAGATTCGAGTTTCTGCTGTACTGACAAATGGGGCATATATTCTGAATGTCGATTGTGATCACTACTTCAACAACAGTAAATGTCTCAAGGAAGCGATGTGTTTTTTGATGGACCCTGTTCTGGGGAAGAAAACCTGTTATGTACAGTTTCCACAGAGGTTTGATGGTATTGATCTACACGATCGATATGCAAACAGAAATATTGTCTTCTTCGATGTATGTTCTCTAACTCTAGTCCTGTTTAGAGATAATTGTTCATTGATACTTCTTATATCTTGGGGTACATATTTTGGTTTCTGTTCTTTCTTTGCAGATCAACATGAAAGGGTTAGATGGCATCCAGGGTCCAGTTTATGTGGGAACAGGTTGTTGCTTCAACAGACAAGCTTTGTATGGGTATGATCCAGTATTAACAGAGGAAGATCTGGAGCCAAATTTCATTGTTAAAAGTTGTTTTGGTTCAAGAAAGAAGAAGGGCGGGAACAAGAAGTATGGAGACAAGAAAAGAGGAGTCAAGAGATCTGAATCCAACATACCGATTTTTAACATGGAGGACATTGAAGAGGGTATTGAAGGTCAGATAACAATTTCTTACCTTTGTTACAAAATTTGGTTGTCACATTTGATATTCGTCCAATAATGCTGGGTGCTCACCCTCTACTTGTGTTACCCAGGGTACGAAGAAGAGAAGTCACTTCTTATGTCTCAGAAGAGATTGGAAAAGCGATTTGGACAATCCCCTGTGTTTATTGCAGCCACTTTCATGGAACAGGGTGGTATCCCACCAACCACCAATCCGGCAACGTTGCTTAAAGAAGCCATTCATGTTATTAGCTGTGGATATGAAGATAAGACTGAATGGGGCAAAGAGGTGAGCTTACTAACCATGTCCGACGCTAATAGCTCTCATTCTTTGTGGACCACTTACCTTTGGATGTTCCTGAACTCACAATTTCTTGTTTTTTCCAGATTGGGTGGATCTATGGTTCTGTCACAGAAGATATTTTGACTGGATTTAAGATGCATGCCCGGGGATGGATTTCCATCTATTGTATGCCTCCTCGACCCGCCTTTAAGGGTTCTGCTCCCCTCAATCTCTCAGATCGTCTGAACCAGGTGCTTCGATGGGCCTTGGGATCTATTGAGATCATGCTCAGCAGGCATTGTCCCATATGGTATGGCTACAAGGGGAAATTGCGGTTTTTGGAAAGATTGGCATACATCAACACTGTTGTTTACCCCCTGACATCAATTCCGCTTATTGCATACTGTGTGCTCCCTGCTATCTGCCTCCTCACTAACAAATTTATCATTCCCACGGTGAGTCCGTAATCTTTTATTTTCCTTCACGAATTAAAAGCTTAATTTTTGAAATTGACATCCAATTATGACAGCAGAAATCGATGGTGTACTATTTAAAAAACATATTCATAAAAAAGTTGTCATGAAAAAAAAAATGAAGTTAAATTATGGCATTTGTGAAAATGCTTTATGCATTTATGGCTTGAAAATAGTTTGTCGCTTTGCTCCTTCAAGGGTAACTAATTCAGTTGGTTACACTCTTTGCAGATCAGCAATTTTGCTAGTATATTTTTCATTCTCCTCTTCGTGTCCATTGCTCTTACTGCAATCCTTGAACTGAGGTGGAGCGGAGTTGGTATCGAGGACTGGTGGAGAAATGAGCAGTTTTGGGTCATTGGTGGTACCTCGGCCCATCTCTTTGCTGTCTTCCAGGGTCTGTTGAAAGTGCTTGCCGGTATTGACACCAACTTCACTGTCACGACCAAGGCATCTGACGAGGACGGGGATTTCGCAGAGCTCTACATCTTCAAGTGGACATCTCTCCTGATCCCACCAACCACCGTCCTGATCTTCAACCTGGTTGGCGTCGTCGCTGGTGTGTCTTATGCAATCAACAGTGGATACCAATCATGGGGGCCACTCTTCGGGAAGCTCTTCTTTGCACTCTGGGTGATTGTCCACCTCTATCCCTTCCTTAAAGGTCTGTTGGGCCGACAGAACAGGACGCCCACCATTGTCATCGTTTGGTCCATTCTCCTTGCTTCCATCTTCTCCCTGCTTTGGGTGCGCATCAACCCTTTCATGTCAGATGCCGCCAAGAAGGCCGGCGGTCAGTGCGGACTCAATTGCTAGGGTTCCATCTCTGGTTAAGGGCCAGCCGAAACCCCATTGCCTCTTGCGTGTAAATAAGAAGTATACAAAAGAGAGAAGGTGAGAAAGGCAAACCTCTGGAGAAGCTTGGGGAAGGCCATTGTGTATTGTTTTTGCTCTTTTGTTGTGTCTGTTCAGTCCCCATGTTGGAACTTTAGTGGGGTCTGGTTTTTTATTTATTTATTGTTTATTATAAGTTATTGTGGTATATTGTATCAGTAAGGGTAAGTAGGAGGATGAATTGTCAAAGATGAAAGAACAAAACCTGAAGCCTAAGTTTTTGTTCCTCTTTATTTATTAAAACAGATTGGTTCAGCAAGTTTACCTCTACTCAGTCAACTTGGTTTATCCCTTTGTTCAGGGACGGGCTTGCCCAATTTTCCCAAACGCCGTTACAACCTTCTCATCTTGTATTGTAAAATAATCGGTGAGGATTCCGTGGAGTTGAACTCAATGAAGTTGGTAGGATTACGTAGATTTGCAACATGTAGTAGTAGTAGACTAGTAAGTCCAAAAATGTAATCTTAAATTGTACTCCCTCCGTTTCCTTTTAATTGACTTTTTACTATTTATGCACGTTTTTTAAGGGGTGAAAAACTATATAAAATAATAATTTTTTTCATAATTTTTTTCAACAATCTCATAGTTATTGGCGATAAGTACAATATTATTAAAAAAAATTCATAAAAATATTAATATTTAATATAGTTTTTACCGTTCTAAAACTACGTGCTTGACTTGAAAAAGTCACTTAAAAGGAAACGGAGGGAGTAAGTCATAGGCCACATGTGTCCTTTCTCTCCCCCTTGAATTTGTAAATAAAGAGCGGTCATTTCCGGGGTTTGAACTGGAGACTTTGGGTACTACCGTAAGTCATTTTCAGTGAGCCATTCCATTCCAGTCTCTCCCACCGAAGAAGTCACAAGTCCTCCCAAATCTGAAATGGGAATTTGTTGAAATGAGAGGTCTTCAGAGCCCCACATTTCCAATTTTGTTAGTTTTTAATCCCTTTCTGGACTTGTGGGTTTCACTTCTCCCACCATCTCTTTCTCCGGGTGCTTGTTTTAATTCTCCTCCTAGCATTTTTTTTTGGCGGGAGTTCGCCTGGTTAGGTTATGGCTCCGCCGCCGTCGCCGGTGGTTATGACCCCTCCTCCACAGACCAGCTTCCGTGACCTCGACGATGCTTTCTTGCAGGTATATATAATATATTTCAACCCTGTTGATCAATTGGAAATTTGGAACATTCAAGTGAGCCAAGTATTGAAATGAGATATGACTTATTTGCTATGCTTCCACATCTAGAGAAGTGTTTGATGGGAAATCTTTGATCACTAGGGTTTAGATTTCTTGGATGAAACAGTAAAACATTGAGCATCTTTAGTACTTTTAGTCCAATCAGTGTAGTTTTGTCCTTGGAGTGTTGGAGTGGATGAATTTGTTAATGACAAGTGTTTTTCTTGGTGTCAAATTGGTTTAGGATGATTGATGATTCTAGCTCTCTGTATTGTGTGGTTGCATTTCTTAAGACAATTGGAGAACGGTGATTGAATTTGAGAATAAATGTGTTTCTTTGAGTAATTTGTTGGTATAGAAGTGCATCTTTCGTTAGGCTTATACGATGGACATACAAGATGCGGTTAGGGATTATACGATAAAGTTAGGCTTCTTATACTAAATCCTTCATCTAATTTAAAAATCATATAATGCTCTAAGCTTAGTTGATGCCTCTAATGTAATGCTTATTCTACGCAGAATCAGACCCGAATATGGCTTGGTGAAGTCTTGAATATGAGATTCGACAAGGATATGAACATAAGTGATTTGCTTGCTGATGGTCAAATACTGTATGCACTTTCCCATTTACTTATTTTTGTTCATTGTGTTGTGTTTATCTATCTCTTCCATTAAACTAAGATGTTAAATAAACTTGCAAGCTAAGCTACCTAGTTGTAAACCTCTCCTTTTCCTCCATAGAAGCTGAAAGCATTGGAAATAGTTTTTGCAGTGTATAGTAGCCTTGTTTGTTTCAGCAAAAGTAATGCTAAGAGGTATAAAAATCTTTAACATAGAACAATTGGTATTCCCTTCAACCGGCTGAATTTAGTCAGTGTTGGTAACACCATCATCTTTTGTGTACTATTCCAGATTTGGAGTGTATAAAGTATTTCGGAAGATGCTACTCGGTGAGGACCACTCAAGCCACCAAAGATTTCTTGAAAGGGAATCTGTCTCTTCTAGTGAAATTACTCAGATATTTCCTTATGCTAAGGTTGAACGTTTTTTGGAGGTAAGATTCAACAATGGGTTCCTGTTATTTATCTAGCTGAAGTTCCTTTTCACAGATGTAAGATATTGCCCTATTTTAGAACATCTCAGGCAGACGGATGAATCTTCATCCAACCTATTCTCTTTACTTGCAGGTTTGCCAAAGTATGGGCTTAGCGGATATTGATCTTATCACTACATCTGATGTCGTGGATAAAAGAAATACACGGAAAGTTTGCATGTGCTTACGGTCTTTGGTAAAGAAAGCAAGATCAAGAAATCTGAATGTAGGCACTTGTAAAGAACATTGGTGGAATAAACCTTTCTTCGTCTTATTTTTGCTTTCTTGATGACAATGACAAACGTCACAAATGATTTCTTTACAGGTTCCAGATTTTGATAGTGTTACTCATAGAAGGAAATCTCCTGTAACCATGCCTACTGATATGGTTGGAAACCGTCTACGAAACTTGGAACGTTCAAGCAGCTCTCTTGGTCCTGTTAGTCTTGACATGAGAAAAGGTTCAATTGGGTTTCGTGCTGACAACAAATCTGATGTTTCTGATGATGATGACGACTGTGAGAGTTACAGTGGAGTGAGTGGAGGATCCACATACTCTTCAGCTAATGGCACATATTCAAGAACCATGGATCCATCAATGGCTCGAGATTTTGGTTCTGTACAGTGTGAGTTGGAACAGCTAAACAACAGATCCCTGGATCTAGATGAAAATGCAGAGAATGAATGCGTGTCAGTTGCAGAGTCCATTGATATTTTCTCACCCTCACAAAGTCATGGATCAGGTGTTGGAGATAACTTCCAACTGATGAATGACCAGTCGAATCATGGTCGTGGAAACAATCTGCCAAACCATTCTCCCATTCTTCTTGAGTGGCAAGATGCTTCATTACCCATTGATAAAGCTACTGACACTGCTGAGCCTAGTCCCCATTCCTTGATAAAAGTGAACGATACATTCACTGCTTATGATGAAGTAGAATCAAATGCGGGCAATGACTGTAGCTGTATAAAGTTTGAGGATGGTGAAAATGGTGACCTACCTGAAGCCTCTTCTGTCGGAGACAAGGAGGTTCTTGGACATAGCTGTGATGCATTTCAACATAGCTGTGATGCATCATGGTGTCAGAGACCTGTTGAAGAAGTTAATTGTGATACCTTAGCCTCAACTTCTCCAAGGCAGGAATCAGGCAAGTTTGCCATTGGGAGTGCAGAAACTATAAAGCAACGGCAAAGAGTTGATCTAATTTGCGGAAATTACAGAGATATTCCATGTACAGAAGACATGAAAGAGGCTAACAATCCCTCGGATCCCCTTTACAGGAAAGGTGAAGTCGTATCAAATGGAGGTTTGGAAAATTGTGAGGAGGCTAACTCTCAGTTTCATGTGGGTACAAATGATCTTCCTTGCATAGAAGATGAGGAGAAGGTGACTTTTGACTACATTCTCTTCATCTTATTCCCTTCATTACCTTTTTGCTGTCTTCCTTTTCCTAACATGTTTGATCAAATTATTGCCCATCTTGTCATCTCAAATTGCACAGGATGAAAGAGAAGACTTGAACAACGAAGGCAAGAAGGTAGTTCAACAACGTAAACCTCCAAGGAAGATGTTGAAATTGATCGCAGGGGGCACGGGAACTGTGGCAGCAGCAGGCCTCCTTTTGTTCTGGCTGCAACTAAGGTACATGTTCTTATCATACTCAAGTTAGTTAACTTGAACTCTTGAAGTAAAAGGAAATTACTCGAAACATGTAAAATGCATTTTTAAACATTTGCACATGGTTAAATAAGCAAGTTTTTAATTGATAGCAAAGTTGGATAAAGGTTGCTTAAATAATATCTATAGGGCTGGACGGCGAAATCAACCAAAAGCTCGTAGCCTCCCGATTTTTCCTGTCGAATGGTGGTTTCATGGCATTTCTTGGTGGACTGGCCAGTGCTGACAAGGCGCTCTTCCTTGGTAGCTTCCTGACGTTTCTTGGTCGGTTGGACGGTGGTGAAAATGTGGCCAACTTGCTCTGTTGAAGACAATGGTTTGGCAGTGATGGAGGGCTACACAAGTAACAATGAATGAAAGAAGCTATAAACAAATTAGATCAGGGTTTATGTATAAAGTGGGTTATAAATCTAAGGTTGGTTCAATGAAAAATACATCAAGAAAATGAGGGTTCCTTTATTCTTTGGCTTACAGTTTAATTCACCATGGATTTACAGGAAGAAGGGAACAGGAAATGCTGAATCTCAAAGATACTCACTGCTTAATCCAACAAGGATTGGGGCTACAGAGAAATGCTCGCGACGCGAGAAACAAGAGAGAGCTGGGACTAACAAGATTTACCCTGCACACAACCTGAATTTTGGTTCATAGGAACATCAGTTTGAGGTGAAACAAGATTTAGAAGTCGTCTTTCTATTGCTTGTTGTAAGTACCTACACTTTGAAACTTATGATATCACTAAAAATGGTATGAAAATCAAGGGAAGTTGAACTTGCAGAAAAACTGTAATGTCTCATCGTTGCGATTGTGGGTTGTATTTTGGATCATTTGGGGTTGCGGAGACAATTTGTTCTCCTAAGCAAATTGACATCGAGTGATCCGAATTGTTGGTCGAGATGTTCGTAGACAAGGATTTGGAGATGGAGGACCGAGCTCTAACATGAGCCACACTTATCCTCGAGTAGCACAAACATTGTCGCTAAATAATGACATTCCTTTTTATCACGTAGAGTTGATTTTTCCAAAAAAAAAAAAACAAATTTAGAACAACAGGAATTATTGGATCAAGGGCCCAATACAAAGGCCCAATAACGAGAAGGAAAACGACGTCGTTTGTGTTCCCCGATCCCCCCGCAGAAGAATCAGTTAACTTGTGGGTGAGCATAAACCCTGAATTGGCAGGACTGGTCTGATTGTCTCCATTCCCAAAAACTCAAAACCAGAAGTTGTAGAGAACAATCCAACCACGATCTTCCATCCATCCATCCATCCATCGATCAATCGAGAATGGAGCAGATAACGGAGGGAGTGAACAATATTAGCATCGCCGATTCGTCCTTCAAGAAGAACCGTATCCAGGTCTCCAACACTAAGAAACCCCTCTTCTTCTATGTCAATCTCGCAAAGGTTACCCCCTTTTCCTCTCTTTCTTTTTACATTAGTCTTTCCATTTATGACCTCATTTTGACTTTCTCGATCAGTTCGCCTTAGATGTTATCTTAAAACCAGATCCTCTTCTACTTCCCCATGATTTTTTCAAGGTCTTAGGGTTTTAGTGCGTTTTTTTGGGGAAAAAAGAAATCCTATTGTGTTTCATTTAGGGTGGCGCTGTTTATTCCTCTAATAGTAGCTATCTCTAGGTTTTGGAGGTGAATTGGTTAATCATAGATGATGGATTGTATTTGTAATGTGTTTTTTGTCATTCAATGCTGAGTTTTGTGCACGAATTTGTTGCACTTGCACTATCTTTTTTAGATTATCCATTTACAAAAATTCTTTTCATGGTAATATTCATGGAATTGCATATTTGGAACATTATCATAGTTTCATTTGGTTAGAGAATGTGTATGATTTTTTTTTTTTTTGTGGAATTAACACCATGCAATTGACTCTTGCAGAGGTATATGCAACAGCACAATGAAGTGGAGCTTTCTGCACTTGGAATGGGTATTTTTTGCTTTTACCTTAAAATGCAAACCTTTTTCTTTCAAGAAGATATCTTTGTTTGGGACACTTGTTTCCTAGGGCATCAAAACGTGATACGGTGATAGTTTTAAGTTTTCTGAAGTCTGAACTAGTGTATGATTCTTTTTTATCATCTTGACTGACCTTTAATTATATCTCTGGTGAAAGATATTTGCAATCTGAATACTATCATTGATTTTTGGAATAAGTCTATAAATTGCTAGGTGTGAATGATGATATAAAGAGGAAAAATCCTTGTTTATGCCTTGTTACTGCTAGGTGTACTCATTTTTTCCTTAAATTGTGGGAGATCTATAGTGTGCCAATTTGGGATCATGCTAGCTGATTCGCATGATTGAGATTGTTTGTCTATGGTTATCGAATATAAAAGTAAGAGGGAATAAACAGAAAGAATGGTTTCTTCTGCAAGAACTCTTGGACCCTTTCTCCAAGGGTGGAATTGGTTGTATGGTTTACTTCTGATTTTCACATAAGTCGTTGCTTAGGGTTTCTTTAGGATGAAATGTGACATTTTGGATGATGCAAGAGACAAAAAAATGTTAATTGTGCATCCTTGATCCGATAGTTGTGGTCTACTCTTCAACCAAAAATAGTGCTGAGAATCTATTTGGACACTTTTTTCAGCAAAAAAAATAAACAAAGTCTCTACTTAATCTATTTGTTTGATTGAATTATGTTCATTCATGGAGGCGGCTCTATCCCTGGCATACACTCCATGTGTTTGAGAAATTACTATGATTGTGGAATCATTTATAGATATTTGAACAACTAACAATAAAACATCTGTGAGGTGTTGCATGTTATTTTCCCGTTTCAACCAGCTAAAAGCTGCGCTTATTTACATTTTTCAAGGATAATTCTAATTGAGTATGTGGTGTATATGGGGTTTGCAGCAATTGCAACAGTTGTAACAATCGCGGAGATTCTGAAGAACAATGGGCTAGCTGTTGAGAAGAGTTAGATTCCTGTCCTTCCAGCTTCTCGTTTTCATTCTATTTTCTATGCATTTGCTCCTTATTTTCTATATAAATAAGAAGTTCCACTTCATAGATATTTAACCTTAAAAATTGGCTACTTGATGCTTGACATGTGCAGAAATCACAACATCAACTGTTGACATCAATGAATCAGGGGGGCGTCCAGTTCAAAAAGCCAAGGTAATTAAACAGGACAGCATTTCATTTTGTTGGTACATCATTTGAGTTGCATATTTAGTATATGAATGCTATATGGATTTAGCCTTTTTTCCAGCAGTGGTGGCTGCCGTTGTGTTGAAATGACATGAAATTTACTGAGACCAACCCTTCTCATCTCTGTTTCATTCATAGACATGGGTTTCTGCATATTTATTTTGCTAGATTGAGATCATGCTGGGCAAGTCGGATAAGTTTGATGAGTTGATGGCTGCAGCAGCAGCCGAAGCAGGAGAAGAAGAGGAGCAGGGTTAACTCACTATCGCAGCATTTGGTTGTTTCTGCAGCGTGCCCTTTCGTCCATGTGGATTACGTATGGTTTTTTCAATCTTGGTCCGTTAGCCTTCTAGGATGGGTGGTGTGTTATCCTTCAAAAAGAAAAAAAAAAAACAAGAAAAAGTGTACTAACAAATTAAATTAGATCTTATATATTTTTGTTAGGGAGACTAAAGAGACACTAATGTTCTTTATTTATGTTTTTGCCGATTGAAATTCATTTGTGTTGAGATGTTTGTTTGTATCAACCATCAAGCACTTACAGTACTTTGGGGATTTATTCACTGTTAGACGACTGAAGTGGTGTTTGTATTCTTTTGCTTCCATTAAATGGAGTTCTTTTATTTAAACAGTACTTGTTCGTTGTTGCATAGTTTTTTCGTACAAACAACTAATAGAATTTGTTTTTATATATGATAACTGCATACACATAGATGGTAACCGGGCAACAAGTTGCGCCGCCAACTCCTTCTGAATAGCAAAACCAATTCTTTTGAATACGACATCTGTAGATCTAGGGGCATATAAGGTTTAACCAAAGATATCAAATGCAAATGGAATGAATATGTGTTAAAAAATATTATAGGAAAGAAGTGATGACAAGTGAGTATTATGGTGACAGTTTTATGTAGTGTCAACAATCCAATTTTGGAAATATTGGTTGATGACAATGTCTTGATAATAAACAGTATGACGATAATTGTTTTTGAAGGGTAAGATATCGTGATGAAAATGTTGTTGAAGTTGTTGAAATTGTATCTAAAAAAAGTGAAACGAGAGAGAGGACATAACTTACAGGGGTTGGTGGCTACTGCCGCCGAACGCCTCTGGCACTAGCAGTCAGGCCTCACTCCTTCTTTCTTTTTATAATGATAGGAAATTCGGTCCAATTTCAGTCCGAACCGGAAATTTCGGTTTTGTCTCGGGTTTGGACCAGAAACCGGGAATGGGAATTTATTGGACCGTGGACTTGACCTAATAACCCGGTCCGATCCAAAGACTGTGATTTTCGATCTGGTCCCGGTCCGATCCAAATTTTGCCCAGCCCGGGTAGAAAGCAGTTACTCAATCGAGTCACTGACTTTGATAAAGTAATGAAATTGTTCGTTTCAAAGGCTGATGGAGTGATAAAATGCTTGTGATGTGGGGGGTCGAAAGAAATTGGAAGTCCCTTTCTTTGTAGGGTCAAGTTTAGTTCTTTTTTTGACTGGTGGGATGGGAATCAAACCATAAACCACAAATCCTTGAATCTGTTCCGATTCCATTCATTCTTTATCCATTTTGTTATCTCACCTTCACATCACTGTCATCAATTTATTGCCAAAGTGTTGTAATGGATTTGTCAAAACAGTTTGTATCAGTCAGTTCTGTTTTGGGATGCAACAAATCAATACTCGGAACACATGAAATATTCATCAAGCTAACAATCAGCCACCTTTGCGGGTCTCAATCCAAGGGCAAAAACAATCTGAATATGATGATGCGCAACAAAACTTCCGAGTATGTAAAGAGGCGAAAAAGCAGTTGTCGCTGCTTGTATGAGCTGAGATCACTGTGTCAGCTTCCCTCCAAGCTTTAGAAGAAAGGATTATGTCGAATGCAGCTACTTTAGATCTACGTTTCTTCTTCTTCGTCTTCCACCAGTATCCTCTTGCAGAGTTCATAGCACATGAATGAGATCCCGGCTGCAGGAACTATCTTCATGCAGCTCGGGCCTAACCCTCTGTATAGACCCTGCACTCCCTCTTGTTCGAGGATGCTCGCGAATGCGTGGAGCATGTTCTTGTAGACGTGTCGCCCGCTAACTGCGCCGGCCTGCATGTGCTTACGGGCCACCTCTAGGGGGAAGGTTGCGGTGCTTGAGATGGCCCCGGCTGCTGACCCAATCAGGAGGGTCTCAATGTTGCCGATCTTCTCCTTCTTGGAGATCTTCCTGTAGGCTTTGCGAAGAGTGTCGTAGGCACAGTAGTTTGTAGCAGCGTAGGGGATCACACCTATCACACTCGGGGCGAGCCCTCTGTAGAGCTCTGCTGGCCCCTCTTCGCGAAGAATCTTGACGAATGCGTCGACTATGCCCTTGTAAACACCTCTCTGTGATAATCATATTTAACATAAATTCAGCAATGACAAGAAGATAGATCTATCAGGACCTCTTGTAAAGTTGACTCACCTGAATGGTTATTCGAGTCTTGACTAACTCGAGAGGGTATGTACATAAAGTAGAAGTAACTCCGGCACATGCCCCAGCAATCAGCGAGGCAGGGATGGGTAATTTAGACTGCTCTCCAGGCTTTGGAGACAAGTGCTTGTTGACAGTGTCATAGGCAAAAAGCTGCAACGTAGATTGTATACAGAAAGTTAAACAAACAGTCAAACAAGCACACTTTATGCTACAACTTCAGGGTGAGACAATTTATCGTGGATGCGCAGGTCATGAGTTCCTCATCATTGACATAGCACAGACACTTGGAGTTGGTGAAGCAACAAACATAAGACAATACAAATTAGCCTTTTGTTGTCTACTGCAACTAAATAATACTGTATCTAGCAGCTAGATATTGCAAGACCAAGACCATGCAACAGTGAAACCCAATTCACAAATCACGGATTGCAATAAGCTGGGAAATGAGCTAGGGAGCAGGGAAGCAACTCCACCCCTTTGCACCCAAAACATCAATTTTATAGCATTAAACTCCCACAAACTTCAAACCAAAATGTAATTTAAAACAAAATCACAGTTAGAAGACCAACTATGATGTTATATTGTGATTTGTGAGACAACAAGAACAACTACTGAGTGGCTAAGCAATTCCATCTTCACATGGGATTTATTTGATTACAAGTGTGTGAAAACTTATGTATTTATGTGCAAGGAAAACAAAACTAAATAAGCCATTCAACTTTCAAGCCAATGAAACTCGGGCCCATTAACAATCCTCCACTATTTCATGCTCACTCCATAGAAAGGGGAAAAGATCTGTGAATATTCAAACTTTGATCCGTCAAAATCAACCAAAGATGTTTTTTATGTTAAGAAATGACGCTTTTAGGCAAATAGATCTTCAAAGAAAATACAAGTCTCATAACCTGATCTTGATTTCATATGCACCTATATTACTCCACTTCATCAAGGAAAAACAATATCCGTTTAAAAAAGATAATAGACACTTCTAATCTGATAATAACAACAGAATAGGATATGGAAGCATGACGAGATAAACCAGTAGATGGACAAATCTGTCTAGCTTTATAGTAAGAAAAAGGTTACAATGTCTCCTTTCAACATTAAATGATTGAAAAGGCACCATTCACGAGATCATAGTGATAGTTATTCAGATAATATGTACTAGTTAATGATCACACAGGAAACAATTTGACAATTGAGTAGTTGAAAAGGCTATACTGTGTAGAAACATCTGTGTTACTGTTAAGATTTTATTGAGCACATCAAAGAAGACCACATCCATAAGTATAAGACTTGTTAGACATCTAATTCAAAACAACTTCAAAATCAGGCTAGAAGAAACAATGAATTAGCCGACGGTGAAGAACTTTAAAAAAAAACGATCATATTGAGCCCAATGATTTAAAGTTAATCTGCTTCTTGTAAAATGAAATTCTAGTTGACAGGAATCTGCAATATCTCGATTTCTTAATCTGCACATGTTTAAGACTACAATCCTAATTTGAATTAAACCATTCATTTCCCAACTATCATTCATATATGTCTATTCTAATTTGATGCAATTTATTCAGAAGACAACAAAACACTTGCAGCAAAACATCAACTCGTGATAAGACTCAGAGGCCCATTTAGATATATGCAACTGCCAACTTGGCAGGTAATGAGCTTCGGCCTAGGATCACCAAACAATCAAGTTAACATCACTCAAAACAAGATATTGTAAAACCACAATGCAATATGCAAATAAGAGGTGCAAAACTGCATTACCTCAATTGCCTTACTGGGGGCAACCCGAATCACATTGACTAAATTGCCCCTAAACAGCCCAGTCCACCCATCAGTCTTCATGATATTATTGAAGACTTCCATGGTAGAGTGCCCACTACTCCCCACCATCAAATGAGTCCTAATAGTCTCCAAAGGCGCCACCGCAGTCCTCGAAACCGCCCCTGCCACGGCCCCACTCACAAGCCTCCTAAGTGAAGGATTAGCAACCTTAATCTTCAGCTTAAGCCCACCCTTCTTCTTCTTCTTCCTGGCCTTCTCATCCTCCTCAACAGTCTCAGGGATCCCAACAATCTTGAATCCCTCAGGGGATGACACGTACTTGATGTATAAATCCATGTAAGGAAGCTTGAAGCTCCCTCCTCCATTGTCCTGTGGATTTGGAGGGTTTGGGGAGACACCAACCCCCACTCCCATCTGCCCAACGCTGGCGAACAAACCTCCCCCTGGATGGGGGCTATCGATTCCTTGGATGGAGCTCCATTGAAGCACCGAATCGTAATTGGGCGAAAACCCATTTGGTCTGTCATTGAAAAGCTCCAATCTTCCCTTACCCATCAGTCAAAAAGAAAGCCTCTAAACAGGAAATGAAAATCCTTTCTAGCTAGGGTTTTATGCTGCCACCAACACCTGGATTATCATCTCAGAACAACAGCGGACTGAAAATTGAACAGGTGGGTGTGACAGAAAAACGACAAGGAGCTAGGTTTTGGAGTGGGTGGAGCAGAAAAATGGGATTCAAAGAAATTGGCACACGAGAATTTGGGTAATCAATGGAGGAATTGACACATGGAGGTTTGAGAGGTATGGAAATGGAAGTGATGGAGAGGAAGATGAACAGCGGAGGAAATCAGGAGACAATCTGATTCTCCCCTTCAACCTCCGCTGAAGAAAGAGACAGAGAAAGGGGATTGGATTTGGTTTTGATGAATTGATTCGCTCTTGAGGAAAGGTGTTTTATAATGGGTGGTGGGTGTGGGAGACTGGGGGAGTGGTGTTGTTAGGTTCGCGTGAGGAGTCGGAGGAGTTTGGGGGAGGGAAGGAGGTAAAGAGGTTGTTGGATACTTCAATAGTTCAATTGTTATTTTTTTGGAAAAATGACCGAAAATAGTACGAACTATCGAGGGTGAACCAAAAATAATACAAACTTTCAAAATCATAAATTCGTATACAAACTATCACCTATTAAACCAATATTAATACAATGTCCATAATTCACAAAGGAAAAATTAATTTGTACCCAAAACATAATAAATAAGAAACTTTGGTTTACAATTGCAAAATTTGAGGGTAAACATCACTGTTAATCATCCTTCTTAGTTCTTAAACAACCCATCACTGCAACTTGCACGCCGGAGTGAGTTTGCCATCGGCGAACCGGCCAGGACAGGCCAAGGGCAGCACAACCAGGGTCAGCCAGGGATGGACGACGACGAGCGGACGATCCTGAGGGAGTAGCAGGAAGAGGATCCCGAGCGTGAAGGGCTGGGGAATGGATTCGAACCCCGACAGCACGCGGCGACGGACAGCCCTCGGACTCCATATCGGAGCAACTGGAGCCGTCGGCGCCACCGACAAGGTCAGACAGAATGATGGGCGAGGGGAAGGAAGCAGTCGGTTTAGGGATTTAGGGCTCGAGGTCGGCGAGAAGCGAAGCAAAGTGATGAAATCTGGGCTATGGTTGCTCGAATTAGACAAGAGAATAGATGAAATTGGGATTATGAACCAAGAAATACCTAAAGCCCCAACTTTAATTTCGATTTTGCTCAAAATTCGAAAATCAATTTTTGGATTTAGGGTTTTACTCATGTTTATTTTCCAGCGAAACATAGATGAAGAAATTCAAAACACTCGGTTGAATCAATTTCTTCATCTCTACAATATACAGTATAAAATTAAAATGGAATTCATTTGGAATTGATTATGAATACAAGAACTTCAGCACTAAAGGGAAATGGTCAAAATGGGTTGTTTAAGAAGATGATGAACAGTAATGTTTACTCTCAAATTTTACAAGTGTAAACCAAAGTTTCTTATTTATTATGTTTCGGGTACAAATTAATTTTTCCTTTGTGAATTATGGACATTGTATTAATATTGGTTTAATAGGTGATAGTTTGTATACGAATTTATGATTTTGAAAGTTTGTATTATTTTTGGCTCACCCTCGATAGTTCGTATTATTTTTGGTCATTTTTCCTATTTTTTTTGGTCGATTTGGTGGGTGTGAAACTAAAATTCCTTTTTTTCAAAAAAAAAAAAACTAAACTAAAATTCTTTTCCAATTTGCAATTACCTTTTTCCTTTTCCTTATTCCACCTCTAAATAAATAATGCATTATTCGAGTTTGAATGATGAAATGGTGTATATTTATCATAGGTTTAAAGGGAAAAAGATGAATATATGCTCCCTTTTCCATTGTCCATAGCCCATAGGTGAAATAGGTCTCAAATTGTTTCCTAATAATAAAAAAAAGTGATTCTCGAAAGGTCGACGAGTTGGCAGGCAAACATACAATACAAATAGAAAACGGGGCGCAGTGAAACAAAACAGAAGCAAATCATGCAACAAGATGAACTAACCAGAATTACTCTTAATAAGTTGAGGATGCCGACGAATAATGAAGTCAAGCATCACCGAATAGTAGCACCACATATCAGCGGTGCAGTAGGAACCTATCTCATGTGGGTAATGTAGACGAAACTACAAGGAAGCTCATTCCCATATTTCACGAGGTATATCAAACTTTAGTCTCAAAATAGTTGATATTTCTGACAATTCAATTTTTTTTAATGAATTAAATACTCCACAAAAAATCAAGTTTAAAAAAATAATTCATACATATTAGTAATAAATATAAAATTATTTTAAAAATAATAAAATAATTGATAATGTATTTTACTCCCTCCGTTAACTAAAATATGTCATTTTATAAATATGCACACTTTTTAAGAAAACAAATAAAAATACACTTATACATTTAATTATTACTCTATTTTTTACTTTCTTGAAAACTACAACTAACATCTGTCTAATTATTACAAGGACAATTTTGTAAAGTAGATGACAAAATACCTACAATAACATATTTTTCTTAACAAGATTTACATTCTAAAACGACATGTTTTAATTAACGGATGAAGTATATAATTTTTTTTAATAATTTTTAAAAGGTGTGTTGAAAAGAAAAAATTTAAATCTTTTGGGACATAGATAGTATATTTTATGGTCTTTTTAAAGATATTGGTTAAACTGATATTTGTTCAAATATATCATAAATTTGAATATTTAAACACTATAAAATATTCTGATAAAAAAAGCACTATAAAATATTATTAAAAATAACTAAAATAATTAAAATTTAAATAATCTTTATAAAGATACCAAACCTGGTATTTTATATAGTAACCCTTATATATCCGAAAATTACTAAAGCAGACCATATAGAGGAAGAGGAGCGACGCCGGCCACGATAGGAGGAGAGACGCTGGGGACGATAGAAGCGGACGACGACGCCGGAGACCGTGGGTGGCGCGAAGTTTGACGACTAGTAGTTAGCGAGAGGAGGGACGAACAGGAGGTATTTGTTCTCTTTTCGTTTTAAAATTCTCGCCTTTAGGGTTTTAAGGGTTTTGGATGTGATTGGATTTTGGGGTTTAAACTGCTTTATAGTAAAATTTGAGGATTTCTACCTATTTCTGGCGCAATTTGAGTTTGAGAAATTTGTGATTGGATTTTTAGGGATGAGTATTTTGATTTGGGGATTTCATCTCTTAATTAGCTTGATTTAGAACTTGTTAATTTTCATCGGTTCATCCATTTCAATTTGCATGTGTTGCACAATATCAGTACATGTGATGTTCTTTCTGGAGATTATATACTTCATATGTATAGTTCATTTGAGATTCTGTATGTGATGAGCTAGAGACCTGAATTTCGGGTGAAAGGCTTTGTTGGCTGCAAGATGGACCAATTTTTTAAGGCATTGTTGTATGCAACTACTCTTAAAGGACTGTAAGGCCTTAGTTATAGACGGAAATGGAAATGGAAGACCAGGGAATTGTTTTGGTAGGTACTGATAATTTGTTTTGATTGAATAGCCTATTGGCTCAAATGAAAGAGCAATGTGCTTAAGCATGACTAGAAAGGTTAAGGAGCTGAAAGGAAGAACATAACCACATAAGCCATACAAAAAAAAATTAGATACTAATTCATGAACTAGCATTGATGCAATGAATTCTACAAAGACATATAGCTTCAAATATAGCAGAAACTATCACCAATACCGATTGCTAATGGGAAAAATTGAGCAATCCAAGAGATTGTCATTATAAAAACAGGAACAATCAAACAAGTAGGATGATTGTCTCAGTTGAAAAATGCAGCCTACTGCTTTGAAAGTGTTAAGATTCATGGATTTGAGGATGGAAATCTGATTCTTTTGGAGATTTTTCTGCACATATGCATCCACTAATAGGAATTTGATGCCCTAATCACTATATCCATCTCAATTCTTTCTTTTTGGTTTCTTTATTGTGTTCCATGATTGAATTATTAAATTAGAAATTCGTGTTGGGTGTTGAATCAGGAAGTACCTTACTGAATTGTTAACAATGGGGGAAGAACACATGGATCTGTTTCGAAAATGCTTGATTGAACATGAATATGAAGCTGAGCAACTCTTTTTGGCCCGGCACCAGGTAAAATTCATCTGTAATCCCCTTTTAGTTTTAACTTTTAGTAAAGGAAAAACCCTAATCCTACATTGTATATTGGGAAAGATTGAAAACTTAGAGCAAGGGATCTTGAGTGCTTTGTCTCAATTCTCATTCATTCAACCTCCCTCTAATTTTTCACATTACTTTTTGTTGTAGGAAGATTTTAGTATTGGCCAAGAAAAATAAAAGTGAATGCAGTTTTAGAATTCTAATCATGGAATGCAGTTGGTTGAGAATGATAGGTTAAGGAATGGGAACCGGGAGGCACTAACAGCACTCAGAAAGAGAGCTCGAACAACCAAAACAAGTGCTCCTTCACCGTTTGAATCACTGATGAAAGAAGTCGAGGGGCTTGGAACAAAGCCATTGGTAAGAGAGGTTTGCACTACTTGTGGCAATCATGATTCCAGTGAGAAAATGTGGATGATGTTCCCAGGATCTGATATCTTTGCTAGTGTTCCCTTTCACGCGGCTCATACCATATTAGAGCAAGGTGCACACTTTTCTTGACTCCCTTTTTTGTTCCTATTTCTTTCAGTTCTTCTCCATCATTGCTGGTTTTAAAAAAAAAAAATCCATCCTTGCTAGAAAGAAAATGCTGATTATCATTTTTATGTGATTGGAGATGGTATTTATGATGTGTCGTATGAAAACCAGTGGATGAACTTCTGATCACGGTGCCTATGAACTTTTTGGATGTTCTTTGTAGATCAAGAGCGGCTTGACTTTGACTCTAAGAAGTTGCAGAGTCTTGTTAAGGAGAAAACATTGCTATTATCAGAAAAAGGTGCTCTGGCAGACAAGATCAATCCAGGGGTGCTTAGGTCTTTGGTGGCATTAAAGGATGAGAAGAAGTAAAACCCTCCAGAATCAAGATTCATACTCGTATGCATTTATCAGGTTGCAGTTCCTGATGTTGGACTTGTAGTTTAACAAAAACACCATATGGCGCATCTTAGAGGAAGTACATTCATATATGTAACCAGGTAGGAATCTACTTGGACATGTGGATATTTAGAATGCCTTTTGATGTGATTCTGAAGAATTGTTTCGTCCTAAACTCCAATCAATCCGTGCCATTAAAATTGTTCTCTTCTTCCAACTTCCGCTTATGTTTCTGGTTATTGCTACGCCTGCTTGTGTTTGTCAGATAATTTTTTGAGTCGACTAATACTAATATACATGCTCTGGTTTCACAAGGAAGAACAAAACCTGAAGTAGAAATTGTAGAATGAATCTTCCATTTTTATTCTGGGTTTTTTTTCTAAAGTTTACACTGAAGAATAAAGTCGGTGAGTGAAATGAAAACTTGACTGGTACGTTCCAAAAAGTCACATCAACATGTTTCACATTTCTCACTCTTGATAAATACCAGGCCTATGTATGTTGGAATTTGACCTTGTGTAGCAAATGGATTTAAGTTCTTTTTTTTTAATCACGAAAACTTATGAATGCATCTCCTTACAAAAGTTTGTTATTAAAAAAAATTACTTGGATGAATTATGAATATAATCCTTCAGTCATACCTTGCATAAGCCACTATTTGTGAATAGAAAATTGCAAATCTATTTTAAGGCATGATGTAATACATTACAAAATGCTCTTTTTAAGATATGTTTATTTTCTCTACCTAAAAAAGAAGAAGATATGTTTATTTAATTTAAAAATATTATAAAATGAGTTGAGTTTTAAACCGAAGAATGAATAAAAAGAAAAAAGAAAAGAAAAGAAAAAGAGTAAAACACGGATCGAGTCGGGTTAGGCGACCCGGATCCGAATTCAAACAGCGCCCATTAGCAGATGCCAAAGCAAATCGGTGCCCCCACACAATTGCTCAGCCGCTGCCGCCACCACCTTAAACCCCTCTCCCACGGCCTCTGCATTTCTCATGTTAGCGTTCAAATTTGCAGCTTACAGGTGGCCAGCAGCAGCTAGATTTTACAGGTATTGTGACTGATTTCACTAGGAAACTTGTTTTCTAGTTTTTTTTTAATTATCTGTCTTTGCGCTGCTGACTGTTGAACATGCTTTGCAAGATCTTTTCTATTGCTTGAGCTTAGTTCTGGTATTTAGCTAATTGGATACTTGTCAGTTGCCCTAGTTTTTATCATTTGCATCCGTTTTGAACCTGGATATGTCTTGATATTGCAAAATACTGTAACTGATTGTTGAAATTTGAATGGGATCAATTTGGGACTGGTTTGATGTGTTCCTTCTGATTAATTCTTCATTTTTACCTTATTGGTGTACAATCGACAGTGAATCTAGGTTTTGTAAATTCATGATGTTGTTTGTGATGATTTTTGCACCTATGATGAGATTTTAATAGATGGGATATTGGGATTTAAGAAATTCCCTTTTTGACAGTTGAGCTATCTTTCTAGTTACTTACCATCATTCAAGATTGGACTGCATTGTGGATTAGAATAGCTCGAGGTTTCGTTGCCTTTGAATGTAACTGAGCCTCTTATGTCCTGTTTTTTCTATATCGAAATGTTGCACAGGTCTTGAACACACTGTTTTACTGGGCAGGCAATTCAGGACCCTTGAGAAGTCCTCTTTTGTTCTTCCCGAAATGTCTCCACCCACAGATACTGTTTCAGACCGGTATTGCTACAACCCTAGTCTGATTTGGAATCCTCAAGTTGAAGAATACTTTGTCAGAGCGTATGGTGCTGAACATTTTGCTCGAATATCTAAGGCCCTCACTCAACCATCTTGTTATTCTTGCATCCGTGTCAATACCCTTAAAACAACCACGGATGGAGTCATCCAGAAGCTGCAAGATATGCTCCAGGAAACAAGAAGTGGAGAAGATGCAACAGACCATTCTAACATGGAGAAGGAGTCTGAAAGTGTTGTTGTCAAGTGCCCAATACCCGAGTTAGACTATGTCGTGTTTGTTTATGGTACCGGGCCACACAAAATTGACTACCAGCCTGCACCAGATCAGCCTTTAAAAGAGGTGATAGTTAGTCGGAAATGTGCTGAGGCTGTGCTCCGTGGTGCTCAAATATTTGTACCTGGTATCTTTGCCTGCAGTGCACATGTTGAGAAAGGTGATACAGTAGCTGTTTCTGTTGCAGTTGAGGAACCTCAGCCAGATGGTAAGTGGGGAATTGGGATAACTCGTGGAACCATCCTTCAGGGACTGCAGACCGACACTCACTATTTCCAACGAAAGGGCTTGTACATTGGACAAGGTACCACAATGATGTCTAGGGCTGGGATTTTCCGTGTTTTGAAAGGAGTTGCTATATGTATGAAAAATCGAGTGTTTGATTTGCCTTCCTTTAATGATGTGCTGAAGGGTGAGATATTTCTCCAGAACCTACCGAGCATCATTACGGCTCATATCCTAGACCCTCAAAGGGGCGAGAGGATTATAGACATGTGTGCTGCTCCCGGGGGGAAAACGACTGCAATAGCTATGCGTATGAAGGACGATGGGCAGGTGGTTGCAATGGATAGATCCCACAATAAGGTGGAGGGTATTAGGAACTTAGCAGATGAGATTGGGTTGAAGTCTATAGTTGCATACAAGCTAGATGCTCTTAAATCTGTTTCCCAGGAAAGCGATGTCCTTTCTGAGTTTAGTGCCCAAAAATGTGCTGAAGAAACTCTTGCTCCTGAGTCGTTAACATTAAGTATTGATGCTGAGAAAAAAGAGGGCCCTACTACTTCGTGTGGTAAAGAGATCTCAAATGGAAACACGAATCTGGGCGCAAATGGTACCAACGCTGACAAGAAGAATTGCAACCAGAGATTGAAAAATGGTGTTGGGAAAAATCAAGACAGTGGTGCAAGGGTAGTAAAATCGAAAGGATTTCCACCCAACAGTTTTGATCGCGTCCTCCTTGACGCTCCTTGTTCTGCTCTTGGCCTAAGGCCTCGCTTGTTCGCAGGGGAGGAGACGCTGGAGTCTTTAAGGGGTCACAGGATGTATCAAAGGAAGATGTTTGATCAGGCCGTGCAGTTGGTTCGTCCTGGGGGAGTTATTGTCTACTCAACGTGCACGATAAATCCCGGTGAAAACGAAGCACTGGTGCGCTATGCGTTGGATAAATACAAGTTTCTGTCATTAGCCCCACAGCATCCAAAAGTAGGAGGACCAGGCTTGGTTGGGAGCTTCAAATTTTCTGATGGGTATGTTGAGGAATGGCTGAGACCAGGTGAGGAAGAACTTGTTCAAAGGTTTGATCCATCTCTGTTGGACACCATTGGCTTTTTCATAGCCAAGTTCAACGTCGGATCCAAAGATATCTGATTCCTCAAAGCCTGAGCGATGAGCATACAATGGACAAGGATACAGATAGAGAGCAAAAGGGGTAAGGTGGATGAACTGATGAAGGTGTTGCACATGATCAACCAGTGTAACCGGACCTTCCTTGAGGGTAAGCCGGTTGGATTTTGCTCATCACTTTGCGCCATTGATTGCCGCGTCATGTAAAGTTTAAAGCCTTTGAATTCTGGAGAGGTGATTAGCTGGGAAGTAGTAGTGATTGCTCACTTGGTAAGTGAAAACAAATCTATTTGAACATCTCTGTTAGTCTACCAATTCTTATAGTTTTAGTTATTTTTAGCATTAAAAACTAGAACTGGCAATCAATACAATTCAGGCAGATTCGGGTTCAGCTTATTAGCAGGTTGAGTTGAGTTAAAAGTTATGACATTTTAAAGTCTAGGTAGTTCAAAAAATCGAGTTCTACTTTGAGTTCGGATTCGGGGTCAGGTTTGATATGTTCGTGTCATTTCGGGTATTGGGTCTATTCAGAACCCCGTGAATTTTGATACACTTACGAGTTGGGTCGGGTTGAATCAGTATTTACCAGCTATATGTAATACTATGTATGTAGTTGTTCTATTTTGTGGGAATCTGAAAATTACTCAAACTTGTTTGATCTTTTTCTTATAGATATATTTTCATGAAGTGATATGTTTGAGTGATCTACATTTGAAATTCTGCTGCTATCTGCCCTCTTATTATTTTTAATCTTCGATCTTCACATTTTATATCCGAAGTAGCTAAATCTCTTGAGCTATCTTCTGGATCAATGAATTTGTATTTTGTAGTACAATTGTGTGATCAGAAGGCCTTTGTAGGCAACTTCTTGTTGGCTAAGAAATGGGTGATCAGTTGGAGCGCCTCCTTTGGCTTGAATGTCGGAACTTGATGACCCGCGCCTCTTATCGTCACGAAGGTCAGCCCTTCATATTCGATCGTCCATCCTCCCACCTAAATCAACATATATATGAACTCAAAATGGTTAGAGTTAGAGCTGGAAATTGGCTCGATCACATCGTTCGGGTTCGATTAGTGTGGCTTGAGTTTCTTACCTGGTCTCTGGTGTACCAAGGAGTCCACTCTTTTTTAGTTTTCAGGCCTAGCTTTCTGAGTGTGTATCTCGTCGCCGTCACCGGGATTCGCCCGTCTGTGTCCCCGCTGAAAACCCAGATGCGAAGCCCTCCGGCTATCAGCTTCTTGATGACCGGAAGCATCGAGGATGGTGCATCTTTCCAGAATGTTATATTATTACTACAGAACATAGATGTGTCATTGACAGAAGTAGTCCATCAACCTTATATGTTAATTTTTCTTCGGAGTTATATTACCTACAGTGAGCCCAGACATATGGGATCTTGGTGGTGTTCGCATGGAGTGCCTTTTGCACATCCGGTCTATTCAAATAGGTATCGGTGTAGAGCGACGCGCATGGGTCGTACCCTGCTGGTCTTGTGTGCCAAGCTTCCTACATACCCGACTCAACATTCGTTAAACAAGAACAAAGCTAAATGCAATAGTATGTTAGCAGGAGTAGACCATGGACTCACAAATTTGGAGAACGAGTGGGGTGCGACGCCCTCGATGACACGCATCTGACGGCTGTAGGCTCGAAGACTCGTCATGGACGTCTGATTGACCGTACAATCTGGGGCGTACAGGCTATACATATCGATGATATTGTATATGTCGAAGTACTTGGACAACGCGGTTTTGCACTCCTTACTTTCGGTAGAATTCGAGAAGTTGCAGTGAGTCTTCATTTGCGTGTAGAGCTGGTCCGATAACACTGCGTGATCCCATGCATAGTCTATCATCCCCTTCTGATCCGTTTCGTCGTCTAACAAAGCGTTTCCAATCTGCATTCGTCTCCGAATCTCATCTCCAAATCGGCAAATCCATAGCAGTGAATCTCCAAGATTTGTATAGACGAGTGCATCCTTACCATAAAGCCTTTGAAATTGATCCGATCTCCCTTCGAAGCCTCCTTGTTGTTATCATATACGCGTTCCGCAAGTTGAGGTACATAATGCCCTAACAACGAAAACGAAATCGATGCCTATGTTTGTTTGTTATATGTCGAGAAAAAAGAGACTGATCGCTACTAATTGTTATACCTGCGTAGCTTTCTCCGGAGATGTAAAACTCGTGGGATTTGTACTGCGGAAATCTTTTGAACCAATTGACGAGAAAGTTGTACGAATCTTCGGCTACATCGACAAATCAAAGAGAAATCGACGAGCAATGAGCCAGCACGAAAATCGCGCAAAATGAAATGATGCTAAGTGGACAACGTTACAAATGTGAGTAATGTATGCTTACATGTTATTGTGTCACCGAGTTGATTGATGTCCTTGCTAGTGTTAGTATACGAAAACCCGACACCGACGGGCGATTCCAAGAACAATAGATTGGCCGCTGATGCATCAAAAACATCGATTGTACGTTGTAGTCATTGGTAAATTGTGCAAGAAACAATTTTACAATTACAACAACAACAAAAAAGTTACCTCTATTCCAGCTAAATTTGTTAAGCTTGAGTGTGGGGTGGGTTGTGTTCTGTGGGAAAAACGGGCCCAACTCTTCTGCTTCACCAAACCCGACCGAAGAGCAACCTGGACCTGCGTCGAACTGGGTTGTTATATGAGTTAAGTAGCTCGAGTACAGTTCGAGCTCGTTCATTTTATTAAACAAATCAAGTATAAACACATTTTCATTCTCGATTCTAATTAGGGTGCAGCTCGACTCTAGTTTGAATTTTGTGGACTTTACGACATTTCTCCTAAATTATTGTGTCATAAATAAGTAGAGTTGTTTTATGAATCAAGTAGCTTGAGCTAAACTCGGACTTCACTAAAAAAAAGCTCAACTTAGATTCATTTACTCTAGTAAATAAGTCAAACATTAATACTCGACTTGAACTCATCTGCAAAATTAACAATCAATACTTAACTTATTCAACACGAATAACAACCCTAACTTAATAAGAGGACTGAATCGACACAAAAATTGGTTGAATTTTCAATCGGTAAGCGATATCCAACAAAGGTGCCCTACCACACACCCCCACCTACCAAAGATGTAACTAATCGCGATTCAAATCAACCTACTTAAATGTGTGGACCCTAGAGCTCGTGGCATGCTTTTACTTTTCTTTCATGTTTAACTTTGTGTGGAGAGTAATTTATAACTTTCGAGAGGCCAGTCTGTAAGTCGATAAGTCGTTAGATGAACAAACTATTCTAGGTAAATCATAATAGCAAATTGAAATATACAATATAAATAAAAGCACTTTAACTAGTATTGATCAAATATACATACAAATATTTTATATGCTCCAGAGTACAATCAGTTTGATCATAATTTCTGTCAGTTCAGTTCTTAATTTATCGGTTGGGATCACATATCCCCAAAGGGACAAGCTCCGTGCCTTGGCCTCCCTACCCCCAAAATAAATAAATAAAGAAAAATAGTAAAAGGTGGGTTTTTGTGAGGAGGGACATGGAGACAGGGAAGAGTTCGGGACCACAGTGGATTCGCACTGCTAATTTATGGTCAGCGAATTCATAATTGCTACCCCAAATTGGTCAAATAGATAGGGCTTGACATTACACTACTATAATTAACACATTTGAAAACCAAATCGTTCAACACTATCCATGATTAGGACTATACACAACTAGCTTCCTACGAAACGGGATCCAAAAGCTGATTGAAATTTAGAGCATCCACAGGACCACAACCAAGGTTTTCATTACCTTACTGTAACAATAAGGTCATCGCATAATGGTAGGCAAAGTGTTAAGGGAAAAAGATGGAAGAGGGCATTGGACTAATATAGATAAATACGAAAACAAGAAGGAAGAGATAAACTCATGAATGTGGAGTAAAAATATAAATACATTGAAGAAAGAGTTTGATAAAGTGGAAAATTATTTAAAAGAAAAAATAAATCAGTTGTCAAAATATTATGAAGAGATAAGAAAAAAAACAGAGAAGAGGTAATCTTATGGTCGAAGATGGTCTTATAATTTAATTGAAATTGATATATTGTATGAGATAAGGATTCAAGTGTTATGAAAAAATATAAATTATATGTATAGAGTGGAAAATAATTTATATATAAAAACTGCAATGTATTTGATCGTTATTGGAGATAATTTTTCATTTCATACAAAATATATTTCAATTGGAGAGAGGTGATCAGACAAAAGAAAAATTAGGGATAGGGCGCAGAGAGAGCATGATTAGGGATAGGGCGCAGTGGAGGAGCATCCAGGTCATAGAGGGTTGAGTTGGGTCCTAGTAGAGTGATAAATTCGTATCCTTTCACCCGTTTTCACCTGTTTCTCACACCATGCCTTTCTAGTCTCTTTTATTTGTCTGTTATACTTTTATCTTTGGAGGTGCTATGAGTCTATACAGGTGTTTGGACCACTAGGAAACATTCTTACAACTTGGCCCCAGACCCTGCTCAGGTGGGATAAGCTGAGAATGTTGTTGTTGTGTTGTATACAAAATATATTTCAATTAACTTAAATAATTTCGAAAAGAAGTGTATTATTTAAATTCCAATATAATTCCCTATAATACAAACTAATGCATTGTTTAAACAACCTATATGGAAATTTAAAAGTGTTTAAACAACCGACTGAAATTCCTCATAATAAAAACTAGCTATAATTGTTTAAAGAAACAATTGAAATTTAAAAATTTCAACTGGATTAAATAGCCCCAATCGTATAATTGTATAAAAAATGTTGATACCATACCTATATTTTTTTAATCTAATGCATTGATTCCAAGTTGATATAAAAAAATGATGCCTCACTTTGTAGTTTGTACACCACGGATTGATATAAAATCACTTAACTAACAAATTAATTAATTAATTAAACAGCAATTCAACAATCCGTGATATAAAAGATATAAAAATATCAATAATTGTGGATAAAAGGTTAATAACGAACCTCCATTTAGCCAGAGAAGGAGAGGCTTGGAGTGAGGTTCGTCGGCAGCTTCAAAGAACCAATAAAACAGTGCCCTACCATGGGTTTCATTGACGGTGACATACCCGGCATAGTGCTTGAAGCTCACCGGTGGCTGCCCTGGGAGGCCGACAACCAGGTCCGCCTCCTGCTGGGCCAACACTCCCGGGCTCAGGCCCGATCCATGGGGGCCCAAGGAGGCCGCTCCTAGGATGGTGCCATGGCAAGTAAGGAGCCACAAAAGACATGGGAGCCATAGAGAGGTAGTACTAATAGAACTAGAATATGATAGAGATAAGGACTCCATTTGAATCCAATGAATTTTCCAAAGGAAAACTTTGGGTTATGGATATGAAATTTGATAAGAGGGAAAGATATCTAAAAGGTGCATTTAATGATGACCTTGAGTGTAAATGGAATTTATGAAGAGTGTGTAGTTTGATTGGTTTTTGGAGGGATGTTGAGAAAGACAAGTTGGGAGGGGCCTATCTATCTATCTTTGGTCTTACCTCTCAACATGAAACTTGTACCATAGCTAGGTATGGGCAATTTTTGAAACTTAGGTATGAATACATTAAACCCTAATCTTGAAGTTTTTAGGTAGGTTCAAATTATTCAATTAGGGTTTGAATTCTAAATACAAATGATTTCAAGTAACCATTGCTGAAGATTTGAAAAGCTAGATTTCCACTGGAATTTATATACTGTATTTGACATTTGTAGTGGGTTTTAACTTTTAAGCTAGTTTAATTAAACTTAACAATTAAAAACTGGGTACTATATTGAGTTGATATATACTGACTATTGACTATTATAACGATTGAATAGTTAAATAAAGAGCGGTCATTCCGTGGTTCGAACCGGGGACCTATGGGTACTACCCACAAGTCCTTTCCGGTGAGCCATTCAAGAATGGTTAACGAGGGCCTAACCACTGTTAGCTATGGGACCAGGCGTGGATGGGTGGGGGTGGCGCCAAACTTATTAAATTCATTATATACTATACTAGTGTATACAGGAAGAGTGGCCACTGGTCAGTGGCCTACACAAATTAGTTAAAGAAACGTGAAATACGTACGTACATAACTAGCCCATGATTCCGTTGTAGCTGTAGCTATATTATATACTGTAGCTTGTAATTTTGCAGAAAAAGGCATGGGACTCTCTGTTTCATCACTGTAATTTTACTAAAAGGTACTGTATTTGTGTTGCGGAAAAATCAGCACTTAACCAGATTGAAATCGAGAGAGACAACTTCTCTAATGCTGCTAGACGCACATTGAGATGATCCCAAATTGCAATTTGCTACGAAATCAAGCGCGTAAATCACGGGCAAAAAAAGAGGTCAAATTTCGCGAAACATGAACCAGAAACAATCCAATTTCAACCAATTCATGATAACGATGGAAATTAACCAACCTTGAACAAGCAATAACCAGTGACGCCGGAGATCTGAATGAGCCAAGACAAGACAAAGGGGTTTGCCTGATTTTGTCAATACATTCAAAGGCAGGGGCAATTTGGGAAAGCAATTGTGACTGTAGCTAAGGGGACGCTCGAATTGACGGGGGAAGGGTTTGGTTTGGGGGTTTGGCTTAGGGATTGGTCCAGCCATGGCGGCGATTATCCGGTCGGTGTTGATGAACTTGGTTGGAACTGGAAGGGTTCTCTCTCCACGATTACGCATCCCCTCTTCTTCTCTTATCCGGCTCTCGACAACACCATCCCGCCGTTTTAAGCCTCTATCCTCCCACAAAGACACAGATAAAATCCATGTTTTGAATCAAGATGAGCGCGTTCGGGGCTCCCCGGATCTCACCTCCAGCAGCCGGAATCCCGACTCCACCATTGCCTCCATAGTTACCTCACTCGGCGGGTCACCTGGCGCCGTTGGTATTGTCCGTTTGTCCGGCCCGGCCGCCGTCCATATCGTCGCTCGCATTTTCCGACCGGCCAGGAGGAGGAAGAGCAGCAAGGAGTCCTCTTTATGGCACCCCGACACTCACGTCGTTGAGTATGGCGTCCTCCGCGATCTCCATGGCCATCTAATTGACGAGGTGCACCTTTTTTCTTTGTATTTATTGAGCTCCATTTGCAGACCAAAATAAGTAAGAGCTCATCATCAAATGGATTCTCCCCTGCGGTGGTTTCTGAATTTTAAGATTTTCTGTGTATGTTGATAATGTTGTGGTTTGGCTTTGATTGCGTTGGGGATGGATTTGAGTTCATCATCAAATGAATTCTCCCTTGCTGTGGTTTCTGAATTTTAAGTTTTGCTGTGTGTATGTTGTGGTTTGGCTTTGATTGCATTGGTGATGGATTTGCTGTGTATATTGGGTATTCCTCTTTCTTAGGTTCTAGTGGTCCCAATGCTGGCCCCAAGATCATACACCCGCGAAGATGTGATTGAGCTTCAGTGTCATGGAAGTGAAGTATGTATGCGTCGCGTGCTTAGAGCTTGCTTGGAGGCTGGAGCCAGGCTAGCAGAACCAGGTGAGGCTTTCTAATGTTTACATGGGTGAATAAATGCCTTGTTCCAGGTGAGTGATGTCGCCTTGTCATATTTAAGTCTGCAACAACTAGTTACCATTTTCTTTGATTAATTATGAATGCAGTGTCTCTTATTTAGAGGAGGGAGATCTCGTCGTGTGTTAGGATCCCAAAGGAGCTAACCTCTTTCATTCATGGCCACATCTCCATTACTACATAGTACATACACATGCTTCATCTCTCCATCATGCCCCTAAGCACCTTTCTTTTGGTTCTTTGAAGGATTCCAGTCTCCAAATATAGCAGTTAGATTAATATAGAGCTACTAACAGGTTCCTTCAGTTCTTGTTTTATGGGGTCATTCAAACCTGCCCTTGTTTCACCCAGCAAACTCAATACCAACCATTAGGAATGGGCTGACACGGTTTCCCTTTTTGGGACTCTGTTTGCAATGCCCCCTTTTTGAGAGGCTCCGATGTTCAACCTCAAGCAACCCTACTAACACTTCTGTGCGTGTGCTTGCAATAAGACTGCTAGCTACAGATTTCCATCCTTTTTAGCAAAACATATTTTTTTATCCTGTTGCTTTTCCTGTACAGTTTATCCTGCAGTTATAACTCATAATATAACACCTGAGAAATGCCTTCCTTTTTACTCCAGTATATGATCTCTCCTGCTCCTTTTCAACCCGCCCATTCCTAGCATCTCCTTTCAGTTTGCGATTCTTCCTTCGTCTTGCTTCTGACTTATCATTTCGATTTTGAATAACTTTGCTAATGTAATACCTGTACCAGCAACTTGATTTTCAACAGGTTGAATATATCTTCTATTATTCTCTGGTGCACCTGTATAAAATGATCTTTCTCTTAAGCTTGAAACTATTTAGATCTGCACAACCTAACTTGTGAAAAAAATTGTGTTAAAAGAAACACCCAATTCTGCTTATCATTATTGAAAATAATGATCGTGAAATCTAGAACTTTTTTAGTTCAACAGGGTGATTATATGGTTCTTTAAGATTTGGTTTATCGCACAGTTTTCTTCAATTAAGGTTTGTGACTTTAGATGAATTGATTTTTAAATGGAGCTTCTATGTTTGAGTTTTATTGCCTAATGACTCATACCTTCTTACCCTTTTAGGCGAGTTCACTCTTCGTGCATTTTTAAATGGCCGCCTAGATCTCTCCCAGGCAGAAAATGTAGGAAAACTCATCACGGCCAAGTCTATAGCAGCTGCAGATGCAGCATTGGCTGGAATCCAGGTATGCTCTACATGAACAAATCCTTCACTAATGGTTTAACCCCCTACACACTGATTTAAAAAGTTTTTAAGTATTTTCATTTTGGCAGGGAGGCTTTTCAGCAATAGTAAAAAAGTTAAGAAAGCATTGCATGGGGCTGCTCACTGAGATAGAGGCTCGTCTTGATTTCGAAGATGAAATGCCTCCCATAGACACCAATTTTATTCAAACCACAATACACGCCATGTTGCATGATGTGGAAAGAGAACTTGAAACTGCTAATTACGATAAGCTTCTACAATCTGGATTACAGGTAAGCATATTCACGAGATAAATAATACAACATCGTTAGCTAGGTCCCCTAGGAGTTCATCATGTTTTTGTTTAAGAATGTGTTGCCCATTTCTACAATGTGCAATGAACCTGTAGACGAGCACGCACTCTGTGAGTGTATGTATGTTTATGTGACTTGGCTTAGATATGAGTAAACAAATGTTTCACAGGCATTTTATTCTTCAATTGCAATCTTATTGCTTTATGGTTAGTCTTCTATATTTCAGAGAAGTTTTATTCTACTTGTGGAGTTGTTGAAACAGGTTCTAAACTTTTTAAGGTTGTTGCTTGAAGCTAAATATTAGCTACACAGAATTATATGTACTTTTTTTTTAAATTTTCAATGCATTTGATGGTGCTGATTAATGAGATCGTTGTTCCTGTAACAGCATAATGGTTTGTATCTATCTGTCCATTTTTCTGAATATATATCTCCTTGAATTGCAGATAGCAATTGTTGGTCGACCAAATGTTGGGAAGTCTAGCCTTCTTAATGCATGGAGCAGAGTATGTGATTTTACTACACAACCTTGTTCAGTCTGAACTCATCCAATCGGTTATTTTGATAAGTGCAGATTATTGTGGCTATGTGCCCCAATAACATTATGAAATCTGTTGCACTTAGGCTATCTTTTGGCAACAAATAAACTTTTTTTTTTTTTTCCCATTTTCTTATCTTTTTTTTTTTTTATTGAACAACCTGAGAGAGAAAGCACTCCCAACAAATTGTAACTGTTTTAAAATTAAAACCCTTTTTTCAACTTCAACTAGTTTTTCAACTGGTTTGTGAAAAGTTGAGGTGCATATGTGCTAGGCGAGTGCCTGGGAGCCCGAGCCGAGCCAACCCAACGCAACGCCTGCCTAGCCAACGCCTGGGAGCCCGAGCCAACCCAACGCCTGCCTAGCCTTAGGCAAGGCAAGTGCCTAAGCAGCCAAGGCCTCCTCTCTCTCCCCAAAATTTCAACCACCCTTCAAACATGGCCTTAGTTTTTCACTGTCCATCAGACAAATTAGAAGAGGGCTGCATTTCTTGACGGAATATTTGAAACTGGTAGTCTGGTAGACATAGGGATGATTCAGTGACATCAATCTCAATTGTTTTCTATGAATGATATTGTCACTCCTTTCTTTATTCTGAACTTCCATCAATCATCTTTATGATCTGTTAACCCTAGCTGTATATTGCCCCTTTTCCTACAAAATGTTCTCACCTCTACTGTTTTTTATTCACAGTTGATATGTGTGTGCTTCTGCTTTACCTAATCTGAAAATATTTCCTTTCTTAAATTTTTCTGCAACTGTTACCTATTGGGTCGTCTCAAGACAGTGACCTGATTGGAGTCAGAAACCCTTTTCCTTTGTAGCATGCAGAGTGAGAGAGCAATAGTTACAGAGATTGCTGGAACAACTAGGGATGTTGTTGAGGCAAATGTAACAGTTGAAGGTATCCCTGTGACGCTTCTGGATACAGCTGGAATTCGTGAAACTGATGACATTGTGGAAAAAATTGGTAAGACTGCTTTAATACAGTTTAGTACTCTTTTTTCTTTTGGCTGTCAGCTAGGACCCTAGAAGACTAGATTGGAATCCTCAAACAGGTGTAATATTAATGTTACTTTAGTTTACCCTCGCTTCTGTGGGGCAAATCTTTGTTTTTGCAGTGTTATTTGTAGATGTTTACTGGGCTTCAGCATTATGTAAATGGGAGCAAGGGACCTAAACCAACGTGTTAGAGTGAAGAGGATCCAAATACAGAAGCACAAACATAATATTTATGAATGAAACCCTAGAAGCTAGAAAGCTCTTAACACTAATATTTATGAAATTGATGATATGAATATAAGCTACCACTCCTACCAACAGAGTAGTACTTTCTGGCATAAGGGATAAACACCTAATACAAAACTAGGAAATTGCATAAAAATACAACAGGAGCATTATTATAATCTCACAAGCTGTTTATAATCTCACCTCACAACTCGTGAGAATAGCTTAACTATTTATCCCCCCCCCCCCCCAATTACTCTTGAACACTTGGCCTGTCACTTCAGCTCCACTTGGGTCAGTTACCTGCTGCGCCTTCCTAAAATCTTCTCCTCGCATATACTTACAATACAATGTTTAACCTAGTTGTTTATATAATAAAAAAAACTCCATTCCTCACTTTTGCTTTTGCCTGATTACAATCCTGTGGAGTCCTATGTGGTACTTTCTAGCCTTTTTTTCCCTGATTTAGATGATATTGAAATCTCAATTTTTAGCATGGATGGGGGTTTTGGCATTTATTTTTGTGGGAAAAATTGAAGTTTTTCACGTAACTATGATCCACTGGTAATTGGATATTTTGCTGATTCATTTTAAAGCCTCATTTTTTTTTAATATGAAAAAATTGATACTGTATCATACGTAGTAAACCTTGATGCAATTGTCAATCATTTTTATCAACTTCTATCGGCCCTCGATTAGCTTGTCAACCTTGCAAAGTTGCTTGCAGGTGTTGAAAGATCTGAAGCAGTTGCCTTAGGCGCCGATATCATTATATTGGTTGTGAGTGCTCTTAATGGATTGACATCTGAAGACAGCGAACTTCTTAGTAGAATTCGAGCTGCTAAGGTGAAAACACCTTTTCCTTGTTTCTCTTGCTATCTTTTTTATACCCTATGTACATCGCTATTGAACCTCCTATAATGGTTATTTTGCCCTATCCACCCATATATATATTTAGGGGATGTTTCCAGTAAGAGCGCAAACATGTTTCCAAGCACAAATATCCCTTTAAATATGAATTAGGTCTAGGGGCTCATTATCATGACTACTAAACAACAATTCACAAATAGCGGTTTAGATTCAAGACTGGATTTCAAATTAGTAAGAAAATAAATTATAATCTGATTGGATTAATGAAAATTTAGGAGGAAAATAAGATAAAATATTCCTATGATAATATAACCTCTAAGGGCATCTCCCACCATAGGCTATAAAATGGGTTTTAGCCTTTTTTTTCTCCCATCACAGGCCAAAACCCATTTTGGCCAAAAAATTTTTGGCCTATTTCTAAAATGAAGGCCAAATTTGGCTTGACATTTTAGAAGGCCAAATGTGAATACAGTGAATTCAACCATTTTTTGTATTTATTTTTAATTGTTCATTATTAATATAAATTTATAAATCACACAATTAATTGTATATAAACTATATAATTATAATTTTTATCAAAACTAAAAGTTATAGTTTGTAAAGATATTGATGAGTTCTTTGATATGACTATAATATTTAATATGTTTGGATTATATTTGCATAAATAATTAATATCTTTAGAAAAATATATTCATTTTATATTATTACATCTTCATCAAAATCATATCTCATAAATAAATATCGAGTTGCATAAATTACCATATTTAAAAATAATAATAAAAAATCTCAAAACACATCAAAACCATAATATGAAGTAAATTTATAAATAATACAATTATAAATCTATATATTATATAGTTATGATTTCCAATTAAAAATAAAATTTGTAGTATTGTTAAGATATTCAAGAGTTCTTTGATATGACAATAATATTTGACATATTTGAATTATTATTGCATAAATAATATTTGTAGAAAATGAGTATGAAAGTTCTTCGAGTGACGGAAATGAGTATGAAAATTTGTAGTATTGTTAAGATATTCAAGAGTTCTTCGAGTGACGGAAATGAGTATGAAAGTTCTAAATTACATGAGTTTTTATAGAAAATTTGTCTGCCGAATTTGGCCTACGGTGGGAACAACAAAAACATTTAATAGGCCAAAAGAGAATATTCTATAGAATATTCTCTTTTGGTAGGCTATTTCAGCCTACGGGGGGAGATGCTCTAACGCATTTCCAGAGGAGCACATGCATTATTCTACTTTCTAAATTGGTTGATTTTCAAACTACGCTTATTTATCGCCCTTTTAACAATTAACTTAATTACTACTTCGTATTCTGTTTTTAATTGGGTTGTTTTAGTTTTTCAACCATAAATGTTCTAGTAAATTGTACAGTAATTGAGGACTTCTTGATATTGAGACTCATACGATTATTCTACTTTCTAATTGGTTAGTGTGCATGAAGCTAACACGATTAGTAATATGAAATGGAGGGAGTGTCTTTCTATTCAGTCCATGCAAAGAAAACTTTATTCGCAAGGATTCGGAACTCTCTGCAAATTTTTGCAAATATTGGGAAAAAATTCCTTGGTGTTCACACTACATGGATGATGGACATACTCTTTAGTGTGTTCATGCTCAAACGTTACTATGTAGATAGCTGAATCATTTTTTGATATTGAAGTTGTAGACTTGTAGTTATGTTACCATTATTTCAGAATCCTAAACTTTTTTTTTTATAATCTTTTTCCATATTTGCAGAATTCTAATGGATCATCTACACCCATAATCCTTGCTATCAATAAAGTAGACTGCATAAGTATTCATCGTGACAAAAGGTTTGAGACAGAGGACGGTACTTTCAGTAGGCAGATCTATACATGTGCAATAAGTGGGGAAGGGATAAAGGATCTTGAGGTGGCTGTTGCAGAGATCGTTGGTCTCAACAGGATTTCTGCTGGAGGCCGAAGATGGACAATTAACCAGGTATTCCCTCCTTTTCTAGTTGAAAGAAGCTTTGCGGAAAGCCTGATATTTGCACCAACTTATTATGTTCCTTTACTTGTCTGTGAACTCTTGTTATCCTAGTTGATAGACTAGGCGACTAGCTGAAGGCTATGTTTGACATGGGGTTATTTTTTTTCTTTATAAGCTAAATTAGACATCACCTATTCGTGTTCTTCATAGCCCCTGTACTGATTTTGCCTTTAAACAAGACATGAGCATGAGCTCCTCTTGCTCCTTCATTTGGTTTCAAAATGGACATCTGCATTATTCCCTGTCTCAGAGACTCAGACATCATTTTACCAATAAATTTTGCTGTGGCAACTAGTGGAAGCTTTATGATCCTCTTCTAAGTCACTATCCGAAGGAACTCTTGGTTTTTACCTTCTTGTCTAATAATGAGCATATGAGAAAGGCATTGAATTGAACCTATTATTGATCCCTAAAAATTAACTTAGGAGAAGATAGAAGACTCTATTAGCAAGTTATGCCCAATATGCCATTTTGTTTACTCGGGGCAATGGAGAATGCATGTGTTTGCTTTTGGCCTTGTTACTTTCTTGTTTACGACCATATCTGTTGCAGAGACAGTGTGAACAACTAGTGCGTGCCAAGGAGGCGCTGCTGAGGTTGAAGTCTTCAATGGATGAGGAGTTGCCGCTTGATTTCTGGACCATTGATTTGAGAGAAGCAGCCTTAGCTCTTGGACAGGTCAGCGGTGAGGATATATCCGAAGAGGTGTTAACCTCCATCTTCAGCAACTTCTGTATCGGTAAATGACATGATCAAATATGGTCACTGATGGTGCAATTTTTGCAAATGTGTCGAATCATATCTTTTGCAGTGAACTGTGATTAGTACTGTGAAATATTTATGGAGGTTTCTCTGCAAAAGAGTGATTCTTCATCTAATCTCCACTTAATTGTTTTTTCATGTTATACGCAGTAAGCTCTTTTTTTCCCCTTTTTGAGAAGGGAATCTAAACCTCACTTATAAAAACATTTCAGACTCTCAAATCACGAACCCTCGATCACCCAACAAAATTGGAATTTCATTTAGAAGTCACTTCAGTAATCCCAGTACTCTTTTGATTTTAGTCATCTTTCTTGAGATAAGTTATCGGAAGACTTTATGATACATCTCAATAAGAAATTAACATCGAAATGGTGTTGTACCTGATTATCCTCTAAATTTCTACATTGGTCCTATTGGTTATCACATAGCTAAACTTTCATTGTATGCGTCCTTCCACTGAGTTGTCTACCACATCGAAATGGTATGAAGGATGTTGAGGTTGATTTGACTATTATTTGAGGGTATCTATTTGAAGGAGAGCAATAAGCTCTGGATTGGAATATTGGATGAAATACAACCTATAGAGAAATGATGGCGGAAATGTTCTCTTAATTTTGTCGTCGTTACCGTTGCTACCGGTTGCTACATCGGTATTCGTTTTCTTGATGATCATCATGTAGTTGTGCAACAATGTGTTGGAGTGCCGGAGATCAACTGTCTGAAGTTGGTCTTCTTGAATATGAGATCATTCTGCTATATGTGTTGTGTGGTGTTGTCTGGCCTTCTCTTCCACTGGCTTGTCCAATTCTCGGTTTATCTCTGTTTTTGACTGTTTATTTGCAATTTCGAATTCTCACTGTATCCTATACTGTCAAAATTTGGCATCTTTAGCTGATTAAATTTCAAATAATGGGAGTGGGTGAAGGATGTACTCCGTATATAGAGTATAGAGACAAAGACACCCGCAAATCTAACGGCTATTTTCAGCGTTGTCCCTGAAACATCATCAGAATTCAAAAATCTCCGATTTTTCATTATCCTTGGTCAATTAAATTGAATGGTTCATTGAAGACAGTGCCAGCTTGAATCTAACCTCTTCTTCTTCGTGTGGCCCTTTTCATTTTCCCTGTCAATTTCCCTTTATCTCTTTCACTTTCCACTCATTTGCCTTTTCTCTCCAACTATGGGTTGCTGTTTAAGTAAGACGAATGAATCTTGCCCATCTTCGTCACCACCTGTCAAATCCCCAAATCTTCCGACCCAATTAAAGACCGAGCTCAAGAAATTGGAGGAAGATGAACAAGGGGAGAAATTAGGGCTCGAAGATAAGGAGCTTTTGGGAACCCAAGACAGCAAGAGCCCTAATCCAATAGTGGGTTCGTCTTCGTCTTCAGATTCAGACGGATTGACCCGACCCACCAACTCATCGGATCCGGCAACCAAAAACCCTGAATCCGTATTCAAAGATGGGACCTTGGTGAGAATATCTAACTGCTCTAAGGAGGAGGTCGATGCCATACTCATCCAGTGCGGTCGCCTCAGCCGCACCTCCTCTGAAAGCCGCGGTGGCTCCGCCGGTCGGAAGTACTCCGGGTCAAAGAGGAGCCATGACTTCGACAAGGAGAGCAATGCCTCCATTGTTGAGCTCAATTGTGACGAAGCTGATGATGAGAGGCAATCGAGTGGTTCCCATCGCCGGAAGACCCCAAGCCGGAGCAGGGTGAGTAGGTCTCCGGCGAGGAGATCTCGGAGCCCTAATACTCGAAGCAGCAATGGCGGGAATGTGAAGAGGGTTTTGGCGAAGAGGAATTTGGGGGAGGGTTTCGCCGCCTCTAGAGCTGCTGCTGCTTCTCCGAGATCTCGATCTCCGGCAATGTCGAGTGGTGTTAATGGAGTTAACTCCTCAAGAAAGGCTGAGTGTACTCCTCATCGGAGGACCCCATTGACCGGCATCGATATGAATTCTCTTCCATTTAACCCCCTTGCAAGCAAGTTTGGATCTTTAAAGGATCTGCAGAAGAGTAAAGAGATTGATGAACAAGGTGTGCTCAAGCCCCCTGCGAGTGTCGTTTCTCAGGTATCCCCTTTACCCTAAGCCTTTGTGTTAACAGTTACAGATGTTTAGATCAATTAGGAAGAGCTTGTCTGAATCATTCATCAGTACCCATTGTGTTTGTTACAGAACAATCAGTTGGATGCTGATGCAAGCAATGCCGAAGGGTTTGTTTCAGAGATGAGTGCTGAACAGTTGAAAGACGAGGGAGATGATGGAGAGCAATTGGAATTGCCTCCGATATCGACGAGAGGCAGATCTTCGTTGCGGTCGGACCCGAATCCTGCTGCGAGCTACAACTCCTTGATCCTTGAAGACATCCGAAACTTCCATAGGAAAACCAGTTCCAACAAGAACTGCTCTGTCGTCGAATCAGTGCCTGATCTCAACTCTTGCACATCCAAAAATACGGAATCAGAGGTGAATGCCGGGGATGGTTTGGCTTCGATGGAACCGAGTCTTCACAAATACATCACGGTCAGGAAGAGGAGTCCTCCTGGCTTGGGAGGAGACCTTGACGAGCTAGAGTCGTCGGGGAGCAACAGCTTCGTCGCAGGGGACAAAAGCCGGGGGCTTTCTTCGTCGTCATGGGAACCCAACTCGGCAGACTCTTCGGATTGTTGGACATCATCAAGGTCTAGGGAAGATGGGCTGCTTCCTGTGAGCTTTCAGAGGCTTACTTGTAGGGATCATGACGATTCGCCGGGGAATTTGTAGCCTTTGATTCCTACAGGTTGCATGCTTAGCAACCATTTTCAACTGCTGTTGATTTTGAGTTTTCAATCAACATTGCTGTCACTTTTTGTCAAATTCAAATAAGTGCATTCCCTTCTCCATTGCCCTTTTGGTTCATCTAAATGTTTTGATGTAGTCTAAATTAAATTGGAGACAAGTCACAAATGCATTTAGTAGGTGATAGTTACTCTCAACTATTTAAATAGGTTTATAAATTCACCCTATATATTTATTTTGACAGCATTTTAGTTATGTATGGCAAAAAAAAATTATTAGGTAATAATTCGAGGACCAGACAAACCTGACCCCTCGAGAGGTTGACAAAGTCGGCAGATGGCGAACCGTCAAACATACAACGAAAAATAAAAACGATGCAATATAAAGAGCGGCAACCAAACTACCCAGTCGAACAGACGAGCCTAACCCAAAACAGCAGAGGACAATGTAGACTAAACCCGGAGCCAAGCACCATCAAGCGGTGACACCGCGGACCAGCGGTACATCAGTGGGTGATGAATACGAATCTCCAAGGAAATTTCCGGAACACGGAGTCGTCTCGACTCTCGATGCACACCGTCACCGTGGCGGCGCCACGACCTCAGCCAAACCCGACATCGGACGCCAGAGCCCCAACACAGACTAGATCCGCCAAGAAGCGACCGAAAATGCAGCAGAGAACCACCCTTGTATAAACGCACCAAAAACCCTATCGGGATTTTATCAAGACCCTCATGAGGTTATGTTTGGCAAAATAGTAGAGGATGAAGTAGCTCATCAACTGATTGGGTAGGTAAAACCTTAAAACTAATGGAATATTTGTGTTAAATATAAAAATAAGTTAGTATGGTGTTTAGGAAACATAGTTATTAAGGTAGTTGATGAGAACTTATGAATAAAAAACTATAAGCTCTCAAAGGTTTAGGTGAGTAGCTGATGAAAAACTATGATTCTAAAAGCTAATTAAACTAAAATTTTATATTTATTTAATTTAAAACTATACTCCGACAACCACAGTCTTAATTTGTAAATTTCATATATATTTTAGACCTATGTTACCCAGATACGTGTCTACACATGCGTATCACGTACTAGATACGATACGGTACGGGGATACACGAGGATACGGTCAGATACGCGTATCAGGGGATAGGATACGGTCAATGTATCATGTCCCTCTCGTCCCCGTCTCTGAAGTTATGGTACATGATACGAGTATCAGGGGACAGGATACGCGTACCATCTGAAATTAGAGTTGGATACGCGTATGATACGGATATAATACGGGTATCAGGGTTTTTTTTTTTTTTTTTGCCTAAATTGTGTCTTCCTTCTTCAACCGATCGTCTCTCTCGTCCTCGTCTCTGAAGCAATGAAGCTGGATTCGTTGTACCGAAGGAGAAGGACAAGGTGAACAAAGACCAAATGAGAAGAAGAACAAGTGAAGAAGAAGAGAAGAACGACCGTGGACAACGGATTCGTCGACCTTGGTGCATTTCCCAATCTCCTCTCTTATGATCTTCTCATTCTCCACATTTCTGACTTCTCTTCTATTCTTCACGGGCAACGTCTGCTTTCTACTTCTTTCTTTGTAAGGTCGGCAATTGCTTATTACCATGAGTCTAGTCGGTCGGCGCAGGCCAGTTTAAACCGGTTCAAACTGGCCCGGAACCGGATATAACTGATAAATCTCGATGGGCCATATAACCGTGGGGGTTCACACGGCAGAGCGCACCATGCGCACCCAAGCCGAGCACACAAGACCAGCGGGGTTCCATCCTAAAACCAATTGGCAATAGGAGGAGTAGCCCACTGACTTATATGCAAGGCTCGGGTTATCGTGTTTTTCGATGTGGGACAATCACAAGACATCACAACAATAACCGGAACCGGAATATAGGGAAAGTGCAAACCGAAAACCGATCCGGAATATTTCCGGTTTTCAACCGAACCGGTCCGGATAATTCGGTTAAAACCGGAGCCGAACCTGTATACTTCCTCCGTTCGGTATTAAACGATGTTTTACACTTTTACGCGCAAATTAAGGAACCTAATAAGATTAATAAAAATTCATTTTTTTGTCCAAGTGGGTACAATTAATAGGTGCATTTAAATTTACAAGTGATGATTTTTTTTGAAAAATGAAGCCAACTCTTTAACTTTTTGGAGCCAAAAAAGGAGGTGTTTGAAATTATAATTTTTTAATCCCAAAATATCAAATAATTCCGATCAAATTTTTACTCCTAAAACATCGTTTAATACCGAACGGAAAATACTGCACTCACATGCATGAATGTTTAAACTAATTAATTAAATTTAAAATTTTCTGTATGTCGTTTGCTCTCTTTTCCAATTAAAAGTTAATACATTAATGTCTTCATTAAAAATATAATACAATTAACTTGTAAAAGTTACTGGAAATATAATACAAATAACTTGTAAAAGTTACTGGAGAAATTAATAAAATAGGTAAAACATGTAAACTCTTTCAAATGCAGTGTGAAGGTCATGAAATTTTTGTCATCGTTAAAAAAATAAAAGTTGTAGATGATGTATCTTGTCTTCTTTTAATTGAAAAAAACTAATTTAATGTAGTGTTTACACGATAATTATGATTAAGGTTATAAAGGCTGGGGAAGTAGCGGGTACTGGTGTTAACCAGGACCGCGAAGGGCAATGAAAATCTTAAGTTGGAACTGCCAGGGGTTGGCCAACTCCCGGTCAGTTCGAGCACTCCAGGATTGGTCCTGGAAACTACGGCCCAATATAGTGTTTGTGATGGAAACTATGATCTCGAAGAGGGACTTGGAGCCTACAATGAGAAAGTGTGGGTTCACCGAAGGATTATGTCTTGATAGCCAAGGGTTATCGGGAGGATTGGGGCTCTGGTGGAGGGATATAGACGCCTCGATTAAATCTTTCTCATCAAGACATATATGTGCGGAGATCACAGAAAGTAACGGGGACAAGTGGATAGCAGTGGGAATATATGGGTGGGCGGCTAGGGAAAGAAAACGGGAGACGTGGGAGCTGATTAGACAAATCCACAGCAGCAGTCATCTTCCCATATGTTACTTTGGAGACTTCAATGAGATTCTCTACCAGGAAGAGAAGCAAGGGGGTGCAACGCGGCCTAAACAAGACATGGATGCATTCCGGCGGGTATTGGAGGACTATGGTTTGATAGACCTCGGCTGGAGTGGTATTAAACTAACCTGGGAAAGGGGAAGGGAGGAAGCATCTATTATTCGAGAAAGGCTAGATCGGTTCCTGGCCAATGCAAACTGGTGTGAACTTTTCCCTTCTTTCCACACAAAGAACCTCCCCAGGTACTGTTCGGACCACTCTGTTATTATCCTCGACTCGGAAGGGGTATCCCCTCGTAGAAGGGGGACGAATTTCAAGTTCGAGACGATGTGGTTGCACCATGAGGAATGCCGAAACATTGTACAGAGGAAGTGGTGTGGCACCCAGGGAAACCCGACAGAAAAGATCCGAAGCTGTGGTACGGGACTTTCCGCCTGGGCTCGGGGGGAGTTCAAAGGGAGAAAACATAAAATTCGTGATTTTGAGGCGGAGCTGGGAAGATTGCAAAGGTTGGCACCATCAGGGGAAGTGTTAGCACGAGGCAAGGAAGTCGTAAATGAACTCGATATTCTTCATCGGGATGAGGAAGCTTATTGGCACCTCCGGAGCCGGGAAAATGCTCTTAAAGATGGGGATAGAAACACCCAGTACTTTCACCGCCGAGCAGAACAGAGAAGGAAAAGGAATTTCATTCCATCACTTGTAGATGATGGGGGGATAGTTCGGGAAGGGGACAGTGCAGTGGAAAGGGTGCTTGTTGACTTCTTTGATGAACTTTTTACATCGGAGGGCACCAGTCAGGTTGAGGAGGCAACTGCAATGATCCCCCGGACAATCTCTGCTGAGCAGACAGCGGCACTGGATAGGCTCCCGACGACAGATGAAGTGTGGAATGCTGTCCACCAAATGCATCCTTCGAAGGCCCCGGGGCCGGACGGAATGCATGCTATATTTTTCCAGAAATTCTTGGATGTAGTGGGGAGCGATGTGGTGAACTTTGTCCAATCATGGTGGTGTGGGAATGCTGACTTGAGTTCAATCAACGAGACAACAATAGCTTTGATTCCCAAAGTAGCGGAGCCAAGGAAAGCATCTGAGTTCCGACCAATAAGCCTGTGTAATGTAGTATATAAAATCATCTCGAAGGTGTTGGCAAACCGGTTGAAGCCGCTGCTTCCGCTGCTGATCTCGTCTGAGCAGAGTGCGTTTGTAAAGGGAAGAAACATATCAGACAATGCTATTATAGCTCTTGAGGTGTTTCATTATTTGAAAGGGCTGCGAACGGGTCAGAAGGGATGGATGTCTCTCAAAATCGACATGAGCAAAGCATATGACCGTGTCGAATGGAATTTTTTGGACAGCGTTATGAGAAAGATGGGTTTTTCAGAAGGATGGTGTACGAGGATAATGAACTGTGTGTCCAGCGTATCCTTCTCCTTCAAATTCAATGGGCAAATACGGGGGCAAGTCTCTCCAACTCGAGGGCTCAGGCAGGGGGATCCGATATCTCCATACCTATTTATAATCTACTCTGAAGTGTTTTCGGCTTTGATTCGGAATCGGGTGGAGGAAGGGAGAATACATGGCCTTAAGATCAGTCGAAGTGCACCCACGATCAGCCACCTATTCTTTGTTGACGATAGCTTGTTGTTTGCGAGAGCCACTCCACAAGAATGCTCACAAGTTGCCGGGATTATACGGCTGTACGAGAAAGCATCTGGACAGAAAGTAAATTGGCAAAAGTCGGAGGTGACGTTCAGCAGTAACATAAGTTATCAGCGAGGAATTGTGGTTGCTGGATTGTTAGGAGTCCATATGGTTGATCGACATTCGAAGTATTTAGGATTGCCTGCAACTGTGGGCCGATCCAAGAATGCGATGTTCGAAAATCTCAAGGAGAGGGTCTGGCGAAAGGTACAGGGCTGGAGGGAGAAAGCTTTGTCTCAGGCAGGGAAAGAGGTCCTTATCAAATCAGTGTTGCAGAGTATACCGACCTATGTGATGAGAGTGTTTCGGTTGCCGGATGGGATAATTGCTGAAATTCATAGTATCCTAGCGAGGTTCTGGTGGGGATCCTCTGAGCAGCATCGACGGATTCACTGGAATCGGTGGGAAGCGTTGTGTGCACCAAAACAAATGGGGGGGATGGGATTCCGAGATCTCAGAATTTTCAATGATGCCCTTTTGGCCAAGCAAGGATGGCGAATGGTGCAAGAGCCTCAGGCACTTCATGCACGAGTCCTTCAGGCAAGGTATTTCAAAGATGGTACTTTTCTCGGATCGAGATTAGGACAAAATCCCAGTTTCTCATGGAGGAGTATATGGGGAGCAAAATCTTTGATGCTGGAAGGTCTTGGGTGGCGAGTGGGATCGGGGGAAAGCATCCATGTCTGGGAATCGAATTGGTTAAGTAGGGATGGAAGGCCAATTGCACCGGCACCGCAAGACCATTCGGATCTTGAAATTACAATGGGAATGCTAATTGATCATGACAGTGGCACTTGGCGTAGGGATGTGCTACAGGCAAATTTCTGTGAGGCCGATGTTGACAACATTATGGCCATCCCTCTTAGCGATCGGTGGCCGAGAGACAAGCGAGTTTGGTGCCCGAATAGGGATGGTGAATACTCTGTCAAGTCGGCGTACTGGCTAGGGGTGTGTGGCCACGAAGAAGGATGGTTTCGGCGCTTAAACGGCATTGATGAGCAGGTATGGGGTGGTTGTGGAAGTTAAAAGCACCTCTAAAGGTGCTGCTTTTCGCTTGGCGTGCCCTGAAAGGGGCGCTTGCAACCGGCTCATGCTTGGAGAGACGCCATATCATAGAATCAAACATCTGCAGTGTTTGCGGCCTGGAGGAGGAAACGGTGATTCACGCGCTCCTGAAATGCGAGGCAACTGCACAGGCGTGGGATGGGTCTCCAGTAGGGGAGCGGGTACGGGGAATGGAAGGAACCTCGCTGTTGCAACTTGTCTCGGACATTCATGAAACGGAAGGTGCGAATGGCCTGCTGGAATTCTTTACAAATTCTTGGATAGCATGGACGGCAAGGAACAAAAGGCTCTTTGAAGAGGATCCTCCTAACATTCCTCTGCTACGTGATGGGTTTCGGAAATATGTGGCAGATTATAGGAGTATTTGGGATAACCGTAATGACAGAGATACGACGGCTCAACGGAGGACGGTAGGTGGTGAAACATGGGTGAAGCCACCTACTGGGTCGATTAAGATAAACACAGATGTTGCAGTGATGGGAGCGGGGGGCGTCTGGCTAGGGGCAGTGGCCAGGGACAGTGAGGGAGGGATACTATGGGCAGCTGTGCGCCGGGTGAGTGCAAACTGGGATGTGGTGGTTGCTGAAGCCCAGGCCGCACTTATGGGAATCAAACAGGCCGCTGCGATGGGGGCCGAGAGGGTTCAATTGGAGACGGATGCTGTAGAGCTTGTGCAGAGCCTGAGGGACAACAATGAAGCCTCTTATTCTTACTTAGGCTTACTAACAGCAGATATTACGAATATAGCAGCAAACTTTACATCTTTCATTGTTAGTCATATACGCCGGAATGGCAACGTGTTGGCACACTCGGTCGCAAGACTTGTACCGCCTGATGGTGATGATCATGTATTTCTTGCACCGTTCCCGCTAAGTTTGATCGAGATTGCGGAGATTGACTTATTTTAATAAAATGTGCCACCATTATTAAAAAAAAAAGGTTATATGATTCCGGTGTCTTTCGGTTGAAACCAAAAACCGCCGGTTTTAACCGGAACCGTAATTTTAAAATATTGAAAACCGAAAATCGGACCGGATGAATTCAATCCGGTTTCAGTTCGGTTATACCGGTCCGGTTCCGGTCGGTTTTCCGGTCCAAACCGAAATATGCACATCCCTAGTTTACATGGCTCGTGGCTCTTGCTGGCTGGGTCACGTGTCCGGAGAATACTACCAAAGGTGGATTACCCTCGTTAACAAAAAAAAAAAAAACTCTATGAAATACAAAATTTAAAATTATTTTATTATTAAAAATGTGCCGACACATCAAGTATTTTGAGATAGAAGCATTTTTTACGAGGTGTTATCACCACCAATAATTATAGGGTTTTCAACAAATCAAATTAAAATACGGAGTAGATTTTTTTATATTTTCTAATCAATTGGTTTAATTTAAAAAAATAAATTAGCATATAATTTATTTCTTATTACGTTATACATTTTATAATAAATTGATTCAAATCAAAACATTGAATCAAATATATTTTATTTTATTTGATAGTAATTTGTTACTATTATTATGATTTTATTTATAAAAAATACGCACGAGGTCGCGTAGAAAAATTTAAATGTCATTGAGAAATTGAACTAATTATGTAAGATGTTAAACTCCTTCGATCTACTTTGAAAAAAAACTTCTTCTTTCATGTTCCCCGTTTAGGCAACAGAATGACCGATAAGGTTGCACACATTTACAACTCTTACTGGGGATCGATATTCACAACGATTACCACTTTTAAACCTCATCCAAAAGGATACTGCCGAATAGAGATGCTCCGCCGATTTTTTTCATAATTACTCGTAATAAAAAAAAAATCAGTACTACGTAGAAAATTGGTGGAAAAAGGTCAACGCAAAAGTCCCCACAAAAACGGCCGATCGATGAGTGGCGTCTATCAGTTTATCCGGTTCTCCATTTCCGTCCCATTTCTCAAATCCGACGGCGACCATGGCTTCCGCCTCTTTCTCCCTCCTCTTCCCCGCCCTCTCCCTCCTCCTCCTCGCCTCCTCCGCCGCCGCCCGCCCCGGCCTTCCCTTTCACCCCTGCAAAACCCTCCTCATCTCCACGTACTCCATCTCCTTCCAGCCTGGCAACCCGGACCACCCCATCCACACCCGCCCCGAATTCCTCGCCGTCGTCGACCCTCTCTCCGGTGACACCCTTGCTTTCTTCCCCGAAACCCCCCAATTTCGCCCTCACCAGCCCCACGGCTTCATCCGCTCTAGGGAACACCAAACCCTAATTCGTCGCCCGAATCTCGCCCTCGGATCCACCGCCTCCCTCCGTGACGGTACGCTCGACGTTCTCAACGTCCTCTCCTCCCTCCTCTTCGGCGCCGCCTGCGGTTCCCTCACCGCTGCCACCATGTACCTCATCTGGTCCCTCTTGCATAGCCGCTTCGAGTCTTCTCAAAGCGGGGATGATGATTTCAGCGACGCCAACGCCGAAGTATTCAATCCGAAGAAGCCTCTTAACAACAAGAACGAGGGCTTTGTTGCTGCTCCGGCTGCTCCTTCTGCCGCTGATTCGACTGAGACTCCTCTCCTCAGCAAAGAATCCGTTTGAACTTTGAAGGGTAAAGTTTTTGGTTAATCCCAAGTTTCCAATTTACTTGTAATCAATTAAATATCCTATTTTCTTGTACGAAATAAATGGAATTTGAACTGGAAGAAATTATACTGTTAATCACTGATGTATGTTACAGTTTGTGTTTTGCTTGGATCTTAAGCTTTATTTATCGTTTATGCTGAATTTCTTATTATTATTTGTGAAGCATTGCTGCTTGTTAATTGCTTTGTAACTATTATTGATTGAGAAATGAAGATTACTGAAGAAGTTTGGTGTGCACTTTAAAGTGGCTGCCCATGTAATTTGTATCTCTATCCTCGTCTAGTCATGTTCTATATACTGTTAGAATGGAGAACCTTTAAAATTGGGAGCGCTTTAACCCTTCTTGGGCTGATGCAGTGATGTGAATCACTGGCCGTTGAAATAACCCTTGTAGTTAAGGAAGACGGATCTGGATTCATGATTCTTTAAGTCATGAATGCCGACCACTCAATACAATTAGCGAAAATGCTTGTGTATTTATGTTTTCTACAATAGGTGTCCTGTCATTTTGATTTAGCCTTGTTTGCTTCAATTAACATAATCTCACTGATATATGGTATTATATTTTGGCCTTCCATTCGTTCTTTGGATTGTGTTTTCCCTTTTGGCTGGGGTTTTCGGGTGAACAGGAGGGCGGATCTGGTATTGTGGCAAACCTTGCCTAAGTTACTTTTTCTAAAGTGAATTCCTTTCATTTTATGCTGGAGCTTTACATGACAAGAATGCAACACGTCGGCAATGTATCACAGTATACTTTCATGTATTTGAGTATTTAGTGTATTTCCTACTCATTTTGTGGGGATCGGTCTTATTCTTTCTCTTTAATTTCATTCTGTCTAGAACCTGGGGGATGATGTTGGGTTAGCTACCATGGTGACTCACCTTTGAAGTAAAATGCGCGTTAGCCACAGTTCCCGTTCTCCTCTTGGTACATGTTGTAACTTGAAGGCATTTTCTGTAGCGAGTAGTTAGTACTTGGCCATGGATAATTCTTGACAGCAGAAGAAGAAGCAAAGTCCCCGTGTGCTCTCTTTTCTTCTTCCTTTAAGTTCTTTGTAAAAGAACATAGCTTGTTAGTCTTTCAGCGTAGACATAAAGCTGCATATTCAAAATCCATCCAACAGACTGGATGTATGATATCTTTTGGTGTTCTCCATTTTATAATGGTAATTTTTCCTTTAAATCCCCTGGGGTGTTTTATTGGTGGAAAGTTGAGACGTGAGAGACACTTGTGAAATGCAGGACCGAGACTATATGTATTTTCCATCGGTAAGGTAAGCAATGTTCACCAATCTAAGTTCTACATTTAGATTTGTTGATTTAGAAGAAGATGGTTATCTGTTCTGTTTAGCATTTCGCAAGTAAAGTTTCAAGAGCATAACTGAAGACCATATGTGCTGAACCTTGCATTTGTTTGGAATTTATTATCTGCACACTATTCTCCTTGATAATGTTCATGTTAACTACGCAGGGCCAGGGCATAGACTACCTTGTGACATGTGCGAGGGCCAGGGCTTGGGTATTAAGTACTACATTAACTAGGCCCGCTGCAGCCCTGCATTCATTGGTGGTATAGTTGCTTTTGGTCTTTGTTTCCTATCCAGCTTGAAAACCTTTGTCAAAGAACTTGTGTAATTTCATCCAGAAACACGCAGTAGTGAGTAGTGACTGCGATGCATCTCCCGGAAACTTGGGTTTGTGGGCGCTTTTTTTTTTAGAAAATCCCAAATGCTAATGTTATGTTATATTTTTTGCTGCAAACTTTATATGGAATGTTTGTGTGAAATAGTGAATGTAGCTGAGTGACCTATATCTTGGTTTTTTGTTCTTCAACCCAAGGATTGAATAGAGGGAGGAACAAGAGGGAGGTAGTTCCAACAGGACAAAATTATCAACATGAACCTGTCTGCAGCTGCTGCTTTTGTGGTTGTTATCTAACAAGTCATTGTTGAAGCTACTTGCAGTATCATAATGTATCATGGCTGTATTTGTTTGTGCAGATCCTCGGAGCATATGCTATACAATCTTCCAGCTGTAATAGGTTCCATGTATCCCTGTGATTTAGACACTTCGTGTCAATGCTTTTGTTTGCTCATCGCAAACGTTGTATCATTAGTTTGGGTGACAGTGATGCCCCATTCCGACCTCCTAGTGCAGTAGATGATGTAAAGCCGCAGAACGAGATACGCGCAAGGTGAGGAGTCGAACCCATGGCCTTACTGGGACAGGTAATTTGCCACTTTCACCGACACGGCTTGGCAAGAATAGCATGCTCTGCACACATTCTGGTTGGGTCGGCATTCACAATTTCACATCAATTCCCATTCCCATTTCCCACCACACCACCAACCCGTTGTGCACACATCTTCGAGTCGGCCCAGCTTCTTCCGCTGGGCTGCCTGAATGCCAACACATTCGACATGACCGATGCGTACCATATACACTGCACAGTTAGCGAATGATTGAATTTGAATAATACCTATACTGCAGTCGTGTAGATAATTCGAGAGCGATCCATGTCGATTGATTCAAGAATCTCCTGACCAGCTAATATCCGGGATATTCTCTCTTGGATTGGCATTCTGGATATGGGTGAGTCACTCCTAATTCGACTGCAGTGATAAATTTGGCTGAAATTGTTCCATTGAAGACCTGGAAAAAATGCATTCTTCATTTGACTGCAGTGATAAATTTGGCTGTAACACTAACAAGTTTATTATTTCGGAAAAGTTATATTAACTGTTTTTTTTTAATTAATCCGCTGAAAATTTAATATTGGCATGAGTTTATATAAAAGACTTGTACAATTTGATTATATAAGCTCCAAGTGTTTTGATATAATGTTGATATAGTTATGCCTTAATGAGTTTATGAGAACTAATCATAAATGTTAATATCAATACTGATATATTTGAGAGGGTAAGTACTGCTCCATCCGTCTCGAAATAGATGTCATTTTAGCTCTTTAGTTTTATATCAAAATAAATGTCGTTTTAGGTTTTCTAGGTAGTGGAAAGTAATGATTTATATTGATTTGTGTGTTGTTGATTTTTTTAAAGGTTTTGATTGGTTAAAAAATGTAGTGGGTAGTAAAATTAATGAAAAAGTTAGTGGAATGATGATGTTGATTGATGGATGAGTATTTTTATTAAAATTTGTGTATAAGGCTAAAATGACATGAATTTTGAGACGGAAGGAGTAGCAATTATGAGCTTATACAAGAGTTGATAATAAAAGTTTATACAAATAAATTTTATAAAATTGGATAAGATTTGATCTTTGAAACTTTTATGAACTTGAGTTTAGAAAAAATAACACTTAGGAGCTAATATATGTGTTTATTATATTATGTATAGCCAAGACTCGAAAGTCGAAAGTACTATTTTTTAGTTGATTTTTTAAAAAAATCTGAGTTAGTATCTTCAATAAATTACAAATTACCATTTTTTTAGGACAACCAAAAGGTAGTGTTACTAGCAATGTTTTATTTTTATAACCATATTTTAAAAGAAATATGTGGTGAAATTATCACTTTCAAAATTGCTTTTATAATTTGTGTTTCTTATTTCCATTTTACGTCTGAATCACCCTTGTTATTTTTTTTTTTTTTTTTTATTAGGTAAAAATTCGAAGGTCAGACAGGCCTGACTCAACGAGAGGCCGACAAAGTCGGCAGACGGCGAACCGTTAAGCATACAACCTAACAATACAGAAAAACAGAAAACAAGCGAAATGAAACAAGCACAAAAAGCTCTACAACAAAATGACTCAAGAAGACCAACTCCTAAGAAGCTGAAGAAGCCGCCAAAGAACAAAGCCAAGCACCAAAACCGTCAAGCATACAACCTAACAATACAGAAAAACAGAAAACAAGCGAAATGAAACAAGCACAAAAAGCTCTACAACAAAATGACTCAAGAAGACCAACTCCTAAGAAGCTGAAGAAGCCGCCAAAGAACAAAGCCAAGAACAAAATCACCCTTGTTATTTTTTATTCTGGTTGTTCATAAAGATTACACCTTTTTGGTGAATCATCAGCCATACTTCGAAATTACTCCGTAAATTTTTACAAAGGGAAGAGTAATTCTTGTGGAGGGTCATGGTTTTATGCGTGATTTATCAATGTAGGTGATAATTTGATGAGATAGGTAATGTTTCAGGAAAATGGAAAATACGAATTCCGTACTATAGAGATGGGAGAGGACAGCAAGCAGAGAGAGAGACAATGACCACTGAAAGATTGGGGGGGAGCACATGCTTGCCTGCCTCCCTCCTGTCATTCACTTCAATGCCCACAACACGCCATCACCCAAAATTCATCCAATCATCCCCATCCCACGGCCACGATTTCTCCTCCTCCTTACACCCACCTATTACCATTTACCCAACCCCCCTCTCTCTCCCCCTCTCCCCCTCTCCCCTCTGGGTTTCTCTTCTTCTTCTTCCTCTTGCCCTTTCCCTTTCTTTACTTGGTAATTGGTACCTGTTGACTGTTGTATCATGTGTGTGTTTTACTTATTCCCTGCCCAAAAGTGAAAAAGTGAAAAGTGAAATTGAAGGGCTTTTGGGGGGTACTACTATTGCACACAACTTGCTTTCTTTTAGCTATCTGAGAAGGTGTTGTGTGGTGGCTTTACTATTTTCACCACCCATTAAATTTCCTCTCTTTGTTTCCCTATCTCTCTTTATGGGAATTGATTGTTTGGGCGTTTCCAAGTTTTGGGTTTTGCTTGTTATTTTTGTTTCTCATGATGATACATAACATGAGGTAGGTAGTTTGAGGTTTGTTCTGATTCTCTGTGTTCAACTTTTTGTTTGGTTGTATTATGTCTGGTGTTCAACTTTTGGGGAACTCGCTTGTTGATGGGTGTGGGCGGTGGTGATCCTGAGTGACCACTTACAACCACTTCTGTTTTTTCTTTTGCTTTCCCTTTTGCTTGCTTTTGTTGGAATTTCTGGGTTGGGCTGTCAATTTGTGTTGTATTGTCAAATGAAGAGGAGTAATGTGGCTGGGCAGAAGAGGATTTCAGTGAGAATTTTTAGTATTAACATAAAGGCTAACAAATCTGGATTGGGGGAACATTAGGGATTAGGCTATGAGTGGGGATATTGCTTAAGTTTGCTTTCTTTTTGTGTGATATGAAGCCCTCCTCATCAGGGTCTGTTCAGCAAACCCATGAAGGTAATCTTGTTCACCTTCCCCACTCTTGCTTTATTTATCTATATTATCATATCATTCATGTGTGTAATGACTGCAGTGTTTTGGAATATGTTTAATTTTTTCTTTCCCCCAATGCATACAATTGTGGATTTTATGGCAGCAGCAAGACTAGTTGATGTTACATTCTAAATCTTAATTAGAGTTTTAGACAAATCCTGTGGTTACCATGTCTTGTTTCTTAGTTCTTGCGTGGAATTGTACCAGATGTAGATAAGTGTTCGAATTCAGAACTATGGCATGCTTGTGCTGGCCCTTTGGTATGCCTTCCGATCCCTGGGAGCCGGGTGGTCTACTTTCCTCAGGGCCATAGTGAGCAGGTTGATCTTGGAAATGGTTATGCTCTCGTTTCTTTAGTCGATTTATACCTTGTAAATGTGTAATTGTTAATATTGCTTGTTTAACCAGGTCGCTGCTACCACAAACCGAGACGCCGATACACAGATACCTAATTATCCAAATCTGCCTCCACAGTTGATGTGCCAACTCCACAATGTGACAATGCATGTTTGTCCTCTTATCCTACTCTTTAGATTAAATGTTGATGCTATTTTGTATGGTCTTTTTAGTTCATCATTAGGGTCTAATTCCCCCTCCCCCGGAAAGAAAGAATTAGAAAAGGCACGGTCAATGAAGGAAATGGCTAATGTTGTGTAGTTGATGATGTATGTGGGATTTCTAGTCTGATGCGGAGACAGATGAAGTGTATGCTCAGATGACCCTGCAACCCTTGTCTCCGGTATACTCTTGAACGCTATTATTTGTGATACTAGACCTTGTTATGATAACTGCTTATATGGGTATTTTTCTTTCCATCTTACAGCAAGAGCAGAAGGATATTTATCTTCCTGTAGAATTAGGAATCCCAAGTAGGCAACCAACCAATTACTTCTGCAAAACCTTAACAGCTAGCGATACCAGTACGCATGGAGGGTTTTCTGTGCCTCGTCGCGCAGCTGAAAAAGTTTTTCCTCCTCTGGTAGTTTCTCCCATTGTTTTGTTTCTCCTTCACCTTGGTCCTAACTAACACTCTTACATGCTGTATTACTTCACCTAGGATTATTCTCAGCAGCCACCTGTTCAAGAGCTGATTGCAACAGACCTCCATGATGTTGAGTGGAAGTTTAGGCATATTTTTCGAGGTATATGTTTCCTTATTATGCTTTTAGTTGGACTGTCATTCTCAATGTTCAGTAGAAAGCCCTTTTTATGGCCATACTTGTTCCCAGACCTACCCAAATAAAGCATTTATTGAACATGTCATTGATCTTCATGGATGTTGACCTGTTGGGGTACAAGACCTATACTGCCTAAAACGGTTTTTTTTTAATAAACAATAAAGGACAGAAAATGCTACAGGAAGGTATAATAAGGAAATTCTGAGCATGAGCTGTTAAATTTACTTTGTTGGATTTTCAAATTTGTGTGTATTGTAAATGTCATTGACTAGTTCTCTGTAGATTGATGTTGCAGTTACATTAGTCTTATGCTTTTGTACATGTCGATGATTTTTGACATCCTGCTCGGATTATACACTACAGTATCCATCTCTTCGGCTCTACAAAAGTATATTGTCTTGAAAAATGATCTTAATGTGAACATAATAAAGTGATCTGTAATCGTTCCTTGAATGTTTGTGAGGAAAGTTGAAAAAACATTTTTGATGATTTCAATATTAGTCCAAAATACTGAAAATAGTATATCTGGGTTCATTTAATAAATTGTTTGCCAAGCCAAATTAACTGACTAAGCCTTTATTTGTTAATGCCATGGATTGCTGATAGTAATATCGTATTATACTGATTCTTGCTTTCTCGGTGTTGCCAAATGGTACATAAATGTTGCTGAAATCCTTTACTGGGGCAAGTGATAAGTAACAAATTCATAAGATTGTTCCAACAAGTGGGCAACTCAACGGAATATACACTGCCTAACTAGCTGGTTAGGACATAAGCCATGGCTAATTGGCTATAACCTGGCTTCACAGTGATGTTATAAAGGAGGTTTGCAAAATGGAGTTAGGGGTTGTTTTGGAGTTGTAAGGATTGGGATTCACCTTAAGGAAGAGGTGTTAATTTGCTGCTTGTAGGGGGTCTATAGCTTTGAATGTTCTGAAATGGAAGAAAGATATTGTTACAATTTGTTGCTACTACCTACAACCTGCAATGTAGTTTTGAGGATCAAAGGGCGTACCTTTCTCCTTTTTTCAGCCGTCTCAGTTTTTTTTGCTTTCTTGTTGTGAAATGCTTTTAACTGTTTAAAGTGATTTAAGATGGCCATATTGCTTTTCCAATTAAACTAAAGCATATACTGATAACTTCCTGTTTATGGTGCAGGACAGCCTAAAAGGCATTTACTCACTACTGGGTGGAGCGTTTTTGTCAGTGCTAAAAAACTTGTTGCTGGAGATTCTGTTATCTTCATTTGGTACTGGTTATTATTACTATCATTTTATTTCTTTACCATTTTTCAAATTGTATTGCAAAAAAGAGAGGTTGAACAATATCCTTTGTAAACTTAGGAATGAACAGAACCAGCTGTTTGTTGGAATTCGTCGCGCTACTCGATCACAGAATGTGATGCCATCATCTGTTATATCTAGTGATAGTATGCACATTGGGCTCCTTGCAGCTGCCGCTCATGCTGCTTCCACAAATAGCTGTTTTACTATCTTTTACAACCCAAGGTTTGTCAAGACTTTTTTTTGGTTGCAAAAGAGAATGTTTTATGCTTCTTGTTTTGAACTTCACTATTGTGTTTCATTCTGATCCACATTTTTGTTTTGTTTAGGACAAGCCCATCTGAGTTTGTCATACCCCTGTCCAAGTATGTTAAAGCCGTATTTCATACACGCGTTTCTATTGGCATGCGTTTCAGAATGCTGTTTGAGACTGAAGAATCAAGTGTTAGGAGGTACTAAATTCCCATTGAAGTGGATAGGCACAGTGAATGCTAGTTTTTAATTCTATATGTCAGTTGCTGCTTGCATTACTTTCAGCACTTGCTTTGTTGGAACCGTGGTAACTCGAAAATCTCTTGAAATATCCCGTTGTAAATATGGCATGGATATACAGGAATACGGTTGTTTGCTTGGTTTGCATATATGCTTCATATTGTTCGTCATTAATATACCCGCCTTCGTGTTTCCACAGGACTAGTACATTTTTCATTTTCTTGGTCAAGCTTCATCTTTTGAAAATTCTCAATCAAAAAGTCCAATTAATTTTAATAAAGCTTGAAAGATGAAAGGCATATTGTGCTTTCCGACATTTGGGATGTCTTCTACCACATGGAGTACCAAGGCAACCTGGTGCTTCTTGGTGGTTTCAGTATTGATTGCGCTACCACTTCCCTCAATGCATTGTATTTTTTAGTGAACATGGTTGGGAAGAAGCCATCTTCAACCAGGAAAAGACATTTTCTGAATATAGGACAGGAAAAAATGGAGAAAGTGATGAGTATTATTATTTCTGTTGATGACCACGTATGTCATTGTCAGGCCATGTTTAGTTGATGAAAGCTATTATATGGCATTGGATCCATTTAACCATTTCCCTATTTTTGGTTTTAGGTAGAACAAGGGAAACTATTTTTCTTCACCCTTGATATTTACCTTTCTTTTCATTTGTATGATGAGAAAAATGCATTTGCATTTTAACCACAATATCTTTCCTTCGGAGGTATCCTGTTGCTCTCATTGGTATGTATTACTAAATGAAGATTATACTACTACCAACTTTGAAGGTAAATCCCAGTGTTTATGAATTTTTATCGAGAATTCATATTCTTAAACAAATTTAGAAACTTGTTTAGCCTCTGGTGACCCTCCATAAAAATGTAAAAATAGAGAAATTCTGAGATGCCCAAGATCAAGAAGAAATTTGATGTGTATATTATTGGCTCAGCTAGCTCCTCGTTAACCTCCTGAGCTGTGTGGTTCCATCATCAAATGCTATCTTGCCTCTTTACAGAATTTTAGTAGCTAATTTGTCTCCTCTTGGTGAGAAAGTTAATCTGGAATATTTTGTTCTGTTGTGTTTGTGTTTGTATTTTCTGTGGTGTTTGGGAATCGGCAAGATGTGAAATTTGGCTGGTTGTGCCATATTAGTGTTAAGTATCAGGTCACTGCTAATTATCTGCCAAGGGTAATGGTGTAGGATTTTATATCTTCCTATGTGGGATTTGATCTGGATAATGCACCACTGATTTTTAAAAAACTGTGTTTTTTCAGATACATGGGCACCATTACGGGAATCAGTGACCTAGATCCCGTACGCTGGCCGAATTCTCACTGGAGATCTGTCAAGGTAAGTATATTTGGTATTTATTTACAACAGCACACAAGCAATCCTGTATGCAAGATAGGGAACGACTATTTTCTATTGAGAATGATGAAGTTGTATGCCTCCGGTTTAAAAGGCATGAGCTCATTTTTATGATGAAGTGGTCACACACTAATAAATACTACTAGTAATCTATTAATATGCAGTTCTCTGCTTAAAGCACCACCAGAATGAAGGCTTGCACTTCATTGTATACTGCTATATAATTTGTGGTTATATTCACCTCAGAAGCCTCATTTTTTATTTTGAATTGTTCTTGTGACTTGGCGTGGCGCCTTGGCGGTGATATCATTTCAATTTTGTTCAAATCTGTACATCAAATGCTATGCGAAATTTCATGGCTTTTAGGACCAGTTTTGTAGCTTTCCATGATTCCTTTTTGTGCATAGGTTGGATGGGATGAATCAACTATTGGTGAGAGGCAGCTGAGGGTATCATTATGGGAAATTGAACCTCTAACTACTTTCCCAATGTACCCATCTCTCTTCCCTCTTAGGCTTAAAAGATCTTGGCACGCCGGAGCTTCATCTTTGCAAGGTCATCTCATGCTTATGATTCATCTCAATATTCATCCATCTTTAATGACAAAACCGTCCATTACCTTCCGGGCTTAATATTTTTGTCACTGCAGGCAGCTTTGATGATCCCACAAATGGCTTAATGTGGCTCAGAGGAGATGCTGCAAATCAAGGTCTGAACTCGATGAGCTTTCAGTCCTTGGGATTGTCTCCGTGGATGCAGCCTAGAGCAGATCAGCTTCTCGGGGTTGGTAATCAAAATCCTCAGTATCAAGCCATGCTGTCCTCTGGCCTTCAAAACCTAAGAGGTGGAGATGCTGCGCTTAATGCGCAACTTCTGCAGTTTCAACAGCCATATCACCATCTTCAGCAGTCAAGTGGTCAACTTCCCTTGTTGCAGCAGCAGCTACTGCAGTCATCGGTTTCGCAGCAGATCTTGCATGAGCAATCTCAGATTCCTAAGGATAATATACCACAGCGTGTTACACCTCAGGAGTTCTACAAGCAGCAGGAAGGGTCATCGAGTAAACAGTTTTCTCAGCAAGAAGCATTTCAGCAGTTGCACAATAGCGAACTCCAGCAGAGACAAAGTTCCGCTTTTCATTCAGCGTTCTCAAAAACAGAGATTGTTGGTGCAAGTTCTGAGCCCCCCGCTTCTCATTCATCCATGCAACATATGCTGGGATCCATGCGCCCAGACGGGATGGGAAGTCTTTCGCAGATACCAGCTGTGAATCACACCGTTGGAATGAACGAGCAGCCACCTCAGCAGTCACTGACACAGTTGGGCTCGTATTCGGCTGTAAATGCTTATCATGATTCCGTCTCATTCCCGCTATATCCTGTGAAGGACGTTTCAATGGAGCCGCAAACCATTAACTTTGATATGCAGCAAAATTTGTTCAACAGCAATGGTGATTCTTCTGGGCTGCTGTTGCCCATGACAATGCCTTCAAATTATCAAACTCAAACGGAGATGGGTATCAGTTCCATTCCGCTTGGGGCTTCTATGTTTCAGAATACGCAATATGAAGGTACAGTTGCCTCCCCCGAACTGCAAAGTGCAGGGGAGGTTGATGTAGCTACTCCAACCCCAACATTTGTCAAGGTGTAACCTTCACTTCCATGGGATTTATGCTTGTCTAAAAAATTTACTGGATTAAAGATGACAGTGTGAGTAATTTGACAGGTGTACAAATCAGGATCAGTTGGGCGTTCACTGGACATCTCCCGCTTCAGCAGTTATCATCAGCTGCGAGAAGAGTTGGGTCAGATGTTCGGGATAGAGGGTAACCTGGAAAACCCTCATAGGTCAGGCTGGCAGCTTGTATTTGTCGACAGGGAGAACGACGTGCTTCTCCTTGGAGACGACCCCTGGGAGTAAGTGATTATCATATACATATTCACACCTAATGCTTCAACTTCTTTCCACAGGTTCTTCAATACTCATTCTTCCAACCATTGTTGAAAACCTACAGGTCGTTTGTGAACAATGTCTGGTACATCAAGATCCTCTCACCCGAGGACTTTCAGAAGTTAGGAAATCAAGGCACGGAATCTCTAAGCTGAGAATGGGAACAGGAGGGTGAATAAGCGGTACAAGAACGCCCTTCTGGATATGTAGCCATTCGATTGTTCAAAACGAGCCCCGGACTTCACGTTGAAAGGGGAAGAAGCATACCCTAATTCCCCTGTTACTTAGCATTTTTAATTCGTGTGAGACATGGTTCTTTCCTCTCCGTTCATTGCCCTTTTTCTGGATTTTGTTATGGGTTCATTACGACTATGGTTCTGAGATAATTTAGCTTGTTTTAGTATCTTGGGAGTAGACCAGTTGAGGAGTGAATTTCTCAGACAAACAGTTTCTAAGCGTTCAGTAGATTGATATGAAATCCATCAGAGGTACACTAAATTGTAACTTGCTTACAGTTTTTACAGTACTGAATGAGTGAATGCATGTTCGATCCTGAGATACTGAAAACAAGATCTTGGCAAGGTAGGCAAAAATGAAGAAAATCTAGAGATTAGATGCATAGTCCAACTGCACTTCTGAAGACGAAATCAAAAGTCCTGAATCTGATCGCGACTCACTATAAAACATGCTATAAAAAGATGATGGATCTGGGTTTAGTTACACAAGGAGCTCTAACAAGTAGAGTTGCCGAAATTGGAATATCAAACGTTACAAAGAAGGGCTGCTATTTGTGCATCAAAATGCCGATATAAATTTCTCTATCTTGGCTTGTGCCCTCTCCTTCTCTTCTGGTCCATCAAGATCACCAATGTTGTCATGGTATTCCTACAATAATGCCATTCGAATGAATCATTAATGGAAGTGTTGCAACTTTGGCGTGTGGAAGAGATGGACAGAAACAAGAACAAAAAAAATGAAGCACGATACCTGAAGGATGTCCTTGATGTCGTTTCTTGTGAGCTTGTTCTGTTTCAGGAGCAGTTCAATTCTAGATTGCATTCCAGGGTGTCTGAACCATAACGATAAAGATAGCATCAGGGAAAGACTGAATGGAGAACACTTGCATGTTGTTGCATTCATTAAAATATATTATCCAGATTACTTACTCAGAGGACCAAATATGACCAAGAATGACAGCAATCAGCTGCAGGCCAAACAGAAAATATAGAGCATCAGCTTGTGAATATAACAAGTAGAAACAATAACAAAAGTCTATAATGTATATACACACAGGTCATTTCCATCATTCCACAGGCACATCTGCTGAATATTTTTACCTGAAGGGTGTAAAGTCCCGACTCAAGTTTTCGATTGTACTTCTCCTCCTCGTCCATCTGCATGGTTGCAGTAAAATCCTAAATACTCAATCGAAACACAATCATCAAACACATTATGGATCTTGTCAATAAAATAACCTCAAAATCGTCCAGTTCAAGCTGCTCCATCCGCTCAGTTTCTTCTTTTACTCGATCTGAATATCTGGAGATCATTGTTGGTGAGTTGGCATCTCTACTTAAAAAAACATGAACACATGAAAACATTGATAGTTCTGGTAATATAAAATCAATTACCTTACATAAAGTTCCATAAGCCTGTCTATTTTCTCACACTCATTTTCTACAAATTTGCTCAGCACCCTTTCTCTTCTAGAGCCCCTCAAAATCCCAGCTAAGCAAGGTTCAAGCAGCATGCCATGAAACAGTTAAGAAAGCACAATGGTGTTGGAGTAGGTAAACAAAAAAGAAGAAATAGAATGGACATAAGAGAGATGATATTCACAATCTTTCTCAAGTCCAGCATATGACAATATCTCTGAATAGAAGACGCTATACACAATCTTCTAATCCTCTATAAGTCCGAAATATGACATTACCCTCGGGTTTAAAAAACATGACAGAACAAGAAGATAAAAAAACACATGACAATGACAATATCATACCGTGTAAATAAGTATTGACCAATTGACATAAGCATTTTGAATGTGAGTCAAATCTTCTTTTAATCGTCATTTAATTATTTGAGAACTATGATTAATAAATTGGAATGAGGCAAGCAGTGAGAATCATCAATCAGCAAGAAACCACCAAACATTATTAAGCCCCAAGTCAGGAAAACAAGTGAATAATAGAAGCAATGCTTCATCATAATCTTTGTTAACTAGGCGTAAGCATTCAGAATGAATCAGCCAGTACCATCAATATGCTAAGCCTTATAAAAATATTTTCTCTTATTCATTTTGAAATCACTTGTGCTCTTACCAAATAATGATGCAATCATTGATATAATCCGCTCCTCTAATTCCTCTTCATAGCGTTCTCTCTTGTTCTTCTTGCTTACTGGAATCTGGAAATTCAAGTTTAAAGTATATTAGAGAGGCAATTTACCAATGATCTAACCACAAAATTTACTCAATACTAATTAAATCACAAGAGTTCAACTCATGAGCTCCGGCCCCTATTTAACCATGCTACTTTCTTTTGGGCAAATATATGGTCTACGACACGAAAACCCCATTGTGAAGGAATCAAAGCATTTACACACTTTATTCAATAACCTGAAATTAACTTCAGCCTCATGCAGAAAGCTGAAAAGCATGTATGAAATTGGAGTTGCCTTTGCTGTGATATGGGAAATGGGAATCTGTACAAATGGATGATGGAGTCATTATTCATTGTGAATGGAAGGAGACAGGATTCTTGCACAGAACATGGCTGCAACCTAACATAATGTCTTTGCTACTTTATTCATGTAGCACCAAACACATTGACAGACAATTATACATCATTCATCAAGCAGGTGAACAAACACTTGCACAAACTAGTGTAAATCTAATTTGAGCATGATTCCAGGATTTCCATGAATCATATTTCTCCTTAATGTCTACTATCCTTGTTTTTCACCTGCTTACATTACTTGGTACATATATCATGGACCAGCAACAGGACAACTCAGAACATCCCTCAACCAAAATTTAGATACTGCATCTTACATAACCTATGCGCTAGTTTTCTTTCAACGTTACCCTAACCTATCCAAATTATCCCAAGACTTCTGCCTACAAAACCAATTCAGCACAGCTTTAGAATATAGTCTGCTGTTAAAAACAAAACACATAGGCGGTTTATTGACAAATTTTTTAAAGCATAACTTTTTTTTTATATTCCCCAGCATTTAACAGAACAAGAACACGCTGAAAATACTAATGCACTCATAAACTGAATTGTTCTGCCAATTGAGAACTTCACCAAATGTTAAGCTCACATTCCAAATGAATTATTAACAGATTGAAGCTTTGCATTTAAAAACTATGCACAGAGCCAAAGATGTGATGCCATTCGTCACCTGATTAAGCAACAACTGCATATCTGATTGACACAGTAAAGCTGAAAGAATAATGTTAGGACTTGGGTTTTCCGCAAAACATTTCATCTACCAAAACCTACTTATCAGAAATATTAAAGTACTGAAGTTCCAAATGCGTCTGATACTGGAAGTCACTAAATAACTATGTACAGCAACCAAACAAACAGCTCAAGTTACACACAGAAGGCCAGAACTAAATTGTTGTTAGAAAATTTACAATAACTGACATTAGGACAGAAGTTAAACAGGGGAGAGCTTGGACTTGCCTTACCCATAAAGGCAGCAAAAGCAGTCTTCAATCCCAGAACATCCACAAACCGCTCACATGCCGGTGGATACTTAGTCATGGCGAAATCGATAGCCCTGATTGCGGAACTATAAGCCAACTTCTTCTGCTTCATGATAATGATCATCAACTCCACCCCCTCTGCCTTCACAAACCTCTCCTTGTTCTCCAAAGGCATCAATAAACAACACAAGCAATCAAACAAATTCTCAACCATCTCCTCCTCATCAGAGGTCTTGGGATCCTTAGACTTGTACAACGCCACCGCCTGCAAAACCACGTCGACACCGTTCATCTGCCCTAGCCGCTTTTGATTCGCCGTACTGTTCTGCAACAAAATTGCCAAAATCTCCGACGCGTACTGCTTATTGCCATCAAACTCCCTAACTTTGATCTTTCCTAGCAGCCACTTCAGCAGTCTCGTCTTCTCGCACACAATTTCAGCCACCGCCGGCTTCACCTCAATCAGATTCTCGATCGTTGCCAGCGTATTGTAAACGGCAGCGGCCTCGTCGGGATCCGACTCGTTCAACCTGAAAAGGTTCTGAACCAGCAACTCCAACACGTTGTTCTCCACAAGATTATCGACCAAAACCCTAGCCGGCTCATCATTATCCTCCAGCACGTCCTCGTCGGTGAGGTCCTGGAGGAGAGAGACGACGTCAATGGCAATATCGACGTTGTCGTGATTGAGGAGCCCTAGAATCGAAGGTATGGTGTTGATATTGACGAGGTCGGGGTAAAGCTCGGGGCCTCCGGCTAAAAGCTTGAGCTTCTGGAGCTCGTCGTGAAGCTCGACCTCCGAATCGGCGAACTTATCCGGCTGGTCGGGGTATTTGAGGCGGGCCTCAATGTTGTCTCGGAGGCGGCGTTCGAAGGCGAGCACGAGCTTCTTTAGGGTCTTGAGGTCGAGGACTTCGACGGTGGATTGCGATTTCTCGAGGGCTTCAAGGAGAGAGAGGTCGACGCCACCGCCAGTTTGTGGTGGAAGGGCGGAGTCGTTGGTGTCTGTTTCGGCATCGGCGTCGGTGTCTCGCCGGCGCTTGAGAGATGGGTGGCTGCGACTGCGAGGGTTGGCCACTTCCATAGCAAGAGAAGGGGAATTTGGGGCTCAAAGGCCGTTCTCACTGTATTTGCTGAAGCCCGGAATCCCCAGGATCACGTGCTTCGCATGTGATCTAAATATAAGGCGTATCAATAGGACGAGAGGAAAGTGGTCTACTCCCTCCGTCCAACAATACATGAGTTTTTAGAGGTAAATTTTTGTCCAATAATATATGGATTTTTAGGTTTTCTAGGTAAAAGTTGTACTACCTCCGTTCGGAAAAACTTGACACTTTACTATTCATGCACGCTTTTTTATAAGATAAAAACTATATAAAATATCTAGTTTTTTTAATAATTTTTTTAACAACTTCGTAATTATTATTAATAAGTACAAACTTGTTAAAAAAAATTATAAAAAAATGAATATTTTATATAGTTTTTATCGTTCTAAAAAAGCGTGCATGAATAGTAAACGACAAGTTTTGCCGAACGGAGGGAGTAATGATTTGTATTGGTTTGTGTGTTATTTACTTTTTAAAATAATTTGATTGGTTAAAATGTGCAGTGGGTGTTAAAAATAATAAAATTTATGAAAAAGTTAGTGCAATGATTATGTTTTTTTAAAAGTAAGGTGTTTTATTAAAACTTGTGCAAAATACCAAAAGGCGGTGTATTTTAGGACGGAGGGAGTATTATTTAGGATCTGTTTGGCAATGTAGGAATCTTTTCGGAGCTTTTGGTTTTAATATTTTATAGTTTAAATTTTAAAATAAGTTAAATATAAGATTTTAATTTAATTAGCATTTAAAATAATTTAAAACCCAATCAAATTGAAGATATTAATTGTCATACAAGAATACTAAAAATATAATTGAGTTATACATAATCAAGAATTAAAATACGACACTACAAAAAAAAAAGAATTAATTTTTTTTTTGCAATAATGATAACTACATACACATAGATGGTAAACGGGCAACAAGTTGCGCCGCCAACCTCTTCAGCTCTTCTAAATAGCAAAACCAATTCTTTTGAATACGACATCCATAGATCTAGGGGTCATAACATTACTATGCATAACCTTTTGGATCCGGTTGAGGAGCTCGACAACATAGGTGCCAAAAAACCAAAGGTATCAAACGCAAACGGAACGAATACGTGTTGATTGTCAATACACGCTTTCTCATGTTTGACCACTTTAGCTGCGGGCGCTTTGAGAGTTGCATGTCCCACCGTGAATATCCCATTCCCCAAACTAACCAAAGGGGAAACTCTTGTCAAATCAACAAAAGCATGTTGTCCATCTATCCACCCAAAAACCAAAATGTCAGCTGGCCTCAATGTCGATCTCCCCTCATGCGGATTAGTCAAGAAGTTCACATGTGCATCTTTCTTAGCAGAAACCCTCGCCTGCCTAAATATATCAAAGAGAACATCTCGAACAAGATCATGCATGTACTTGAAGCCCGGGAGTTCTTTACAATGAACTGCATGCTCCCCAAAAGTATCCAAAACCCTCCGAAAATTGGGAATAGGACAAATCTCATCAACAAGGAATAGTGGGATCATAAGGCGATACCTGAGAATTGTGCGGTACTCCACCGGTGTCACCCCAAACTTTTGAAATTGAATTTTCAACAGCTACTCACCCCAAACTTTTCAGAATTATATTCATTTTCTCTTATCTAATCTGCTAGTTTGCATCAGCTATTATATCAGTTGAGTTACCAACTTACCAAACATCTTACTAGCTTAGGAAAACTCTAATTTGACATATATTTAACACACTTAATCCATCAACTTCAGCTATCTTATCAACTTCGTGTTACCAAACTGACCCTAAGTGTAAGTTTATCCAACGTTCCATCTTCGAATGTTGTTGTTTGACTTGTTTCTCTTAGAAAAGGAGTATTAAATATTGGAAGGCTCCTATCACATAGTCCACTTCCAATGCGGATTCCATGGAGTTGAAAGGGATAACCACTACTGCTTGTCAATTTTCATCTTCTTCTCGAAGATTTTGGTTTCTTGTTTATTGAATTCGGTGATATATAGATCTCAGATTCATATGGTATTATAGCGGTACAGTCTGAGTTTTTAGTCTAATGAACTGACCGACCGACAGATATTATGTGGCTAAACACTTATACTTGAGAAAGGTGTGGAAGATGCACATTTCATATTGATAATATACAAATTTCAAATTTTGTATTTAAGCCAGTCTCTAAATAAATTAAACTACATAATGATTAATTTCTATAACACCTTACACCTCAATCCTTGTCTCTCAGTCTATCACCATGGTAAACACATGCTTTCAGGACTAACAGTTGCTTATAAAAGTATCGATAAATTACATACTAACACTTCTCGATTCATCAATAACACAAATTAAATACGTAATGTGATAATGTTTGACATGAAATAAATTGTGGTTACAACTGAGGCAACATCATTCACGAACGACTTCAAATCAGCACATTGTCATTTTGATTTCGGACTGATGCAAGCATCGCATTAATTGGGCCACCCTACCAATCTCATGGGCTTTGGCATGAAATGGATTTTTTTGGGCCCAAAACACACGTTAGTACGTTACTGTTATCTTCTTATCAACGAAACCATGGACGATTTATCCATCGGTATAACAATCAACTTTCGACCTAAACCAATAAATTAACCGGCTTGTTAAATGAATGACGTCATCTTACCGAATAGTTCAAATATCCTCAAATAAGCTATCGTTTTCAAAACCGTTAGATATATTTATCACAGTTTTAAAAATCGTGGGAAATTGACTCGACTACGGATTCACAGATCCTGAAAAATGTTTTTCAAACTGCTTCCCTCTTCGATCACCGGTCGAATAAGATAAGACGTAATACGGAGTATTTATATACATAAAAAGTTAGATTGACCCACGATTTGTTAAATTGGAGTGGTTGGTAATATTTTTTTTAACCCAATGGTTTTAATTAGGCCAATATTTTCACGGTTATGAGACCTCTTCATAGTTTTTAAAACCATGACTACATAAATCTCGATTTTAATATGTATGGACGGTGCAGGTATACAGCTATGGTCGAAATTGGGGCATCCTCCTGTTTCTGGGAAATTTCATTGAAAGCCTCCAAATCTTCACGCAAAATTTCATTAAAGCCTCCAATTCAGAGAGATGGGCCATTTTTTTATTTTATTTTTTTCTTTTTTCGGGAGGGCACTAAAATAATGTCAGCCATAGTGGACTGTCTAATGTCTTTTTTGGTAGGGCACGGACCATCATGGCATCATCATCATCTTCATTATTTTGATAAAAATACAACCATTTAGAGGTGACATACGTCATGGATCGACCCGAACCCGTTGGATGGATGCATGGGTAACGGATGTATCGTTCCGAGATTATTTTTTGAAAAAATTGTTTTTCTTTTAAAAATAAATAAATTTATAATTGCATTTTTCATTCAATTATGTAATCACCCATATTAAGACATTATTCTTCTGAATTGTCCTTGATGACAGTTGCTAATGATCTTGAACCCAAAATATAAAGAGTTATCACCGGCTAAAAAGTGATAATAAAAACTTAGGAGAAGTGGTCAATGATTTAAACACAAGCCATATGGATAAATTGTTTTTACCAAATTGGCACGAGCGTAGTGGAATACGTGGTACGTAGAAACCACGCAATTTTCAGAAACGAAGTGGAAAACCCCAAAGCGATAGCAATATTTACCATTCTAAATTGGGCATAATAAAAAAAACGAGGAAGAGGACGAAGCATCAAAGAATAGAACCCCGAATGTACCGATAATAGCTCGAGAAAAAATAATATTAAATGGGATGAACCTAAGAAAAAACAACAATAATTCTGTCATTGGTGCAAAAGTTATGACTAGATAACCTCTGCATTGTTAATGCACTCACGTGTACCTGGAATTGTCTTTGGGAGATTGAAGTGATCATTTATGACTCACAGCGGCTGGACCTCCTTAAATTTTCATTGGTCCACATTCGTCATGTTTACATGAAAGTTAATAACTTTGCAGACAGGTTGACCCAACTAGAATATTTAACTCAAAACGCTGACTTGGATATAGATAAAGAACTTCAAGTTCTCATCGAGAATGATGTCTAGTTTCTTTCCGTTGTAAAAAAAAAATGCAATATGCAATGTGAAAATTAACAAAAATACCTTTTTTTAAAAAAAATTTTATAGCTTTGAAACTTTTCCTTCTATTCCAAATGTGGGATAAGAGCCCCACATAGGGAATACTTTGGTAAACTTCACTTTGGTAAATTTCGGGGAAAGATATAGGATTAATTTATTTCCTGTAATCAAGTCACAATTGTTTTCTTTTTCAGTAAACTCAAGTCTCTAGAAGTGGACATAAATCTCGCAAATTCTGGTTCCGTCCCGTACCTGTCCCGCAAAAATTATACGGGACGGGATGCGGGACGATCCGTTCTAATCCCGCAAATCCCGTCTCATCCAGCATATATATATATATAAAATACTCCCTCCGATTTTTAACATAAGTCAGTTGATTAGGCTATATAACTAATTTAGTAATTTTGAGACGCAACCTTCAACACAAATTTATTTTTATTAGCAAAATGGAAAAGAAATAAAGTGGTCGCAAGTTCGCAAGTTGTAGGCAAGTGGGACGAAAGTGGAGGGGAGAGGGACAGTGCCACTGCCCACACCAAACTGTCGACAGCAACTTCACAACGGATGAAGATGACCCTCAACTTACAAGTTACAACCCGATCCAACCACATATTTTATGGACCCGTTTTAATATTCTTTTTTTGGCTAAAATGTTAAGTCCCTGTTTGGCGGGCTCCAAAAGAGCATTTTTTTTTTGACAGTAGGCAAGAATTAGATCGACTGATCTTGAAGATCGACACACCGATCTTGAAGCCATCAAAAGATGTTGGGATAAAAACACTTTCCACATCGGTGGTGGTGTGAAAAAGAAACCAAAATATAAGGGAGAGAGAAGCCCCTACACAATAGTTTAAGCTTTTGTGTAAAATGGTGGATCCCGACCTTATAAAACAAAAATAAAAATAAATCCGACACGACTCCCGATTTGATACGATCCGGATGGCTTGAGACACACCAATCTTGAAGCCATCAAAAGATGGCTTGAGAGACCCTACGCAGAGGGTCGCTAGTCAAAAGAAAAAAAATCTAGAAATCTAAGATTACATGTACATGAACTTTATAATTAAAGCAGTTATAAAAGCCGTTAAAAATACAGAGTCCTTTGCAGTTTGAGATCTGATTCAACCGTATGGATAGTTTACATGCAACTAACTAATGAAGCAGTTGATTTTGACGAGATTGAAGGTGGTGACCGGAGGAGGCTCCAAAAGAGCATTTGTGTTCTTCTCTTTCCAATGGGGATTGCCATTTGCCAAAACTTCACTTTATAAAATCAACTTCATCAAAGCTATTTCAATTATGTAAATATAAGAATATGCATATAAGATTATTCATTTTCATTTTCATATTCACCCATTATTATAATATTAATATCCATACAAAATAATTTTCATATTAATATAGCATAATATTCATTTATTTTGTTGTTACATCGATTTTTCATTTCTCTGGAAATCTAGAACTCCCACCTCTTTTAAATTTTAGAAAAGAACACTTCCTATTATTATTAAATTTAGGCAAAGTGAGAAACCTTTTTTTTTTTTTTATGCATACTGATACAATACAATTGATTATTACAAGTAGTAGTTGTCATTCAGTAATAAAAATAAATAAGGAGTTGCTGTCAAGCCAACCAAACGCAGCCTTAGAGAAAAAGGAGAAAAAGGGCAAAGAAAATATCCCAACAGGGAAGCGGAAGAAAGTATATTCTGTTAAGAAACAGAAACGGGGTCCCCAAAAGCTTTGTTTATTGTACGACGGCGTATTGAGAGGGAAGGTGCGTAGTGGGTTGCCGATTACGGGTGACGTGTCCACTCCCGTTCAATTCAAATCAAATACGGAGTCCTTTGGGAGGAAGAACACATCTTTTTTTCTTCATCATCTCTCTGAGTTGAGCGAGCGAGCGAGCAAGAGAGAGAGAGAGCGAATTGGGAGCGATCTATGCGACCAGGGAGATCTAGGGATTTGGTTTCCATACTACGCTTCTTGGCCGATTTCAGATCTGTGGAGTTGACGAACAGCTTTATCGCCATCGGCACCGGCAACTTAACCACCGCCATTAGAGCTGAACCAAAGATTCTCCCTTATGAGCTCCTTTGACAATCTTCCTTGTTGTTCTTCTAATCAAAGCCGCTTCATTGCCGGCATTCTCATCTTCCTTCTTTGTTACTCCCTCCAGTTGATTTCTAATTTTCTTCTTCCTATACACCCTTGTTAATTTCTCCGCCGATTCGCTACGATCCAATTTCCGATATCTCTTTCTTCGATCAAGCCTTTGTTGTCTTCCCGGAGTTCGTTTTCCTTTCTCATAATCGTCGGATTCATCTTTCGTTAAAGAAACTCATAATCATGGAGCCCAATCAAATCTTTCCTGTTGGTAACCTCTTCAAAGGTGAGGATTTTATTCTCTTTTGTTTGTTTTATGAATGTTTGATCCATCTTATTCTGTTATTTCCCACTGCTACAAGGACTTGCAATTATTAAAGTTTCCTGCTTTTACTGATTTGCCTGTAGGATCTTATGGTCTTCATACTAAGACACTGTCTCGTTCAACACCATCTGTTGTTGTGATTGGTGGTGGTATTTCTGGAATTGCAGCTGCCAATTTTCTTACTAATGCCTCTTTCAAGGTGGTTATCTCTTTGGGATGTGCCTTCTGTGCTAATGAAGCACAGGATTTTGGCGCATGTGTTCTTACATTATCTTTTTCTCCATCAGGTAATTTTGCTGGAATCACGTAATAGACTTGGGGGGCGAATTCATACGGATTACTCATTCGGGTGTCCCGTGGACATGGGAGCATCATGGCAAGCCTCTCTTTCCCTATTCAAATTGTTTTGCACAATTGCTGCATATGTCATATTGTCGTGTGATATGGAAATGATGGGATCAGGCCTTTGGATGATGGGATCTGTTGGTGATATGGAAGTGATTTTATTTTCTCTGCTTGTTTTGACTTCAGTAGCCTACTTAAGTGTCATCTTCATTGTTGATTCCAACTGCTTACTAACCTTCAAAGATCTTAGTATAAAGATCTTGTTGATTTACATGATTTTCTCGTATCCTCCTATTTCTTTATACAAAAATTGGTTTATGTATGCTTTACTGTGTTTTATTGCCTTTTTCCCAGTGGTTCCAGCTCAAGTTTATTAATACAGTCAGGTCACAGCTTTTATGAAATGCCCCATGCCTGTTATCCCCTGCCCTGTGGGCGCTTATGTTCTGTTCTAGTATTAAATTGGGAAAAGTGATAATATATGCTTTTGGCTTTCAGTAGCTCTCTATCTCTCATGAATAGAGAAGTTCACACTATGGGAAAGTCAATAGTTTATTTCTCATTTTTTCTAATATATTTTCAATGGAAGTGTTGCGAGATAATTTATGGTAGTGACTATTGACTATGAGATTATGTTGCCAAATTGTGTTTTTCGATGGACATTAATAAGGCGGCGCGGAAATGTTGATCATTTTGGCTATTTCTCACAATTCATGCAGGTTGCATGGTGTTTGTAATGAAAATCCATTGGCTCCCTTAATCCGACGTCTGGGACTTTCATTATACCGTACTAGCGGTGATAATTCTGTATTATACGATCATGATCTAGAGAGGTAACTTTTACCTTTTCACCTTGTGTGCCTTTAAATATATCTACAACTACAAATTAAATATATCTACAACTACAAATTAGTTTGACATACTTTTTCTTTTATCTCTCATTTTTGCATGATCTTAGATTCATAATAGTATAATCTTTTCGGAGCTTTATTTTGTCCCCTCTTGGGACTTGGGATTCATAAAGAGTCGAGTATATGTAGACAACTACGTAGAAGTTAAACTATGTATCTCATAATCTAAATTTTTCTTTACATGCCTAAAGTGTTTATGTTTTGGATTGAACTTCAATAATGAGTTTAGATGCATTTTTTCATACGTTGAGGTTACACATAACAACCTTTTTTTGCACAGCCTGTCCTTTTTAATCAAATTCTATGACTTGTAATTTTTTAGTAAATGCACACAGCACACGTCATGTTATTCCACCCTCATTTTTAAAAAAAAAATCCAAAGGCAAGGACGAGTTGGACCTGGGCATGCCATTTGATTTATGTTAAAAAACTTACATTTTGTTTGAACATGGAAAACTTTGTTGCAATATTACTATTGGCCGGTTTTGTGATTGAAATTTGAAAGTATGCTTTGGGTTGGTTGCTCTGATCCAGATGAGTTGGTAGAAGACTCTTGCTTTTATGGATTATTGATGGAGTGATTGAGGATTGATGGTGGGCAAATTATTTTGGTAGATTTTTGTCGAAATAATCACTTGAACATTTATGTGCTAAACTTCTTTATAACTCATTTATGGGTAGAGTTTACTAGTATTGTGCAATTAGCTCTGGTGGGTACTGGGCAAGGGCTAATTTATGGTGTTTCTATTTATTTGTATTTTATTTGTGCACTAGTATATCTAAGCATGGAGTGTATGTTAATCCAGCATTTCAATATATATTTTTGGGATTAGATCAAATTGATATTACTGAGTTCATGTCTTACCTGGATAGTTTTGGTCATGATTGTATGGATAGTTCATGGCAATAGTTAGTTAAGAGATTTTCGACATGGCTGAATCAGTGATGTACCTGATTGATATGAACTAGGTTTATACTGGGACGGTCTTTGTAAAAATTCAACTGTTGGTTTTGTCACTTTGTGATGATTTTTCATCTCTTACCTGTGTGCTTTTTCTATATGTTTATTAAAAAAAGGAAAATAACAATCCTGAATCCTGATGATTGGAATTATTCCCTTTTCAGCTTTAGCCTATTCAGCATGGATGGGCAACAAATTCCTCAGGAAATGGTCATTGAAGTAGGTGAAGTATTCAAGGGAATCCTCAAAGAGGTATACTGATTTCTTGAAAATTCAAGTTACTTCTTACATGGGTATTCTCTCGATGTGTATACCTTTTTTCTCAATCATTTGGATGTGCTCATGGCATTGATTAAATTGGTGATGCTTTTCAACTATAGACTGAGCAAGTGAGGGAAGAGCACGGTGACGACATGTCTGTTCTTCAAGCAATTGCAATTGTGTTGGATAGACATCCACATTTAAGGTATGGATACAATTAACTGAGAAATGTTTGAGACTATCAATTCATATCATACGTCTGAATTTCTTGGTATTATTATATTGCTAACTCATTAATCTTGAATATAGACAAGAAGGATTTGCACGTGAAGTGTTGCAATGGTACATATGCAGATTGGAAGCTTGGTTCGCCGCTGATGCAGATATGATATCATTGAAAACTTGGGACCAGGTAAAGTTTTGAATTTTCATGATGACTTTCATTCTATCTAGTATCAGTTGTGCTGTTAGTAATCTTTGAGACTTGTTCTTATGGAAGTTTGGATTGGCATCTATACTATACAGATTTTGGTTTTGTCTGAAGTCTGAAATCTGGACATTGTTTAGAAAGATTCTAGATCATGCCTTCATGTAACCAAACTGCCTGCAGAATGCTAACTAGTTTTCACTGTTGCCGACTTACTGTTGCCCATTGGTTCAGATGAACCTCATTGTTGCCTTACCTCTATACACTTCTTCTGCTGTCCAACACTCTTTGTTACTTTTTTGCTCTAAAAAACAGTCTTATTAAATTATGCTTTGCAGACATATTAGTACCATCTTTAATTTATATTTTACTTGGTTTACATGTAGGAGGATGTTCTCTCTGGTGGTCATGGACTAATGAAGGAAGGTTATCACCCTATAATAGAGGCTCTTTCAGAAGGTGTTGATGTGAGGTTGAATCACAGGTATGGCTTCTGTTGAGCTTTGTGAGGAAATTTGTGCACACACAGCTTCACAATAATTATGATTGGCTGATGGGAAACAAGATGACTGCTTTATTAAGTTGCCGAATTTGGAGTGTGCTTACTATTCATATTCTAAATGTATCATACATCCATGCTGTACTGATTTCAGTGTGTTATTCCGCTTTTTGGTCGCTGGTGGTTTGAGACAATATTCTGTTTTAAAATGCCCAGCTAGAAAGGAAATAGTTTTACTTGAATATTGCTTTCACTGTCTACTTGCTATTTGCACCATATTTTCTGCCTTGCTAGTATTAATGTTGTTGCTGTGACTTTATTCTGATGTCCAGTTGTGAATCTTAATATCTAGGGTCACGAATATCTCCTATGGTCTTGACGAGGTGAAAATCATAATGGACGATGGTGCAGAGTTGATTGCAGATGCAGTAATCGTGACAGTACCTCTTGGCATTCTGAAGGCAAACCTCATTACGTTTGAACCAAAGTTGCCTGATTGGAAGACGGGGGCTATTTCTGATCTTGGCATGGGCAACGAAAACAAGATAGCTTTACGATTTGACGACGTGTTTTGGCCAAACTGTGAATTGTTAGGGATGGTTGCACCCACTTCTTTTGCATGTGGCTATTTTCTGAACTTGCACAAGGCAATAGGGCGTCCTGTTCTTGTGTACATGACAGCTGGAAGATTCGCTTATGACCTTGAGAAACTCTCAGACGAGGAAACAGTAAATTTTGTGATGGTACAGCTGAAGAAAATGTTTCCAAATGCAACTGAACCAGTAAGTCGATTTTTTTTAACCCCTCTACTGACTAGTTCATTTACGATTGATTAGTCACTGAAATGGGTGCCTAATGTATTCTCATCCGTTTGGCTGGTGATCAGGTGCAGTACCTTATTTCTCGCTGGGGAACAGATCCGAACTCACTCGGCTGTTACTCTTACGACTTAGTTGGGAAGCCAGAGGACGTGTATGACAGGCTAAGAGCCCCCATCGGAAATCTCTTCTTTGGAGGGGAAGCTATGAGCCTGGACCATCAGGGATCTGTTCATGGTGCGTACTCTGCTGGAATAACGGCTGCTGAGAACTGCCAGAGGCATCTCCTGGACAGGTCTGGTATCGTTGAGATGCAGCTTGCTGCTTCAAGGAGTCAGTTTGCTGATAACAACTTCCCTCTTCAGATCTCAAGGATGTGAATGATCCATCCTCTCTCTGGGGGGCATAAATGTGATCAAATTTGGTTGCTAAATAAAAACCATTAGGTGCTTGAATTTCTGTTGGTAAAACACTCCAAACTGTAACTGGATTTCTGCTGGTTTTTATTTCCACTTCTTAATTGTTAACACTTCAACTATGTGCACATTGAAATGGGAATTCATCCCATTCATGGATTTATACCCAGACAGTAACGGGATTTGATGTTAAAAACTCGATGTTAAAAAGGAATTTTTTTTTTGTTCCCTTGGTTTGATATCTAATATCAGATATCTTCTTTGGTATTGATATCTGATAAATTCAACCATTTAAAGGAAGCCATGCCCAAAAAATGTAAGCAGAAACTGATTTAAAGGAAGACTCTAAATCATCTGACTGGCTGAATGTACGTTCATATACATTTCAGAGCTTTCAAGAACATCACACAAGTGCAAACCTCAACATTACTTTACTGCTGCTTTCGACAATTGGCTTATTTTAGAGAGTATAAATCAGACCCGAGACGTAACAAGACGACTTGCTAATTCAGCATTCCCGTCGGATTTCTGTTCCATGACAGGTAAGATGGATCCCCGAGAGGCCTGCATCATGAACACAAACGTCGAGTAAAACCTCCATGGATGAACAAGGGGACTGGATTTGAACTATCCTAACAGATAAATTTGCTCACCGTGGCTTGAAGATGTAAACTAGCAGAAAGCTGAGTGCAAGGAACAAGCAGAGGCTACCAACTGTTACGTATGCGATCCCGAGGAAATCATTCTTGCCTCCTATCCAACTTGTGGTTGAGAGCACCAACTTCTTTTTGCCTCCGAAGGTGTAAGTGTTGTAGTTGTTCTCTATAACGACTGAGATCTTCTCATTCGCTTCCAAGCTACTCTCTATCTTACCATAAAGTTTCCTGAAATTCGGGAGCGCTGCAGTTCGCATCCAGACGATGAGATCCTCCTGCTCATTGAGCTGTAACATACGCAGTAGTGACCGATTAGGTAGCATATAAAACAGATTCAAAGCCATCAAGAGCAAGTGCAAGAATCTGCAAGGGAGATTTACTGGGATGCTGCTGTTAAGTTTGCCACCCCCAATCAAGCCTTGAGATTGGAAGTTCTTCGGATAAACATTGGATCCGAACTTGTGTTTTACATCACTGTCCCATGCTATTCCCTTCTTCTTCACTGGGAGAGCACTGTTTTTGACTGAAAACTGATAGGTGTCGTTGAACAGACTCCAAGCAATAAGACCACAAGGGACGATTGGGGTTTTACCATCGCCTAATTTTCCCTCGGGAGTACAAAGATCGGTTTTGTCTGCGTACTCTGTACTCCGCAGTTGTTTGTCACTTCTGCTTTTCACATATCTGGGAACACAGAAAATGATCACAGACAACAATGAAGGCGGACCTGACTAGGAATCAAACTATATACTTACCTCCGATGGTTCTGATAGAAGTCATCTAGCTGGTAATAGATATACACTGGAGCCTTCATCTTCTTTGGAACCTGCAGAAGCATACAAGTCAAATCAAATTTACACAACTCCAAAGTTATTTCGGCATAGAAAATCACAGATCTCGGTTAAGAAAATTTGAGACTAAATTATTACACTTACAGTCAAAGTTGTTGAGCATGATTTGTTAGTTTTAGAGCTTTGAATATAGGCAACTAAATCGCTACTATGATTTGGCGGAACACAATCCACGTCGTATCTGAACACAATCTCAGTAACCTACACCATAAAATTGCAAATACGAGTTTAAGCAATGACTAGTTTGCTCATGGCCAGGGATCAAAATTAGCCCATAGTTGCAGAACTTTACATCCTTTGAGGCATTCAAGGAAGTAATGCCAATTGGTATAAACACGCAGCTGACAGCAGTGAATGCTACAATAACCTGAAAAGAACAATAAAAGTTTAGGATGCAGCTATAATCCATCACTCACTTCAGCAGCTCTTTCATATTGTTTCTCATATTTGAAATGAAATTCTACAAGGAGGTGCAAATTTGTAAGAAGGATGATTTACCCATCCCGGAGTTAAAATTGGTTTGCAAGCGGGAAGCTCCTGTTGCGTAAACCTCGAATCTGAAGCACACAAACAAGAAACAGGAATCACAGGAGAAGTGTCCATTCAGGAAGCAAGGAAGACAAGCTTTCGAGTGCTGACTGAGCCGTAAGCCATACTCAGCTTGTTCTATATCCGTCATCGTAAGTGACATAAATAAAGCCAAATTTAACAAGCTCTTCGGCTTTTTTAGATGAACGAAACTCGCCCTGCTTGAGATCCTTACCAATGAAGTTTATGATCACTTCAGATCCCTTACAAATTTACCATCAAGCTCCTGATTCATTCAAATCCCACATTGCTTCGGATGTTGAAGCCGAAAGAGCCACATGATCATACACACAAGTCCATGGATTCAATGGAATAACCAACCCTATAATTGGGGAAAAACACACTCTTTTGCATTCCTAAATTTTCCATCTAATCCATGGAAAAAATGAAATGAAATAGGATGAACAGAAAATAAATTGACAGAGTAATCAATGTCACATACAGAAATGATTCATGAGAAACCCTAATTGCACTAGCAAGATAGAGATTACAAATTCATGCGATCGCCTAAATGGAAGCAAACCCTAATCCCCAAATTCTAATGGTCCTCCTCATCCAGAATTGAATAACCAAATTCGCAAAATGAAAAATACAATCAAATAGGAAACTGAACAGCGAAATTGATCGACCAAGAGAGAAACAGAGAAACGAAAGAGGGAAAAAAGAGGCGTACATGTAGGTTTCTTGGAATTCTTTTTGGGAACGGTGGAAGGTTCGGAAGAGGTATCGCTGTGAATGGAACTCATCTCTTCCCAGACAAAAGTATGTATCCACCGATTTCAGAAAAAGAGAGAGGGAGAGAGAGAAAGGGGGAAAAGGAATGCAAGGAGATTGAGAGATACGAATTCGCGGCGTTTCACCAATGGATTGTTGTTTCACCTGATCAGATTCACAATTCAGAACATAACCGATTAATGAATTGGGGAAAGTTGGGGATTGGCAGGCGAAATCTTCCGAATCAGGAAACCGTTTGCGAAATCGGGCATTTCAAAGTTCACCTCCTTATCTTAATCGGGATGCATTTGCTTTTTCCCATCGTGGGTTTGTTTTACGAGGGAAACCATTGATAGAGATGCAGGTGGAGGTAAAGCTTTGCTGAGTGCGCCATGTGTTCCTCCACAACCGTTGTCACCAACGGCCGTTTTGTTGTTTTCTTTTAAATTTTGTTCATATCCAAAATTCAGTTAAAAGTATCACCAAAGTGGCTGTAGTTTAGTGGTTAGAATTCCACGTTGTGGCCGTGGAGACCTGGGCTCGAATCCCAGCAGCCACATTTTTTAACATTTTTTTAAAGCTGAATTTGAAACAATAAGGGAAAATGAAATTCATTGCCTTGCTTGTTGATCTCTACAATTAGATTGAATTCAGCAACTTCTTGCCAATTAGGTCTAAAAAATGGTAAAAAAATGTTAATGCAAAAGAAAGAATGATATAGAATGAATCAACCTAGCTCTATAGCTGTTGATCTCAATCAGGGCCAACATGGCTTGCCCAAATAGAGCACAAAGCCAACACCGCGGTAACCGGAGTCCACATTGTATTGGCCACCAAGCTCACCAAGAACCCCTCAGTAACTCCTCTCTTTCCATTGCTAGGCTTCCTTTCGATGAACCGAGAGATCAATGAGCTCAACCCTCCCCATGGTTTATTGTAGCTTGGGGGGTCTTGTTGAGGTTTGACAAGCTCAACCCTTTGTAGCCTACTGTGCTGGTGGACTCGAACCGTCCTTGAAGGCTCCACGCGGTGGAAGTGGGTCTCGGCTAGCCCCCTTGTCGATATACACAGGCCCCGGCTCACCTCCACATCCTCAAAGTCATCAAAGTTTGGGGTCATACAGAAGTTTTCTAGGTCTCCTGCATCATCCACAAAGCTCCTGTTTGGATTGAATTCGAATGGGAAGGCATTCGTTTCGGATGTGTTGATCATATGATCTCCCCCTTCGTGTGCCTCATTCGTGTTAAGATAGCTCGAAACGTTTTCAACCGGTATTATATCACTGTAATCTCCTGCAAAACTCTGTTGGGAAAGCAAAAGGTGCAGCTAAAGATTAGGAAGATGAGGAATTTAGGATCATCATAGATGACAAATTTTTGCTTGATTTGGTACCTTGTCGAGTTGTAAGTCGGGCATGAGTACCGAATTCGAGTAATCAGCCATCAACTCCGAGCTGAATTGGTTCTTCCCTTCAATCTCAGTGTATCTTGTGTTGAGATTCTCCCATGGATTTATGTTCATAAACACGGAATTGTCTCCGCGGTTGAGCATGTTAAAATCTGATTCCATTCCGTTTTGGTTTGTGAAGACGTCGGAAGTTTGATCTAAACCGAGGAATTCTTCAAGAATGTCATTGGCTTCAATGTTTGATCCGCCATCGACGAAGCATGGTTGAGGCATTGTGAAGCTTGAAGAATGGCCAAACTGCGACGAACGATTGGAGTCTACTTCCAATGGAGGCATGGTGAATTGGTGTTGCATTCTTGAGCACTCCAGTGGGATTCCAACCTTCAAAAAGAGGTAACTTTTAGCATCATCTCAAACCACAATGGCTCAATGTGCTAATTGCTTAATTACAAGGTATATCTATTTGTGCATAAGGGTCTTGTATGAGCCGAGCTCGAGCTCGTTCATTTTCTAAACAAGCCGAGTATAAGCACATTTTTAAGCTCGATTCAAAGCTCGAATTTTGTGAAATTTCTAAAATTTTCCTTTAAATTACCATGTTGTGAGCAAATATGAATGCTTAATGCTCGAAAAAAGCCCGGCTCTGTCTGTTTCGTTTACTAAATGAGCCGAGTATGAGCATATTTTTAAGCTCGAGTCTAAATTTAGGCTCGACTCGAGCTCGACCCGTTTCTAAATGAGCTGAATATGAACAAGCAATACTCAGCTCGTTCCTATTTGTGCGGATAAAATGAGGTGAGTTTAGTACCTTGGAGGAGGGATAAGAGGGTGTGCCATAGCTTTGGAAAGATGAAGTTGGGAAGCGAAACTCGTCTTGATCGGCTGAGTAATGCATCCACTGCCTGGTTCCAGAATCATGTTGGCGATACGAAGATATCTGCCCCATTAGAGGAGGGATGGTGCTTGCTGATGAGCACCTTTCCATAGGGACAACCGAGTAATCCGAGCTCTTGAAATCATCATGTCTTGATCTTCCATCCGAGTAGGTTGCTATATCATTGCTAGAGATATGGCTTGTGTTTGCGAAGCTGTATTGCGTTCCTCCAATCTTCGACACTGAGGGATTGTTAGTCGTTATGGTTTCCTTCTTGAACACCCGGCACAATGCATATGCATCCTACATAATCAAAAGAAAGGAAATCAAGATCAAGAAAACTAACATGAACACGCCCTCTCAAGTGCAACCTGCAGATTGATCTGGCATCTCAATCCAGGTAACATACCTGCAAGTTAGAGGCAGGTGCTTCGCATTCCCTCTCATCAAGGCGGTATTCATGCATGACCCAACCGGTGCGAATGCCATGAGGAGCTCTTCCTCTATAGTAAACAAGGGTCTTCTTGGTGCCAATAGCGGCCCTTGTCGTAGGGGAAGTACTGAGCCTTCTATCCTTGCCTGTAGCCTTCCAATAGCCCATCTTGGTAGCGCGGTTAGTCCTGGAGCCGTTAGGGTATTTCCGGTCTCTAGGGCTGAAGAAGTACCACTCTAGATCCTTGCTTGGTAGCAATGACTTGCCTGCATATATGTATATATTATCAAAATCAGTCCTCGTTTGATTTCACTGAAACCAAATAAAAGTCAATTACTTGAGTAGGCTGAAAAGAACATATATATGCCTCTAATCACCAAGAACAATAGAAATGAACATACTAGGCAGCTCCCAGGGCTCGCATTTATAAAGATCGACTTCAGGGATGATTTCAAGATCGATTTTCCGACCATTGATCTTTCTCTTGAGGTAGTAGATGATGAGCTCCTCGTCGGTTGGGTGGAACCGGAAACCGGGTGGCAATGAAACAGGTGCCATGTATATGTATATCAGCAGATGGATCGATACACGACTTATCGTGTATGTAAATGGGAAACCCTCAAGAGAGGGTGGGGAGGGAAATGAAAGAAGAAGAGGAATAGGGCAAATGAAGGGAATTAGGGGAATGACAAGGGAGGAAGTAAGGTGGGATCGATATATATAGAGAGAGAGATGGAGGAAATTGAAAGGTAAGGTAAGGGTGTGTGTGGGGCTAACACATTAAAGGGCTTTCTGTGAATGAAAAAGGGAGAGTACACATTGAAAAGGAAACAACCAAGACATGAGAGGAGGGGAAAGAACCCTAAAGAAATCCAGTAAAGATCTCCTTTGTCGGTTGCCCAATTCCTTTTTTGTTTTCTTGGAGAGCCCACCAATCATTGATTCCATCCCTTTTACAGTGCCTTTTGCTTCAAGCCTTTGCTTATTCAATTGATCGATTAAGATTAAGCATTATTTAAGAGCTTCCCCTCTCTCAGATGGCAATGGCAATGGCAATGCAGCCTTGCAGGTTGAGATGCCATGCTTCTGAACTGAGTTCTGATATGATCTCTCTCTTGATTTCTTGATGCTTTGGCCAGGAGGCCTTTTAAAAGAGGCATCCTTTCCAATTAAATTATGATTTGAGTATTATAAGTTAGTGTAAAGATGGAACGAATGAATATTATGTTATAGATCGAGGACATAATCGGTGGATCTCCATCTAAAATAAGGTGCTTGATCAACACGAGCAAGTTAAGGTGGTGAGTATGAAAGGCATTCTTTAACATATATGATCGATCGAGAGAAAGCAACAACCTTGAAGGGGTCATCCAAAACATGTTAAGAGTAAGGCAAAGTTAATGTCTATAAGTGATTATGTCTTATGGCTTGAATATGAACGAATCTTGAGTCCCACAACTCAGGGTAAATCAACCAGGGACTTCATGTTTTCAAAGGACTTAAACTTGGAACCTCGTGATATAGAACATAGCCCCACAATTATTACACCAATTTGTGATTGATTTGAACTTGAAAAAAGGATTTAAACTTGGAACATCATGATATAGAACATAGTCTCACAATCATTACACCAATTTGTGATTGATTTGAACTTGAAATGCTACTGCATGTCTCAAAAAGAGATTCCATCTCCTCACATAGGTCACTCTTGACTATAACATATATGTCTCATCAAATGTCCGACACTCGACCTCTCATTATCAATCGGTGAATCTATTCAAGTAGGGCTGTTATCCGAGCCAAACAAGCCGAGTATTGCTTGTTCATATTCCATTCATTTAGAATATGGACGAGCTCGGGTCGAGCCTAAATTTTGACTTGAGCTTAAAAATGTGCTTATACTCGGCTCGTTTAGAAAATGAACGAGCAACCATTCCAGAATGGCTCACTGGAAAGGACTTGTGGGTAGTACCCATAGGTCCCCGGTTCGAACCCCGGAATGACCGCTCTTTATTTACCTATTCAAGGAAATGAACGAGCCCGAACCGAACTTTTTTCAAGATTTAAGCAATTCTAGTTGCTCATAATACAGTAACTTAGAGAAAATTTTAGAAATTCCATAAAATTCGAGCTATTCGAGCTTAATTTGAACGAGCCGAGCTTTGGACTGAGCTTAAAAATGTGCTCATACTCGGGTCGTTTAGAAAATGAACGAGCTCAAACCGAGTTTTTATCGAGCGAGTAGGAATCGAATTCGAGCTACTCGTGTTCATATAACACCCCTATATTCAAGTCATATACATCCTATATTTGAATTGAGAGCACTCTAGTGGATGAAGTATAACGGATCTTGATCGTTTCATAGCAAATGTTTATTGGTGGAGTGACAAATGTGTGCAACCTTATCTCATCTGTCATTATATTACCTGAGCGGATCATATGAGGGAACACAATATCTCCCATCTCTTTCGAGAGCTTTCTTAATCATGTCAAGCATAATCATTTCATTTTTCCAAGGATAGACGGGTTCTATCCCCCTTGAGGTGAATATTAATAATATAAAAAAAAGTCACCTTCGATGTAGAGGTTGTAGATCTGGAGATCTCGAGTCTTCAAAGTTCCATTCTATGACGAAGAACCAGAGCTTTGGCTTTCACGGGGTTTGTTTACCCACTTTCACATGACCTATATTTATTAGATTCCTTACCCAATCTCAAATTAAGTATACCACCTATATTAAGCTATCATTTGCAGATAGGATGGAACCGTCAAAGTTGAGTTTGAGATAGATATGAATTGTGGACTTGTGATACGTATGTCTCTTCCATTTAACATCTTCTTTCTTCATTGGTTTATTAATATACGGAGTATATATTAATTACTCCCTCCGTTCGGCAAAACTTGTCGTTTTAGAGTTTTGTTTTTGTTCGGAAAAACTTGTCATTTTAGGTATTTTTGCTTCTACTTTACTAAAATGTCCTTGATTTGATTGATGTGTTGTGAGTTTTAGTTTTTGATAAAGTAAAAAGTAGAGTAATAATTGAGGGTAAATTAGTAAAAAAGAAGTGTAATTATTAGTTTTATTAAAAGTTGTGTGGAGAGTTAAAATGACGAGTTTTACCGAACGGAGGGAGTAGTAAACTAGTATCCAATAATCGTAGCTAGATTTTTTTTAAAAAAATAAATAAACACAGAAATTTACAATTATCTTTACTAGAGACCCTCTACCATCATCAGTCCACAAAGATGATCATGGATAGCCCAAGGTGAAGCCCAAAGAATCGGCCCAAAGCTCGAATAATTAGTGCAAGGGCGCACGTGTGCACACGACCCTGATCCGAGTCCAAACGGACTTTAGTAATTTGTATAGTCATATTTAAAACATAATTGGTTGATGAAGATTCTCTATCATCCATATATAGATTCATCGTGAATCTCCATCCTCACAGTCACACACAGAATATTCTCCCTCACAAAGATAACAGCTCCTCCCACACAACACACCCAACTAACTACTCCCGGGGATCCACCATGGCGGCGGCGGTGCCGGACTGGCTGAACAAGGGGGACAACGCGTGGCAGATGACATCAGCCACACTGGTGGGCCTCCAGAGCGTGCCGGGGCTAGTGATCCTGTACGGCAGCATAGTCAAGAAGAAGTGGGCGGTCAACTCGGCCTTCATGGCCCTCTACGCCTTCGCCGCCGTCGTCCTCTGCTGGGTCTCTTGGGCCTACAAGATGGCCTTCGGGGACAAGATCCTCCCCTTCTGGGGCCGCGCCGGCCCCGCCCTCGCCCAGGCCTTCCTCCTCCGCCAGGCCGCCCTCCCCGCCACCACCCACCGCTACAGCTCCGGCGGGGTCGAGACGCCCATGGCCCAGCCCTTGTACCCCATGGCCACCATGGTGTGGTTCCAGGCGGTGTTCGCCGCCATCACCGTCATCCTCCTGGCGGGCTCCGTCCTCGGGAGGATGAATATCAAGGCGTGGATGACGTTTGTGCCGCTCTGGCTGACGTTCTCCTACACCGTGGGGGCCTTCAGCCTCTGGGGCGGCGGCTTCTTGTTCCATTGGGGCGTCATGGACTACTCCGGCGGCTATGTTATTCACCTCTCCTCCGGCATCGCCGGCATCACTACCGCTTACTGGGTAACATACTACTTATTACGCACTTGTAATTAATTACATTATTTTTTTTTTTGGTCGAAATTAATTACATTAATTTGTAATATAAGATTTGAAACTTATATAAAATATGAATTCTTTAGAATCAAATTTAACATTTATTGGTAATAGTTATTAAGTTTTTTAAAAAAATACGTAGTATTAATTAATACTGTATTTTATATAATTATTACAACATCCGTTAATTAAAATATATCGTTTTATACATTTGCACATTTTTTAATAAAGCAAATAAAAATACATTTATATCCCTAATTATTACTTTACTTTTCCACTTTATTGAAAACTACAACTAATAAATCTCTGATCATTACCATTACAAGGGTAATTTTGGGAGGTGAACACTAAGATACCTAAAACGACATGTTTTTATTAACAAGATTTTACTCCTAAAGCAACATGTTTTTTTTAACGGATGGAGTAGTTTTTTTAAATACTTGTTATAAAGTGAAACATTTTATATAATTTTTTTTACATGAGGGTACCTAACATTTTACTGCTTACAAACTAGTAAAATTAAATATACTTATAAGAGACCTAAAATATCTTCAAGTATATTATTTTTCGAACATATTTTTAGTTTGCATAAGTCAATATACTTTCATTAATTGGTTCATTATGATTCTTATCTTTTTTCTTTTAAATTAATTTGATTTGAATAAAGTGTACAAAATGCATATTCAACCAATGGAATGAAATAAGGTAAAATTTTTCGTTTTAGAGTTTTGTTTTTGTTCGGAAAAACTTGTCATTTTAGGTATTTTTGCTTCTACTTTACTAAAATGCCCTTGATTTGATTGATGTGTTGTGAGTTGTAGTTTTTGATAAATTAAAATGTAGAGAAATAAATGGGGGTAAATTGGTAAAAAAAATGAGTGTAATTATTAGCTTTATTAAAAGTTGTGTGGAGAGTTAAAATGACAACTTTTGTCGAACGGATGGAGTATCTCTTTATATATCATGGAATATGTATGTTTTATCCAAATAATTATTGTGGATGGTATTAGGTTATTGCTAACTTAATCAGGCCCAATCTAGATCGATTGTAAAAAGGCTAGGGCTCATGTGACCTACAAATGAAATTAATAATGTAGCAAAGTTAACTTGGTTTTATGGTTGACTTCATGTGATATGGATATATCACGTCACGTATATATATCCGCAGTTATTGAAAATAAATTAAAAGCCAATAACAACATAATTAAAAATTGATGGGATATTACATATTCTCACCGATAACTGATTTTATATGTTCACTTAATTAATACTTTAATCATATGATCAACTAAATACTCTTAAAATATAAGGACATAATAACTCTAAATGTAATTATTAATAAATAGTACATTAAAGCTGGTAATTTTTTTTATCTGACATATTGTCATATGATATGATCGACTAAAAAAGAGCTTCAAAATATTGGATTTTTTTATGAATGATAATTTTTTTTTATGAAATACTGAATTGTTTATTAATTTTTTTTATAATTTTATATTTATACTTATAATTTATAAGTATAAAATTATAAAAAAAAATTAATAAAATTTGTAGACTTTTAAAAAGTGTAATAAAAAAAGTTAAACATCAAATATTTATAAATTAAATAGAAGATAATTAAAAGAATTAAGGCAGTGGTGTAGAATAAAGTCAAGGTTCTACTGTTCTAGAGGTTTATTTCGTTGGGGAGTGTGGACTTTCATTTTCTGATCTGTTGAGAAGTTAACCAGTCTATGGTTGAATGTGTCCAAACATTTAAATTGGTCCCATCAATAATCCCACAAAATTCGAAACCAGATTGGAAAATTACATTATTCTCATACAAACAATTTAATATTATCCAAAATATATTAAAATTTTCCTTTCATCGATTATAATATTTAACATTTTAATACTGTAGTTTGTTAACATCTCTTTTTTTTTTAAAAAAAATTACCAATTTTTTTTATCACCCTTCTAGAAGGAGTGTTGTATTGAAAAATATTTGAAGTATGAACTTAGAGAAAATAGACAGATGGTATTAAAAATGGAAATGGAAAAAATGAATGTAGGTGGGACCAAGATCAAAAGGGGACAGGGAGAGGTTCCCGCCAAACAACGTGCTGCTGATGCTAGCGGGAGCCGGCCTGCTGTGGCTGGGCTGGGCGGGCTTCAACGGCGGAGACCCCTACTCCGCCAACATCGACTCCTCCGTCGCCGTCCTCAACACCAACATCTGCGCTGCCACCAGCCTCCTCATGTGGACTTGCCTCGACGTCCTCCGCTTTGGCAAGCCCTCCGTCATCGGTGCCGTCCAGGGCATGATCACCGGCCTCGTCGCCATCACTCCCGCTGCCGGTATCCCCGCCCTAAACTAACCATCTGTTAGAGCTATTATACTAGCCGATTAGCTCGAGCTTAACTCGACGAGTATAAGCAAATTTTAAAGCTCGATTTTGTTTAAACAAACAGGGTTGATCCAAGGTTGGGCGGCAATAGTGATGGGAATCCTATCAGGGAGCGTGCCGTGGTTCACCATGATGGTGGTGCACAAGCGGTGGTCGCTCCTCCAGACCGTTGACGACACCCTCGGCGTCTTCCACACCCACGCGGTCGCCGGCTACTTGGGCGGCATCCTCACTGGCGTCTTGGCCCAGCCCACAGAGAGCAACCTCTTCCTCCCGGTAACCAACTCCCGCGGCGCCGTCTATGGTGGTGTCGGCGGCTACCAGGTCGTCAAGCAGATCATCGGCGGCCTCTTCATCATCGGATGGAACCTCGTCGTTACCTCCCTTATCTGCCTAGCCATCAGGCTCGTCATGCCCCTCCGGATGTCCGACGAGGAGCTCGAGATCGGTGATGATGCCGCCCACGGTGAGGAGGCCTATGCCCTCTGGGGAGACGGCGAGCGCTATGACTTCACCAAGCATGGCCCGGGCATTTCGTCCGACGACACCGGCCATGGGCTTAACCAAGTGGCTAGAATGTCCGCCGGAGTTACCCAAGTTGTGTGACCAGGTGTTGTAATACTTGTTCAATCTACCTATAGTCTTGCAATGAAGCATGGTCTAGGGGTCGGAACTCGGGATGTGCCCCCACCTTTTCCCGAACCGATCGAGAGAGTGTTGAAAAATGGCATTTAACAAATACATTGATACACGATAGAGTAATTTCAAATTTGGCATTCTGCAAAACTGATGTGAATCCCATGGAATGGAACTATATATATCATATTTTATATACCATGTTATTGTTTATTTACATGGGCTACAAAAAAATTGGACAATAGGTACATACAAATCAAAGAATACAAGGTGCACTGATTTCTTGTTCTCAAGAATTTAGTCTAAGTGGATTCGTATGTTGTGTGGTTTTCTCTTACACTTTCTGCTATTTGTACTATATCAGTATATATATATACTCCTTTCACTTGTTCCCTCCTTAAGGGAAAATAAGAACATCATACCATGTTCAGCAAGTGAAAGCGGTTTTCATGAAGAATTACTTTGAGATGTGATTTCACCAAATATGTTGGGACAAGATACCCATTTACCTTGCTGCCTGGCTTCCCAGTATCCACCGATGTAGCGATATCCTGTCCCGTCTTTATCTTGGACAAACCATCTCGGTTTCCATCCCTTCTCTTGTATCTTTCTTGCCTGTATATACACACATTGAGACTCGCAATCAGAAAATGGCAACAATCAAATGCAATGATGATGGCATGTCGTTATGATGGGTATTTCACCTCACGCTGTCTCTCTTCGAGTCTCAGCTTCTCAGCGTTAGCTGATTCATACTCTCCGTTCTCCAGATGCCTTTGATCGGGTCTTAGTCTTGAATCTGTGGGTGGTAGCTTCTCCTGTTAACCAAATGTAGCAAAATGAATTGTAAGATGGAGATCCTTGTTTGCCACAAGATACAAAAATGAGGTGTATCTCTTGCCTTGAGTTTAGGAGTAAGCTCATTTAGAGTGATTGCAAATCTTGTTAAGTTGTATCTGCTTCGGTATTTGGGTGGTTTATTTGGCCTCCATAGTAAACGAGGCTGGGACCGGGAATCTGAATCTTTACCTTTCTTTAAGTTGTCTCCTTCGACATAACATAAGTTCTCGTCCCATTTGCCAAACAATTTAGCAACTGTGTGACCACTTTTATCTACAACACTTCCATGTACCTGCAGCATATTGTCACGTCAAGACTAAAAGGAACAAATTGCTAGAACGAGAAAGAAAGAGCAAAAAATTGCAAATTTTTATTCAATTTTACATCCTGCATACAAATCTGCTCATTGAGCATGCTTTAATTATTACATTCAAGTTCAAAGTACCTGATGAGGATTTTTATCAATAAATGACTGTTCCTTGAACTTGATCTTACAAGAATATCCATTGGCTCCCTGTATTTGCATTGTGCCATAGTGATCACAGTAGAGTTTTCCAATGATTATGTTGTAGATGGAAGTGGTTACCTGCAGAATCCCATAAAGTTAAAACTTACACTCTAGGAGGAAGCTAGAAACTGATATGGGAATGCTGTGTACCTTGCTCCATTGGTAAATTTCTCCATCATCGAATTCTATAGTCAAGATACCAACTGGGTCAATCTGGATGGAGCGACCCTGGAATTTGTTCTTTAAGTTGCAATCACCCCAAAACTTCCAGCCTCGACCATCACAATGACAGGCAATTACCATGGGGTGATGACTAACCTGAGGATATTGTTAGCTCATGTCAAAGAAGTATAGATGGGTTTGGATCCGGTAGAGTTGTAAAATAACCCACCCATGAAATTTCCTTCTTTGGAAATAGAAATTGAGAATAAATTGGTTGAGAACCAATGTAAAAAGAAAATGTATTTTTTTAAGCATGATGTTGTACATCATGGGTGAAGTTATTTTACTATTCCACCAGATACAGACCCCGCAAATGAAGTCTTGCATATGCTCAAAAACACCATGACCACAAACAACTATAGATTTTTTTTAAAGAATGTTTCATAGTGGATCAAGTTATAGATGAAAGTTTCACCATCTAGTTTTCTAGCTGCGTAAGACAGACAAGGAAGCAAAATTCTGTTTAGAAAGGTTGTGGTTAGCATGTATATACTCGTATCAAAGGACATCAGTTAAAACTTACATCTACCAAACAGCTTGATTGATAGAGCTAATACCTTCTCAGAGATAAAGCGGATACCCTTATCTGGAAAATCGGCTTCATAAGTTTCACCAAGTAGAGGATTAAATGGCTTACAAGTTCTTCCTTCGGTAGAGGCGTATCCTGATACAGCAAACGCTGCTACATTAAGCATCCGCATAAGACTATTACCCTACAGAATTTGCCAGAATATTGCCATTAAGTTAAACAATTTATTGAAAACTTCACCTAATGTCTAAACAACCAAATAAATAGGTAAGACACTGACATCTAGACATAATGCCTTGTTAAAATCTAAGACAAAAAGTCTGAACTTGACATGATCAAAGATAGGCCAGTAGCCACAAGCTTCTCCAGTCTGCCTAGATTCTTTCAATCTAGTCTTATAGAAATAGCCAGAACAACACATGCAGGTTTTAACTGAGTGGTGATTATTTTCTATATCCATCTTTTTTTCTTTTTGTTAAAACTATATAGTTGCTCATGGATAACAAATTTGATGATTCGAAAGGAATTGAAGCCCTACATGAATGAGAGTATCATACTGATCCAAACACTCAGTAACCGCCACAAAGACATGGATGCACTAAGACTAGTGGAAGAGCATCACAGGCAGACATAAATATTACCAAAAGTCATTATTAAACTGAACCCGGTGTGCTACTAATCCTATCAGATTTGTATAAAGAAATAAGTTTCAAGAAGTAACAGATAAGTAGGGGAAAAAGTAGCTGAACACGAAGTACATTACAAGCAATCGAATGAACCAGGAAATGACCAAGAAGCGACCACAAGTTCCATAGAGCCTAACCTGTTTGCCCCATTCATATGCTTTATCAATAAGGTAAGAATACTCTAGATCTTCAAAGCCTTTTTGCAAAGAGGAGATCGGTTCATTGAAATAAACTGGAAGACAGATCTTTGTGAGGTCCTTTCCGATGTTATCTTTGATTATTGACCATAAACTAACTCCCTTTTCCTGATCAACTGGGTTAGGCAACTTCTTTCTCCGTTTCACATAAGGATAGTTATGCATACTCATTAAAGAGTCTTCCATTTCATGAGCATCTTCCTCATCTGAGTCAAAAGATGATCCCTGAAACTCTGATCCACTGCTGTCAGAAGAGTAAGGGGAGAGAAATTCTTTTGTATCCCGGAATCCCTCATCCATATCCTCCTCTTCTTCATATTTGTGAGGTTCTCTATTGTTTGTAATAGAAAAACTCATACTACCACCTGTCACAGTTGCACATAACTCTTTCAAATCAGATAATCTTTTCGTTGTACATTCTCCATAGAAGGTAATCACAGCCAAGAAAGGGCATCTAATACTTTAAATGGTATCATGTTAGAGATTCATCCTAAAAATCAGAAAAAACTTCAGACTTGTCATGTATAGCAGCCTCACTTTGATATCAGATAAATTTTCAGACATGTCATGCATGGTAGCCTCACTTTGAGATGAGAATGAGATGTTGCTAGTGTATCACTTTCTATTTCCCTCTTTCCAAAGTGAAATGTTCCTTCCAAAGTCAAATATTACTCAAGTAACAATCATATCTCCGTATCATATGACTATTCCATGTTTATCCTTCAAAGAACAGCAGCACTCATATGTTGCATAAAATAAGGCAGAGAAATTGAGCAAATTTGCTTAAATAATGGTTTCGCCATTTTATATACTTCAAATAAATTATCCACAGGAAAAGACAGAAGAACCCTACAGAGAATATGGAACAAAAAAGAAAAGGCATGCCAATGTTTTCTAGTCACCATATCAATGCTGTTACCTACTACAAATAGGAAACATTGTTATACACGATCAATGTTTGTATCTCCTATAAACTATTTTTTAAAAAAAAAACTGAAGCATGCCAATGTTTTCTAGTCATTTCAGACCTTTCTTCCCTTCAACATGCCTTTCAATTTCTGTTTCAGATACTAGATGACTTGCTAATACTGTGAAGTATGCAGCATTGATATGCTATCTGAGGATGTTTATGCACTTGTTTCCATCCCTTTTCTGCTATATAGGATGGTGGAGTAAAACAAAATGTAGTCCTATGATTGAATTTAATTTGTGATCTCAAAAAGAACTTCACTGAATCGTCTCATACGAGTTTTGTGCCATCCATTTTAATTTCTTCAAAAAATACCAACAAGATATGTTCGTCAAAGCATACCACAGGATTTATCACGCGCTATGGAGCAAGATCCCTGGTTGTTCCCATTTGTCTTGACCTGGTCTAGAAATGTATACTCCAAGTCCACTTTTTCAGACTACAAGTAACAAACTGTAGATATTAGAAAATAAGAGTGCTTATGGAAGCTTGAAGAGAATGGAGTACCCAAAGTATACCTCTAGATGACTTATGGTGTCAAGTAGAAGAGTTTCCTTCTGCTTGAGAGCCAAAAGCTGGTGATGCATTGTAGAAAACTCATCCCTCATGATCTGTTCGCTATCTTCGATTGCAGCCTCAGAAACTCCCTCCAGCAAGAGGCAATTCCTCAACTTCTCGGTCGACAAAGAAAGGTCATCCTCTGGAGCATCAACCAACCCACTGGTGGATCCTCTAGGAAAGATCTCCTTGGCTGCGTATAACGCCTCCAACCAGGCATCACGAGCCTCTCTCGTATCCGCCCTCAAATGTATTGTTTTCGTACCGGTGTATATGGTAAACCTCTTTTCATCCGACTTACTTACCCTAATTGTAGAAATCTACAGAAAACCAATAACAACAAGATGAATTAATGAAGGAATGAATGAACAAACAATGACAGTTTAATTTCATAATGAAATTGTATTAAATGATTTCAAATTGAATAGCAGGATGATGAGCAAACAAATAGGAAAACCTTGAGGTGAATTTCTCCGGCAGGTTTCCCGCAACGAGACCGGGAAGAGTTGGAGTTCCCCCGCCGAGTGCACATCCGACGAAAAGAGTCTTGGCCAATCAATTTCCCTCCAATCTCCTCCTCATTACGAACCACGATCTTCTCGGGGCCATGGATGTTGTAAAACGACAGGACTCCATCTTGGAAGACGAACCACCGGCGGCGCCATCCTCTCCCGTAGTTCACCCATTTGTAAAGGACCCCGCACACACCGTCACCGACGAGATCGTCGATCTTAACACTCTCCGGGCGATCGCGAACCGAGAACGAAGGGAGCAGCTTCTGGCGGTACGTACGAGAAGGCGAGGTGAGGCAGCGGGCGAGGCTGAGCTGAGGGACCTTGCGGGGACTATCCTTGTGGGGGCTGTCCTTGCGGGGGCTGTCCTTGCGGGGGCTGTGGGCGTGGAAATCGGAGAAGTGATTGGCCGGAAAGGACTGCGTTTGGGAGATGGAGGAAGGAGGGCGGGATGCGTGATCCGGCGGAGGGAGGGGCGGGGGGCGGCAGGGGTCGTCGGAGTTGGCCGCGGAGGCGCCGGAGGAGGCGCAGCAGAGAGGGTTGTGCATTGGGGGAGGAGGGAGGGAATGGGGGATTTGGAGTGAGAGAGAGAGAGAGAGAGAGGGGAAAGGGGAGGGAAGAAGATCGAGGCGGTGGGGGAGGAGAGAGAAAAGGGGGGGTGGGCGTGGCGGAGACGCGGAGGAGGTGAGAGGTTCGCCTCAAATGTAGCTCCGTCTTCGTTCTCCTTATTTTCCCCCGTTTTTCTTTTTCTTTTTATTTTCCCTGTTTTCCATTTTAAGTTTTCAAAATTTCCGTCCAAACCCCCCGCCATTCCGTACTGTTGCCGATTTTATTTGGATATACTCCGTATAAATATAAATAAAACTATAAAGGCATGTAATTTTTTTTTGTTGAAATTATTTTATTTTAATTTATGTGGATGTTAGTAAAACTTTAAAATCCATAAATTTTAAAATAAAATATTTATATTATAATTAATGTATTTTAGAATTAACGCTGTGATAATTTAACTAACCTCGCCGCTTTTACTTGGTTAAATAAATAGTTTGACTTGTATAATTATATGCTCATTGAGCAGTAACCGGTTAACATCTATGATACCCCGAAACTCCATTTCATAGCGATTTCGCGTTTCTGCATATTGAGAAACTCCGAAACACCCCAGAAACGTTTCTGAGAGGTCAGAAACTTTGACCGTTTCGTTGACCAAAAAAGTCAGAAACTTTGACCGTTTCCGTTTGGTCAGAAACGTTTATGTCTTGTCAGATGGCGTTTCCACTAATTTTATAGTTAAAAAAATCAAACCCCAAATAATACTTCACCTTCCTCCCATCTGAAACTCCCGTTTCCTTCTATCCCTGTCTCCTACTTCTCCTCCATTTTCGGTCCTCTCTCCTCTCACTTTCTCAGTACTCTCTCCCTCTAAGCTCTCTTCGGTAAACACTCATGTAGAAGTTTCTCTGATAAGCCAAAACTTAAGAAAGAGTTAGCTAAGTAGAAGATTACGTTGGATTGATTACTTTGTGTTGTTCTTGATTATGTTGTTATTTTAAAACTAACTTACTTTATTTTGTTGGTTTGCAAGACATTTAATATATTTGACATGTCTGTATTGATTTCTGTTTATGAGTAAGGACACTATTTATCACAATATTGAACATTTTAATTTGTAGCCTTAATGATACATTCAATGTGTATCACTTGGTGATATGTTTATTGCTCTTATTTTGACCTTTAAATGAACATATAATTCATATTGTCGTTTCCTCGACGTTTCCGTTTCCTACAAAATTCGGATTGTCGTTTCCCCGTTTTCGTTTCCGTTTCCCTTCTGGTTTCCGTTTCTGTTTCCGTGTAACATAGGTTAACATACGGAGTATATTTTGACAATTTGACTCATTAAATGCAGAGAATGTAATTTTATTTTATTAGGTAAAAATTCGAGTTAAGACATACGTGGACCTCGAAGGCCGACAAGTCGGCAGACGAAAATCGTCAAAAATAAAAATACAAAGAAGGTGCAAAATATAGGCAAAAGCGCTCTACAAAGCCAAACTAAACACAACTAAATCGAACGCGACAAGGACGTACACGAAGGACGAAGCCAAGCATTACCCTGAAGCAGCGCCGTAGGTCAGCGGCACATCAGGAGTCACCTGTGAGCAGTGAAGACGAACCTCCAAGGCAGGGGCGGCCCCATGGTGGGGCGCGCGTATGCGGCCGCCCCACCTTTCGACCTATGCGCCACCGGAGTTTAGAGAAAAAATAATTTATTTATATATATATAGTATTATTGTAATACGTAAAATTAGGATGAATAGTGAATCAATAAATTCACTTAGCTCTGTTGGTAAAAGAAAAGGGAAAACTAATTAAAATACCCCCACCTTTGGGGGTATGGTAAATAGTAGTGGTAATATATTACCATGATTTTTCTCACTGGTCAAAAATGCTGACAAAACATCCTACGTTGATTTTTTACAAGGGTTTTTTTTGAATGGTTTCCTTAGGAAAAAAAAATAAAGAGTTGGATCGGGTTCATACACCGCGCTTTTTCCTCTCTCCTATCTTCTTTTGTGATTGTCTCTCAAGCTGTTTTCTGGTCTTCCAGACAGCTCATAGTTTATCTTCAGTGACAGTCTCCCTCCCTCGTGGTCGACTATCTTGAGTTGTCTCTGTCACATCTTCTTCCTCTTTGATTCGTTCACGGACTTAGCCGAATAAGTTTTTTTTTCTCTCTTTATTGTTGCTACCAAATTTTTTCCTAAGGAGACCGTTTAAGAAAACCCGATTTTAGTACTAATTTGTAAGAAGGTTTCCACGTAGGTTGCCTTGTCAAAAACAAAATCAACGTAGGCTGCCTTGTCAGCATTTTTGACCCATGAGAAAACTCGTGGTAATATGTTACCACTACCCTCAAAGGTCGGGATATTTTAATTACATTTGAAAGTTAAGGATATATTTTTACCATACCCCCAAAGGTGGGGATATTTTAATTAGTTTTCCCAAAAGAAAAAGAAGGGATATTAAATGAGACCCAGAGGTGTGGGGTTCGATTCTTAAAGTTGCCTCCTTTTTTTTTATAAACGGAAATTTCGCGGGGTGCCCTTGAGGTATTGCAATTTTCGCTGGATATACAACTTGTTTACATATTTCGCGTGGTACCCCTGAGATTTTGGTATATTTCGCCTTGTGCCCTTAGTCGGTTAAAATTAACAGAGGCTAGCCTCTCCGTTAGTTTTGAAATTAAAAAAAAAAAAAGAGAGAAAGAACGAACGAACGAAGAAGAAGGAGAGAACGCGCGACTGGAAAAGAGAGAAAGAGAAGACTCAATCAGAGATCGGTGAGTCGGGGAAGGAGAGGCAACATCGGAGTGGCGATATCGGACTCTGGAAACACCGAGCGGTACCGGAGAAACATTGGAGTCGAAGTAGGGAAGAGAAGGTAAGTCGATTGTGAAATTTTTTGAAAATTAGGGTTCCGAATTAGGGATTTTTTGTTTAAATTTCTAAGTTCTAAATTTGAGTTTGCATATTGGGGATTCTCAGGTTGAATTTGTGAATTTGAGTTTGCAAAATTTAATTTCACCCCTGCTTGAATGTCGAAACCCTCTGATTCCTTGCTCGAAATTTAGGGCATTAACTGTTGTATTTCCTTTTCTCAAATACTGTTTTTCTAATATGTACACGATTTTATAAAGATTTATTTTGAATATTATTTTTAGGGTTTGCTTATTTCCTTCTAAGGTTTTCTTCCTTGTTGAAAGATGTTTAATCTGGACCTTTGGTTAAACTGAAGTTTTTATACATCACGAATCGTTATATACACATCAAGATGATGTACAATTGCTATTGAGAAAAAAACAATAGGCAAATTCAATCAAAAACTAAAAATCATCGAATGGTTGGGTCTCATTGTGGTGTTTAGAGAGACTTTTCTTGTAGTGTGCAATGAGACCATGTTATCATCTAATGAAATGTCTTATACTCTTATGTGATGTTTTCAATTATAAACTGTCCGAATTTGCAATAGTTCAGTGCTTTTAAGAGATCGGATGATCATCACAACCCAATATACTGTTTTTGTTTCCAATTGGTGGGTGTTTGCTAGCATGTTAATGAGATTGCAATCTGTCTTGGTTCTCTTCCTCAGTTGAAACGGGAAAAACAGCTGATTTCAAATGTTTCACAATTCACATGTTTGTTGGTGATTGAACTTGTGTAGTTTTGATTTTTTTGTGCTTAGGCTTCTTGGAAATAATAAGGCGAGTCAAAGTCTTGCAGTAGTTGCTTGATTTTTTGTGCTTAGGCTTCTTGGAAGTAATAAGGTGAGTCAAAGTCTTGCTTAGAATAAATCTTGCCGCAATTGCTCCATAGCGGGGGTGTTCTTGGGCAAGGAGTGTGGGGTTGTAGTGTTTAGGGGGGCAGCTAGTGGTTAGGCTGTCATGGGAATCATCCTAAACTCAAAGATCAGTGGGGGTGTTCTTGGGCAAGGAGTGTGGGGATGTAGTGTTTCGGACAAAGATTGTAAGTTGAAACCAGACCCGCTTTGTGGAGTTTTCCCTTCCCGAACTAGTATGCATAAAACTCTGTTAGTACCTATAACAGTTTCTGCCAGCTTGGAAAAACGCTACATTTTGGCAATATTTGCTGGTCAATTTATGAGCTTTTTGCCTTTTTCTATCATGTTTTGGAGTTGTTGTCTAGTCTGTAATTCTATCTTATTAAGCCTATTAGCTCAAATGGAAGAGCAATGTGTTTAGACACAAAGATGTGGGTTCAAATCTCACACAGGCTATCTTGTTATGAAGTTATATATGTTGCAAGTCAACCAAGAATAATATATGTGCAGAAAAATCCTTGAAACTTGCTAAACTACGCTGACTTTGATTCTATGAATGATACAAATTAAAAAATAAGGAAAATCACATGTATACAGTCGAATTTCCTATTAAATTGAGATCAACCTATGCGGGATTTGAACCCGCATCTTTGTGCATGAGCACATCGCTCTACTATTTGAGCTAATAGGCTTAAATTTTATCATGTGGAATAAGGGCATAAAAATATGATGCTCATTAGGGCAATGCAGTTATCATTGTGCCTAGATGCTAGTAACATTTTCATCCAATTAACTTCAAATGAACTTTCACATCTAGTTTCTACTTATTTTGTTGCATTTAGATATGGAAAAATAGAAAATAGATTTGAAAATAGTTTCTACTTATTTTGTTGCATTAAGACTTGCTTCTCGGACCTCTCGGTCAGACTACAAGTTCATGAGACAGTGCACATTATCCTTGGGAAGTAGAACTCATTATGTTGTCCGACATCAAATTATCTCTTTAAGAGATCCGTATAATTTCTTTTTTCTCATGTGCCCCACAATGACAATCGGGTGGCTAACAAGATTGCACACCTTAGTCACCGTGCCGTGAGGCCTGAAATTCCACATTACTAAAGTAGTATTAATAAACTCATCCGTCAAGATGCATTCGGGTGAACTATCACCCCCGAATTATTACCTAATAAAAAAAACACTATGGTATGTTAATGCAAATATTACACCACGTACTGCTCAACCAATTGGTTTACTATCAACCAAAATAACTATGGTATGTTAAATGAAAATCTTGACACCACTGCTCACCAATTGGTTAATTAGTACTGTATCAATTTCATCCAAATATGACCGACAATTTATATTTATAATTTCAATACTAATGACCCTATTCAACACAATACTAATATAATGCAAAATTATGCATTATTATAATTGCCTAAACTTAAAACAACTCAATTCCAATTCCAGACACGAAAGACTTGGGGTTCGTATGGGACGGGGTTAATAAATTGACTAAAATTATAAACAGGGTAAAAATTTATAAACTGTTAGTAAAAGTAGTTAAAAAATTATGAAAAAATATAAACTCCGTATGGGAAGAAAAACAGTTTATTTGTAAAAAGTGGAGTTTATTTGGTTTTTATTAGGGGTATTGTGGTACTTTCAAACCAAATAAGATAAAAGAGAAGGGGTAAAATAGTAATTATGAAATATAAACCTCAAAATAAGCTTCAATCGGAAGCTTATTTATAAACCCTTTTTTTAACTGACTAAAGCTTATTTGTTGTTCCCATACACCATTTAAACCTGTTTATTTTTTTAACAGTTAATAATTTCACGTTTTTTAGCTTGCTTATATGCAAGCCATACACAGCCTTGTTTTTCTTCGGCTAATTCAATTTTTAATTATAATGCTTTGTCGCCCTCATAACACACAATAAATATACTTTATTGGAAAAAAAGACTCTAAAAAAAATGGGTAAACCTCATAATCTAATTTAAAAATGGTTAAACTAAATATACTAAGAGAAATATTTTCCAATTGGGATTCTTATCCTATATCAAATGACAAAGAATAGAAAAACCGCAATTATAAAGCTTTAAATTGTTCCAACAATTACGCATATCAAAAATAACCCGACTTCAAAATGACTAAAATCTGAAATGAAATGGTTTGATTTGATACATAAGGCTAACTTTAATGGTTAAGTGTGCAAATGTACATATTTGCACAAGGTGTTTAAAAATGCAAGTCACTTTTTGATGTTTTACTCCATTGGTTACATATGTATTTTATACACACCTATCTCTAAGTAAATATGATTAAATTAGAAAGGAAAAGAAAAAACTTAAAAACAACCAATTATATTTGAACATTTTGTGTGCAAATGTGCACATTTTAAACACTAAAAAATAACCATTAGAGCACAATTTGTATATTTAAGCATTTACACCGTACTATTGGAGTTAGTCTAAACCAACTCAACAAGAACAAAATCATATCTACTGCGGGGATCTAATACGAAGTAATAATCCGATTTGATACTATTTGATCCCAACCTATAGACTGACCTCAAATCTGATTGGTATCTCTGTCGACCGCATGTTAGATTTCAAGAATTGAAAAAATAAGTGAAAGAAATGGAGGAGTTGAGAAGCAAGCAGGCCATGTGCTCCTTCGGGGTAATTACACAAAAGCTTCAGCTTTACATCAACCAAACGTTTCCATCATTTTTTTTATTAGAAAAATAATTCGGTTGCGTTTGGATATCCAGTATTATAATAATGTTATTATGTCTTATGATAGTTTATTTATAAAAATGTAGCAACGCATTTGGTTTAGGTTTACTAGTCGTTTGAAATTGTTTGCTTGTAATTGCATAATTTGAACATTTTGTTATTTTCATCGTACGATTAACGGTTCGTCGTTTGTCAACTTTATTAACCTCTTAATGAGTCAGATCTATCTGACCCTCGAATTATAACCTTATCAATAAAAAAAATTATAATAATGTTTTATATAGATGGTCAGTGATAGTTTATAAATGAGAGATATTTGATAATTTATTTATAACAATGTTTTATATAGATAGTAAGTGATAGTTTGTACTCTCTCTCATCGCAAATGAGAGATACAGAGCATTTGATTTAATAACACCTAATTATTTTGAATATAAAGTCATATTATATGATTCCGCAATAAATTAGGCTTCTCCCTCAAATGAATAAACCATCGCGATACAATTGTAAAACACAACAAACCACACTAGTTACTTATAAAAAAACACGCCCACTCACTCCAGTTTCTCGGTTTCTTTATAAGGAAAAATGACAAAAAATAATATAAACTATAAAACAATATTAATACGAACTTTAAAAACTATAAAAAATAATACGAACTATAAGTCACGAATCAATACTAATACGAACTGTAAAAACTATAAAAAATAATATAAATCATTTCACATTAAACCAATTTCATTACAGAAAAAATTCTAGTTGATTTTTCGACTAATATTTCAACGTATCAAGTGTCAACTAAATATTCAAAATTTTAATGACTTGACCTCATATTATTAAATGCATAAATATAATGTTTGAAAATAAAAACTAATTATCTATACAAATTGGATTATAAGACTAATTTATTCATATAATTTGCACTGAATTTTGTTTTTTTTCTTTAGAAAAAAAATACATTGAACGTTTAAAGATGTGATGCAACGTCATTAAATTTTTGAATGTTCGATTACCACGTCAAAAGTTTGGAAGAAAAATTGATCGGATTTTTTTTGGTATCAAAATTAGCTCAACGTGAAATAGTTCGCATTGTTTTTTGTAGTTTTTAAAATTCGTATTAATATTGGTTTATGACGGATAATTCATATTAGAGAAATTTTGCCCAACGAGCCTTTTTTTGGGGCCTTATTGAGGGAGTGTCTTCCAAGCCCGGCAAATTAGGTTTTTGTCCACCTATAATTTTCTGGACAAAATTGCCCCTGAAATCTTAACCAAATCTGAGAGATTTTTAGCGTTTCAGCAACTCATCCTCTTCCTCGCCGTTTCATCATCGCCCCCTATCGCTCCTCCGTTATCGCGCTCACCACCCCACCACATCCTCCACCGTTGTCGCCACCACCATCCACCGCCGGCGACCATCACAATTTCAGCAATTCATGAAACGTGGAAAAAAAAGCGAAAAAAAGGTAATATGGAGATAAAAAAACTCAATTTCAGCAATTTCGGTAACGTGGAAAAAAGAACTCAATTTCAGCAACTTTGGTTTCAGCAGTTTCTGCAACGCGGAAAAAAAAAAAACTAAATTTCGCGGGAAAAAAAATTGTTGAAAAAAAAAATTGAGCAACTTTATTTTAGAGGTGGACATTTTGCTAATATGGAGAGGATGGTGGACATTTTCCTAATAAATCCAAAAATTTTGGACATCGAGGTAATCACCCCTTCATATTATTTTTTGTAGTTTTTAAAGTTCGTATTAATATTGGTTTATTTTTTATTTATTTTTTTGATAAAGAAATAATTCGAGGACTAGATAAACCTGATTTATCGAGAGGCCGACAAAGTCGGAAGACGACAAACCATCAAACATACAACATAAAAAAAACAATGTAATACAAAATGCGGCAATCAACCAAACCCAGTCGAACAAACGAGCATAACCCATAAAAGCCGAGGACAACATAGACTAAACCCAGAGCAAAGCACCACCAAGTGATGACAGTATGACACCACTGACCAACGGTACTTCAGGAGTCCCTGATCCTATGGGCGATGAAGACGAACCTCCAAGGAAAATTCCGGAGTGTATAGTCGTCTCGATGCACACCGCCACGACCCCGACCATACTTGACACCAGGCGCCAAAGCCCAACTCAGATTAGAACCGTCAAGAAAACCGAAAGCGCAGCCGAGAAGGCGAGAAACACCCTATGCAAACGCACCAAAAATCCTTTCAGGATTTTATCAAGACCCTTATGGGATTTGTATCATACCTTTTCGGGTTGGTTTATTCAAAGTTGAAATAAATATATTTATCCCAAAATTATTTTTATAGTAGTATTAACTACTACCTCTGTTCAGAAATAAGTGACGTTTGATTTTTTTGCACATTTTTTAAGGAGTTAAAAACTACTCCTTAAAATACTCTTATAAAGTTTTTAATTGATTTTTTATTATTATTTTAGACATATTAGTTATGAGTTTAAAATTATTTTAAAAAATTAATAAAAAGTTAATATTTTATATAGTTTAGCTTCTTAAAAAACGTGTCAAAAGTCAATCGACACTTATTAATGAATGGAGATGAATGGAGAGAGTATTAATATTGGTTTATAACCGATAGTCCGTACGAAGTATTATTTTTGATCCTTTTTTCTTTTTATAATTATTAAAGAAAAGAAAAGAATCAGACTCCCATCACCCGCGGGTGAGAGTATCACACCGCCCTCCTCTGCAGAATTGGTAAGAAAAGAACAGGAGAGAGAGAAGTGATTTTGTGGGTTTGGGAAATTGGGGAGTTTGGTTTTCGGACACTCTTCCTCTGTTGCAATGGCGGTGCTTCAATGAACTGGAATCTCCCCCTTTTCTTCCATCCCCAATTTCTTCCCACCCAACTATTTCCTCTTTCTCTCTCTCTTGCCAGCGAAGTTAACAGCTTTCATACCCTCGAAAAGCCAGATAAGGCGGGGCCAGGAGGAGAGAGAATCGAAGATAAAAGATAATCACATAATCTCCCCGTCTCTTTCAATCCAAGGTTACATTTTTCGTTGCGGAAATGCTCGAGTATCTTGGTCGCCCCCCTCTTCTTCTACTTATTTCTATCCCGCTTTCTTCAGATTGGTAAGTTTTTCGGGTTCGCGTATGTTCTGTTTTGATTGATTTTTTTTTTTTAATGTATATAAATACTGTTGCGGATTGTTCGAGGTGCTGTTTGTAGACTTGGATGGTTTTGAGTGCTTTTATCTTCAATCGAGTGGATGTAATTTGTGCTTTTGGTTTAAAACATGGATTTGTGATGGTGATCTGTGTTCTTTGATGGCGAGGACAATTTAAAGTTCACATTTTTGTACTCTCTAGATCAATTTTGGTAGAATTCCCAACAGAAAAAGTTGGTTCATTTTGATAATTTACATGTGAAGTTGCAGAGCGTATTGAATAAATTTTTTTTTTTTTTTTTTTGGGTGGGGGGGGGGGGGGGGGGGCGTGTTGTGTGTGTTGAGCTCCTATTCTAAGTTGTTGATCATCATTTGATTCAGCACTCAGCAAAGAGAAAAAGAAATTAAAGGCAGTATGGAGTTGTTGTTGATCTAGTATCTACCTCTCTTCCCATCTAGGTTTAACCTTGATTTTCAGTGCTTTGATATTTATGCTAAATAAGGATGGAAGGAGGGAGTGGAGGTTGGAGAGGGCACATGATTACATACCATTGATATCAGTGTAGAATTTGGAATGGAATCATGCATTTTAGTTAATTGATCTTGGTAAGTAAAGATTCTCACGACAATCAAATAGTTCAAGACTTCAAGACAACTGGCAAGTTTTATAAATTTTATTTTGCTAGACTCTTCCTAAAGTAATGGTTGTGGGAAGAGATTGGTGGGTCAGTGGGTGCCAGAATATCTTTTGCCTAAGATTGTCAACTTGCTGAATATTAGCCACTTTCAGTTAGTTCTTTCCTTGTGAGCTTTTTAGTATGCTTTATCAGCTGTTTGCTGGAAGGGTAATTTTACACGTCACCATGGAAGTACCGACGTGTAATATCCTAGTAAGCGAAACTGTGGGAGCTTGAACCTTTTTTCATAGACCAAGGAAGTTTGATCTCTTTTCCTAGAAAAAGCGACGACTATCAGGTTGGACTAAGAGCACCTTAGCAGTATTTTTATGGTTATCATGCAATAAACTTTATTTAAAAGGTATCAATGATATGTTTTTGTAGTAGTCTGTTTGCCTTAATAGGATTTTTTTTCTTTCTATTTTCAATGTTTTCTTTCTGTAAGGACTATGTTGTGCTCCTTTAGAAGTTCTATACCCTCTTTGACAATTTGTTATTGTGGTTGCCAAGTCTCTTTGTATTGATGAATTCAGTTCTTTAGTGATAAATGAATCATTTGTGATGTGTTTTATGTAAGATTGTATCTCTAGGACCTTATTCTGCTCTGTGTAGATAATTTCCCCCAATTTTTAAATCTTTTTCATATTCTTTTGCAGTTTTTTTTTTTTTTTATTATTGAAACTTAAGAATGTGTCGTCTATCTTAGTTTGGTAGATGGTAAATGCTCCTAGGTTGGTTCCAACATTAATGTGTTGTTTAAAATCTAGATGAATTTTCTATAGATTGGGATAGTTTAGGAACTAGAGGGAGAAAGAAAGCTTAGTTTAGCATTTGTGGTTACCTTAAAGAAGCGAGTTTTAGTTATGCTACTGAAGTTTCCAATGTTCTTTTCCTCTAGTTAAAACTTGCATCAACTCTGCTAGCTTTGCAAAACTTGAGGTAAGATTTTGGTATTGTTTGCCATGACACTTGACAGTTTTTTTGCCTTTTAACCTCTTGAATTTGTCAACTTTAATGGGCTTGAAAGTTGCCATGACACTATTTCAATTTGAATTTCTGTATCTCTGTAATTCGTTCTCCAAAGACAACTAGTATGCATTTGTTTTGAACATTGTGCCTCTTGCTTTGTTCTTTGCAGAGCAACTTGAGATAGTGAACTCTACATCAAGATCTATCTTTCCACAGGTATGCACGTATCCTGGCATTAAATACACTTTTTTTTTGGTCTGATAAATTTGCTTTGTTGGTTATGAGTATTATGTCTATTTACCGTTAATTTGTAGGCCCTTGTAAAGTATCTTTGGGTTGTTCTATCCTTGTTCCTACTGTTGCGAGTTTGTAACATGCGATGGATATATTTTTCTCAGTTTGTAACATGATGTCTTATCTTTGGTTTGTTCTATCCCGTGAGTCGTCTGTACCACAACTAGTACTTAGGATATTCAAAAGTACAGAGTATTATCTATTGTATTATTTACCCGTAGCGAATTTAGTTATCCTAATAACTGATTGGTTTGAGCTGCATTATAATTCTGCTCAGCAGATGATAATGTTATAATTATTTTAAGATTATCGGTCTGTTATTTCACAGGATTCTGGTGCTAACATTGGAGTTTAAGCATGGCTACTGAGCTTGTCAGCTTGGCAACTAGTGAGAAACTAACGGAAATGGATTGGACAAAGAACATTGAGTTATGTGAGTTAGTTGCTAAAGATCAAAGGTATTTGAATTTCTCAGAATTCCAATGTTCATATGTTATGCCTTTTTCCATTTACATTAATAGGTTAACTGTAACACAAACTGGCTAATATTTGACATTGGCGATATGGCAACATGTATATTGATCTTATAATTGGTTGTAATACGACATGTTGTTGGTTAGTAAGTTTAGCATGTTTCCATTATGGTTCAGATTGCCGTTTACAAAACAAAAAATATGTTTCTCTTATTTAAATCTCGAGGATTGGATTTGCTATGTCAAATTACTTGTCTGATTCATTTCTTGACCTGTGTGCACTGGTGGAGTTTATATTCTGCACTAATTTTATTTAGTATTGTTTTGCAGGAAGGCTAAAGATGTCATAAAGGCTATTAAAAAGCGCTTGGGTAGCAAGCGACCAAATGTTCAACTGTATGCTGTCTTGGTTAGTTTTTTTGGTTGGATTTGTTAGGCTTTATCTTTTCAGCTTCACGATGTCTTGTTTGTAGAGTGTATTGTATAAATTGACTTTCAACGCCAGGATGTTTAGAGATTTATGTCCTTCTTTGGTAAGTTTCAGAATGTCTCAATAATAAATTGGTCAACCTGGAAATTGTAACTGTATAGTTGGGTGAATTGGTAGTATATGGTACTGAAATTGGAATTCTGGAAGTGAATAGAAACGACATGGAAACTCTTTGTTTCTGGGCTATGAATGAGCAAGTCATCTTTGATACAACTGATGATTCCGCATTGACATTTGTGTTTCTAATTGACTTGCAGTTGTTGGAGATGTTAATGAATAATATTGGTGAACCTATTCATAAGCAGGTGATTGATGCAGGATTGCTTCCCATACTAGTAAAAATAGTGAAAAAGAAGGTCAGTTATATTTTGCATGTGAGAACTTGGTTTTCCATCTTCTTTATATCAAATTCTCATGTTTTTTTTTTCTCTCTCTCACCCTCTAGTCAGATTTGCCGGTACGAGAGAAGATATTTCTTCTGTTAGATGCTACGCAAACATCAGTTGGTGGTGCCAAGGGAAGGTTTCCGCAGTATTACAATGCATACTATGAACTGGTGGTAAGTATAATCCTCCGATGTAGATATTTTTAAATATTTTCAGGGTATGCTTCGATGTGAGAAGTTTCAAATTTCAATACCCATATCAGCTCAAATCGGAAAACAAATATTGCCTCAAGTAATGAAGGTTCTTTTGCCATGATATTACCATCTTCTGGTTGATTTTATTGTATGGGCAAAATATGCTACTAGAAAATAGGACAAGAATAGTTATGGTCCATGGAAATATGTTGGTAAAATAGTTGACTGGAGTGATATAATCCTGGCAAATTAAATTTGAAGTTCCATTACCTCTGCCTAGCTTTGATGCTAGCCTCATTGATGGCCTATGGTTTGCTTAGAGTGCAGGGGTACAATTTCCTCAAAATCGGCATACAGTCTCAACCGATCGTACAGCTTCAGGGGCAAGGCAGATTAACCTAACAGTTCGACAGATTGCCACTGGTGATCAGGACAGGACTGTACCACTAGAAGAACCTAAACCTCAGGTTGCGCCTGAATCCAGGTAATGTTGCCTACTTTCTTGAGTTTCTTCAGTTGGTTAAGTTTTTTTTTTTTTTTTTTTGTCTGTGTGAGGCTAATTGTATCATTACTTTTTCATTCGAACTCGTTCTAAATAATTTAGCAAAAATTTACAAGCTTTTGTTGTACAATTGATCCATACTGACTGCCTTTCACTTTGGCCGTGTTTCATTCTGGAAAAATTAACATTAGACTGGCCTTCACTCTGGCTTTGTTACATTTTGGAGAATTTAACATTAGACCTTGGCAGTTCTAATTCTTTATAAAGTTACATTCTAGTGTTCTTTATAACATCGGCTTTTCTAAACCTTTCTAAACCTATGGCCATGTTAAGAGACCAGATTTGGAAATATTTCCAAATTTTAATCATTTTAGCCATTTTTAAAGTGGTTTTCCTAGTGTTTATGCAATGAAGCCTAGGGAATCTTCCCTAATTTCTTGACCTATGTCTTAATACCAATGCTTTTGGCTCTCCTAAAATTGTATTATTCTGTCCCCGTGGTTCACACTTTATTAGTTCAATAAATGACCCCTTAATACTTGGGTGTTTACTCCTTATTATTCTCCTCTTGATGCAGCATCATTCAAAAGGCCAGTGCAGCACTGGAGGTCTTAAGGGAAGTCCTAGATGCCGTTGATCCAAAAAATCCCGAGGTAAATGATTGTTTCTATTAGTTTCAGCTTTCAAAGTAGTTAGTTTTATGGTTCTCCAACATGAAATTGTCAATCCTTTTCTCTATTCAGGCAGGGAAAGATGAATTTACACTTGATCTTGTAGAGCAGTGTTCATTCCAGAAACAACGAGTTATGCATCTTGTGATGAGTTCAAGGTATGCATTGGCATTTAATAATTGATATACTTCCATCATCTATTGGTGATGCAGTCTAGGTTTCCTCTTTATTTTATCATTCAGTAATCATTAACATCGTTACCCAGAGGTCTGTTTGTCGTTTAATGCACAATTTCTGAAATGTTACTGCTGCAGTTGTAAATTAAACACAGTATAATATATCTGGTGGACTGATGGAGCGGTCATGTGGTTGCATTTCTGGTCAATCTTTTTTTTTATTGTCCCTTCAATGCTTCTTTTTTTTTTTTGCCTGTAAGCAGTGACATTATTAATGTCTTAGTCCAATATTACTTGTAAAAGTTTCTATTTGGAGATGTTCCAAATTTGTCGGAATTCCAATCAGGCACTTGCTATTCTTTTCTTTCTTCATCATGATGTTAAGGGATTCTGTATGGACTATGTTGGGCATGGAAGTTTGACTTAAATTTTCATCCTCGTTCCTCAGCGGTGTCTTGATAATATCAGAATGAGCTTATCCCTTGTTCAATAGATTGTCCATTGAGCTTTTATGTTGGAATTACAGGGATGAGAGATTGGTTTCTCAAGCAATTGAATTGAATGAGCAGTTGGGAGGAGTATTGGCGAGACATGATGCATTGTTCTTGGATAGACCTCAGAGAACATCAAACCATGTTAACCACGATACATTACCTTTGGCGAGAGGTGATGCTGTGCCTTCAAGTAGGCTTCCTTCCGTGTCAAATCATATCAAGTATGAAGAAGGAGAGCTGGAAGACGAGTCTGAACAGCTTAGTCGGAGGTGAGTGTTTCGCGGATCTACTAAAAGAATACTCGCTCTTTACATGTCGCAGGGAAGATAGCAGGAAAGGTCCTCCGGTGCTTGCTAGTGCTCATAGTACAACTATGTGTTTGGTTTTTTGCAGGATACGTAAAGGAAAAGCACATTTGAGACCTGAGGATGAAGACGAAGGCTTAGATGAGAGGCCTTTCAATGTGCTGGGAATGAACATACCAAACGACAAGCTAAACCGACCCCTAATCAGACCATTGATCATTGAACCACCGTCCAAAGAACCTAAACCGCAGTCCCCAACTTTATCCATTCCACCGCCACCATCAAAGCACACCGAGAGGGAGAAATTCTTCCAGGAGAAGGGGGACACCACTTCCGTGTCTGGCCACATGAGAGGGCTCTCGCTCCACAGCCGGAATCCTAGTAGCTCCTACAACGGTAGCACAAGCTCTAACGATATATGAATTCCGGCAGTGGGGGTTTCGTCGGTTTGGAAGGCTTGTGTGGACTGATAGCTGATATGGTAATATATACTTATTTATGAAGAGGATGCTAGTTATGGGGTATAGCTTAGAACACATATGAAGGTCGAGCTGGGGCTTGTGTTGTCATTATCTTATGTTGCTTCTTGTTCATCTTCTTTCGTTTTCCGGCGGCTTGTTGAGTTGTTTTGCTACCTAGTCTTTTTTAGGGTTAAATCTCTGAGCTTTATGTGGTTTCTTTGATGTTTGATCTCCCCTATTAGGTAAGGTGTGCAATGTGCATATATATGCCCGGAGTTTAAACCCAGATAGAACTTTTAGCAGTATGTTTTTGTAAAGGGTGGAGGAGATTATATTTCTTTACCAAGGAGATGGATTCAGGTACTCCAGATTTGAAGCTCTTAGCGTCAATGGGACCAGTGGACCACTCACAAATTATTACAGCACTCGCTCGGAAACTCGAGAGATCGACAAACAGTCAGTAGTCAGACAATTTGTCCGGCAAGGGGAACAGCCAAACAAACCAATGTAAATAGACATTCGACCATTGAAGTCTAAACGGTTAATCTTTCGTCTACTTCGGTGAATTGAAAGTATATTTGACAAAAAAGACTGACTGTAGCTGTGAGAGATGAAGGTGAGGTGAGAGAGAGGATTCATGTGAACTGAAAGTATGCAGAGGTCTGTGTGAAGTCTGAAAGCGCCTCTGTAATTGGGGCCCGGCCCGGCCCGGCCCTCATGTGACCCCCTTTATTTGAGTAAACTATACACTACTCCTTACGCATTGAAAATTGATTTTTAAAATTTATACTCTATCAAGTATCAAGAGATATGGGTGTGTTTGAATTCATTGCATTTTAATTACCAAATAATTATTTTATGAGTATTTGGTTGTACAATTAAAAAATTCTTAGAAACTGAGTAATTTAATCAGATAAATCTAGATGATATAATTGCATTATAATTAAATCCAAACACACCAAATACCTTAAAAATTGTATTAATCAAACACCTCCTTTATCTATTTGTATTATAAACATAATACAATTGAAATCCAAACACACCCATTTACTGTATTATTTTCCTGTATTATTGGATTAGAAAACGTAATATTATAAACATTAAGTTAATATTGGGGTTGTTATATGAGTCGAGTAGCTAGCTCGAGCTTGACTTGAGTTTTACTCAATAGAAGTTCGACTCGAGCTTCATTTAAATGAGTGAAGCATGAACACATTTTCAAGCTTGATTTAAAGATCGGCTCAAGTCAAGTTAAGATCAAATTTTATGAAATCTACAAATTTTTATTTAAGTTACTATGTCATGAACAAGTGAGTTAGCTCGTTCATTTACTAAACAAACTCAATATAAGCTCAAATCCAAATCTAGGCTCGACATAAGCTCGAATCGTTTCCAAACGAGCTAAATATAATCAAGCAATACTAGATTGTTTAATTCGGCTCAAATAACAACCCTAGTCAATATGTAACTTGTTGTACTCTAATTATTATATACGTAGTATATAATAATGTATAACCAGAGATAATTTTTTTAAAACTTGCATAGCTTATTATCTAATTGTCGAAATGATTAGTATAACCTCTCATTTTGAAGTTCTTGATGAATGACAATATGTGACTGTTAATTTCATTACTATTGAAATCAAATTAAGGTGATTAGTGATTACCATGCTTCTAATTTTTAAAAATTCATAACTTTTTACATAGATATTGAATTATGACGTATTATATATATCGGTCTTAGGCTTAGCAATCGGGGACCTTGGAATCAATCTCAAGTAAAGAAAAAAAATAGAGTGGTTGGGTTAGCAGTTAGCACGTGGAAACGAAGAGAGGCTGTGGGTGTGAGCTGGCAAGAGATTACTATTACTGCTCTCCATTTACAGTTCCTATATATGCTTTGTTGATGAGTCTGCGTGCTTGTTTTTGCTCATCCCACGTCGTTTACTCCTTTGTCTTTATGCATTCTCAGTTTATATACTTTCATGCTTTGGTTGAAGAGATATCATTTCACCATAATAGGTAATTACCAAATGAGATTAGGTAATTATCATATACTCCCCTCCGATCCATTATGTACGACGTTTAAGACTTATTTTGTTGATCCAATATGTATGACGTTTTATACTTTTCACGAACCATTAATTCCTAATTCTTTGTGCTAGTATTAATTGTTGTTCATTACTACTTGAGAATGTATGACTTTTTGGAGGTTTTGGAGTATTTATCCATTATCCAACTACCCTTTTCTATTTAATGCCAATTAATATTTGGCTGATACGAGATAAATTAATTGATATCTAAGTCATCCTTAATTCCTACGTAATTGTGTAAAACGTCATACATAGTGGATCAGAGGTAGTATGTTACTTAATTTCTTGTGGGCACAAACGGGCCGTAGGGTAGACGGAGTTATATATATACGTTATTTCCGATGCTTGTTTCAATATTTTAATAAACTAACCTTGATTTCATGCAAGCGGAAAATGTGAAATAATACACCTCTCACATTAATGATATTCTTTTTAATGCTAATTGATTTTAAAATGTAATACATGTTGCACTGAAATTAAATAATACACTTTGGGTCTGTTTTGAAAAATAATTTGTTTTATTATTCAGGTGAATTTTTTTATCGACGTAAAAAATATTTTTGCTTATTAAATTATTTATGCTAAGTATAATTTTTTTTTTTAAAAATAATAAATAAATTTGAATTATATGTGGAAGTATATGGTATTGAATTGGACAGTATAAAAAGGGGCACATATAGAAGCCCTTGATAACTCCATTGATATACAGGGAAAGGCAAGCTATATCTATCTACTTACTCTAATTCCAGTAACAATCAAATCGGGCGTAGCTAGATGGAGAGGAAATCTCTTGCCTTGTTAGTTCTTCTCGTTGTCCTCGTCTTTGCTTCTCGTAAGATCCTACCCTCTCTCTCTCTCTACTTACTCTAAAGCCAGTATATATTCGATTCGATCCATATATAAGAATATGTGTATATGGTTTCAAATCCAAAGTTCCCTAAATGTTGATGATACAGAAGGAATAAAAGAGGCGGAGGCAAGGGTGTGCGAGACCAAGAGCCACCACTACAGGGGAGCCTGCTTCCGAGACCACAACTGCGCCATGGTCTGCCGTACCGAAGGCTTCTCCGGCGGCAACTGCCGTGGCTTCCGTCGCCGCTGCTTCTGCACTCGCCACTGCTAACCTTCCTCAACTCCTTTTATATGCATCGCATCGCCGGTCATCCATCGCTTCTGCTTGCTTAATCTCTCACCGTTTGTTTGTCGCATTACAATAGTTCCAGATTGTAATCGTCCCGTTCCTGTTTCTTAATAATACTGGCAAGTATTAATATAATTCTTTGTTGCTACTTAGTAGGCTGTTATATTCGACTCGAAAAAAGCCCGACTCTTTCAATTTAAGCTCGGTTGACATAGATAACAAATGGAGAAACACAATGAACAAATCATCAAATTTCTGCCTCTTATAGACAGACAGTTCTATGAAAACATTGCAAGATACATACAAATACAATACAATTCAATTGAAGAATCAGAAGCAAAAAAATGAATAAACGAATCATGTCTTTCAGTTTCAAGTGCCTTTACACATTACACAAGGGCTTCGGATCCCAGCAGCCATGTAGAAAGGCTCGTATCCACCGCGATTCCTTGATGGAAGAAGCTTGGCTTCACAATAGCCTCATTACTGACTGGAATGCCGAATTCTTGACCCGAAATCTTGTTCTCCTTGGATGTCTTCTGAGATGCCACCTTAGCCCTTTCCTTGATGGCTTTCCACTGGGCCTTGTTCTCTACTGGTTGAAGCACAGAGTCCAATTTCTTCATCCTTACTGGCGCCGGACTGTTTACCTCCTCCTTATAGTCGCCTGTTACCGGGGAGAGCTTGTGCTTCCTTGAATCAATTGAGAGGGAAAACAATGATTCCGATGATTCCTCATTGTTGTTGTCATCTTCGTCTTCATATTCATCGTAATCGCTCTCATCATCTGAGACTAGCTGATCGAATTCATCATCACTGTCCTTGCAATCCTGGTATCTGTAGCCATTAAGAGGGAACGAGAAGAGGCTTGATGACGATGAGCTCGAATCTGAGTGACACTGTCTCTCTTTCTCCTCCTTGGATTCCTTCTTTTCAATCTTATCTCCCTCTTCTTCTGCATTTCTGCTGTTTACCAAGAAATCTACTTGAATTTCGTCCTCATCGGGCAGTGGCTCGTAGATCTTGAGATTCAGATCAAAAGTTACCTTCTTTCTTCCGCTGATGATGTTCAGCTTCTCCCTTTTCTCATCTCTAAACAACACAGTAATTCAATCCATATCAAAACAGTGGAATAACGATTGGATCAGATTTGTGGAACAGTCAATAAAACCCTAACTTCTCTCGCAACTCCAGATAAGGAAATAAATTAAAAAAGAGACTAAAAGGGGAAAAGACAGTAAACTTACTCCTTGACTGGAAGTTCGTCAATGGGATTTACATGCTTTTTTGGCTCAATGATCTCAGTGAATTGGATAAATTCGAGGTCTTGATCATCTCTCTGCAGCTAAATCAGCAAATTGAGGAACACAAAATCAGCGAGAAGACGAAGACATGAGCGAATTTAAAAAATCGATCTTGGGGGGAAATGGAGATTACCAGCTGAACCAAACAGGGGTTGGTAGTCGGTTTGGGTTTGAGTGATTTACGACTCTTGGATTTGGGAAAACAAGTAGCAAAACACCCCATTTTTGGACCTTAGCCGCTCCACCGGAGATTTTTGTTACTTGATAAGAGGATGCATTTTGAGAGAGGGAGAGAACTCAGAGAAGCGCGAGGTTGGAAACTGAAACTGAAAGAGAGATTTTTGAGGAGGAAAAGAGAGAGGGAGGGGACCAACTTTGAGGTGGAAAAGAATATGACCGTTGGAGTCTCACTGTTTCAGTGGACAAAGAGGTGACCACTCAGCCGTTACTTCCGGCCACCCTATGAATCTATTATATTCATTTAATTTGAGTAATTTCGGATTCGGGTGCTTATCAACTTTGTTTTCGATTTTGGGTTCGGATTATTTTGAATTTCTTTTGTGTTCATTTCGGATTCGGGTCGAGCTCGGGTCAATTTTCGTTCATGAATTTTGATTAACCAAAGGGTTAAGCACTTAAGCTAGAGTGGAATTGAACATGACAGATACATAGACTAATACAATCAACAACACCCCGTCCAGAAATCAGAACCCTAACAAAATGTGAAAAATAAATAAATACTTGGGAGATAAATTACAGAAAGAGAAACAGTTACCATAAGATACACCTGAATTTGTGTAACCTGAGGATGAAAAACAGTACAACTATCAAGAAACCTGATAACTCATTCCCGAAGGATCACTTACAATTCCATTTCGCCCGGGAATGCCGAAGGGAGGAGTGATGATGGATTCCGAAAGGATCACTCTTTTCGGATGGTGCTTCCTTCAAAGTCGTCGCCATTTCTGGATGGCGCGTGCTTCCTATTGTGCTTCCTTCCCTTGGCTCTCTTGGCCTTCATCCGCCGCTTCTTCTCATTTGCATCGACCCAGGTGTAGTCTGATGGTATATGGAATGGGTCAATGTCGTCTTTACCATACCGTTGGCTGTCGCTTTCACTCGATTGCCCGCCCCGGTTCCCCTTCATCCATGATATCCAGGATGAGTCCTTGGATTGGGAGTCCTGGAAGTGCACTGGACTGGAGAGAGGGGTTGAGAACTCCTCGGATGATTGAAGCTCTTCTAGCTTAGTGAAGGTAACAATTACCCGGATTGTTGGAACAATAGGAATGGCAAGCTGCAATGTCAAAGTATATGGCATATAAATTTGGATGTAAAAGAGATATGACTGCAAGGCATCGAGTCAAAGTTAAAACACACTATTTTTCATGCTTACTCTCTCACAGATATGTCTCTCAGTGTCAAATCAGTACAAGAACTACAAAGGATTCAAAGCTGATATGAACTGTGATAGAGCTAGAATTCGGGAACTCACCACAAGATTTGCTTAGATCACAAAATACACACATAAGGACACAATCTGAGGGAAACTGAAAGTAAGCCTGCTAGACGAGGATCACCTCAAACTGGCCACTAGAGAGGCGGATGCTCAACTAGCCAAAGACAAAAGCCATTACAATAATCTCTACTGGATGCCTACTGCAGGGTTAGAAACCTCTTATTTATACATCTAACCCTAGGCTAAAGTCACCAGCTGTGAGCTAACAAATTCTACCTTACCGTCGGTCACCCTAGCATTTCCCTAACCATTTACTATCCCAGCGCATGTCTGTCCCCTTTTCTTCTAAAATAATATCCCTTGAATCGGTAAATAAAGAGCGGTCATCCGGGTTCTAAAATAAGTCACCTTTTGTTGCGGTGTTGCCTATCAAACTACATCATCATCATCATCCCTAATGGTCATCTAGAAATTATAAGACCCTTTTTTGTTCTCTTATTGCAATATGCTTGACTACATTAGGCTGCAATAAACCTTCCTACAACCCTCTTCTCCCCCCTGCAACACATGATGCAGGGAGGTAAGAAAAGGATATAACTATCCCAAGCATATACTTCCTTATGAAGAACTGTTGCTGATAGTGAGTTATAACAACCATCAGCAGGAATGTTGAGATGATTTATGCATGAACATACACAGATATGGTTCATATGACCCAGCAAAGACCTTGAATGGAAATTTAGCATTTATCTGGTTGCCCGTAAAAATAAAACTAAGAATCAAACAACTACAGGATGAAGCAAATAAATATGGCAAAGAACTTCAATGCCAATTTAGCATTAATCAGCCCTAGGAGGTAATGAGATTAATAGGAAAAGGCAAAAAAATATACATGACTTACCTTGACCGGAAAGGTGCCAGCAGGTAGTTTAGTAGTCAATAGCTCCCTCAGTCTTCTGACAGCCTTAACTTTATCAGCCAGTATGTCGAGCAAAGGCAAAAGCTCCTCAGTTTTCAAGGGAAAATCCGGCGTCAACCATAAAACAGGTCTCAAACCCTTCTTGAACTCACTCTCTAGCTTAGCCTCACTAGAGGATCCTTTCTTTTTCTTCATTTTAGAAGCCTTATCTTTCCCCTTCTTTGTGTCCCCTAAATCATCTTTCTGTGTTGCAGACACCGATCTCTGCCCATCATGCCTCTTCACTGTCCTAGAATCATCAGGATCTTCATTTGTATTCTTTGATCCTTTCTTGTTCCAACCAAACCAACCTTTCTTTCCTTTTGCAGCGCCATTAGGGTCACCATGTTCATAAATACCATCTACACCATTTTCAGGGCATTCACTGTCACCATGGACCTCATCCCCATATACAGATTCGGAATTTCCCATACGGAGGGCAGAGTCCAACTGTTTTCTTTCTTCAGCAGTCAATGCGTCGTCAAGATCACGTTCACCACTGTTGGCAAGCCTATCATCCTCATCAGCAGCAAAAAGCTCCTCATCTGTCATTGCACCTGGAACCCGTCTTGATTTCACACTTACCATTACATTCAACATCTCGTAAATCTTAGCCTTCCAGCTCCCAACCATTTCAGTCTTCTCCTGTCGCCTCCAGTTAAGGTGTGGGACAAGCTCAGCTTGTGTAACATCAATACCGGGTCTGTAAGTGTTAGTCCGAGACATTAATGCCACTTCATGGGCAACATCAGCTTCACTAGGTTGAGCACCTGCTCCCTCTAGAGCATTTGTAATTTCTCTTTCCTTATGAGCAAGGACAAGTAGGGAACCTGAAGGCAAAGCAACACTGCCATCCACGGACGTATACCCCTCCCCCAAGAAAAGAAAGGTTTGATCAGATCGCTGAATGCGGAGCCCATCAAATCCGGCAAGGGTCATATCAGCGCGGAGATTAGATCCACGCTTCCAGATGCGGTAAGTATCTGATGGTGCAATGCGGCCAATGAAAGGAATAACAGAACTCTCAAAATGAAAAGATATCTCCATGTAAAAATCGCGGACTCTAGATGACGAAGCAACTATCCTAGGAAGCCGACGACACCACTTGGCCCAGGCATGGGGCTGGTAATGTCTTGCAATTATCATAGCAATCTGCTCCTCTCTAGCACACACCGCTTCCTGCAGAGCATTCCAGCCACTTTCATTCTGCAAACTCCAATTAGCACCAGCAGTCATCAAGATTTCCGCGGATACAGAATCCCCAAGACGAACTGCTAGGTGCAATGGTGTCTCGCGGCCAGGAACATCACGCCGATCAATTGTGGACGAGAACTCATCGGCTTGTTGCTCAGCTGCTATAGACTGGGCCTCAGTAGTAACCTCACCAGCCTTGGCAAGTTTAGGAAGGGAACCAATTAAATGCCTCAAACCTTCATGGTCCCGACGAAGAACAGCCAAATGAGCCGGGCTATGAGCATAAACTGACAAATCTTCCATTGAGGTTCCTCAAGTATTGTTTACCCTCTCCTGGATCCAACTCCTAAGCTATCGTATCATTCATCTTCTACTCATCACTTCCACTGATTTAGGTCAACTAGCATTCACCAAAAGATCCAACCTTTGGGGTTTTTAGGGTTCAAGTGCCCACTCCTAGCAACTTTCACATATTCATCAAATTCAAGCTGACCCACAAACATTTTGAAGAATAACCTCCTAAATCTTCAAATTCCTTGAGATGCGCATCACATTACCTATCAGCAAATGCCAGATATGAAGACCCCTTTTTGCAATTTACCTTCAAAGTCGAAGAACATAAAATGATTGAACTAGCATATAAGTTATAAACAAATTCATCCCTCCTCCACCCACACATCGAAGATGGGAGATAAACCCAGATTTCCATAAGAAACAGTAACATTGATTAGATAAAAATTAGTACAAAATCGAAAACGAGGAGAAGGGTACCTGAGGAGGGTTTTTTAAAGTACTTTTCTTATTCGAAGATGAAGGAACCAATTGGACTATTCATCCTTGCTTGTTTATGGGAGATACAGAGAAAATGTGGGCGGGGGTGTTGAGATCTAAAAGCAAATTGGAGAACCCAACGAATCGGATCTACCCTTTCCTTTACTCGGGGAATTGCGGCAAGTTAAATTGTTCGTACGCGGTACATGCCGTGCCATGTCGCCTTTATTGAAAATTCAAGTACATTGATTATTTGACGGTTTCAAATCCAGGAATACCTAAACTGAGCAGATGCTAGCTTCCTTTCAAGTAGCTGCTACTCGGGTCAATTGGGTTGGGTTTTTAGGTTTTGGGTCATTTTGAATTCGAGATAAAGTTGGATCCGTTGACTCCTAAGGTTGGTCGGATTCAGATCGATTTTAATTGAGATGAGTTTTGGTAGGTCCGTTTTGATTGTATTCGTTCATTTCATACTTTCAATTGAATCCGCATTAAATTTAAAATTCGAATAGACGCGTAATTTTTATTACCAAAAATATTAATTTTATATCACTTCGTCTTAAAATATACCTCATTTTACTTTTTTAACCCGTTTTAAAATGAGTTAAAAATTATATAAAATATTAAGTTTAAAAAAAAAATAGTCTATCTCCGTCTCAAAATATAGGTAGGCTTATAAACAATTAGGTTTGTCAAAAAAAACATGACTCGACCCGAAAAATCCTAACACTGAACACCTGATTTTTTTTTTATATTTTGAACATGGGGTTTTTGACCCGGACACGAAAAATGACTTGAATCTGAATGACTCGAAAACTTTAGGGTCAAGACCCGATGATCTATTGAATCAAAACCAACCTAATAAGTCAGTGTTTGTTAATGCAACTCATAAGTTAAATAATAATATATATTTTATAATTATAATATGTTTAGATCACTTATTTGTATAAATATGATATTTTTAATGCTTATAATATTTATATATTATTATTATATTTATAAATTTAATTATATTATTATTTAGTTAAATTTGACATAGTGATATTATAACTAACTCCGGCCAATAATATTTTAATATTCTTAAAAAGTTTTAAAAGTTGGAAGTTAGGTCGACCAGAAATTGAGGCAAACTCGATTTGATTCAACCTAAAACAACCCGTGACCCGATTGATCCAAAATCTGAACCCGACCCGATTCACATGTCTAATCAGTGCATTTGAATTTTGAAGTCTAAACACACCCATAAACCCATTGTATAACTCCATATATTAGCATTTTAAAAAAATACATCACTATCATGTAGACCTGTCAAACGGGTCATTCGGGTAGGGTTCGGGTCGGATCACTTAGGGTTTAGGGTAAAACGGGTCCCGTGTAAAACGGGTTTCGGGTATTTTCGGGTTGACTCGAACCCGGGTTTGACCGGGTTTCGGATCGATTTCGAATTTGTCAATTTTTTCTTTTTTATATTAAAAAAATCAAGATTTGATAATTTTGTGATAAATTTTAATTATATATAAAAAAATTTAATTATATATAATTATAAACCAACCGGGTAAATCGGGTCAAAATTACCGGGTCAATCGGGTCAAAACCCAGATTACCCGGAAAATTTTGGATTTTTCGGGTTCGGGTCGGAAAAAAAAAATCTGGTCAAAATTTTCGGGTTCGGGTCGGAAATTTTCCGGGTCGTTCGGATCGGGTCACCGGGTCGGGTTGTGTTTTGACAAGTCTACTGTCATGTATTTCTCTCCCAATTTTTCGTTCTATGATGTTTTTATTCTTTAGAACATTCACTTCAACCGTTCGACGATGACAAACATACAACAAACTAAATGAACAGCAAGAGTTTTATCTCAACTCTCTGCAACAACATGAACCAAAATCAATGTGTTTGCTAAACATGATGAAGGACAACAAGTATACAGGCCCAATTCCAGTAGTGTATCTGCTAAATTTTAAGCATGGGATGACAGCAGTTCCTCCACCAGTGACTTCTAACATTTCACCTCACTTCTCGAATTCGCCATTGCTTGTCGCTCCAGTGATTGCTTGCTAGAAAGCAGTGAACATCACATGATCAGTTGATGTGTAAAGGTGCCATGTTTCATGTGAGTAAAGGTTACCCAGTATCCGGATTTTACCTGAATGCATGACAAGGTGTACTGCACATCGATTTCGGTGATCTGGTGGTGAATCACAAATCTGATGCTGGAATTATTTACATAAACAATGTCAGCTTCCACAGTTGAGTAATGAGTGCATCTCAATATCAAAGGAAGCTAGGAAAACCTGGATGAGCTCTCCAGTAGAGTCAGGATGCCGTTCTCCTTCATGTGGTTGCACAGTTCCGAAGCTGTTTTGTCGGTCTCTATAAGATCAACATATACCTGTGAAACATACGCAAAATCAACAATGTAATATAAATCAAAGTGACAAAGATAGGTGTGTATCAAAGATATGCTCACAATGTTGGTCTGAATTGAATTGGTATTCACTTTCAATCCTTTGATTCGGTTTAGGCCATCTAACGATAACAGACGACAAGGAGTATGATTAGGAGAGCCCATGATTGCAAACATTCTGTGAGAAATTGCAAAGGAATACGAAGCGATGAACCTGCTAACATCTTGGCTTTCGTGTGGTCACCCTCAAGCTTCGCAACATTCTCTTCAAGTGCAACCAGGGCTGCAGCGCAGAGTACTCCGATCTGCCTCATCCCGCCACCTAATGTTTTCCTCAGTTTCCGTGCCTGAGAAGACACGGTAGGGGGAATGAAATACACATTTTGGAAAGGCATGTTAATATGATGGTTGCTTGAAGTGTAAGTTCTGACCTTGGTTATGAAACTATTCGAACCGACAATCACAGAACCTACTGGAGCTCCCAGACCCTTTGACAGGCAGACCTGTTAGGGAAACCAGCTCATCTGAGAATCAGGGAGATTTTTTAGAGAGATCAGAGGGCAAAAACTACCAAAGAAGAGACGTTACCGAGACTGAATCAGCTGCTTGTACAAGCCTTTGAACAGGAACTTTAAGTGCCTAAGTAGACCAATTCAGAATGTCTTTAAAACAATTGTCATGGCCTATATAGTCATTGTTCTTTGGATGCATCTGGTTTGGGTAAAAATGGTTCAAGATTCAATACATGACACAAGAAATTCAATTGTGATTACCACTGAAGCATTAAAAATGCGCGCGCCATCAATGTGAAGCTTCAACCCGTACTTCTTGGCAAGTTCCCCAACCTTGTCTGTGTATTCGACAGAGATGCATCGGCCACCAGAGCTGCAGGCAAGCGCAGATCAAGCATTCAACTACGCCCTTTAAACCAAATGGATCAACAAGGTGTATATTAGTCATCTTAATTACTTGGCATGTGAATTCTCAAGGCAAATAAGTTTGGTAGTAGGGTGATGAAGATCCCCATCCAGCCCTCTAATGGCAGCTTCAATGGCATCTAAATCCATAGTCCCATCCTCATTGTTCTTGACAGTCTTAGGATGAACACCGCCAAGAGATGAAATCCCACCATTCTCATACACATGGATGTGACAGTTATCTCCAAGGATCACCTCACTGCCCCTCCCATCACAATGCACAAGCACACTTATTAGATTCCCCATGGTGCCCGAAGGCACGAATAGGCCAGCCTCCTTGCCCGTGATCCTGGCCAGCTCAGCTTCAAGGCGGAAGGCTGTGGGGTCATGGGAAAGCACATCATCGTCCACCTCAGCATTGGCCATTGCCGCTCTCATGGATTCTGTTGGCCTTGTGACGGTGTCTGATCGGAGGTCCACAGGCTTGGACACCATCTGGGCAAGTGCTGATACACACACAACATCAAGAAGTAGAAGGAAATATTTCATTTCTCTATAAGCATCATCATTTTACTAATTTCTTCATAGATTTTAGGGCTCATTTGGAAAGGGTATATAGATATAAGATACGTAGTATCAGATATGGATACGAGATATAGATTTCCAAAAGTCAGCAACCCACACAGGTCAATACAAATTAGTACAATCCATAACCTAGAAAATCCAAAAAAATCATCTATTGTTGATCAAAATTTATCCTCTAAACAATCATCTATTTTAGATAGGAGGGATTATCCATCCTAAGTTCCTTATCAGACCACATGATTTATTATATTATATCAGCACTCATCATTCATTACAAGTTCCTTGTCACTGTTATCAGTAAACAGATTCATCATAAGCTCCTTATCAGCATACATTATTCGATACACATGCTCTATTTGAGCTCCTTATAGGCAATCAGATCGCAATGAACCATGATGGATTATTATCAAATTGGAATAGGAAGCAAAGAGTAGAACTTACTAGAGTGTTTCTCTGCAACCATCTTGGAGGCTAATAAATGGGAATGGAGGTTCAGCTGTAGGAATGGAAAGATGACCAAAAACAAACTAGTGAATAAGGAGAGTTGAATCTCTATGAACAAGTGAAATTCCAAAGTTTAGGAATTAAAAGTTCCTATCCTAAATTGAAGCAAAAATTGTGCGAATAAAAGTACAAATGAAAGAGAAAAACCAACAAAAGGGGCAAGTGAGTGGGTGAGGAGAGAAACATGAAAAAGGTTAAATTTTGCTCCTTGATTGAGTGTATGGAAGCAGATGAATCAAATGGCCATTTCTTTAACCTCCAAAGTAATCTGATCATTCCATTAAACAAAAAATAAAAAATAAAAAATCATAAAAATAGAAAAGTAGAGAGTGAGTGAATCAACCACGGAACCACCTTGATACCTTATCGTTCAAAGAGAGCGGAGGATCCGTCAATTCACAAGAAAAGCAGATATATAGAAAGAGAGTCTGAAAAGGAGGGAATCAGAGAGAGAGGAGCACTCACTCGAAAAACGACATACATGTAAACTGTAAAGTGAAAGATGTAGGGTCCAGGTCCAGGGAAATGCATGTATAGATGTTGAATAGAATAACATCGGAGATGTAATCAAACATGTTCGCGTGGCCTAATGGATAAGGCGCTCGCCTCCGGAGCGGGAGATTGTGGGTTCGAGTCCCACCGTGAACGTTTCATTGTTATGTTTTTTATTTTTATTTTTCAATGATCACATGTAATTTCAATTCCCGTATTTTTGAGGGAGAATTTTTTTATTAAACCAAATTATTTGCATATTGTTTAACATTGTTTTTCTAATGATTACATGGAGTCAAATTTCAGCATTTATATTTGTTTTTTCAAAGTCTGTAATATACGGAGTAAGATCTAAAAAAAAATATGCAATACGTGTAATTTCAATTCCCGTATTACCGGTAAGGATCCCAAACTCATTAAACCAAACATTTTGCATTTTGTTACACCGATTATTTCAAGTGAAGATTCACTCTCTGGTGAGAAGGATTATTTTTAAAAGAAAAAGACGATGAACATGATGAAAATAACGTATAATTCCACCTCTTTCTATCGGCAGAGACAGCTTCCTTAACACCCTGAGGATCTCAGGTTCACAGTTTATTATGGAGATTTGATGATGAGGAATCATTTTACTAGTTTTGTGCAATTCGATTATTGGAATTTGTCATCAGCAGATATGGTTTTAAGTACCCACCCACATGAGTACATGACCGTCATCCAAATTTGATCATCAAATTCACAGCATTGCCATTCACTGTCCATTGATCGCTATGCGCAACAGTTTCAAAACAAAATGAAAAATCAATTTGATCATTACCCTTTTGGGCTCATCCAACCAGTACACCCTTCATCGTCTCCTGATAGCAGACTTCGGGGTGGCACACAACAGTGCAAACTTAAGAATCATCTGTGACAGCAAACCCACCAGCTACAAATTGTACACACAAAAAGAAGAGCAGAAAGAGAGGAATGTCTACCAGCACATTCTCGTTAGCTACAATTGTTTCATATTTTGTCTAGAAGGTCAGTCATCAGTTCATCACCATGTCCATCGTCGGGAATCTAGCATCTTTTGACAAGAGGGCGTTCATCAAGATCTCCCTCACGGTAGCCGAAAAGGAACTGCCAAATAAATGTTAATGGTTTACAATCAGTAAATGATTCGGCGCAGACAGCAGAGGAATAAAAAACATGTCACAAATAAACCGGTCTATTATGGGGGTGCTGGACCATCCCCTCACCCTAGACTTATTCTGACCAAAAAACAAATAGTAACCCAGTCTATTATGAACAATGAACACACATCTGCAGAACATCTGAATTAGCAACCATTGACTGCAGCAGTGAAAAGACAAAATTCCTTAGAAATTGATTAGGAATACAGCATTAGGACCAATTCAAAATTTGGATAAAGAAACGAAGAAAGCTTCAGGGTTGAATTAGGAAGCAGACAATTGTTGATGAGATGTGACTGGCAGGAGGAATGGAACAAAGTTTTGTTTGATTATCTATAAGTTACCTTAGCGGACTTGCATAATTGCATCAGTAGTTGAATTCCTTTCATATGCCTCTCAACTAAAAAACTAAATATAACAGTCTGTTTAATACTCTCCCACAAGATAGTATGCATTAGCTAAGAATCAACAGATTTTATAATTTTTCACTGGCATTCTACACACAATTCTAGATGTTACAAATTATGATTACCTTGATCACAAGAGGTGGGTTCCGGGTTTTAGATATTGCTGTACTCCATCACTACAGAGTTTCCAGATTTGGTTGTAACAGTGCTGCTTCCAAAGTTTGAATTGGGCTTCTTTTGAGCAGGCTTTAAAATCTGGAAAGAACACATTAAAGTTTCATCCACACTCATCATAGCACCAGCGTTATCAAACTCCCCACAATAATTAGGAGCTGAGAATACAGTAACAAGTTGACGGTCTGCGAAGAACTCATAACCATCCTCCACAACCTGCAAAAGAAAACAGAAAGAACATGATAAGATGTTCAGAACATGTTTTTACAGATACAGCCTACAAGGGATGTTGAAGGGAGTGAAGAATATGGGGGTGGACTGGCCTTCTTTTTCTTGTAATTTTTTCTTTAATTTCATTTATTTCTCTTGCCTTTTCAGGTTTCTTATTTATTAGCAATCATTAAAACATCGACGTTAGATTCAAGTAACCAGTGCAGAGATTTTAGAGCAGTAGTGAATATGTGTTGAAGAGTTGAACAAAGTTAACAAACTATATATAGTAGCAGCCCATATTACAATACTTTTTTGGTAGCAGCACCTAGCATTATTTTCTGAACATTCCCTAACAATAACATTATGCAAAATAAATTTACTATGAAATCATCCCAAAAATCCAATAAGTAGCACAGAGCATGCAAAATTTAGCCAGCAAACTTGTGTGAAGAGAACGTAAATGATTTTGGTGAGAGCAACCTGATGGGCACGGCAGACAAGGTCTAAATCATGTTTCTGAAGAAACTCTGTCACCTTGTCAGCACCAAAAGTATAAGATACACCTCGATCACTCATACCCCAACCCTTGGTAGCCTTACTCGGATCTGACCACAGAAGATCACAAAGCAAACCTGTATCTGGCACATCTGTTGGTCTTTGAATATTCCTAATTTGATCCAAGTTATTCAGGTCAGGGGAGAGACCACCGTGCATACAAAGGATCTTATCATCTATCAATGCAGCAACAGGTAGGCAGTTGAAACACTCACAGAAGAGCTTCCACACTCTAACATTAAATCTTCTTTTACACTCATCAAAGAACCCATATATACGATTTATTGAAGCACATTCATGGTTTCCTCTCAAAATAAAGAAGTTCTCAGGATACTTAATCTTATATGCAAGAAGAAGGCATATGGTCTCCAAGCTTTGTTTCCCCCTGTCCACGTAATCACCCAAGAATAAGTAATTGGACTGAGGAGGGAATCCTCCATACTCAAAAAGTCTCAGGAGATCAGAATATTGACCATGAATATCACCTGCATTTGATAAATATATAAGACCATTATACACCCACAGTTCTTTCTTTCCTCTGAATATAGAGCGAATGCTTACAGTCGTCACATTAGCAATTACTAATAGAGAAAGGGCAAAATTGAATGGCTCTTAATGAACCATGATGACATGGGAAAGATTCGGTATAAAAGCACACTAACATTAAACATGAAAAACAAGAATTAGACATGATTCAAAGACAGTTGTTTGAGGAGAAATAGTATACTAGTTAATCAGATGCTAGGCCACAATAATAAGGATAGGTACATCATAGAATCTATAAAGCTTGCAAGATATATAATGCGAGTAAGAACAGAAATGCAAATGTAGATCTTTGCTTTTGTAAAATTGAACCTTAATTCACAGATACAAAAGGGATGTCACCAATGCAGCAACTGAAGGGATTTGAAGGACTCTGGAGCCATTTCATGGACAAGAAAGCATCAGAGTGCAAAGATCAGTCATTCCCACTAGAGTTGGAAAATCTTCACCTTTGATAAAAGGTAAAAAGGCATTTTAAGGTATCTACAAGCTAGCAATGCGGAAGCACAAGAAGTAGAATTAATCAGAGGATCACTTAGGGTACGTTTGGTATTGATGGGGTATCAGATGGAACAAGTATGAGTCTCAAAGCCAGATACATGTGTTACGAATAGTCAGTTATTAGCTCTTAACTGGTGTCAGTTATACCAATTATTTGACACTGACTTCCTAATCCTGGATTGAGCCATCCCAGCCGGCAACTAACAAGCAGGAAGAGTGGTTTTTGTTTTCTCGCCATCGAATCAGCATGCCCACAAGCACATTGTAGAAAGAGGACTAGAAGAGGCACACAAGTTGTGCAGAAGCTTTGTAAGTGGTCTTCATCCTCACCCTTGTTCGTAAGAAAGGAGTAAGGAGGAGGTGCAAGGGCTGCACAGAAAGCTGTGATTGGGTTGATCTATGACCTATTCTAGTTTAGGCTTATGGTTGAGTTGCAAGGTAAGGGTAAGGTTGCTAGAAGAAAGAGGAACAGGTGGCAGTGTCCAGTGACGCCTTTGCACTGGTGTCGATGCTGATGGGGGCAGTGGTGAGTTTACAAACCCTAACTTGATACCCAAATTCTATCGAAATACCTACAATTAGGACTCCATACCAAACCAATTTGTTACCCCGATACCGATTCCAACCATATGCCCTACCAAATTCTATCCAAACACCTATTACTCGTCCATCACAAATCATAAACAATGTTGCAAGTTAATTCATCAATACCTAGTTCTCCAAATTCTAATTCCTAAACCTGATCACAAACAGAACCACTCTGAAAATAGTAAGATGGGAAAGCAGACATGTAAAAATATTCAAACTCGAATAAACCTGCAAACTACAACTCGAGTTTGCAACGATGCTAACGTTGACCCTAATGTGCCGAGTCCAATGAAGAAGGTGATCATTAGACCACTACAAAAGCGGCGTTCATCAGCGAAAAAACGTCAGGAATCAACAATCAAGAAAAATAAACCTAGCTCAAACTGAAAATGGACATTGGAAGGTACTAAAACACAGCAGGAACAAAAAAAACAGCTAAATCGGAAAGAAAAGATGATGAGTTGAGTACCGCATATCTTAATGGGAGCTTGAAGCTCGAGAAGATTGGGCTGCTTCAAGAAGATATCACGGGAGACGGCGCAAAGTTGGCGGATCTCGGCCTCGGAAAGCTGAACTTGCCTGGCAGGTCGGCCTCTCGCTTCAAGAAGACGACTAATGATGTCGTCCAGAACAGCTTCTTCCATCGGATTGACCTCCCACCGCCGGCCGGCGAAACTGATTAGGGCTCGTGTCGAGAGAGGGAGAAAGGGAATGTTTTTGGAATGATGGTGGCGCGGCGTTCCTCAAGAGCGACTCAGATCATTATTAAGGGGTTTGCTTTGCTGATTTTTCCCCTTAACACGGTTTTTTTTTTTAAAAAAAAAAATACTCCCTCCCCTCCGTTCAACAAAACTTGACGATTTACTATTCATGCACACTTTTTTATGAGCTAAAAACTATATAAAATATCGACTTTTTAAATAATTTTTTTAACAATTTCGTAGTTATTATTAACAAGTACAAACTTGTTAAAAAAAATTTAAAAAAAAATGAATATTTTATATAGTTTTTATCATTCTAAAAAAGCGCGCGTGAATAGTAAACGACATGTTTTGTTGAACGGAGGGAGTAATAACCTTCGTTAATTAAAACTAAGGGTGTGTTAGCCAACAAGATGAATTTTGTAGTAGATGTGTGGGATTTTAGTGAATGTGTGGATCGATGATGGATTTGTGGGATGTAAGAGATGGAAACTCAACACCCAAATTTTAGCGTTTTGTGTATGGTTGTATTTTGATTTTTTTGGTGGATGGAGTGACGGAAAAAGCTCAAATTACCCCTACTTACCTACTTCAAAAGACCAAATTGCCCCCATCTTCATACCCCTCTTGCCTTGTGCTCTATCTTAATTGTTCTCGATATTTTCTCTGTATCTCTCCCGCCCCTCTCTCTCTGACACATTTCGACGAGCACTATGTGGGCAACTTCAACGGAGAATCAGGGGCACTTCCTCGCCAAGATCAGCATCCGTCGCAACCAGGTAGCCTCCGCCAAGGACATCGACAAAATCGAAGCCGTCGAATCCTTCCAACACAAGATCGCCGACCATTTCTCCGATCTCCTCCCGTCCAATGACTCTTCTTCCTCCGCTGGCGACCCGTTCATGCCCATCGCCTGGCTCCGGAAGCTTTTGGATGCGTTCCTCTGTTGCGAGGCCGACTTCAAGGTCGTTCGGTTTGTTCAGTTTGTTTAGAGGCACGTCGATCTCCCATGGAATCGAGGTCGTTCGGTTTGTTCCGTTTCTCCGATCTCCCATGGAATCGAGGCCGTTCGGTTTGTTAAGAGGCACGCCGAGATCGTCGCCGCCGCCTTGGAGCAACCTCCCTTCATCGATGACCAGGTAAATTAATCTTGTGTTGTAATTGCAATTCAATTTCACAGTCGAAAATTTGAAGCTTTTTTCCATCAGAAAATTCGTCAGGGAAGAGAAAATGGTGAAGCATACCAGGATATGAGAAAGGGCAAAAAAGGCAATCTACCATTTCCCATCCAACAAACCTCATCCAAGGAGGATCAAAAACCCAACCAACTCCATCCCACAAATCCCCCTTTTCCCATCCCACAAATCCCACAAACACAGCCACCCAAACACTCCAACGGTAGTCCCGATGCACTTTTCCCAGCCCACAAATCTCATAAACACTACACCCAAACATACCCTAAGTTTTGTGAGAGATTCGATTTATGTCAACTAAATTTTGTGGTTTATGATATCGTAGAATTTGGTTTATGATATTTTAGAATTTTGTGGTTTTGTAGAATTTTAGAATTTGGTTTATATTTTGGTTTATGGATGTTCTCCAAAGATTTGTAACTTATTTTTAGTCTAAGATTCAAAAAAGGATTTTTGTATTATCAAAGAGCCGAGAAGTCTTGATAATCCACACACAACTAATGGAATATTTACCGACTTAGCCTTTAATTAGAAGTCTAATTATTAGTCATTGTGGAGAAATTACTTGAGTCTACGTACAAAGTCACGACTGTCTTTGATTAGATATTCGACTAATATTTTATTATATAATTCAATATAAAAAATGGCAAAAAAACTTTTTTTCAGTAACCCCCGATCAAGATTCAAATGGACCGTCTCTCCATTTTTTTTAACAGAAAAGATCAAATGTGAAAAGAAAGAATATAGGCACCATCCATCGACAACGGTTGTCATTGTCGACAAGCCCACCACAACACCCACAGCCCTCAACCACAGGCTAGAACACCACCAGCACCACCAGTGGCGGAGCTAGGGGGGGTGCTTGGGGGTGCTCGAGCGCCCCCCATCCGGAAAAAAATACAAAAAAAAAATATTTTTTTTTCTTGATATATTTAGTATTTTTAAGGTAATATAACATCTTTAAATATTTAAAACAAGAATGTTATCTATCCCAAGTGGTAAAAGAAAGAAGGGAGGAGAATTAAAAGGTTTTGGGTTCAATTCTCAAGTTCTTCACTTTTTATTTGCTTTACTATAACATTTATTCTTCTTGATTTCTCTCTATATTTTTTATTTTTATCAACTATTTCATTAAAAAATATCAGGTTTATGTTTACTTTATATATTTAACCTTTTATTTCAATATTGTTTTAAAAGCAATTCATCGTGATTTTTTTTTCTATATTTATTTGTTTCTCTTCTATTTTTTTGGACACTCTCAACTATTTAAATAAAAAAATCATTAAAAAGCACAATTTTATTTTTTTTTATAAAATCTTCTTAATAAGTATACACAAAAAAAAAAAAAAATCACGGTTTTTTTTAGCACCCTCCTGACGTAAATTCTGGATCCGCCACTGAGCAGTGAGTACCACACATTGCCGACTCCGAAAGATGGTGTCGGTGAGCTCGCCGTGCATTTGGCGAGATTGAACCGTTCCAGTAGCAAGCCATGTTATGTATCACCAATCTGAGTTGGGACATGATAGAATGGGTACTAATTACTTTAGGTTCATCCAACGATAATACGGAGATCTGTCAAGGTGTTTGATTTTGCAAAATAGTTTCTTGGATGCTACTCTACTAGTTTCCTCTGCCTACTCGGCTGCACTAGATAATTAATAAGAGGAAACATCAAAAGTTTGGCCGAGAATTGCAACTTCAACCTGCACAATTGGGTAGTAGTATAATCTGTATAAAAACGTATGTGAATAATAAATGAGATGTTTTTACTAATAAAGCTGGGAAATACTTATTTTTAATTAATAACTATGAAATTATTTTTAAAAATTAATGAATTATAAAAATATTGATATCTCTCCTACCCTAAAAGGAGCAAGTCTGGAATTACTATTCATAAAAAACTTGCTAAAGTAACCGTTTGATATAGGTGAGAGTATTTGATTTCACTTCATCAACGGCTCAAAGCTCTCCACTTTGTAATTTCGGTGTAATGCCTTAATTATACCTCAGAGTTTCAATTTAAAAATGTTTATTTTTTTGTTTTGGTGTCCATATTGGTCTTTTCATCTAATTCCCAAAGAGTCTCTTCCTGGACAGCTCTCCTCCAGAGATCACCCTTTCGTTCGTCACCACCCACCTCCTGCTTCGCTTCTTCAGGCCACCTCTTGCTCCGTCTGTGCTCTCCCTCGTGGCCACTGCCTTTCTCTTCGACCTCAGGTCACCGCCTTCTTCTTTGATTGTTCTCTCCATCTTAGCCTCCTTTACTCTTTCCTCTTTCGAGCTTCTTCGCGGCCTACAAACCGCCTTCTTCCTCTTCTTATACAGCACGCCTTGGGTACAACCGATCTAATTTCTAATCGCTTTTGGTTTGTTTACTTGTAAATTAGATATATCTAATCTCCTCTTCTTGTTTTTTAGGGGTTTTTGCGCAGCTGTTGATCTCCCGTTTCTCTCGGACATCAGCTCTAATTCAGAAGAATTAGGTAACCCTTTCCTATTTCTCCAACTGGTCGTTGTCTTCCTCCCATGCTACAGACAATCAGTTAGTTTGATTTTGGCATCCGGTTTGGGATTTGTTGTTGGATTAATTTCAATTGACGCTTCAACCCTTAGGTTTGGGATTGATCAATTTAGGTTACAAAACTGATATTTTAGGGTTAGAGTAGGGCAGATTCGATTTTGTTTGTGAGATGTTAGAGATTTTATATCTGCCTGCAAGGTGTTCGATTAAATGCCCGATAGATTTGAGATCTTGAAATTCAGGATCTTGATGTATCAGTTTTGCAAAACAAGACATGGACGGAGATTTTATAACATACCTCTCTGGGGGGTTTCACTTTGGCTACTTGGACTACCTACGATTCTTGATTGCCAAAATTATGTCCCCCATACGCTAATGCTTGTACTCAGTTTTTAGATAATGCTATTAATTATTTCTCATATGTATGTGGCTATTGGAAAATGTCCATATGAGTTAGGTTGTTTTGATATGTATGCGGTTGAGGCCTTTGGTGTTGGATATGCTCTCATATAGGTGGTATGGACTGAGATGTAAAGATACTCTTTAGGGACTGACTGTGTAAATATTATCATGTGTGTTAGGACATTGTCAATGGCATGTCATAATTTGATTAGTTCTTAAATGCATTTTATAACTCGTTCTTTTAGTTCATAATGCTGCAAATGTATGTTTCAGGGCATGGGTGAACTTATCCTTGTTTTATTTGCACTGTTATATTCATGGGGGAATTATGAATGAAGTGCAGTTTTTATTTTTAAAGAAAAATTATCAAGTTGTCAAGACTGGGTACAATTCTATTTTGAATATTGTATATCACTAGGTATTTCAACCTCCTTCCTTATCAGTTATTTATTTCTCAGATCAGTACCATTTGCATAGATGTCATGTTGTTAGATGATCTTGGTCTACTGATTTTTATCCATTGCGACGAGCTTCTGTTTTCCAACACAATCTTCATGAAGCATTTGCATGTAAATGTTCAAAGGTTCACCTTGTCTTTCAGCTCTTTGTACTTCTATATCCATGTGTATGATATATGAAGCATTTTATTCTGGGCAAATTGGAATTGAAGCATTTTACTGGGCTTGTGTATCGGCTATGGAAGATGCTCCACCATGAGCACTACTTGTTGTATTTGCTTCAATCCAGTTAAATTTACAACTCTATTTAAGTTTAAGCTTGTTGAAGTTCATTAAAATTTTTTTTAGTAATATGTAGAGTGTATAAAGAACAAATACGTGATTCTCATGTGTATGGAGACTTGCAAGAGTAAAGACTGATTTTGCTAATGATATACATGAATGAAAACTGATGGATACGCTGTTTTTTTTACTTACATATTTTTGTTATTGGCATATTATTTCTTTATATAATTTTCTTGCAGCTAAAAATCTCATTCTCGCTGGTGTGAAATCTGTCACATTGCATGACGAAGGAGCCGTGAAGCTGTGGGAACTGTCTAGCAATTTTCTGTTTTTAGAGGACGATGTTGGAAGAATCGTGCGCTTGCTTTTGTCCAAAAACCGCAAGAGCTTAACAACGCTGTTTTAGTTAATACATTGACTACAGAACTCACCAAAGAAAGCCTTTCACAGTTCCAGGTACTATGGAAATGGCTGCTCTTTGTTCTTGCTATGAGCTTTCTATGCTACCTATATTTCTACTACTTTGGCCTCTATTTTTAAGTTATAATTCAAGTTTACTGCTAGATGATGCACTAAGGGCTCTTTAACTCAGTATTTACTGTATAGTAATATGTAAGAGGCTGAGTGTGTCTTATATATGAGTTTTGGAAATTGTCTTATCTCCTAAGAGCTGGGAAATTATGGTATTCTATTTAACTAAAGGATGATGGATATGTTGGTATGATGAGGCATTGCTAGATCTATCCACTGATCAATCCCAAAATCATCCTCGACCACTCTACTGTTGGACTAAAGCATGGGAAGGAATTGAGTCATCTAAGTTACTGACAAGATTAATTGACCTAAATTTTGTGCTTTCCCATTTTCTTCGGATGCTCTTCACATGTGATTTTATGTGTTATGTTTCATGCATAATACGCCCACAATGTTGCTTACTACAGCTTCTGCTCTCGTTTATTTAAATACTAAGTGCTTCAGTGGCTCAATTGTTGTGGTAATCGGCTTAGTCTCATTTATGGATGGGTTTGTGTGTTAATAGAAGTTGGAGTGCTAAGCTTATCATCTTACTCAAGTAAATTAAAATCTGCAGGCTGTTGTGTTCACTGACATCAGCTTAGAGAAAGCAATTGGATTTGATGAATATTGTCATCATCATGAGCCTCCAATAGCCTTTATCAAAACTGCAGTGTGAGGCCTTTTAGGAAGTGTTTTATGTGACTTTGGTCCACAGTTCACTGTTACTAATGTTGATGGTAACGAACCACATACAAGAATAACAGTATCAATCAGCAATGACAAATCAGCTCATATTACATGCGTGGATGATGAGAGGCTGAAATTTGAAGATGGTGATCTCGTCGTGTTTTATGAAGTCAAGGGAATGACTGAATTGAATGATGGAAAGCCAAGGAAGATAAAAAGTGCAAGGCCCTACTCCTTCACCCTAGAGGAAGACACAACAAAGTATGGTGCATATGAGAGAGGTGGTATTGTCACTCAAGTAAAGCATCCCAAGGAGTTGAATTTCATGCCTCTTAGCATTGCACTCAAGGACCCTGGTGATTTCCTCCTCAGTGATTTCTCAAAGTTTGATCGTCCACAGCTATTATATTTGGCATTTCAAGCATTGGATAGGTTCAGGGCAGAGTTGGGACACTTTCCTGTTGCTGGCTCTACAGATGATGCTCAGAAACTGATTTCTATCACGAATAGCATTAATGACATTTCAGTTGATGGGAAGGTTGAAGAAATTGACCAAAAAGTGCTTCAGCATTTTGCATACGGAGCAAAGGCCGTTTTAAATCCCGTGGCTGCTATGTTTGGTGGTCTTGTTGGTCAAGAAGTTGTGAAAACGTGCTCTGGAAAGATCCATCCTCTCTTTTAGGTTAGCTAATTTAGATTGAATCATTTTGTCAGAGTGCTGTTTTAAAGATAAGTGGCAGGTCGTTCCACTTAAGAAAAGGCGTTTAAACTGTTTTTGTAAATGGGTTTTAGTACATTATTGTTTGCTTTCTGTTCATTAGTGTTTTAAGATGCTTTTCTTAGGATGTTGCCTTATCATTTTACCCTCTTTATCTGCCTACTTTGTAAAGGGTTTTATTTCTAATTTTGTTCTTATGCATATTATGTGACAATTTTTCTACTTTGATTCAGTGGAATCACTTCCCCTGAATCACTTCACACAGTCTCCATACTTTAAGACTGCGTATTGCATTAAGGTTCCTGTCAATACGTCCTTTAGCTGGAGCTGAGGAGCTGCTGAAATCCATTTATGACAGATTTGAAAAGGCAAAAAAGATGCGCTTTCCACCACCCGATATCAAGCCTACTGATGAAGTACCACAAACACACAAAGGTTAGAGTTGTACTACCCCTTCTATAATCTTTTATGATATTTAAAGATTTGACAAGTTTCAAAATACCCAATATGGTTATATTGCTTTATAAAACTAAATGCTTATCCTCTGGATGTTTAGTTAGATAAATTCACATACATTGACTGATCTTGTGGGTTTTACTTGCTGGGAATTTAAGGTTTAAATAGTTATCGTGACATTAAATACATCTATGGTTTTGTCAAATATATATTTATTTTTGTTAGGATCTACAGTAAAGGGAGAGAACATTTTAAAGGAAAATGGAATCTATACATTTTTTTCCTGACATGTTGAATGAATTATTAATGCAGAAGCAGTTGTAGACGAAGATAGAAAAGCAGAAAATGAAGATGAGGAAGAGGAAAATGAAATTGAGGACGATGATGCTGAAGAAGACATGTATGCTTATTATCCTACGCATTTGGTGAGGAAAATAGCTGCTTTCTTTTCCTTTTCTGAGGTCTGTCTTCGTTAATTCTTTCTAGCATTTCTTAATTATGTTGTGATCTAGGATGTAGAAGATCCTGAATTTTCTCTACAGCCAGATACATGTATCTTCAACTTGTTGAATTCATCTTCTTTTTGGTTACAGAAGTACGTAATGAATTTCTTGCCTCAACTGCTATTTAGCAAAATTTTATATTACAAACTTTAAACCTATTAATTGGATTGGGTTACTTCTCAGTGGGATAGTCTTTTATGCAAAATAAATTTTATTCTTTTATGCAAAAGACAAAGGCCTATATTTTGCTCCTTATCATATAGCAACTAATTTGAACTCATGGTCCTTGACGGAAGCTTAGCAGAAGTAGAGAAGATATTTGAGATTGCAGTTGGTGGTTCAAATGAATAAAAGATGCATGCTGTAACAATTCTCTGCGGTGCATCTGTTGTTCGTGGTTGGAATATCTAGGTATTTAAATTCATTTCCTTTTTTTTTTTTTCATTTGATAATGGTGAGTGCTTAAGAGGTTGATCAGCTCAAGGATAAGTAGATAGAGTCCCGCTTATATGGTTTATCAGGCTTTTCGATTCATCGACTAGGTTACAGATTCCGGGTGCTCCCTTTGGCTGAAGCAGAAAGAAGTTTGGTAGAAAAGGTGTTGTAAGTTTCTATTCAGTTGACCAAAATTAGCTTCGATGTATTTGTATAATTTATGGCTTGTTTAAAAAGTTCACTGTATTTGTTTTAGACGATAAAAAATTATGCCTGCCTTTATTTTTCAAGTGAACCTTGGTCTCTGATTTAATGAAATCTGCACCTTATTGAGTTGTTTGCACCTTCTGTGTCTATTATTTTTTTTGGCTGAAATTATGTGCTTCTGCAGTTAATGTTTGTTGGCAAAGATAGGGTCAGACCAATGGAGACTTGATGGTCCACTGAGCCTTCTCATTGAAATCCTTCTCATTTGGGAATGGAGTCCTTGACAGAGGACAAGCAGATGGCACCTTGTGGCAACAGATCCTGCTCTTGGAATTGCTAGCAGCTGATCACTAAAGTACGTTAAATCCAACAGCGCTTAAGTTCACAACATGTCAGAAGCCGTGCGAAGCATGGCCTACTTACCTAGTATTAAAAAAAAGTGTAAATGGTCGATGTTAATTAAATGAGAGATAAATTTTTCTATAAACTAGTACTTTGACTATTAGGGCTAGGGTTGGCATGGTAATAAAAAATTACCATACCAACCGATTACCAACCGTACCAACAGGTCATTGGTACCAAGAAGTCGGTAACCGACTAAATCGGTAACCGAAGTCTCGGTACCAAGGATAGTCGGTACGGTAACGGTATGGACAACCCAAATACCGTGGTACCGTTGGTACCGAATATATATTTAATTATTTTTTAAAATAAAATAAAATATATTTTTTATTTTTTTAAAAAATTAAAACACCGTGGTACCGTTGGTACCAAAAATAGTCAGTTCGTTTTCAAGCATAATCTGTCATTGGTACCATCGGTACCGATGGTACCACAGTGTATAAAACGAAAATCGAAGAATGAAAATAGTGGCTTCGGTTACCACGGTACCGACATTCGGTAACCGATACTTTCGGTACCAAGAGTTTCGGTACAAGGGTGCTCGGACACCTCGGACACGGGTACTCGGACACCTCGGAAGCTCGGACAAGGGTGCTCGGGCACCTCGGACAAGGGTGCTCGGACACCTCGGGCATGGGTGCTCGGACACCTCGGACACTGGTGCTCGGGCACCTCGGACAAGGGTGCTCGGACACCTCGGACACGGGTGCTCGGACACCTCGGAAGCTCGGACAAGGGTGCTCGGGCACCTCGGACACGGGTGCTCGGACACCTCGGACATGGGTGCTCGGACACCTCAGAAGCTCGGACAAGGGTGCTCGGGCACCTCGGACATGGGTGCTCGGACACCTCGGACAAGGGTGCTCGGACACCTCGGAAGCTCGGACAAGGGTGCTCGGGCACCTCGGACATGGGTGCTCGGACACCTCGGGCATGGGTGCTCGGGCACCTCGGACAAGGGTGCTCGGACACCTCGGACAGGGGTGCTCGGACACCTCGGACAGGGGTGCTCGGACACCTCGGACACCGGTGCTCGGGCACCTCGGACAAGGGTGCTCGGACACCTCGGACATGGGTGCTCGGGCACCTCGGACATGGGTGCTCGGGCACCTCGGACATGGGTGCTCGGACATGGTGCTCGGACACCCCGGACATGGTGCTCGGACACCCCGGACACAGGTGCTCGGACACCTCGGACACAGGTGCTTGGACACCTCGGAGCACCCGACACCAATTATGGCATTGGTCGATATTGTCGGATTTTTTGGGGAAATGCTCGGAACACAAAAAAATGGGGGATTCCTAACATCCTAAACTTGCAATAGAAGAAAACCTCATGCCATTTGGATCACTAGAACTCCAAAAATAAAAGTTTTGCTCGGACACCTCGGAGCACCCGACACCAATTATGGCATTGGCCGATATTGTCGGATTTTTTTGAGAAATGCTCGGAACAAAAAAAAATGGGGGATTCCTAACATCCTAAACTTGCAATAGAAAAAAACCCCATGCCATTTGGATCACTAGAACTCCCAAAATAAAAGTTTTGCTCGGACACCTCGGAGCACCCGACACCAATTATGGCATTGGCCGATATTGTCGGATTTTTTTGAGAAATGTTCGGAACAAAAAAAATTGGGGGATTCCTAACATCCTAAACTTCATATAGAAAAAAACCCCATGCCATTTGGATCACTAGAACTCCAAAAATTAAAGTTTCAATTTTGTATAACTTGCCTCCAAAGGGCATGTATCTGTTGGTGTTGGTGGCAAAACTGCTATAAGTGCACTATAGGGGGGGTGAGGTACTCGAAAAAATCGAAAATTTTGGAATGAGCTTGGGAGCCTATGGGAAGCTTTTGGGGCATCTTTCGACACACCACGGGCACTTTTTGCCCGAGCACCCCCCTCGATGCCTCATGAGAACGCTCGATGTCCGATGTCCGTTGTCGCTATGTCCCGAGCACCCTGGCACCCCGATGCCTTGGTGACCGAGCACCTCGGCGCCCAG